>OZ025295.1:66529345-67885736 GCA_964019185.1 Maratus speculifer
GTTCCCTCGTTCCCTTCCCATAATCGGGATGGCTACCTTATTCCCGCAAACGGTGATGCTTTCCTTGTTATAAAATAAGATATCCAATGGATTCTTAAAAAATAATGAAATATTATTCCTATCATAATCTGATTTAAAAAATATTTCAAGCAATGCGATATGTTAACTTTATGCGATATATGGAATGAATATCTGTCTTTTTGGTTAGCAGATTTCATTTTTTCAATTTAGTGACAAAATGCTGCATTTTATACATAATAAAATCTTTGTTTTTTAAGTTAGTTGAAATAGATAAATAGATTTAAAAAATAATTCATGCTTGGAAATAACTTAAAATATCGTTAAATTTATTAAAAAATAGTTTTTTTTTAAACCTTAAATAGCCACCAGATGGAAACATCAGACAATTCTTCTGTTATGCTGGAACAGATAATTCAGTAGTGACTCAGGTAGCAGTTGGCAAGAAAATGTTGCCATGAATTAAAAATCCATTATCATCCATTATTATTCCAATGGAGTAATTACTATTCATCAGAACTGCATCAAACTGAAGCTAATACATGTTTCAAAGTTATTTCTTCTTTATTTTTAGTGTTTGTGTAAATAGTGTCAAGACTGTATATCTGTTCTTTTATGTTGTGAAGTGTTTCAAATATTATGTGCATCATTATTTTATTTTATTTTCATCAAATAAATGTATCACAACAGAAAGGTAAAGCTTTTAACCTTTTTCTTTATTACCAGGGGGGCTCCGCCCCCCTGCTTGCTACGCTCGCCAACCCCCCGCGTAATCGCTTCACGATTACAAGTTGTAGGCTACCCCTGCTTGCTGCGCTCGCCAATACCCCATGGTATGTGCACCCCCTGGGGGGGGCAGAGTGGGGGTGATTCACAAGACATCCATAATATAAATAAGCAGTTGCAGACCTTTCAAAGATGCGTCACACAACTGGTGTTGAAAAGAAATTAAAAATGTGCCTCCCCTGGGTGGGCAGAGTGGGGGGTGACTCACAAAACAGCGATAATATGAATAAGCAGAGTTGCAGACCTTTCAAATGATGTGTCACACGAATGGTGTTGTAAAGAAATTAAAAATGTGCCTAGCCTGGGGGCGGCAGAGTGGGGGGTGACACACAAGACATCCATAATATGAATAAGCTGTTGCAGATCTTCCAAATGTTGTGTCACACGACTGGCGTTGTAAAAAAAAAATGTGCCCTCCTGGGGAGCAGAGTGCGGGTGACACACAAGACATCCATGATATGAATAAGCAGTTTCAGACCTTTCAAATGATGTGTCACACGTGTGGTGTTGTAAATAAATTAAAAATGTGCCCCCCTTGGGGGCAGAGTGGGGGTGACACACAAGACATCCATAATATGAATAAGCAGTTGCAGACCATTCAAATGATGTGTCACACGACTGGTGTTGTAAAGAAATTAAAATTGTGCCCCCCCTGGGGGGAAGAGTGTGGGGGGTGACACACAAGACATCCATAATATGAATAAGCAGTTGCAGACCTTTCAAATGATGTGTCACATGACTGGTGTTGTAAAGAAATTAAAAATGTGCCTCCCGTTGGGGTCGGGGGCAGACTGGGGGGAGACCCACAAGACATCCATAATATGAATAAGCAGTTTCAGATCTTCCAAATGATGTGTCACACGATTGGTGTTGCAAAGAATTTAAAAATGTTCCTCCCTGGGAGGGCAGAGTGGGGGTGACACACAAGACATCCATAATATGAATAAGCAGTTGCAGACCATTCAAATGATGTGTCACACGACTGGTGTTGTAAAGAAATTAAAATTGTGCCCCCCCTGGGGGGAAGAGTGTGGGGGGTGACACACAAGACATCCATAATATGAATAAGCAGTTGCAGACCTTTCAAATGATGTGTCACATGACTGGTGTTGTAAAGAAATTAAAAATATGCCTCCCGTTGGGGTCGGGGGCAGACTGGGGGGTGACCCACAAGACATCCATAATATGAATAAGCAGTTTCAGATCTTCCAAATGATGTGTCACACGATTGGTGTTGCAAAGAATTTAAAAATGTTCCTCCCTGGGAGGGCAGAGTGGGGGTGACACACAAGACATCCATAATATGAATAAGCAGTTGCAGACCATTCAAATGATGTCTCACACGACTGGTGTTGTAAAGAAATTAAAAATATGTCCCCCCTGGGGGGGCAGAGTGGGGGTGACACACAAGGCATCCATAATATGAATAAGCAATTGCAGACCTTTCAAATGATGTGTCACACGACTGGTGTTGTAAAGAAATTAAAAATGCGCCCCCCAGGGGGGGGCAGAGGGAGGTTAGAAACAAGACATCCATAATATGGATAAGCAGTTGCAGACCTTTCAAATGATGTGTCACACAACTGGTGTTGTAAAGAAATTAAAAATATGTCCCCCCTGGGGAGGCAGAGTGGGGATGACACACAAGGCATCCATAATATGAATAAGCAATTGCAGACCTTTCAAATGATGTGTCACACGACTGGTGTTGTAAAGAAATTAAAAATGTGCCCCCCAGAGGGGGCAGAGGGAGGTTAGACACAAGACATCCATAATAGGAATAAGCAGTTGCAGACCTTTAAAATGATGTGTCACACGACTGGTGTTGTAAAGAAATTAAAAATGTGTCCCCCCTGGGGGTGCAGAGCGGAGGGGGACACACAAGACTTCCATAATAGGAAAAGGCAGTTTCAGTCCTTTCTAAAGATATGCAACACGAGTGCTGTGGATAAAAATTTAAAAAGTTACCCATTGGGGGGGGGGGGGAGCAAAGTGGGGTGCGGCGCCCTAAACATGCATAATTGGAATGAGTAGTTACAGTCTTTTAAAACTATAGGGGGGCTACGCTCGCCAACTCCCCGCATAATCGCTTCGCGATGCATAGACGATTCCTTCGACTCATGGAAGGAGTGGTCTACCCGGATTCGTTAGTTCCGGAAATCTTACACATCAGCATCATTCCAGGAGTCATTCCTTTTACGGCTAGTTTTTTTTTTTTTTTTTTTTTTTTTTTTTTTACTATAGAAGGATTGAGGAACCTACGTACTCATGTCTTATGATATAACATTCCAACATTGTCTCAAAATTTAAATATAATAATGTCGAAACAGAAAATATAATATTTAAATTCAAAAGAAATAATTATTTTCTGAATATTGTATTTTTTTACAAGTGAATGCAGGGGTCGCAGCGTCCCTAAATTTTTCACACTTTACATAATTGTCCATAATTTTAAAACGATAATATCTATTGTAGAATTTCATTGTAGATGTTAAGGAGATCTCACAGGAAGATTTTCTTTATTTAAAATACTGGTAGAAAAGTGCGAAAACTTTAGGGACGCTGCGACCCCTGTGAATGATATAAAAAAAAAAATTCAAAGAATTGCTCTTGTTTTGAAACCAAAAGTATTGTGTGTTGATCTGAAAAGAAATCCTTTTGCTTGTTTCTTATTGAAATTTTATTATGCAAGCTGAAAATACAAATTTATGTTTTTAAACAAAGAATTTTGAATATCTAAGATATTTTTTTTCTGAAACCAAAAGTAACTTTAAAAATTGTTCTCAAGAATTCTATTATGTTCTTATTTCATCATTAGCATTATATTTGAGTTTATAATTTTTATTGTTGTAAATTAATAAGATAAACACTTTTATTTTCTGTGAAATAAGCAAATACAGTAGAACCTCCACAAGTTGACCACCCAAGGGACTGTAACTAAGTGGTCAGTGTATGGAGGTGGTCAACTTAGAGAATTTTTAGAAAATATTTAGTACAATATCAGCAAAAATTTAGTAATCTTTTCTAATATCATTAAGGAAAAATTTAGAAATAAAATTAGCACTTACTTATTTTTATTTTTACTGTAGATTCAGCACATTTTTACAGTTTTTGAAAGAATAATTCAATTTTTGTTTGAGTCCTCTTTTTGTTCATTAAGTAACTACGAAAAGCAATTTCACAGTTTACAATTCCATTAAGTGGGCATTTTTCTGCAGCGAAATCTTTATTTGCTCCATCATGCGCTTTACATCCTCTTCCTTCAGAGTTGGGTACTTTTCAGTTTCGTCGTCACTTGGATCATCATCTTCTTCGTCATCCATTTCTAATACTTTAGAGTCCTCGGCTGAGCTTAGTTACAGAGAGTATCTCATTAAAGATTGTCTCTGGATCTGGTTCAGCAGATGTTGCTAGCTCATCATCCATAGTAACATAATCTTCAAAATCAACTCCATCAAAAACTGGCAAGGGAGATAGAAGAAGTTCATCCTCTTGTACCGATGTTGTAGCTATAGCAAATCCAGCTTTCAAAAAACTGTTCTTAATCGTAGTTTGTGTAACTTTATTCCAAGCAGAATTAATCCAATGAACGGCATTCAAAGCATGTACTGACGCAGCTTTTGACGATGCCAATGCAGAAGGACCACAGGTTTGAGCTTTCATAATCACCCATTCCAGAAGTTGAGCTCTGTAGTGCACTTTGAAAGACTGTTTAATGCCTTTATCTAAAGGTTGTGTTTTCGAAGTTGTGTTTTGGGCAAAAATTTTAGCGTCACATTTCTGAGATTATTCACTTCTGGGTGGCAGTGGCATTTGTCCACGAAAAGCAAAATAGACCGCTTCTTTTTTCCTCATTTCTGCGTCAATTCCTCTAATCCATTCTTCGAACAAAGCACTTGAAGGGTGAGTTCGGATTCAGTTAAATTAATTGTTCAATAAAAATATATAAATTTATGCCTACCTTGCTTACCGTCTTCTTTGAAGATAAAAACTTTCTTCTCTAAGCGCTGGTTGAATGTTGCTGGAATGATAATACATTATTATTTCATTAGGGTGTTCTATAGAACAAATAATTTGTGCACTTCCGTTTTTGGGAAAGATATCTTCTTTAATTACATAAATATGAAAACACGGCACAGTATACGTAAATACAAAAATAAGAAGAGTTTTAAATCTTGAAATTTAGAGTTCTTTAAAAAAGAAATATTATCGGAGCTGAAAATTTTGCTTCCGATTTAACAGTTTCAGGAAAAAGTCAACATCACCCGCTCAGAATCAGTTTTAAGTGTAAAAAAAATAGCTCTGCAGAAAATGTGACGTCAGAGGAAAATGTTTTTGGGGAATTCTTTTTCGTTTCAGGACAAGAGTTCCATAGTGCTGCCATCTTGCGTAATACTTTGGAAACAAAAAAAGTTCTAATTGAAGAACAGTCCTTTTTCAATACCCCCACTTTTGTTTCCAAAGTGCTAACCTCAGTTGCAGCTGAGATCTCAAAGTTTCAAATTGAGGTTTCGCAAGGGGCTTTGTCATGATGTCAGCAATCATTTGCTTTGAAGGGCAATAGTGTAGACACATTGTTCCGTTTTCTATCATAGTCTTTACGTTGTAATACTTGACACTTACATGCTTGCTTCTCGATAAATGTTTCTCATTTGCTGAGATTTTTATACATGGAACGTTGTCTTCATAGATCGCGATCGGTAAGGTTTGTGGTAGGTCTAAATCTGTCAACAATGCGAGTAACCACTCCATTTCTTGACAGGTGTTTGAGACAGAAATATATTCTGCCTCAGTAGAGGACAGTGCGACACTGGTCTGTTTTCTGCTTGACCAGGTCAATAAGTTGTTGCCAAGTTTAAAGATATTACCGGTAGTTGACTTCCTTTCAGTTTTATCTGATGCCCAATCAGCATCACAATATGCTGTTAAGACGGGCTCTTTATTTTTATCAATTATTAGCTTAAGGTCTTTAGTTGTTTTCAAATAGCGAATTACCTTTTCAACTGCTAGCCAATCTACTTCTCGTGGTTTTTCATTTCTTCTACCTAATATGTTCACACAGGCTGATATATCCGGTCTAGTAATGGTGGAAATTTATAAGAGTGCCCCCACTGCTTGTCGATAAAGAATATTATTACTCATTAGTTTACTATCAGGATCTAAATTAAAATAATCCGTATTCATGGGAGTATAAGTTGGTTTAGAATTTAGTAAGTTAAATTTCCTCACAATTTCGTTAATTTTATTTTCTTGATCTAACATTAGACTTCCATCTTCTGTTTGTTTGATATTTATCCCCAAATAATGCGATACTTTACCTAACGATTTTATTTCATATTCCCTTGATAACTCTTTGTATATCTCTTCGGTATCCCTTTTCTTTCCTGCTACTAAAATATCGTCAACATATACTATAATACAGTGGCGTAGCTAAGGGGGGGCAAGGGGGGCGTCCGCCCCGGGCGCCGAGGCCTAGGGGCGCCAAATTGAGAGAAATTGTTATATATCTATATTGGGGTGGGGGCGAAAAATTTCTTGCTGGCCCCGGGCGCCAAAAAACATAGCTACGCTACTGCTATAATATATGACATGTTTCCGTTTCTATTTCGTTTGAACAAGCATAAATCTGATGTGTACTGATTAAATCCCATGTTTTTAAGTGTTTGACTAATTTTTAGGTGCCAGGCTCTAGCAGCCTGTTTTAGCCCGTAAATGGCTTTATTCAATTTACACACCTTTTCCTTTTGATCTTCTACTATATATCCCTCGGGTTGTGACATAAATACCTCCTCGTCTAAGTTTCCGTGCAAAAATGCTGTTTTTACATCTAAATGAATTATATCTAAATTTTTATATACAGCAGCATTTAGGAAACTTCTTATTGTGGTGTGTGCCACGACAGGGGCAAAAGTTTCATCATAATCACACCCGAATTTTTGCGAATAATTCTTCGCAACGAGTCTCGCCTTGTAGCGTTCCATCTTTCCACGCGCATTGCGTTTTGTTTTAAAAGTCCATTTACAACCTATAATATGTTTTCCCTGAGGTGGGTCGACTAGTTCCCAAGTTTTATTTTGCATAAGTAAATTGAATTCCTCATCTGTTGCTGCTAGCCAATTATTTTTTTTGGGGGGGTCTTTCATATTTTCTATATCTTCCCAAGTTTTGGGTTCCTCAACTTGACACATGTTTGCGCTAATTCCATACCTATCGGGAGGTACTCTCCTGTTATCTCTTCCCGATCTTCTAAGCTGTATTTGATGTGGAATTGCGTCCGCGTCATGTTTATCACCATCTAATTCAATTTAAACAACTTCGGTTGGGATCGAAATGTTATTTTGGCCTTGTTTAGAGTCATTTTTCACGTTTTCTAGAAATTTTACTGATCTAGATATCATTACTCTATTATCCCCGATATATATTCTATATCCCTTGCTCCTTTGGTCATATCCCAAGAAAATGCCTTCAATGGCTTTCTCATCGAATTTAGCCCTTTTAGACTTTTCTACATAGGCATATGCCTTGCAACCAAATGTTTTTATGTGTGACAAATTTGGTTTACGATTATTCCAAAGTTCAAATGGGGTTATGTTATTATTTGATTTGGTTGGCAGCCTATTTGTTAAATAAGTGGCAGTGAGAATTGCTTCACCCCAAAATTGTTTTGGTAGATTTGCGTCTGAGAGCATTGTGCGTGCCATTTCTACAAGGGTGCGGTTTTTTCTTTCAGCAACACCATTTTGAGGTGAGCAAAATGGTACACTTAATTGGCGTTCGATACCGTTAACGGTTAAATAATCTTCAAAATTTTCCCCAAGATATTCCCCTGCATCATCCGATCTAAAGGCTTTTATTTGTTTACCAAATTTATTTTTTACTAGTGCAGAAAAGTCTTTAAATTTTTCTAGGGCTTCCGATTTGTGTGAAAGTAAATAAACCATAGTAAACCTGCTATAATCATCAATGAAAGTAATAAAGTACCTTTTACCTGAGAATGTCTCCGTCTTCATGGCACCGCAGATGTCACTGTGGATTAGTGAAAGGACTTCGTTAGATCTATTTGATGCTACCTTTGGATAAGGTAATTGTGACATTTTCCCTTCAATACATTTAGTACATATATTATCATGTTTACACTTACTTAAAGTTATACCATCCGCTAACTTATGATTCACAAGATATCTAATCGATTCAAAATTTTTGTGTCCCAGGCGTTTATGCCAAGCTGTAATACAATTCGGATTATCACAAAACATTTGTGTTTTGACAGCATATCCGTACTCATCCTTAGGACAAATTTCATATAGATTATTATTTAACTCCGCTGTTAAAACTATGTTATTGTCTTTAACAAAGTTACAAGAATCTTTTTCAAAAATGACTTTAAAGTGGTTTTATGTTGCTCTCTTTACCGATAATAATAAATTACTTTGTAATTCAGGCCAATAAAGAACATCTTTAAGTATAATTTGATGCGGTGAATTCGTACAAAGTTTAATATCACCCATACCATGTGAATCTAGTTTATTTCCATCCGCTATCATTATGCTACCAAAATTTCCGGTTTTAAAGTTTATGAAATTTTCTTTTGCGAATGCTACATGTCTTGTGCAGCCGGAATCGATAACGAATTTATTTACATTAAGTTCTTGAGCGCTATTAGCACACATTAAATCGCACGCGGGATAATTTTGTTTGGAGAACTTATAAATGTTTTCTTCCGAATTTGTTAAGGTAGAAAAATTATTCGTACCTATTTCTGCGTCAACATTACCTTTAAAACAGAAGTTGGAAGTATACCTTACATTACCTTGATTACCTTTGTAATTTCCCGAATTATTTCTGAAAGAGTTTAAATTATTGTTAAACTTATTTCGATTCGGATTATTTCTCGGGTTATCATTTTGCATTTTATTCTTTAAATGATAACAATTTTCGCGTACATGGTTATCTCGTTTGCAAAACGTGCAAAATTTCTTATTTCTAGCATTTTTATTTACTACCTTATATGCTGAGTCGCGTGAGCTCGAAACAGCTTCACGATTCTCAGATTTATTTATTGCTTTGTAAGCCGAATCTCGCGAATTTGAACTCGCGTCTCTGTTTTCGCATCTATGTTTATATTCATCGATCAATTTATTTTTTACGTAATTTAAAGTTAGATCCGTCTCGCTGGCTTCTAACGCTGTAAACATCGGGTCAAAAGATCTAGGGAGCGAACAAAGCAGGAGGGCACATATATGCGAGTCAGGGATTTCCTCGCCAATAGCAAATAATTTATCTTTAATAGATAAAATGTTGTTGATATGGGAGATCATGTCTCCCCCCTCACTTAATTTTTGAGAGTATAACTTTCTGAGGAGAAAAAGTTTGGAAGAAAGACTACTTCTCAAGTGTACATTTTTCAAAGCTTCCCATATATCTTTGGCATTTGCCAGATGTTTTACATGAATAATTTGAGAATCTTCTATACACAGATTAATAATCGATTTCGCTTTAATATTATCTTTGTTCCATTGAGCAGTGACAGGATCCGGTGGGGGATCTGTAATTACTGATAATACGTTTTCTTTCTGAAGCAGATTTTCGAACTTAAAGGCCCAATTACTGTAATTTTGATCGTTTAAATTTTCAATGAGGGCTATATCTCTTGTAGCCATTATATTAATTCAAATCAACGTCAATCATTTATTCAACTATCGTAATTATATATATTTTCAAAACTGTTTATGGTTTATTACTTTCAAATAGAATCATGGGCAAGCTTTTTTACTTATATACATAAGAACATCTCAGAACTCATAATCTGAAGGGTGAGTTCGGATTCAGTGAAATTAATTGTTCAATAAAAATATATAAATTTATGCCTACCTTGTAGGCGTCTTCTTTGAGGATAATAACTTTCTTCTCTAAGCGCTGGTTGAATGTTGCTGGAATGATAATACGTTATTATTTCATTAGGGGGTTCTATAGAACAAATAATTTGTGCACTTCCGTTTTTGGGAAAGTTATCTTCTTTAATTACATAAATATGAAAACACGGCATAGTATACGTAAATACAAAAATAAGAAGAGTTTTAAATATTGAAATTTAGAGTTCTTTAAAAACGAAATATTATCGGAGCTGAAAATTTTGCTTCCGATTTAACAGTTTCAGGAAAAAGTCAATATCACCCGCTCAGAATCATTTTTAAGTGTGAAAAAAAAAATAGCTCTGAAGAAAATGTGACGTCAGAGGAAAATGTTTTTGGGGAATTCTTTTTCGTTTCAGGACAAGAGTTCCATCGTGCTGCCATCTTGCGTAATACTTTGGAAATAAAAAAAAAAGTTCTTATTGAAGAACAGTCCTTTTCCAATAGCACTGGTCATCCAAGCAGATCTATTCGCTCTCCAAAAAACAGGAAGTCTCCCGGTTTTACATTTTTAAATGCGCGAGGTTTAGCGCATTTGCCGATCACCATAGGTTTAAATTTTTCCCCAGTCATACTAGTACATTGAAGAACAGTAAAACGCTGTTTTGAAAATTTTTCTCTTTTCCAACTATCACCCGTCATTACTAAACTTCTATCAGGCATTGCTTTAAAGAAGAGACCGCACTCATCAGCATTAAAGATGTCCTCATCCTTAAAACCTTTAGCAAACTATGGGAATTTTTCAATAAACTTCTCCACCACTTCAGCTGAATCCTCATTCGATTCATACAAAACTTTTTGAGAAATCTCGTATCGTAGTTTGAATTTTTCAAGCCAACCTGCTGACGTTTGGAAATCCTCAATTTGAAATTATTTTGCAATTTTTTTTTATACTTCCTGAAGCATAGGTCCTAATATTCTTGCCTTGATTGAAACTTTAAACCAGCGAAAATTGGCTTCGTTCACAGCGTTGAGGCATGTTTTTTTGCTTTTTCTTTGATATCCCCCGTTTTCGGAAGAATATCTTTCTAGATATTCTGCCTTGCTTTTTAAAATAATCTTCACAGTTTTCTTGCTCACACCAAATTTTCCCGCTGTTTTTCTTTGGCTGCTGCTTTCCAGAAAAATTAGTAGATCCACTTTCTCCTTTAATTTAAGTTCGTTTAGAAGTTTTCTTTGCGCCGTTTTTCATGAAAATTCGCAAATAAACATCTGGTCCCGTCACAACGTGATATGCAGAAATAAAGAACGGAATCAGGCCCGGACTGGCCAGGTCGGCTGGTCGGCGATCGCTGAGGGCCCCCAGCCTAAAGGGGCCCCGGAAGCGCAACTCAAAAAAGGAATATACGATTTTTTAATTACTATTTACGTACGAAAAAAATTGAGTATTTTCCAATAATAATATACGTTTACAGTAAATTTTAAACAATTGATAGTTTTTTCATGGTAACTTATATACTTTCGTCGTGTCATGTCGTTGGACAGATGGAATAGGGCTGGTGACTGATATATCGTCGTTTCTGCAGTACTCATAGAATCAGATTCAGAGTGCATCGCGACGCTCACTTGCCAATGTCGTATAATATGGTTATAACTAGTGCAATTTCACAGTGTGATCAACATGAAGCAGTTGTACGAAAGCGACAGTACGAAAAGGAAAGAAAAAAATGAGAAAATTTTTAAACATTGAAAAATGTTTAAAACTTTTAATACTTGGTTAAGTAGAAAGGACGACCCGATTCCATTCAATTTGCACAAAAAAAAAAAAAAAAAAAAAAAAATTAGTTTTTTTTTTTAACATACAGTTAAGATTTTTTTAAAGAATACTACATACACATTTATGATATATTTTATATTTTAAAACTACACTTTAAAATCACGATATTTTCTCACCATAGAAAATACACGATAATAACATTAATGATTACTTAGAAGCCTAGATTTTTTAACATTCAAATAAGATTCATTATAAAATTAATGTAGTTTAAATTTAAAGAAAAAATAAGAGGGTAAAAACATGATTAACTTTTGAAGATGTATTATAAAAAATATATTTGTGAAAATATTTCTCTGTCATTTATTAGAGCTTCTTTCAAATCCAAATGAGTTAGTTCCTGACACATTTCTAAATTCGTTTAGTTCGGAAATGCATAAGTTTTGCTGTTTTTTAACCGACTTCAAGGAGGAGGTTATGATTTCGACCTGTATGTATTTGTTGTTCACGCATAACTTTCGTAAATATGAACCTATTTTGATAATTCTTTTTTTGTTTGAAAGCGTATGGGGCCCATGTGGTCCCATTCAAATTTCATAAAAATCTGTTGATTAGAACTTTTTAAAAAATTAAAACATTAAAATTCAATATCTTTTCGAAGCAATCGACCAATTAGAAACATTCATTTTTCATGTTTTTAAGTTACACTTACATAGACACACTATCTTTTCAAAGTGTGAAATTCTAACTGGACAAGGTTTACATTTATTAACAGTGTACACTGTAAAAAAATTGACTCTTTTGCTGCATAATCACTCCCCTGTTTTTATAGAATATCTCGCTCTTGACCCATGAGAATTCTCCACGATAGGCTGAAGTAATCGTTTTCTATAAAAGTGGTGGATTGACGATGCAGCAAAAGGGCCAAATTTTTTACAGTGTACACTGTAAAAATTTTGATCCTTTTGTTGCATCGTCACTCCCCCGCTTTTATAGAATATCTCTCCTTTGACCTATGAGAACGCTCCATGATACATTGTTAAAAATTTGACCCATTTGCTGCAGCGTCACACCACAGCTTTTATAGAATATGTCTTTTATGACCAATGAGAATGCTCCACAACACAGTAAAGTAATCGTTTTCTATAAATGCGGTGGACTGGTGATGCAGCAAAAGGCTCAAAGTTTTTGTAGTGTAATTAGGACAAAAGCGTCTGTAAAAGAAATATTTGGAAATCAAATGCTGTCACTCTCTTATAGAGGCAGCCGTGTATAGGCAATGAGTTTCAAATTCCTCATCGAATACGCCACCGCTCATTTCCGATTACAGTGTCACTGTAAAAAATGTTACCCTTTTGCTGCATCGTCACTCCCCTGCTTTTGTAGAATATCTCTCTTTTGACCCATGAGAATGCTTCGTAATTGGGTGAAGTAATCGTTTTCTATAAAAGCAATACAGTGATGACATAGCAAAAGTGTCAATTTTTTTACAGTGTAGGATTCCTTGATATGAATATGACGACACATGTAGCACAGTATATAATTGGTTGAAACGATTCTGGACAAAAACGAGTCACCAAGCATCTTGTTGAGCGGGCAATTTTCGCCAATCTTGTTAACTTCTCATACGAGTACAATCGAATTCTTCCAGGAAATCATCATCAAATTCCATAATAAAAAATGCCTAGCAATGCAATGCACTGTTAAAAATTTGCAACTTTTGCTGCATCGTCATTCCATCGCTTTTATAGAATATCTTTATTTTTATCAATGAGAATCCTTCATAATGCATTTAACTAACCGTTTTCTATATAAGCGGTGAAGTGATGCTACACTGTTAAAAATCTGCTGCATTTTGTTGCAACGCACTCCGCCGCTTGTATATAATGTCTCTACTGCGACCTATGAGAATGCTCCTTAATACAGTCAAGTAACCGTTTTCTATACAAACGCTGGAGTGCGTAGCAAAAAAATGCAGCAGATTTTTAACAGTGTACAGCAAAAGTTTCAAATTTTTAACAGTGTAGTTGGGACAAAAGCGTCTGTAAAAGAAATATTTGGGAATCAAATGCTGTCACTCTCTTATAGAGGCAGCCAGGTATTGGTTATGAGTTTCAGATTCCTCGTCGAATCGCCACTGCTCATTTCCGATGCCATTACTGCCTGTATAGGTATTAGATTGTTGCTGTTTATCGATTGAAGAATAGTGCGATTTTGCTAAAATCTTTCTTTTTCCTTTTTCTGAGTGAAGGGAAACTTTTGACTGACTACACTAGAAAAGCATATTACTATACATTAATATATGAAGTCATTTTGCTGCGTGCTCATATATGGAAGCACTATGTCGCGCTCTTATGTGTAAGGACACTTTACTTGATGGATTGTCACCTTTTGATACCCACTTTCGATGACCGTAGGATTCGATGCAGACTAAGATTTCATAAATGCGGTAGCTTTTCGAAGTGGCAGATCTTGTCTGGAGAAGTTACCATACAAAGAAATTCTTAAGATTCACAACGATACTAACCGATATTGTAAGTGGTTTCAGAAAAGTTGACAATCAAACAGTGACAAGTGAACTGAATACATCAGAACTTAGCAAAGTGCGTACATTAGTAATGCATTGCAAAGAGCTATCGTGTGCCAGTACACATAATTATGTATTACGGTATGCATAACTAAAAAGTAGGAAATAAAATAAGCTTTTTAAGAAAAAAATATCAACCGACTTCAAAAAAGCGCTAAAAAGAATTAAATAATTCTTTAAAATTCTCTAATGACAAAACGTTATCCAATAAGCACACATCGGATATCAGGTACCGGCATAAAAAACGGGTAAATTTAATATGTATAATTTAATATCCACCAAACATAGATTTTAGAGATAATGTTATTTTACAAGAGATGAATTGACATATTTATGATTTATTTTATGAATATATACATATAAAAAGTAATGAATTACTTTTTGAAGTTGGTGCCAAACTATTTGATGTATATTAAGAATAGTAGCTAAATTATGCCTAGTACCATAATTAAAATGGGATAATCATTATCGATTGTGATTGTTTGGCACCAACTTCAAAAAGTAATTCATTACTTTTTATATGTATATATTCATAAAATAAATCATAAATTTGTCAATTCATCTCTTGTAAAATAACATTATCTCTAAAATCTATGTTTGGTGGATATTAAATTATACATATTAAATTTACCCGTTTTTTATGCCGGTACCTGATATCCGATGTGTGCTTATTGGATAACGTTTTGTCATTAGAGAATTTTAAAGAATTATTTAATTCTTTTTAGCGCTTTTTTGAAGTCGGTTGATATTTTTTTCTTAAAAAGCTTATTTTATTCTTATTCAGAACCTGTGTAATCGAATGGTGTCTTCCATTTTTTGATAAAGACATTATATCTTTTGGAAATATTGTCAAAGTTAACATTTAGAATTGAATATTTGAAAGCGATATCATTGAAAAGGGGAAAAACCTGCAGTCACTTGATAAAAATCTCTTACCATTTGATATTTTATTAACCAAAAATGGAAAAATTATTTTATTTCCAAATCCTTTAATAGTCACGCATTTCAATTTTGCGCATTTACAGTTAAAAATTAGTCAGAAAGTTTCACATTATTGAGAATTAGATTAAAAACCACCCTAAGTTTTACTTCCAAAGATTCCATTAACAGAAGTTTATTATCGCTATTAATATTTTTTTAGCTCACAGGTTATCGAAGCCTGAGAGCTTATGTGCCCGCCCGTTCTGTATGTATGTATATACGTGCGTACGTACGTACGTAACGCGATAACTCATGATAAAAATATCCGATTTACATTAAATTTTGGATTTAGGCTTATTATGATAAGACGCTTCCCTGATTAGTTTTGAGAGTTCATTCGATAAGTATAAGAAGGGTAACGGGGGCTATTGCCCCTCCCCTTAATTTATATAAATAGGTTTTTCCTGCAGAATTAGTAGATTTCGTTCAAGTCTTAGATGTAGGATCATTCTAATGAGGTGCCTTCATGATTAGTATTGGGTGTTCATTGGATAAGTTTAAAGAGGGGGAATGGGGGTGGGTAACCACCCCCCCCCCCGTCTTAATTTAGGTTTTTCACGCAAAATTTATCTATTTGTTTCAAATTTTGTATAAAGGTTTATTCTGAAATTGCGCTTCCCTGATTTGTTTTTGGAATTCATTGGATAACTATAAAGGGAGGATAGGGGAACTACCCCTCATAATTTATGTAAATGGTTTTTCATACAGAATTAACCGATTTGTTTTAATTTTTGTATACAGGTTCATAGTAGTAAGAAGCTTCGCTCATTTGTTGTGGTATTTTCTTTTGTTAATTATAAAGGAGGGTACGGGCGATTACTTCCCCCTTAAATTAGCTAAATAGAGTTTTATGCAGAGTTATCCGATTTGCTTTAAATTTTGGATGTAGGTTTTTCTGATAAGTTGAATTTCTGAACAGTTTTGGAGGTTTAATGATTAATTGTAAAGGAGGGAACGGGGGAAAAAGTTTCTTAAATTACATAAATGGGTTTTTATGCAGAATTATTCGACTTGCTTTGAATTTTGGATACAGGTTTATTATATGATAAGGCATATCCCTGATTAGTTTTGGAGCTTCAATGATAAGTATAAATAAAGAAGATTGGGGGGGGGGATACTTCCTTCCTTATTTTTTTTTCGAAGGACATTATTATATAAGGCTGTAATGTATAATCAGTCTGCATAGCCTGTGAGCTCTATGCCATCAGTTTAACTGGGCATCATTCTTTTTATTTTAAACACACAGTTCGGACCGTGAAGTTTTCATACTAACTAGAAAACTGCAAGAAATGTAAGTCACCGATTTTAATGAAAGGGGTATCGCTGGAAAGATCTCATTATGAGGAGTAAAAAACTCAATAGAACTACCCATCGCGGAAACGAGTCGTTTTCGAGATATCTGACAATTTATATAACGTAGCTAGTGCATACTTACTGGGAAATCGCAAAAAAATTAGTCTAGATTTTGATGAAAAAGGTATTGTTGAAAAGATCTTATCGTGTGGAGTAAAAAATTCAAAAGAACTACCCATCGGAAACGAGCCGGTTTCGAGATATCCGATAATTTGAGCCACGTAGCTAGTACATACTGGGCTAGTGCACACCTAACAGAGGACCGCAAAAAATTGCTGTCTCTATTTTGACGAAAATGATGTCGTTGGAAAGATATCATTTTGAGAAGTAAAAAACTCAATGGAGCTACCCTTCGGAAATAACCCGTTTTCGAGATATCCGACAATCTATGTCACTTAATGCAGTTTCCCAGTAAGTGTGCATACTTAGTGATACAAATTGTCGGATATCTTGAAAACGTTTCATTTCCGACGGGTAGTTTCATTGAGTTTTTTACTCCTCACAATGAGATCTTTCCAACGATACCACTTTCGTCAAAATCGGTGACTTAAACTTCTTGCAGTTCCCTAGTAAGATAGAAATTTTTTTTAAAAACTAGCGGGGCCCCGCCCCCCTGCTCGCTATGCTCGCCAACCCCCCGCGTAATCGCTTCGCGATTCCAAATTATTGGCTACCCCTGCTTGCTGCGCTCGCCAATACCCCATGGTATGAATAAGCAGTTGCAGATCTTTTAAATGATGTGTCACACGACTGGTGTTGTAAAGAAATTAAAAATGTGCCCCCCTGGAGGGTAGAGTGGGGGTGACACACAAGACATCCATAAAATGAATAAACAGTTGCAGACCTTTCAAATGATGTGTCACACAATTTGTGTTGTAAAGAAATTACAAAATGCGCCCCCTCTGAGGGCAGAGGGGGGGGTTACACACAAGATATCCATAATATGAATAAGCAGTTGCAGACCTCTCAAATGATGTGTCACACAATTAGTGTTGTAAAGAAATTAAAAATGTGCCCCCCCGGGGGGCAGAGTGGGGGATGACACACAACACATCCATAATATGAATAAGCAGTTGCAGACCTTTCATATGATGTGTCTCACAACTGGTGTTGTAAAGAAATTAAAAATGTGACCCACCCCTGGGGAGAGTAGAGTGTGGGGGTGACACACAAGATATCCATAATATGAATAAACAGTTGCAGACCTTTCAAATCTTGTGTAACACGACTGGTGTTGTAAAGAAATTAAAAATGTGTCCCCCTGGGGAGCAGAATGGGGGATAACACACAAGACATCTATTATATGAATAAGCAGTTGCAAACCTCTCAAATGATGTATCAAACGACTGGTGTTGTAAAGAAATTAAAAATTTGGCGAAATATTACAGTTATCGCCAAGTTGGCGTCACTTTTAACAACTAATTTTGGTCGCCAAATTTGGCGATATATCGCCAAGTTGGCGACAAACTTGGCGATTGTTGGCGATGGTAATCTTTCCTCTCTTTATGGTAACCCATACGGCGAAGCATAGACGGAGTCCTTTCCTGATTGGTCTATTCGACTTATGGAAGGAGTGGACAACCCGGATTCGTTAGTTCCGGAAATATTCCACATCAGCATCATTCCAGGAGTCATTCCTTTTAAGGCTAGTTTTTTTTTTTTTACTATAGAAGGATTTCGTACTTTTTGCCGATTTAAGGGTTTATATTATTCTTTTATCACTAATATTCATATATATATATTTTTAGTTACAATATTCTTTCTATTTTAAAAGCGAGCGGTTTATTAATGATTCAGCATTTTAAATTTCGTTTAAACATTTTTTTTCGTTTTTAAAAATTTTTAATTTTATTTATATTTTCGCTATTTTTTTTTTATCGCTTTTTTAAAGAATTTTGCATTTTGAATTTTATTTAAATAATTTCATTTGAAAATTTTTAATTTAATTAAAATAAATATTCCTTTTACTTTAAATTTATTGATGCTACCATCTATGTAAGAATTTAATAATTATAAATCAACAATTTGGATTTATTAATTAAAGGATAAGTTGATTTGAAAGATATATTAAAGAAAATACTCTGAGCGATCTGCGATCACACGTACCCACTTTTTTTATTACTGTTATGTCACTTTTAATATATACTTAGGTATCACAGTAGGATTTAGATTATTATGAATTCGACACAGTTATTTGATTGCCGAAAACTAAAAATATACCTCACGTTCATTTTTAAGTAATAACCACTTAAAATAAATAATTCTTATTTTTTTTTTCTAGCATGGAATTAGTTTAGGTATGGTGTATAAAAATAATATAAATATATATTGTGAAAGTAAGTTAACAACATTACAAAAAGCTTATATTTTACTCAACTATTTTCCAAGTGACAAAATAGCCTAAATGTGGTTTTTTGCCATTCAAGCCTAAATTTAAAAATAAAATATAATATTTTGTTTTCGCTAAATTTCCCATAAGGGGCCCCTTTTCAGTCTCTAGCCGAGGGCTCCAAAGGTGCCAGTCCGGGCCTGAACGGAATGTATTTCACATGTGTATTTCGGCAATCCCTTCATTTCTCAACCAGGCGGCAGGCGCCAGTGGTCACGTGATCTACTGGATAATTGACATTAAAAACATTTTTTCTTGTTCTTTTAGTTCATGTAATGTAAAACTAGAACGCAGTAGTAGACTGCATTATTTCTTGATCTTCCAAAAGTGGAAGAAAATAAAATATTATTTCAATGTTAAAAAGAAAAGAATTGCTATAATATTAATTGATATTTAGAATCATGAGTTCTAACAAAGCAACTTAATATGCTCATCTGTAACTATGTACATAATGTATATAATGTATATTTCGATTTAATTATAATCTACAAAAAGTTCTCATGAATATGATTGTTTACAAATGGTGAGCACAAAACTTCATACAATACGTGAAATTAAATATAGAATCGTGACTTCTTCAAACATGCTCTCCCACTATTTTTTATCATTTGTGATATAACGTGGGGGAATTAACGGAAGAAAAAGCAAATTCAAAAAAACATCAGTGGTCAAGTTACAGCGAGTAGAATCCACTAACAAGTGGTCAACATACAACTTACGGAGGTGGTCAACATAGAGAGTTAATTCTCTATTGAAAATACATTGTGACCATTCAAACTAATAAATTTCGGTCAA
Source organism: Maratus speculifer (assembly GCA_964019185.1). Classification (NCBI taxonomy): domain Eukaryota; kingdom Metazoa; phylum Arthropoda; class Arachnida; order Araneae; family Salticidae; genus Maratus; species Maratus speculifer. The sequence goes on from OZ025295.1 coordinate 66,548,881, forward strand.
CATAGAGGTGGTCAACATAAAGAGATGATCAACTTTGGAGGTTTTACTGTATTATTATATAATGTCTACTATTATTTTTAACACAATCAAATTGATTGGTAAAGTTATCATACGAATTGAATATTTCCAGCTGAGCGAAAAATTGCCCAGGCCGGGAATCGAACCTGGGTTCGATTCCAGGCCTGGGCAATTTTTCGCTCAGCTGGAAATATTCAATTCGTATGATAACTTTACCAATCAATTTGATTGTGTTAAAAATAATAGTATATCTACGTATCCATCGTTATATGGAGTTCCATTACCTGCAGTTCATTCTGTAAGCTGTTTCAAATAACAGACCAGATGTTACGACCAATAAGGTTATCTGAGCGAGAAATCCCAGCCGGCTATCGCCCAGATAGCTTAACAGGTAAAGCATTGGCCTTGTAAGCTAAGTATCCGGGTTCGATTCCCGGCCTGGGCAATTTTTCGCTCAGCTGGAAATATTCAATTCGTATATAATGTCTAGTCTCAAAGAATCTCATTATATTGATAAGTTAACTGATGACAATTATTCAGTATGGAAGTTGAAAATAGAACATTTGTTAATCAAAGAAGGTCTATATGATGTTGTGTTTGAACCAGGGATGAGATTTCCGCTTTTTTGCACACCAGTAAAATCTTAGAGAAAATGCTATATTTTTAAATCGGAACATTTTTGTGATTTAAAATAACAACATTTTCTCTAAGATTTTATTGGTGTCCAAAAAAGCGGAAATCTCATCCTTAGTTTGAACCTAAAAAAGAAAAGGATGACAATTCGGTGAAAAATGATAGAAATGCTAGAGTATTAATTTGTTTAAATAACTCAAATAGTTCAAATTGGTCAATCAACTTCTCAAATTGTTCATGTCAGATTTGCTAATAGAACTAAAGAACATATGCTCATGCTCAGGCCGGAGTGGTCCGGTCGGCTGGCCATAGACCGCCGAGGGCCCCCGGCCCATAGGGGCCCCAGAGGTGCACCCCAAAAAAGGAATATACGATTTTATAATTACAACTTACATAAGAACAATTATTTACCAGTAATTATATGCGTTTACTATAAATTTTAAGCATTTGACAATTTTTTCATGGTAGTTTCGTCGTGTCATGTCACTGGACAAACGGAAGAGGGCTGCTGACTGATACATCGCCCTTTTAGTCCAAGAGACGACAGCACAAAACCCTATGGTGTCAACATATTAAAGTAAAGGATTATTCTTCAAAGTATTGTAGACTTAGAGCGGAATCCAACCTTGAAAATAAAGGATTATGCTTCAAAGTATTGTAGACTTAGAGGAGAATCCAACCTTGAAAGTAAAGGATTATTCTTCAAAGTTTTGGGGACTTAGATGAGAAATCCAACAGTCATTACAATAAAAAAAAAAAAAAAAAAAAAAAAAAAACAGAGATGAAGTGTAGTGGCTGAGATGACGCCCAAAGTGCAATATTTAAATCCGTTACACAACCTTACACAACCATGTGCTTTTGTAAAAAGAAGAAGTAATACAGTTTTTAATTCATAATGTACAATGAAATGCTACTTTGGAATGCTTAAACATACGTAGATCGTTTTCATATAGCGGGGAAAAAAATGCACGGATGATGTCAAAGAGTTTGGTCCATGTTTCACGTTTTCCTCCATGACCATAAGTACTAACTTATTATTTTTCAACGACATACGATCAGTGGCGCAGCGAGGGGGGGGGGAGGGGTTTGGGGGTTACCCCCCCCCCCAGAGCCATGACAAAAATACAGAAATTTCCATTTTTATGAACTGAATCATAAAAAACAAAACTAAAGTTAGAATTTTATTTGTTTTGTTCTCGAAATCTGCCGCTTTATTGAATCAAATTTTATTTAAAAATTTGACTCGTTTAAGCGGCAGTAATGTATTTTCTTTTAAAAATGGGAAAAGTATATGGTAACGGTATCAGTATCGAAAACTGGTCACTCATTTCGGAAAAGGCCGGCATTCATCTATACTATTGGAAATCAGCCGAAGGCTAAAAGGAATGGTCATTTCCTGTCACTGCCAATGCCGTCTCGGGTTTTTCAATACTGCACCATTGGGGGGGGGGGGTCTTAATTAGTTACATCTGTTTCTTGCTCTTTTTTTGGAAACGGGACTGGACACTCCAATTCCAGGAGAAAAACAAAAACGCATGCTTTGAAGGATATGCTTAATTTCACAAACATTCTGTTGTTAGTTGCTGTAATGCTAAGGTTTCCTTTATTGTGCGTTTCGCTATGGATATTAAATCCTATTCAGAGAAAAAATTATGAAAAAGATGGATATAAGAGATCATTTTTTAAAATCTTTCGAATTCCTTCAAGCATTCTTAAAATCCAGATTTGGAAATTATATAATTCGTTTATATTTATGTCTCTGGAAAGATATTAACAGCGCCGTGCGAAAGGAGGGGGGGGGGAGTCGAGGGCGGTCGCAGGGATTTAGGGGGTGCCAAATTTCTAACTACTTTCTACTTACTACTATTTTAAAGGGACTACTTTCAGACAATTTTTTTAATAAATATTAATTCATATTTAAAAAACGCCCGAAATAGGCAAATAAGTAAACGGAAAAAAAGTTACCGGAAAAACGGTTATCGGAAAAAAAGTGACATAAACTACAAAAGCCGAAAAGAAGTTACCGAAAAAAAAAGGGACAAGGAATTGATTTTGGGAATTCATTATTGATTTTGAGGATTCATTGGTTAAGTATTTAGGGGGTATCAGGGGGAGGTTCTTAATTTAAGTAAATGGGTTTTTCGTGCTGAATTAACTGTTTTCGTTCCGTTTTGGACATATGATACCCCCCCCCCCCCATCCATAACTTCTCAAATTAAATTAATAGTTTTTTACGCAGATTTATCCGATTCGGTTGGAATTTCGGACATAAGATCATTATGATAAGACGTATCTCTGATTAGTTATAGAGTTCTTTTGCTTATTATAAAGGGAGGATGGTCAAATACTTCCCCCCCCCCCACAAATTAGATAGATCGGTTTTTAAGATCGGATCAAAATTATCCGATATATTTCAAATTTAAGATATAGATTCTTTCTGATAAGGTGAATCCCTGAATAGTTTTAAGAGTTTAATGACTAAGTATAAAGGGGAGGGGGATGGGGGATAATCCCTCTTTATTAAATAAAATGGCTTTTTACGCAGAATTATCCGATTTGCTTCGAATTTTGGACATAGGTTCATTATGATAAAACGTATCTCTGATTGGTTACGGGGTTCTTTTCCTTATTATAAAGGGGGGGGGACAAGCAATTATTTCCCCCTTAAATTAGATAAATCGGTTTTTATGCAGAATTATCTGATGTATTTCAAATTTTAAATATAGGTTCTATCTGAAAAGGTGAATCCCTGAATAGTTTTAAGGGTTTAATGGCTAAGTATAAAGGCAAAAACAGAGGATAACCCTCCCCCCCCCCTTTAAATTAAATAAATAGCTTTTTATGCACAATTATCCGATTTAAAGAATTACTATTCAAATTTTGGATGTAGGTTCTTTATGATAAGGTGTATCCCAATATTTGTTATGAGGTTCTCCTGCTAAGTATAAATAGGGAAACTGACGATTATCCCCCCCCCCTTAAATTAGATAAATTGTTTATGCATAATTATCCGATGTATTTCAAATGTTTGATATAGGTTTTTTCTCATAAAGTGGATCCCTCAATAATTTTAAGGGTTAATGGTTAAGTATAGAGGGGGCAAATGGGGATAACCCCACTTAAATTACATAAATGGCATTTTACGCAGAATTATCCGATTTGCTTCAAATTTTAGATGTAGTTTCATTATGGTAAGGGGCCGTCCATTAATCATGTGATTTTTTTTTTGGCATTTTTGACCCCCCCTCCCCCTTGGTGATACATGGTGAAGTTCAAGACTACCCCCCCCCTCCCCCTACCCTATATCACGTGTATTTTTTAGTACCTACAAAATATCTTAATTTTTTTAGAATATTTATTATAAAATACAGGTTTAAGTATCATCAAATTTTATTATAGAAAAAAAAAACTACAATAACTTTAAGAGGTAAACAGAAAGGTTGCAAGTTGTTTTGGACTGACATAAAAATAATGAAAGAAATGCGAAAAACTTTCATTAAAAATAAATACACGAAACGCCGCTTTTCGGTTCAGTATCGCGCGTTTGCCGAAAAAATAAATACTCGTGATATATTACTACACCCCCCTTCCCCCCTTGTGATATTTCGTGACTTTTTTTATGGACCCCCCCCCCCTTTCGAGCCTCGCATGATTAATGGACGGCCCCTAAGGCGTATAAGCTAATGAATATAGTTAAAACAGGGAGGGATGCAGCAGTCCATTCAGGAAACCTTTTTGGGGAAAGAAACTTGCTTTCTCCATTCGACGGAGGGGGATGTCCGGTAGATATCGCGGGCGGCTAGTTTCTTAGGAAATTTGTCGATCAGGGAATTTCCCGGTAAAGGTTTGCCGCAAAAATACTCAAGTAACATAAAAAAAACGAGTTGAATGCAACTAAACGCAAATAACAAATAAAAACAATTTTTCTTTATTTTTAATTTAATGATTGAAAACTATTATGTCAGAAAACATTATAACACATTTTACCTTTTTTCTGATAATGATTAATTTCCATTCATTTTGCACTTAAAACTTGTTTATTTAATTTTTTTTTATTTGTGAAAAAAGTAATATACTAAATTATTTGTTGTAATTGTTATTTTAATTTACGCCAAATATTTATCATTTACTGGATTTTTACTAATTAATGTCCCATATTACACATCACAAAATATAATATAAAACATTTTAAAAATATATGTTAGAAAATTTTAATGTACAAACTATGTTGTATGTCACGAACGAATGAACTAGTGAATTCATTAATGTGTAGTAATAAAAAGTAGTTCTTTATTACTAGCTTATGTTAGTAATTAGAAAGTTAATTGTTTAAAAACTTGTAGTTCTTGATAGATCTTCAGGTTTGAACGCTTAAAAAAATAAACGGATTTAAATTTTAAAAAAAAACGATTTTAAGAAAAACAGGATGTTTTTTTCTTTGTTGCGATGTTTATAGAATACTGAAAAATGCTACGCAGAAACATAACTCACAGTTTTCAATTCAAACAGCTATTGAGGATATATAAACAAATCCTTAAAACTATTCAGGGATTCACTTTATGAGAAAGAAACTATAGCCGAAATTTGAAATACATCAGATAATTGTGCATAAAAAACAATTTATCTAATTTAAGGGTGGAATAATCGCGGTCCCCTTTTTATTAGCAAAAGAACCCCATAACTAATCAGGGATACCCCTTATCTTAATGAGCCCACATTCAAAATTTGAAGCAAATCGGATAATTCTGCGTAAAAAGCCATTTATTTAATTTAAGAGAGGTTATCCCCCCATGCACCCTCTATACTTAACCATTAAACTCCCAAAATTCTTCAGGCATTATATGACGACTAACTGACAACATTAATCGTGGCAGAAGATAGATAGCGAAGTCTTATTGTGAAAAGGGATGCAGGGGTGAAAATATCTTCATTCAAAAGCTGGGAAGAATAGGTGCTATTAACCTCAAGGGACATACCTAGAAAATAATTGCACTGGTCTAGTGGCAATGAGCTGAGAGGTAACTGGGATTATTGAGCACCGAGAGGGAAGGAAGGTAGTTGGAAGAGAGACATGTGCTGGTAATGTACAAGAAAATACATTGATGTAAGATGACTTAGACGTGCTAAGCGAAATGTAATATTTGAGTGTGGCTCCTATGTAGTTGTAATGTCGTTTTATTTATTTTTTTAATAATTGACCTATGGTTCTAATAAAGAACTTGAGGAATTAAAAATGTGTTATTGATGAACTTAACAAATAAACCAACTTAGTAAAGAGAAACTCAGGGCGCGACACCACAATACTGTATATAAGCCTTATCAGAAAAATACCTATATCCGAAATTTGACACACGTTGGATAATTCTGCTTAAAAACCACTCATCTTATTTAGGGTGGAGGGGGGAGGTAATCGTCCGTTCCCAAAACTAATCAGGCAAGCGTCTTTTCAGTATGAACGTATATCCAAAAATTGAACCAAAACAGTTAATTCAGCATGAAAAAAATCATTCACTTAAATTAAGAGCCTACCCCCCCCCCATTTCATGTTTTGCCAATAAATCTCCAAAATCAATTCCTTGTCACTTTTTCCCCAGTAACATGTTTATCTTGCAGGGCCGTAACTATAAACTTGGGGGCCCCGGGGCAAACTAGTGAGGCCCCTCGCGCCCGGGGCAAAGTTTCAATTTGTCCCGGTAGCAGTTTTTTACCGCACGCCTCTGTTTAAATGTAACACTGTATGATAAGCCCAAAAATGACTAAAAAACGTAGAATTGGGTAACCCTACTCGGAAGGCACCTGGTGGCGACGCAATTTTTGCCGATCCCACTGAAGCAAGCATAGGGGAGGAAATATGGACTTCTGATTGGTTGAATATTTTAAAAAGCATTTTGTTTAGGTGTTTCTTACTCCGTGGTTTAGGTTCATTTTTGAGTTTATGTAACTTAATCATACGTTTCTGTTTAAAAACCTTTTGAAAGATGAATTTTGATTTTTTTTTCGATTTTATCTAGAAGAAAGATTTTCTAGAATATTTTAGATGCTTTTCATATAATTCAACCGATCATGTTTTCTTACTTATTAGCTTCGGTGAAATCAGCAAACATGCTGGGGCGCCATGACACATTGGACTGGACATTCTGCTGTCTGCTCTAGAGCTGCTTTTGCATGCGAAGCGTATGAAGTGTATAGACGGACACGCAAAAATATTTACTCTAGCAGATTGTTTTTTTTTAAATTACTAACTTTTAGCCAAGTGTTCGGCATTTTATAAGAAGTTTAGACTAGAAATTAAAATCAATATTTGTTTTAACCATGAGTTTGGGGCCCCTCAGGCTTGGGGGCTCCGGGGCAATGCCCCGTCTGCCCCGGCGGTAGTTACGGCCCTGTTATCTTGTCCCTTTTTTCCGGTAAATTTTTTTCCGTGTCATTTTTTTCCGCTTTTGTAGTTTGTCACTTTTTTCCGATAACACTTTTTCCTAGATTCGGGCAAGTAGATATCATGATTAAAAAGCTATGTAACTGAGAAATGTTCTTCATTCTTTGATAAGATCTTTCAGAAGACGATTCTCACAGTGGATGATTTGAAACGAATTTACGACGTAGTAGCAACAAAAGGGAGAAAAAATGGTTGCCATGCGATCAAAATCGCTTATAACTCGTTAACTAATATACTTATTATAAAAAAGAAAAAAAAATGGCGTATTTGTTTCGTCGATGTTTTTGTCAACGAACTTTGTCAAAAAATCGCCGAAAAACGTGAATTTCCCGTGCGGATCGCGAAGAAAACAGCTATTTCACCAAATATCGCAGATAAAATGCTGATTTTGTCTGAAGACCGCGGGAAAACGTCGATTTCGTCTAAAGATTTCTGATATAATGCCGATTTCGTTAAAAAATCGGGAAAAAAAACGCCGTTTTCGATAAAAGATTGCTTAAAAATATTTTGTCAAAAGATCATTGAAAGAAAAGGTCGCTTTCATCAAAAGATCACGGAAAAACGCCGATTTCGTCGAAAAACCGCGAGGATAAAGCGCCGTTTTCAAGAAAAGATCGCGTAAAATTGCAAAATTTGTCTAAAGATCGTCGAAAAGACGCCGATTTCATAAAAAAAACACCGATTTCGTCCAAAGATCGCAGAAAAACCGCCGATTTCGACAAAAGATCGCAATAAATCACCGATTTTGCTAAAATAAAGCAGATAAATTGCTGATTTCGTTTAGAGGTCGCGGAAAATGCCAATTTCGTCAAAAGATCGCGGAAAATGCCGATTTCGTGAAAAGATCGCGGAGAAATGCCGATTTCGTCAAAAGATCGCGGAATAACCGCCGATTTTGCTAAAATATCGCAAATAAATCGCTGATTTCGTCTGGAGGTCGCAGGAAAACGCCAATTTCGTCTGAAAATCGCGGATAAACCCCCCCGCCGATTTCCGAAAAAAAAATTTCAACCAGAATCATCCCTGAAGCAACTCTATCCCCCCCAGAGCCGAATTCTGGCTGCGCCACTGCATACGATGCGGTATGGTATCAGTTATCACTCAAATAATCGATTTTTCTTAAAGGAAAACATATACTTCATATGCTCTCATTTTTGTGAAGTGTTCATATGCAGCTGCAATTATCCTGTTATTCATGAGGGAAATATATATATGTTATTCATATGTTATGTATATGTTTATTCATATATATGTTATGGGAAATATATATATACATTATATATATATATATACACTGGTTTGCAAAATTTAAGGACGAATCCCAAAATGCCAATTTTCAAGGGATTTTCAAGCGATAATTTTCACGCGAATATTCAAAAGGAATATAATTCGAATAATTACTATCCCTGCATAACAGCTAGGCAATATAACATCTTATTCAGGTCACACATGGTCACAAGAGTCACAGTCACTACAGCGAAACAAAAAATAGGAAATTCCATACGTCTCTTTTATGAGTCTCAAATGACTACTATATGTGAACCACTGACAGGTCACTGCAACTGCTGCTTTGTGTCGAGTCACCAGGTGACTTTACAATGTCGTTTTATTGAGACTTTCATGTGTCTGTCATTTGGAGACTCAATTTCAAAATCATTGTGAATGTTGCATTATGATAAATCACCAAATGTCTCATGGTGACTTTCTGGTACAAGATTTTGTCAAATGGTGACAGAGACCCTACTGTAAAATAACCACTGTGGAAAGTGATAAAAAGTCACCATGTGACTTTAATGACACATTATTTTTAAGTTAAGCATTAAGTTTGGCATATGAATATAAGGTACTTACGTATTAACGCCACCGCAGCAGAAGTTGCGCTAATGTGCCAACAAAGATCAATCTTGTTGTTTCCAAGCGCACGCAGTTATCTTTTGGATTCCTTGTTGCCTTGTTGTTTGCTGATTTTTGATGCCATATTTTAGCGTTTTTTTAGTTCTTTTTTTACTGTTTTAGTGCTTATTTTGGTTCATTTTTTCAAGCCATTTTTTATGCGTGTGCAAACAACAAGATTGTTCTTTATCTGCGCTTTAGTGCAACTTCTGCTGCGGTGGCGTTAATATGTATGTACCGAATATAACACTAGCACTCTCAAATTTTTATCTCTTCATTTCAGATACTTTTAAAATATTTGATGGAAGAAATATTTTTAGACAAACTTCATATGATGATGTTGAAGCACTAATCCACACGTAAACACATACATTATTTTAGAAAAACACTTATTACAATAAAAATAATACATCTTCAGAGATTTAACATTAAATGCGGGGCACAGATGTCATATACGCACCACATTTGCACTTGTTTTTTTGTCCCGCCAATTTGGCGAAAATTTTGTTTTTGAATAGTAGTTAAAAATTGCATGCAATAACAGGACATGATTTTTTATTGCAATATAAAAATAAAATAACGTGCCAAAAATGAAAGAGATTCTAGTATTTTAAAAAATGAAATAAAAATAAATAGATGATAATTTGGTATAAATAATTATTGATATAGTATATAATAAAAAATAATTTAAAGAATTGAAAAATGTATATAAGAGTAAATAAACATGAATTTAATAAAAAAGGAAGCGATAAAAAACAAGTATGAATAATAAACTAAATAATTAACAAAACAGCAAATATAATTATCAGAATAAATCGTAATTTATTCTTTTATTACGTAATTTAATACTTACATCATATTGATTGCATGTAGTTATGTGGTGCGTATATGACATCTGTGCCAAATGCGGTTTTTACTGAGATGAGAAGTTAGCACAACCATAGCCTACTATAGTACTACCAGCCGAGCCATTTCGCGAAAAACCGCCGAAAAAATGAAGCTGGCAACAGCTTCAAACCCTGAACCATTTCATTGAACCACGTGTAAGTCAACGTGACGCAAACCCTGCCCAAATTAGCATTGAATAAGCTGCTTTCTATTCTGTGCACATGTTTGCACACGTGTCATTGTTTTGGTTCAGGGTTTACATGATTGGTCTGATTAACTTGGGCAAAGTATCAGCGTCCTCTGGCGGGAGACTTCATACATTAATCTCAAATATGTAAGACGTTTGTCTTAATAACGGCGTGAGTTCTCACTATAACCTCAATATAATTGTTTTTCTTCAATTCTTATCATTAATCAGAATTAAATAGGAGAGTAAATGGTACTCACCCGATGAATTCTTCTTCATTTAAGTGTCCAACAATTAGATCCACCATAAGGGAAGGGAACCGGGCATATTCACATGTTGATATATCCACTGCACTAATTCATCTTGATAAAGACATATAACATTATTATATGGTAACTGTAAAACACACACACAAATTATTATATCCACGCTTCTTCATTTTCTACTTTATTTTTAACACGCGAGAAAAAACACAGCAAAAAGGGTAGTGCTTACATCAAGCTACAAAAACTGAGAACAGAAAGAAATTTAAATCGATGCACACATAAATCATAATGTAGAAACAATTATTAATAAAAAAAGAGTCATTTTGTAAGTTTTGACAGTTTTGTAAACCTGTAATTGTTCACTCGTAATCACTGTTTCCAAGGTCACGCTAACAAGCACTTAACTTTATTTATGATGCCATGATAATTGTCACTTGTTGCACAACGGAGGAAATTATTTACGAATTGCGCAATGTTTCTATCAACTCCTCCTTAATTTCTGAAGTTGTGTTGTCACTTAGATGCAAGTTCTTCCTGTGAATTTCAAAAAGAGGTTTGGGCAGGGGTTTCGTGAATAAGTCAGCTATCATGATTTTGGTTGGGCAATATACGAGTTTTATTATGCCATCTTGTTTCAGTTGTTTTATGAGATGATATCTAAGTTCAATGTGTTTTGTTTTACTTGAATGTTTTTCAAGCTCTATCATTTTGATAGCCGACTGATTATCCTCGAAGAGTTCTATAGGATATGTTTGTGAGATATTGAGTTCTTCAAGTAAATTCACCAGCCATTTGACTTGATTAGCTGCATTAGCTGCTGAGATGTACTCAGCTTCGGCAGAAGATAAAGCTATGCAGGATTGTTTTTTAGTTGACCAATGTATGGGATTTTTACCTAGCAAATATACATTACCACTTGTCGATTTTCTTGATTCTGTGTCTCCACCCCAATCAGCGTCCGCGTAGACTTCCAGCGTTGGTTTTGAATTTCCATCTATAACTAGATTAAAGGTTTTTGTTGTCTTAAGATACCTCATGACCCGCTTTACACTGTTCCAATCTTTCATTCTTGGCTTTTCGTTCCTTCGGCTTAAGATGTTGACAGCTGCACAAATGTCAGGTCTGCTCACTGTGGCAAGATATAAGAGTGCACCTATGGCTTGTCTGTACTGTGTGTTGTTTGGTAAAATATTGTCATCATCCTTAAAGTGAGTGTAATTTGTTTCCATGGGTGTACTACATGGTTTTGCTTCTTGTAAATTGAATTTATAATTAACTCTTCAATTTTTGAAGTTTGGTTAATTAAGTAGCTTTTGTTTACCTTTCGAATGTTCATGGATAAATAATTGCTTACGTCCCCTAAATTCTTTAATTCATACTCTTTATTTAAGTTCGCGATTATTTCCTCAATGGTTTCGTCTTTTCCTGCAATTAAGAGGTCATCGACGTATGTTATTATATAGGTTGTTTCATTATTCCTTTTCTGTGTAAAAAGACATGTGTCATTTTTACTTTGAATGAAATTCATGTTTTTTAGTGTTTCTGTTATTTTATTATGCCACGCTCTCGCGGCTTGCTTAAGTCCGTAGATTGCCTTATTTAATTTACAAACTTTGGTTTCCTGGTTTGGTTCAACGAATCCTTCCGGCTGCGACATGTATATCTCCTCATCAAGTTCCCCATGTAAGAACGCGGTGTTAATATCTATATGCTTAACATTTAAGTTTTGGTGCAACGCCGCTATTAATAATGCTCTTATCGTAGTATACGATACGACCGGTGCGTAGGTTTCGTCATAATCCTCTCCGAACTTTTGCGTATATCCTTTAGCTACTAAACGTGCCTTATATTTTTGGATTTTTCCGGTATTGTCACGCTTTAATTTATAAGTCCATTTACAACCTATTATTCTCTTATTCGGTGGAGGATCTACAATTGACCATGTTTTATTTTTTCTTAAAGAATTCATTTCGCTCTCCATGGCTTCTATCCAATTCTGTTTTACCGGAGAGTTTTCCATTAATTTAACTTCCTTATAATCCTTTGGTTCATTAATTTTGTCATCTTTGACAATATATATTAGCCTATCAGGAGGTACGCCTTTATTTATTCTATCTGAGCGCCTTAGTTCCACAATTTGTTGTTGAGACGCAGATGGTGTTGTTTTTCCGTTCGAAATTTCTATCTCTACGAGATTTTTACAATTGCGTTTTTCGTCTTCATTTTGTTTTTGTTCAATTTCAGGCTTATCATTTACGTATTTGAATTTATTTTCAAGAAATTTTACCGTTCTCGCGATTTTTATTTCATTTCCTCCTACATATATGCGGTATCCCTTAGATTCATTGTCGTATCCCACAAAGATACCTTCAACAGCTTTATTATCTAATTTTTGTCTTCTGGCTTTATCAATATAAGCGAAGGCTTTGCAGCCAAATACTTTAACGTAACTTAAGTTTGGCTGTCTTTCTGTCCATAATTCATATGGCGTTTTTGCATTAGCTTTTGTAGGCAGTCTATTTTGTAGGTGGTTTGCCGTACAGATTGCTTCCCCCCAGAACTTTAAAGGTAGATTTGATTCATTTAACATTGTCCTAGCCATCTCAACTAACGACCTATTTTTCCGTTCAGCCACCCCATTTTGACTTGCACAATATGGGACTGTATGTTGATGTTTTATCCCATTTGATTTGAGATAATTCTCAATTTCATCTGATGTAAATTCTCCCCCATTATCCGTTCTGATTTCTTTCGGTTTTTCACCAAATTTGTTGCTTATCAGCGCAATGAACTCTTTGAGTTTTTCATAGACTTCACTTTTTCTTTTCAATAGATAGATTATTGTGAATCGCGAGTAGTCATCAATAAAAGTCAAGAAATATGATTTCCCCCCAATCGTGGGTGTCTGAAAAGATCCACAAACATCCGAGTGAATAAGTTGAAGCCTTTTACTTGCTCTATACTGAGCAACTTTCGGATAGGGTTCATCAGTTAATTTCGCCTTAATACACGGTTCGCAATCTATATTATGTTTACAATTGTTTATCTGGATACCTCTTACTAATTCCTTTTGTGTAATTTCTTTAATCGATGTTAGATTTCTGTGTCCTAACCTTCTATGCCATAGTTCTAGACAATTTTTATTGTTGCACGTTTGTGTAATGTTCGCGTGGTTTTCGTTAGCCAACTGGACTTCATAGAGATTATTTACCTTTTGTGCTTCTAAGCAGATTTCTCCGTTAAGTTTGAAAGTGCATCGGTCATTTTTAAATACAATCTCACATCCGTTTTGGGTTGCTTTGCTGACTGATAGTAAATTCGTTTCGATTTCAGGTACTAGAAGTACATCTTTAAGTGTTATTTTATGAATTTTATTATCCGATGTCAGCGTATTTAAATTTACATCGCCTGAACCGTAAGCGATAAGTTTTTTTCCGTTTGCGATAGTCACGTTTGTTTTTTCCCTCGATTTTATCTCTGTAAACATTGATTCAGAGGATGCAATGTGACTTGAGCTACCGCTATCCACGATGAATGTTTTATTTTCTATCCCTTGTGTTATAAATGCATAATCTTTGTTTTCGCTGTTTCTCCATGTATTGTTTTTTCCTTCATAGCGATTAAACCTGTTATACGATTCCGATGCTTGTTCATTCTTAATATTGTTTTCACCCCTTTGAAAAGCGAGTGATGTAGAATAGTGTTTTTTGTAATTTTTGTTGTGTTGATTTTGTTGTGTTGTGTGTGTTTTGTTTTTATTGTGCCAACATTCTTGTGTGTTATGGCTTCTCATTTTACAAATCGAACAATATTTTGATTCTTTTTTAGCTGGAAACTTTTTCTGAGCTTTAAAAGCTTTCGCTGTATTATCAATACTTTCATAGTTTTCATTTCGACGATTAAACTCGTCAATCAGCTTATTTTTAATATATGACGGAGTTAATTGTGCTTCTTCTTTACTTTCGAGAGCAGTAATTAAATTATCATAAGACTGGGGCAGAGAGCACAGGAGGAGCGCGGAAATGTGGTGATTATCAATTATTTCGCCTATAGCTGCCAAATGATCAACAAGCTCCATTATTTTTGTAATATGATTTATCATATTTCCATTTTCTGCTAATTTTATACTATATAACTTTCTTAGAAGAAACAATTTGCTTGTGAGATTTGATCTCTCATGGATTTCTTTTAATGCATCCCATGTTTGTCTAGCAGTTTGTAAGTTTTTAACGTGGGTTATTTGTGAGTCATCAATAGTTAGATTTATCAATGCCCGGGCCTTCCTATCATTTTTGGACCATTGATCGGTCAAAGGGGTCGGTGGATTATCGGTTATTACATGGAACAGCTCTTCTTTAGTTAAGAGCATTTCAATTTTAAATTTCCATGTACTGTAATTCGTTGCTGTCAATTTTTCAATTGAATAATTATCTTTTAAGGTGGCCATTCTAATCTTATATTTTTATTTGTTTTTTATTCAATATTTTTTTATTTGTGTGAAATTAGTATATCACTATGTTATCAAATTGATATATCTTTTTAGATCGTACTCATAATCATTGTAAGACGTTTGTCTTAATAACGGCGTGAGTTCTCACTATAACCTCAATATAATTGTTTTTCTTCAATTCTTATCATTAATCAGAATTAAATAGGAGAGTAAATGGTACTCACCCGATGAATTCTTCTTCATTTAAGTGTCCAACAATTAGATCCACCATAAGGGAAGGGAACCGGGCATATTCACATGTTGATATATCCACTGCACTAATTCATCTTGATAAAGACATATAACATTATTATATGGTAACTGTAAAACACACACACAAATTATTATATCCACGCTTCTTCATTTTCTACTTTATTTTTAACACGCGAGAAAAAACACAGCAAAAAGGGTAGTGCTTACATCAAGCTACAAAAACTGAGAACAGAAAGAAATTTAAATCGATGCACACATAAATCATAATGTAGAAACAATTATTAATAAAAAAAGAGTCATTTTGTAAGTTTTGACAGTTTTGTAAACCTGTAATTGTTCACTCGTAATCACTGTTTCCAAGGTCACGCTAACAAGCACTTAACTTTATTTATGATGCCATAATTGTCACTTGTTGCACAACGGAGGAAATTATTTACGAATTGCGCAATGTTTCTATCAAAATAAACAGGCCTTTACTTACGTTAGATCTAGTGGGCCATGGCACAACTTAGATAAAAAATCTTGAATTCTCGTGAGGCTCGAGTGGAGAGGAGAGGTTCCTGAGTAACGGTGATAAAAGTTATAAAATTGTAAAAGTTAGTTATGGCATGGCCCACTGAATCTATAAACCTGTTTATTTGAGATTAATGTATGATGTCTCCCGCCAGAGAACTCTGATTTTTTTGCCCAAGTTAATCTGACCAGTCGTGCAAACCCTGAACCAAAACAATGACCACGTGTGCAAACATGTGCACAGAAAAGAAAGGGTTTGCGTCACGTGGACTCACACGTGGTCCAATGAAATGGTTCGGGGTTTGAAGCTGAATCCAGCTTCACTTTTTCGGCGGTTTTTCGCGAAATGGCTCGGCTGATAGTATATAGTCGGCTATGGTTATGGTTAAGACGCTACAATGTAAATAAAATATTTTATGATAAACAGTGGAGGCAAACAACTCATCTCAATCATTATACAAAATATATTTATTGTGTTCAGTCAATTTTACGTGCTACAAAATTAAACAAGTAGCATTTCGTTCTCAAATCATAAATTTCAAAATTTAATGAGTAGCTCCTTAAAAAACATTTTCTTTAAAATCTTTATTATTAAATGGCAGGATCTATTTTAAAACTGTCAGATGTTAAGCTAGCGCTGAAGAAAAAAAAGCTAAATTTTAAAATACAAACTTCTAAGTTAAACGGCAGAGAAAACTCGATAATTTTTATTCATGGATGCAACAAAACTAAGGTATGCGGGAAAATTGTCCGATCATTTAATGAAGGAGAAGTGCGCCATTGGCCAACGCTTAACCATGAAAATATAGCTAGACTTATAGATATTTTACCCATTTATGACAATCTATGCATCTATCTGACTGTTCATAATGAAGTGACATTAAAAAATATTGTCCATGAGGAAAATTTTATGTACGATTCCAAATGCTTCGATAGAAAGCGGTCATATGCTAAAGGAATCTTTTCAGGGTTGAGTTACCTACATGCAAAATCATTAACCTTGATGAATCTATGTGATAATAATATCATTATTTCTAAACCGGACGACAGAGCAATTATTGGTAATTTCAACCATCTTACTAACCATCAAAAAGTAACAAAGTCTAGATTAAATATACCAGAAATGTACATGGCTCCGGAAACAGAAAAAGCTGAATTTGATGCAAAAGAAGCAGAAATATGGGCTAGTGGTATTCTGATGCTTGATATGTTCCTTTCTCATATGGTTCCATGGGCTATTGTCAACTTTGAATCCAAAAATGCAATTAAAATTGTAGGCAAGATATCTCCAGAATTATTTCAAGCAGCGAATTCTGGCTCGGTTGTATCAGCAATGGATTTAAAAATATTTCAAGCCTTTTTAAAATACTTCCTCAAGCAAAATCCACTGAAGAGGTTGCCGGCTAGTTACGCATGTACTGCATCATTTCTGCAAAATGGAGATGAATACAAGGCATTTAGAAATGCTTATGGAAGGTATCCATTTTCACAAAGTATGTTTCCAATGAAGAACTGTAATCAGGATCTATCAGAAGAACATTGCTTAACTCTAACGAAAGATCCACTCTCTGATTCCATATCACCAAAAGAACAAGGAAAAGACAGAGTGAATGTCATTTCTAATGTTTCAGCAATTGAAACTCAACAAATTACGACGTTTTTTCAAATCGGCAAAAATAATTTATCAGAGAATCAAAACTTAGAAAATCACTGGTATGGTTCCCCCCAAACGCGGGAAAATAAAGGTGCCATAGAAGGTGATAAGGAAATGATAAAAGAAGGACATATTTATCTAAAAACGAGCGAATGGGTAAATTTTGAGAAAAATAAGGAAAAAAAGAACCTGGAGTATTGCATTCAGGAATTGCCAAAAGGAATTACCTTAAATCAAATAGGTGATCCATTCTCTAATCCGATATCGGTTAAAGCTCAAAAAACAGAAATAGCAAATGCCTCTTTTGATATTTCAGTTGTTAAAACAAGACAAACTAAAAGAGCGTATGAGACTGGCGAAAATAAAACAGAAAATACAGAGTTAATAAGGGACTTCGATTTCAGAGGACGTCCCAGTGGAAGCCATTATGAAATTTCAACAGTGAACAAAAATTTAAACGAGAACCAGTGGAATAGGTTTTCACAGGAAACCGAAGGTGCGATAAATAGTCAGATGGAAAGGACAAGAGATGGACAACTTTGTCTTAAAATGAGCAAAACAGTAAATTTTGGCAAAAAGGAGAAAAAGATTGAACTGAGCTGTTGTAAAAAGGTCGACAAAAAGTTGAAAAAGAGAGGAAAGAAAGAGCGTCGCGATCTTAAAAAAATTGAGAGACAAAAAAATTCATCGTTTTTCTTTACATGTATAGGTATAGGTGTAGGAGAAAATCTTCAGAAGCCAGCGTCAAATGCTGATATTCGAAGTGAAACATGGAAATAAAACATGTACATTTGGTTCAGAACTATCTTCATTTTTTTTAAAAAATTTAATCGATATCAGAAATAGGATTACATACATATTCAGACGAAACATTTTGTCCATTATCTGGGCCCACGCCAAGTTGACTGTGTTTTGGAGCAACATTAATTGCAATTTTTAATTTAGTGCAATTCTTTATCTTAAATATAGAAGTCTTATTAACTGATAATTTTACACAACTAGATAAAAACCGGTCAAGTGTCAGCACTTCCTTTGAATTTTTTTCGTATTAAATTTATGAATTTTTAAATACTCATTTACATTTCATATACAGTCGGCTCTCGTTAATTCGAACTCGTCGGGACCACAAGAAATGTTCGAATTATCCGAAGTTCGAATTATGGAAAGTATGAAATGAGAACATGCTTAATATGATTCCTTTACAAAGGAATTAATGTTATAGTGTTTTTTTTTTTAATGTATTGTCTGTTATCATCAGAATATGAATTAATATTAAATTAGAATGCATAAATACATAAACTAATTAGAAGGTTAGAAACAAGCACAATGGAAGAAAAATTTGAAGCGTCACTGATGGACAGACGGAGCACACGTAGAAAATGGATATCATATGCATAGGCGCAATTGGGTTCGAACCCAGCACCTCCCGTCTACCAATTTCGAGGGCAGAACATCTTGGCCACTGGTGGAGCCCAGAGAAATTCGGAAAAATGGTACACATACGACAAGAGCTTCAACAGGTATCCAGATGTATTGTTTAGATGAATTACTATCCATAAGGAAGGTTATCTGCTTGATTTTCATGGTCGGGCTGCCGTCCATAAACCTTTGGTCAACCACGCTGATCGGTTAAGGTGCTGCAAAACGCATAGACAGTGGATCAAAGAGCAGTGGAAATGGGTTCTCTCGAGTGATGAATCAAGGTTCACCTTCTACCCTTCCGATGGTAGGGTCTGGGTCTGGCTGGAAAATGCTTTCTGCCAGAATGCATTGAGGCCACGTTTAAGTCTCCTGCCCCTGCCCGCGAAGACACTAAGGAGCTAATGCTATTCCTATGGCGAGGCATTTTTCTAGTAACTCTTTCGCATTTCGACATTTTTAAATATATATATATATATATATTTAAATGTGTATATTATATATACCGCGTGTCTAGTAAATAACTGACCCATTTTGAACTTAATTAACAAACAAACGGTTTGAGATAATAATGCGCGGTTTGCGGTATTGTTATTAGAAAATCAATAAATTTTTAAACATGTACTTTGTTAATATAGTTCAAATTTCGGAAAAAAATATCGCGCTGGCGTTAACAGGCAGTTTGAATAGTCATGACTAATTTTCATAAATATGAGATTTTCGGCTGAATCTGAATCTATATGTTAAATCGACTCTCGAATCAGCTTCAGAAATAGGGTACGTTGGTTGGAAAGTGATTTAAAATAATATTTATGATTGAACCATCTGTATCATACTTCACCTCCTCAGTCTTGAGACTGAGATATTATTTTAAATATTATATTACATTAGCAAAGTGCATATTTTAAAATTTATTTATATTCTATTAACAATAAAAGCCGTGCATTTTTATCTCAAACAGTTTTTTTTTTTTTTTTTTTTGTTATTTACATTCAAAATGGGTCAGTCATTTACTGGACACCCGGTATATATATATATATATATATATACATATATATATTGTGCATTGGATAGTTGAGGTCCCTTTCAAGATCGCACCTTGATTAGTTTTTCAATTTTGTCGCAAGTATTTTTTATAAAGTTATTTTCACTTTCTGAACCGGTTCTAAAAGCGAAAGTAACTAAAAATATCTGCGACCAAAACAGAAAAAGTAATCAAAGAGCGTGTTCCGTTTTGGAATATCGAATCAGAAGTCTTTAACTCAATGTTTGCGTAGTTATTATTTCAATGCAAAACCACTTCTCATATTTACACTTTAGGTTTTTTATTCTCAAATAGCTCAGAAATATATGTATGGCGTAATTATTAACATTTCAAAATACACAACGCAACTCCAAAGCCATCATTTTTCCTTCCGAGACAAAATATAAAAAACATTAGAATATGAAAAAACTGTTGCCATTAGAAACTAACAATTACATAAAAAACAGAGATAATAAGATAGGTAGAGAGTTAACTTGACAGAGCGATCTTGAGAGGGACCTCAGCTGTCCAATGAAAAAAAAAAAAAAAAAAAAAAAAAAAAAAAAAAAAAAATTTAAAGTGTCAAAATTTGAAAGAGTTATTAGAAAAATGCTTCCCCATAGGAATAGTATTAGCCCGTGAGTGTCTTCGCGGACAAGGAGAGGATACTTAAAGAGTCCACACTACTGACTGGGAAAAAAACTTGGACGATAATGTTAAGTCTATCGGGGCGTTCATTTAAAATATCTCGCTCAAATTTTAATATTTTTGCATGATTTTTTTTTTCATAGGATAGTTTAGGACGATCTACAACCGGGCTAGTTTTTACTTTTTCGATTTTGGCTACATAATTTTTATATTATGATAATTTCAATTTCAGAACCGGTTCTAACAGGTTTCGAAAGTTAAAGTAATTAAAAAAAAAAAAAAGTCTAAAATCAAAATTGAAAAGTAAAAACTAGCCCGATTGTAGATCGCCCTCAGCTATCGTAAAAAAAATCATGTAAAAATATTAAGTTATAAAATTAATTTTATTTTTGCTGTATAAATCTAAATGAAATGAATTTCTGTGCTTGTGTATCTGTCCGCGATAACAGGATAATCTACCTCATTTACTTATTTGAAAATTCAGGTGGGAGTTAGAGTTACTCCAAGGCATATCGTGAAGAATCTGTAGCACATGTAAACGATGAGCACGATCGCGAGATTAATGATTTGTAATTTATTATTTCTGCATTTTATTTTCGTTTTCCAAATCAAAATCGAGACAGATCCAGTATTGGCAAATGTCTGAAAGTAAAAATTGAAATTGTGAAAACAATTCCCCAAACATGTCTCCAAGAATTACTTGTCTTAAAAAAAATTCCCCTGGAGGTTCAAAATTCCCAATCTGACAACACTGGTGATACGTTGCAGGAACTAGGTTTTTGGGACTATGTCACCTTGCCTTACATTTATGTCTAATCAAGCTGCATCTTTAGTGGCTACGTCTTTGCATACATATTTTTATAGTAACTGTGACTGATTTGTTTTCATGGGAAAAGTGCTTTCAAAATATGATTTTTTGAAAGTTGGCATTGAAGTGAGTTGTAGCCAAGGGATAGTAGCCAAGGGACCAAGGGGAGTTGTAGTGCAAGAAGGGATCCCTTGCCCTTCCTCATGCTTAAATATTAATAGAAGTACTTGTCAAACTCTTTTTCATACTTAAACATATTAACCTTTTTTTGGTGCTTGTCAGAGCATTTTTTAATACTAGTGTACGGATATGTATGACTATTGCCATGCTGTAGCACACTGATTTATGAACCAATTTGGATGACTGAACATGTGTTTAGGGGACTGAACATAGGATGACTTAACATTTGAATAGAATTCATTAGAAAAACTTCATTTGTCATCTTACTTCAAAATTGCAGTTACTGAAAGTTTCTAAATGCTAAAAAATGTACAAAAAAAATAAATAAATAAATAAAATAAAATAAAATAAAAATCCTAAAAATTTTCTTCCATAAGTGTTTGGCCTTTATACATGGTCTCTAGAGCATATTTTGTCTTAAAAAATGGCTAAGATGTATAGCAATTTAGAATTCTATAGCGGCTGACATTTAAAAAAATAGACAGTATATTAAGGGATTCTTCCATAAATATATTTGGTTTATATGTTTTCATAAACAATTTAATTTCCTTTCATTGATATCTCTGTTCTATAAGCTTAAAACTGAATACTTACCAGCATGAAATTCTCACTAAACTGGCAATAACTAGAGAAATAACTTT
The DNA here is from genome assembly GCA_964019185.1 of Maratus speculifer. NCBI lineage: Eukaryota > Metazoa > Arthropoda > Arachnida > Araneae > Salticidae > Maratus > Maratus speculifer. Next base: position 66,570,791 of record OZ025295.1, read on the forward strand.
AAATTTGGGGACAAGAAATAAAATCTTACATGAAGCCAAGTCAGTCATAGCTGGCTAATCTTGGTTATATTCTCATTTAAATTCAATACTGACAAAAACTGGGAATGAGTTTTCTGAAATCAGGTTTCATGGATTCAAGCTTGAATAAAATGAGATTAAATATTATCTTAAAACCAATGGATAGGGAAGCTATTTTTTCCTCCAGTTATATGTTGACATACTACTTTAGAGTGGAGGTTCTGATTTTCAAAATTCTTTTTGCATCCAAAAGTGTTTTCTTCTAATGGATACAAACTCTGGCTTTCTACACTCCACTATTGTCTTAGAGAAAATGCTTTTTTAAATCATTCAAATGTTTCAATTAAACAAAAGAACATTTTCTGTAGTAAAATAGTGGTATCCAAAGAGCTATAGAGATTGCAGATACAAATAAATTTCATCAGGTCTGAAAAAAATGGTATGTTTCTCTGCATGTCTTTTCTTTTGCGTTTTTATGGCAGGTTCCAACTTCCACAAAAATTTGCTAAATAATACAAAATTTGAATTGTTAATGCACACAATACTACTTTTATGTTCTAAAAATAACCATGGTATCACATTTGATTTAATACGAAGATACAATAAAAATTTTAATATATGTTTATGTACGTCATAATATTATTTGTAACAATAGGACTTATAAATAATATGTACAGCAATAAATGGTTGCACACATTAATACTCCCCAGGGCCAAGCTACTTTCACTAAAATATATCACCTGGTACATAAGAATTAAATATATATACAGTGAAACCTCCGAATAAGGGACACCTATGGGACTGGAACTTTTGTTCCTTAAATAGAGGTGTCCCTTATTCAGAGTTTTTATTATTTTTAATTAATGGTCCAAAAGGATATGCAAATAAGAAGACATTAAAGGTGAAGTTTAAATGTATTCAAAGTGTATAAATTACGTTAATCAGGCACAAAAGCAATAGAGAATTGATTAAAATTTTCAATTGATTACTAAATCATTAAATGGTTTGTAGAATAATTGATTTGCATTTTTCATGCAAACTGTATAAATGCAAAAAGTATAAAAATTTTAACAGAATTTTCACTTGAAGTAATCCATGAAATGTAATTGTTTTGCAAATTTCACTTTTTCATTTTAAACTTTCAAGTGTTCATTTACCATACTTATAAATTTTTGTTCTTCATTATCGCCAATATTTATAAAAAAAGTATTCAACTGTTTGCGCATTTTAAGGCAAAAAATCTCTCAACTGCTCTGCTCAGCAAGCAGAAAACATTTTGTCATATTTACAAATTCATCTTTTAACAGAAAGATATAAAATTGGAACGCCTGACCGTGGAAGCTATTTGGAATCAAACTGTGTTTTCAAATTTTGAATAAATTACCTGCAGAGTTAGAAGCAATTTTGAGCATGTGACAAAGACTTTTTTCACACTTTTTTGAGTAGTTACTCTTCTTTCGCTTTGAAATTCAGTTCAAAATGCCCACATTGCAATATTTTCTGATAGATCTACTGCGTTTTCAAAAGAAGAAAAAACAGGAAAAACGGTTCAATTACATAGTTACTGAACAACAACGTCTACTTGTTTCAGGAATTTCTGAACAAAAATAAATTAAAACTTATATCATAAAAATTGCCCTTCTGGATTTGAGCATTTTTAAACTTCTTTATTTCGGAATTTTCTGTTATTTTCCACTTTCAGAATCATCCTCACAATTTTCAGCATAACTTTCAAAGGAGATATATGCACTGAAGTTGAATCAGAATGGTGGGTAAATTGCCTCTGTAATCAATATGACTTTGTCTAATTGATAAGCTTAGAAAAATCTGAAGTTTCATTTTCATCACAGACTATTTCATTACCTGAAATAGAAAAGTTAGCCCCTTTTAATCTAATTTTCAACTGTCCCTTATTCAGAGGTAAATACATTACACGTCCTATACCAAGGGACTGGGACCGGAAATTTTGCCCCTTAAATAGAGGTGTCCCTTATTCGGAGTGTCCCTTATTTGGAGGTTTCACTGTATCAGCGATAGAAATGATAAAAAAAAAAAAAAGTTACTGATCCACAATCAACATCACTGGCCTGCTACATAAAATTTTATTAAATATCTAATCCATTGAATCCCCCCCCACCTCTCTCGAACTAGAATATAAACCAAACTTCCTCTGCAGTTATCTAAAATTACTGCTATAATAAAATGTAAAATTATGATTTGCTAAAAAAAAGTATATAATACATAAACAAAAACTATAAAATTATTATTTATGTATTTTATTTCTGATCATTTATTTTAAATGACTATAAGGATTATTGCAATTTTTTTAATATTTTGTTTTGTTACTGCTTGGTCATCCCGTCGACCAAAAAACCATAAGATTACATACCAATAATGGATGACTGTAAATGTCACATTCACTTGACTTTAACTATGATACACATGTTTGTTACATCATCGAGTGTTTTTTAATTCGACTTCTTACTTCTATTTTTGACTATGTTTTAAAATTTTATTTGTTCTTCCATTATTTAAAATAAAAATTACGTCAATTTATATAATTTGGCGTACCAAGCAGTACCTTTGCTTTCAAATAAAATAAAATTTCAGAATTTCTGTTTGGTTCGGTTTTCTCAAGGATGGGAAAATTTATGTTTAACTGTAAAAAAGCTACTCATCCTGTGGACCACTAAATTTTTTAAATAAGTGATTCAATTGAATTTTAGGTGGTCTCGGATGAGTGGACCACCAAGGATTTCGAACACTGTATACATATATGTTAAATTATCAGGCATGAGATTGCAAAAAGTTAAAAAAAAGAGGAAAAGTGCGTGAGCCAGAAAATGAGAAATTATTTTAAAATAGCGCGCGTTAAAGGCAATTAAGAAAGTTATTTTATTTGCCATAATAAAAAAAAAAGGGGGGGGGGTGTCAGAGTGAATCAATTTGTGCAAATACTACTCTAAGTAATTCTGAAATGAAAGTTTCTATTTTCACTGAAAAAATCATTCAACAAACATAGTAAGCTAATGTTTAATTTGCCACTCAACTGCAAAAAAAGTTTGTACTTCTAATGCAATGTTTTGCACAGCAATCTTAGCTAGTCATCCAATTCCAATTTTAACATATTTTTACTTAAAATATCATTTAAACATGGGAAGTTATATTTGCAAATCATCTGAAAAAAAAAAAAAAAAATTAAAATTGCAGCTAATTTTTTTGCGATTCCTTGATGAAATTTGTATTTTTCTGCAATCTTGACAGAATGTTTTTTTTTTTTCTGCGTTTTTTTCAGAAAATTTACGTTTTTTTTCGCGATCTTTGGACGAAAAACGCGTTTTTTCCGCGATCTGTGGACGAAAAACGAGTTGTTTTCGCGATCTTTGGACGAAAAACGAGTTGTTTTCGCGATCTTTGGACGAAAAACGAGTTGTTTTCGCGATCTTCGGACGAACAATACGTTTTTATCTCGAACTTTGGAGGAAATTCGCATTTTTCTTGCGATCTTTCAACGAAAATTCCGTTTTTCTTGGGATCTTTTGACAAAATTCGCGATCGTACGGCGAAAATAGTTTTTTTTCCCTCGATCCATTGACAAAAATAGTGTTTTTTCACGATCTTTTGATGAAATTAATATTTTTCGCGATTTTTTGAGACACAAATAGCATTTGTTTTCGCGTCTTTTTTAACGAAAATGATACTTTTTTCACGCGATCTCTTGATAAAATTTGTGTTTTTCCTCGATTATTTGCCGATAAAAAAATCGGAAAAAAAGCGGAAAACCGCGGATCCGCGGAAGAATCTCATGCCTGAATTATGGATAATTCTATCAAAAACAATTTCTTCACTTTTTGGTTCAATCTTGGTTAAAGCTTCGATTCCAACGAAATAAATATTTCAATACAGAAAATTATGTCAAAACTGCAAAACATTTATTGAGACAAAAAATTATAGACATATGAAGAGAGGCTGTATATAAACTTAAAATAAGTTTATAACACATTGGAGAAAAGAGAAATGAAAAAAACAAGCATTGCATTCTTTTTCAGCTAAGAATATTGATTCTGAAAAACAATTCAACTTTTAGAAGAATGATCAACTCATCTTAATAGCATTGTAACACACATATTTCAAAATAAAGATTTAGAATTTATATCACACATCTAAATAGCATTGCCATACTCTATTTAAAAAAATAAATACATCTTTTTTTATATAATTATACATATAGAATAAAAATTTAAATAAATATTTCCATTACATACATAAATAAATATATATTTGATAAAAATAATAATATATGTGGAGTAAAATAGAACAATAACAAAACTTTTTAAATGTGCATAATACAGATTTTTTTTATGTGTGATAAACTATATTGAAATAATTTAAGGAGTCATACGGCTGTCAAAAGTGAAAAAAAAAAAAAAAAATGCATATATCTTTAATTATATTTTGAGAAGCATATATTTTAAATAAAATAAAATATGCTTTATAAATAGATATTTTTATTGAATTTAGAATATTTAAAGCAAAGTGTTAGAGAAGAAAATTTTAAAAATTTTTGGTTGATGAAAGTGATGTGGAAGCATACATGCATAATTACTCAAAATATTTCTAATTTAATTGAAAACTTTGTAATCAACATACTTAAGACACCTGGCAATTTGAACCTAAAATTTGTAAATGTATTTCAGAACAATTTATTTTGCTTAAAATAAATAAGTTTAAAGAATAAATTTTGTTTAAAAAAAGTGTAGAGCTTATCAGTGCATAAAATTCTTTTGAAGGCATACAGTAACCATTAAAAATAGAAAACAAATTTGAGTTGTCTTAAAATACAGTATAATTTATAATCTGTGAAAAGATTACATAAAAATTCATGCATACAATTTAAGTAAAATATGTTTTAAAATAAATTTATTTCAAGTTTATTTATTTTTTGAGGGTAGGAGGAGGGAGGTGTTTTTAATTCATTGTTTATAGAGAATTACAATATATACACTTTTATTTTTAACTAGGATTATTAAAGGAGCATAGCAATGCTCTCTGATAATAAAATTCAATGTTAACTTTTTGGGAAATATAAACATGGGGTTAAGCTTTTCTCATTATAAGAACCAAATTTTAGTTTTCTTCTCCTAAAGTAGACATAGTATGAACTTTTAAAAGGGCAATAAATTTTGATAAAGCGAAAAATTGCTAAATAATCCTTTAAAATTTCGGAAAATAACATTTTAAAATGCAGTATGTCAATATGAATGTCTTTTTTGAAATGAAAACCAAATTTTGTATTTATATCAACTAATGTAATCACCTGCTTCAATTACCCCATAGATTAACAGATTAAGTTCATATTTTGTGATCAAATAGGATTGTCATAGTGTCTCAAGTGAACTTTTTTGTGCACCTTTTTACTGATAACATATTGCTGTTAAGTTTCTTTCTTTTTTTTTTTTTTTTTTTCCTTATCAAAAATTTTATATATTTTTTAAGCTTTTGCATTCTTATGACCCCTTAAAAGTCTAACACTAATATAATTCAATTTATCAACAAAGAGAAAGACTAAATGAAAATACTCCAAAGATACAATTTAAAAAGCTTTGGTTTATACATACATATCTTATTACAGATAAAATAATTTGAAAATCACAAACATCAATAAAAATATTTTAAGCATAATTGAAAAAAATATCTATGAATTAAAAGCTACAAGATCTAAAACAATATTGATTGTAAAATCATATAACTCAACAATACAGCAGTTCCTTGGTCATTACAGAATTTGAGAAATTATACCACATAACAATTTTCTATGCAAGTCCAATAAATCTGAGAAAAATGGCTTATAACTGAAAAATGAAACTAAAGATTCCCTATATATGTTCCCTTTAATACACAGTTAAGTCAAAAATGTACAATCGACTCTCGTTAATTTGAAATCAGATAAATCGAATCTTCACTTAATTTGAATTAAACATGAAGTCTGAAATTTTCAAGAGCAGAATAATGTTAAAATTTTTCAATTATTCGAACTCATTTTCCCTTGACGTCATTTAATTTGGACTACGAGAATTCAGATTTTTCATTTTTCCTTATTTTCACACAGGCTTCAGATCTTTAAAATAATTTTCTTTCAGTTATTTTTATCAGAAATTGTTCTGAAATTAGTATACATATAAACACATTAATTTAATATTCACTTTCTTAATTCCATATCAGTCTATCAATGACACCTTTTACCCCTCTTCCATTGTGTTTGTTCCTTATCTCTTAATTCATGTAACATCTTTTAATTTAATAAGTCATATTCTACTGATAATGGCCAAAATAAATTAAAAAATACTATAACATTAATACCTTTGAAATAGTACCCCTTTAAACATGTTTTCCTCTCATACTATCCAAAATTCGAACTCAGGATAATTCAAACACTTCTTGCAGTTCAGACTAGTTTGAATTAATAAAAGCCGACTGCACTTTGCAAAAAGCTTAATAAATACTCTGTTAATTATATGTAATATGGCAATGTATTAAAATGGAAGATATACTATACATCAATTATTATTATTATTATTTTGTTTTTTTTAATTATAAAAACTCAGCTAAGAAAATTTAATAGTATTTAAAAAAATAAGAAAAATGTATTTGTTGAAATTAATCTACCTAGTGCTAGCTGGTAAGCAAATTTTTCTTGGATGACAAAATATGAAAATTTCTCAAGAGAATTCTTTAGCCTGGCAGTTCCCAAACTTGCATTGTTGTGCCCTGAAAAATTATGGCCAGTTAACCACTAGAAAGAAAACAAATTAACCCATTATTTTTATTGACATGTCATAAAATGTATGTGATGCTAAAATCAAACGTGCTGAATTCCACCAGTGAGTAAATTTGTTCATTAAATGATATAATTTTTTTAAAAAGTTTATATTTATTTTCAATATTCCTCATAAATTGCTGACAAATTTTATTTATTTTTATTATTAATAAATTTCAAAATCTAATAGCATTGCTGATCATAGACAAGCTGGTGTTATTATATCTGCATGAGAAAACACTGATTGATAAAATGTATTGTGAACTAACTTTTGATAACCTCTTAGTAGGCAACAAAAAGCATAAATTTGCTGATAAAGGATTATAATAAACATTAAATTACAATTACTTACATTTTGAATTTTAATTTTCAAAACAGCTAAACCATGAGAAAATATTCATTCTCCTCCACACAAATAATTGAGCGCATAAAGGAAACACATAAAAAGCATATCTTTTACCAAAAACTAACTTTTGCAATATTTTATTAAAATTTAAAAAATATTCAAAAATTTCATAGTTATTTCAAGCAAATTGAAAAAAAGAAGTAAAATAAAAATAAAGAACTAAATGCATGTGTTTTGTTTATGTGACACATTTTTGTTCATATGCTATGATTATGTCACATTTTGTTCATCTGACTGTCACATACATTGATTCAACATAACAGAATCATTGTATAAGCAGACAGGTCAGCAAAAATTTAACACTATATAATCCCAGATCTATTAATCAAACATTTCAGAAATAAACTTCTTACAGTATCTATCAGTTGTCCCAGATTTCCAGGAATACCTAAAGACATGTGATCCTTTGTGACCAATGAGAGTTCTAGTTCTACAAAATCCTCAACAATGATATTAGCACCAAAGATGAGGACTGACTGACGGATAATAAAATATCCTAGAAAAAAGTTACTTTTAGAAATGGATACAGAATATCAATGTACTGATATTTCTGACAGTCTTAAAACCAAAATATATTAAGACAGAAACAAACTATTATTGCCAGTCAAAAAAATTCTATATTAACCGTTTGAGCCCCAGAGAGTTTTGTTAAAACACGTTCCAAGCAGCATGATTGCGCTTCTTTTATCTCATGCCGAACAGTGCGATCGCACTGCTTGGGACTCAAATGGTTAAATCCTGAAGTACTTTAAAAGAGGTTAATTATTACTTAATAATATCAAATTTGGCTTTCATCATACAAAAGTGAACATTTATCAGATATAGATAAATAATACAAAATTTCAATAAAATAAATTTTAAATATTTTTAAAAGGACAATTTTAGAATTTCTATTTCAGTAAAAGTTTATTATCTAAACTATTTTTCTAAAAACTATTTAAAATTTAAGGAGACTTTTTAAAACTGAAGTACATATTTAATGGATGTCAACTTCCTGATGATGAAAACCATATTTTGATAATTGTACATGAGTAATCATGTTTTTAAATTTTCCTACAGGTTAAAAATGGGATTTCAAAATCTATGAGACATATAAATAATTTTTAAATCTTCTTAAAGAAATGTTTCTTCTTATTTTAGATATATGTATAATATATATATATACATATATATATATAAAGTTTATTTTATTACATTTTTAGTATTATGTACTTTTAATGTTTTTATTATAAGTATTGATTCTTCTTTTCTTTTTTTCAGTAAATATAGTGTGGATAATAAAAAGAATTTCTGTATTTCACATTTTAAATATTTTTTCTTTATAGAATTTCAAGTAGTTACTAAAATAAAATTATTGAATAAAATCAAACAGAATCTAAAATATTTCTTCTTTTAACATATCTATTTGTACATACTTTCTATTAACATGTGAAGTAAATATATAGAGTCATTGGATTGGGATGATATGATTTATAGTACAAATGAGAACCATAATGATAAACCAAGGAAATACTGTTCAACAGTCTCTAGCTTTACACAACATAGAATGAAATATTCAAAATAGTCATCAACATGCAAAATGACACAACAACTATACACCAACAAATTATGTCACAAAATAAAATAATTTACAACATAAGGTCTTTATGGTATAACAGAATAAAAAAGTTGTTGCTAAAATATTAAAACAACTGAAATAAAGACATGTTGCAGCATATTTATCTGGCATATATACAAAAGAAAAATAAAGGTACACAAAAATGAAGATTCATGAGCAATAAGATTTCATCATAAACATGCTTAATTAGGTGGTATATATAAGACATGTACAAGAAAAAGGTGAAAAAAAAAAATAATTATTATACTATTGCCTGTTATTACAAGCAAAAAATATAGTAAACTTGTGTTTGATATAATGGAAAATGAGATAAATAAAACAATATAGCAAATGACAATTTGAATCATCATGTGTTAATATTTACAGTTGAATTAGATATATGAAGCATGAACAAAGAAAAATATATCATTTTAAACTTTATACTCTTATTATAACAGGGAGGGGAAAAAAATGTGAATTTGCATTTTTTTGTAATAGTAAGTTGTAAGCATATTAAAATGATAATGTAAATTATCATTTTCACTATCATTCATATCACTGAATATTTACACAATGATTCAAATTATAATGTAAATTATAATTTGGATCATTGTGTAAATATTCAGTTTCATGAAATATGTTGGGCATAAACAATATTACTTATACTGTTGTTATTTGCAGGAAATAAAAAAGAAAAATTTTGCTTACATTTGATGCAATAGTAAAAAACCAACAACAACAGAAAAGATTAATAAATAATTGTGTAAATTAGAATTTTGACAATCATGTATAAATATTCACAATAAGATAAATTATATAAAACATTGAAAAAAAAAAAAAAAACTTTATATTTCTGTGTTCTTAAAAACTTCATATTGTTATTATAAGAGAGATGGGAAGAAGGGAGGGGGGGGGGGGGGGGGGAGAAGATTTTTTATTTTAAATTGCCTTTGATTTACTAGTGTAGTAAACAAAGTAGGAATAATAACAAATTATAATTTGGATCAATCACGGGGAAATATTTCCCAGTTTGTGAAAATAAATTATTTTCCTCTTTGGGGCAAACAATTATAATTCATATGCCAAGGGAGAATTATTTAATATAGAAATATAGTATTAGTTAATATAGAAATTTGAAGTAAAAATAAAATGAAAATATTAAGTAATCTAATTAAAAAAAAATAATTAATAATAATGATGATAACCATAAATGCTTATTAAGAGGTGCAGAAACTACATATGAAAATGATATCTTAATGGCTTCTTTCGTCAAATCGGAATAGATTGGCAATTTACATTCATGTTACATATTATTCTATTTCATTTTAAAATAAAGAAATTAAAATTAAATCTCAATTAGTAATAAACTTCAGATGAAGATATTTAAACTGCAAAAATCTCAAATTTGCAAAACTAAAATAATTGTAATGAATAAATAGTTTATTAATGAATTGTAAGGTAATATTAACACAGTAAACAGATTTATTCATTTATTTAAATTTATTTATTATTATTATTATTTTAATGTTGAAAAGAATCATTATGTGCTATAAGTATGCAGAATATCCCCCCCCCCTCACCTCTTGTTGAGTATTTACAATTGTTTGTTGATTTGCAAAATTAAGTAAGAAAGGAAACTCACAAAAGATTACAACATAAATTTCTATACTACATTCAAAAATACATATATCTTTTAAAAAATAAATAAATATATAAATAAAATATACATATTATACCTTTGAATAAAATTGCAAGTTAGATACTGGCACAAGAAGTTTCATTTGTATAACTTTACTTTTTTAAATAATCCAAAAAAATAAAAAAAATAATCAGTACTGAACAAACATAAATGGGACAGTCAACTTTTAATGTATCCTTTAATAAGAGTTTCACTGTTAAATATTAACTACATTAAACTGAGTTTAAAACATGCAATACACTCAACTAGATTTTTATGTGCATGATTAGAATTTTTATAAAATAAACAGATACATCATTATTTCAGAAGTGTGAGGGGGAAAAGGATATAAATTTATCAAATAGAAAGTATAAAAAAGTCTTCATATCAAAATTTAATAGCAAAAATAAGTTATTCAATTTCAAAACAAATCAGAAATAAATTTCCTTTGTAAAATGAAAATTTTAAATTGAAATAAACAACTAAGAGATATGCAATGAGTCTGGATGTCTGTTTTTATGTGAGAATTTCTTTGTTTAAGTTACTAAGTTATAAATATGAAATTAATTTCAGATAAACATATTAGAATGTTTAGACATAGAAATATCACAACTGCCTAATTCTACATAATTTTTTTTTTCACACTTTTGCTATACACTAATTCAGATACGAGTGATACTTGTAGATTCTAAGATAAATCACATTTGAAACTAATATGAATTTAATAAACTGTACATAATTTAAAGCTACAATAATACAAGAAGGCACATATGTAAACATATAAATTTGATTTAAATAAAAACACTTAGATTACATTCACAGAAATCATTGTAATAAAATTGATATACATACAATGTGTTGATAACTACAGCAGCAAAAAAAATTATATTTCAAAAATGTTTGCATAGGACAGTTAGTGCATAGTATATAGGTAATTCCTTCTGCAAATAGTACATGTACAATTACAGATCTTATGAAAAGAGAAGGAATGTGACAGTGAAAGAGATTCAGAAGTAAAATTATTGGAACTCTTAACCACCATAACTAAGTATGCCAGAGTCTAAAGATAAAAATATCAATTTAAAAAAACTGTCATTAAATTACTCATTCTAAAATGTCTAATAACAGTTTTATTTAATTGATTATGCTTTATTAGTCAATATCTCAACTGTTATGAGTATTATGGTAATTAAATGTTTAAAAATTGCCGGTGTTTCTCATCATAATAATGTATAACAAACAATTTTTAAAATATTTTTATCAATATTTTTTTAATTAATAATTCAGGTAATTCAACTTATGAATAAGGTAACAGCTAAAACGTAAGTTTTTAAAAGATAAACAGAGACAACTTATAATTTTATCTGCATTGTATTAATGCTAAGTATATGTATTAATGATGTATATGTAAAGTATTGATGCTAAAATATCTAATAATAGTTTTTTTTATGTTAATTGACTAAGCATTCAATACATCAATGTAAAATCTACCAACTACAAATCATTGAACAAATATCTCCACATTTTTATGTAAGAAAGGTAGTGTTACTCCCCCAAAAGGAAAATAATTCAATGAGGAATTAATTTAAGTCAACATAATTTAAAAAAGAAAAAAAATGCAAGACTTGGTAGCCATTTTAAAACTAGAAAAATGCCACTATAAAAATGTAAATTAATGCACAGCATCATAAAGATACTTTATGAATTAATTATTTTTCAATTTGCTTCTTCTTTGGCTTAAATTCTTAGAACAATTTATAAAAGTTAGGCCATTGTATTTTAAATTCTGTACTTTGAATAGCACACAAAGTACAGGAGAAAAGAAAGGAAAGAAAAAAACGCGAAGCACAGGATTTTTAAATAGAATTTTGTTACAAATGTAAAATTTCACAAATGGATTTTTTTTTTTTTTTTTTTTTTTTATTGCCACTATTTGCAGAAGTTACCATGTTTGTTTTACACAAATTGTAATACTTAACATTCATCAATATAAAATATACCCTGATACACAAAGTTATCCAGTCCAAAATTGAGTTCTTCATCTACTTCTATAAAATGTTCCAGGTAGTTAAAATATCTTAAAGTGAATGCAAAAGAAGAGGACTGCAGTCAAATCTTTCCTTATACAGTGGTCACCATTTAAAGTGATTGCCATTATGTTGGTTGAAAAATATTTGAGAAATTGAAGGCAAGTTCAGGTCTATTGTAGCATTTTTAGCCTTTTTGATCTCACACTATATTTAAGCATACAGATAAACCATAACATACTCCTATTTTGATAGGAAAAATAACTTATTTCATTATTTTATTAACAATTAAAAAATGTACTTTAAGACCCCAAAAATTATGATAATTCATAATAAAGGTAACAAAGAACTTGAAAACTATACTTATTCCATTTTCTTTTTATTGCAGTTAACCATATAATGAGGTAGATGAGTTTTACATGTTTTAAAATCCAGCTCATATCTCTTAATATTCTTGAAACTGGAATTTTGGACTGAAATGCATTTAAATTGCAAGCAAGGTAGAATACGTTCTAATTAGGATGAGCGAAGCGAATCCTCTACTAGTCCACTCAAATTACAATTTGTCGTACGCTTTACAAAAAAAACTATTCAATATTTTAACTTCAAATTAAACACAAAAATAAATTATGATCTGTAGATTTGCAGAATATAATTTTTTTTACAGTAAAATGTTAAAAAAATTATTATTTTAATTAATTTATTTTACATGCATTTCCAATACGGATGCATTTTAGCAAATAAATAAAAAATGAAACGCGTATATTTTCAGAAAAAAAAGTTTAAATCATGGAGTAAATAATTATAGATAGAATCATGATTAATTTATTAAATAAAACATGTTTTCAGTATCCCGCAAAATCGTTTGCACAGATGACACTTAAATATTTTAAAAGAATTGTATTATGGATTTTTTTTTTTTTTTTTTTTTTTTTTTTTGTAAACTGGCAACAAAATAATTGTAAACAAATAAAATTAATTCTTAAATTTGTTATATAAATGAAAAATTAAAAGATCTGCGTGAAGTTGTTGGTTCAAGCTCTTTATAAATATTTTTGCGAAGGTCGTATTGTGGCTAAATAATATCGACTCATTAATCAGAAGGATTTTATAGAAAAATAAGACTTTAATAAGTTCGCAAACACAACAATAATTATTCATGAAAAAGTCACTGCGAGAATGAGAGAGTGCTTTGTTAAGGTAATTCCATTAATTGAGTTGCCATTCGCAGAAAGTAAAAAGTTCTCCCACGCGGAGAGAATTACAGCAATTCTAATACGCTAACATGTATAAAAACGAAGAAATTAAAATAAAATGTTTTACAGTTAAAAATTCATAGTATCAACGAAAGCAGATTTCAAATGTTTTTTCCAGAAAATAGGATTTTGAAGAAGTAACTTTCTTCAAGCTTTCTTCAAATATATTATTCTAAAATAGCTATAAAAGATTATCGGATGTTGATTACAAAGATTGGAAACATGCATATTTCAACCAATTAAAAAACACCAGTGGCTACTTGAAATTGTAAAAACATCTTTAAAAGAGCTTTTAGTTGAAAATTTAAAAAAAATTTGTAAAAGTTTGCTTCGAAAATATCTTATTATGCCAGTTTTACATCTTAAATAAAAAATTAAAATGCACCAAAACATAAAATAACGTTTTTGTTTAATAAAGATGCAAAAATAATAATAAAAAAAATATTGTTACTTTCAAATATCTGTTTTATAAAATAATGCTTCGCGAATCCAAACAAAGCATGGCTTTTGCTAGTCTATTGAAATTAAAGAAAATTAGATTTAAAAAAATCTGACTTAATGAAGGATTACTATACTCAGATATTGACTGTTGAAATAATAATGGTAGTTAAAAAAATTAATGAAAGCAATGTTTGATCTTAAATTATGGGAAAATATGTAATAATTGGACTATTCAGAAAATAATACCATTACAGCCAAAAAACATAAGTTCTCGGATCAGTGCGCAAATCACAAATGAACAAAGCCTTATAAATTACATGCAATAAGCATGGAAATTCTACTGATGATTGATTTCTAAATAAATAATAATATATTCAGATAAATTATTTTTCATAATTAAACACCTACTGCACACATGTGTCTATATTGAATAGTCTCCCCCCCCCCCCACCTCCTCAAAATTTCTTTAAAAATTAGAGTGTTATACATAAGTATTTAAGATTTGAATGATCTCTGAATATATAATCAGATATCACCATATAAATTAATCAATGGAAATTTTGTATTAATATTTACAAAACCACTTAGATTGTGACAACTGTGCAATTTAATACTAATTATTGGATTTCAATAAAATAAAATGTGAAAAGTTTCCAAAATTACAGTGAATACAGTGTTCTCGCTGTCGCTCGCCAATGCGCCAAATTGCGACTAAATTCTTCATTTGGCGAGTAAACAAGCGATTAGATTCACCAATTAGCTAGTGTTCAATTTTTGCTTTTCCTTTCTTTTAGTTTTTCATACATATTTTTAATATATTTGTCGCAGATAGTTGAAATTAGATTAATAACATTTATTGTCGCAGTTATTAAAAATTAGGTTATTTTAGAACATATTGAAAAAAAAAGTGCACATTAAAGGATTTTTTTTTTTTTTTTTTTTTTTTTTTTTTTTTTTTTTTTTGTGCTACACGGTGAATTTATTTTGCTAATACTTTTTTCATTTGGCGAATGTTTTTTATTTTTAATTAGCCAAATTACTAACGTTAGTCAAATGTCAGCGAGAACACTGAGTGAATATGTTAAATAAGGGCATGACATACACTCAAAATATATAAAAATTCTTTAGTTAAGACCTTAAGAATTAATTTATGTAAAATTTTGAATAATTTAGTTATTTGTTTACTGTTATCAATTCTGATTAGAACAAGTGCAATCACAATAAAAGGAAACCCCTGTATTACAAATTAGAATGACAATATTTTCAAGTCTTTTTTTTTCTTTTTTTTTTTCACTGCAACAAACTATTTGCTTGACAAGTTTGTTATGTACTGCTGTAGAACATGAGAAAAGGACTTTTTATTAACAGTCATACGGATGGCACTAATTGAATTAAAAAGTCGCTCTGCATCTATGTCTTCTGGCAGCTTTGTTAAAAATTGTGCTAAGTGAATAAAATCCATTTCTAATAGGATATCTTCGTACATTCTTAAAATACCTACAAAAGTTAAGAATAAAATTACATTTTCAATCCATAAAATAATCTTTTGCATGTCATAATATTAACAGTTAAAATATGAAACTATTATAAACAACTATTTTTTATGGAAATATTTGGGGGGCACTTCAAATTTTGCTGAATGTAAAATTTCATATTAACTTTTCAGCAGCTAATTCTTTTATTTTTTCCCCCACAGCAGATATATGGTGCATGATAGTTAATGCAGTATGTTTAATACAAGTAAATAAAAAACATGTTAAAAGAGCATACATATCAGTATTCAAAATTTAATTTTTATGTCAATGCTATTTAGGCAAACAAAATTTTAGAAAAAATATTTTTTTCATAAAACTTGTGAAAGTATGCTAGCAGATAAGTTAATTTATGAAGAGATTTAAAAACAGGTTTAATCTTTACATAATTTGATTTTCATCTTCAGAAAGTGGAAGACTGATGTCAATCTACTGAGATTTAAAAAATTATCTCCATTGACATTAAAATTTTAAAAAAAAATTTAATTCAATTTGGAGAATTAAAATTTGAGAGGTTCACATTAGAGATAAGACAGGCTCAGCCCAAGCATGGGCCCGAAACAGGCTCAGACTATTTTTATAGCAGCCTTTGGACTCTAGCTCATTCTTTCTGAAATTGGCAATTTCCTTTATTCTTATTATATAGAAACACAAAATTAACTCTTTTCCCCTGTAAGAATTAGTTAATCCATTTCAAGTCAGCTATTTTGATCAGAATGAAAAAGAAATTACATTTTTTTTCCTTTTGTGGCAGTAGAATGCTAATTTAAAAGAAAACTTGCGATATTTTTAGATTTGTGTTTGACATTGATGACTATCAATGGCTTGCTATGGTGCATTAGGATTTTTTTTTTAAATTGGAATGTTTATTATTACTTTTTTTAGAGATCTAATAGAAAATTTTTAATTTTTTTTAAAAAATCAATCAACATTAGTTTAAGGTTGAAAAATTTCCAGTTTTATATTCTCTGCAAGTGCTAATCACAATTTATATGAAAATAAGATTAATGATTCTGTTTTTCTTTTATGAACCCTAGTTAACCCGTAGCTATGCTCTTTACAACCACGAAGTTACTTTCATTTGTAAATAGATAAAATTGGCATGTATATTGTTATACTTAACAACAACAACAAAAAAAAGGAGCGGTATTTTCTATTTTTTTTATAAAAGTTTTGGATCATTCAGGTAACAGCACCAAATTTTTATTTTAAGCTGATTTTCATGTGCATAAGACTTACAAAAGATGTGCAGCTTTTAAAGGAAATAGAAAAACATTATTAAATTCTTTGTCATATAAAATTATAGTTTCTGCAAATTTTATTTATTCATAAAACACACTTTGTTAATGTGTCCATCAGATTTGCTTATTAGAGAGAAATATGAGAATTTTTTTAGGCCCTACAACACCCCCCCCCCCCTCCCCCCTCAAAAAAAAAAAATACTGTAAAATTTATAATATTAGACTAAAACATTGCAAACAGAATTCTTTAACAAATGGAAAAAAAGAATCTGTCTTGGGGGAAAAAAAAAAGATTAAAAATTACTAAAAATTTAAAAATCACAGGGGACAAATTTACTATATTAGGCCAAAAGTTTGAAATTGAATTCCTTTTATGAATATCAAAAAATGACCACAGAACAAGAAAAAACTTAAAAAAATCATAACTAAATTTATGAAAGAAAGAAAAAAATTCTGCATACATTCAAAATTATATTAATTGAAAATTGGGAGAAATTTACTATCATTTTAAATTTAGCCCGATAGGGCTAAAATATTGAAACTGAATTTCTTTTGCTAATGTTACAAAAATCACTGCATCATTTGAAAAAGATAAAAATCACAAATTCGGAAACAATTCTTGTAATTTTAATTCTTTTAAAATCCATTCTATAAAATTTATCGTTGTAAAGTATTTTTTTAAGTTTTATCTCTCATTTAGCATTAAAATATTTCTGACATAAATAATTTATAGGGTATGGACCTTAGTTTTTTTTTCTCCTCTTTTTTTGACAAATAAACTGAAAATGATCCAAAAATCCAGCAGGGTCCTGAAGCATTCTGAATGCATAATTAACTGTAAATATTGCACTTAATACATAAAAATTGATAAATATGAATAAAATTGTACAATGTCAGATGTGAAAAATGAATAATTTTTTTTTTAAATTTTCTAATTTTTAAACACATTCCAATGACAGATTTGTAAGTATGTTTTCTTAATTTGTTCATATCAAAAATTCTGATTTTAAAATTTTATCACTTTACAAATGTGTAATATGTAAATTATTGCAGCTTCAAGAAAAGTATTAGAGTATACAATACCTAGAGCTGTTTTAATTAGAAACTCTTCTCCATCTCTCAGATAAACATCCCAAACACGACATGCAACATCTAGGGGTAATGACTTGGAATATAAAGTGTACAACCTAGAACAAAAACTTCCTCTTAACCTTTCATTTATACTTTTCAAAAATACAAGAAACAATACCTTATTTTAATATTTACCATAAAGTGAAATGTTATATTTTTCAACTTTCATTTTTTCTTTTTAACTCAATCCATTTTTAATGAATTAAAGAATAGGATAAAGCTATAAAAATATTGATTCAAATGTAGGGTAGTCTTGAGAGGATCAAAGGAAAGCATATAATTACACAGTCTCTCAAATGAACATCGTAATCATTAAATAATAATAATTTAAAAAAATAACAAAATATTTTGGTTTATGTATACGTAAATAATAATGATGTAATATAGTATACAAATGTAAATAATAATTTTGATAATGCAACTTATTTATGATATGATAATGCTAATATAAATATTAACATATATATTGTTGCATAATATTTTCTCTATTTCTCACAGCATTCATATATACACTATCTAGCAATAAGTATATGGAATCTTTCAATTTTTGACATTTTGTCAAATATTTAAAAATATACTTGTCGGATTCTTCTGAAACTACGGGATTATGAAGATTATGTCTGATCTAATATTTATCAACACCCATTTGATAAGCAGGGCAATTAGGGAGTCGACAAAAAATTAAAGAATAATAGAAATATTTGGGATCCTGTACATGAAAATGCACGAAACGATTTATCGCTGCAGAATGCAAATATGCGGATACTGCACAACATGTACACTGATTTTTGTAAGAATAGCATGTATATTCATGGGGAAAGAGTGATTTTTTTTTTTAAAAAATTCAAAAATTCTGGTATGTTTTTGTTTATATCATGCTGGGTTTTTAACCAAATTTAACGTAAATTTCAGAAATATTGGCAAAATCTATTAGAAAAAATATAGCACAATTGGAATATAAATATATTAAATATTTTATGAAATATGAGTAGTTTTATGAAATAATTTTTATCTGTGCATGCGCAGACGATAAAAACGATTTTTTTACATCATTTAATAGTCAATTCTATAGAGTAACTTATAAAAAACATCCAATCAAATATCGTGAATATTCAAAAAGATATCATTATTATAAGTGAGCTGTTTTTACATTGCTCTCTAAAAACGGCTGAATGATAAGGGATTCTCCACAAATTGACATTTTTTATTAACTGACTTTTAGGGAAAAATAGTACTATTTAATGAATACAATATCTAATACAATATTGGTACTAATAAGTATCTTGACACCTGTGATAGAAAAGGAAAAGAGCTTTTATTCTTTTCTATCACAGATGTCAAGATACTTATTAACAGAAATATTGTATTAGATATTGTATACATTAAATACTAATTTTTTCCTAAAAGTCAGTTAATAAAAAATGTCAATTTGTGGAGAATCCCTTATCATTGAGCCATTTTTAAAGAACAATGTAAAAACAGCTTACTTCTAATAATGATATCTTTTTGAATTTTCACGATATTTGATTGGATTTTTTTTATATAAGTTACTCCATAAAATTGACTATTAAATGATGTAAAAGAATCATTTTTATCGTTTGTGCATGCACAGATAAAAATTATTTCATAAAACTACTCATATTTCATAAAATATTTAATATATTTATATTCCAATTGTGCTATATTTTTTCTAATAGATTTTGCCAATATTTCTGAAATTTGCGTTAAATTTGGTCAAAAACCCTACATGATATAAACAAAAAACATAGCAGAATTTTTGTATTTTTTAAAAAATAATCACTTTTTCTCCATGAATATACATGCTATTGTTACAAAAATCAGTGTACATGTTGTGCATTATCCACATATTTGTATTCTGCAGCGATAAATCGTTTCGTGCATTTTCATGTACAGGGTGATCCCAAATATTTTTGTTATTCTTTAGTTTTTTGTCGGCCCTCTAATTGCCCTGCTTATCAAATGAATGTTGATAAATATGAGGTCAGCCATAATCTTCATAATCCTGAAGTTTCAGAAGAATCCGACAAGTATATTTTTAAAAATTTTACAAAATGTCAAAAATTGAAAGTTTTCAAATACTTATTGGTAGATAGTGTATGTATATAATTAATTATTTATTTTGAAATACCTTAAATCTTGTTCCTTTTTGTCACTTGACAAATGGAAGTGTTGAATTGATATTCAATCTAAAAAAATTCACATTTACTTTGTCCCCTGGGACAATTAGCAACAAGTGAATAATTGTGATCGCAAATTGCACAGAGGGTTTCAGTTAAAATCTCTTCTAAACACTTTACATTAAATTAACAAACAAAAAACGTTTTTTTTTGTTTTATTTTGGATTTCTTTGCCAATCGTGCCAACCAGAACAGAATACTGAATTTTCCCCTTAAATGCTGCCTTGAACGCATAGATTTGTTAATTTCTCCATCAGAATTTGCAGATTTAGAAGGTATGAAAGTAAATAAAATTATGAATAAAAGCAAAAGCTTAACATGAATATTTATGATATGAAAAAAATATTTCACTTCGCGTGTCAAAATAGATGATAAATAGGATGTAATATGATGAAATAAAAACAAATAAGCATGTTTTTTACCTGATTTATTGCATCCATTAATTTATGTTACGTATATAATAATTTTATTTAAACTTGCACGCAACAATAAAAAGAAATAAAATTTCAATTTTGAATTTTATGCTACTGCAAATTTTTAAACTTCTAAATATCACACATTTTAAATTTTTTTCCCAACCTATAGCAAAAAAAAAAAAAAAAAAAAAAAAATGTACTTTTAAATGCAATTTGTTTAAAACTTGTATCTCAATTTATTCTTGAGATTTTTTTTTTTTTTTTTTTTTTGTAGATTTTATACACATTTTATATTGTGGCAACAGAAGTACTCCATTTCTTTTAAAAGAAAAAGGTAAAAAAAAAAAATTATATCTATTTAAATTGCATGCAACAATTGGAAGAAAAACAACAACAACAACAAAAAATGAAAGGATGATATTAAAAATAATATTTTAATTAAAATAGTCTTTTTCAAAATTTTATGATTTCTTGTGTGACAAGAGGTATTCAGGTATAAGTACACAAAATTTGAACTCTCTGACTTATATAGTTTTTGTGTACGGACTCTGTGACAGACAGACAGACAAATAAAACCTTAAAAAGACACTGTTTTCGCACAGACATACAATAACTATGGAAGGCAAAAATATAATGTAAATAAATATATATATATATGTGTGTGTAAAATATAATACAAGCAGATAAATATAAATCATTTGACTCAAGACTTCACTGTTGACTGACTGTATTTATTTAGCAGCTCTAGATCTCATTCAGAGTATTAAGAATTTAGCTGCTGTTACAAAACCCCAAAGTTTAATGCTTGATCGTTAAAATGTAAGTTAAAGAGGAGGCTTAATATATCAAATCTGCATTCTTAAGGTTTGTAACTTGCTTTTACTGATGACCTTCTATTTTTTTCTAGCAGAAGGAGTTGATGTCAACTAAATTGGTTCTTGCAGCAATTTATGATATTTCATGAAATATGAAAGATTACATGGAACAGCTTTTGTCTGATTTATGAACAAGACCTATATGATTCCTAGGCCTTAATCACAATCAACTGCAATTAAGTTAACATGCTCACATGGTGAGTGCAGTTGTAACCCCACCACGTTATCTTCAAGTAATGGTGAAGTAGAACTTAATGATCAAGATGGTTATGATGACATTAGCCCTTCCTCTGGCAGTCAACCAATGCTGGAATGTTGAAAAGACTGTATGTCAGGTTGTTGGCCTTTGCATTTTGACTCTTAAGGAGTTACTTCAGTACACAAAAAGATTTAAGCACTAATACTATTCCTATAAAAGAAATTTATAAAGGTATCTCAGCTGCATTTCAATATATATATATATATATATATATATATATATATATATATATATATATATATATATATATTTTCATTGGTGTTGAGATTAATCTGTACAAAGAAAAACTGTTTTTTACTTTTTTGATTTTGACGGCAGTTTATTTTTTTTTATGACGACACTTTAACTTTCCAAATCAGTTCTGAGAAAGAAAGTGTCCTCATTAAAAATGTCTGTAAACAAAATCGAAAAAGTAAAGAATGGCTTGGACTCAAGATCAGACTTGAATAAAAATACATTCACAAACGGTAATGGTAATGAAATACACAAAACAACTACTAAATACGTAAACAAATGATTACAAGAAAAAAAAAATAGATTTTTACCTATTTCAATAAATAACATAAAACAGAGCACTAATACTTCTCTTTTCTAAAGCTAAATATTGATAGATTTTAAGCTTTGTCTTTCATACCTTTACCAATAAATTGCCGCCGAGATCTTTCAACTATTTTTTCTTTAATTCTCATGCATCACAAACTTATAAAGGTTTGTGAATTTATTATTGTCCATGAACTGATACTTCATTGAGTTGATACATTTTGTTTGGAAAAACTGTTCATTCCCCCATACATATGATTATTTAAAAAGTTTTGACATTTTTAGTTAATTGACACTTATTTGGATAAGAGTTCATTATTGGTTCATCAATGTTTGTTTTTATATAGGAATGTACAAGATAATAAAATTAACAAGGGTCAGATCATCAAAAACAAAGATACTATCAATTATATTCTCAATAAATAAATCTTAGCACATATAGTTTAAAATATCTCAGTCAAGCCTGTAAATACAATACTTACCAATCTACCAAATAAAGATCTGGACTTAAATTTTGTTTTTCAAATACAGTAGATAATTTTGGAAGGTTTTCCTTGAAATATTCTTCATATACAGAATAATATACATACATCTAAAAGAAAATAAAAGGAAAACATTAAAAATAATATTAAAATTATTTACATAAATTATTTACATAAAAACTTAATTTAAAGAATTTGTATTAAAGACAGCCAAATACAGAAATATAGTCATATTATATATTTATGTATACTTTTTCCTGATTTACAATGGGAAAAAAATTTTACATGCTAAACATACTTAAAAGGAAGATCGCCTTATTGGTCATATTGAGAATATTTTGACAAAAATACAAATTAAACTATTCATGTATGTACTAAATTATCAGTCAAATTTAGCAGCAGAATTACAGTAGAAAGCCCATAAAAAGAAAGAAAAAACACTTTTGAATGTTTGGCATGAAAAGATGAAAATGCCATACAATTTGGTGAGAAGCACTTTTCCTAGCCAAAAGAAAATGATTTTAATGCATCTGAAAATTGTTTTAATAGATTTTTTTATCTATAGTATTACATACATATATATAAAACTTGTTGCTGGAGTTATCCCATTCATCACTGAAAAAAATATTTCCATATACATATAAAAAAAAATAATTCATATAGAAAAAAAATATTTTCATACATTTAAGCATATTCAAAAATAAAGGCCAGGTGAAGAATGCGGCAATTGCATCATCTAAAAAGTCATCATACGAATTGAATATTTCCAGCTGAGTGAAAAATTGCCCAGGCTGAGAATCAAACCTGGATACTTGGCTTACAGAGGAGGTCTGCCACACAGCTCAGGCATTTCACAGGAAGGCCCCGACGCTGTTCCATAGCCGAGCCCAATGGATCGCTACGCCAGCCTTGCCCAGTCCCAGTGCAGTGCCACACCCACTTCAATTTTTCGCTCAGCTAGAAATATTCAATTTGTATGATGACTTTACGAATCAGATTGTGTTAAAATAATAGTATATCTAAAAAGTAATTTCTATAGCAACAAAATTGAATCGATAATGCTAAATTGGACTTAATTTTGAGCTTGAGGCAATTTTAATTATTTTAAATTTTGAATTTCATTTTAAATCGCAGTTCTTGACAGCTAAATTTCAATATAAATACATATAAATATCAATAGGATAAAATTTTACTTAAACTAAAACTGACAAAACTGAAGTTATTTAAATTGAATTTATTTAAACAAGTTCAACAAGAAATATTTTTCCTTTAAGTGGATGACATAAAAAAGTATTTTTTCAAATTGTATTTCATTGCCAAACAATGAAAAATCACCAAATAATAAAATTTTTATTATTTTTTTATGAACACTATAGAGGTTGTGACATTTTTTTTTTTTTTTTTTTTTTTTTTTTTTTTTTTTTATCTTTATATATAAAAATCTTCTGTGCGTGTGTATGTAATTGAACTCCTCCTAAACGACTGGACCGATTTTGATGAAATTTTGTGTGTGCGTTCCAGTAGATTCGAGAATGGTTTAGATTCAAATTTCGTCGAAATTGATTCAGTACTTTTTTAGTAATTAGGCAAAAACTAATAGTTAGTGATTTTTCGCTAATTAAAAGTGCTATATATATTATAGAAAGTCAGGATTTCATATTAATCATAGCACAAAAATATCTACCATACCAAAAATCTTGAAAATTTAGGTAAAAATACTTCTTATAACATCGAGTGCCGCTAAAAAGGGATTTTCGAAAATTCCACCCCTATAAGATGAGTAGAAAAAAGAACGAACTTTTAAAAAATTCCTTAAAAATGAGCTTTTGTAGTTATTTTTCAACTGATAACATATTTTAGTGCATTTTTTCATTCTGAATCGAATGGTACTAAGCAAATTCGTTTAAATCCAGTAGTTCGTGAGATAATTCACATTTTCCTAATTTGGCGATGTCTTTGGCGCAAAACCCTGAAATTTTCAATGCTCATCTTTATATATATAAATCTTCTGTGCGTGTGTATGTAATTGAACTCCTCCTAAACGACTGGACCGATTTTGATGAAATTTTGTGTGTGCGTTCCAGTAGATTCGAGAATGGTTTAGATTCACATTTCGACGAAATTGATTCAGTACTTTTTTAGTAATTAGGCAAAAACTAATAGTTAGTGATTTTTCGCTAATTAAAAGTGCTGTATATATAAAAGAAAGTCAGGATTTCGTATTAATCACAGCACAAAAAAATCTACCTTACCAAAAATATTAAAAATTTAGGTAAAAATACTTCTTATAACATCGAGTGCCACTAAGAAATAATTTTCGAAAATTCCACCCCTAAGATGAGTAGAAAAAAGAACGAACTTTTAAAAAATACCTTAAAAATAAGCTTTTGTGGTTCTTTTTCAACTGATAACATATTTTAGTGCATTTTTTCATTCTGAATCGAATGGTACTAAGCAAATTCGTTTAAATTCAGTAGTTCGTGAGACAATTCACATTTTCCTAATTTGGCGATGTCTTCGGCGCAAAAACCTGAAATTTTCAATGCTCATCTTTATATATAAAAATCTTCTGTGCGTGTGTATGTAACTGAACTCCTCCTAAACGACTGGACCGATTTTAATGAAATTTTTCGTGTGTGTTGCGGTGGATTCGAGAATGGTTTAGATTCACATTTCATCGAAATTGGTTCAGAACTCCGCCCTGGCGACCAGTCTGGTCTCCAGGTCTTAAGATTTGGTCATTGACTTTTTTGTAAAAGGCTTTTAATAATGTCTACCCTTATATTAAATCAAAATATCTTTCATTTAATGCAAAAAAAAAAAAAAAAAAAAAAAAAGGTTATGGAATTCTTTTCCATTTGTAAAGCGCAAAAAAAAAAAAAAAAAAAAAAAAACCATCGCCAAATTACAATTTGGCAAAATTGATAGATGGGATAATCAAGTTAATTATAATATGCAACCATACATTTATAAATACTTAGGTATTTAGGTTCCGTCGACCAATTCCGCCAAATTGTACAAATCGCCATACTAATTGAATCTGACATTCACGATCATCCATTATTGTCATTTAATCTTATAGTTTGGCGATCATTTTATGGTTGACGGGAAAAAAACAGGTTATTGAATTCTTCCTCATTTGTAAAGCGCAAAAAAAAACATCGCCAAATTATAAGATTAAATGCCAATAATGGATGATCGTAAATGTCGCATCCAATGACATTAAATATTATACACCTGTTTAAAACGTCATTAAGTGATTTTTATTTGGGCATTTTATTTATATTTTTATCAATATTTTTTCTATTTGTTTGTTTTTTCATTATTTAAAATGAAATTTATGTGAATATGAATAATTTGGCTATGAGATTGGTGATTTGTACAATTTGGCAAAATTGATAGATGGGATAATCAAGTTAATTATAATATGCAACCATACATTTATAAATACTTAAGTATTTAGGTTCCGTCGACCAATTTCGCCAAATTGTATAAATCGCCATACTAATAGCCAAATTTTACATATTGACATAATTTTTATTTGAAATCAGAAAAAAAAACAATTAATTAGTAGAATATTAATAAAAAATCCAAATAAAAAGTACAAAATAAATCATCTTTATATATATAAATCTTTTGTGCGTATGTCACTGAACTCCTCCTAAACGATTGGACCGATTTTAATGAAATTTTGTGTGTGCGTTCCAGTGGATTCGAGAATGGTTTAGATTCACATTTCATCGAAATTGATTCAGTACTTTTTTAGTAATTAGGCAAAAACTAATAGTTAGTGATTTTTCCCTAATTAAAAGTGTTGAATAAGTTCGATGAATAGAGTGCGGACGGAATATCCGAGCGGTCTAAGGCGCCAAATTTAAGCTCAGCTTCTTTAAGAAAGAGATCGCGCGTTCGAACCCCACTCCTGACAAACGTGTATGCTTTACAATAATATTTCCTGTATTATAATTTTGATTAACCGACTTCAGAAAATCGTTAACTTTTAACTAAAAAGAGAAAAATTAACTTTTCTATGAAAAATGGAACCGACTTCAAAATATACTGAAGCGTGAAAAATAATTTCCTTACATAATTGTAATAAGAAATTAAATTAAGAGTGTAGTGTTTATCGTGCATATTACTATATTTACGTACATTTATTTGATTTTCTGGAGTTGGTGCCAAGAAGGACAACGTCTGTCGGTGACAGGACAACGTCTGTCGGGTCCGCTAGTAATCATATATATTTTCATAAAAACATTCTGGTATTTTTTCAGATTTTTTAAAATATGCTCATATGGAGACATTCCTTGTTAGAGATGAAAATGAAAATTTAATTATTAAAATATTTTTCCACATATTATACAGTTAATCAAAATTATGTCAATACTCAAGATGAAAAAATTTATTGAACATATTTAATGTAACATTTCAATTCATTGTCCATTCTTACTCATTATCTATACCTGAAATAAAGTGTTAACTTAATATTTTCTGAATGTTTTTATACATCAATAATGCTGTAAATTTGGGAGGGAAAAAAATAGAAACTACATGCTGTAGAAGCAAAAACAGTTTAGAGTGCCTCCAAGGAAGGGATAATGCGACAAACTTTGAATTTTAAGAAGATCTTTTCAGCTTTTAAAGCAAAAAATGTTTTAAAATTTTTGTGAAGAAAAAAAGTTTGAAGTTTTTGAGTAAGGGTTATTCAACTTTTCACACTCAAGGACACATTAATAAATTCCTAAAGATCCATGAGCTGCCCATAATACAACTAATCAGCATACCAGGGTTTATATACTCCAGAGAATGAATTGCAGAAAAATTGCAAAATAATATTTGCTTTATTTAATGGGGAAAAAAAGTGTCTCTAGATATGGTGACCATTACTTCACAAATATTTATGTATTTAAACCCCTTAACATCACTGAAATGAGATGATTGTGAACCAAGTGTAAATAAGAAATGCATACACAATTAAGTATTAAGAGAAGGATAGATCATATATAAGCATTATAAAATTGCAGAATTCTCATTGTCTTATAGTTTTACTAAATATATATAAAAATATGCAAGCAATATTTATTTTTTACACCAGACAGTTAATGCAATAACTTGATTTAGTAACAGTACACAGGGCAACATGTCACTTACAAGGAAGGTCTCCATACGAGCATACTTGGAAAAATCTGAAAAAATTACAGAATGTTCTTCTCATATAGTTATATATGTTTATAAAAAATTTTTGGCAGAACCTCCTTATAACGTCCGTAAAAAATCGTTTATTTGGCGATTTATCTCTTGTTGGCGAAAAAAACGAAATTTTGAAAAATACGCTTTTACGCTTCAAATACTTTTTAAAGAAAAAACTTACTTTATTCAATTTATTTAAATAAGTTTAGTTTAAGTAATTTTAGTTTTGCATTTTTACTTTACTTTAAGTGTAATTTTGTCTTAGACGTTTATATGTACTGATAACAAAATGAAATTAATATATTTTATCATTTAAAACACAATTTAAATTGATTAAAATTGTTCCAAATTGAAAAATACACTGTTAAAAATCTGCTGCATTTTGTTGCAATGCACTCCCTTGCTTGTATAGAAAACGGTTACTTGGCCGTGAAATGGAGTTTTATCATTGGTTGGAATAGAGATATTATATACAAGCAGTGGAGTGCGTTGCAACCAAATGCAGCCGATTTTTAACAGTGTATGACACGGTCAATTCACTGTGCTATGGAGCATTCTCATTGTTCAGAAGACAGATATTCTATAAAAGTAGTGGAGTGACGTTGCAGTAAATGCTGCAGATTTTTAACAGTGAAGTCAATTAAAATCAATTTTCAGATTTATTAAAATCGTCTGCTTTTGGCGAGGAAATGCACTGCTTGCCAAATCCTGCATTGCTTTCAGCTTTTCACACCAATTATTCCAAACTATTTTATTTTTTTTACAGATCTAATAATGTAATTCCGCCGCTAATTTTCACTGATCTTTTATTACCTACATGAGTAGTTTAATTCGTATTTTTTTCAAAAAATTTTGAGTATGCCCCCAATGGAGACCTTCCTTGTTAGTATTCTAGAAAGTGAAAGAGCAAATCCCAATCACTACTCACTGTATTTCTGAAGTGCCATTATAATAGCTGAGAATTTATATGTACAGTCGAACCCAGTTAAAACATTTTTGAAGGGAGTGAACAAAATTAAAATATTAAGCAGAATCGCATATATTAAAAGTGATAAGCATAATATTAAAGGAGTTGGGTGTGAGATATTAAAAAGTCTTATAACTGGCTTACATCTAAAGCAAGCATGCAAACCGTGCTTTCTTCTTTAGATACAAATTTTCATAAAACACAAAAAACTTATAAAAAACTAAAAAACAAAATAATTTGTATTTAATACTAATTTTTATTTGTGTATTTTTATTACTGTTATTCGAGAGAATTCCAAGCATACGTAAGATAATAAACCTAAAACTAATTAATAAAATGTATTTAAAAACTGGACGGAGCAATCACATTTTGACTGAATTCAGAGGTGGAAACATGTTTTGATTGATTGACAATCGGATAAAATGCTTTTTGAATGAAATAAGTTAAAACTAACAAATAATATAAAAGCATTATTTTATTTGAGCAAATACTGAACTTCAGTTGATTATTGATAAAATTAAATGACAGATTAGGGTACCTAGTAATATTCATTAAATATTTACTAAATAATTATTTGCCTGCCAAAAGGCAATTTCAAATTTTAAAATCAATATCTTTATCTTGACAGTCACACGCTTCCCCCTCTTCTTTATTACAGGCTGATAAATCACGGATAATATGGTTATATCATTTTAAGACATCATCAGGTTGATTTTGCCACTGATCACCATACAATACTTTCAAAAATTTGTCAAAATATTTTTTCTTTTTAATTGATATGGCGTGGCTAATAGGAAGAGATTTTAAAATAACCCTTTGAACACGAGCAACACTAACTCCAGTTTTCAAAAGATTTACACCAGATTCTCCACTTAGATCTTGAAATATATAATTCTGGAAGCCATTAACCTTAACAGTTTTTTTATTTTTCTCTAAAATAATCCGCTTCAATTGTAAAATGTTTGATAGATTTCGAAAGTACAGATTTAATGATCTAGTATTCAAAAGTTCCCAATCAGTTCCCAAACCCCACAGATGACAAGGGTCATGTGATCATCCAGGACACCTATGATTAGTACACTGGAGAAATTTCTGTTTGAATGAATGCAGGCTTTGGAGGAAACACCCTTTGATTGAAATGTCAAATTTTAAAATTGGTTTAAATTGGAATTTTTTTTTTTTTTTTTTTTGTTAAAAATAATGTTTATTTCTATGCAATTTAATACAGAGATCATAAAACTAACAATAATTCATTTTTCAATTTTTTGTGAAAACACAGTTTGAATGTTTGCTCCACACATAAGAGTAAAGGAGGGGAAGGGATTAACTTATCATTTCATTTACACTATTTGCTTAGTTTCTTTGCTCCAAGAATTCTAAATCCTTTCACAAATTTTTAAATGCTAAATTTAATATTCCAGTTTTAAAAAAAAACTTCAGATGTAACAGCTGAGTAGCTTTACAGTGATTTTCAACAATTTTGTAAATGTAACAACTTATTGCTTTTTGAAAACCAACTAGGTGAGAATTTATTTAATAAAAAAGGATTTTAAAATATGCAGCAATATTTCAGTAAGATACTCTTGAAAAATTATACTCAAATAAAAATTCCACCAACACAACCCAAACCAAAACAATCTAAATAAAAAAAAGGGGGGAAAGAAAGAAAAAAAAAATATATATATATATGTATGTATTACTGATGAGCAGTTTGAATCACAGAACATAAATAGGAATGTGTCAAACTTATACAGCTCTGAAAATAAATATTTACAGCTTCAAACTTTTAAGACTTTTCAGTGAAAAACATAAAATTAATCTGAAATTCAAATGACAAGGGAAAAAAAAGCATAAACAAAATAGCATTGTCAATTTATCAAATGTATCGTCTATCTCCCATAATACAGAAGTCAAAATACAACAATCTACCTTAAATAAACAAAAATCTAACTATACTCAAGTAATATCAAAATTTATATTATCACAGGTTTTAGTTATCATAATCACCATGACTTTGAATCTGCATAATTATTCAGCGTTATTGACCTTAATTTTTAGAATGTTCTGTAATTAACACAATCAAAATTTCATAAAATATATTTTAAAATTGTTCAACTAAAATTATTTTTTAAAAATATACTCAGACTTTGGAGTATTGCAAAAAAAAAGTTAGAAAAATTTTAAAAGTTTATATATATATACATATACAGGGTGAGTCATAAATATCGAAACAATAGGGTGTCTCTTTAAATATTGCCCCTAGATCCATACTTCCAATTGCAAAAATTCATTAAAAAAGGTGAATTTTTTGATAAGATAAGTTGCAACTTTATGGAGAGTTTATTTGAAATTTTTATACAACCCTTGTAGAATAAAAATTCCTATTAGGATAACTTATTATCCAGTCCTGAATTAGATACAAAAAATTGCATCTTCATATCTTCAAAACTTGCAGAGTTATAGCCATTTGAATAATTCATCAGGTTTTAAAGGATTAGGCATAAATTGAAAAATGCACACAATTCAAGAAACAATATTATTACTTTAACAGTTCTAGGAAATATATAAACAATCTATCTTTTGAGTTAGAATTTTGATTTTTTTTGTGATAGTTAGCCATATAATTTGCTAAGAAAATCACATCATAAAATTTCTCATAAATTTATAAATATTTCAAATAGTTAGTACTGGTTTAAGTGGGATAATTTGAAATCGTTATAACTCAAAACGTCATTTATTTGATTTCAATTTTTCCCCATTTAATTAAAGATAAAAAACTGATTTTAATTTTGTTTCAGGGTTTTTTTTTTTTTTTTCCTCTCTTCAACATTAATTTTAAAACTAGTAAAATTATTTCTTTAAAAAAATTTATAACTTTAAAAAAATAATATTTTCAAAAGTAAATATTTTTTCAAATTTTCCAAAAAAAAAAAAAAACTAATGTAAATTAATCAAAAACGACATGTTTCAAGTTGGTACTTTTTTCTTTAACAATTCTTAAATTTTTGTAACTTAAAGACAAAAAACGAATTTAAAATTTTAAATAAAGTTTGGCTCATAATAAAATGTTTAAATACTTTTTAAAAAATTGAAAGTGTAAAGCAACTTCTTTGTATAGCCCAAACATTCGATTCAGGTTAACTTTTCTAATTTCCATCTCCTTTCTATACTGTTTAAATGTCCGTCAGTTATTTAAAACAATGCCTTTTTTAAAGATGCATATTAAAATTTTTTTTATAAATTTAGGTCTTACAATTTCAAGCTTTTTATTGTCCTGAAGAGGCCATTAAAAAATCTATAATTTTGGCCCAGGCTAGACCAGGACCTAGATGTTACTTTTTTCTGAAGACTCGTCAGGACGGGCCTAACATATTTTTCATATTGGAGGGGACTGCTTCCGTCCTCCTAGGTCTGCACTAGGTGAAAATTTCAATCTCGGCACAACACATATTAAAATCACTGTCTCTGACTTACCTAATACGTGCAAAAAATAAGTAACATTTGACTCAGAGAAAGTTTTACAAAAAACATTCATTTTACAAAAAAACTTTAAAATTCCTTTTTTTTTTTTAAAGAAAAGTATACTCAAGAGCTAAAAAATTAAATACAATAAAACCAACGAAAACATCTGCCTATGACAGAATCCTATCATACACAAAAAATGTGTTGATCATGCAAAATAAATATAATAATATCTCAAAAAAAAAAAAAAAAATTCCGTTTACACCTCCTAAGTAGGGCATTTGTCTATAACGTATTTTTCCTTTCCTATGTGATTCCGTCTTAAAAGGTTTTACTGTACAACATTTTTCAAAGTCTCCAATGCATGGAATACGGATAAACGATATTAAAATATAAGTAAAACATTTACAAATAGAGATTCGTTGATGACAAAAATAGTGGCACTCTGGAAATGTCAACAGAAATGAAAACTGGAACAATTACGAAAAAGTGAGAAAATTTAATTTTAATCCAGTATGGGTATGTAATAGAGGTCTGCACGGGCCGGAATTTCCAGGCCCGGCACGGCCCGTAGGAAAAAATTTTCGGCCCGACCCGGCCCGTTGTAAAACTTAAGAGTTCGGCCCGGGCCCGGCCCGTTTTGGCCCGTTACAATTTCTACGATTTCTAAAAAATTCACATTTTTTCATATAATTAAGATTTCTTTAAAGAATACTGCATACATATCTATGGAATGATTTTACAGTACATTTTACAGGAAATACACATTAGCAACATTAGTGATTACTAAGATTCTTAGGTTTTCAACAATCAAATAAAGATTCATCAAAAAAGTAATATGGCTTAGAATAAAAGTAAAAAGAAAGAAAGTTAAACACATCGTAACTTTTGAAGCTGTTTAATAAAAGAAGATTTATAAAAATATTTCTATATCATTTTATTAAAGATTTTAAATCCAAATTCATTCGTTAACTCAAATATGCGCCTTTCTGATACATTTCTAAATTCATTTTTTTCTCAGAAATGCACTGCAGGTATCATTATTCAGAAACTATATAATCAAATGGCATTAACCGTTTTTTGATACAAGCAATTTAAGAATACTGAAAGGAAATAAATTATTGTTATAGTCAGCATTTTCAATAGAATTTCCGGAAGTGATAGCATGGGAAGGGAGAAAAACCTGCAACCATTTGAGAAATTATTGTATCTGAACAAATTTATGCAAGTATTTTATTCATCAAAAATGAAAAATGCTATTTGATTCCAAATGCCTTCAATAGTCAGGCTTATCACTTTTATGTTTTTCCAATTAAAAATTAATCTGAAAATGTGTCAAACTTTCGCGTTATTGAGAAATTAATTTAAAAACCATCAAGAAGTATATATCCATAAGATTAATCTAAAATAAGTTCTTTATCGCTGTCAATAATTTTACAAATCATGTTGTCTGCCCTACAGATCTTGAGAACAATTAAGTCTTGTTCCAGTCCGGTTTGTCTATATGTAGAAAAATAATGCAAGCTTGATCTCGGCCCGGTATGAGTCAGCTAAAAAAATATTAAAACGGGTTACACACAATTTAACTGTCCGATGCCGATTTCACACTGTACAAGTTACATTTTTATATTGATGCTGTCAAACTAGTATGGCTCGTGACGCACATTTATATTTATTCTCGTTAAAACCATTTGCGTTGAATATACCGTAATTTCGGGTGTATAAGCCGCGGATCAAACAATTCTTTTTGGACCCAGAAATCTTATTTAGTGATTGAAGAGAAATATTTACGGCGATCTAAGTAGTTATACTTATTTCTTAAAAAATTCTGGGTCGAAAAAGAATTGATTGACCTGCGGCTTATACACCCGAAATTACGGTAGATCATATTTTATCGTTTCCGCTTAAATCTTCAGAACGGGCCGGTAGGCCCGAAAATTTTTTTATCGGCCCGGCCCGACCAGTTGAGAAAACTATTAAGATTCTACCGGCTCGGACCGGCCCGCGGTACGGGCCATGGGCCAGGCCCGGGCCCGTGCAGACCTCTAGTAAGTAATGTGACCCAGAATGATGGGAGAAAACTATTTAAGCTAGATTTGTAATGTATGAAGCATAATCTTTCAACAGACATATTGCATAAAAAAATGAGAGTAACCCGTCCCACCAAAAACGGTGCTATGGGAAAAATCGGAAAACTAAAATAGTAAAAAATGGCAAGGAAAAGTTAGCTACGCTAGAATTTTTTTGCCCACTGTAGCTCCCATAGAAGCAAAGTTATAGCCTTTTAAAGATTGAAATGAAGTCAAGAAATGAGCAAAATTAGGTGAGTAACCAACAGGGGGGAGAGAGTCCACAGCTCCTGGGGTGCCATATAGCTTAAACTTTTATAAAATTGGTAGAGAATTATACGAGCAAAATTTTAAGGTGTATGTTAGGGGGACGGGTGCAAGCTTTCCCCCTTCACCCTGGACACCCTGGTATTATGAACACATTCTGATGGTCCCGTCGAAACTCCATAGACTTAACAAAAGATGAACTCTCTGTATTCTGAACACTGTCTAATCCGAACACCCGACTATTATGAACGCTACTTTTGGCCTCAATTTCTACTCCATCTCTCTGTAAACTGAACACATGTTTGCAATCTGAATTCAAATTTTGATCATGGAAATTCGGAAAAACTGTTACAGATGAATAAAAAGGTTAAAAAAACTTGATTAAAAAATAAACAGACAAATTCACTGCTAGATTGTAAGTATTAACTTGAAATTGCAATTTGTTTGAATACTTCAATTTGTTTGATAGAAACTTCAGTTGAATGTTGGAGCACCTGTTGTCACATTCTTGTCAGCCGCCTGCTGTAACAGAAACCATTTTATGATTTTTTATTAAAAAATGTAAAAATTTAGTTTTTCATTAGTTGGAGACAGTTGCGGTAAGTTAAATTAATCAACTTCCATCATTCTTATTCCAAATAATAGTTCTACATGAAATATTTTTAATAACAGTTTAAGTATAAAGATTAATTTTTAAATTTTAGTCTGAATTTGGAGTTTTGGACTGATTTCTTCGATTGATCAACTACTGGGAAAATAGCAAATAAAGAAACTATAGTAAGATGGTATTTTTATTTTTACAAATATTTACTTATAATTTTGTTGCTATTTAATTTCAGCAGATTTCATTTTTGACCATGATAGGACATTCATTAACCCTTTAAGCTGTCTAACTGGGTTTTTCTGTCACATACTTTTTTGGATTCAAAGGTTTATTTAAACAAAGTTGATATCAATGTTAATTTTTTGAATTGAATGTGATAAATAAATATCTAAGATTATAAAATACAAATCTCCATATCAATACTTTCATGGCTAATGGAATTTAATACTTTCTGTAGCTTTTATTTTATGAATTGTTAAACTTGCATGTAAAATTCTGCATGATGCTTAAAGGATTAAGGAATTTATAAATCATGTTAGTTTACTTTTAAAACTTAAAAGAAAGGAAATATGATAAAAACCCTGTAGAACTGACCTTATTTGATCAACTACCGGCTCAGTCACTGTATATAGTAGTAGTTGTGATGCATTTCCAATTTCCCTCTATACTGAACATCCCCATAATCTGAACATTTTTGGTCGGTTCCATGAGTGTTCAGAATAGAGAGAGTCCACTGTATATATAACCACTAATTGTATTACAATGTATGAACCATTGAATTTAATAGAAAATAACCAGATTGAAACATGGGGAAAAAAAAATAAACAAAATGAATACAAATGGAATTTAAAGAACCAAAGCAGAATTGTCAAGCCCCAAATACTTTGGAACTACAAATGAAATATATGGTTTCATCTTCATATTAGCCATGAAAAAGCAAAATAACACAAATTTGGGGCTACTAACACACATAAAACCAAAATTAAATGAAGAAAAAGCATTAAAAGTGAAACATGGCAAAATTACCAAATCTGATAGCAAAATAATAAAAAAATTAAATTAGTGTATGTTAATTGAATAAATATTAGATAAAAATAAAAGAAAGGAAAACAAACCATTTTTTGTTCTATCCTAAAAAATGAGAGCTGGCACTGCCTATTCAATAAATTACAGAAGCATATAAATGTGTCAACTGCATCCATATTTAAAAGTAACATAGCAGCCAGGAAAGACATTCCTTGCACCTGAAAGTAAATAAAACAAATAAATCAGATATAATTAAGAAAATAAATACAATAAAATACAGGTTTAAACTAAAATTAATATACAGAAGATTGAATTAAAAAAGAGCTAAATGTAACATTTTATTACTTTAGCTAATCTAAACATATCCTGTGTTAGTACCACAAACCTCTAATTTTTTTTTTTTTTTTTTTTTTTTTTTTTTTGCAATGAGTTTCTGATATAGTACTTAGAATCCTTATTTATTCCTACCAGTAATTGTTAATTGAAAAATTTGTTGTATTAATTCAAAGCATTTTTGCAATTAGGTAAAAAAATTTATTAGAAAAAAAAGCTACAGTTTGAGAGATACAGAACATTTTAAGGAAATAACTGAAAAAGCTATTTAACTTTTTGGCACTTAAAATAATTGAAAGCTCTAATCACATGATAAAGATGAATATATTCAAATTTAAAAAACATTTACATTGTAAATTAAGGCAACAGAAAATTTTTAAAAATACTTTAATGCATTAAAAGAATCAGAATACACAAGAGAAATTAAATTAGTTTACACAATACATTTAAAATAAAATTTAATTTAATAAATGCAAAGGTTTAAAAAAAAAAGATAACAGTTTTTATTAATACAAAATTAATGCAAATTACAAGTAATAAACACTTCTATGAAAGCAATCTAACAAAAGTTCAATGTTTATCGCTCCCCCCTCGAAGCAATTGAAAATTTGTTTAAAAAATATTATTAAAACTTCAATATATTATCAAATTTTAGACAAGAATTTATACTTACGTAGCCAATGTCTGGTCTATATATCACATATGCTCCTAAAACACACTCTAGTGTATTATGATATGGTCCACCCTGAAATGGAAATAAAATTATGATATATACTTCAAAATGAACATATTACATTATACTTTATAAGAAATAAAACATAAACATCTTCAATAGTGCTGTGAAAATAACGACAAAATGAATACCCGTATGGTAACGTTGATTTAGAATTCTCTACCCGTTAAAAAGTATTCGTTTCGTTAGTCGTTACTGTTCAGAAACTGGGTATTCGCAGTCATTGAGCATACGGCATACATCGTATAGAATCATCTTTGGAAGAATTCGTATTAATAAATAAACTAAAAAACTTTGTAAAATCACCATGCTGTTATTGTTGTAGCTCGAAACGTGTCCTGCTTTATTTTTCATTTTATGGTGATTTTACAAAGTTTTTTAGTTTATTTATTGATTTATCGCCTGTGATTACGGTTGATTTTCATTAGAATTCGTATTAGTTAGTGCTGCCATCTATCCGTAAAAGTTACATTTATTAAAATTTTGAACTTTTATTTAAAAAATGCAAATAGGATATTAAAACCAGGGCCTTAGGGAAAAGTCAATAATTAGGGATGCGAGGAGGGGGAAGGGTCAAGAAAATGTAGTGGGATGACTCATATTTTTTTTCTCTCTCTCTCTGTGACGCAGAAAGATAAATTACTGCATATTTACACTGTAGTTTAGTTACTATGTTTCTGATTAAACTGTTGTAATAACTTCATTTTATGCTAAGAAAAGACAAGGATTATGGAAAATTCGAGCACATAACTAGTGCAGTATTAAACATCATGTTGGCTTCATAAGTGCAAGTAAAATGAGCAAGTGTTGAAATACTTGTTTTAGTTAGAATTTAGTATTTTTTCAAAACGGACAGGTCCTCAAAACTAAATTAGATTTTTCAATAGAATTTCATTTCGGTTTTTGGAACATAAATTCATTTAGTGACCTAGGAATATTTTCGGGGGGGGGGGGGAGAGGCTCAAAATGTTTTAGAGAGACTGAGCCGCCCGTAACACCCCCTTAGCTACGCCCCTGGTTAAAATGCAATGCATAATTGTACACAGAGCTATAATTAAAAGTGAGTAATGGGAGGGGGGGGGGGGCGCTCAAGAAAATGTAGGGTAGAACTCATATTTTCATATGCGTAATTCAATAGCGGGTTTAACGATGAGGCCACGGATTCATGATGCCCCCCCCCCACACACACACACACCCTGTACTGCAGAAATATTCTAAAAATTACTTTAAAAAATAAACATACCTTAAATCTTTATCCCTCCCCCCTTGTTCAATAATGCGAATCTTTCTGATTCTGTAAAAGGTCTACTCAAATCAAAATGAGGTAACATCTGACACATTTGTGAAAGCATTTTTAATCTCGAGAAATTTGCAAGTGTACTTATTCGGAAATTATGAGAATGAAAAATGTTTTGAAAAATCTATGAAATGAAAAGTGTCAAACATTCTATGAAATTCGGCATTTTAAACTAAATTTCCGTACGCGACTGCTAATTTCTCCCTCATGATGACATTTCTGTGTTTGTCAAATCTTAAAAATTATCGTAAAATGATTAATAACATTTTTAAATCATTTTATGCATTTATAAGAAAATGAGAAACATTTCAATTTCTTCATATGTGAATGAAATCTGTGACTTATTTATTTTGATATTCTGATATATATTTTGAATCACATTTTGATTTATCATTTAATTATCATTTGTTTTATCAAAAATATATCCACTTCTTATTTCTTTTTCTTATCATAATAAAATAAGTAAATGAATTAACAAGCCATATGAAATCCAAATCATTTGAGATTCAAGAATAACTAATACAAATAGAATGATAGGTATTTAGAGCTATTGCAAACCGCATGTATTCGTTAATAAATAATTGCAATAATACGACTGATTACTAATACTACCTCTAACACAAACTACCGAATCGTTTCTTTGAACACTCGTTGCTGCTGAAAAACGGAATGAAAGGAATTTCAAACACTACCTTCATTTCGGGATTAATACGAAGCCCGATTGTCTGCAAAATGAGTTAGTTTTCCGGAATTTAGACTCGGTATAGGTTATTATCACATACGGGTATTTCATTTAGTTTAGGTATTAGGAAGAAAAAAGATAAAAATGCGTTTTATTATTTCAGCATCCGTTCTTTTGCCGAATACGTTAAGTGTGAATTTGGAGGGAGTTTTTAAAGCAGAAAAAAAAAGCCTTTAGAAGAACGATTGTTTTGAGATCGTTTAGGGATTGTACTATTTACCTTACAGATATAAAGTTTTATATGTATTTTTAAAACTTAAAATAATTGCGCTTTTTTTTTTTTGAGATTACATATTATGTATTAATTATTAATATTTCGATTTAAAAAAGAGCCATCGATTTAAGCAAAAGAAAAACAACGCGTGTTTATCATTTAAGAGTTTAATTAAACTATTTTTGTCTTAATTATGCATTTAATCTATTAAAATTTCCTTATATTTTCACTATAAAAAGAATGGAAGCTTATAGTAGCATAAAATATTCGTTATAGCTGTAATTAAAGAATGATGAAGTATTTCTGGAAAGAATTATGTTTGAAGGATCCCCATCAGCGTCGTGCGAAAATGGGTCGAAGGGGCGACCGTCCCGGGTGCGGAAACTTAGGAGGCGCAAAATTTATAACGTCATTTTTGGCCTATTACAAGACAAATTTGGGAGGGGGGGGCGCCAAATTGTAAATTTGTTCCGGGTGCAATTTTGTCTTCGCACGCCCCTGGTCACCATATAAAAGTATTATATTATAACTTGATCTTCAATGCGAAATGCTATTCGATTTGATATCACTTCTATGGCCATCAGTGCCAATTTTATGATTTCATGCATTAGATTTGGTCTATGAATATGTTAGGAAAATTTTGCGATGTTAAGCGAGGTAAAACATTTTTGAGAACTCGATTAATGCTACTTTCCGTTATCGCATGTTTCACTGGTTTCACTCTAAGTAGCGGACATTTCTATTCAAATACACAATATTTTTCTAATATGTACCTTAATATACTTGTTGAGGCGGACTTGCGAGAAACCATAAATTATACAAACTTAAGCAGTGTTTGAAGTTAGTACCTCTTTGTTCGGTTGCATATGGACTCCGATAACGGCTAACGAGTGGTATTTCTAAATTACGATTCGGTATTTCGTATCTTAGAGAATACCCGTTTCTTCGTAACGAATACATACGGTTTGCAACAGCTCTAATCTTCAATATATTGCAGAGGAGCAAGAAAGGGGAGGGGAGAAAAAGAAAAAAAGAAACTTCCACAATAAATTTTTAATACTGTTAATATTCAGTAAAACTTTTTTGGGTGTTTTAATTCATGAAGTGTTGATAAATTCAATCATACTTTCAGTTACATAAATTTTTAGCACTTTAACTTACCTATTAATCTTTTTAAAAAATGCAATCAGAATTTTTTTTAAATTAATAGCTACCAAATGATAATTTTATGAATCAATGATTTTTGTATCAATTTCAATTACACCATATTAGTGAGAATCAAAAATGCAGAACATGTCTGAACTGGCAATCTAGGATTGGGGGAATTTAAATCTACTGGGGAAATTTGCAAAAACATATACAAAGGATTTCGATTTTAACAATAAATTCCATAATTCCCTGAGATAGAAAAACCTCACTACAAATAAAAGGATCCATCTGGCGACCTTTACAAAACTGATGTACACCATATATCAGGGGTGATTCTGTTAGAAATTTATCAGAATTTAATATATTTAGTTCCGAAAATTAAAAAAAAAAATTGGTCATCAACAGGAAAATTCGAACATAAAAGTACCATGAATTTTTTCCAAGAATTACAGAAAAAAAATGCAAATTTTATCACAAGATTGCAAAATAATTGCAAATTTTGTCTAAAGAACTGCAAGTTTCATCGAAAGATCACAAAATGAGCAAAAATTTTGTCAAATGGCTGCAAAATGAACACACATTTCTTCAAAATATCGCCGCCCCGATAAATTTCATAAAAATATCACAAAAAAACTAGTAATTTAGTAAAAAAAAAAAAAAAAAAAAAAAAAAAAAACATACAACTGCAAAATTCCTTTAAAACATGGCAAAATAACCACAAATTTTGTCAGCAAATTTCAATAGGAACACAAATTTTATCAAAAGATCACGAAACAGCTGAAAATTTTGTCAAAAGATTGCGAAACAACCATAAATTTCATCAAAAGATTGCTAAATGACCACACATTTCGTCATAAAAGGCAGAAAATCCACAAATTTCGATAAAAGATTGCAAATTTCATCAAAGGATCACAAATTTTGTCAAAAGATCACTAAATAACTGGAAATTTTGTCAAAAGATCACTAAATAACTGGAAATTTTGTCAAAAGATCTCTAAAAAAGCAAATTTTGTTAAATGATCGCTAGAAAAAGCAAATTTTGTCAAATGATCAATAAATAAAGCACATTTTGTCAAAAGATCTCTAGAAAAAACAAATTTTGTCAAAAGATCTCTAGAAAAAGCAAATTTTGTCAAACGATCACTAAATAAAGCAAATTTTGTCAATCGATCGTAAATAAAGCAAATTTTGTCATAAGATTGCTTAAAAATGCAAATTTTGTCAAAAGTCCACAAAAAAACCCCCAAAGTTATTGCTTGGAGCAGATCCCCCCCCCCCCACACACACACACACTTTCCTGCAAATTTCAGAAATATTTTTTTTTTACTCAGAACCACTCCTGCTTAACATAATTGCACATAATTTGAGAAAAAGTGCAAAAATAGATTTTTGATACATACAGTAATACAGCATTTACCTATAACATAACATAAAATTTTGAGGAAATTTCCATGTGGATTGGGGGAAATATTGAGAGTGGAAACATTTTCTGCACCCCTGGTGAGAATCAGGGATGTCTGAATTTTATTAAGCAATATTTTTTCTAATATTATAATGAAATCTAATTGAGGGGGAGGTACTGTTTTCTTGACAAAAAGGAAAAGAAATATTCAAAAATATTTTTGAAAAATGGCAGGCAAAAAATTATTGCTAATATAGTAAATAAAGGGTCAAACCAATACTACATAAAAGGTAAAAACATATAACAACAAAAACTCGATAAAAAGTTTACTTTAAAATACATTTCAGAGCATCAATGCATATAAAATCGAAGATATGTAACACACAGGAATAATAAATGAAGAATTATTAGTTTAATTCTAATATTTACAAAAAAGTATAAACTTTATTAAAATTAAGTTTAAAAGTGTTAAAAGTTAAATAAAAATAATGTACATCACAAAATACGTTAGCAAGCAAATCTGCTTATAAAGCAGTTACAGATAAATAACTAAAATAATAATAAACATTTTTGAGTGAACTTTCAGTAAAATAATAATTGAATATCTCAGTACTACCAAACAGTCTGTAATTATCAACAAAAAAAAGGAAGTCTCAAAAGAGGCAGAGATGAACATAGCAGCCACTGACCTTTGACCTCTAAATTCTCACCAAAAGTCATAGAACATGAAAGGCAGCACCTTAATGAAATGTCGCAACTTAAAGAAAAAGTAGTTTTTTTTCTATTCTTTGTTCAAATCAAAACAAAGAATTGTTCCAAAAGTCAATAATGATCAAATTTATAGCTTTGTCTTTGTAATAATTATTGATTAATTAATATTATTAAAAGTATCACAAATAACAACAACAAACCATACTTTTTATTTTTCTCTCTATTCTAAAAAAAAAAAAAAAATAACCAACGCTATCACTGCTGACCATAAATATTTTCTGATCTGAGGTCTTTCTTCATTAATATCAAGAAAACAACTGCATACAAAAAATATGAAAATTGGTGGTATTGTACAGATATATTTGATAAACACGCTCAAGCAGAAAGCTTTTAAACTGAAGAACTATTTTAAGAGATATTTAATTTTAAAGTCAGTCGAAATCATTCCATTGAAAAAGTTTCATAGTAGCAAAAACTATGCATAGGAATTTAATCATTTTTTCTAAAAATATACACTGGCAGATCCTGGGGTGCAGACTGCATTTATTTCTTTGATTTGATTCCTTTTTTGAGGATTTATTGTCAT
This sequence comes from Maratus speculifer, assembly GCA_964019185.1. Taxonomy (NCBI): domain Eukaryota; kingdom Metazoa; phylum Arthropoda; class Arachnida; order Araneae; family Salticidae; genus Maratus; species Maratus speculifer. The sequence continues at coordinate 66,614,457 of OZ025295.1, forward strand.
TTTATATTCAAATTTTCGGCGTTTTCAGAAATATTTTTTGCATATTTTAGAAAAGGTTATTTTAAACTGTTGCCAACAGTAAAAACTTGGCAAGTAATAATATCTCCTTTAAATTAAAAATTTTAGTGACTATTAGAAACAGAAAAATCCAATGAAATTAGAATTAAATGATTACATGTTAAAAATAGGAGAATATTGAAAATTACCAATGCCAATTGAGGGGTTAAAGATAAGGAGAAATATAAAAATAATTTTGACGATTTTCACAACAAATAATTATTACCTACTTTAATATTATTAATATTTATTTCTGATTATTTAAATAGTGGAAAAAAAAAAAAATTCTACATAAGTAAGTATCAATTTTCAAACCATGTTAAAAATAAATCATAAACAAATTCTCATTGAAATGATAATTTCACACAAATTATTCAACACATAATAAAAATACAGAAATTAAAATACCTCCTGAAATATGCCTAGTTGAGGAAAAGTTCTGGAAACGTCAAGTTTAATAAAATCTGCTGCATTTTCATTTGCTTCAGAATCTTGTTCTATAAATAAATTAAGGAACATTTAAAACAAATTATACAAGGAATAAAAAGTTAAAATCATTTTATGAAATAGTTTCTAGATGTTAACAATTTTGTTCATGATCCCCCCCCCCCTCAATAAATCATTCTTTAAATTAGAATACTTAACAAATTACCAAGATTGCATAAAAATATTATGTTATACATAGGAAGACAAGATATTTAAGAGATACAATTCAAAACGCAAGTTATTTAAAAAACGGTTTTAAAGTACTGCTTTTTATCATTAAATTCTAATCCTCAAATAAGATTAAAGTGAACACGAGGATAAAAAAGTACAGTTTTTTTTCACAATACAATAAGTAATGGAATAATTCAAATAATATACACTACTTTTGATGTCAATACTTTTTTTAAGCACATACAAAATGTACAAAAATGGATCAAGTATCATATGATTTTTTAATTTTTTATTTAATTTTAAGGTTTTTGCCAAGCCGTTTTGTTAAAACATTTTGCTTGACTAAAAATTGCAGTTAATTAAACATTGGTAAAAAGAATGTATCAGTATATAATACCAGATTGTAATGTGAAAGTCTCACTCAAATCCCCTCTTATAGTGTTAACTCTATGCCAATTCAGTAGGGTGTAGCAACCGCTTACTTTTTTATTTCACCTATTTTATATGTCCCGCAATTCTTTTAAACTACTTCAAATGTCTGGCAGTCTCCAGACCATGAAAAGTTGTCCATGAAAAAGAACTGAAATTTTTTTTTCCCGGTAAGTTTGTTATAATGAGAAATCCAGAAATTGACCATAAAAAATGTCACCAATTTTATCAATCGATTGTGAAAAAATCTCAAAATTTGACAGACAGTGGCAGGAGAAAAAAAATCATGAAATTTTTTGATCAACCATGTATCAAAAAACCCCTGGAGTTTCAGCAATTAATCAGAGGAAAACCCCTCAAAATGAGATAATCAGTAGGATTAAAGTATCATGAAATTTGGCAATCAGTTGGAAGAAAAAAGTTGTGAAACTCTCATTCAGTCACCAAAAAAAAAAAAAATTGCTAAATTAGTCAATTGCTGGAAAAAAAAAATCATGAAATCAGTCAGTTGCTTTAAAGTTACAAAATTTCTCAATTGATCACAGGGAAAATATTCATAATTTTCAGCAATTAGTTGGAGAAAAAAAAAAAAAAAAAAAAAAACATGATCTTGACAATCAAAGAAGAAACTGTAAAACTTGCCTACTAGTAGAAAAAAAAATATAAAATTCTTCAAGTGGTTGGAGGGAAAATATTACATACTTCTTCAATACATTGCAAGGAAAAAAAAAAAAAAAAAAAGTCTACATATGTGAATATAATAAGAATGTCATAGTTGTCATAAACAGTTGCAAAGAAAATCCTTATTTTTGAGCTTGGAAATTAAAATGCATGCTAGATTCAAATAAATAAATATTTTTGCTAGAGCTAAAAATTAATAACTTCATTCACTCTGAATTCATTTCCAACTATTTTATTTCTCAGGTAAGCAATCTACGATGAATATAAAGTTTTGTAGATTTGTTTTCTTTTACTGTACCATTATGAATGTAAACAAATCCATAGCAATGTATCAATGAATTTATGATATTGTAGAATAGTTCCAGCTGAACATTAGTTATGCATCAGTTGAAAAGAAAAATTCACTGTATAAACAGAAATTTGTTCCTAAGAATCAAATTGAAAAGTGATAATTGTAAGGACATAATTGTGCTTAAATTAATATGAAATTTGATTTATAAACATTTGTGTATTCTTCATTCCAATTGTTATTTATTACTGAAATTTTCTTGCAAAGTTAAAGGTTGCATAAATTATGTATGAACATAAATACACTCATAAGTAGGTAAGGATAAATATTTGATTTCTTAAACATTTAACACAAATAATAAAATACCTTCACTGCTGTGAGAAACTTTAACATCCGTAGAGACCCATATTTTTTCTTTTGAGCGTGCTGTACAAATGTCAAAGAGTTCTTGTGTAATATTTAAATCATTTCCAATAGCCAACTTCCAGACTCTTCCACGTACACTTGGAGGCAACCCTTTCCACCATAAATCCCGGGTTTTTCTGTTATCTTTGCTGTAAATAAAATTGCTTTAATATGAATATTATGGTTGTGTAATAGACTTTAAAATAAAATGATACATTTCTAATGTATTAAATGTTTCTTCAAAAGGGAAAAAAAAAATTTATACAGAAATTTCTCTAGCAACAGATGAGCAAAATTAAAAATAAAAAGATTCTGTACATGTATACAATAGCAACAATAATTAATTTTCAATGTTTTTTACTTTTTACTCAACAAGGGAACTACTTTTGGTACATTTTATAGCTCTACACATAAAAGCTAGAAAGTCAATAAAATTTCTCTGTTAAAATCCTATTTTATGTATGCTTTTATATTTTAATTTTTTTATTATTGGATTTTTAATTGTTTATTTCATGCCAAAAATTAGTTAACTCACCTAAAATGTCTGTATAATTTTTTCTCTTCTTTATCCCTGGAGAATTATATACAGAATGTATAAGAAATCAGATTGTGATTTGCTTGATAATTGATAGCACTTAAAATAAGATTTTTTTTTCCACATGCAAACGATAAATGCATAAATAGTAAATATATTTCTGCTTTTAACTCATGATCATTAAAAACTATTTTTTTTTAAAAGAAATACAATATAAGTAAACTATTTTCTTTTTAAATCAGATGAAATAATGTTTTGAATATTCAAATGAAATAATGTTGTAGTAAATTAGTCTTTTGATAACAATAATTATAAAGTAAATATTTATTTTTATACAATTAAAGCAAAAAAAAAAAAAAAAGGTGGCTAATTGTAAATAACCCAGACATTGCAATTTCTAGTGTTAAAAGGAACAATTCATGTGAGAGGAAATTTTGCATTGGACTGATTATATAAGTTCTATATAAGAGAAGATTTTCTTCTCGAGGAATTCAATCAAAAATATGAGCTGCTTTTTTTTTTTTTAATGCAAGTTATCTAAGTTTTAATTATTCCTAAAATACATTTAACAACTCGTAATATATTTTTTCTTTTATGTGTTTGTAAACATTATATTAAAGTAGTTTTGCAATTTAATAAAAAGTGCTTGATTTTTAAAAATTTTCTCCATTGAAATAAAATAAAATCTATTTTAAAATCCTCCTTTAAAAAATTATTCAAGGTTTGAAATTTAAGAAGTTTCTAAAAATATATAATATAAAGTTACTTAAAATGTGTAATTAAGGTAGAATTTTATTATTTTTTATTTTGGAGAACTAGGAGACTCTGTACCTTACAAACTACACTCGGCAACCCCCATTCAGAGCCACTAGCTCAAAAAACACGCTAATTTGATTGGCTTTTAAAAGATTGCAAAAAATTGAACTATCTATATATAAATGTATATTTTTTAAGAGGTGATCTCCTTGTAAATGGGTTTCCATTTATTTCTTTTTGATTAGGGAATTTTTAGGCTTTATCAGCTGCTGTTAAACATCTACTGGCTACTTATTTGTTTTATTAAACAAGACCAGTTATACAGTGAAATACACAGAGTGCTTGCCTCTTGGTATTTTTTGAACTGTTGTATAAAATTTTTTTTTTAAGTGAGAAATTTTAAATGTATAGTTTAAATGTGATGTAATTTTCACAAAATATTTCTTTCTGTTTTTAATATTCATGTGAAAATACTTTTTCTTTAAAAGGAAATATTTATGTCATCTTAAAGTGCTATTACATGTAAAAATTTTGAGCGACAAAATTTGCCTGCGATTTGTCAGTTTCCCTGTAGTTCATTGGCTGCTCGAAAAAGGCTTTCCATTGACAGATTTCCAAGTATCTGATTGTTGTTACTGCCAACTTGATTCTTTCATGTATAAAAGATGTACCAAAAGAGATTAGTTGCTTGCTATCAAAGCGATTTCCCTGGAGCCATAGGATAAGATGAAAATGCCTGGAGTTTGAAATGACTTTGACTGTTTGTGTAATAGCATTTTTTAGAATTCACAACAATAATTAAAAAAGATTATGTCAAAATATGAAGTAAATGTCTCGTCTAAATATTTTTTTTGAATTTTAATTATTTTGCAATATTACTTGGTCATTTTAAATATGGCGTAATTTCTTTTACCTGCTGCTTTTGACGTACATTAATGAATTTATTTATTTAAAAGTTTACTTTCTCATTTCTTTTTCTGAACAAAACAATCATGTGGAACAGGGACAGAGTACTTTGACATTAGCCGTGCATTTTCTTTCTAAATGAAAATGTTTTGCTTATACAATCTAAAGTAATATTTCATTGTATTTTGAATTAAAAACTGTATTACTAAAAGTTATCTCCTTTTTTTCAAAAGCATGTGGTTGTGTTTCTGTCTAACGTAACAGATTTTAGGGTTACATTTTTGGCATCACCCCCAGCCACCATACTTCAGCTCTATTCTTTTTTTTTTTTTTTTTTTTTTTCCTGATCTCATATTTATTTAATATTCGTATGTAAATTTAGTTTTATGATGCAATTTTCAATATTTGCTGATTTTAACTCTAATTATTCAATTCTCATTTGAAAGTTTTTTTTCTTTCTGTTTGTGATAGTTGTGTGTAAATATATATATTTTTTAATTTGAAGGAAATGGGAAATATTATTCTTTGATCATTTGGAAACAATTTAAAATAATAACTTTTTCTAAAATATATATATATATAAAATAAATGCAGTTTGCACAATGGAAACTTCTAATGTATAAAATGATCTAAAAACATTTAGATTCCTATTTATAGTTTTTGTTTAGATAAAATTTTTTTTAATGGAGCAATTTTGGCCAACTCTGACATTAAATATCTCTTAAAATAATTATTTGATTTAAAAACTGTCTGCATCAACATATTTATCAAGCATTTGTTTATAAAATCACCAATTTTCATACTTTTGTGTGCAGTAGTTTCCATAATATTAGCGATAAAATATTCCAAGTCACAAAAAATTCATTGTCAGAGATAATGCCAGCATTAGTTATTTTTTTTTATTTTTTATTTTTTTTTTTTTTTTTAAGAATTGACAGATGCAAAACGAATTGTGTATCTGAATAATCAACAGTATTTTCTCTACTTTTTACTGTTGGTCTGGTCAATGTATGATGCAAGATCTCTATGTGTCAGTAAAGAAACATGTGAAATTTCTGTACTGATGTTGTCAAACTAGAATCAGTTTGTGCAGCACATTTAAATTTATTTTTAGTCTACAGAAATTTACTAAAAATTGTTTCTATTTTGTCTGTTTAGTCTGACTCTTTGTAGTCAAATTATAATTGGCTGGTGTAGCACATTTAAATTTACTTTTAGAATATGGAGATTCACTGAAAATTGTTCCTATTTTGTCACTTTAGTCTGACCCTTTTAAATTTGTTACGTCAAACTGGATGGGTCATTTAATTTTTTTATCGGCAGGCCCATTTAATTTTTTTATTGGCTTAGCACATTAAAAAAATGTCATAACCCCTTGTCAATGTTGTCAACAAAACCAACTTTAGTTTGAACGTTTTCTACAATGTATGCATTGTAAGTGGACATAGTCAAAGGGTTTATTTTAACAGATTGGGTACTGGCTTTAGATTAAGCCTGGGCTCATGAAAATTCTAAACTCTTCTTGCCACTCTTACTTCTTCCTATGTTACAAAATTTGCTTACACTGATTCACACTCAGAATTAAATATTGTGTCCTTAAAAGAGTACCCTGGAAGTACTTTAAAAAGTGCTCTTTTCTTACTTGCAGCATATAACCCTTAAAAAAAAAAAAAAAAAAAAAAGGAAAGTTAGGCCTTATGATATTTTTTAACTGGTTATAAGTTTAAATCCATAAGGTTATTTTTAAATTTTATATTTTGACTGTCATTAGCCCTTGCATAATCAAATGCAGAAAAAAAATTACAGAAAGTACATACAATAAATTGCATCTTATAAATTGTAATTTGCCCATTATATACACTATTTTAGCCACAATACGATATACAGTAGACTCCCTCAAATCCGCACTCCTAAAATCTGCAACTCTCTAAAATCCGCACATATTTTACGGATGTAAACAATGAAACATTCAGTTCAGATGTAAGTGCAAAAATCGATTTATCAGTTTTATATCAATTCCATACATTTTTTAATTTATAATTTTTGTTAAGGTTATTGGATTCATGTTTTTTCATGAAGAAAGAATAATTTATTTCTGAAAAAATAAAGATATTGCTAATATCATTGGTAATCACAATCTTACCAAATATATTTATGTAATAATCAAGCTTTTTTAGTCATTAAGTCTGGCTAAACCTGAAATAAAGTTTCATTATTTTAAGATCCTGATGTGAATTAGTAATGTACCTTTATGAGGCAAGTTTAATTGAATAATTTAAAAAACACATTTCCTCTTTTATAATGAATATATAATTGTACATTATTAACTTTACCTTTCCCTTTAGTATTTTAATCATTTTAAAAAATATCTAAATTTTTATTATTTTAGTTTATTACTTTTTGTAATATTTTAGTACATTGTGTGCATTCATTATACTTTTGATTTCATTATTAATTACATTCAAATTATTTTTTAAATGTAAACAAAGCAATGACCAGAAATCCACAAAATTCTAAAATCCACAAAACCTCTGGTACCAAGCTGTGCGGATTTGAGGGAGTCTACTGTAGTTGTAATGCATCAGTAAAATATTAATTTCATAATATTCTTAATTTTGTGGAAATGAGGTAATATTTAATTGGATTTTCACACTGTCTTGGTTCCTAAAAGTAGTTTCTCTAAAAGAAAAAAAAAATTAATAATTTATTAAGAAGTCTTAAGATTATTTTAGAATTGATTCAAGATAAAATTCTTAGTATAATAATATGTTTAATTCTGTAAACAAACATTTAACTTTTCATGAACAGTGAAAAAGTTTAATGTTAAAACTTTAGTAAAATTTGCAATTGAAAATAAGAATTACAGCAAAGAACATTGAGAATTGAGCAATTTCTTTAACAATAAAACAAGAGAAAAAATAACTGTGGAAAAGCTATTCAACAAAAAGAAACATTCTACAATTTTCAAATACATTTTTAACAAAAAGTAATGTGAAAATCTTGATATTTTATGTAATTCATGCAGTTTAATTTCTTACACAGAATTCCAATTTGGCAGTATGTCTTCATTCCAAACTTTGGTAGCAGTAATTAATTGCTCTTCGAGTTTCTGTTGCTGATATGCTTGCTTCTTTCTGACTTTTGCATCTTGTAACTCTGAAATATATATAACAATTTATTAAAAATCAGAGATGCTGCTCAGAAAATAATAAAAAGAAAGAAATATAAAGTAAAATTTATGGCTTTTTTCACAATAATTATAATAAATTTTGTAAATTTTATTGTATTGAATAAAAAATAACTTTGACAAAACTTAACTTTTTAAAATATTTTCTGTTATAAATATTGCATTTTCATAATTCTGGTTGAAATAATTGCTTATCAATTTGTAAAATTTATGCTATGCCAACACCTTATGCCTTTCACACCATCCATCCACAATGAAACATTGTATTATATAACTACTTAAATAAGCCCAATGAATTTCAAAAAGCATAATATTAATAAAATACAGTAATTACAAAATAATTCTAGGAAAATACAGAGTGATTTTAAATTACACATATTTGTAATCCAACTTTAAACAAACCCACATCACAAATTTCAGAAATTCATAAAGACTTTTTGAAATTTTATAAAAACTGGAGAACAGCAATTAAATAATCTGGACAAATTAAAATCATTAACACTTTTCAATAATTTTGAAACACAGAGGAAAAATAACTGTTTTTGTTTGCAAATAAACATGAACATTAAATGCTTTCCCTCAAATTTGTTATTTTCTGCACTTTTAATTAAACATGCATGAAAACTTATACTATTTAATAAATAAACATACATTATATTTAATTCATAGCATTTTAAATCAATTTAAATTACATAGTAGCCTAGCAAAAGATTTGATGAACTCACAGATGAATTTTAAGACACTTCTCTGAGCAGTATTGAAATCGGATACTTTTCTCCGGAAGGGACTTCTGTGGCCCAATATATTATAGAGTTCTTTGGGGGTAGGATTGCACTTTTTGATCATTGAAAACAAAATCTTAAATTTTCTGGAGGGGGGGGGGGGGGAAGAGAGATGTTCCATTGTTCTTGGGAGAGGGAGGAGGTTTGTCACCTTCAGGCTATCCCCTGAATTCAACACTGTCTCAGCCCATTTTAAATCAGCATTTCAAATCAACTGAAGTAACCTAGCTACAGATTCAACAAATTGAATGATGAATTTTACTATTTATTAGCATGACTAAAAAAATACAAAAGTGAAAATATGTATGTAAGAAAAAAAGAGAAGTTTTCCTCAGATTTTAGAAAAAAAAAATTATCATAAATTCTGACATTTATTTTACAAATGGAGAAAGATCAAACACTATAAATCTCCTGGCCACTTCTGCTGGCAGAAATGTAAATAATCCTCCCCCCCCCCCCCTTTATGAAGAAAGGTCTATTTTTCCATGATAGTTTGACTGTTTGATAAAATTTAAGATTTTTTTTTTTCATTGCAATGTTTTTCACAACTATCAGATGAAATCTGGATTATTCTCTTAACCACTTAATGAAAGTTTCAATATTTTGTGTGATCAATTTATAAAATTTATATTTTTTTGTGCTACCTATTTAGGAGATTTACAGTTTTTTTCAGAATTTAGCAAAAAATAAATTTGCAGAATTCTGCTAATTAGAGACAGGATCTTATTAAAATTAGATCATACAGTCACCTCTCACTTATGAACTTCTCATTTATACATGTTTCTCAGTTACATGCAAATTTTGCAAGATCCCATCACAATGAATAAGAAAATGATGATATGGATCTCCCACTTAAAAGTAGCGTCACTTTGAACGTCTAAGTCATATGCAGAAATAACAGCACAATTTGCAAACTCCGAGTTAAGGGTAAAACTTTTATCTATAAAGAATTTTCAGGACATGTCAAGATCAAAAGACCATTCAGGAAAAAGTGAGAGTGTGCTACAATTTGACTTTTCATCTTCTCCCCACATTTTTAATCACTCCTTCAATACCCTCTACTTTTTTTCATATCAATTCACATTCATGTTCCCTTCCCTTCTTGCCTTTAAGATTGATTATGGATTTTTTTCAAATAAAAACGAACAACAAAGAGTTAACAATTTTGCATCAGAAAATGACCGATTCTAAACTGTCCAAAATAAGTTTAACTTGAAAATTCAATCTGCCAGAACCCTTGAGGCAGAAACATGGTGATATTATCACAGAAAGGGAAGGACCCATTGCAGAAAATTTTCATACTTGAGCTGCTAAATGTAAATGATATAAATATTATTTTTTAAAAATTGTTATTTTAATTTCAAATAAAAAGATGTAAACCTTATCAATCCTATGCCACTTTCCACAGGACATGCCTCTTTTATACAATTTTATTCATTTGGCACATACTTCTTTTTTTTTAAAGAAATATGTTTAGTAGTGTTCATTCTGGACCATTTTTTTTAAAGGTTTAGCACACTGCCCTTTTTCAAATTTACAAAATGCACCTTGCTCTTTTAAAAAGTAGTAAAATGCACCAATAGTTTTAGCCATAGTTTTTTAATAAAAATTTTCATGATTCCATAACATTTTTAAATTTGTGTGTCCAAGAAGATGGAATTTTCATATTTCTTTAGAAAAAAGAACATGAGAGTGTTCAATCATGTTTTAATTTAATTGTATTTTTAATTTTTATATCATAAAATCATTCGAAAATAATATTACTTGGTTTATCATACCTAAAAATTACACATTTTCCTGCTTTTTTTTTTTCTCTCTCCTCAACTTAAAAACTAAAAAAATTTTTAATTAAAAAAAAATTTTCTTGCAAAAGTGCTGTTTTCTGCTGCAGTAGTGCCCTTTTTAGAAAATAGCACCATGACTTTTTTCTTTCTAGAGTGAACGCTATTTTTAGATGTACTTTGACAACATGTGCAAGAAAAATCTATTATAAATTTGATTTTTAAAATATAGAGAGGTGAATAGAATATAAAAAAGGCACGTATAAAAAGCAAGCTTCAGATAAGGAATAAAGTTAGTAAAGTACAAGAAGTTTCTAGAAAACTAAATTTTATATGAAATAAAAAATTCTTTAGTAATTATGTTTTGAAAACACAACATAAGTTTTTAAAAAATTGGATATAAATTAACTGAGTTAAAAGCGACAAGTTTATTATTTTCATTTATACCAAAAATAAGAATGACCTTATCCTCAACTTCTAGCAAGAAAATAATATATGTACGCATATTAATTGACATTCTAATTATTTTTAATGATTAAGCATATACATAAGCAAAAATCAAGAAATCAGAATGAGAAGGTAAAGATTTTAGAAACCACTTTAATTCAATGCTTCAGAGAAATGAAAGCTTCTAATTTATCCATTAGCTGTAAGTTATTCAAAGAAAAGGCATTCACTTTGTCATAAAAAATGTGAATAAAAAATCTCAGGGATAATTAGAAAAACATAACAAAAGATAGGTTTCACAAATCATTGTATGAGTGATGAAAACACAGCCGTTTCAGAGTCAACTGTTAATAAATGGATCACAGACCTTCCAAATTTAATTTAAAACTTTGATGCTAAGAACATTTTTAACTGTGATAAAACAGGCTTATTTTATAGTCTTTTGCCAAACAAAATATTGCATTTTAAGGAAGAAACATGTTAGGGTGATAAACACAACAAGTGTGACTGTACTTTTATGTTGCAAGGTAGATAAATAAGAAAAGTTACCATCAATAGTGATTTCTAAATCCAAGAAGTAACAACTTTTAAAAAACATGAAAAAATTGCAATATTCTTAGGCAAATAGCACCAAAATTTGGCTGACATCGAATTTTTTTTAGACATTTTGAAAGAATTACATGAAAATAGTCAAAGAAAAGAAAAATGCTGCTATTTATGGACTGGTGTAATGTCCATCCATCCAATCTCCCATTGTGCACACACAAAATATAAAAAATTTTCAAAAGAATATTAATTTAAATATTTTCATTACAAATTAAAACAAATTGTTTTGCTTAGCTATTTTTATAGCTAGGAGAGCATTTTGTTCTAATAAAGAAATCCCATTGTTTTAATTATTTTTATTATATTTTACAAATAATGTAACGTCAATTATTAATATGCATAATTCACTTAAAATCTTCAACAAAATTTGGTCTTTGTAATTAAGAAATACAATTTGAAAAGAATACACAATACAGATAAAATGACAAAAGTACAACCTTTCTTGCGGGCTCCACGAACCATTTCTTCATATAACTGTTTATGTTTTATTTCTTCTTCTGCTGGTTTAGCAGGTAAATTTCTATATAAAACAGATATATAAATAGTTATTATTCAACATTTCTACAAAAAATAACTACAATTATTTGAAAACTATTTGGAATTCAATATATCCAATAAATTGTCCTAAAAAATACATAGACAAAACTTTTATAATTGAAAAATCATGTTTCTTGGGTTAAAGGATGATGGCAGACATAAGAAAATAATGCATTAACACATACAGCATGACAGTGAGCAAGATAAAAGAAACTTAAGTCTGTGTGATCTTCATAGCAGGCAACTATTTTTTTTTAATGATCAATTCTTTAAATCTGAACAAATAAAAGTACCGATACTAAAGCAAAGAAAAGTCTGATCTTAATCTGAAAATTTGACTTTATCTTGCATGAACATACTGAACATTGTTTCTGGCTCAGTTTTTAATGATAGAATATTAGGCATTACAGACAAATAGAGAACGTTTTTGAACAAAAAATGTTCATTTTAACTTGCTTATGACTTTGTTTACAGTCATTGGTTTATGCAGGAAAAAGGAACACTGCTTTGTTCAGTAACGACTTTACCAAAAAATTGTTGGATTATACAGTATAGTCTCTAAAATAGGCATTTTAAATCTGAGAACTTCCAAAATTCAAAATACTAATTCTATATGCAAACATAGTTTTGTCCATTATTACTTTTGTTTTGTCATTTTCAGTTTCAGTTTCACTGATTTGCCAATCAATTTGCCGATTTTACTTCAGAAATTTATGCATAAGATATTTTGTTACTTTAGATTTACAAGACAGTTTTATCCTAATAGGAATTTGTAAAATTAAGAATAGATTGTGAGAAATCTTTCATTATTGAGATTTGTAATCTGGTATAATGGTTAAAACGTTAATTAAAAAATATTATCAAGTCTATTTCAACCATCTGCTGCTGACAATAAATTTAAAAAAGCAATAACATGTATTAAGGTTTGTATAAAAAAGAAAAAAACAAAAAGCTTTAGCATTAATTATGACACACACACAAAATAAAATAAAAAATAATAAAACAAATAAATATATATATTTTTTAATTTTAAACTTTATTCTTTTAGTCAGACTATATATTTTTAAATTGAACATGGCATTTATTACCTGAAATCCAACTTATTTTAAATCCTTTAAAATTTGGACATTTCTAAAATTTAGAATTGCAGTCTGCAGCAATTCTAGATTTTTGAGAGATTGCTGCATTACTCACTGAATTTCCAAGATGATGTTGAATGCTCATTATTTTTATCTGAATTTTGAACTTCAAAATGTGACAAATTCACTTCTTAATTGAAAGTTGCTATTACAATTGTTGTAAACACAACTGAAAGTGGGGTTAAAATTTTTATATTGAAATTAAATACAACTTGCTGATTGGTACACAGAGTAAAATATCAGAGATAATAAAAACACATTAAAATGAGTAATAAATCTACGTTTTGAACCACTTTCATGTTTGTTATCAGTATAAAATAATTTTGCATCTACAATTTAAAAATGAACATAAATCAGGATTGCTACTCATACAAGAAAATAAAATTCCGACTTTTTCAGTTGTATTTAAGAAAATTTTAGTCTAGCGATGTAGTGTATAGTGGGCTTCTTAAATATTTGTAAGTAAATTTATTTGTGAATTGAAAGGAAATGTTACTCTTGCCTTTTTATAGTCTTTTTAAATAACAGAAGCAACTGACCTTGACAAGATGAAGCAGTATTTCTGTGATACGCATTGAAGAACTACATGTAGTTTTCACCCCAACTGGCAAAGATGATATAAGGGAAGCTTGTCAAGGTCAGTCACCTTTGTTATTTAAAAGGATAATAGAATCTGGCAGTAGGTAAATAAATGATTTTTTTTAAATTATGGAAGATTTCTATTTAAATAATGAAATTGTAAATAACGAAATTTGTCGATAGAAAACTTTTAGAAGGAACGTTTTCATTGATTTATAATATATCTCAAAATTAGTTACAGTAAAATGTGCATCTTATATTGGTCAGTCTATCTCTCAAACAATTATTTAAAGCTAAAATTAACAAAATACTATAATTCATAGAAATTCATGTGAAATCTGAGCCCATAATCTTTTTCATCTTTTTTTAATTTTCATACGCACTTCTCGTTATCCGTAGTGACCATGCTTAAAAAATGGTATTTTAATTTGAAAATGGAAGGATTATGTTGCCACAATTACAAAATTGTACTAAAAACTATAAAAAAATAAATATCTCAAAAATAAATTGAGATACAGCTTTCAAACAAATTGCATTAAAAAGTATATTTTTTTCTCTATACAAAGGTATAAAAAGTTAAAATGTGTGATGTTTAGAAGTGTAAAATTTTAAGTAGCGAAAATTGCAAAACCAAAATTGCATGTGAAAGTGTTGTTATTCGCAAAATGACGTATGCGTTATGCACAGATATGTTTGGCCTTTATAATATAGATACATATATATACATAAATTAAACGAATAATGATAATAAAAGAAATGAATGGACACTGCATGCTACAATCTAGTCACTTATGTGCCGGCAAAAGATGGGTATTTTCAAATAAAAAAGGGCAACATTATGACATAAGTTTTAATTTATTTTTGTTTGGAAATGCATGACTAGCAGGTCAACTAGTTAGGTGTTCAGAAACTATCTAATCGCACTTTTTTTTTTTCTTTTTTACAAAATATTGTCAAAGTGAGTGTTTTGAACAGAATTTCAGCACAAAAGAAGAATAATCACTCAAACAGGGGTAAAAAACATGCTTGTCACGGGATCAAAAACACTTATAACTTATTAGGTAATTTATTCATCATGAAATGGAAAACACAGTTTGATGTCAAATAGCTTCCATGATCAGGCTTTTGATTTTCATATTTTTCCGTTTTGTAAATGCGTCAAAAGGTTTTGCACTACAGAGCAACTGAGAACAGCCTTAACTGCTCAAAATAGTTTTTGATCACATAAAATTTTTTAGATTGAAATGTTTTGATAGATTTCAATATTAAATAAAATAGCACTTAAAATAATACTTTTAAAACAGTCTGATTCAACATGTTTATAGAACATTCCTTCATAAAAGTACCAGTTTTCACACTATGTTTTCAGCTATTTTTAAAATATAGCTGAGAAAATATATCACAGTAAATTCAGTTGTGGCAGTAAGAGCAGCAACATTAATTGTTTTTTAGAATAGAGAAATGCTTCATGCAGTTACACTTTGTACTAAAACAATTGATTTTCTATCTAGTTAAATCAAATATTAATTACAAATGTGAATGATAAAATGTAGTGCATATTTTCAACATACTGAAATTCTATGAAACATTTTTGCATTCTTTGAAAAAGAAGAAGAAGAAAAAAAAAAAAACATATAATGTAAAAAAATTGAATTGGTTAGATGACATACATGTAATCACAACATTTCCCTGAATGATAGAATTGTCATTTTTGTAATTTGGACGATGCATTAATTTAGACAGTCATTAGTATAAAATCTAAAAATGAATTTTGAAAAGAAAAAAAAAAAAAAAAAAAAGAATAATAATTGCATTTGAAATGTATTTGTAAAAGTAAATAAGAAAATACATTAATATAAAAATAATATCTTACGGAGGCCTATTTTCAAATATGAGTGCTGTTGTTGAACTGGCTATACATTCATCACTTCGGCGGCTACCAGATGAACAAGCAGATGGACATCTTTGACTATCCACTTGCTCCTCTTCATTTTTTGTTGGAGATTTTGATTTCCATGGAAATCTGTAAAATAAAATTTTAAATATTAAATAAAAAGCACATTTTAAACCATTTAATTTTTTTAAAGCATATTTGTGTTGAAATTAATTCACAAAATAACATGTGAAAACTGTCTGAAAGGGAACGGAAGCAGAATTTTTTGTATCAGCCAGCAGCATACTAAAATTTATCTGCGACCCAATAGTGTTAAAATAAGCCCTAAAATAACAATATCCCTTAAAATAAAAAATAAAAATTTGCCTTTAGAAAGAAAATATGATAAAATCAAAAAACAAATACCATAAATCTAGAAACTTAAAAAAAAATTTCAGCCTTTTTTTTTTTTTTTTTTTAAAGACCAGCCTTTTTTTAATCTGCAGTGCCCACTGCCTTGCTGGACAGTTTCTGCTACTGGGGGGGGGAGGGCAATTGGAGCAATGATATGTTGAAGTTGCGAGTAAGATTTAAAAGTAATATTCCAGGGTTAATAAAAATGTTATAGGGTAACATCCCTAGTAATTGGCACATTAAGAATTTGTCTTTAAACTTACTTCAATTTTCATTACAAAGAAATAAGATATTTACTTGGAAATATTTTTAAATCAAAGAATGCATATCTCTGCATCTATTTTGCCCACTAAAAGCAAAAAAAATTGAAAAAGTATTTTTATAAAAATATATTTATAAAAAGTTGCTGAAATCACCAGTAGCTGGCGCCTAGAGCACCAATGTATGACACCTTGTGATCCAGTAATTGGCACATGTTTATATTTTTAAAAAAACTTTACATTTTGCATTGGGTTTAATCGCTTTAAATGAATTTACTGTAGGTGAAGATGCCATATTTCATGTTTTTGAGAGTAAGAAATCAGCATATTAATCTGAAATGTGAATACTTTAAAACAATACACTTATATTAATACCCAGTAATTGTCATGCTGTCCCCAGTAATTGTCATATGAAGCTTTAATGGATTCTAATTACTGATAATATTTCATACTTTCAAATAAAAACAAATGATAAACAAAATTAGTCTATAACTTTAAAAGTACTTCCAAAATAAGTGGTTTAATCTCAAATTCCTTGCGAATTCCTTGTAATTGGAATAGGTGCCAATTACTTGGAACTAGCAAAATTGAAGCACCATTAATTGGCATCTATCATTAATTCGGAAATCCAAATATTTGTGTTGAAAATACTTTTACACAATTAAAGTAACCCTTTTTAACTAAACAAAACTGTTGTCAATTAAAATTTAAAATATATTATAAATCAGATAATAATGAATTGAAAAGCATGCCTTCCTTAAGCCAAGGAAGAAGCATTTGCAACAAAAATGGCTAATTTGATACAAGCCATGACTGTTTCTCTTTTCTAGGTACTATAGTCATCTAGTATCATAAATCAAAGTTATAATCTTCAACATAAATGAACCTGTAACTGATATATGATCTTGCATTTTTAAAAGACTGGATATAAATCTTATTTTAGGACATGCTTGTAGGATGTGCCAATCACTGGTGCATGTCAATTACTGGGGATGTTACCCTACCTACATAAAAATACATTTCTTGAAAACATAAATATTCAAAAGCAATTTTTGTTTAGATTATTGACAATTATTGAAGAAAAAAAATTCAAACCATTTAAAATCTTAAAAGGATATTACAGCTGAAATTAATTTACAAAATAGTGCTTGAAAACAAATTTTTAAAAAGCAAACAGTAAAAATAGAATGCAGGATGGTGTTCTAATTATTTTATATTTTAAAGTCAAACTTTAAATACTTTCCTAAAAATAAAAACAATCAAAACGATAACACTAAGATAAAACACTCATCTACACTGGATAAAAGGATAATTCAAATAAAAGCTATACTTTAATTTTTAATTTATTTATTTTTAAATAATAACAGAGACAAACTGTGTAAAAAAAAGTCTAAAATCAAAAAGAAAATACATTCACTAAATTTTAAAACACAACATTCATACAATAAATTAATTTAGAAGAGATTACTTCAAAGAAAAAAGAAAAAAAAATATTGTTAAGGAGGTAAAATATTCATTGCATGTCTTTAAAAAGAAAAGAAAAATCCTGGAAATACTGCATTTATTTTTATTTTTTGGACTACTAGAATCTAGAATAGATCACAAGTGTACTACAAATTAGAAAAGGAGCTTGCTTAAAAATTTCATTTATGCAAATAACCTGGAAGAGATACTTAGGTATATATTCAAAAAGAAATTGTAGGGTATGGATTTATCACAAGTAATATTCCAAAATTAATGATAATTTAACTCAACTACAAAAGTTAAAATACAATACTTGAAAAATAATTAAAAATGTCCAAAAGTACAATTTTTAAAACAGCATGCACAACAAATTAACTTGGAAAAGATTAACTTTCAAAACAATAATGTGAATAGGATGAAACACTTTTTACCAAACAGTAGGTAATATCAAGATAATAAGAGGTGTGACAGATTATTTTAGCTGATTTACTCACACAGATCATTTGTTGCTTAACAAACATTACTATTGTATTTTACAACTGAATGGTAATGGTAAAGATAAAATTATCATTAAAAGCAGATAAAATTATCTAAAAGTTTAAGATTATCAAAGTTTTCAGAGATATGTTTAGGAAAATTTTAGGTGATTTAAAGGACTCTTCACAAAATAATTTATCTTAAAACAGGACCCTTCACACAATTCTTTATTTCCAAACAGGACTCTTCACAAAACATTTTATCTCCAAACATGACCCTTCACAAAATGGGGGTACTATAATTTTGATAAGCTGTATAAGCATTGTTGTGTTGCCGATAAATTTTAATTTGCTGCAGACTGACTTAAAAAATTCTACTACTGGGGTTAAGAATTTTGTTTAACATGCATGAATGTAGATTTAACTAACTTTAAAAAAGCTAAAATATTTTGTAACTTACTTCAGGAATAAATTTGAAAGACCCCACTTCTTTGGCTTAGCACCCTTGTGCAAATCGTCATTTAGACTCTGCAAATTATCACAGGAGTAACACAAGGAAGGATTTGAACCACCTTTTGAATCTCCAATACAGAACGAGAGTTCAGTTCCAACAGATGACATACTAGTGAAAGATGATGTATCGGTATGTTGAAGTGATGCAGATGTAGGAGAATGAGGAACATCAACATCTTCACTGGCTTCTTCTATGACACTTTTTTCCGTTTCTTCCACTTTCCTACCCACCGTTTCAGCTTTTTCCCGACATGGGAATTTGTTTCTGCATCGGACGTCGGTAATGTCGTCGCTGACAGTGGATCGTTCGGAGCGGTCCCTCTGTACAAGGGAGCCATCACGATCCATTGAAACACAGGTTCCATTGCCTGGCTTAGAAGTAATAAACTTGTTATTTTTTTGATAATCGGAACGAGATTCAAGTTCAAGTTGCTTGGTATGAGGATTGTAAACTAAAGGAATACTTCCTAACACAACATCCAAAGTAGGTTTTTCCTTTTTGCCTAGAGTATAAACAGGAGAACCTTTTCTATTATTTATTGATCTTTCGTACGGAAGTTTAACATCAACCTCACTCTGCTCATTTCCTGCGGTATTTATAAGCCTGCATTTTAGGTGCAATAAGTCATCAAAATCTTCTTTGCTATCAGAGCTTGAATCTGATTTGTTAGTCTTGATAGGTAAAGTTAAATGTTTCTTCGTCCACACCTCATTGAATGAATGGACTTCAGTACCGGAAGAAGGCATGGACCATTACGATTAACACAAAGGATAACCTGGAAGAGAATTTATAAATGAAATTAAAATATTAATTTACAAGTATGTAATATATACATTACAGATGGGTATAAATATACACATTCATATAGCTTTTACAAATAACTGTTACAGTTAAAATTTCCTTTAATGAAGTTCCTATTTAACCTCCTCAGTCCTGATGTTGCCTTGTGGGCGACTCTAAAGACCACCCTTTTAATTGATTTAAATTCTTCTCTTCTAGAATTGTTAAAATTGCTTCTAGCCATTTTTAATACAGTAGACTTGCGATTTTACGACCCTTGATTTAGCAACCCCTCGTTATTTAACGACCATTGAATAAGGTCACGACTATTTTTCAATACTTACAATGTATTTCATCGTTCGATTTAAAGACCAACAAATAATCAGAATCTTGATTTACCGACCTCTTTACACCCTCCAAATATTAAAAATTCAAAAGCAGTAAAGATAATTTTTCTTTCCAATAAATGTTACTATTTTTCAACCATTAAAATTTAGAAAAGAAAAAAATAAAATAAATTAGTAGAAATTATTCACTTTGAGCCATAGTAATATGATCTGCGCCACATGCAATTGATGAACTCCAATTCCCGTTAAATTATAAATCAGGGACGATTCTGTTTTGAATTTCCAGAAATTTAAGTCAGTCATTTCCAAAAATTTTCTAAAAATGGATCATAAATCAGAAAATTTGGACATAAAATGTACAACATATGGTCACTGGAAAAAAATTTTGTCAATTGTTTGAAGAAAAATCATCAATTTCTACATAGATCATGGGAAAAACGCAAGTTTTGTCAGGGAAACACGTAAAACAAATTTTGTCAAAAGAAACTCGAAAAAACACTAATTTTGTCAAAGAATCGAGGAAACGCAAATCCTGTCAAAAGATTCCTGAAAAAAAGTATTCCTTTATAAAAAAAATTACAAAAAAAAAAGATAAATTTCATCAAACTATCTCAAAAACAGAAATTTTGCCAAAAGATCACAAAAGAAATGCAAATTTTGTCACCCCTCTCCCGTCCCCCCCCACCCCCCAAAAAAAGAAAGAAAAAAGGCCGGGACTGGATTTTTCTCCCCCTTCTTTTGGAGTATACATGATGTATGATGGTGTTAAAAATTCTTTGGTTAAGGATAACTTAAAGTACTTTCTTTTTAAGTTAATTACAAATACTTGACAGGCCTGAGTGCATGTAACCTAATATGAAGAGCTGGAAAGAGGGCCTTTACCTTTAAGTTCTGCAGACTGTTTTTAAAGTTTCTACTTGTGTTGCAGACTGCAGAAAAAAACTCTGCTGTGAGGTATATCACTAATATCAATATTAACTTGTTGATATAGGTGAAAACTGGGAAATTCGATTAGTAGCCAGTGGCCGGTAGACCCAGTTTCATTAGTGGCCACTTTTTAAAAGTTAGTAGCCACTTTTAAAAAATAGGTCAAAATGGCTTTTTTTTATATTTATTTAGTAGCTAGTTACACATATTTGGTTAAAAATAAAACTCATTCCACTGAATGGAAAAATATGAATTGGTGATTAATACTGCAGATAAAATTATAAGTGATAAACTATATTTAAATATGTATTAATGCATTGTATAAAACAAACTAGGAAATTGTATTTTTAAATTTTAAATTAAAAAATAATTTCACATATTTCTTGGATATTTTATTCTTACTTAAAATTGGTGGTAATTATTAAGTTTGGCGTGTGTACTTTGGCTGAGATTTCAAACCCCCGGATGTCTTATTAAGGCGAAATCAGAGAGTGTCAATGGAAGAGAGTGTCAAGGAAGTCTGCTTGGTAGCAGGAAAGTCAGATGCTAAATCTGCAGTATTACTCGCCTAAGTGGCGAGTGCTAATTTTGTCCTATGTTTTAAAAGTAATTGGCTATAATGTTTCAATCTTTCTTGACACCTACATAAACTTTAATCATAAATTTAAAAAAAAAAAAAAAAAAAAAAAAAAAAAAAAAAAAATGTACCAGCCAACTATTACTGGTACAATTAGTGAGCATATGACAAAAGTGAAAGATTTAAGATACAGCAATGTCCTTAAAATCTCCTTGCATCCAGAGGTAAAAGTGGTATAATTTATTTGAAATACATGTGGAATTAAAATTGATCACTATATTTTGTAGAAAAAACTATTTATTGAAAACATAATAAGCCAAATAAAGAGTTCATGGTAAAAAGCCAAAATATAGAAAATACAACAAAGTTGCTAAATATGCTTGCATTCGATAGAAAGAAAGAATTAACCAATTCACTAATTGGATGCAAACAAAGTAGAGATGCATATATTCATGAAAAAAGCTGTATTTCTCAAAGCAAATTAATAAGATTTTTTAATCGCCGAGTGGCGACTAGGGTGGCGATCTATCGCCGATTTTTAATTAAAAAAATTAACCAATTCACTAATTAGGTGCAAACAAAGTAGAGATGAATGTATCCGTAAAAAAACTATTTCACAAAGCAAATTAATAAGATTTTTCAATCGCCGAGTGGCGACTAGGGTGGCGATCGATGGCCGATTTTGAATTTAAAGAATTAACAAATCCACTAATTAGATGCATACAAAGTAGACATGCATATATCCATGAAAAAAGTTGTATTTCACAAAGCAAATTAATAAGATTTTTTAATCGCCGAGTGGCGACTAGGGTGACGATCGATGGCCGATTTTTAATCGCCACTTTTACAACTTTAATCGCCATGTGGCGAGTGGCGACCGTTAATTTACACCTATACTTGTTGATATATTGCAATATTAAATTTCTGATATCGTCCAGTTCTAGTTGTTGACACTTTTAATCAAACAAATCAGGAAGCAGAATTTAATGTTTCAAAGTTACACTGTTTTTCAGTGAAAATCTTAATGAAGATGCTAAGAGCTGGATTCATTTAAAAAATATATCTTTATTTCTTTGCAAAACTTGAATGTTTTTGTTTGAGTAGCAATAGAAAACTTTGAATTTTAAAATACTAATGTCCATTTACAAAATTTCACTTATTTTTAAGCTTTTAAGAAGGGGTGTCCATTACTAAAGGTTAATTGATCATTTTCCATTAATGGATGCCCCATGAAAAAATTGCTGAAGATGCAATTACAGTAATGTTTATAGTACATAAAATATTTCAACCTAAAACTAAAATCAGATTTAATTTTTAATTACACTTACCAAAATATAATACTAACTAGTGGTGTACCGAGTAGTACTTTGGCCGAGTAGCCGAGTACTGAGTACTCGGCCACTGACTACTCGGCCGAGTACCGAGTAGTTGTATAATAAGAAAATAAAACACTGATGTGCGCATAATGTGAGCGTAGGTGTACACATATATAAATATACCTGTGTGTACATATAATATATATAAATAATATAAAAAAATTAACTCATTAAATTTGAAATTTATCTGTGCACCTTTTAAAGACAATTTTTGACAGGGTTCAAAACTAATAAAAAAGGAGAATTGATACATGACAACTACAGTTATTAACATTAACTAATATAAAATGTAAACATTCTTTAACCTTCCAATTTATTCCAACCATTGAAATCTGTCTATCAAAAATAAAAATGTTTATTGTTACTGTAACAATTCATTGAATAATGCAAACATTTCATATTTATTTTGTAACTGTCTGCACCTTATTTTCTTCTGATTAAAAAAAAATGTATTGGCTTTGCAGTTTTTTTTCATTTTTCATGTGTACAGATTATATTATGTTATTTTAAATCTATTGTTTTTTAAATATCTCAGTAAAAAACTAACCTTTTTCAATGGAAATTATAAATGTGTAAATTAAAATTGCCTTAAAAAGCAAGCTCTAAAATTGATGAATTTAGATGATCTAGAACTTGAAAATGCACCAAAAAAACAAACAAGTTGGGAATTGCACGTGAAGCGTAGCAAATGAAGTGCGTTCATACGATAACGAAGTTTTAAAAATATTGCTCTCATCAATCAATCTCATAAAATTGTAAATAATTACAATTAAAATGTGCACCAAACAATGTTCTCCTTATACCATTATGTAATGGAATACTTTTGTGTGGCCTTGTAAATTAATAACAAATATTCTTTGCACCACAGATTATGCAAAATGTATATTATAATATGTACTTTATAGATGCATATCAAATTTATTACGTTCGAATGAGTGTAAAACCATTAAAATGCATTTGAAACATTTTCCCCCATTAACCATAATGTAACGGAACACTTTTGATTGTCCCTGTAGTTGAACTATGCATCCAATTTTGATAAAATTTGAAATAACTCGACAAAATTATGTAATAATTATGTATTTAAAATTTCAAACGATTAAAATGCATTTGAAACTTTTTTTCCCCATTGATCGTAATGTAACAGAATCCTTTTGATTGTCCCTGTAATTGATCTATGCATCCGATTTTCATAAAATTTGAAATGACTCGACAAAATTATGTAATAATTATGTATTTTAAATTTCAAACGATTTGGTTGGGTTGTTTTTGCATTGTTATATGCGGAGAGACAGGCAGACGGACTGAACGACAACAATATTTGCTACGTATTTACATAATTATGAATGCACCTATACCTAAAAATAAATATGAGAATGCTAATGTCAACAAACCAAAAGAGAAAATGCTAGCAAAAAGTTCTATTTTCTGGCAATGTTTTGAGGAAATTGTGAATGAACAAAAAGATTGTGGCACTAGCACTAGTTTAAAATCACCGCATGAAGAATTGGTACAAAAAGAGCTACAGGCTTTCTTAACAGAAGACTTGTAAAACTGACACACCATTTGCATGGTGAGGGAAAAAAAAAATTCTCAATTATGTACAACTTTGCAAAAAACTCTTATATGCACCTTCAACAACTGTTTATTCTGAACATAATAGAGGCCGGCCAAATTTATAATAATAAAAGAAATGCCCTGTCTACTGATAATGTAGAATGTTTGGTGTTTTTGCACCATAATTTGAAATATAATAAATTTAATTATTAGTTTTTTATTGCATTTATTGTATTTCCAGTTTCTTTATCCAAAATAAGTCGTTTCTGTTTTCCTACACATAAAAAAGTATTTTTATTTGTATAAATGTGAAATTTTTTTAGGGATTTTGTTCTTAACTTTTTTTATATTTTGCAGACATATTGTTAAATAAAGAGTAAATAGTTTTATGAATTACTACATATATTATACATTGATATTCGAATAATTTTTACAGATCAATTATCAATTCATATGCTTAAAAAATGAAATTCTTACAACTACTCGGTATTGGCTGAGTAATCGGCCAAAATTTGGCCGAATACCAAGTACTCAGCAAATTGGCCGAGTAGGTCGAATACCGAGTACTCGGTACGGCTCTAATACTAACACCAAAACTTTTGCTTTTAAGTTTGTTATTTTATGTGGTTAATAAAATTTCATTATTTTATTATTATTATTACTATTATTTATTTTAATGTATATAGGCCTTGCATATTTTACAATTTGGCAATCAAATCAGCCAGGGAGCAAAAAATACTGCTTAAAGGCACAGTCAAAGAGGGGCTTTAATCCTTCCCTTTGTAAATAAAACAATTAAGTTACAGCAGCTATTAAAAATATTTTTTCTTGTATTATTAAATGTTTTCTTATCCTCCCCCTACACACACAAAAGAAAAAAAAGTAATATTAATGAAAATTATAGTAATCATGAAACTAGTAAATCTGTAGATCAGTGACCTCAAACATCAGTTCTACAGTTTTATTTTGAATTTTTTTAAATTACTAGTATCCAACTCACAATATCTTTTCTTTCATACTTGTAATACAATAGACTCCCTCAAACCCGCACAGCTCTGGACCAGAGGTTGTGCGGATTTTAGAATTTTGCGGATTTCTGGTCATTGCTTTGTTTACATTGTTTTTAACAATAATTTGAATACAATTAATAGTGCAATTGGAACTATAATGAATGCTTACAATATAATAAAATATTAAAATAAGTAATAAACTAAAATAATAAAAATTTAGATAGTTTTTGAAATGATAAAAGTACTAATAGCAAAGGTCAAGTTAATAATTAATAGTGTATGATTAAATATTCATTATAAAGATTAGATGTATTTTTCCCAAATTATTCAACAAAACTTGCATCATAAAATACATTACTAATTCACATCAAAATCATAGAATAAGGAATTTTTTTCAAGTTTAGCCAGGCTTCATAACCAAAAAATCTTGATTAATGCATAAATATATTTGATAAAAAGATTGTGATTAACAATATCAGCAATATCTTGAATTTTTTCCAAAAAAAATTATTCTTCCTTCATGAAAAAAACATGAATAGAGTATTATTAAGAAAATTACAAAATAAAAAATATATGGAATTGATGCAAAACTAAAAAAATCAAATTTTGTCCCAATATGTGAACTGGAAGTTTCATTGTTTACATCCATAAAATATGTGTGGATTTTAGAGAGTTGCAGATTTCTGGTTTGCGGATTTGAGGGAGTCTACTGTATTAATTATTATAAGTGATATATTATCAAGTAGTTTCTAGAAGATTGATTGTTAAAAATAGCAAGATAAAATTATACACTCACTAATACAGTGACACTGAAATCTGCCAATGCATAATCCACAAACGTCTATTATCTGCATAAGATATTGAAATGTAAACAATGAAAATTGTGATTAACTGTTCAACTCAAAGTTAAATTATACATACCTATACTTTTTTGCGATAATCATTTTTCTAATAATAATATATTTAAAATATAAATATTTAAATTTCCTTGAGTAACATAATTTAAAATTTCTTTAAATTATATTTATTAAATATAATCAACAGGCTGCACCATGTTGCTTTTTCCTATTGTAATTTTTGTGCAGTTGTTGTTTTTCATTTATATTCAGACTTTAAAAAATAAACTGTAAACAAGGTAAGTCTATAATACACTAAAATGTATAATCTGCCAAAACCTCGGTCCCTAAGTGTGTGGATTTTACATAGTTGACAGTGTATTCCAAAAGTTTTTTAAAATTATTACCTTTTAAATCCCCCATTGTCTCAATAATTTGATAGTTGTAATTGCCTTGATATTTATTATTTTAAACTATCCATGTAAAATAATTAAAATATCAATCTTCTGAAAATTGATGCAAACAGTGAATGATTATCACAAATATTTTATTAAATTATTGGTATCCCAACTGTTAAATTTACTTGAAAATAACTATTTTGTTTCATTGATATGCTTTCAATAAATTCTCGTTCTAAATACAGTCATAAAACAATTATATTTATTTTTATGGGGTGTCCATTACTGGAACAGAGGATGTCCATTACTAGGCTTATGGGTGTTTTGATATACAGTAGACTCCCTCAAATCCGCAACTCTCTAAAATCTGCACATATTTTATGGATGTAAACAATGAAACATTCAGTTCAGATCTAGGTGCAAAAATTGATTTTTTTCAGTTTATATCAATTCCATACATTTTTTTTATTTATAATTTTTGTTAAGGTTATTGAATTCATGTTTTTTCATGAAGAAAGAATAATTTATCTGAAAAAATAAAGATATTTCTAATATCATTGGTAATCACAATCTTACCAAATATATTTATGTATTAAACAAGCTTTATTAGTTATTAAGTAAGTCTGTCTAAACCTTAAATAAAGTTTCATTATTTTTTTTATCCTGATGTGAATTAGTATTGTACCTTTCTGAGGCAAGTTTCATTGAATAATTTAGGAAAAACACATTTCCTCTTTTATAATGAATATTTAATTGTTCATTATTGATTATTAACTTGATCTTTCCTTTTAGTACTTTAATCATTTTTAAAAAGATCTAAATTTTTATTATTTTAGTTTATAACTTTTTTTTAACATTTTAGTATATTGTATGCATTCATTATACTTTTGATTTTATTATTAATTACATTCGAATTATTTTTTAAAAAATGTAAACAAAGCAATGACCAGAAATCCGCAAAATTCTAAAATCAGCAAAACCTCTGGTCCCAAGCTGTGCGGATTTGAGGGAGTCTACTGTATTTCTGTTATTTTAAATTAAATTTTGATTCATATTGGGAAATGAGAAAATAAGAATGGTTAAATATTGTTGACAGATTAATATAATATTGAAAATATTGGAATATAATAATTAAAACTATTAATAAAAAATAATCTTAACATAAGTTCCTTAAAGATGCCCATTGCTGGCACATCTACCCTACATAATCTAATCATCATGCAATAGATCTTCAGAAATAAAATTGCAGTAGTTTAATGCATATAGCTGATAATAGGCATCGAAAACTTTTCATGTTATACTGCCAGCAATATTAATAAACCCAGCATGTAAACAGATAACAATGATTATTTGTATATATGGAAATTTCTATTTCTTGCTATTATATTAAAAAATAAAACTTTTGATCTTATCTCTTTTTAATCCTCACTCAAATTTGAGCAGACAATAAGTTTTTCCAGTCTCTTTATTTATTTATTTTTTACCTATTAGAATCTTGACACATAAAAAGATATGTTGTTAAATGTAATGCTTATATATTGCTCATTTCTCAGCAAATATTTTTTATAAATGTCATATTCTTGCACTAATAATAAAAAAAAAATAAAAAAAAAATGCTAAGCTCAAATAATTCATTATGCAACAATATAAAGTTTTACTTTTTTACATTTGTTATTAAAAAATGATATTTAATAATAAATATATGATTATATAAGTATGTTTATAAATTTTATATAGGTAATATATTTTTATTAATAATTTTAAATTGCAGCATTTTATTGCCTACTTAATTATTAATATCATTTATTAAGAATATCTTACTTTGGATCAATTTTTAAATTTTATTGTATTATTTTAAAATTGAAGGAAAAGAAAATCTATTTATTTTTCAATAAAATTAAAATTTATATTCCTTTGATATAATAATTTAAAAAAGTGAGAAGGAATCAAAACAAAATAAGCGCACTTTTTACATTTTCTCTATTACAAAACCAAGCGAAAATGTGGTATATATTAATTCGAGGTCAATAATAATACGTGCTCTGAAAATAAAGCCTTTGCTCCGGATAACAGATCAAATTACTTCCGCATACAATATATGAATTAATTTATTCTTCCTGTTAAATATCTCAATGAAATTTCATTTTAAAAGAATAAGGCTATTACAAGTCTAGATGAAATGTCAAGTACTGAAAGTAAAATTCGCATCAAAATTTATTTAAAATATTAAATGTAGATTTATTTTAGCAGCTGAACGAAACTAGAAAGCAAAATATTTCAGAAAAATTATATCATTAAAATATAACCAGAGGATTTTATTAAAAATAAATTATTAATTCACAAATTGAATACATAAATTGACGAGTTTCCTTAAAAACTTACTTAAAGCTATTAATCCACACATATACAGCTGATTATGTGTAATCAGAAAACTCGAATCATTATTATATACACAAAATCCTAGGTATAATATCCAAAAAGAGAAAGTTAATTAATAGTTCATGACAGTTTATGAATATTGTACACCACAGTTTATATGTTTATGAGAGGAAACACCCTACAAACATCACTTCATTTCACTGACGCTCTGATCTTTAACAATTTTTGCAAAACACTGCGCAGATCAAGTTCTACTGTAGAGAGTTCACTTTCATAAAACGAAACCAATTGAGATGTTATACAGATGGCGCTGTCAACTGACATCACTTCCGAAAGAAGAATGTGAATACGTACTTGTGAAAAAGTTATGGCCTTTTTTATGCTTTCCCTCCTTATAAAAGTCTACTTATGGTAATAAAAATTAATTGCTTCGGAATAAACTTAGTTCTGATTCATTTGTTGAAAATACTATAGAAGATAGAAATATAGAAGAGAGAACAGGATTAAAGGACTGAAGAAGATATGAGAAAAGACATCGGCAACAAGAAAAGGGTTTTTTATTGTTATTGATTCTTAGCAGTAGCATTGCAAAGGTTAGAAAAAACCCGGTTTAAACCCGGGAATAAACCGGGTTTTTAGGAATAAACCTGGAAAAAAATCCGGGATTTTTTGGAATAGTTCGGTTTCTTGGGAATAAACCTGGTCTATTGGAAATAAACCCGGGAATAAACCGACTTTTTGCAATTCTACTTAGCAGAAATAATCTTAACTAACCATTCTTTCAAGATTGGACTAGCGTATACTTCATGCAGATTCCAATTAATGCACATCATCTACGCATCCATATTACCTGATCGACATCGAAGGGAAGTTAAACGATAACATTGAGACTCTCGTACGAAATCCATATTCTCTAACATTGATTCATTGGTCATCATAAATTGAATTTATCTAATATTTAACTGACTGGTAACTAATTTTTATAAAGAAATATATTTTTAAAAAAAGTTGAAATCCTTAGCAGCACCGCAGCAACTGTATTTGGTGCTTACAAGGAAGGTCTCCATACTGGGCATACTCAGATTTTTTTGAAAAAAATACTAATTAAGCTACTCATGTATGTAATAAAGGATCAGTGAAAATTAGCGGCAGAATTCCAGAAGAAAACATGTAAAAAAATAAAATACTTTCGAATATTTGGCGTGAAAAGACAAAAGTGTCACACGATTTGGCGAGCAGCACTTTTCCTCGCCAAAAGCAAACGATTTTATAATGCAACTGAAAACTTGGATTTTTAGAATCCACGTAAAGGGTGTTTGATGAATTTAAACATAAACAATGAGAGAGTATAATATATTTTATACATATATATGCATATTAAGTTGCATATGTATATATTACTTGTTTCTGTAGTTATTTAATTTATCTCTGGAAAAAATATTTTCATATATAAAAAATTGTTATTCAGTAAAATTATTTTCATACATTTAAGCGTATTCAAAAATAAAAGCTACATGTTTCCATAGCAACAGAATCGAATTGACAATGCCCAAATGGACTTGGAACTTGAAACAATTTTAATTAATTTAAATTTGAATTTCGTTTCAAATCTCACATTTTGATGATTAAATTTGAATTAAATACATATAAATATAACGAAACTAGCAGCCTTCGCCCGCTACGCTGGTCAATTTTTTTTTTTTTTTTTTTTTTTTTTTTTTTATAAGAAACTTTGAATCAAAAGAAATTTTTATATCATAGTAATTTTTAGTTTTATATCATGTTTTACTCTGTTTGTCATCGCTGAAAAGTCAGTCATCTAAACGGAAAGTTCAATGTTAGTCACCAATGAATGACGTAGCGGTCAATATGTTAGCAGTTTTAATCAAATAAAAATTCATTCAGCGGAACCTTTCAAATAAAGCCAATCTTTTGTAATTGCGTTCATCTGATTTAAAACATCTCCATAAGTAATCAATTAAACAAAGTAGAATGCTATGTTTTATTTATTGCAAAATTTCTGAAAAATTATACAACACAATGCAAGTTCTATTAAAATCTATCTAGTGGAACTTAAGTTATAAGCGGCCGGAAAGAAATTTCACTTTGCATTTTATATATATTGAGATAATTAAATATAGCGTATATAACCATGTTAACCTTATTATAGATCTCTCTTTCAAAATTGTAGGTTCAATAGATTTTTTTTGTAGGATGATTAATACGAAATCCAGACTTTTATTTTATATAAATAGATTGAAA
Source organism: Maratus speculifer (assembly GCA_964019185.1). Classification (NCBI taxonomy): domain Eukaryota; kingdom Metazoa; phylum Arthropoda; class Arachnida; order Araneae; family Salticidae; genus Maratus; species Maratus speculifer. Next base: position 66,645,680 of record OZ025295.1, read on the forward strand.
TTTTCAGGTTTTAGCGACGAAGACATCGCCAAATCTGGAAAATGTGAAGTATCTCACGAACTAATGGTTTTAAAAGAATTTGCTCAGTACCATTCGATTCAGCATGAAAAAATACACTAAAATATGATAGCAGTTGAAGAACAACTAAAAAAGCCGATTTTTAAGGAATTTTTAAAAGTCTGTTCTTTTTTTTACCCCCCTTAGGTGTAAAATTTTCGAAAATCCCTTCTTAGCGGCATCCGATATTATAAGTAGTATTTTTACCCCAATTTTAAAGATTTTTGGTTCGGTAGATTTTTTTGTGTCGTGATTAATACGAAATCAAGACTTTCTTTTATGTATATAGATAAGGATGGAAAATTTCAGGTTTTTGCGCCGAAGAAATCGCCAAATTTGGAAAATGTGAAGTATCTCACGAACTAATGGATTTAAAAGAATTTGCTTAGTACCATTCGATTCAGCATGAAAAAATACAGTAAAATATGATATCAGTTGAAGAACAACTACAAAAGCCGATTTTTAAGGAATTTTTAAAGTTCGTTCTTTTTTTTAAGAACCTTACGGGTGGAATTTTCGAAAATCCCTTCTTAGCGGCACTCGATGTTATAAGTAGTATTTTTACCCCAATTTTAAAGATTTTTGGTTCGGTAGATTTTTTTGTGTCGCGATTAATAGGAAATCGAGATTTTCTTTTATATATATAGATAAGGATTCAAAATTTCAGGTTTTTGCGCCGAAGAAATCGCCAAATTTGGAAAATGTGAAGTATCTCACGAACTAATGGATTTAAAAGAATTTGCTTAGTACCATTCGATTCAGCATGAAAAAGTACAAAAATATATGATATTAGTTGAAGAACAACTACAAAAGCCGATTTTTAAGGAAATTTTTTAAAGTTCGTTCTTTTTTTTAAGAACCTTACGGGTGGAATTTTCGAAAATCCCTTCTTAGCGGCACTCGATGTTATAAGAAGTATTTTTACCCCAATTTTAAAGATTTTTGGTTCGGTAGATTTTTTTGTGTCGTGATTAATACGAAATCCAGACTTTCTTTTATATATATAGATTATACTTAAAACAAACTAAAACTGACAAAAATAAAGATATTTAATTTATCTAAAGACGTTGAACATGAAACTTTTTTCCTTTAAAATGCATTTGACATTAAAGAAAAATAAACGTTTTTTGAAATTGCTTTTCTCGCCAACCAAAGATAAATCGCGAAATAACGAAATTTTCATTATTTTTTTACGGACAGGGAACGGGGGTTCCGCTGAAATTTTTTTTATAAACGTATATATCCTCATGAGAAGAACATTCTGTAATTTTTTCAGATTTTTCGGAGTATGCCCGTATGGAGATCTTCCTTGTTAGTGCAAAAAACCTTCTTAGTTTTTCTACCCAGCTTCCAGTGCATCAATGATGAAAATCCCTGTCGGCTCGGCCTATAGGCGCAGGTTAATTTTGAAGTTAAGTTTTTATTTTACCAAGAAAACGTAAAATATGGTTAAAGATAAACTTAATTCAACAATTTTATTTGGTCGCTTTTCAAGAGTTTTTAATTTCGTTTTTATGTAAGATCTGGTTTTATTCGAATCATTTTAAGGAAAAATTGGTTCAAATGTCCAGTTTGACAGCATTTAAAAAATATATAATCTGTCTTTATGAAAAAATTGACCAATACAGCATGACGGGTTCTCTTCCGCCAATTGCATAAGTTTGAGAGCAAAAATGAATCAGAAGATAAGCAGTTTGTTATTTGAATACATCCTCAATTCTTCAATCTCAATCGCTTCGGGAAATTCTGTTCAAAATGCCCACTTTGATAGCATTTTTAAAAATAAATTCAGCCTTTATATATATATAGTATATATATAAACTGACCAATACGGCTCATTATATAGTTCTAAATAAGAGGACATGCCAAATAGATGCGTTTGAGAGCATAAAGGAATTTAAAAATGAGTCAGAATATAAGTAGTTTGGATTTGAGTACACCCTTAATATGTTTTTCTTCTTTAACTCCTATTATTGTTTAGTTTATTTTTGCTATAAGAAAGGGTCCTATCAAAACTTGTCAATATAATAGTTGTAGATATTATTGAGAAGATGTATGGTAAATTTAATGGATTTGATATCTTAAGAATTGGCGAAGTTAAGGATTTGTTTCTCCTTCCACCCCACCCCTCTTTTTTTCGTTTTTATTTTTATTTTACTAGCTGCCCTTGGCAACTTGTTTGGTCTCCCTTGAATGTATACTAAGAATCAAATCATATTGCTTTTATTCATAATTTATTTTAATTGCTCATTTTTTTGCCAAATTAGAAGATTCTGCTAGAGAAATAGAGACAGATGCCATATGCGCACCACATTGGCGCGATTGCAACAAAATGGCAATTATATGTACCTCACATGGTAACTGTTTGTTTGCTTTTTTTCTTTTTTAAAATGACATAAATTGTTTTATTCTATAATTATTAACTAAACTTTAAAAAAAAAAAAAAATTATTATTTCCCTCTCAAAATAATAGAAATTAGTTTAAAAAATATGTATGTAACTGGTATTTAAAAACAGAATTTTCGCCAAATTGTGTCAGAAAAATAATGCGCCAATGTGGTGCAGATATGACATCTGTGCTGATAAATCAAGAACTCAGAATTTTTATGCTATCCCGGCGCAGATAATAAATCGCCAAATATTGTACCCGTGGCATTTTTTCGTATTTCATTAATTATTTACAATATAATAATATAATCCTTTCACTCATTTCCTTTATAATACATAACTTTAATTTGAAACTGAAAAGTCTCAAATTCATGACTTTTATTTTATTTTTTTAAGTAAAAAGTACAGAAAAAAATAAAATAAAAATAATGATATTTTGAAACTCCATAATTAAAGCGAAGGAACAAAACATAAATAAATCCAATTTACCACAGCATAAATCTTACCAAAGGACTTTTGCATAGTAACCCATAAGATGTGTTTCATTTGGATGTTGCCATTAAGCAATTAACAAATAATCGTGATTTTTGTGTCACATACGTTAGCGTAATATATATATAGATTTTATTATTATTATTATTATTATTATTATTATTATTATTATTATTATTATTATTATTATTATTATTATTATTGTTATTTTGCGATAAGAGTCAAGTTAACGCTGGTGCTTAAGGAGTACTTACAGTGGGTCGGAACCCCTGTTAACCCTTTCCGGCACACTGTGCCCAATCTGGGATACCTAATTTTAATTCCAAAACGTGCAAACGGCACCAATAATATTTAAGTAAAATTTTGCTTTTACAATGAAAGCTTAAATTAGATGATTCTTAATATCTAAATAAGTCGTCTGTAAATTCCGGTGATAATTTCTCATTAGATAATTTCTCATTTTACTAACAGATTTTGCCCGTGCCGGAAAGAGTTAAACCTCCATCGAATGTAAGAAAAACATAAAGATACGATTAAATAGAATGCATTCTAAAATTTTAAGAATTTGGAGATTTAGATGGAGCATTGCATTCCCGAGTTGGAGCACCGGGGTAAATATATCCTCAGTGGCGCAATGGCTTTCTAAATTTTAGAAAATCATCACATACGTTGATAGATTTAAAAATGATCGAGGCGAGAATGGCAGCATTGGAGGTACCAACAGGCCCAGAATAAGTTCTACCCTATTTCTAAGAACATAAAAAGGGGGGGGGGGGCACATAGCTCATTTAATTTCGAAGGACAAGATCGGAAAATGGGGAATAAAAATTAATTTAATTCCTATTAGCTATCATTTAGTGATCCTCAAAATCCTGTCAATACAAAAGTTTTAGATAATATTAAATAAATTTATAATAAATTTAATTGGATTTGATATTTTGAGAATTGAACGAAGTTATAAATATTTTTCTCCCTAAAACCCTATTTTTTCTCCCCTTGAGCCCATTTTTAAATTTATCAAAAATCTGTCATGCATAAAATTTTGGTCCATTATTTAGAAGTAATATAAACTTTAGACTGATTCGATATCTATTTTCATTAAGAAGTTATGGGGTTTTTTCTGTTTTCACAAAACCCCTCCCCATTTTCACGTCCTTGGTGCGATTTTTCCTATTAACAAACTTGACCGAGATTTAACGCTCCTTGATTTCATGTATCAATTTGTAAGAGATTTGAGCAGAATTATAGAAGTTATCGTGTCCATAAAAAAAGTGATATAAATACATATGTATATATATATATATTTATATAGATACAGGGCCCAACTTAGACAGTGGTGGACCCTGGGGCAAACATTATTAGGGGGGCCCCCTTCTATCTTAATTTTTTTTGTAAATTATAGTGAAGTGACTAAAACTAAACTTCATACCTAATGTATGTGTACATAAATTTCGTACAAAGTACTATTCACGTCTATATACATAATAGCAGATGAAAGACAACTTTCAGAAATTATAAAATACGTTTTTTTTCGATTACAGGAATAAGAAGATAACTGTGTTGCCTTTAGACAAAATTGGGTACGGAAACAGAGGCGGTAAAAAGAGAAAAACCTTTAAAATTGGAAAAAAAAAAAAAAAAAAAAAAGGAAAAGAAACAAAGAATTTTGGTCACTTTTGACCATTTTTTACCATTTGACACTCCTTGAATGAAAATCTTATATCTGTTCCTTGGGCGGAGGGGGGGGGGGGCTTAAGCCGGGGGACCCGGACCAATTGTCCCGCATACCCCTGCATTAGTCAGGCCCAGTATAGATAGATAGATAAAGTTTTTTACTGAGGGTAGTTTTGGGGTCTAGAGAACATAATCGGTGTGGATCTGCAAAAATTTTCAGAAATTCCAACAAACGAGAGACCGCAATAGGTAGTATTTCATACGAAATCCACCTAAAATGTGGAATAAAAGTTACCCTTTACTAATTCAGCTACAAGTTATCATAAAAGAAAATGTCTAGGAACCAATAGATTAGGAATAATGTCAATCATTGTTTTGTATAAATTATATTCCGAAGAAGTCTACATTTTAAAAAAGTGTATACCAACTTTGAATTTTCAAACAATAACACTTATTTTTGCTATTTTATTTGAATTTCTTGTATCTAAACAGCCAGGAAACGGTGTTGGTTATTCATATTATTTTAAATCTTGATAAAAGAGTGTAAATTTGGGGAAGTTAAAATCATTTGAGAAACATTAATTTATAGCTTCATAAAGTCATCGGTTTGCGTTTTTATTTATTTATTAAAGAGATACAATGAATAAACCCAAACATATTACAGAATTTTTTCAAAAACTTTTTTGGGGTTCCAAATTTAAGAAGTAAAAACGGAACTATTATAAAATCACTTCTGTGTCTGTCTGTCTGTCAAAGCCACTTTACCCGTAAACTATGGAACGTGGAAAGTTCAAATTGGGGGAAGTAATAAAGACTATTGACCATAACTGCCAACTTTTACGCATTTTTCCTGCCACAAAAAAATTATAGTAAATATTATCTTGTTTAATAATCGAAATCTTATGATTAAGCAAATGGAAAATCTCTGTACAATTTTAATGCTAGCAAAAATGTGTAAAAGTTGGCAGCTATGCCATTGACCTACATATTTACAGATTATTAAACATTCACAAATACATTTAGGGAAAATGTAGAGGAGCTAATTAAGTTACCTGAAAAAATCTTTTTTTCTGTATATCGTGTGTAATATCTGTGAAAGCTTTCATAACGCTATAAATACATTTATTTTAATTTGAGATATTATATTCTCAAAGATATCGTCAAAAATGTATTGCCAAAATATTCCCCGCTATCTGTTTTCGAATCTACTGAAACTAAAATTATATATATATATATATATATATTACAAATTTAAAATTTTTTCGCCAAAACTAACCTTTATACTATCTTAATTTTCTTATAATAATATTCCGTACTTACTTCAAATTATTAAATTAAAATCTTGTCTGTTAATCCTTATGCAGACGATATAAATTCTTAATTTGCCTTAAAAAACATTAATCCAGTATGCGTAAATTTAAAAAGATGGCTCTAAATTAAAAATATTCTTAATTAAAACTTTATTTCTTAATATTCCAAATAAAACTGATTTCTTCTATGTTTTTATCAACCCTTTTTAAGAAAGTCTTATTAAATTTATTCCAAACCCATACCTTTAAAAAATATCATTATTTTATTTTATCTATTTATTTATTTTTCCGCCGTCAACGATAATTTGCATATTAATAAATTCATTTCTTTTCTTTTTCTCTTAAAATTAATCATGTATAAAAATCGTCTGCCTAAGATATTTAAAATTCTGAGTCAATTATAAATTGGTTAAATAATATTTTTTTTAAAATAAATTTATCGTCTGTTTAAAATAATCTCGTAGCTGGACAAGAATTCTGTTTACATAAAATAATGATGGTTAGAGATTACAGAATGATTCCAGAACTTTCTTTTTAGTTTAAAAAGGGGGAAGTCTCGAGATGAAAAGAAGATTCTTCTGAAGATTTCTTGGGTTGCTTCTTCGATGAGGACAGCTCGCTGAAATAATGATGGAATTTTTGCAAAAAGGAGCTTTTCCTTCCTCATTATCACGAATTTAATAAATGAATTTACAGCAGCCCATGACTAATTATTGGATCTTCTACATTTATTTATTATTTTTGTTTTTTAACTCGCTTGCCATGACTGTGTGTTTCTTTTTAACCAGTGGAAATAATTCGAGTTCTCCTGAAATCGTCACAACTAATCGAAAAGTCGGACAGGATAACTAATGCCTGTGCTAGTGCCTGTTTCGGATTTTGAAATGAATCTAATGAATCTATTGAAATGAAGTGATGACAAAAATATGGATCGCCGAAAATTTTTCCCGCCATGGTTGAAAGTGTTATGAAGCAAGAATTGTCATTATCTTTTGATTCCTCGAGTGCATGTAACAGAGGAGATTTTAATGTTAAACAGCTTTCTGTGCGAGTGCTTTGAAAGATTTCTTCTAAATATCTCGTGAATTCCTGAGGCCTGATATTCCACCTTTTTGCTGTTTATGTGTAACTGATGACTCAAGATAATCATGGTCATAATGACAAAATTTTGAAAATTAATAACTTCAAAGTGGTGAGTATGCGAAAGGTATTTGATGAGGAATTTAATGAAGAATGGATTTTATTGAAGATTTTTCGTGAACTGTAAGTTTATTTTATTAAATGTTTTGATTATTATTTCTATTCTATTTATGATTGATGGAAAGTATTTATTATTTATTTATTTATTTATTTATTATTTTATTGATGAGAGTAATTTGAAGTTAATTTATTAATTTACTAATTTATTTATTTATTTGATTATTTATCTGTGAATATTACTTACTTACCAATTTATGAGCATTATTATTATCATTATTATGTGTTGGAGATTGAAATATTTTTATTCTTAAGGATTTAATTGAGGAGTATGATGTTCTTAAGATATTTACTGTTACTTATTAAGACTATTATGACATTTTTATGCACGATTAAAGGCAATTTTGTAATAATAAGGAATTATATAAAAAACTTAGTAGCTCAAGTTTACTTTTAAAAAGTACATTTTCTATTTTATTGATATTTGTTTGTTATCAAGAACTATCCTCAGAATGCAGTATTTTCATGATAATGTTCCTACAACTAGACATTTGAGCTGAAAATTAAGTTAACATTTATGTTTTTCATTTTATTTGTTAGAATTTCTGGTTGCAGTGAGCTTTGGTTCCCGGATTCTTATAATTTATTTAAATTCAGTAAGACTATGGAACTGTGCAAGGCTGTTGCTAGAATTTTGACTGATAAATATGATTAAATTTTTTTTTTGTAAATTTTGTGATTTTAAGTAAGGAATTACCTATAACATAATATGTGATTTTCAGTGATTGTGAAAACTACAGATAAAAAGTTTTTCAAAAAAGCAAAGTATTTTTATTTCCATTTCTCAATTAAGAATGACAACTTTTATTCCTATTGTATTTTATTATTAAAGTTTATAAACCATGTGTGGATAAAACATTATTCTACATTTGGCATTGAAAACTTATAACCAAATTTGACAATTTTGTAAAAGAGTATCAGAGAGGAATTATTGTAAGGAAATACTGGTTGAGAGTCCATTTTCTAAATAGTTAGATTTAATTTTATTTGGATTTTGGAATTATTATGATTTTTTTTTATTTATACTTTCGGCTAGCAAAAAATACTTTCTTATGCTATTAGAAGATAAGAAAATTATTTAGTTGCTATGTAATTATTTTTATCCTCAACCAATATTTTCCCTATCAATAATAAACAAACTGTGATATTTTCTTTTGATTATACTCTTGTTTTATTATTATTATCATTATGATTTCTATAATGAAGTTTAGTATTACTTATACTCTTATTGAGAAATATTAGGATATGGAGTCTTATTATACTATCACTTATTATTGTTGTTATTGTTATTATTTAAAATTTTCTATATTATTTATTATTGATATTGAGAGTGATGCTATTTATTATTAAAAAAATTGATATATTATTGAAAGAAAAATTTGATTAAGTGTTAAAAGATGTTGGATCCAACATAACATAAAAAAAAAAAAAAAAAGATTAAACTAGATTTGGAGATCTTTAATTAAAGAGACTGTATTCAGTGAACATTGGAAAAGACTTTTATACACAATGGAAAGACTTTTTTCATTTAAAGGACTTATTTAAAATGAACTATGCATTAAGTCATTGTAATTATTTAAACTTCCATGAGAACGAATTTTTATTGTTTTTATTATATTTTTATCTCTTGCTTATTAATATTCATAACTTATTTACTGTTATTCTATGTATTATCTCCTATGCACTTACAAATGGTAAGTGATGTTGTAACATTATTGTATTTCTTTCAGGGAAATGCTCCTACCTAAATTTAATTCAGAATTATTTTCTCTTAACGATTTTATTTTAATCGCTAATATTTTTTATATTGCGTTAATTTTCTTTTCTTCCATCTCTTGGCTTCCTGAGTTTGACAGTTTTATTCCAAAATTTAACTTTTCTAAATTATTATATTTCTGTTGTCTGAACTTGTAGTTTTATTTAACTATCAATTTCATACAAAGTCTTGGGGGGGGGGGGGATAATATTACAAATTTAAAATTTTTTCGCCAAAACTAACCTTTATACTATCTTAATTTTCTTATAATAATATTCCGTACTTACTTCAAATTATTAAATTAAAATCTTGTCTGTTAATCCTTATGCAGACGATATAAATTCTTAATTTGCCTTAAAAAACATTAATCCAGTATGCGTAAATTTAAAAAGATGGCTCTAAATTAAAAATATTCTTAATTAAAACTTTATTTCTTAATATTCCAAATAAAACTGATTTCTTCTATGTTTTTATCAACCCTTTTTAAGAAAGTCTTATTAAATTTATTCCAAACCCATACCTTTAAAAAATATCATTATTTTATTTTATCTATTTATTTATTTTTCCGCCGTCAACGATAATTTGCATATTAATAAATTCATTTCTTTTCTTTTTCTCTTAAAATTAATCATGTATAAAAATCGTCTGCCTAAGATATTTAAAATTCTGAGTCAATTATAAATTGGTTAAATAATATTTTTTTAAAAATAAATTTATCGTCTGTTTAAAATAATCTCGTAGCTGGACAAGAATTCTGTTTACATAAATAATGATGGTTAGAGATTACAGAATGTTCCAGAACTTTCTTTTTAGTTTAAAAAGGGGGAAGTCTCGAGATGAAAAGAAGATTCTTCTGAAGATTTCTTGGGTTGCTTCTTCGATGAGGACAGCTCGCTGAAATAATGATGGAATTTTTGCAAAAAGGAGCTTTTCCTTCCTCATTATCACGAATTTAATAAATGAATTTACAGCAGCCCATGACTAATTATTGGATCTTCTACATTTATTTATTATTTTTGTTTTTTCTCTCGCTTGCCATGACTGTGTGTTTCTTTTTAACCAGTGGAAATAATTCGAGTTCTCCTGAAATCGTCACATATATATATATATATATAAATGGAGATAATAGACGTTAACTTAAACCTTGCAGGAAAACTATAGCGATTATACTAGGTTACATAGTTTTTGAAAGGATTTTTTTTTTAGATATTTGTTTGTCTTAAACTAAGACTCAAAACATATGAGACATTTTTATATGATTTTTAACAGGAATATATCATAAAGATTGTATAGATAAAAGATACTGATAATAACAGTAAAATTTGTCCTATATGTTCCGACCCTTGCTATCATATGATTGTCTCGGAACTGAGAGCAGGAAATAACAATGATAAACCTACGAGGCAACTACTGGTGGTATTAGTTTTTGGCTTATGTATCACTTCACTTTCAGCAGACATGGGTTATTAGATTCCCCTATGTCTACTCTTCTATAAGAGAAAAAAAAAAAAAAAAAAAAAAAAAAAGATTTTTTTCTGTTCGATAACATACGTTTTTGTGCTGTCTGCTCTTGGACTATTTGCAGTAGAGTTTTCGGATTGAGCTTATAGTTGAACCTTCTCCAAACCGTTATTTGCCCATCAGACACAAATATGTTAAATTTTGATTCATTCACACAAATGACATTTTCCCAAATCGATACATCTTTGTCTACCATAGATTTTGCAAAATCCAGATGCAACTTTCTTGCTCTTTTCACTAACGAAAAGTTTTATTCTTGCAACTCTACTTTTGTATCCATATGATATGATAACTCCTCTAATTGTTTAAGAGTTTATTTTTATTGCAAATATTTTTTCTAATTTTGTTTTAAGCTTCACTGTACTAAATTCTTGCATTTTTCTTCATTTTATGCATAATAACCAACGATTTCTGGGAGTTAACTCTTGAGGAGCTTCTGATTTTAATGCTTTTGCAACAATTCCAAGTAGTTTCTATCGTTTTATAGAAGCAATAACAAAAACAGTTGAATGACTTAATTTGACAAAGTTTTGATGCTTTTACATTGTTGGAAATATTCTACGATTAATTACGAATAGAATTTATTATAAACGAAGTGGAACCCGTCGAAATTCGACGAAAGAAAATATTTAAGAAAGAACTGTTTCATTGATTTATAAAAAATCTACAAAATTAATTACAGTAAAAAATATATCTTATATTGGTCAGTCTAACCCTCAAACAAATATTACTTTAAGCTAAAATTAACAAAATATTATAAAACTCAATTATCCAAATTATTAAATGAAATAATAATTTACCGTATTTTATAACAGACGATATTTTTGATACGCATTTTAATTTTTTTTTTTCAATTTCAAGAGAAAATGAGGTGATTCTGTTGCCACAATTACGAAATTGGTACTAAAAATTATAAAAAAATTAATATCTCAAAAATAAATTGAGATAAAGCTTTGAAATGAATTGCACTTAAAAGTACTTTTTTTTTCTATACGGCGGTGTAAAAATTTATAATGTACGATGTTTAGGAGTGTAAAATTTTCAGTACCAAAAATTGCAAAATCGAAATTGCATGGGCAAATGTTGAGCATTTTATGTTCTATATATATATATATATATATATATATATATATATATATTTTAATTTTAAGAGAAAATGGATTGATCCTGTTGCCAAAATTACAAAATTGATACTAAAAACTATAAAAAAAATTAATATTTCAAAAATAAATTGAGATACAGCTTTCAGACAAATTTTATTTAAAGTAAATTTTTTTCTCTATACGACGGTGTGAAAATTTAAAATGTACGATGTTTAGGAGAGTAAAATTTCTTCTTAAGTATTCTTATAAAGTATATTCAGTAAAACTTCCAAAACAGACGCTCCCAAATAGCAAAAACCTCTGTTTATCCAACCCCTTTTCAATCTCTAACACAAATATTACTTGGATAATTCGAATTCTGTATATAGGCCACCTCCGAATAACGGACAAATCTGGTGCTACCGAGGTGTGCAATATACAGATCTTTTACTGTATATACTTTCATTTTTAGGCATCGAAAATAAATAACTACTTTGTACTGAAACGGAACAAAAATGGCTTCAAGGAATACTAGGAAAAGAAACATTCTTTCATCTATTATTTTGCAAATATCTCAAAAGTTCGCATTCAATTTTTGTTGAGCTGCATGATAAATGACTTTTTTCTTTAGAAATCATTCTATCAGGTAAAAGCACTAGAAAGATATTTTACTTTAAGTAGTTTATTTTTTTACAGAGACATCTATTATTCAATTAAAAAAAAGGAAAGAACATAAAGGTCTCTTGAATCTGAGACGTTGATTGGATTTTGGGAGTTTGCCAACGTAATTGAAACTATAGTATATCAAAAACTTTCATAATCTAGGTCAAAACAATGTTGCCAACAAAATGTAAAATTGATACAAAGGTCAAAATTAGTAATTCTTTTGTCTGTCTCATTTAACACAATCTCAATTATTAAAATAGTTTTTCACCGCAGCATATTTGTTATTGCCATTATTTTACGGTGAAGTAATTATTTTAGTTAAATTGATTGTAATACATTGTGTGTGAATTGATTGTATTTCTGAAAACAGCTGTTTTCAGAAAATATTACTTTGTTTTGTAAGGAATAACACTTTGTTTCGCTTGTATATAACATCTTAGTTGTAACATCTTTTCTTGCGCGATTATATTGGTAGGAAAATCTTGGATGGGTCCCTGAAAGTTTCATTTCAAGTCAACTCCATACCCGACTTGAACCAGAAAAGGGAAACAATCCACATTTAGAAAAAAAAAATAACAATTGTGGAAAAAAAATTAAATTATATCTCTAACATAAATTTTATCTTTTATATTGAAAAATGAACATATACATGTATGTATACAGGGTGAGTCATAAATATCGAAACAATAGGCTATCTCCTTAAATATTGCCCCTAGACCCATACTTCCAATTTCAAAAATTCATTAAAAAAGGTAAACTTTTTGATACGATAAGTTGCAACGTCATGGGGGTCTATTTGAAAAAGTACGAAAATTAACTTTTTATACGGCCCCCGTAGGATAAAAATTCCAATTAGGAAAACCTTCCTAATCGAGTCCAGAATAATACACAAAAAGTTGCATCTTCATATCTTCAAAACTCGCACAGTTATAGCCGTTTGAATAATTCATCAGGTTTTAAGGGATTAGACACAAATTAAAATGCGCGCAATCAGGGTCGTAGCTAGAAGTGATCTATAGGGGTCGTCATAATTTTTTTTTCTCTTTCTGACGCAGAAAGATAAATTAATGCATATTCACATTGTTCGTACTATGTTTCTTATTAAACTGTTGTAATAACTTCATTTTATACTAAGAAAAGAATGTGATGATAAAAATTTTGAGTGTATAACTGGTGCAAAATTAAACATCATGTTAGCTTCATATGTTCAAATAGAATGATTGAGTGTTGAATTACTTATTTTAGATGCAATTTAGTAACTCTGCAAAACTGTGAAAGGGTCTCAAAGCTAAATTAGATTTTTCAACAGAATTTCATTTGAATTTTCGAAGCAGAAATTCATTTAGTGACCTTGAAATCTTTTCCAGGGAGGGCTCAAAATATTTTAGTGGGGGGGGGGGGGGCTGAGCCGCCCATAGCGCCCCCTTAGCTACGGCCCTGCGCGCAATTCAAAAGACAATGTTACTTTAACAGTTCTAGGAAACGTGTAGAAAATCTATCTTTTGAGTTAGAATTTTGATCTTTTTCTTTTTTTTGTGATGGTTAGCCATATAATTTGCTAAGAAAATCACATCCTAAAATTTGTCATAAAATTTATAAAAATTTCATATGATTAATACCGGTTTAAATGGGATAGTTAAAAATCGTTATAATTCCAAACATTATTTATCGGATTTCAATTTCTTTCCGTTTAATTAAAGATGAAAATCTGATTTTAGTTTTGTTTCGGGGTTTTTGTTTTTCAATATTAATTTTAGAACTATTAAAAATATTTATAGAAAAAATAATATAACTTAAAAAAAAATCTTATTTTCAAAAGTAAATAATTTTTCAATTTTGCCCGAAACAAACCTATTATAAAATAATTAAAAATGACATGTTTCAAGTTTGTACTTTTTTTCTTTAACAATTCTTAACTTTTAATAAGGTCTGCACCGGACGGAATTTTCAATCCCGGTCTCGAACAATCCGTATTAAAATAACTGTCTCTGACTGACCTAATACGTGCATGAAATAAGTAAAATTTGGTTCGATCAACATTTTTACGAAAAAACACATAAATTTTTAAATAGCTTTTATTTAAAAAAAAAAAAAAAAAAAAAAAAAAACCTTTCAATTTTTTTTTTTTTTTTTTTTTAAGAATAGTATATTTAGATGCTAAAAAATTAAACACAATAAAATCAGAAAAAAAAAATCTGCCTATGACGGAATTCTGTCTTAAACAAAAAATGTGTTGATCCATGCAAAATGAATACATTAATACCTGAGAAAAAATAAGCTCCATTTTACCATCCGAGGAAGGGTATTTCTCTATTACGTAATTTTTCTTTCCTATGTGATTCCGTCTTAAAAGGTTTTACTGTAAAACATTTTTCAAAGTCTCCAACGCACGGGATATGGATTAGCGATATTAAAATAAGTGAAACATTTAGATATAAACAGAGATTCATTGATAAAATAAATATATCACAGCCTTTGGCGCTTCTCTAATAATAAAAAATATAAATGCAAGAAACTAAAAGCTATAATAAGTATTTTTGGTCAAAAATCCTCCCCGCGAAACAATTTTTAACAATACTGAAGTAAAAAACTATGTAGAAATTCACGGCTGGGCCGGACTATGATTTAAACTTTTTTTTAGGCTGGTCTGGATTATGATTTTAACGTTTTTCCATGCCGGGTAGAAATTTTTTCCCTATGGGTCGGTTTGGGACTGGACCTAGATATTTCGATCCATGCAGACCCCCAGTGCTAACTACCAACATATTTTGAAAACAAGTTTTGATTTAAATCAATACGCTGCTTTATTATGTCCAAATAAGAGGCACGGTCTTGAATCGACATTTAATACGGATAATTTGTGGACGATTTCTCATTTGCTTTGAAAACAAGTCAAAAATTCTTCGTTTACAGGCATGGTAAATTGGTGTAAGTCACGAATTTTGGAGAATTTTGGATTTTAATATCTCTGTCAGATTTTCAGATATGGAGAGGAAATTTTTTTTTGTTCAATTTAGGAATGGATAAGGAATAACTTCCTAATTGGGAATTTTGCTCTATAAAATATACAGTGAAACCTCCAAATAAGGGACACTCCGAATAAGGGACACCTCTATTTAAGAGACAAAATTTCCGGTCCCAGTCCCTTGGTATAGGACGTGTAATGTATTTACCTCTAAATAAGGGACACTCGATTTAAGGGACACTTGAAAACGAGATTAAAAAGACTGGTTTTTGAATTTCAGATAATGAAGTAGATGAAAATGAAAATACATATTTTTTGAACTTATCAAACAGATAGACATTCATGCTGATACAGAGGCATATGACACTATTAATGGCCATTTATTTACCCACAATTCTGATTCAACATTAGTTCTTTTATCCGCATTGAAAGTAATGATAAAAATTGTGAGGGTGATTCTGAAAATGGAGAATAAAACGAAAACTGTGAAATAAAAAAGTTTGCATACACTTTTAAGCTGTTTTCAGATCCAAAAAAGGCAACTTTTAAGACATATGTTTTAATCAATTTTTATCTGGAAATGCCTGAAACTAGCAAGTGTTGTTCAAAAAATGTGTAATTGACCGATTTTTCTTATTTTTTGCAAATGCAATAGACCTTTCAGAAACTATCAATTTGGGCGTTTTGAACCAAATTTCCACGCGAAAGAAAAATAACTACTCAAAAAAGGGTAAAAAATGTCTTTGTCACGTGATCAAAATCACTTATTACTTAACAGGTAATTTATTTTTCAAAAAATTGAAAATACCGTTCAATTGCAAATCGCTTCCATAGTCAAGCCTTTCAATTTTATATCTTTCAATTAAAAAATGAATTGTAAATGCGCCAAAATGTTTCCCGCTTTCTTTGATAGATTTGTTACCTTAAAATATGCAAAACAGTTTAATACTTTTTTTCTTTGGTAAATACTGCTGGAAATGAAGAACTGTAATTTATAAGTATGGTAAATGAACATTTGAAAGGTTTATACTAAAAAAATGAAATTTGCAAAATAATCATTTTTGATTGTTATTTCAAGTAAAGTTCTTTCAAATGTTTTTAATACTTTTTGCGGCATGTACACAGTTTGCATAAAAATACAAATCAATAATTCTACAAATCATTTAATAATTTTGTAATTAACTGAAAATTTTAATGAATTAATTAATTTTTCTTCCTTTTGTGTGATTAACATCGGGGGGCACGGCAGTGCCCCCGCCAAGTCGAGCGCGAGGCAAACACTGCCGTACCATCCTTTACTGGAACCATTTCGCCGCATTTTTAGGCCCTTATTTGAGAACCTCTGGATAAGACCAGAACGCTGAAATTTTCGTCAATCAGTAAGCTATAATCACATACTTAAAATCCAAAATTTCAAGTTTATAGGTTATTTAGTTCCGAAGTTAAGTGAAAGCAAAGTTTCGCATTTATGACACTCACTCACTCATGATCATCAGAATAGAACTAATACTTCCCATAAACTCAGAGAGCTGAAATTTGGTACAGAGTTAGGGTTTTATGGCCACATTAAGGAAAAACTATAAAAACTAAGATAATCGAAGATCTGGAGTCCCTGGTGACCCTGATTAGAAAACACAAGAGCCCAACCAAACTATTAGAGATCGACATACCGCCTTTACAAAAAATATTCAACTTGGTGGGCCTCTTCATTTGATGTCAAAAATTGAAGGTCTGAAATATCTAATGAAGAGCCCTCAGCTGGTCTTAGCTGTATTAGCAGTGGTGCAGCCAAGGGGGTGGTTTTGGGGTTAAAACCCCTCCCAGAGCTAAGAAAGATCGCTACAATTGCCGCTTATATGAATCAAAACCATACTTAATATTTAAACGTTTTGCCGTACATCAGATTCCGCCACTTTATTGAACCAGATTTCATTTAATAAAGGGATTCAATAAAATGGAAAAATTCTACTTAAAACTGTGAAAGTGCATATTACATTGATTAGTTAAGTAAAAATTGGTTATTTGAACTAAATCAATTTTCTGAGCCGTATTGAGCCTCAATCGGACAGAGATATACTGTCTAACCGATTGATACCTCTGCTTTCGCATCTCAATGAAGGAAGGTTAATGGAAATAGCACAATGTTTGAGGGACTTACCAGAAGATAGTTTGTTTACTACCGACTAGAAATATGTGTATGCAGTTAGATAATGCTAAGAGGGAGCTAAAGTAATGCTTAGGATAAACATTGATGTTAGTTTAGGTTTAGTGAATGGGTCTATAGGCGTTGTACAGATAGTGAGGTGGGACCCGGAAGACCAAACAAAGCCTAAACAATTGGTAGTAAAATTCGCTAACAATTTGATTCACGAATTATTACCTATTAAGTCAAAATTTGAGATCATACTCCGGGCATACGTGTACAGAGAACAATTCCCAATCTGTGTGACGTATGCCCTAACAATTCACAAGAGCCAAGGTCTAAGTCTAAAAAATGCCCTCATGGACATTGGCCCCTCCATATTCTCTTGTAGCCAAGCCTACGTGACGCTTTCCCGAGTAACCAATCTTCATGGAGTGCACCTCATAAATGTTGACTTCAAGTGTATAAAAGCTCAAGCTTCAGCGATCACAGAATACAACCCGCTTAAGCGTAAAAACCGCGCCGATCTTTCAGAAATTAAACCATCTAAAAGAATAAATAATGAACGCGAATGGGCAATACGAAAAACTGTTGCTACTGCACAAGAGTCAGAACCGGAAAAAAAAGAAAAGAAAGATTTGTAATAATAAAAAAAACTACTCCTAAAAAGAAAAAAAATGTGTCAAATAAAAAAATCTAATAAAATAAATCAATATGCCCACGTTTCTACAAAAAGAAGTGAAATCCCACCAAAAACTTTCTGTAAAAAACTAGCCAAGTCTCGATGGAGCTGCTTGTTTATCTCTAAAAAGTAATGAAATCTAGACAAAGTCGTGCCAAGTCTAAGGTTCCTTACTGCGATTTCTTTATTATTATAGTTAATGTTGTGTGACTTGGCCGTTGAAGGGTACATAAAGGTACAAAACCAGGTGCTCCACGACACCATTGCACCAATCTGTCGCCATAACCGCTACCTATTGACGATGACCCATTGACGTGTACCCTTCAACGGCCAAGTCACACAACATTAACTATAATAATAAAGAAATCGCAGTAAGGAACCTTAGACTTGGCACGACTTTGTCTAGATTTCATTACTTTTTAGAGATAAACAAGCAGCTCCATCGAGACTTGGCTAGTTTTTTACAGAATGTTTTTGGTGGGATATTTTATACACTTTCGGTCATTTAAGGGGCATCATTTTTAAGGCTTTGCTATTTTTATATCCTTCAGAACGATTAATTTAAAATAATATAAAAACTCCGAATAAGGGACATCTCTATTTAACCTCTTCAGTTCTGGAGTACTCATTTTTTATAAATTATGATGTTTCAAGAGTGATTTGGAGTTGATTACAAATGTTGTTCACATGTGCATGAATGTTGAAAACATGTGTAAATATGTTGTACCCATTTGGGTACAATGAGTCTTTACTATACATTTCCGGATAAAGAAACTAATTTTCTGTGTAACTATTGTGTACACTTGGTTATTAATGAATTGTTTTAGGAATGAATAAATTATTTGATTTAGTCTTACAAAACAATTTAAAAGGACTTTTTTTCATTTTTTGAAATAATATGAAGTAATATACTGAATTTACTGCTAAAATATGTCATGCTTTTTAGTAACTTTAAAAATTTCTAACACGTTTGAAATGTTGTACAGTATTTAGCATTCTAAAAGCCCGCATGTATTAATAAAAAAATCTTCACTTATACCATGAGTGACAAATGCAATGCAAAGAGATACGTTCTTCCTTTTGCGATCAAATTTACACTTTGCTGATTTTGTAATACATTCTCCTGATACCGAAGATCGCCTAAGGACAGTACGTACCTTACTAAATGTAGTCAGAAATGCCTGTCTTAAATTTTCTGGGACAAAACTTAACTCAATTGATGTGCAAAAGATCCCGTTTGGAAAGAAATATGGTTTCCGTCAATATCTTCCTTCGAAGCCCAACACCTGAAATATAAAATTTTTGTTCTTGCCTCAAGTGATGGTTCAGTACTGGATTTTCTCTTGTACACAGGAAAAAATGTCGTACTTGTTGAAGCTATGAAAGACTTACAGTTTGATGGAGCAGTTGTAAAATAATAATATAATAATAATAATAATAAAAAGTGAGAGTGTACCCATAAATGAAAGTAGTACTTTATACACTGACAGATATTTCACTGTCGTGAAAACAACTTAACATCTTCTTTCAAAGAGAATTCTGTGCACTGGGACAGTCATGAATAGGAAGTGTATAAGACAGTGCAATGAAACGTGTTGAGTGGACTGAGTTTGCTAGATCAGATAATAAAATTCTGGTGTTGAAATGGAAGGACAAGAAATATGTGCATATGACGTTTACCACATGTGGAAGTGAGTTCAGTGATACAAGTGAGCGCTGGCGTAAAGATAAAAAAGCCAAGGTTGGTTACAACCTTAGTTACAACTAGACCAGCTATAATAAGAATGTATAAAGCACATTTCGGTGGAATCAATCTAAACGATAGGTTCACTGATGCGAACACGTAAATAGCCAATTCGGGTCTCTTCTCACTTTCTCGACTCAATTACCGTAAATAGTTGGGTTTTGTGTACAAGATATTATAGATCCTTCAATATTCCGAAAAGAGATCAAATGAGTTTACTCGAATTCTGTCTTTACATTGCTGAAGTCCTTATAAAATCTGAAAATAAAAGTCTGCTGTTGGAAGACCACGAAAATCAGAGCAATCATCCAATGAATCTACATCTTCTAAAAAAAAAAAAAAGGAGAATAACCATGTCTATTCCCAAAAATGAAGTTTGCTATGATGAATTTGGTCATAAGCCTGAATCTGTTGCTAGGATATATCAATCTCGATGACGCATGGAAGGATGCAAAGGAAAATCAAGAATAAAATTTGTGAAATGTAATCTACTTCTTTTTCTTAAGAATAATAACTATTTCAAAAAATTCCATAATAAATGGTATATTGTTAGAAGATTATTATTACAAGGTATGCATAATATTTTAAGATATGTATAGTATATGTATCGTAAATATAGTATACAGGACTGCCACAGGCGACTATTTTTATATTCCGTTCGCATCAGTATTTTTTTAACATAAATTTTAAAATTTATTTTTTCTACAAATGTTATCAAAGTATTTGTTAAAGATTTCTGGTTAAAGAAAGTGGTGTCAGTTAGAATTAAAAATTAGTCGCTAGTGGCAGCTCTGAGTATAGTAGCAAGATATGTATTACAATTACTGCAAGGTATGTATAATATTTTGGCACAATATATAACTTTAGGTAAAAAATCATTTAAGTTGTTTAAATTGATATATTTTTTAAACAATAAATAGGTCTATTTATTGTAAAACAAAATTGGTTTTATTTATTTAAAGAATGACACTTTTACTCAATTGTGACCTGATGTACCCATATGGGGACATAAATTTTAAATATTTAAAATTTTTAAAAATAAAAAACTAATTTGTTTTTCTTTTTTTCTAAGCCTAAAAGCGTCATCATTTGCAAATAAAATAATTAAATAATTTTTCTATGCAGCAGATTTTTCTCGGGACTGAAGAGATTAAGGGATAAAAGTTCTGGTCCCATAGGTGTCCCTTATTTGGAGGTTTCACTGTATATAAAATATATATTTTATAGAGCCGTATAAAAATTTAATCTTCGTATTTTTTTAAATAGAGCCCCCATGGAGTTGCAACGTATCTTATCAGAAATTTCACCCTTTTTTATGACTTTTTGCAATTGGAAGTATGGGTCTAGAGGCAATATTTAAGGAGATAGCCTATTGTTTCGATATTTATGACTCACCCTGTATATACTCATCAATGCTCATATCTATAGTTTCTAACACCTAAAAATTATTCTAGATTTTTTTTCTTAAATCCGTTCAACTCGAACCAGATCTACAAAAGTCAAGTCTTATCCCAAATACGACCTAAACCGGAAATAATTAAAATCAACTCGAATCGAAATGAGAAAAAAATTAGTGTTAAGTTGATCCGTCCTGCAATTTTAGTCAGGCCTTGTTTGAGAGAAATCATGTTAGAATACAGTTCTGCAATGAACGAAGATAATTTTCGACGACACACAATTTGCCTTGAACCCGATGTATTGCAACTTGCATCCGACCCGAACCCCCCCCCCCCCTCCCAAAAAAAAAAAAAAAAAAAAAAACTAAATAATGTTTTATTGCAAATATAGAAAAATAATCTAAAATTATATCTCTAATACTAATTTTATGTTTCGTTAGAAAAATGGATAAATCTGTATTCTTTAGTATTCAAATATAATAAAACCTTTCAATAATGGACATTTTGGGATTGTTTAACAGAGTTAGACATTCGGAGTCACACGTGCTATTTCTGTATAGATTGGGAGTTAGCCACTATTAAGATGTAGAAGCTTACAAATATATAAGTGTTAGAAATTGAAATAGGGTTTGTTAAATAGATATCTGCTTTTCCAAAGTGTATTACAGAAATATTACTGTATGTAGATTTTTGACATGAAAAATTATTTTGGACGTTCTTTTAAAAAATCGGGTGAACCTGAATTCGAGTTGCAAGAGTGAAAACCCAATATAAAACCGACCAGAACCCCCCCCCCCCCCCCAAAAGAATCAATCCGACCTGAACCCGATATGCAATGAAAAAAATATAGCGCCAATATAATCCGATTCATACATGGTAGAAGAACAGGAATGACAAACGTTGAGGTATTGCAAATTTTGGAATGAAATGATTTTATAAACATTTAACGGCTTTAATAATAGCTTGTACTTTCATAAAAACATACAAAAATAATAATAAATAAAGTAACAAACAACGCGAATTAAAAAAAAAACTTCTCAAAAAAAAAAAAAAAAAAAAAAAAAAGTTTGAACCAAAAATGCTAAAGAAATCAAAAAGCAGCCCACCCTTCCCCCTTGATATATCTAACGCTATCAAGTGCCAGCCTCTCCCCCTCTCTCCTAAAGTGATAATATACGAGGGTTGTAAATTAAATAGTGGCAACTTAAGGCCCTACATCAGTAACGCTCCGAGATAGAACGGCTAATGTTATTTCAATGGAAGAAATTTATCGGTTTCATTCCTTTGCATTTTGCTCAAATTTAATAATTTTTGTTGTTTTGAAAACCTGTAGGTTTAAACTGTGCACGTCATTTTGAAATTTTATTTCTTTTTTTTATTTTAAGGCGATACAAGTGCGTTATTTTATAGTCTTTAAAATTCACCTTTAATGTCTTATTACGAAAAATCTGTTTGACATTTTAAAATTTGGTAAAACAGCATGCAGAGTTTAATTATTTAGCTTTCAGAAAATGTTTTTTATTTTGATTTTTAAAAAAATTTTATCTATGCTATTTGTATAAAAAGTTGAAGCACTTTGATTTAAAATAGTCGAAAATGGTGTTTAACTCCGCCTTTAAAAGGGAGACGCCTTAAAAGTAATTAGGGTGAAAGACGATATGGGTTTACTCTGTAGGGAGTCTTACAGGGACGAAGGTGTAAAATCTTGCCTGTGGCTATTAGTAAAATGTTGTTTGCTGCTTTAGGATGAAAAAATAAAAACATCCTTTTCTGAATGCATGTCATCTGCAGTCGACAAAGGGAAAAGAAGAAAGAGCAGATAGAAAATAACAATGGTTCTGACATTAAAAATGAATAGATATATTCGCGAATAAATACATTTGTATTAAATTTTTCTATATCTTTTTTTTTTTTTTTTTTTTGTATCATTCTTTTAGACAATTCTTAATGAATTAGTTTAAATGTTCCTTTTCATAAATATTTCTATTTTAATCAATAAAAGTTTGCAGTATACCCACTCTAAAATATAAAGTAATTATTATGCAATTCATGATTAAATTGGATAACACTAATTTAAAAGATAGAAATATATTTATTTTGACACTTCTATCGAAAATTATGACTAATTTACAATACTTTAGCAAATATATTCTGTTGCGGTAAAATTCACATCTGTAAATGATATATTTATGCTTTATTGTATATAAATTGTCTTTCCTTTCTTTTTCCCTTTCAGAAAGATAAACGAATGATTTTTAAAGTTCTTATACTATTTTAACTAAATAATACGTATATATTCCAAAGCCTGTCATAGTCTAACTGATCTAAATTTTAGAATAACGGTTTTTTCAGTCAGGCGAAAAGACAAACTCAGTTATACTAAACATATGGAAGATTTTTATAAAGATGACATATTTTCATTCCAATTTTTAATTAATTTTTTTTTCTGCATAGTATAACTGACGATGGTTAGTATAGAGGCCGCTTTTTACTTTTTTCGATACTGATTGTAGATTTTAAATATGAGGATAATATCACTTTTGAAAACGATTCCGAAAATGAAACTGTCCTGTAAAGAAAATTAAAAAAGTAGAAAAAGGCCTTTGAAGCGATCGCTCTGAGCTATTAAAGGGGGAAAAAATATTAAAATGCAGACGAGATTTATTTATAAATTTCGACCGTTGGATTATCGTCGAAAGAATTATTATAAGCTAGTAAATTGTTTCGCTTGATTAAAGTTTTTTTTTTTTTTTTTTTTTTTTTTTTAATACCCGTAAAATAAATAGAAAAATAGAAAATGGCTTTGTGCAAATCGCTTTCAACTAGGCAAAGTAAGAAAAAAAAAATACTTAAAACTATTAAAACACAGACGGTAAACTTTTATAAATTTCTTTCATAGCATTAGGTTTAAAGCGAAGGCATTGTTTCGTTTAACTGTAGTAGCCTCTTTAAAATAAATGAAATCGTAAAGGCTATTCAATGTAAGAGAAAAAAAAATAATAATTTTTTTTAAATGTAGGCGAGATATCTTTATAAATTTCTACAGTGGGATTTCGCTTGACTGTAGTAAGTCACTTTAAAATACCTGTATCGAAATCAAAAATTGTAAAAGGGTCTTAGTACAGAAAGATCTCAGCTGTTCAGTATAAAAAAGATTATTAAAATATAGACGAGATATTTCTATAAATTTCTGTCATAGGATTTCGCTTCATTGAAGTAAACACCTTTAAAATACCCGTAAAAAAATAAAAAAAATATAAAAAGGTAATTTGTACAGAAATATCTCAGAAATTCAATGCTAAAAAAATCATTTAAAAATTAAAATGTTGACCAGATATCTTTATAAATTTCTATAATGGGATTTCTCTCTATTCAAGTAAGCCACTTTAACATACCCGTAAAAAAATCTAAAAAATGTAAAAAGGTCTTTGCACAGAGAAATCTCCGATATCTAATGCCCCCCCCCCCCTCCCGAAAAAAAGTTTAAAGACAATTAAAATACAAACGAGATATCTTTAAGAATTTCTAAAATGTGATTTAGCTGCATTGAATTAAGTAATTATAAAATACCCGTGACAAAGCCATAAAGATATAAAACATTCTTTGTAAAGAAAGATATCAGTTATATAATGAAACAAAAATTACAAGTATTAAAATGATCTTTAGAAATGACATTTAAATGATCTTAAAGATATCTTTATAAATTTCTACCATGGGATTTTGCTTGATTGAGGTAATCATCAGTTTATATTTACTTGTAGACGAGATATCTTTATAAATTTCTAACATTCAATGCTAAAAAAATCATTTAAAAATATTAAAATGTAGAAGAGAAAAATATATATTTATATGAACTTCAAAACTTCATAGGATTTCGCTTGATTGAAGTAAGCCCCTTGAAAACCCCCATAACAAAATCAAAAAAATATAAAACGGTCTTTGTACCGAAAGATCTCAGATATCCAATGCCAAAAAATCATTTAAAAAGATTTAAATGTAGAAAAGATACATTTATAAATTTCTACAATAGGATTTCGCTTGACTGAAGTAGCCTCTTTAAACACCTGTAAACAACACCAAAAAAAGTACAAAACGGTATTCACACCGAAAGATCTCAGCTATCCAATGACAAAAAAATTATTTAAAAATATTAAAATGTAGAAGAGATATTTTTACAAATTTCTACCATTGGAATTCACTTGACTGAAGTAGCCTCATTAAAACACCTGTAAACAAAATCAAAAAAATACAAAACGGTCTTTGAACCGAAAAATTTCAGCTATCCAATGCCAAAAAATCATTTAAAAATATTAAAATGTAGAACAGATATTTTTATAAATTTATGCAATTGAATTTCACTTGACTGAAATAGCTTTTTTAAAATTCCCCTAAACAAAGACGAAAAAGTACAAAATGGTCTTTGTACCGAAAAATCTGAGATATCGAATGCCAAAAAATAATTTAAAAATATTAAAATGTAGAAGAGATATTTTTATAAATTTCTAACATTGGATTTCACTTAACAGAAGTAGCTTTTTAAAAATGCCCCTAATAAAAGTCTAAAAAGTACAAAACGGTCTTTGTACTGAAAGATCTTAGCTATCCCATGACAAAAAAATCGTATAAAAATATTAAAATGTAGACGAGATATTTTTATAAACTTCTACCATTGGAATTCACTTCGCTGAAGTAGCCTCTTTAAAACACCTGTAAACAAAATAAAAAAAAGTACAAAACGGTCTTTGTACCGAAAGAGCTCAGCTATCCAATGACAAAACTAGTTGGATGTGTCAATCCCAAAACTTTCTTCTATCTCATAAATACATTTTAATATTTAAAAAAAAAAAAAAAAAAAAAAAAAAAAAAGTGGTGATCCCAAAATTACCCACTATCAAATTTCCTCGAACATTTGACCTAGCCTAATGAGATTCTGGTATCCGAAAAGCCTAAAACCCAAAATTTAATTAATATTCTGAGAAAATGAGCTTAGTAGTGTCTGATGTTGGGTAATTTATACTAAAACCTAATAAGCATCTATTTATGTCAAGACCTAACAGAATCTGAAATTTGATGGAATTTCGTCCATTAGTTCTTGAGATATAGTTATAACAAAAAATTTTCAAAACGTAGCACAGCAACACCATATCTTGGGAAATTTATACCAAAACGTAAAAAAGCGTCTAATTATGTTATGGTGTAAAAGAATCTGAAGTTTGATGAAATTCTGTGCATTAGTTCTTGAGATATAGCTAGTTTAAAAAAAACCGTGTAAAATATAGCAAAGCAGCACCATCAGTTGAAGGATTTATAACAAAACGTAATCATCGTGTAATTATGTTATATGTCATTTTGTAACGAAATCTGAAGTTTGGTGAAATTCTGTGCGTTGGTTGTTGAGATATAGCTATCGAAAAAATTGTGCAAAATGCAGCATAGCTGCACCACCTGTTGCAAGGTTAATACCAAAATTTAATCAGCGTCTAATTATGTTACATATTCTAGTGTAACAGAATCTAAAATTTGATAAAGTTCTCTGCATTAGTTCTTGAGATATAGGTATCGCAAAAATCGTGCAAAATGTAGCATAGCAGCGCCACCTATAGGGCAGTTCACACCAAAACTTTATCAGCGGCTATGTATCTCAAGGTATCGCAGAATCTGAAATTTGGTGAAATTCTGTGCGATAGTTGTTGAGATATAGCTATCATGAAAATCATGAAAAACGTGGCATAGCAGCGCCACCTGATGGCCAATTTACACCAAAACTTAATCAGCGTCTATGTATATCAAGGGGTCACAGAATCTGAAGTTTGGTGAAATTCTGTGCATTAGTTCTTGAGATATAGCAATCTTGAAAATCATGAAAAACGTAGTATAGCAGCGCCACCTGCAGGCCAATTTTCACCAAAAACCAATAGGCACTAATTCCTATCAAGATCTAACTGAATATAAAATTTTATTAAATTTCGAGCATTAGTTCTTGAGATAGAGCGCCCACAAATTTTTTGTCACATACAGACAGACAGACACACAGACAGACAGACAGACAGGCAGACAGACAGACAGACAGACGGACAGACTCACAGACAGACATTTTCTAAAAATAGCCAAAACGTGTTCAGGACCTTCTAAAACGTATAAATCCGTCGAAAACCGGAAGTCGAAAATTATCATGAATCCAATACTTTCTTCTTGTAAAGATAGAAGAAAGTAAAAAATCATATAAAATGAAGAAGAGATATTTTTATAAATTTCTACCAATGGATTTCACTTCACTGAAGTAGCCTCTTTAAAACACCTGTAAACAAAGTCGAAAAAGTACAAAACGGTCTTTGTACCGAAAGATCTTAGCTATCCCATGACAACAGAATCATTTAAAAATATTAAAATGTAGACGAGATATTTTTATAAATTTCTACTATTGGAATTCTCTTGACTGAAGTAGCTGTTTTAAAATTCCCCTAAACAAAGTCGTAAAAGTACAAAACGGTCTTTGTACCGAAAGATCTTAGTTGTCCAATGACAAAAAAATCATTTAAAAATATTAAAATGTAGAAGAGATATATTTATAAATTTCTACCATTGGATTTCACTTGACAGAAGTAGCTTTTTTAAAATTCCCCTAATAAAAGCCTAAAAAGTACAAAACGGTCTTTGTACCGAAAGAACTCAGCTATCCCATGACAAAAAATTGTTTAAAATTATTAAAATGTAGAAGAGTTATTTTTTATAAATTTCTACCATTGGATTTCACTTGACAGAAGTAGCTTTTTTAAATTCCCCTAATAAAAGTCTAAAAAGTACAAAACGGTCTTTGTACCGAAAGATCTTATCTATCCCATGACAAAAGAATCATTTAAAAATATTAAAATGTAGACAAGATATTTTTAAAAATTTCTACCTTTGGAATTAACTTGGCTGAAGTAGCCTCTTTAAAACACCTGTAAACAAAATAAAAAAAAGTACAAAACGGTCTTTGTACCGAAAGATCTCAGCTATCCAATGACAAAAAAAAAAAAAAAAAAAAAAAAAAAAAAAAAAAAAAAAATCATTTAAAAATATTCAAATGTAGACGAGATATTTTTATAAATTTCTACCATTGGAATTCACTTGACTGAAGTAGCTTTTTTAAAATTCCCTTAAACAAAGTCGTAAAAGTACAAAACGGTCTTTGTACCGAAAGATCTTAGCTATCCAATGACAAAAAATAATTTAAAAATATTAAAATGTAGAAGAGATATTTTTATAAATTTCTACCATTGGAGTTCACTTGACTGAAGTAGCTTTATAAAATTCTCCTAAACAAAGTCGAAAAAGTACAAAACGGTCTTTGTACAGAAAGATCTCAGCTATCAAATGACAAAAAAATCATTTAAAAATATTAAAATGTACAAGTGATATTTTTATAAATTTCTACCATTGGAATTCACTTGACTGAAGTAGTCTCTTTAAAACACCTGTAAACAAAATCAAAGAAGTAAAAACAGTCTTCGTACCGAAAGATCTCAACTATCAAATGAGAAAAAATCATTTAAAAATATTAAAATGTAGAAGAGATATTTTTATAAATTTCTACCATTGGATTTCACTTGACTGAAGTAGGTTTTTTAAAATTCCCCTAATAAAAGTCTAAAAAGTACAAAACGGTCTTTGTACCGAAAGATCTTAGCTATCCCATGACAAAAGAATCATTTAAAAATATTAAAATGTAGACGAGATATTTTTATAAATTTCTACCATTGGAATCCACTTGGCTGAAGTAGCCTCTTTAAAACACCTGTAAAGAAAAAAAAATTACTAAACGGTCTTTGTACCGAAAGATCTCAGCTATTCCATGACAAAAAAATCATTTAAAAATATTAAAATGTAGGAGAGATATTTTTATAAATTTCTAACATTGGATTTCACTTGACTTTTCACTAGCTTTTTAAAAATTCCCCTGAACAAAGTCGAAAAAGTACAAAACGATCTTTGTACCGAAAGATATCAGCTATCCAATGATAAAAAAATCATTTAAAAATATTAAAATGTAGGAGAGATATTTTTATAAATTTCTACCATTGGATTTCACTTGACTGAAGTAGCTTTTTTAAAATTCCCCTGAACAAAGTCGAAAAAGTACAAAACGATCTTTGTACCGAAAGATATCAGCTATTCCATGACAAAAAAATCATTTAAAAATATTAAAATGTAGGAGAGCTTTTTTTATAAATTTCTACCATTGGATTTCACTTGACTGAAGTAGCTTTTTTAAAATTCCCCTGAACAAAGTCGACAAAAGTACAAAAACGATCTTTGTACCGAAAGATCTCAGCTATTCCATGACAAAAAAAATAATTTAAAAATATTAAAATGTAGGAGAGATATTTTTATAAATTTCTACCATTGGATTTCACTTGACTTTTCACTAGATTTTTAAAAATTCCCCTGAACAAAGTCGAAAAAGTACAAAACGATCTTTGTACCGAAAGATATCAGCTATCCAATGATAAAAAAATCATTTAAAAATATTAAAATGTAGGAGAGATACTTTTATAAATTTCTACCATTGGATTTCACTTGACTGAAGTAGCTTTTTTAAAATTCCCCTGAACAAAGTCGAAAAAGTACAAAACGATCTTTGTACCGAAAGATATCAGCTATTCCATGACAAAAAAATCATTTAAAAATATTAAAATGTAGGAGAGCTTTTTTTATGAATTTCTACCATTGGATTTCACTTGACTGAAGTAGCTTTTTAAAAATTCCCCTGAACAAAGTCGACAAAAGTACAAAAACGATCTTTGTACCGAAAGATATCAGCTATTCCATGACAAAAAAAAAATCATTTAAAAATATTAAAATGTAGGAGAGCTTTTTTTTTATAAATTTCTACCATTGGATTTCACTTGACTGAAGTAGCTTTTTTAAGATTCCCCTGAACAAAGTCGAAAAAGTACAAAACAATCTTTGTACCGAAAGATATCAGCTTTCCAATGATAAAAAAAATCATTTAAAAATATTAAAATGTAGGAGAGAGATTTTTATAAATTTCTACCATTGGATTTCACTCTACTGAAGTAGCTTTTTTAAAATTCCCCTGAACAAAGTCGAAAAAGTACAAAACAATCTTTGTACCGAAAGATATCAGCTTTCCAATGATAAAAAAAATCATTTAAAAATATTAAAATGTAGGAGAGAGATTTTTATAAATTTCTACCATTGGATTTCACTCTACTGAAGTAGCTTTTTTAAAATTCCCCTGAACAAAGTCGAAAAAGTACAAAACAATCTTTGTACCGAAAAATATCAGCTATTCCATGACAAAAAATCATTTAAAAATATTAAAATGTAGAAGAGATATTTTTATAAATTTCTACAATTGTATTTCACTTGACTGAAATAGCTTTTTTAAAATTCCCCTAAACAAAGACGAAAAAGTACAAAACGGTCTTTGTACCGAAAGATATGAGACATCGAATGCCAAAAAATCATTTAAAAATCTTTAAAAGTAAAAAGACATATTTATAAAATTCTACTATAGGATTTTGCTTGAATGAAGTAGCTTCTTTAAAACACCTGTAAACAAAATAAAAAAAGTACAAAACAGTCTTTGTTCCGAAAGATCACAGCTATCCAATGCCAAAAAAATCATTTAAAAATATTAAAATGTAGAAGAGATATTTTTATAAATTCCTACCATTGGATTTCACTTGACTGAAGTAGCTTTTTTAAAATTCCCTTAAACAAAGTCGAAAAAGTACAAAACGGTCTTTGTACCGAAAGATCTGAGATATCGAATGCCAAAAAATAATTTAAAAATATTAAAATGTAGAAGAGATATTTTTATAAATTCCTACCATTCGATTTCCTTTGCCTGAAGTATCTTTTTTAAAACATCTGTAAACAAAATTAAAAAAGTACAAAACGGTATTTGTACCGAAAGATCTAAGCTATCCAATGACAAAAAAAAAAAAAAAAACATTTAAAAATATTAAAATGCAGAAGATATATTTTTATAAATTTCTACTATTGAATTTCACTTGACTGATGTAGCCTCTTTAAAATACCTGTAAACAAAATAAAAAAAATACAAAACGGTACTTGTACCTAAAGATCTCAGCTATCCCATGACAAAAAAATCATTTAAAAATCTTTAAATGTCGAAAAGACATATTTATAAAATTTTACTATAGGATTTCGCTTGACTGAAGTAACTTTTTAAAACAGCTGTACACACACACACACACACAAAAAAAAAAAAAAAAAAAAAAAAAAAAAAAAAAACTTCGGTACTTGTACAGAAAGATCTCAGCTATTCAATGACAATAAAATCATTTAAAAATATTAAAATGTAGAAGAGATATTTTTATAAATTTCTACCTTTGGATTTCATTTGACTGAAATAGCCTCTTTAAAACATCTGTAAATAAAATCAAAAAAGTACAAAACGGTCTTTGTACCAAAAGATCTGAGATATCGAATGCCAAATATTGATTTACAAATAGTAAAATGTAGAAGAGATATTTTTATAAATTTCTACCTTTGGATTTCATTTGACTGAAGTAGCCTCTTTAAAACAACTGTAAACAAAATCAAAAAAGTACAAAACGGTCTTTGTACCAAAAGATCTGAGATATCGAATGCCAAATAATGATTTACAAATAGTAAAATGTAGAAGAGATATTTTTATAAATTACTACCATTGGATTTCACTTCACTGAAGTAGCTTTTTTAAAATTCCCCTAAACAGAGTCGAAAAAGGAAACAAACGGTCACGGTACAAAACGGTCTTTGTACCGAAAGATCTCAGCCATCCCATGACATAAAAATCATTTTAAAATATTAAAATATAGAAGACATATTTTTATAAATTCCTACCATTGGATTTCACTTGACTGAAGTAGCTTTTTTAAAATTCCCCTAAACAATGTCGAAAAAGTACAAAACGGTTTTTGTAGAGAAAGATCTAAGCTATCCAATGACAAAAAAATCATTTAAAAATATTAAAATGTAGAAGAGATATTTTTATAAATTTCTAGCATTGGATTTCACTTGACTGAAGTAGCTTTTTTAAAATTCTCCTAGAGAAAGTCGAAAAAGTACAAAACGGTCTTTGTACCGAAAGATCTGAGATATCGAATGCCAAAAAATAGTTTAAAAATATTAAAATGTAGAAGAGATATTTTTATAAATTCCTACCACTGGATTTCACTTGACTGAAGTAGATTTTTTAAAATTCCCCTAAACAAAGTCGAAAAAGTACAAAACGGTCTTTGTACCGATAGATCTGAGATATCGAATGCCAAAAAATAATTTAAAAATATAAAAATGTAGAAGAGATATTTTTATAAATTTCTTCCATTGGATTTCACTTGACTGAAGTAGCCTCTTTAAAACACCTGTAAACAAAATCAAAAAAAGTACAAAACGGTCTTTACACCGAAAAATCTCAGCTGTTCAATGCTAAAAAAATCATTTAAAAATATTAAAATACAAACGAGATATCTTAAAAATTTCTATCTTGGAATTTCGCTCTATTGATGTAAGCCACTATAAAATACTCGTAACAAAATCGAAAAAATATAAAACGGTCTTTGTACAGTTCAATGATCTCAGCTATTCAATGCTAAAAAAATCATTTAAAAATATTAAAATGTAGAGGAGATTCTTTGGAAAATGTTTAATGTGCAATTTCTGACATAATAATCACGATCTGTATGTTGTCTTTTAAAATTACATATAAATGATTCAATTTCACTTGAAACTATCTAAGAAAAAAAGTCAATGTCGACTTGTTTTAAAACAGATCCGAGGGTTTTGGTCAGAAATTATCTCGAAGAAACTATCCAAATGCACATATCCCTCGGGCTATCAGTATTGAAAAGGTGCGAGAGTTTTTAGCATTTGCTAATGACTTTTTTCTTCCTGGGGTATCTTATCCCCTTTTTATCGCCTGGAGGTAAAGGGTGGCGTGAGATGACCATTTTCTTATTAATTACAAGCTTGGAAAATATCATTGGTCTTTTAAAGTGTCAATCTTTGGGTTCGGGATACGCTTTCCTGGTGGCAACACGCATAGGTTTGTGATAGGATTTTGAGTTTCGGTTTGACTGATGCAGGCTCTTAAACTTAAAACTCGCAGAAGGGAGAGCATGCGCAAATAGGATATGGGAGCGGTGAGGTGGCGCTGTTGTCGATGTCTAGAGTGCAAAAAACAGTCTGTCTGCTTAGAAGAGTAGTTGTTGCGTGATGTTAAAGTGAGGAATTTCGTTTCCATCGCTCTAAAGCATGTTTTCAAAATTTGATGAGCGGTCGTGGCTTAAAATCGAGGTTGCCGGGGCAAAAATGCAACAGAATGCTATCGAAGATTAGTGAAAGCCTGTGGCACAAATGTTTACCGTATACGACAAAAGCACGATGGGTTCAAGCATTTCGTTCGGGTCAGAATGAGAGTGCGGATTTGCAACTCACAGGTCGGCCCTTCATCTTTTAAAGAGCAAATTGACATCCTGAGCGGTATTCTTACCACAGACCGCCGCGCCGATGGACTGTCCAAGAATTATCCTTAGAGGTTGGTCTGAGTCTGACCTTTTGAAAACATGCTTTAGAAAACTTGTTTTAAGCAGTGGTGTAGTCGAGGGGGGACGCTGGGGGACGGCGTCCCCCCACTTTTTTATTTTATTTCAAACGTCCCCTTACTTTTTTTTCTCAAGGGGGACGCTAAGGACGAGAGGGGACGCAGATCTTCCTGATTTATTAAATGGTTAAAAAAAAAAAAAAACACAGAAAAAAAACAATTTTATAAAATAAAGAAGTGGTATTTTAAACCATATTAGTTTTATATAACAAGAGCACTCAATAAACAAATTAAAAAAAATAGGGAAGAAAGGGATGGTCACTTGCTGTTCATTTTAATTACCACTAGTGAAATACCGCGATACGCTAACATTAGCTCTTTCAGAGGCATCCATTAGTTTTACCTGGAATTCCCTAATCGAAAACTTTTATCCTCCTCCCGTCTGACCGAAAGACTACACATGCTCAGCGAAAAAGATCTTGACACACTGCAGTCTATTATAGTTAAAAAAATACGCAGGTGTTTCAATTATGAAAGCCTGGTCACTTTTTTCTCACCCGACAATGAACACCAACTTGTTTCTATTAGTCAATAAATATGTTCTTTAAAGACATTCGGGGATCGGGGTAAATATCATAGCTGTCGCATACCGTTAATTAGTAGGGGTCCTCAATAATGAGCATTATCAGTAAAAGAGTATCAACGCAGACCAATAACTCCTGATATCTTTTAGTGAAAGAATAAACCAAAATCATTATCCTCCCTTCTCCCATTCACATTGACAATTATTTCCTGATTAGTTTCAAAAAATATTTTTTTAGGCAGGAAAAACTACAAGCATTGGACTAGTGTAAATTCTCTAAATTGCCTTTTTCTTCTTTCCATAAATATTTTGTATCAGAATTCAAATTTTGAAGTAAAAATAATGATGAAAAGGTAGGCAGCCAAAACTGG
Organism: Maratus speculifer; assembly: GCA_964019185.1. Taxonomy (NCBI): domain Eukaryota; kingdom Metazoa; phylum Arthropoda; class Arachnida; order Araneae; family Salticidae; genus Maratus; species Maratus speculifer. The sequence goes on from OZ025295.1 coordinate 66,680,327, forward strand.
AAAGTTTTACAGTTTCTTTCAAGTGTTGTCGTCAAAGCCGTAGCTAGAGGGCTGATAGGAGGGGGGGGGGGGGGGAGTAGTCAGATCTCCTATAAACAGAGCCTTAAATGGAAAAGATTCCAAGTTTACTAAATGAATTTCTTTTCCGAAAATCCAAATTAAATTCTATTCAAAAAACTAATTTAGTTTTGGAGCCCTTTCACACTTTTGCAAAAATACTAAGTTATAACTAAAATAAGTGTTTCAACACTCGTTCATCCTATTTGCACATATGAAGGTAAAATGTTGTTTAATATTGAATTAGTTATACACTATATGGCCGAAGGTGACCGGCCACTTGCGATTTTAGAAATTTTATTAAATATCTAGAAAAATATATGAAAAATTATTCTGAAACTCTAAGTAAGTGCGTAAACATAATAGTATAGGTCATACATTTCCGTGAAGATTTATTCGCGAAACTCCGTAAGGGACAGTAAAAAAATTGAAAAAGAATGAATATCTTTTGGATAATCCTGTCAAAACTAATGTAGCAAAAGCGTTCAAACTATAGATTATGATTAAGTGGCTAATTGTAATAAAGCGTGTTCGTTTTTATGCGGATAGCATACTGGTAGAAAAATTAAGGTTTTTATAAAAACAGTCCAAAATTTTACTTTTGCTTAGTTTTTTGGTTATAATTCAAAGAGCTCTTAATATAAATTAATGTTCTTTTTCGAAAACATGACAAACAACATTGTCCACAATATCCTGTAATCAGAATTAAAAGATAACAAAAAATTGTATGAAAAATGAGTAGGTTTACTAAATAAATCTTTATTGCGCATGCATGAATGCTATCAAAATTTCATTTGTATATTGTGTTAGCTAAATGTATAGAGCAACTTTTATGAAAGTCTCAAAAACATAGCTTGAAAATTCTGAAAGTGATAAACGAGAGAATAAGCTCAAAATCAGTTGTTTCCAAAATGAAGCAAAAAAAAAAAAAAAAAAGGGATTGTATTTAAATATAGTACGTGCCGAATTGTGTATTCTATATTGACAATTATCAATGGATAAATGGATACAGCCCCTCATTTTTTTGCTTCATTTTGAGAATAACTGATTTTGCGACGAAAACAATCGACTAAATTCGCGATTTCTCTTCGAATGATCAACGAAATTTACGATTTTTTCGAAGCCGATCGAGAAAATTTACGATCTTCCTGTGTCTGATCAACAAAATTCGCAATCTTTACTAAGCTGATCGATGAAATTTGAGATTATTCCTCGCATGATCGATAAAATTCGCAATTCTTCTGCGCTAGATCGACGAATTTTACTATTTTTCCGCGCCTGATCGACGAAATTCGCAAATTTTACTAACCTGATCGGCAAAATTCGCGATTTTTACAAAGCCGATTGTTGAAATTTGCGATTTTTCTACATCCTATAAACGAAATTTGCGAATTTATTTAAGCTTGATCAACAAAATTTGTAATTCTTCTGCGTGTGATCGAACGCAACAAAATTCGCGACATTACCATGTCCGACTAACGAAATTTGCGATTTTTTGGAACCGGATGAATAGAAATCGCGATTCTTTCGTGGACGATGGACGAAATTTGCACTCTTTCTGCCTTTAACAGATGAAGTACGCCTTTTTCTGCGCTCAGTCAAAGGAATTCACGTTTTTTAACTAACTTTGACGAAATCTGGATTTTTCTTTTACGAGGCAAGATGAAATTCTCAATTTTTTTCTGTTGATAAACTGAAAAAACTCACGATTGTTTCGCGGCCGATTAAGAAAATTTTCAATTTTTTCGCGCATTATCGCAAAATTCGCAATTTTCCACTACCTTATCCACGAAATTTGCAAATTTTTTTTTGTCTCTAATCGGCAACATTCGCGGTTTTTTTCATACCCGATCAATGTAATTCACGTTTTCTACGCGATAAACCGCGAAAATATGCGATTTTTCCGCAGCTGAGGAATTTAATTTGCAATTTTTATGTGCATCATTAATAAAACTGACTTTTTTTTTTTTTTTTTTTTTGCTTGATCAACGAAATGCGCTATTTTTTGCATCAGACCAACAAAATTCGCGTTTTTTTCCGTGCCTGATCAACAAAACTCGCGATTTTTCTATGCCTGATCGATAAAATTCGCGATTTTTCATGTCTGATTGGCTAAATTTGCTGTTTGAAAAATTTGTGTTTTTTTTCATACCTGATCAACGAAATTCGCGATTTTTTTCAAGCTTCATCGGCAAAATTCGCTATTTTTCTGCACTTGATTAATTAAATTCGCGATTTTATCGTGCTCAAGCTATGAAATTTGCAATTCTTAAATGACTGGTGAAATTTTATATTTTCCCAATCAACGAAACGCGCGATTTTTCGCATCAGACCAACAAAATTCGCGTTTTCTTCCGTGCCTGAACGATAAAACTCCCGATTTTTCCATGTCTGATTGGCGAAATTTGCTATTTTTTCCAAGCCCCTTGAAAAAAATTTGTAATTTTACCAGCACCTTATCTACGAAATTTACGATTTTTTTTGTCTCTGATCGACAAAATTCGCGGTTTTTTCGCATCCGATCAATGTAATTCGCGTTTTCTACGCGATAAACCGCGAAAATATGCGAATTTTCCGCAACCGATGGATTTAATTTGCAGTTTTTTTCGTGCATCATCAATAAAACTGACGGGGTTTTTTTGCCCGGTCAACGAAATGCGCTATTTTTCGCACTAGACCAACAAAATTCGCGTTTTTTTTCCGTGCCTGATCGACAAAACTCGCGATTTTTCTGTACCTGATAGATAAGACTCGCGTTTTTTCCGTGTCTGATTGGTTAAATTTGCTATTTGAAAAATTTGTGATTTTTCCATATCTGATCAACGAAATTCGCGATTTTTACAAGCCTCATCGGAAAAATTCGCTATTTTTCTGAAATTGATTAATTTCGCGATTTTACCGTGCTCGATCTATGAAATTTGCATTTCTTAAGTGACTGACGAAATTTTATATTTTCCCAATGAACGAAAAGCGCGATTTTTCGCATCCGACCAACAAAATTCATTTTTTTTTTCCGTGCCTGATCAGCAAAACTCGCAATTTTTCTGTGCCTGATCGATAAAACTCGTGATTTTTCCGTGTCTGATTGACGAAATTTGCTATTTTTTCCCGAGCCCCATGGGAAAAATTTGTGATTTTTCCATACCTGATGAACGAAATTTGCGATTTTTACAAGCCTCATCGGCAAAATTTGCTGTTTTTCTGAAATTGATTAAGTAAATTTGCAATTTTACCGCGCTCGATCTATGAAATTTGCAATTCCTAAGTGACTGACGAAATTTTATATTTTCCCAATCAATGAAATGCGCGATTTTTCGTATCCGACCAACAAAATTCGCGGTTTTTTTTATCGTGCCTGATCAACAAAACTCGCGATTTTTCTGTGCGTGATCGATAAAACTCCCGATTTTCCCGTGTCTGATTGGAAAATTTTGCTATTTTTTGCGAGCCTCATGGGTAAAATTTTTGATTTTTCCATACCTGATGAACGAAATTTGTGATTTTTACAAGCCTCATCGGCAAAATTCGCTATTTTTCTACACTTGATTAGTTAAATTTGCGATTTTACCGTGCTCAATCAATGAAGTTTACATTTCATAAGTGACGGACGAAATTCTATGTTTTCCCAATCAACGAATGCGCGATTTTTTTCATGCAATCATCAAAATTCGCGTTTTTTGTGCCTGATCGATAAAACTCGCGATTTTTCTGTGCCCGATCGATAAAACTCGCGATTTTTCCGTATCTGATTGGCGAAATTTGCTATATTTTCCGAACCCCATGGGAAAAATTTGTGTTTTTTTCCATACCTAAACAACGAAATTTGCCATTTTTACAAGCCTCACTGCAAAATTCGCTATTTATCAGCCCTTCATTATTTGAATTGATTATTGCAATTCTTAAGTGAATGACGAAATTTTATATTTTCCGACTGTAAATTGACAAAATTTTACATATTTATTTATTTATTTATTTTTTCGATTGTGCTATGCACAAAAAATTGTAATTTTTTTCAGTCGTAAATTGACGAAATTTGTGGGCCACACCTTAATCCATGGGTCATAGATAGTACATCCCTACTATACAGATTATTTAATGAAAATTAAGTATGTAGCAATTTTTAAATGTAAATTTAATTAAATTTGAATTTTTAAATTTAATTAATTTTTAAATGTAAATTAAATTAATTTTTTCAATTCAAAATCAAGTTAGTCCTATGGCTGATAGAGAGCCTAATATTCGAGAATATGAGCGTCCCCCCACTTTTTTTTCCAGGACTACACCACTGGTTTTAAGCTATCTAATCAGTGATTCTAGATTGTTTCTTCAACGTATAATCGTAGTTTTATTGATATTAAACTAATAATTTATTAAAACATTTTTTAAATTACTCACTTTTTATTTTTTGTTTATATTTTGACTTTTTAGTGTTGTTGCAGTATCACTGTCAACTGACCTAGTTAGGCATATACTTCATCTTTTTGTTTTTGCAATTTGTATACAGTGGTAATCATAAAGAATATTTGGCGATTTATCAACTGAACTCTTCAGCTATATGGCCGTACATATGACTGATAATCTCTGGATATGTGATTTCAGTAGTTTTAAGTGTTTTTAGTTTTTATTTAATTTTAAATTAATACTAAATAGCAGTGTGTATGTAAAGAAGTATGTAAAATACAGGGATGAACAAAAGTATTCAAGTATTCATCCGTATAAATAGCGAAAAGTGAAATTTTAACCTATTAAAATCTCTCATACTTCCAGTGCTAAAGGCAACCCGTAATCTGACAGAAGAAATTTCCTTGAACTGCAACTAGAGGAAATACTGCAACCAAAAAAACAATTCTAAACCTGAAATTGAAGAAAAACGGATAACGGATCCACAATGAAATGCAATTATAGAAAATAATCTATAATCATGTCTGTAATATCAATTGTATCTTTTACATATAAAAATAAGCATTTAAAGGCACATTCATGGAATTTATAGTTTTTCTTCTGAAACAATATTCTGGGCTTCCCTCTGGTGCCAAGAAGAGTACTCACAACAATAAAAATCCCTGTCGGCTTGGCCTATAGGCGGAGGTAGATTTCGAAGAGTGCTCATTTCAACAACAAAAAATAAATTTAATTACAGATAAACCCAGTTTAACAACTTTATTTGTCCTCTTTTAAAAAAATTTTAATTTCATTTTTCTGTAAGGACTGGTTTTATCAGAATCATCTTACGCTAAATTCGGATCAAATGCCCATTTTGACAACATATTTTGAAATAATTCCGACTTTATTTAAAAAAAATCGACTAATACGGCACATTATATAGCTCCTAAATAACAAAAGACTGTCAATTGAATGCGTTTGAGAGCAAAATAGAATTTAAAAATGAGTTATAAAATAATCAATTTTGAATACAACATCAATTCTTAATCATGATAGTTTCGGGAAATTTTGCGTGAATTGTCCACTTTGACAGCATTTTAAAAAATACATTCAGCATTTATCAAAAAACTGACCAATACGGGACATTATACAGCTCCTATATAAGAGAACCTGTCAATTGGATACGTTTGAGAGCAAAACGGAATTTAAAAATGAGTCAGAAAAAACGCAATTTGTTATTTCAATGTTTCCTCAAATTTTCAATCACGATAACTTCTCGAAATTCTGTTCAAAATACCCTTTTTGGCAGCCTTTTTTGAAATATATACTGTCTTTATCAAAAAAATTGACAAATGCGTCACATTATACAGTTCCGAAATAAGAAGACTTGTAAATTGGATGCGTTTGAGAGTAAAAATAGATTTAAAATGAGTCAGAAAAAACGCAATCTGTTATTTGAATACTTCCTCAAATTTCCTATCACGGTCACTTCGGGAAATTCTGTTCAAAATACCCTTTTTGGCAGCCTTTTTTGAAATATATTCTGTCTTTATCAAAAAACTGGCTAATGTTTCACATTATATAGTTCCTAAATAAGAGGATCTGCCATTTGGATGCGTTTAAATTAAAAAATAAATTTAAAAAATGATTCAAAATATAAGCAGTTTGGATTAGAGGTTTTTTCTCCCACCCCAATTTTTGTTTAATTTATTTTTGCTATACGAATTGGTCCTATGAAAAACTTGTCAATATAAAAGTTGTAGATATTATTAAGAAGATGTAAAATAAATTTAATTGGATTAATAGTTTAAGGTTTGGATTTTTTTCTTTTTCTTTTCGTTTTTAATTTTTTTTTCACCGGTAAGAGTTAGTCCTATCAAAAATTTGCAAATACAAAAGTTCTAGATAATTTTGAGAATATTTATAAAAAAATTAGATGGATTTGATATCTGGAGAATTGACAAAGTTATGATTTTTTTTCTCCCAAAAACCCTATTTTTTTCGCCCCTTGAGCCCATTTTTAACTTTATCAAAAATCTGTCATGCATAAACTTTTGGCTCATTATTTAGAAGTAATATAAACTTTAAACTGATTCGATATCTATTTTCACTAAGAAGTTATGGGTTTTTTTTTCTGTTTTCACAAAAACGCCCCCTATTACGACCCCCTTGGTCCGATTTTGCCCATTAACGAACTTAGCCGAGATTTTATCCCTTTTGATTTTATGTACCAGTTTGGTGGAGATTGGTGAAGAATTATAGAAGTTATCGTGTCCATAAAAAAGTGATATATATATATATGTATATATATATATATATATATATATATATATATATATATATATATAAACTGGTGCGAATGCAATAGGTAGTATTTCATACGAAATCTACCTAAAAGTTCAACTCGAACAACCCGAACCTGAAACAATTAAAGTTAACAGACCATAAAAATATTAATATCAACTCGACCCGATCGGAACTAAACTGTTGGTCGGCGTATTCGGGTACAGGTAAAATTGAACTACCCGACCTAATGCAAGATCTCTAAAATCCTTTTTGCTATCCTATTAAACACTGGATACACTTGAGAGCAGGGGGCAAAAGAAAACTGCGCCCGGGGCAAAGTTTCAATTGGATGCCCCCCCCCCCCACTTTTGTCTTGTGACAGGCCAAAAAATGACGTTGGTAATATAAATTTGGCACTCTATAAATATCTGCGCCTCTTTCGTCTCCCCTTTCGCACGGCGCTGCTTGATAGAGAAGGTATGTTTTTACGTAAGTGCAAAACAGCATTATTTTACTTTATATTATCACGTGTAAATTATTAAAGCGATCACCGTTTAACCAATTTAATTCATTATATCACAAAATTAAAAAGTCCGTAATTAAAACATAAAAGCATTATTTTTGTTCTTATTATGCTTCCAATTCAACGGAAGTTCCTGTTCTTAACGTGGGAAAAAAAGATTTTGAAACGACAAATGTCAAGCCTGTATATTTTACTATCTTTTTACTCATCTATTTTGCAAATCTTTTATGTCATGTTGTAACGACAATCGGAAAATGTTGCAAAGTTCTCAATTGTTTTTGACGCTAGCTTCTAATGTTTCAGGGTGCGCGGTGTTATATTTCACTTAATTCATTTCTTTAAGTTTTTCACAGTCTGAGTTTGGCAACGAATTAATGAATTTTTCTGCTTACTGATGAATTAATGCACACATTCAGTTCATGCATATTCACGTATGCTACTAATTAAATTTAAATATGAGTCTTGTTAATTTGCATATGAGCACTGGAATTATAAATAATTCAGCCAAAAAATACTTGAGTAAACGTTTTTGAATATTTGAGCGGTAGTTTTTTTTAAAGATTATATAGTAGAAATTACTCCACATTTGAAGGGAATAGCCAATCCACAAATTGTGACACAATGTCACAGGGATAGGGATACGTTGTGACGTTAGATCTAAAACATGAAAACATTTAGGTATGCATTATTTGCAAGCAACATACATTGAGTTCATTATACAGGGTGAGTCATAAATATCGAAACAATAGGCTATCTCCTTAAATATTACCTTTAGACCCATACTTCCAATTGCAAAAATTCATTAAAAAAGGTAAACTTTTTGATAAGATAAGTTGCAACTCTTTAGGGGGCCTATTTGAAAAAGTACCAAAATTAACTTTTATACGGCCCCCGTAGGACAAAAATTCCAATTAGGAAAACTTTCCTTATCCAGTCCTGAATAATACACAGAAAGTTGCAACTTTATATCTTCAAAACTCGAAGAGTTATAGCCGTTTCAATAATTCATCAGGTTTTAAGGGATTAGACACAAATTGAAATGTGCGCAATTCAAAAGACAATGTTACTTTGACAGTTGTGGGAAACGTGTATCTTTTGAGTTGAATTTTGATTTTTTTTTCTTTTTTGGTGATGGTTAGCCATATAATTTTCTAAGGAAATCACATTTTAAAATTTATCATAAAATTTCTAAAAATTTCATATGATCAGTACTGGTTTAAATGGAATAGTTAAAAATCGTTGTAACTCAAAACATTATTTATCAGATTTTTATTTCTTTCCATTTAATTAAAGATGAAAATCTGATTTTAGATTTTTTCGGAGTTTTTGTTTTTCAATATTAATTTTAGAACTATTAAAAATATTTATTAAAAAAATTATATAACTTTAAAATAAATTCTTATTTTCAAAAGTAAATAATTTTTAAAGTTTTTCCGAAACAAAACTAATGTAAAATAATTAAAAATAACATGTTTCAAGTTTGTACTTTTTTCTTTAACAATTCTTAACTTTTAATAAGGTCTGCATTGGACGAAATTTTCAATCCCGATCTCGACCAATCCGTATTAAAACCACTTTCTCTAACTGACCTAATACGAGCATGAAATAAGTAAAATTTGGTTCAATCAAAATTTTTACGATAACCACATAGATTTGAGAATCACTTTTATTTTACAAAATTAAAATAAAATAAAATAAATAAATAAAATAAATTTAAAAAAATAAAAAAATTAAAATTTATATATTTTTTAAGAATAGTATATTTAAATGCTAAAAAATTAAACACAATAAAATCAGAAAAAAAATCTGCCTATGACGGAATTCTGTCTTAAACAGAAAATGTGTTGATCCGTGCAAAATGAATACAATAATACCTGAGAAAAAATAAATTCCATTTAACCCTCCTAGGAAGGGCATTTGTCTATTACGTATTTTTCTTTCGTATGTGATTCCGTCTTAAAAGGTTTTACTGTATAACATTTTTCAAAGTCTTCAATGCACGGGATATGGATTAGCGATATTAAAATATATGTGAAACATTTAGATATAAACAGAGATTTATTGATAAAATAAATATATCACAGCCTTTGGCGCATCTTTAATAATACAAACTATAAATATAAAAAACGAAAAGCTATACTAAGTATTTTTGGTCAGAACTCTTCCCCGCGAAACAATTTTTAACTACACTGAAGTAAAAAACTGTGTAGAAATTCAAGGCTGAGCCGAGCTATGATTTAAACTTTTTTCCAGGCTGGTCCGGATTATGATTTTATCATTTTTTCATGCCGGGCAGCGATCCATGCAGACTTCCAGAGCTAATGATCATCATATTTTGAAAACAAATTTTGAATTAAATCAATACGCTACGCTGCTTAATTATGTCCAAATAAGAGGCACGGTCTTGAATCGACATTTAATAAAGACAATTTGTGGACGATCCCTCATTTACTTTGAAAATCAGTCAACAATTCATTGTTTACAGGCATGGTAAAATGGTGTAAGTCAAGAATTTCGAAGAATTTTGGATTTTAATATCTATGTCAGATTTTCAGATACGGAGATGAAATTTTTTTTGTTCAATTTAGGAATGGATAAGGAATAATTTTCTAATTGGGAATTTTGCTCTACGGGGGCCGTATAAAAGTTTAATTTTCGTATTTTTTCAAATAGACCCCCCATGGAGTTGCAACTTATCTTATCAGAAATTTCACCTTTTTTTATGAATTTTTGCAATTGGAAGTATGGGTCTAGAGGCAATATTTAAGGAGATAGCCTATTGTTTCGATATTTATGACTCACCCTGTATACACTATATGGCCAAAGGTCACCTACCACTTGCGGTTTTAGACGCTTTGTTAAGTAGCTAGAAAAATACACGAGGAATTATTCTGAAACTCCGGGCGTTTAAACAGAATAGTACTGGTCATATCCGTATTTACGTAAAGATTTTTCCCCGAAATCCCATAGGCGACCGTTGAAAAAATTAAAAAAGAACGAAGATTTTTTGCATAAAGTGTGTCAAAACTAATGTAGCAAAAGCGTTCAAACTGCAGTTTATGACAAAGTGTTTTACTGTAATAAACTGTGTTCATTTGTATGAGGATAGCATATACTATACTTGCAGAGAAATTAAGGTTTTTATAAATTCAGTCCCAAATTTTGACAAGCTTTTTGCTTATAATTTGCAAAAAAAAAATGTTCTTTTGAGAAAATTTGACAAATAACATTGTACATAATACTCTGCAATCCGAATTCAATAATAATATTTTTTTTTTTTTTTTTTTTGAAAAATGAGCAGGTTTACTAAATAATATTTCGCTGCGCATGCATGAACACAATCAAAATACATCTTGCATAATATGTTAGCTAAACTTATGGGGCAACTTTTGTGAAAGTTTCAAAAACATAGCTTGAAAATTCCGAAAATTATCGTTGATAGAATTAGCTCAAATTCCATTATTTTTAAAATGAAGCTAAAAGATGAGAGGATATATCCATTGATTGATTAGTGTCAATATAGCATACACAATATTGCACCTACTACTATATTTAGATACAACCTTTCATCTTTTTGCTTCTTTTTAGGAATAACGAATGAAGTTTCAGGCTAATTAAGAAATGACTACTTGTTTATTCAAACATCTTAGTTTCATCCAGATTTATTATCTATTAAGGTAATGAATGTTTAAGCATATTTTTGGTTGAAAATAGGAAGAAAAACTTCAAGTGCTTATAAAAATGCATAAGAAAATTGACTTATTGACAAATTTCATTAACAATAGTTTCTGGCTAAGGTTAGTGAATGCTTCTTTTTCAATTTCTTCTATCTTAACAATAAGAAAGCATTTAATTATTGAAAATTTTTAGAATTCCGATTTTTGATGGATTTACAGATGTTAGGGGGGGGGGGAGGGGCAGAGATTCCAAAAAATATGTCTTTACAAAACATTTGTTTGTGACATAAATTTTGCAGACACTGCATTACAAGAACCAATGCACGGATTTTTATAAACTTCAGATTCAGTTAGTTTTTGACATGAATGATGCTGTTTACATTTTGGTGTAAATCATTCAACAGATAGCGCTGCTAAGCTACTTTTTTTACGATTACTGCAATAGCTCTGTTGCAAGAATTAATACACGGATTTTCATCAAACTTCAGATTCATTTAATCTATTATAAGTAATTCTATTTACGTTTTGGTGTCAGTCGCTAATAGGCGGCACTATTATGCAGGTTTTTTTCTGATTTCCACAATAGCTCTATCTATGGAACTAATGCACGAATTTTCATATAACTTCAGATCCAGATACACCTTGATAAATTTGAATGAAGAGTATGCTCTGGTGTAAATCGCAAAACAGATGGCACTTTTATGTTGCATTTTCACCAATATTCACAATACTCCTATTTCAAAAACTAACACACGGAATGTCATGTCCTTAGAATCCTCACGATGGACATAGAATGCCATTTAATTGTGGCACTGTGATAGCGAATTTTGAAGCATTAGCATGTATGAGAAAATAGAAAGTTTCGGGATTGTCACATCCAATTAGTTATTTTAAGAGTTTATATTCCTCTAATGAGCAGAAATATTAATATAGCCTGAAGGTGAGGCAGATTATTACTGTATTCCTCGAATTAAATAGATAAAGTGCGTTCCTGAATGAAAATAAAATATATAATAAATTAAATTACAGCATGTTTGAAATCTGCCTCATCCGTAGATTTCATTAATACGTAAATTTCAGTATATATGTTTTAATAATAAATTTCAATCGGCATTTCGCCTTCTCTACTTGAGACGTAGGGGAAACATTAAAAGTCTGATTTATTTGAAAATTTCATAATTATATTTTCTGGCATTTTTTTTTTTTTAAATAATTGACTGTATTTATGAAACTATCTTCTGTGTGTAATTTTGAAAAAACGTTTGAAATCTGCCTCTTTGCAGATTCTATTTGCAATAGTTATTTTTACTTAGAAATCTCCTTTTTCTATGTAACGCTGGATAAACCCGAAAAATATGTAGCTTTCATTATTGCAAAAATTTTCTAAAATATTTTTTATAACTAATATCATAAACAACTGATTTTCTTGGTTTAATATTGGAAAACAATAAAAATGTGAGTTATATGTAGATTCTATCATTTTTTTTTTTTTTTTTCTGATAAAAAATTTACAGTTATGACCGTTCTATATCCCATTTTTTCTATGTATTGCTGGGAAAACATTAAAAATCTGCGTCTTCAGCAGATTTTATCCATAGCCCAGAGGTGTTTGCAAAAAACGCACTCTAAAAATAAAAATGAGGCATCACTGCAGTTTCTGGCATGTAAGCCGCAGCTGAAACATGTGTCTGCGGAACAAGAAATCATAAAAAACAAACCACAAGAAACTTAATAAATAAATTCAACTAAATACACCAATTAGAAAAAAAGTTACAATTGTTGTTGTTGTTGTTTGGCCAAACTCTGTCCCGGTGAGCAGCTTTTTATTTCCATATAGCTGTCTTATTCTACAAAACCTCGACAAAAAAAAAAAAAAAAAAAAAAAAAAAAACCATCATACCATCGACAACACTATAAAAACTGCAAGAAAAACAACTTTATACAGAAACACTTCAAACCCCCTATCGCCAGTACAATTTCTACAAAAAACAGACTAACCCTTACTACTGTCGCCAGATACCTTGAGCAAAAAAATAAACCAGACTGTCCTCAAACAGCTCCCACCAGAAACCGACATCTCGAGACCAGTTATGTCCTACCTATCATCACCAAACCATCTAGGATAGTGCATGTAAATATCATCTAGGAATTTAGAAAGCCAAACTACACTGGTGTCCAAAAGTTAAGCATAATTTGTAATTAAGTAATTATTTTTAAGTAATGAAAGAAATATGAATCGGAATGTGCTGAAACTCCAGGTGTGTAAACAAAATAGTACGCGTCACATATTTTCGCGAAGAGTTTTCCCCGAAATCGAACAGGGGACCGTCAACAAATTGAAAAAGAACGAAGATCTTTTGGATAACCCTGTCAAAACTAATGTAGCAAAAGCGTTCAAACTGCACATTATGATTAATTGGCTTATTGTAATGTACTGTGTTAATTTTTACAAGGATAGCATGTATACTCGTAGAGAAATTAAGGTTTTTATAAAAACAGTCCTAAATTTTTCCAAGTTTTTTGCTTATAATTTGCAGAGTTCTTATTATAAAATAATGTTCTTTTCTGAAAATATGACAAACATCATTGTACACAATACTTTGCCATCAGAATTTAAAAATAATAAAAATTGTATGAAAAATGAGTATGTTTAGTAAATAATTTTTCATTGCGCATGCGTCAACGATATCAAGATGTCATTTGCATATTGTGTTAGCTAAATGTATAGAGCAACTTCTGTAAAAGTTTCAAAAACATACCTTGAAAATTCTGAAAATGGGAGCCTATAGAATCAACACAAAATCCTTTATTCCCTAAATAAAGCAAAAAGATGAGGGGCTGTATCCATATTCCATTGTTTAGTGCCTACACAATATTGCACATACAACTATATTTAGGTAAAACCCCTGATTTTTTTGCTTCCTTTAGGAATAACGGATTTTAAGTTGATTCTATAGGCGACCATTTTCAGAATTTTCAAGCTATGTTTTTGAAACTTTTACAAAAGTTGCTCTATACATTTAGCTAACACAATATGCAAATGACATTTTGATATCGTTGACGCATGCGCAATGAAAAATTATTTACTAAACATACTCATTTTTCATACAATTTTTATTATTTTTAAATTCTGATGACAGGGTATTGTGTACAATGATGTTTGTCATATTTTCAGAAAAGAACATTATTTTATAATAAGAACTCTGAAAATTATAAGCAAAAAACTTGGGAAAATTTAGGACTGTTTTTATAAAAACCGTAATTTCTCTACGAGTATACATGCTATCCTTGTACAAATTAACACAGTACATTACAATAAGCCAATTAATCATAATGTGCAGTTTGAACGCTTTTGCTACATTAGTTTTGACAGGGTTATCCAAAAGATCTTCGTTCTTTTTCAATTTGTTGACGGTCCCCTGTTCGATTTCGGGGAAAACTCTTCGCGAAAATATGTGACGCGTACTATTTTGTTTACACACCTGGAGTTTCAGCACATTCCGATTCATATTTCTTTCATTACTTAAAAATAATTACTTAATTACCAATTATGCTTAACTTTTGGACACCAGTGTAGATATACATCACCTTTTCTACCAGCTACCTCAAAAATGTCTACATACGAAACATTCCTCGATACCTGAAGCTTCTTATATAACTTCTCACACGTACCAGTAAGTTTTTTGCAACATAACACCAAATGCTCTTCGGTTTGATCATCCTCCCTACACAAATTACACTTTGCATCGCCACCTTTGAGAAACCTTTTCCGCTGAACCAGAGTCAAAGCAGTTTTAGTTAAAAATCTTGCAAAAAACACCATTCTTTCTAATTAAATTATGATGAGGATGGTCTATGTCAGCATAGTCCCAAAAACGTCCACAAAAAATTACAGTTTATTAAAAATAATTTCTAATATGAAACACAGTTAGATAGTTATTTGAGCCGTGACTTAAACGCAGAAACTTACTGTATTCACTAACCTTAGAGGTTCAATCTAAAATTAATTAAAGCAAAAAATAAACATTTTTTTTTTTTTTTTTTTGCCGGGAGGCGATAGCACATGTGATCATCTCATCGAGTTCAATGCTGAAATTTCAGAATTAGTTAAAATCCGATTCGCATATTAAAGCGTTATCGGTCTGCCAACTCATATTTTGGTAGAAAACACCTGAAAACCTTAGCTGTTGACGCATAGGTTTACCATCGACGCTGTTCCCAGTCTTTCATGTTTTCATACCTTTGGGTGCAGGAAAACACAATGGTAAACCTACGACTCAACCACTAAAATTGAGTTTTCAGGTATTTTCCACTAAGATATGACTAGGCAGACCGATTGCATTTTAATATGCAAATTGAGTTTTAACTAATTCAGCCGTGAACTGGATGAGAGGATTTCCTGTGCTGCTGCCTCCTGGTTTAAAAAGTATGCTTCAACATTCCCTACTTGAAGGAGTTCTTGTATAACTAGTTATTGCATTTTTATCATTAAACGGAATATGCAATGGAATATATCCTGAGTATTTTATGCAATGTTTATCACGATATTAAACAAACTCAAAATAGTTTATTTCAAATAAAAATACATTCACAATAAGAAAATGAATTCATAATCAAAGGAATATATCTTTGAAAATGTCTTTAAAAAAAATGACAATGTTTGTCTTTCCATCTGAGCACGAACTCATCAGACACGAAACGAATTTGCATGATCTCTTCTTGTTATTCTTCATCGACTGCCGTGCCGCAAATGATCTTCACGTAGCTGTTGATGTCTATCATTCCGTCTCTGTCCATCGGTGCCTCCTTGAAAGCTTCATCGACCTGAAAACACAATTCCTTAACGTCACTTTCAAGGTCATAAATGTTTAACCTGATTTTTTTTTCTTTTTTTTTGAGCGAAAGGGGAATTTATTTTTGTTGCACGCAAGTAGCAGACTAAAGAAAAAATAAATTACAATTAGCAGGTAAACATTAGCTTCAGCACGAAAGGCAAAAGTAAAGTTATCAAATGACTTCATTCCGTGAGAAAGTTGATTAGTTGCTTCGTTAAAAATTAAGAAGTTAAAAGTACTTTTTTAAAGATGATTCGGAAATTTTAAAAGCAGTGTGATTCCCAAATACTCCCTTATCACAGAAGTTGTGTAGAAAAGCATTCATTTTTTTTTTTTTTTTTGTCACTTTTTTTTTTATCGTTTTTATGCTTTGTTGAGACATGGCGAGTAAACTCGTCAGCAATTTAGCGCGTTTTCCTATTCAAAACGTATACAGATTTTGAATTGTAATTCCAGTCCTGAAACGGTCTACAACCCGATCCATATCCGAAATTTCTGCTTAAAATCACACCAAACCTGCCCCCCCCCCCCAAAAAAAAAAAAAAAAAAAAAAAAAAATCGTCAATTCAAATCTTAAAGTAAACAAAAACTTTATACATATTTTGCTACAAATATAAAAAAAAATACTTATAATTATATTACTAATATCAATTTTATCCCTTTTTTTGTATAAAAATCATTACTTAAACACTCATTAATATTCAAATGTATGTTTTTCCATATCAGAATATTCAAGAACTCTTTTTAAAAATCCCGACAACCTGAATCCAACCAAAAAGACTCGAAACCTAAACCGAACTCGACCTAAAGCGAAATAAATTAGCGTCAACACGCGAATAGAGTCAAGTTAGGATAAAACCGTCTGATACAAGAGTAGTAGGAAAAGGACAGTACGGGCTCAAGCGCAGGCGGGGCTGCGGGGCCGTCCCGCCTGCGGTGCCTCCTGCGGTACCTCCATGCCTCCGGCTGCCCCGCCTGCGGTCCCTCCTGCGCCCACCGTGACACCGCCACTCTCCTGCCCCCACTATGCATCCCCCTCCACAAACGCCCCCTAGTGGAAAAAAGGAACATTCTATTATAACATGAGAGGTGATCAACCTTACCTAATTAAAAATATTATCAATCACATCTCAACTCGGAATCATACTATAAGATGAAGATTATATTTGAATTTTGAAGAACCGTAATTTTAATGAGTATTATTAATTAAGCGAAACAATTAAAATCTCAGTTTTTAACCATTTTATTTAGATTTCTTCAACTACAAGATGAGATTATCAATTTAACACAAGAAAGTTAAACATATATTTGAATTTTGCTTGATAGACATCTTAATGAGTAGTATTAATTAAGTAAAAACAATAGAAAATATCCAGTTTTATAGAAAAAGACTGATTTCTTACGATTTTTATCAACTATATGATCAATGTAACGACTTAAAAGTTGAAAGTTAAACATGTATCCTAGTTTTTCAACAGCTATAGCCTTAATGAGTATCGTTAATTAAGTAAAAAAACAATGGAAAATATCAAGTTTTATGGAAAAAGACTGATTTCTAACGATTTTTATCAACTTAAGAGAGAAAACTTAAACATACATTTCAGTTTTTCAACAGCTATAGCCTTAATGAGCATTCATAATTAAGTAAAAAACAATGGAAGATATCGATTTTTATAGAAAAAGACTGATTTCTTACGATTTTTATCAACTGCAACATCAGTGTATCGACTTAAAGTTGAAAGTTAAACATACATTCCAGTTTTTCAACAGTTATAATCTTAATGAGTATCGTTAATTAAGTAAAAAACAATGGGAAATATCAAGTTTTATAGAAAAAGACTGATTTCTTACGATTTTTTCAACTCAAACTTCAGACTATCAATTTGATAGAAAGAAATTTAAGCATGCATTCCAGTTTTGGACAACCATTTCCTTTATGAACATTATTAATTAAGCAAAACAACAGAAAATATTAAATTTTTAACTGATTTCTTCATATTTTTTTATTATTTTTTTTAATATAAAATCAGAATACACAACTTAAAATAGAAATTTAAACATTTTTTTTAGTTTTTGAACAGTCGTTACCTCAAAGAATTTCGATAATTGAACAATTAACAAAGGAAACTAATGATTTTTTAACGAAAAAAGACGAATTAAACGAATTTGGTTAACTTTTACTCTAATTGGAAATTTCATTGTACTTTATATATACCAACTAAGTAGAATTTTAATACATAAACGAATAATTTAAAGAAATCCCCAACACACAAATGTGAACCTGCAGAGCATTTCTTATTACGTCATATCTAAACTAAAACTTTTTTCTGCAACCCCTCCATGCATGTATTCCAGGTAGGGGAACATAACAAAGAATTTTGACGTCACAACTTACAAAGGTATCCAACAAAATGTTTACGTTAAAGAAAAAGTATCACATAGAGAGAAAAAAAAGAAGAGATTTAAGCTATTTATCCATTCTAGTTTTATAACAGTTACCACAACATCTCCAAATTAAAATTTTGAAGTCATAATGAGTGTAATTAATTAAGCAAAATATTTGAAATATTAGTTTTTCAGAGGGGAAAAGACGAATTTAAACAAATTTTATTAGTTTTACACTAGTTTAATAATAATTTTAAGAGGAAAAAGACGAATTTAAACTTTTTTTTCTCATCTCCAACACGGATATATCAATTTTAACAGAAGAATTAAACGTATATTTTAGTTTTTAACAACAAAATCTTAACAAGTATCATTAATTAAACAAAAATAAATATCAGTTTTAAAGAAAAGACGAATTTGAATAATTTTACACTAGTATTTTCAAAAGCAACATGGAAATATCTATACTTATTCACATATTTCACTTATTCACTGTATTCAATACTATATTTAATAAATTTGGATACACTTTAAGAATTTCCTAATCTATAATTATATATTAGCTGTATATTTAATGTTACCCATGTTTTCAACATTAGTTCATAATCGTGAATTTTGTATTTTAAATACCATGTATTCAGGTTCAGATTATTTTCACTTGAAATCATACAGAATTTTTTAACAGAGTTTGTTTTTGAAATTATTGAAGCAACTGTATTTAATATTTTTAACACCAATTTTCTAAGATTTTCTAACATTTTCCGATCATAAGTACATTTCTAAATGCTACAATCACTTTACATATCGAAAAGATATCATTGAAGCAACTGTATTTAATATTTTTAACACCAATTTTCTAAGATTTTTTAACATTTTCCGGTTATACATTCCTCAACAGTATATATTCTAAACAATAGAAAATATTAATTTTAAGAATAAAAAGACGAATTTAAACAAATTTTATTAGTTTTACAATATTTTTTCTCATCTCCAACACGGATATATCAATTTTAACAGAATTAAACGCATATTTTAGTTTTTAAGAACAAAAATGTAATAAGTATCATTAATTAAACAAAAAAAAAAAAATAAATATCAATTTTCAAGAAAAGACAATTTTTTACACAAATTTTCAACTTTGAAATACATTTGTTTACATATATTGTTACAATATATTACTAAACTTAAACTTTTAAAAAACTTTGAATGTCTTTACAAAGGGTTCATATTTATATTTTTCACGTCTTGACTGCATTCGAAATCTTACAACAAAAGTATACTTTTATTATTTTTATTATTATTATTATTCTAGAAAACCTAAAAAGTCATTTTTTGCTGCTTTAAACACTTGACATATTAAAACTACTCTGAGATATTCTACCCATATAATTAATCAAATTAGGACATGATTCATCTTATACTTCAAAATTTCTGAATTTTTACAATACTTATTTTCATCAAACTTTAATTATTAAAACACCCAACAACATTTTCCAAATATGAATATTATCTTTACAGTTTAATAATACAAAACATACACGAATACAAAGTTTAATTTTTACAAACATTTCATATTTCAAACCAAACTTTTCAAAATTTTCACATCATAAGAGCAAACATTAGACGAACTTTTTAACTTTTTAACTTTTTTTATTGCTTAGATCTTTTCATCATCACTTTTAATTATGATGATTATCCATTTTTAGGTTGATTGTCGAAAAACTGTAACTGAAATTACATAAACTTAATGTAAAAAACCATGTTCTCACACAATTTCTTGAAATTCAACAAAGAATTGACTATTACGTATCTATTATTATTCTTATTAAATACTTATCTACATCAATATCGACTCTCGATAGTATATAGATATTTCATCATTACACACTTACAACTCTTTTCAAACGTTTATCAGAAAAATAAGTCAATCAAAGTCTAGTAGTTATCACACCTATTCCTCAGAAATATTACTATCATATGAAACAGTAAAGAAAATTAATAGATATTTAATATTTAATAACCTCATACGTGAAATTACTGTCGAATGAGAATACTAATAATCTATAAAATCAACTGTTGAACAAAAAAATAGTACAGATTACCGAAAATTCAAATGTTTTTTCTACAAAAGTTACAAAAATTAACAAATGAATGACAAGTTAGAGAAATAACTAAAAAAATTAATGAACATATTTACAAATTTATTAAAATCACACCTTTTTCTGGATTACAAACCACAATTTCTTGAAAAATTTAACACTGAATTTGTAAGATTTTAGTCCTAGTATTACATACACTCAATAAATATTCAAAATTAACAAAAATATAATTTTTTAGTCTCATCAATAAGCAGAAATTCTATATTAAAAGAATATTTTCATAGTAGCACTTATAAAAATGAGAGTTTACAAACTGATTTTCATAATTTTATCACATTTAAACTTAATATTTTACATAAAACATTATTTAATCAAATTTTATGCTTTCTAATTCAGTAAAATTCAATACTTTTTTAGTTTTTAAACCAATACCACAATATTTATTTACATCAAACCTTTTATATAACCACATTACACACGTGAGATAAATACTAACTTGGATCAGGAGTTGAAGTCAATTGATTCCATTCGATTTTCATCATGTACGCATTGTTCCTACACGAAATTTCTTACTTCTATAATCATCTAATGTATTAAAACTAATCTACTCATATTTTTAATCAATTCATCAGATGTTTCATCTCGCACTTCTGAATTATCGTGCATCAAGTTGCTTAAAATATAAATACTATCTTTATAGTTTTAATGATATATAGTATACATGGTTTATCTTGAGTTAGCACTTCCATAGTATTAATCAAATTATATGTTTCATCTTGCACTTGATCTTAATGATTTCATCTTGCATCTGAATTATCGTCCATCGAGTTTTTTTTAAATAATAATATATTTATAATTTTTGATTATACATAGCATGTACGAATACAATCTTTAATTTTAACATTTCATATTTCAAATAACCTATTTCCGAAACCAAGCTATGTGAATTTTACCACAATGCTTATTATCATAGAATAATTTGTGTTTCACACTTTTCTAAAAATTATCAGATATGTACCCCTCAGAGAAATTACTATCATATGAATAAATGAAGAAAATTTAATTTATATTAAAGGTACACGAAATTGATTGCATTATACATGTATTTAATAAAAATAAATAAATAAGCGATTATTTATACATTAAACCTTTACTAAATATATATTTCTTTCATTATACAGATGATTCAACAAGATGAACCAAAACAGCAGCAAACTTCAGAAATTAATGATCCGAATGATTCATCCCTAGCACATGTAGCGTTAACGAATAACACATATGTGAGTACTTATATGAGAAATACTAGAATTCGTATATGAAACGTAATTAGAGTAAATACAAAATGATTTGTCTTACTACCTACACTTTAACAAGTGCTTTTTACCTATATTATTGAAGAGAATCCTAACTGTGTCCATTTATTTCTACTACAGATGTGCTCTATTTGCTACAAACACTTCTTAAGTAAATGGAATTTAACAGAACATACAAAAATCTATACAGGTGAAAAACCCTACACTTGGAAAGATTACCATAAATGCTGTTTTCAAAGAGACGTGAATAAAAAATGCACACATCATCATATAAAGCATCGTCAGATATATGTAAACTTAGCGAAGATATTCAAAAATTAGTCAGACTTTTGTAGAATTTAGAAATAAAGGAAGATATTTAGGCTATTTATCCATCATATTTTCACAATATCTCAAACTTAAAATTTGGAAGACATACACACTGCTGAAAAGTAATTTTGTGATTCTTCTAACCAGTATGAATGTATAGATATTATTTTGCAGTGTATTCTTTAAATGCTCACATTAAATATTCTTTTATATGCATATATCGTTGTGTTTATTTTTCTAATACCTATTACATTAATGAAATACATAACATTTTAAGTGAAATAACACTCTCACAACTTAAAAAATGCATAAGAACATACAAAAAATAAGCAGATGTATGAAAAAATATGCAAGTTTACAAAATAATTTCATTGTTTTCTAGAAATATTAACAAAAAATATTTACAATATGAAAAAATTGCAAAAGTGAAAAGAAAAAACACAAATGTAAAAACAAAAACATTTTAAAAAATATTTACAACAAAATTTTTTTTTTACAAAAACCAAAACTTCCAAAAATATTTTTTTCAAAAAATTTTTTTTTCAAAAATATTTTTTTCAAAAAATTTTTTTTTTAAAAACATTTTTTACAAAAAATTTTTTTTCAAAATAAGTTTTTACAAAAGTAAAAAAAAAAAAAAAGAAAATCACAACGTTAAAAAAATGAAAAATTTAGAATAGCAAATGCAATGGTTTCGCCATTACATACTGCATTAAAACCAACAAAATTTTTGAGACTATTTTCATAACTTTTTTGAAATTTTTGCAACATTTTTTTGCAATTTTTTTACACTTTTTTTAACAAAAATTTTTCATTTTTTTAACGTTGTGATTTTCTTTTTTTTTTTTTTACTTTTGTAAAAACTTATTTTGAAAAAAAATTTTTTGTAAAAAATGTTTTAAAAAAAAATTTTTTTTGAAAAAAATATTTTTGAAAAAAAATTTTTTTGAAAAAAATATTTTTGGAAGTTTTGGTTTTTGTAAAAAAAAAAATTTTGTTGTAAATATTTTTTAAAATGTTTTTGTTTTTACATTTGTGTTTTTTCTTTTCACTTTTGCAATTTTTTCATATTGTAAATATTTTTTGTTAATATTTCTAGAAAACAATGAAATTATTTTGTAAACTTGCATATTTTTTCATACATCTGCTTATTTTTTGTATGTTCTTATGCATTTTTTAAGTTGTGAGAGTGTTATTTCACTTAAAATGTTATGTATTTCATTAATGTAATAGGTATTAGAAAAATAAACACAACGATATATGCATATAAAAGAATATTTAATGTGAGCATTTAAAGAATACACTGCAAAATAATATCTATACATTCATACTGGTTAGAAGAATCACAAAATTACTTTTCAGCAGTGTGTATGTCTTCCAAATTTTAAGTTTGAGATATTGTGAAAATATGATGGATAAATAGCCTAAATATCTTCCTTTATTTCTAAATTCTACAAAAGTCTGACTAATTTTTGAATATCTTCGCTAAGTTTACATATATCTGACGATGCTTTATATGATGATGTGTGCATTTTTTATTCACGTCTCTTTGAAAACAGCATTTATGGTAATCTTTCCAAGTGTAGGGTTTTTCACCTGTATAGATTTTTGTATGTTCTGTTAAATTCCATTTACTTAAGAAGTGTTTGTAGCAAATAGAGCACATCTGTAGTAGAAATAAATGGACACAGTTAGGATTCTCTTCAATAATATAGGTAAAAAGCACTTGTTAAAGTGTAGGTAGTAAGACAAATCATTTTGTATTTACTCTAATTACGTTTCATATACGAATTCTAGTATTTCTCATATAAGTACTCACATATGTGTTATTCGTTAACGCTACATGTGCTAGGGATGAATCATTCTGATCATTAATTTCTGAAGTTTGCTGCTGTTTTGGTTCATCTTGTTGAATCATCTGTATAATGAAAGAAATATATATTTAGTAAAGGTTTAATGTATAAATAATAGCTTATTTATTTATTTTTATTAAATACATGTATAATGCAATCAATTTCGTGTACCTTTAATATAAATTAAATTTTCTTCATTTATTCATATGATAGTAATTTCTCTGAGGGGTACATATCTGATAATTTTTAGAAAAGTGTGAAACACAAATTATTCTATGATAATAAGCATTGTGGTAAAATTCACATAGCTTGGTTTCGGAAATAGGTTATTTGAAATATGAAATGTTAAAATTAAAGATTGTATTCGTACATGCTATGTATAATCAAAAATTATAAATATATTATTATTTAAAAAAAACTCGATGGACGATAATTCAGATGCAAGATGAAATCATTAAGATCAAGTGCAAGATGAAACATATAATTTGATTAATACTATGGAAGTGCTAACTCAAGATAAACCATGTATACTATATATCATTAAAACTATAAAGATAGTATTTATATTTTAAGCAACTTGATGCACGATAATTCAGAAGTGCGAGATGAAACATCTGATGAATTGATTAAAAATATGAGTAGATTAGTTTTAATACATTAGATGATTATAGAAGTAAGAAATTTCGTGTAGGAACAATGCGTACATGATGAAAATCGAATGGAATCAATTGACTTCAACTCCTGATCCAAGTTAGTATTTATCTCACGTGTGTAATGTGGTTATATAAAAGGTTTGATGTAAATAAATATTGTGGTATTGGTTTAAAAACTAAAAAAGTATTGAATTTTACTGAATTAGAAAGCATAAAATTTGATTAAATAATGTTTTATGTAAAATATTAAGTTTAAATGTGATAAAATTATGAAAATCAGTTTGTAAACTCTCATTTTTATAAGTGCTACTATGAAAATATTCTTTTAATATAGAATTTCTGCTTATTGATGAGACTAAAAAATTATATTTTTGTTAATTTTGAATATTTATTGAGTGTATGTAATACTAGGACTAAAATCTTACAAATTCAGTGTTAAATTTTTCAAGAAATGGTGGTTTGTAATCCAGAAAAAGGTGTGATTTTAATAAATTTGTAAATATGTTCATTAATTTTTTTAGTTATTTCTCTAACTTGTCATTCATTTGTTAATTTTTGTAACTTTTGTAGAAAAAACATTTGAATTTTCGGTAATCTGTACTATTTTTTTGTTCAACAGTTGATTTTATAGATTATTAGTATTCTCATTCGACAGTAATTTCACGTATGAGGTTATTAAATATTAAATATCTATTAATTTTCTTTACTGTTTCATATGATAGTAATATTTCTGAGGAATAGGTGTGATAACTACTAGACTTTGATTGACTTATTTTTCTGATAAACGTTTGAAAAGAGTTGTAAGTGTGTAATGATGAAATATCTATATACTATCGAGAGTCGATATTGATGTAGATAAGTATTTAATAAGAATAATAATAGATACGTAATAGTCAATTCTTTGTTGAATTTCAAGAAATTGTGTGAGAACATGGTTTTTTACATTAAGTTTATGTAATTTCAGTTACAGTTTTTCGACAATCAACCTAAAAATGGATAATCATCATAATTAAAAGTGATGATGAAAAGATCTAAGCAATAAAAAAAGTTAAAAAGTTAAAAAGTTCGTCTAATGTTTGCTCTTATGATGTGAAAATTTTGAAAAGTTTGGTTTGAAATATGAAATGTTTGTAAAAATTAAACTTTGTATTCGTGTATGTTTTGTATTATTAAACTGTAAAGATAATATTCATATTTGGAAAATGTTGTTGGGTGTTTTAATAATTAAAGTTTGATGAAAATAAGTATTGTAAAAATTCAGAAATTTTGAAGTATAAGATGAATCATGTCCTAATTTGATTAATTATATGGGTAGAATATCTCAGAGTAGTTTTAATATGTCAAGTGTTTAAAGCAGCAAAAAATGACTTTTTAGGTTTTCTAGAATAATAATAATAATAAAAATAATAAAAGTATACTTTTGTTGTAAGATTTCGAATGCAGTCAAGACGTGAAAAATATAAATATGAACCCTTTGTAAAGACATTCAAAGTTTTTAAAAAGTTTAAGTTTAGTAATATATTGTAACAATATATGTAAACAAATGTATTTCAAAGTTGAAAATTTGTGTAAAAAACTGTCTTTTCTTGAAAATTGATATTTATTTTTTTTTGTTTAATTAATGATACTTATTACATTTTTGTTCTTAAAAACTAAAATATGCGTTTAATTCTGTTAAAATTGATATATCCGTGTTGGAGATGAGAAAAAATATTGTAAAACTAATAAAATTTGTTTAAATTCGTCTTTTTATTCTTAAAATTAATATTTTCTATTGTTTAGAATATATACTGTTGAGGAATGTATAACCGGAAAATGTTAAAAAATCTTAGAAAATTGGTGTTAAAAATATGAAATACAGTTGCTTCAATGATATCTTTTCGATATGTAAAGTGATTGTAGCATTTAGAAATGTACTTATGATCGGAAAATGTTAGAAAATCTTAGAAAATTGGTGTTAAAAATATTAAATACAGTTGCTTCAATAATTTCAAAAACAAACTCTGTTAAAAAATTCTGAATGATTTCAAGTGAAAATAATCTGAACCTGAATACATGGTATTTAAAATACAAAATTCACGATTATGAACTAATGTTGAAAACATGGGTAACATTAAATATACAGCTAATATATAATTATAGATTAGGAAATTCTTAAAGTGTATCCAAATTTATTAAATATAGTATTGAATACAGTGAATAAGTGAAATATGTGAATAAGTATAGATATTTCCATGTTGCTTTTGAAAATACTAGTGTAAAATTATTCAAATTCGTCTTTTCTTTAAAACTGATATTTATTTTTGTTTAATTAATGATACTTGTTAAGATTTTGTTGTTAAAAACTAAAATATACGTTTAATTCTTCTGTTAAAATTGATATATCCGTGTTGGAGATGAGAAAAAAAAGTTTAAATTCGTCTTTTTCCTCTTAAAATTATTATTAAACTAGTGTAAAACTAATAAAATTTGTTTAAATTCGTCTTTTCCCCTCTGAAAAACTAATATTTCAAATATTTTGCTTAATTAATTACACTCATTATGACTTCAAAATTTTAATTTGGAGATGTTGTGGTAACTGTTATAAAACTAGAATGGATAAATAGCTTAAATCTCTTCTTTTTTTTCTCTCTATGTGATACTTTTTCTTTAACGTAAACATTTTGTTGGATACCTTTGTAAGTTGTGACGTCAAAATTCTTTGTTATGTTCCCCTACCTGGAATACATGCATGGAGGGGTTGCAGAAAAAAGTTTTAGTTTAGATATGACGTAATAAGAAATGCTCTGCAGGTTCACATTTGTGTGTTGGGGATTTCTTTAAATTATTCGTTTATGTATTAAAATTCTACTTAGTTGGTATATATAAAGTACAATGAAATTTCCAATTAGAGTAAAAGTTAACCAAATTCGTTTAATTCGTCTTTTTTCGTTAAAAAATCATTAGTTTCCTTTGTTAATTGTTCAATTATCGAAATTCTTTGAGGTAACGACTGTTCAAAAACTAAAAAAAATGTTTAAATTTCTATTTTAAGTTGTGTATTCTGATTTTATATTAAAAAAAATAATAAAAAAATATGAAGAAATCAGTTAAAAATTTAATATTTTCTGTTGTTTTGCTTAATTAATAATGTTCATAAAGGAAATGGTTGTCCAAAACTGGAATGCATGCTTAAATTTCTTTCTATCAAATTGATAGTCTGAAGTTTGAGTTGAAAAAATCGTAAGAAATCAGTCTTTTTCTATAAAACTTGATATTTCCCATTGTTTTTTACTTAATTAACGATACTCATTAAGATTATAACTGTTGAAAAACTGGAATGTATGTTTAACTTTCAACTTTAAGTCGATACACTGATGTTGCAGTTGATAAAAATCGTAAGAAATCAGTCTTTTTCTATAAAAATCGATATCTTCCATTGTTTTTTACTTAATTATGAATGCTCATTAAGGCTATAGCTGTTGAAAAACTGAAATGTATGTTTAAGTTTTCTCTCTTAAGTTGATAAAAATCGTTAGAAATCAGTCTTTTTCCATAAAACTTGATATTTTCCATTGTTTTTTTACTTAATTAACGATACTCATTAAGGCTATAGCTGTTGAAAAACTAGGATACATGTTTAACTTTCAACTTTTAAGTCGTTACATTGATCATATAGTTGATAAAAATCGTAAGAAATCAGTCTTTTTCTATAAAACTGGATATTTTCTATTGTTTTTACTTAATTAATACTACTCATTAAGATGTCTATCAAGCAAAATTCAAATATATGTTTAACTTTCTTGTGTTAAATTGATAATCTCATCTTGTAGTTGAAGAAATCTAAATAAAATGGTTAAAAACTGAGATTTTAATTGTTTCGCTTAATTAATAATACTCATTAAAATTACGGTTCTTCAAAATTCAAATATAATCTTCATCTTATAGTATGATTCCGAGTTGAGATGTGATTGATAATATTTTTAATTAGGTAAGGTTGATCACCTCTCATGTTATAATAGAATGTTCCTTTTTTCCACTAGGGGGCGTTTGTGGAGGGGGATGCATAGTGGGGGCAGGAGAGTGGCGGTGTCACGGTGGGCGCAGGAGGGACCGCAGGCGGGGCAGCCGGAGGCATGGAGGTACCGCAAGAGGCACCGCAGGCGGGACGGCCCCGCAGCCCCGCCTGCGCTTGAGCCCGTACTGTCCTTTTCCTACTACTTACAAGATTCTAGATGTAATTATTGTGCTATTTAATCATGGAATGTCTGTCGCTAAATAAAAAAAATCTTTGTTAAATATAACTATCGAAAAATTCTGGTAGCTATTTTGAATAAAGTAATCGTGCTAAAATGGCAACACTGCCAGTCAAATGTACATTTGCTGCCTGTCTGATTGATTTTTTGTTCGAAGATTCTTTAAATGTGTTATAACACGAAACATAGATTAAACGAAACATAGATTTAAATGAAACATATATTTTAACGAACAATAGATTTTAAGCATAAATTTAAACGAAACATGAATTATTATTATTATTATTATTATTATTATTATTATTATTATTATTATTATTATTATTATTATTATTATTATTATTATTATTATTATTCATTTATTTATTTATTTACAGAATTTTAATGTATTTTTATTATATCATTTTGATTTTTCCCCCGATATAAAGCGCTTAAAATGCCCCCAAAGTTTTTTAACATTTGAATAGAATTAAACATATATTTAGAAATCCGATGATGTTAAGAGGGCTTTATACAGAGGGTCATCACAAGTTTAGTATTATGCATACCACTAAAGAAATTTCTGTTTAAAAATTTATTTACAGCGACACATATTATAAACACTAGAATATCGTATTTCTTCTCTTAAAGAGGTCAAGGACAGAAAAATCTTCCATTTTTTTTAAATTATATATATATATATATATATATATATATATATATATATATATATATATATATATATATATATATATATGATTGTGAAATGATGAAATGATTTCTTAATGGTGGCTTTTATTTTTCACAATTTCTCGGATTTAAATTGATTTAACCCAAAAACCGTTAAAGGTAAATGCTTCAAACTTAGAACATGTCTTTTTGATTGTTGTACTTTAATTTTGATTCATCAAACTTGAAAAAAAAAATACTTTTGAAAATAAGATTTTTTGAAAAAATTGCACATCATTTTTAAAATTTTATTTTCAATATTTTAATTAAAAAATAAATATTTTTATAAATGCTGAATCAAAATTAAAATTTAGATATTTCTGTTTATTAAAATGTAAAAAAAATGAAATTAAATAAATAATATTTTAAGTTATAGAAATTTTAAATTTCCTCACTTTTTAAATAGATTTTAAATTTAAATTAAAAAAAAAACAGTTATGAGACGTTTTACGGTGTTATTTTGTTTACAAATAATATAGTTAACCATCACAAACAAATTCAATATTTTAATTCAATAAATAAAAAAATATTTTATTATGTATCTAGGATCCCTTTAAAAAAATCCATTTTTAAACAGCCATTAAAAAAAATTATTTTAATAAACCCATTTTTTATTCTATTTCAAGAGTTTTATAAATGCATACGCACATACACAAATGCATATGTATATATATATATATATATATAATTTGCTTTGTTAAATTTTGTCTTAAAGATACTATTTAATTTAGCTCTTTTATTTACACGTTGTTGGCTGTCTAGTATGGGTTAACAATATACAAATTGACCAAATGTTGGAAAAATCACAAAAATATATAAATTCATTGATTTCAGACAATTATAGAAATAATAATGATGATAATAAAAATACATACTTCTGAATCTTTTAGCTTCTCACCCCAAGTTACAAGAGCTTTTCGCAATCTATACATCAACAAAAGAAAAAAGCATTGTCATTCGTTAATATCACGATATAGTACGTTTATTAAATAAATTTTACACTTCAAAATACATGATATAAAGAGATCATAATACGACAGTAAAATTAAATAACTTTTGTTTAAAGAGTTATATTTGCCCGCTTTCCGCTGGAGAAAAATATAAATTAATAAATTAATAAAAAAGTCTTTTATCGCGTATAAATTCAAAGTAATTTTATTGACATCAATAGAAGAACAAAAAATTTAAAAAATAAATGTAATTTAACAAATTACAACGACTATTTGGAAAATTATATTTTCAGACTAAAATTTTAGACTTACAAATAAATTCTATATTTAAAAAAAAAAAAAAAAAAAAAAAAAACAATAAACAACATTTTTATGATGATCAAAACGTGGCTTACGTAATAACAGAGTCTTATATTACGTAAGCCATGAATTAAAAATTAATATTCCTGTACCAAGCATACAGAAATTTTAAATAAAATTTTAGTTTTACAATTTTCGGTACTACAAATTTCTAAACTTCTAAACATCACACAATTTCAATTTTTACACCGTTTTATAGAGAAAAAAATCTTCTTTTAAATGCAATTTGTTTGAAAGCTGTATCTCAATTTGTTTTTAAGTTATTATTATTATTATTATTTTGCAGTTTTTTATAGTTTTTTGCCATTGTGGCAATAGAAGTATTTCATTTCTGGACATTAAACATGAACCAATCAGAAAACGAATAAAATAAAAAAACAGAAGTATTCTATTTCTAGACATTAAGTATAGACCAATCAGAAAACGAATAAAATAAAATAAAATAAGTTGCGGAATTCAACCAATAAAAAGATCAGATATACTTCAGATTTTCCAATTCTCTAACGAGAACAGTAACTATTTTCCAAATAGTTAACAAAATAAAAAATAAATAGAATATAAGGGAGAAATATTGTTTTATATTATCAATTATTGCTTTCATTTTTGTAAAAAAGTTCTGGAAAATTACATTTAAATTTAGAATATAAAAATATGAGTTTATACTGACAGTCACTAATATATTTAATAAATTATTTTTAATAGAGGCTAAAGAAAACATAACTATATTACCTGTGGTATAAAGAACAAATTCGCCCGTGTGTAACGCTGATGTTATTCTGACGTTGAAAACATTAGCAGATTATTATTATTATTTTTTTTTCATTGCAATTTTTGAAATTTCTAAACATCACACTCTTTTAAATTTTGCATCTTCAAATGGGGAAAAAATGTTATTTTAAATATACTTTTATTTGAGAACTGTCACAATTTATGATATTTTGCTGTTTTAAAATTAAATTTATATATATATACTAGCGGACCCGACAGACGTTGTCCTTCCTGGCACCGACACCAGAAAATCAAATAAATGTACTTATTTATAGTAATACTCACGATAAACACTGCGCTCTTAATTTAATTTCTTATTACAATTATGTAAGGAAATTATTTTTCACTCTTCAGTATTTTTTGAAGTCGGTTCAATTTTTGATAGAAAAGTTTATTTTTCTCTTTTTTGTTAAAAGTTAACGATTTTCTGAAGCCAGTTAATCAAAATTCTAATACAGGCTATATTACTGTAAAGCATACACGTTTGACAGGAGCGGGGTTCGAACACGCGATCAATTTCTTCGAGAAGCAGAGCTTATATCTGGCGCCTTAGACCGGTCGGGCATTCCGTCCGCACTCTATTCATCGCACTTATTCAACACTTTTAATTAGCGAAAAATCACTAACTATTAGTTTTTGCCTAGTTACTAAAAAAGTACTGAAACAATTTCGATGAAATGTGAATCTACACCATTCTCGAATCCACTGGAACATACACGCAAAATTCCATTAAAATCGGTCCAGTCGTTTAGGAGGAACTCAGTGACATACACACGCACAGAAGATTTATATTTATAAAGATAAGCATTGAAAATTTCAGGTTTTTGCGCCGAAGACACCGCCAAATTAGGAAAATGTGAATTATCTCACGAACTACTGTATTTAAACGAATTTGCTTAGTACCATTCGATTCAGAATGAAAAAATGCACTAAAATATGTTATCCGTTGAAAAATAAATACAAAAGCCGATTTTTAAGGAATTTTTTAAAAGTTCGCTCTTTTTTCTACTTCTCTTAGGGGTCGAATTTTCGAAAATCCCTTTTTAGCGGCAATCGATGTTATAAGAAGTATTTTTACCCCAATTTTCAAGATTTTTGGTTCGGTAGATTTTTTTGTGCTGTTATTAATACGAAATCCTGACTTTCCTTTATATATATAGATAAGGATTAAAAATTTCAGGTTTTTGCGCCGAAGACCTCGCCAAATTTGAAAAATATAAATTATCTCACGAACTACTGGATTTAAACGAATTTGCTTAGTACCATTCGATTCAGAATGAAAAAATGCACTAAAATATGTTATCAGTTAAAAAATAAATACAAAAGCTTATTTTTAAGGAATTTTTTAAAAGTTCGTTCTTTTTTCTACTCAACTTAGGGGTGGAATTTTCGAAAATCCCTTTTTAGCGGCACTCGATGTTATAAGAAGTATTTTTACCGAAATTTTCAAGATTTTTGGATCGGTAGATTTTTTTGTGCTGTGATTAATACGAAATCCCTACTTTCTTTTATATATATAGCACTTTTAATTAGCGAAAAATCACTTATTAGTTTTTTCCTAATTACTAAAAAAGTATTGAATCAATTTCGACGAAATTGGAATCTAAACCATTCTCGAATCTACTGGAACGCACACACAAAATTTCATCAAAATCGGTCCAGTCGTTTAGGAGGAGTTCAATTACATACACACGCACAAAAGATTTTTATATATAAAGATGAGCATTGAAAACTTCAGGTTTTTGCGCCGAAGACATCGCCAAATTAGGAAAATGTGAATTATCTCACGAACTACTGGATTTAAACGAATTTGCTTAGTACCATTCGATTCAGAATGAAAAAATGCACTAAAATATGTTATCAGTTGAAAAATAACTACAAAAGCCGATTTTTATGGAATTTTTTAAAAGTTCGTTCTTTTTTCTACTCATCTTAGGGGTGGAATTTTCGAAAATCCATTTTTAGCGGCACTCGATGTTATAAGAAGTATTTTTACCCCAATTTTCAAGATTTTTGGTTCGGTAGATTTTTTTGCGCTATGATTAATACGAAATCCTGACTTTCTTTAATATATATAGCACTTTTAATTAGCGAAAAATCACTAACTATTAGATTTTGCCTAATTACTAAAAAAGTACTGAATCAATTTCGACGAAATGTGAATCTAAACCATTCTCGAATCTACTGAAACGCACACACAAAATTTCATCAAAATCGGCCCAGTCGTTTAGGAGGAGTTCAATTACATACACACGCACAGAAGATTTTTATATATAAAGATTTCTCTTTTTATATTTATCACCTCTATCGCGTGTGGATGATTTCTAAAGATTAATCCGTTTGTACTTATAATACAAAAAGCTCAACATTTATTTTCCGCTAATATACCATAACGAAACTAAAACTTTACAATTAAATAAGAAATTTTACAGAAATAAAAGCAAATTCGATTGATGTTCAATTGAACGACGCGCTTAAAAAACGGAAACTATCAGAATAAAAAAAGCTGCTAGCGAACATGTAGCGAACGAAGTTTTTGAAAGTTTCTTCGGCTAATAACTGCTGGCATGAAAACAATACAAAAGTACCGCTTTGACAAATTTCAAAGCTTTCTTTAAATTCATCATTGATATTTTTTATCCAAAAACACTTTTTGACATTGTTAGGGGGTGAAGAAAAAAAAAATAAATGTAAAAAGTAATAGAGGTTTCAACTAATAAAATAATCGTTTTCACCAATATTCTGCAACAAGGGAAGGCCGGGTTGTTGGATTACACAGTATTTATAAAGCCATAATTAAAATTTCACACCGATTTTTGAAAAGCGTTAAACCAGAATTTTTAGAACAAAGGCAGCATTTCGAGATTCAAATATGTCGTTATTGTCAATCATCATTTCCTTTTTTGAAGGCGCTGTGTACATAATTCTTTTAGAAGCCTGCACGAAAAAATTCAATGTATTACCGCATATTAATTGAACAGAATTTTCTCTATTCAAGATGTAAGGTGTCTTGGGGTAATAACGCTAGGATAAGTAATAATGCCAAATGCTAACATTAAGCGTAGTTTGGAAGGAATACGGGAAAATGGCACTACGGGATCTGCAATGAAAGGCGCTGAGTAATCTAAATCACAAATAACCGCTAAAAGTTAATTTATTACTTTATAGACTTTATTCCTGGATTAAGCACGTAAGAGTCAAGCCCGATTTAATAATTGTTGGGTAAGTTCTCTGATGGATTCATATATAATGATGGATAACTATATATTTATTATTAAATACTTTGTTTATTACATAAGTTTGTAGCGCATTTAATGTACTTTCAAAATGTTTTGCGCGATTTTGGATGTTTTCACGAGGTAGCTTGTAATTTAAAATATATTGAGCAAAATGTGGTAATAACGTGGTAATAACGCCATACACTGGCGATGTTACCCTGGTTCATTCCTTTCAGTGGTGGACTACATTTTTTATTTTATTTTATTTTATGCAAGAGAAGCCATTATTGTCGTTGTTGAAAAACTAAAAAGAGATTTTTATGTCTGAAATGTTGCTATTTTTTTCATTACAGAAGAATAAAATAACAAATGATTATTATTGTACCGTGATATCGCAAAGAATGGTGAGTAAAACCATATTGTCAATTCCCAGAAGTGTAGAGTTTGTATCTTTAGAATTGGACAATTTAAATGCCATTTATTCCATCTTATTTTATAATTTTGCTTGCATGGCGTTATTATGCACATAGGTACGTAAAAACGCCAAATAGCATTGGTCAAGAAATCACCACATTATTATGAATAAAATATTCTGCTAAAATATTCTTTCTTAGAATTTTTTCTTACTTTCTTCTATCTTTAATAGAAGGAAGTATTGTGATCGAAATTTTTTTCGACTTCCCGCTTTTGACGGATTTACACGTTTTAGGGGTCAGAGATTCCAAAAAACATGTTTTTACAAAATGTGTGTCTATCCGTGTGTCTGTGTGTATGTATGAGTGTGTGTCTGTTCGTATGTCTACATTCTATCATCAAAAAGTGTATGAAGATATGCATAGAATTGAAACAAATTTTTTGTGCATGTTTTTGGCTGTGGCAAGCAGGATCTCGTTCAATTTTGAAATATTCCGCCGGAAGGGGGCGTTGCAATAACAATTTTTGTGCCATTTTCAACATTGTGCCGAGTAAAAGTGTATGAAGTCATGCATTGAATTGAACCAAATTTTTTGTGTAAGTGTATGGCTATGGCTGGTTGGTCCTCCCTGAATTTGAAAAAAAAAATCCGTCGCAAGGGGGCGCTGCAATAGCGATTTTTGTGCTGTTTTCAATATTGTACCGACTAAAAGTGTATGAAGTTACGCATCGATTTGAACGAAATTTTTTGTGCAAGTGTTTTGCTTTGGATAGTTTGTTCTCCCTGAATTAAAAAAAAATCCACCGAAAGGAGGCGTTGCAATAGCGATTTTTGAGCCATTTTCAATATTTTATCACTGAAAAGTGTATGAAGTTATGCATAGAATTGAATGAAAATTTTTGTATTAGCGTTTGATTATGGTCAGCAGACCCTCCCTGAATTTGAAAAAATCCGCCGGAAGGAGGCGCTATATAATCGCGATGTCTGTGCCATTTTTGTTATTTTACCATTAAAAAGTATTTGAAGTTATGCATAGAACCGAACTAAATTTTTTGTGTATGACATTTTTGGAGTATGGCGAGTAGATCCTTCCTGAATTTGAAAAATATCTGACTATCGTTCTACTGTTCATCGGCCCGTGCAGATACGGAAACTCGTTTTTACTCTAATTAATTGACAGAAGCAGAAATTTAGTATGCAAATCATAGTTGGTATAGTACTGAATTAATAAGATTAACGCATTAACATACGTGACTAAATTTTGAAACATTAAAATGTACGTATGAGATTGGCACATCCAACTAGTTTTGTTTACAAAGTGAGTAAGTTGCTGTATCAAATCCAATATTTGTTTGAACAAAAAAATATATATAACTAAGCCGTGAAAACTGGTAGAACCTTAACGTGGCTTAATTACCAGTAGGACACCTTACAACACGCCTTATTTTGACACGACTTCAGGAAAGATATTACAGCATCGCATATCTATGAAAAACAAATCACTGTTCAACACTTATTCAATCAAATAATTCCACTCTTTCCTAACCGAAATAATAAGCATTAACCAACTTATGTTATTTTTACATTTACTCAAAAACTTTCGAGCATAAAAGAAGAAAAAAATGTAGTGTGGCAAATGTGAGAATGAAAATAGTCTCAGCAGTTTTATTTATTTTAAAAAAGCAAGCAATAAAAAGAAGAAAAAAAAAGTGCGAAAAGCAAACATACATAGAAATGCAGGTCAAAATGCCATACTGCCTCTAAGGACGACAACCTCTTTTCAAGGTAGGTCAATTGTCTTTCGCTGTGTCTCGCTCTTTTTTCTAATTAATAAATCACCGCACGCTCAAAAAACACTTGATTGTTTACCGATAAAACAGCAGGAGTAAAGAATGCTTGCATAAAATAGCGTTGTTTAACTGAGTAAATCAGAAAGATCTAGTTGGCATAAATTTTTTACTTTTATAGGTTAATTGAGTCGAATATTACAAAGGAAATGTGTTCAGTATCAGTCGTTAGAGATCTGTAATCAGTATTCTTGATTGTACAGCTTTGAAAAGTTTTTATAGTACTCACTGATGATAACTTTTAGGAATTTTAAATGAAGCTTTTACAATTTAGAGCGAAGTTAACAACATTTTAACTATATAATAGTGATACAACGAACATTTACAACCTCATTAACAACAGGGCTGATCATTTCTTATCATAATAATTTTTATGACGTATCTGAGTAACAATGATTCATCTACATCTCTCAACTGAAGTAAAAAATAACGAAATCAGGGACAAAGAATGTTAGAAGGCGAGATGAAAGACGAATTCCAGTTTTGTTAATTTAGCAGATTTTTGTTTTATTCAAGTATCTACCACTATCCCTAGTTAGTGATTTTCGTTTTAATTCTGTTATTAAATAAAGTAAATAATGCAATTCGGAAACAGAGTTTTTTATCAGAAAAAAAAAAAAAAAAAAAAAAAAAAATCCGCAACATTCGAGAAGAAAGAAGGAATTCGCATATCAATGAATTCGCGTCTTACAAGGAAGGTCTCCATTGGGGGCATACTTAGAATTTTTTGAAAAAAATACGAATTAAACTACTCATGTAGGTAATAAAGGATCAGTGAAAATTAGCGGCGGAATTACATTATTAGATATGTAAAAATATAAAATAGTTTGGAATAATTGGCGTGAAAAGCTGAAAGCGACGCGGGATTTGGCAAGCAGTGCATTTCCTCGCCAAAAGCAGACGATTTTAACGAATCTGAAAATTGATTTTAATTGACTTCACTGTTAAAAATCTGCAGCATTTACTGCAACGTCACTCCACTACTTTTATAGAATATCTCTCTTTTGACCAATGAGAATGCTTCATAGCACGGCGAATTGACCGTGTCATACACTGTTAAAAATCTGCTGCATTTTGTTGCAACGCACTCCACCGCTTGTATATAATATCTCTATTTCAACCAATGAGAAAGCTCCATTTCATGGCCAAGTAACCGTTTTCTATACAAGCAAGGGAGTGCGTTGCAACAAAATGCAGCAGATTTTAACAGTGTATTTTTCAATTTCGAACAATTTTAATCAATTTAAATTGTGTTTTAAATGATAAAATATATTAATTTCATTTTGTTATAAGTACATATAAACGTATATGACAAAATTACACTTAAAGTAAAGTAAAAATGCAAAATTAAAATTACTTAAACTAATATTATTTAAATAAATTGAACATAGAAAGTTTTTTCTTTAAAAAGTATTCGAAGCGTAAAAGCGTGTTTTTCAAAATTTCGTTTTTTCGCCAACCGGAGATAAATCGCCAAATAAACGAAATTTTTATTATTTTTTTACGGACGTTATAAGGAGGTTCCGCTGAATTTTTTTTTATAAACATATATAACTATATGAGAAGAACATTCTGTAATTTTTTCAGATTTTTCTGAGTATGCCCGTATGGAGACCTTCCTTGTTAAATTTTTTTTTTCGTCAAAGGACCAAAAATTTATCGCATAATAACTATTCGCATATTAAGGGGACTGGACTTATCTGGTGGAGAAGAAAAAAGTGGAATTCCATGTTATACTATGGGAAAATTAAAATTACTTATATTTTTGTTCATTCAAATTTGGAAATTCAAATTTTCATTCAAATGTTCGTTCAAATTTTTTCAGCAAGTAGATAGGAAGGTTCTATATTGTTTCTGTAAGCTCCAAAATTTTATATCTTTTTCCAGTCATAAGTTACAAATAAGTAAAAAATTTTCTTCTTCTTCTTCTTCTTCTTCTTCTTTTTTTTTTTTTTTTTTTTTTACTTTTTAGAATTTTTGAAATTTTATAATACTTATAATTATCTTTAAAAATATTTAAAACTTTCAGAGGGATAAAGAACCTCGATAGTTCGTAATCATTTCATATCTTTGATTGTACGGCAAACACAATGATAAATCTACGGGTAAATCACTGGTAGTATTAAACTAGCAGGCTAAGCCCTCTGCGCTGGTCTATTTTTCAAAACAAAACATGAATATAAAAAAAAATATTGAATATAATTGTGTTTTTTAAAGCAACTTCACCTCGAATGCTCTTTCACATTTCTGAAAATCATACAAAACGCCATTGTATTTAAAGATAGAAAATCAACGGTTATAAATGCACCAAAAATGCATTAAAAGTTAGCAAACAGCTGTTTCGAATCTACTGTCGAGATTCTTCATCAGTGCAAAACTCAGCGAGCTAGAAAAAACAAAACTGAGCCAAAAATAAAAACAACACCAATGGAATCAAGGCCCGTTGACGTCAAAATATATTAAAATAATAATAAAATATTATGTTGCTGTATCAGCTTATGCATTCGATAAAATTCGGGCTTTTAAGAAAAAAATATTTCAGTTGACCATTTATTGTAGAGTTTGATAGATAAATGAGGCAATTATGAAAAGAGCAATTTAAATATTGTGTATTCACCATACTTCTAAAATAGCGAACATTATATGATCGCAGAGATTGAGCATTGAATTTAAACAATTTTCAAGTGATTCATTTTTACTTTCTTCTATCTTTACAAGAAGAAAGTATTGGATTCATGAAAATTTTCGACTTCCGGTTTTCGACGGATTTATACGTTTTAGAAGGTCCTGAACACGTTTTGACTGTTTTTAGAAAATGTCTGTCTGTGAGTCTGTCCGTCTGTCTGTGAGTCTGTGTGTCTGTCTGTGAGTCTGTCTGTCTGTATGTGACAAAAAATTTGTGGGCGCTCTATCTCAAGAACTAATGCTCGAAATTTAATAAAATTTTATATTCAGTTAAACCTTGATATGAATTAGTGCCTATTGGTTTTTGGTGAAAATTGGCCAGCAGGTGGCGCTGCTATACTACGTTTTCATGATTTTCAAGATATATTTTCAAGATATCTCAAGAACTTATGCCACAGAATTTCACCAAACTTCAGATACTGTGACCCCTTGATATAAATAGACGCTGATTAAGTTTTGGTGTAAATTGGCCAGCAGGTGGCGCTGCTATGCCACGTTTTTCATGGTTTTCATAAGAGCTATATCTCAAGAACTAATGCACAGAATTTCACCAAACTTCAGATTCCGCGATACCTTGAGATACATAGCCGCTGATAATGTTTTGGTGCGAACTGCCCAATAGGTGGCGCTACTATGCTACATTTTGCACGATTTTTGTTATAGCTATATCTCAAGGACTAATGCACAGAATTTCACCAAACTTCAGATTCCGCGATACCTTGAGATACATAGCCGCTGATAAGGTTTTGGTGTGAACTGCCCTATAGGTGGCGCTGCTATGCTACATTTTGCACGATTTTTGCGATAGCTATATCTCAAGAACTAATGCAGAGAACTTCATCAAATTTTAGATTCTGTTACACTAGAATATATAACATAATTAGACGCTGATTACATTTTGGTATTAACCTTGCAACAGGTGGTGCAGCCATGCTGCATTTTGCACGATTTTTCCGATAGCTATATCTCAACAACCAACGCACAGAATTTCACCAAACTTCAGATTTCGTTACAAAATGACATATAACATAATTACACGATGATTACGTTTTGTTATAAATCCTTCAACTGATGGTGCTGCTTTGCTATATTTTACACGGTTTTTTTTAAACTAGCTATATCTCAAGAACTAATGCACAGAATTTCATCAAACTTCAGATTCTTTTACACCATAACATAATTAGACGCTTTTTTACGTTTTGGCATAAATTGTCCAAGATATGGTGTTGTTGGGCTACGTTTTGCAATTTTTTTGTTATAACTATATCTCAAGAACTAATGGACGAAATTCCATCCAATTTCAAATTCTGTTAGGTCTTGACATAAATAGATGCTTATTAGGTTTTAGTATAAATTACCCAACATGAGGCACTGCTAAGCTCATTTTCTCAGAATATTAATTAAATTTTGCGTTTTAGGCTTTTCGGATACCAGAATCTCATTAGGGTAGGTCAAATGTTCGAGGAAATTCGATAGTGGGTAACTTTGAGGTCACCACGTTTTTTTTAAATATTAAAATGTACTTATGAGATAGAAGAAAGTTTTGGGATTGACACATCCAACTAGTTATTTGATAGTTTTTGAACTCTAAACCTCTCAACTTGAGGATATGGGTATCTGTGGAAACCTTAGTACATCCTCTATCAATATTATATTATATTTCGCAACGTACATCTGCTCGTGACAAATCTATTACAGTGTTCCGTTTTTGGAATGCAGCAGAATAAATAAAGTTAAATAAAGTTTTCCTTAGAAAAATAAGGTGAATGTTTTTTGAATGTGTGAAATTCATTTTTTGATACACGCATGTCATATACGCATCACGTTGGCGTGTTTGAAACAAAATGGACATTTTATGCCTCTTATGGTAATCCAGCTCTGTTTTTAATTTATTAATGAACTATTTATTTACTTTCATTTGCATTTTAAAATGATACAAAATGTTATGCTCTATACATAGAAAAGTAAAATAGAAAATAGAAATGTATCTGTCATTTGAATACGAAGTTTCCATTAAAGTGGCGCCAGAAATGTATCACTACAACGTGGTGCATATATGACATTTGTGCCTCTTTCTTACAACATGAATGTGTGCATTTGCACCTAAATTTAGTTATTTAGCTCTATTTTTGTAATATTAACTAGAGTTTGTACAATGTACGATCATAGCCGACTATATCTGTAAAGCCCGTTTATTTGAGATTAATGTATGAAGTCTCCCGCCAGAGGACGCTGATACTTCGCCCAGTTATTCAGACCAATCATGTAAACCCTGAACCAAAACAATGACACGTGTGCAAACATGTGCACAGAACAGAAAGCAGCTTATTCAATGCTAATTTAGGCAAAGATCCTAGAGGGAAAGATATGAAGGCTTTGGAAACCGTAACTAACTGAAACAGTGCAAACAGCACTGCTAGGAAACATGCTCAAAGGGGGAGATCCAATCGTAGGCTGGTTCATTGCATCCACCGATTCGCCAAATATTTTTATAGTAAACCTCCTTGCGCCAACTCCTCCGCGAGAATTCAAAACGCCATTTCTTTTGGCAGTTCGTCTTGCGACTTAAAGATTGTGGGAGATTTTTTAATATGATTTGTTTGTTGTGATATATTTTCTATATAGCAAATAGATAGCCGATGAACACGTACAGTTGAAAAAAGTCTTCAGTGATGCTGAACTTGTTAAATAATTAATTTTATATATCGTAAGTTAAAATTTCACTCGAAAACTAACATAACAACGAACAGATTCATCTAATCTTCTGTAACGTATTGTATGAACTTTGACCTAACTCAGCTCCCTCAAGAAAAGCAAAGATTTTAGAGAGGGTATCTTTCTACATTCGTTGCGAAAAGGGATGGAGAGGGAGGGGGGACGCACTGCTTTCGCGGGGACCGAGGCGGACTGCGATGACCACATCATTACTCCACATTTTGATAATTATCGCTACTGGTGATACGCCAAAGCGCGCCAAGTGAACTTTCGCCCCTGTATGCGACTTCTATTGCCTAGCTGTTTGCACTGTTTCGCTGACAACTGTGGATTTACATTACGCCTACGAAGCCTGCACATCTTTTCCCCTCTAATATCTTTGATTTGGGCAGGGTTTGTGTCACGTGGTCCAATGAAATGGTTCAGGGTTTGAAACTGAATCCAGCTTCACTTTTTCGGCGGTTTTTCGCGAAATGACTCGGCTGGTAGTATTATAGTCGGCTATAGTACGATACTACTTGATTATTCTGTCGAGAAAAAAATTAATAGCAGATTATAGGAATAAATGTCAATAATCGATGATCGTAAGTACGATAGCAATTAATATTACACGTGATACACGTATTTTTTTACGTCATAAGTGCTTTTTAATTCGACTTTTAATTTGTATTTTTTTATTTATGTTTATTGTTCTTTCGTTATTTAAAATGAATTTATGTAAATTTGAATAGTTTGGCGAAACTGGCCGACGTGTTAATTAAGTAGCACTCAATTTACATTTGAAAATATCATATTTCACAAACAACTCCGGCACAAACCCGGATTTGCAAGATTTCTTTCCAATACCAATGCGGCAAAATCCTCGTTTTAGAATAGCGGAGAAATGTGCGGTTTTAAAAATTATTTTCATTATTTCAAAACGAAAATAATAATAAATAAAAAAAGTTACTATAACACAAAACAATTTATAGAATTTCTAAAAAGAAATTGAAAGTAAATAAACAATTTATTAATATAGAAACAACTATTGCTGGGTTACCATACCAGGCAAAATAACACCGTTTTGGCGATAGTCAGATACCTCAGTGTGTATATAATATCTGTGCCAAACATGTTTGGAAAAAACAATAATCGTTATTTATTCAGCATGTTTAAATACTGTAGTATAATGAAAAAAATGTATACATGACATATACGCACCACATTGGCGCGTTTTTTTTTTTTTTTTTTTTTATTTTTTTTTTTTTATTTTTTTTTTTTATTTATTTATTTTTTTCTAAAGCCGATTTGGAGAAAAATTTGTTTTCAAATACCATTTACATATGTAGTTTACAATTATTTTCTGTTATTTTTGTTGATATTATAAACTTCAATTATTATACTGTTTAAATTCTTATTCATGCTCCTTGTATTTAACGTGCTTTTTATATGTAGTTTTCTTCTGTTAACTTTTGTGGCAATTGTTGGTTATTGGTTTAAAGTAAGTTTTTTTTCAGCTTGTTCCACATAGCGGAAGCCTGTTACCTTTCTTTTCTAAATTAAAACTATCTTCGTAATGTTTATTTCATATTTTTTATCTGAATTAAGTTAATTCTTGTTTACCCATTATCTGCTAAAATATTTTCAAGTGGTTATGCTCCCAGACTTGCTTCATACTGCGCGATAGTTACGGTAACGAGAATTAGTCCTAACCAACGGTAAAACGCATTTCAAATTTGTGTGTTTGGTTAGTTAATAAAGATAAAAATATGGAACTTTTTACGACTGATAAACTTCTTGGCTCTGAGAATTAGGTCAGATGGAAATGGATGGTAGAAGGCTTGCTAATGGAAAAAGAAAATGCTTTCGGGGTGTGCTCTGGCGAGATTGTACAGCCAGAACCGGTTCCTGAAGGCGCTGCTGCTGCAGATAGGAACAAATACAACAGAGACTTAGCCAACTTCAATAAAGGCAACAGAGCTGCCAGAGGTATTTTTTCAAGAACTCTAGATAGCAGAATATGTGACCTCGTATCTATGCGCAAAACTGCAAGAGAAATATGGGTGAAACTACATGAACTGTTTGAGCAGAAAAATACTCAAGCTCAATATGCCTGTCAAATGCAGTTCTCATCTTTTGTGCGAGATCCGATGAATTCAATGGCTATGCACATAGCAAAATTAGATCGCCTGGTGTCACGGATGTCTGATTTAGATATCAAACCAAATGACTTTGTAGTAATGAGTAAGCTTTTGGAGACTTTATCTAGTGACTTTGAGCCACTGAAAATGGCTTGGTGCACTGAAAAGCAACAGACACTAGTGGAGCTTAAGAAATTACTTGTTGCAGAAGAGCAAAGAAGAATGTTAGACTCTTACAAAGAAAATGAATCAAATGTCTTACTTGCCAAGTCTAGTTTGAGAAA
This sequence comes from Maratus speculifer, assembly GCA_964019185.1. NCBI lineage: Eukaryota > Metazoa > Arthropoda > Arachnida > Araneae > Salticidae > Maratus > Maratus speculifer. The sequence continues at coordinate 66,725,005 of OZ025295.1, forward strand.
GGTTCACAGTGCTGCAGAAAAGTATGGCAACCATGCAAACAAGCAGGGGAAGCAGTTTAAATGTTTTAGATGTGGGAAAAGAGGTCACATGAAACGTGATTGTATTGTTAAAAAAAGTTAATAATGTGCATGAGAGAAAATCAAAGAATGAAGTTTTTATTAGTGAATGCCTTGCAGCCAATTGTGATGACACATGGGTCATTGATACAGGAGCCACACAACATATAACTAACAGACACGATGTCTTTAAAAGTTTTACACAGTATAAGTGCCCAATAGAAGTAAGGGTTGGTAATAATTCCACAATGAAAGCGTATGGCCATGGTGAAATCTCTGTGAAAATGTTAGTTAACGGCAACTGGAAAGCCAGTGTACTGGAAAATGTATTATATGCTCCAGATGCTTCGAGAAATTTATTTTCTGTAAGTCAAGCTCTAGACCATGGGTCAAAATTTAAGATGTGTAACAATAAGTGTGAATTTGTAAAACCTAAAGGAGTTGTTGCTGTGGGAATACGCCAAGGTAACTTATTCAGATTGCTATGCAAAGTAATAGTACCTGCGGTAAACAGTGCAACTAACATTGTAACAGTGCCCTCTTCTGAAGTTCAACTTACTGAATCAAACTCGCTTCAACTTTGGCATGAGAGACTTAGACATTTGAATAAACAGCATGTGAAAAAGTTTCTGCATACTCAAGGTATAGAAGTGCAAGATGATGGTGAGTTTTGCGAAGCATGCGTGCTAGGTAAACAACATCGATTACCATTTCGAAATCGTCAACAACGAGCTAAGGATGTTGGTGATGTTATCCATACTGATGTCTGTGGGCCTATGGAAGAAGAGTCATTAGGTGGTGCAAATTACTATGTATGTTTTACTGATGATTACTCTAAATTCAGAAAAGTATATTTTCTCAAGCATAAATCTGAGGTTACATCTAAATTTGAAGAATTTTATGCTTTCTTCAGAAATCAAACACAGAAACCAATTAAGGCAGTCCTTAGTGATGGTGGATTGGAATATAACAACAAAATTTTGAAAGGTTTGCTTCAGAAAATGGGAGCAGAGTTTCGACACAGCACACCCTATACACCTCAACAAAATGGATCTGCTGAACGAAATAGTCGAACTCTCATCGAGTTAGCTAGATCAATCATGATCGCAAAAGATTTACCAAAATCCTTGTGGGCTGAAATAGTCAATGCTGTAGTACATATACGGAATCGTGCTGGAACATCTGCAGTTGAACAAAAGTCTCCTTATGAAGTTTTTTATGGGAAAACTCCAAGACTCAATCATCTTCGAATTATTGGTACAGAGTGTTTTGTTCATACCCCCAAGCAGAAGCGCAAGAAGTGGGATCCGAAAGGCCGAAAAGGCATTTTATTTGGCTACTTAGATGATGTTGATGGTTATCGTATATGGTTCAAAGGTACAAGAAAAATCGAGCGAACAAGAGAAGTGGTGTTTTCTCCTGAATCTATATCAACATCAACTGTTGTTGCAATTGAGCCGGAACAGCTTAGAATAGATGAAAGTTCTACTCCTGACGGTTATGGAACTGATTTTGATGCAGATGAAACTTCTGAAAATGCGCAGCATGATCGAAATCTAAGGGACAGGACGCAGTTAAAGGCACCTGAACGTCTTATTGAATGCTGCATTGCAGAAGAGAGTGAACCAGAACACTACTACCAAGCGGTAAAATCGGACAAAGCAAATGAATGGCAAGCTGCAATGGATGAGGAAATTAAATCGTTATTAGAAAACAATACTTGGTATTTAACAGACCTACCAGAAGGAAGACGAGCCATTACAAACAGATGGGTATATAAATTGAAGTGTCATGCTAATGGTGACATTGATCGGTTCAAAGCTAGGCTTGTAGTTAAAGGATTTTCTCAAAGAAAAGGTATAGATTATTCAGAAACCTTCAGTCCAGTTGTACGTTTTGAAACTATTCGAGCTTTGATAAGTGTTGCAGCAAATGAAAATTTAGACCTGGTACAGTTTGATGTTAAAACTGCATTCCTGTATGGGACGTTAGAAGAAGAAATCTATATGAAACAGCCCGAAGGATATGATGACAACTCAGGCCGTGTGTGTCGACTAGTTAAAAGCCTCTACGGATTGAAACAGTCACCAAGGTGTTGGAACAAGCGATTTAAAGAGTTCCTAGGAAAATATGGTCTTACAGAAAGTGCTGCTGATCCATCTTTGTTTTGCAGTAACGAGAAGCAACAGAAGTTGTTATTAGCATTACATGTAGATGATGGACTCGTTGCCATAACTCCTCAAATCAAGAAACATTTCCTTGGAGAATTGCAGCGTGAATTCAAGGTAACATACAAAGATGCTGAATATTATCTTGGTGTAGAGATAAAAAAGCTGACAAGTGGAGATATTTTTATTAGCAAAATTATGCTAATAAAGTTTTGGAAAAATTCAACATGAAGGATGCTAATCCAGTTTCTACTCCTATAGAAAAGGATAATATTTCAGGGGAAGATAATGAAGAGATTGTTTCTGAAAAAGTTCCTTACAGACAAGCTGTAGGCAGTTTGATGTACATGGCAGTTGCTACCCGTCCCGATATTGCCTTTGTTGTGTCATATTGTTCTCAGTTCTTGGATAAAGCAAAACAAAAACATTGGTCAATGGTAAAACGAATACTTAAAGTACATCAAGGGAACATCTAATTTTGCATTAGTGTTTAAGTCTGGTTTTCACCCTGGTACCTTAGAGGCATATAGTGATGCAGATTATGCCAGTGACACAAGAACCAGAAAATCAGTTTCCGGTATTGTATTTAAATACAGTGGAGGAGCCATTGACTGGGCAAGTTGTCGACAGCAGTGTGTGTCATTGAGCACCACAGAAGCAGAGTATATAGCTGCAAGTGAGGCAACCAAAGAAATTGTTTGGCTGAAACGTCTCTTTGATGACATTGCGCCATTAACATCAATGCCTATTCTGCAAGTTGATAATGCGAGTGCAGTTCGTTTGGCTAAAAATCCTGAGTTCCATCAGCGAACTAAACATATAGATATTAGATATAATTTTGTTCGAGAAAAGTGTTTAATTGGTGAAGTCAGTGTCCAGCATATTGATGGTGATTACCAAATTCCGGATATTTTTACAAAAGCCTTACCTAGAAAACGTTTTGAAATGCTAAGGACTCTCTTGGGTATGGTAAGAATGCCATAATTGCAAGTTCAAGGGGAAGTGTTGATATTATGAACTTCAATTATTATACTGTTTAAATTCTTATTCATGCTCCTTGTATTTAACGTGCTTTTTATATGTAGTTTTCTTCTGTTAACTTTTGTGGCAATTGTTGGTTATTGGTTTAAAATAAGTTTTTTTTCAGCTTGTTCCACATAGCGGAAGCCTGTTACCTTTCTTTTCTAAATTAAAATTATCTTCGTAATGTTTATTTCATATTTTTTATCTGAATTAAGTTAATTAATTCTTGTTTACCCATTAACTGCTAAAATATTTTCAAGTATTTTAAATAGAAAATAACAATAAATTTTAAAAAGTTTAGTTAATAATTATAAAACAAAACTATTTATATCCTTTAAAAAATAAAATAAAAGGAAATAAAAAATTATTAATAAATAAACAACAGCCAGGTTACCAAGTGAGGCATAAAATCGCCATTTTATTGCAGTCGCGCAAATGTGGCGCATATATGACAAATGTGCCTAGATTAAAATAGTTTATATCAGGCATGTCAAACACGTGGCCCGCGGGCCACAATTGGCTCGCCAGGAACTTCAGTGTGGCCCGCCAAACCTTTAGCATTTTCACATGTTTAATTCAATTCTTAGTTGATGCAGAAAATACACTTTGCACTACAAATATTGCAGCATTGCAAAATTGGAGAATAATTTTATTCAAAATCTCTACCATTATTTCAGAATATTAATCTTCATTACATTTAATGGCAGATGCAGACATATATTAAATTTAATAATCCGCAATTAACTAAAGAAAAGTCTTATTTTTTAAATTAATGGTTGTTATTTTGGATGAAAATTTTTTAGGGTTTGATATAGAAGGAGCAAACAACACTGAATCAACACCACTGTGGCATAAAAAATGCAAACATACTGTCATGATTATGATCAAATCTAACTCATTTTAAAATTTCGTTTCCAGGAGATAGGCTATGCAAAGCTTATCAACAAGAAAGTTAAGAAGAGCATATTTTAATCTGAAACTTAAAAAAAATATAAAAATTTTATGTTTTTTTCCCTAATAGTTTATTATGTGTTTTATGTTGAAACGAATACATTATTTATTGCTCTCTTTGATTCACTGTGACATTACAAAGTAATGCGTGGTGTATGTTAGGTACTACAAATGTATCGAAAATCAATTAAAATACAATGCTAATTTCTTATTAAATGTCTCTAAAAAATCAAAAGAAGATGCTTTAAAAGAGAAAGTGACACGATTTTTCGTCTCGTAAAATAATAATAGTAAAAATAATAGTTATAATAATTATAATAACAAAAAATTGTTACCTGTTTTTATTATTTGGCAGCATGCATAGTCGAAAGAGAGCATTTCGGACATAAGCTCATTTATTAATTTCAGTCTTAAAGGTTAGTAAACATATCATCGTGTGTAATAAACATCCCTGTGTGATCTTTATATATCTTGATGATGAAGATATAACATCACATATTCATAAAAATCAATTTGGAATATTTTTTTTTTTTTATACTTAAACAAAGACTGAAAATTGTGTTTGATATGTAGAAACTTCGTTGAGAAGAAGAATTTATTCACAAATGTTTCGAAAACCCCACAAATATCCAAAAATAATTTGGAAAAATTTTAAACTGAAACTTTGTTCAAAAAATGTATTCGTGAAACATATTAAAAGTAATCCACCTGCTTTTAAAAACAACCACTGGATGCATTTGAAAACAACTCGAAATCACTCAAGTTAGAATAAAGGATGTCAGATTAGTTAAATCAATTTAAAAATATGCTGGGGCATTTATCTAATTATTCATGATACAACCAGAAATTTCCATAATTGCATGAAATCTATAATTTGAATATGTTTTGCTATAACTGAAAATTTGCATTAAACCAACCTATTTTCATTATTAGACAGTAGCCATCAGTAGCCACCGACAAATATTTTTTTAAAGCCGCTTTTTCTCATTTAGTGGCTCCATGGCCGAGGATTAGCATTCATTTTGCTCTTTAACTTTTGCCTTGGGCTTGGGGCTAGACCCGACCATCAACCAAAAGCAGGTGCCCAAGGCGGGCTACCACCCTTTAACTTTATAATTCTTGAAAATATAGGTGCAAGAAATTTTACTCTGCGCGCAGTTTTTTTTTCGCAGACACAATATGTACTTAAAAATATCTGAGGATAATCAGGAAATTATTCCTATTATTTAGCTATTATATTTTAATCAATTATGATTTTTTTTTAATTTCATAATATTATATTATAAATAATTGTGTTCTATCAATGATTGGTTTTATAAAAGTAGCAATTACAACATAAAAGAAAATGCAAATATTAGGATTACAAATATAATAACACATTTTTGTATAATTTTGATTGTGATTTAAATTTTAAAAAGTTCAACATATGTTTAACCCTTTATCTGGTTCATTTTTTTTCCATTCAATAAATTGAAAATAACGGACTAACACCACTATTTTTTAAATAAAATATTCGTAACATTTAGTCTAAACATTTCCACCTTTAAAAAGTACGAAATTAAAAAAAAAAAAAAAATAATAATGGTGTCAAAAGCTTTAAATGATAAATTAAACAAATTCATCTTGCCCGAACGGCGTGTGGGCAAATCACTTAAGAGGTTAAGCATGTTTACTTTTACTATAACTTGTTTATCATTACATTTGACAGTGCACTCTCGGAAGATACTTTTGCTACAAATTTGTTTGGACTCAAGTGTCGATTTAGAAAAAGAAAGTTGCATAGCAGTAACTGCTATACAAAGTCAGTTTTGAATAGCAGTTAGACACTTTTGTATAGCAAGTAAAAAATAGCTAACGTAACTTTTAAATCTTGAAAATTTACAAATTTTTTTTTAAAAGAGAGAGAAACAAACGCGTACGGTTGGAGCGAAGAAGTGGGGTCAGAATTTGCGCACTGTTCATTTTAGAACCACTACAACACGCACGTCAAACTTCTATGAGCAAACGCCGTGATTAGCGAGTAACAGGGATTCAGTAATCAATCACAGCGTCAGGGCGGGAATAAATCATGTGTTTACTGGGTAAACTGCGCCCAGCAATGGCGTCTCGCTGTACTTCCATTGTAAATAAACACTTGGGGAGAGTGAAAACACAACGTATGTCGTGTAAAAACATCTTTAGATTTTAACTTTAAGTGTACATGACATAACAAAGGGTGTGGGAAATATGCATCGCAATGATTGCGATTTAATGCATTTCTTGGATCGCATTTTAATTAAATTTGAGTCGCAAATTGCGATGCGATACCGCTTAAATCGAACCCTGTTTGGACTTAATAAATATTTTAAAACATTTTCTGTTTGTGTGCGTGTTTCTAATTTTTCCAATTAATAGTTTTAAAATTTTTGTATGTTTTTTTTTTGCTTGTTTTTTTTTAAATAATGCTGTATTTTTAATGCACAGTTTTCATTTTGTGCGATAGTCATCAAATTAATCCGCTTCTTTATTTTTGATAATGTGGCCCGCGGCTTTTTCTAAAATGCTAAATCTGGCCCGCGGTGATAGACGAGTTTGACATGCCTGGTTTATATAATTGGGAAAAAAAAAAGAAAAAAATTGTAAATAGACAAATTATTAATAATAGACAATAACATCCGGGTTGCCATATCAAGCAAAATAATGACACTTTGGCGTCAGTTAATTACCCAGATGTATATATGGTATTGGCGTAAGAGACAAATCGCACCAATGTAGTGCGTATGAGATATCTGTGCCAAAAACTTTTTTAAAAGTTGCAGTTAAATTATTTTACAATATCTATGTATGTGGAAAGACATTTACCCTAAAATCTAAATATTATTCATTTTTGTGGTATTAACTGCTATATATGTATTTAAGTTAAATGTAAATTTTTTTCCTAAAAATGCTCTCACTCATTAAAAGAGAAAGAAAATAGTTCTTGCGAATCGCTCCGTCTTGTGCTTTTTACTTACCCATCATACGTAGTATAGGGTAAGTCTTGCAATCGTTTTGAAAATCGAAAAATTTTTTTTGACGGATTTACACGTTTTAGATAGTGGAGATTCCGAAAAACATATTTTTAGAAAAAAAATTTTGCCGTCCGTCTGTCTGTCTGTCTGTCTGTAAACGCTCTATCTCCCGAACAAATTGAGATAGAGACTTGAAATTTTGTATGTAGTTAGTATGTAAGAATGGGACGAACCCTATTTAATATCAGCAACCTCGATTATCCGGAACTATTTTTTTCGGACTCTCGAAAAATTCGTTCTGATGAAAGGTATATAAAAATTTTCGAATTTTTTTGTTTTAAGGAATGGACGTAAAAGGCAATAAAATAACACACATTTTTCATATAGAACGAAGTCGATCGGATTATTAGTTGCCGAGATATTTGTAATCTTGTTTTCCACATTCTTCGATTTTTCATGACCTTGTATTTCATTCAAATTTCAATTCAGAAGTATATTTTAATTGGAAATGAGACGCTTAATCCGACGCAGGTAATTGTTAGTTAATAGAATTATTATTTTTGGAGTTATAAGGATGTTTCTTTTACGCAGTTCGGTACTACTTGAGTAGTTTGGCGTTTTATATAATTTGTCGAAATTGGTACATCAGCAGTTCTTTAATATAGCATTACTATGTATATTAACAATATTTAAATTTTGTTTATGAATTGCAATGCACTATATAAATAGTTTCACATGTTTTATTTTCATATACATATCCATGATGGGTAAGTATTACGGTGGCCCCCAACGACTAGTTTTTTTTTTTTTTTTTTGAATAGCATTGATTGGCGACAAAAGTAGATTGAAACACCAAATTGAAGAAACAACATACAAATAACAATTAGAGCTTATTTTTAAAAAAATTAATTCTGCGAGTTTCTTCTGTAAAACAAATTATTAGATTAAAATTAGATTTAAAAATATTTTTAGAAAAAGAAAGAAAAAAATATACTTATGTTTTACCTAATGAAAGTTTTGAGATGTTGTTTTCTTTTAATCTGGCTCGAAAGAAATAAATAGCCAAATATTGTGTCACTTCAAAACTTTCTTTCACATTGAATTACTTTTTAAATATTATAAATATTCTTTTTTTTTTTTTCGGTGAAAGATAATTTTTTTTCCTTTCATAATATTTTTTTGCATTAAACGGATTTTTTTCTTTTTATCATTATTTATTTTAAATCAATGAATTAACAGGGTTTTTTTTCGAAATGTTTATATTATTTTCCATTAAAGCATTTCATTTCTTTTTTGAAATATAATTATCGCCAAAAAATTAGTTGTTGCAACCCTTCCGTCAAAAATAACCGAATAATACGAAATTTAGTATGAAAAATCAGAGATATCCCTGTATATTTGTATCATAAACCTCCGCAAAAATATTTCCTATCGAATGATATAATCTGCAAAAAGGTCCATCGGGTAGTTTTCGAAAACAGTCGTTTCGAAGTTTCAGAACTTCTGCTTTTTATAATATATATGATATGATATGATATGATTATCTCCTTCTGTTTGCATATATACAACGTGATGACAGAAAGGATTAATTCATTTTACACAAGGGTTTGCAAGCAGTAAAAGAAAACTTAAAAACAATTTTTTGATTATTAAAAAAAGTAACTTTAATAATAGATGAAGATTTAATATTTATAAAAATATGTTTGTTGTTCTGCAAATGGTTACACCTATTATTTTATTTAAAAGATAGTTCTGATAGCCATATTTTTCCAAAAATTTCATACCTCATTAAAAGTGGATTACCAAGAATGGTATTAGCCGATTTTAAGGAAATATTGAAATTAAGTAAAAGTTGTTCCTAAAAATATGAAAAAAAAAAAAAAAAAAAAGAAGTTCGTTCTTTTCCCGTAATTTTGTGGTTTTTATTTATTTAAAAATACTTCTAACTGTTGTATCGTTTCAAAATAGTGATGCAACTTGTACCACGGTATTCTCTAACTGCTTTTATGAAGATTTTAAAGAAATGTCAAATTTTAAAATGTATTTATTTGCAATAATGTTCTCTAACGATATTTTAAAAATATACGGATTACCGAGTGTCGGATTAGTGAGGTCGCAATGTATTACTATTACACACTTTGAAAAAAACCTCGAGTATAATTTTCGTGTAAAAATATGCATATTTTGTACAAAAATTTTAATTTTTAGTTTTTCCTTTTTCACATTTAATAATTTAAATTAAAAAATTCGCCTATTATATTATTTACTAGCAAAAGCCGTGCTTTGTTTGGATTCGCGAAGCATTATTTCATAAGATAAATATTTGAAAGGAACATTACTTTTTTATATTATTTTTGCATCTTTATTAAGCAAAAACGTTACCTCATGTTTTGGCGCATTTAAATTTTAGAAATGTAAATTCAGCCAAATAACTAAGAATTTCCTCGGAATTTTTTATTTATGATATAAGGCTGGTATAAATAAAAATATTTTCGAAGCAGAATTTTACAAAATATATTTTTTTAATTTTTAACTAAAAATTTTAAAGATGTTTTTACATTTTCCAATGGCCAGTAACGGCGTTCTTTCTGGCCAATAAAGTGTTCTTTTTCTCGACATTTTTAAATTACTAATACATTCCAGAAATAATTTATAAACGTAGTTAATATATTTAATTTGGTTGAATTAAATTATTCTTCAATCAATTAAAATATTCTTAAATTATTCTTTAATCTTTCATTTCGAATACCAGACTTAAGAAACTTACCAAATTTAACAAAATATTCACTTTAAATACCAAATATAAGAATTAATTTTACTTGTTTACGATTCTGTTTGTTGCCTCTTTACCAAAGTAAATATCTAAATAAATAAATCATAATGTAATTCTTTTAAAATCCGTAAGTATAAACTGCGTAAATAATTTTGGCAGAATAATGAAAGTATATTTTATTTAATATATTAATCATGTTTCTATTTGTAATTACTAACCCCATAGTTTATTTTCCTTCTTAAAATAAAAAGATACGGGTTCAATTTCATGGAGGAAGAATATACTGGAGGTGAACTATAATGATTTGGGTGATGCCAAAAATGTAACCCTACATTAAGTCACATTAAGTCCAAACAAAACCACGTGCTTTGATTCGCCTAATGAATTCAAACCGGTTAAAACCCGTATTTGATTGCTCTTGTTTTTTATCGTCGAATTTTTTATTAGACAACGCTTCACAGGTAAGAATTTCTTTGATTATTTAATTATATGTGTTTTAAATATCAAAATAGAAAATCTTTTAACATTTTTCTTGAAAAGATAACATTACTTTGCTAATATCTGAAAATCGTTTGCAATCAGAATTCTGTATTTTAGATTAATATTTATTACTTATGTTTTCATACATGATTTTAAAAGAATGTTTTCATTATTATATTTTAAATATTACTTAAATGCAATTATTAATATGTAACAAAACAAATTACTTTTTATATATTCATCTTGACTTTTTTTATCCCTGAATTATTTATTTAGAATAAATCTATTTGTAATATCGAAACCCTGTATTTAGGCTTCATTTTTCGCAATTAAATGCGATTAATCTTAAAATATGTGTAATTTATTTTCTAATAATTTTAAAAACATGATAAGAATCGAAATTTTTACTGCGTGAAAATCAGCTCATTTATTTTACAGCTCTCAAATTTTATTATGCTTTATATCTGTTGTTTTTAGGTGCTTTCGTAATTATGTAAATACGTAGCACCTATAGTTGTCGTTCAGTCCATCCGTCTGTCTGTCCATTCGCATATAACAACGCAAAAACTATCCAACCGAATCGTTTGAAGTTTAAAATACATAATTAATACATAATTTTGTCAAGTTATTTCAAATTTAAGATAGATCAATTATGCATAGATGAATTACAGGGACAATCAAAAGTATCTCGTTACATTACGGTCAAGGGGGGTTTCAAATGCATTTTAATCATTTGAAATTTAAAACAAATAATTATTACATAATTTTGTCGTGTCATTTTAAATTTTATAGAAATTGGATGCATAAATCAATTACAGGAACAATAAAAAATATTCCATGACATTACGGTCAATGCGAAAAAAGTTTCAAATGCATTTTAATGGTGTTAAACTAATTCAAACATAATAAAACTGACATGAACCTATGAAGTATATATATACTAAAATATACATTCTGTACAATCTGCGATGGAAAGAATATTTGTTTTTAAATTACAGGAGCACACAAAAGTATTCCATTACATAAAGCTATACGGAGAAACATTGTTTGTGGGGCGTGTTTTAATTACATTAAACTATTTAGCATTTTATGAATATGATATACGTTGCTGAGGTGTAATAAAAATTACTTCCTGTATATTTACAGGAACACAAAGATTTCTACTACTATAATGTAACCGAAGTACTGTCTACTATATCAGCAAGATCTGAATATTTTAAAAACTTCGTTATCGTACGAACGCACCTCATTTGTTACGCCTCACGTGTAATTTCCAACTTGTTTATTAATTGTTTCTCAAAATTTTTTATTGATAATGCTGTTATTTTGAAAAAGTAAAATTTTTATATTTGTCAAAAATTGTTCTTATTAATGTAAAGCATGACTATATGCTAACAATATTTGTTTTAAAACATGTTTTGGAATTTTTTAATAACGTTGTAAGTATTAAAATTAGCTCTGTTTCAGGCGGAATACTGTTTATGTGTCGGATTCGAATTCAAATATTAGCGGTTCAGATCGATAAAAAAACATTTATGTTGGATTCCAATTTGAATAGAATTTTCGCGTTCAGGTAAAATACACAACCCGACCCATTCAAGGATCTAGTCTCGCTGCAAATTTAACATACATTTTTATTTGTGCAGCTTTAAGCGTTGAGCAAATAAGCAAAATTATAATATCACTTTTTTTTATAATGTTGCAATATTATAATTTTTCAACATTACAGTTTAAGCAACATTATATCATTTTAAACACTCTTACTTTCCTTTGCGTGAAATTTTATATCATCACGAAAAATATTGAAAAAGCCCGGTTTTAAACTATATTGAGCTACACTCTTCACATTTTGAATATGCCTATACAGGGTGTTTCAAAGTTATGCATCAGAAATGTAAAGACAATTAGCGGGAACATTAATGAGCAGATTTGTAAAGGAATGTGGGTGCGGAAATGTAGCGTTGAGGAGAATCAGTGAATAATTTATGTCTATTTCACTATAATTTAGTAACATATTTTGGCCGCTAAAAGCTCCCAACCATATATCATTATCCCCATAAACGGAATTCTTTTGTGTGGTTCTTTAAATAAATAATAAATGTTTAACAAACCCCATATTCTACAAAATGCTTGTTATACTGCCGTTTATAAATGCATATCAATTTCTTTATGTTTTAAATGGTCTAACGTCATTGAAATGAACTTGAAACGATTTTTCCCATTGACCATAATGTAACAGAATACTTTAGACCAGCGGTTCCCAAACTTTGGAACTCGCGGAGCCCTTTTTGGGAAGAATTTCTGAGGCGGAGCCCCTGAACCCAAAGATACTCTGGGGTTTACAAATTAATGTTTTTGTGCCTATGGAGCAGAGAAAAATCTGCTGGATAAAAATCCAGGCCAGTAATTTCCAACATTGGACTAAGGTTCTCAATTTGGCCCTTTCATGATTCAGAAATACTGACTTCATAATAGAAATTTGTTAAAAACAAATTTTCTATTAACACTTTAATAGTTTTATTTAATATTACTATTATTGGATACAATAAAATAAAAATAAGGATATAAACCCTCTTTTTTGTATTAAAATATCTAACTTGTATAATCAAGATATTTCAACAAAAACTATAGTTAAAAATTTGTGATTTCTGAAAGCTTTTAGTAACGAGGTAAACAAACTCTTTTTTTACCCAAGCGATGTTCAAGTAGTACTGTTTTGGGGTTAATGACATCCATTTTTAAAATGAGAAATATTCTTTTGGGATTTCCAGTAAGAACTCGGAATTAAAGATCGAAATTCTAACCATGGATTATCCATTGCATTGGGTCTTACGCAAAACTATCATTATTTATGGCGAAAACCACACACACAGAGAGAGAAATAAAGGTACGTTGTACAGTTTTCGTTTGCAGAGAGCTATTTCTGTATAATTTCAGTAGGATGCTCGCGAAAGAAGAAGAAAATGCATAGTTCCGTCACCCATGGGGAGTTATTTTTTAACACGTTTCCGCTAGTCCCGCCTATCCGTAATAGAATCATTCGATTATGGAATATTTTTTCGTTCTTTTTTAAGTTTCTAGTACTTCTAAATATGCAACGAAAATGAATCGCCTCTCAGCTTCTTTTTTTGAACTATTTTTAAAAAATACATTTAGAAGTAGGTCACTGCTTTAGTGTTTAATTGGGCGCGGCAAAATCTATAAGCTTTATTGTTAAATTCAGCATTGTTAACCCTTTCGGGAGAAACGACACTTATACTTGCCGCAAAAAGGCTTAAGAATCCTTGTTTATTCCCACTAGTAAAATTTTACTGTAAAATTTGCCTCATTTAATCGGAGATTTTTTTCGATTTAATAAAGCAGTAATTTCTGTTTTTTAAAACCGGTGATAAAGCATTAAAAACTTCGTAAAAGGTTCCCATCGCGAAGGGGTTAACTTTTTTCAATACTTTATTTAAAGTATTGGATTATTAATTATAGTTTTGAAAGAAAGTTTCTTTCGTCTTTTTTTTTTCTGGCCTCAAAACAGCTAAGCAATTAAAAACTCTACTCATGTTAAAAGAACTGAAACTAGTAGAAAAACTTTACTAACACAATGGGATACATATATGGGATTAAATTTGTATTATGGCGTGTACTCATTGACAAAAGTCTAAGCAAGGGGCGGAGCTGAGTAAAATTTTAAATTCTTAATGTGATGACAAATGTAAAGAATATATTTTTTAAATTGCTAGATTTATATGTCTTATTGAAAAATATGGCAGAGACCTATTAAAAGAAAATTTTAAAGAGGGGCTTTAAAAATATTTTAAACGTAATGTTATTTTGAATCATACATAGAAAGAAGTGATATTAAATATATTATAGCATCAAACTCTGATTAATTAATATAAATATCTTGCAATTTATAAGCATTCTTATAAAAATATATGAAAACTCTTGGACGGTGAAAGGGTTAAATGAATTTAATAAGTGGTTTATAAAATGATAAAAGATACAAAGGGGGGGGGGAGCGGCGTTTTATTTGACAAACGATGAAAATACGATGAAAACAATGAAAAACAATATAGAAAATTTAAATATACAAGTAACATAAACAAATTAAAGAATTTAAATTTATTTTTAAAAAAAGAAACATTTATACGCAATGTACACACATGTAATATGTGTGTGCATTGCACATATGAATCTAACGAGGGGTTGTAAATGATAGAAGACTCAATAAAAATATACTTTTAGCGACAAATATTTTTTTCTATGAAAAATAGTACAAAAAATTTTAAATAATTAAACATTAATACAAATAACATAAACTGATTAAAAAAAATAAAGATACAAAATTAAAAAGAAATATATAGACACATTACACACAAGTGAATCTAGTGAGGGATTTTAAATGATACAAGATCTTTTAAGAAATGACGTTTTAAGCGACAGACATTGTTTTAAAAAAATAATACTATTTTAAAACTAGGATAGAAGATTTAAATAAGTAAATATAATAAAAATAAAAACAAAACAGTTTAAGGAAATTATAATTCCGAAAATAAAAACAATATAATATGCAATATATACAAATATTAAATGCCGTTATTTTTTTTTTCATAAAGTTTGACAAACAATAAAATATAAAAGTTTAGTATGAAAAATGTGCATGAATTGTTTTGAGCAGTTTTTTTTTTATATGTGGTGCAATTTTCGACAACTGTAAGCAAATGTCTGCGTCTGCCTTTAACTGGTAACTGTATTTTATTTTGATATTTGTATAGGTGGAGAATTCAGCTTTACACAGATATGTCGTTGAAAATGGGAGTGAATTTTGCTCCGTCTAAAAAGATTTTGTATTCATCTGTCAAATGACACTAAAATTCAGTGATACCTTGCTTTGAAAAGAGATTTCTAGATCGTTTTGAGATGTTAAATCAATGACAGCTTCAATTTCCTCAGAGCTTAAACTGTGTGATTTTGTTTTTACACTGAATGCATATAGTACCCATTTAAAATCGTCCAGTATCTTATTTTGAGCAGCTGGAAAGTAATGCTCAAATGAATCTACCAGAGTTTTGAGATGACCTTGAATACCTTTCTGAAAATTTGTTCAGAAACCGTATTACAAAGCAAAAAAGAATTAAATATAAATATATGTGTAGGAGAAGCTCTAAAGAACAAAACTATTCTCCCTTTTGATTCGGCAAGCAAAGTTAACAGCACTGGACAGGCCTTTTCTGTTTCGATTTACGTTGTGCATTCGATTCAGAACACTGTTTCTTGCAGCTTATATTAAATCGAATTTTTAAAACATATTAAATGCAAAAACATAAAATAAAACAATTCAAACCAAAAATATTATACAGAAAATAGGTACATGTATAATGCAAATATTTAAAATTTGAAGTGTATTATTGTATTTTTTCAATCCGGTTATATATTTATTTTTTACATACACGGACAAAAATTCCTACATACTTTTAAAAATCTTTCACTTGGAATATGCTATTTTTTTTAATGTTTTGTTTATTTTTCTGGAACACCACGGAGCCCCTGGAAAGTTCAGGCGGAGCCCCAAGGGCTCCGCGGAGCACACTTTGGGAACCTCTGCTTTAGACTGTCTATGCAAATGAACTATAAATTCTACACATTTCCTTTTCAATAGCGAACACGGTGTAGTACACGTCAATAACATATAAAAAATGCTACGAGCATCAGAGTTCATTTACAAGAGTTAGAACTCGGCCACACAAACTGGAGTCATAAACATTTTTCATCTACGTTACAAAGTATTTATCAGTAAAAAAAAAAAAAAAAATCCCGCGTTAAGCATAGATTATAAAACACTATCTAAACTTCCTTAATTCTTTAACAAAACTTCGTTATTCAGGGAAATAGGTGTTACTGCCCATAACCAAATATGTATTCCAATACTTTGAACGGCTCTGTATTTGATTTGTCGGTTGATATATATACTATATCATGGAGAAATTTAGTTTAGCAAAAAAATGCCTAGCTGGATGAAATTTTTCTTTTGGCAGTTTATACGAATAGATGTAAAACATACTTCAATACTTTTGTTCAGCCCTGCAGTTTACCTAGTACATTTACTACACGAAAGTATTTTGCTAAAATTAATTATATAAAAAAATAAATAAAAAATGTTAATCAAACAACAATACTCTTTAAACTATTTAAATCATATTTCCAGAAATTATCATCCTTAAACAAACCTGTACCCAGTTCTTTGCGTGACCCTGTATATAATTTAATCTATACTCTACAAACATTTCGCGATAAACTAAATGCGAATCGACGTAAAAATGCAAAACTTTTTTAAAAACAAACCTTTAAGTAAATTACACTCACATTCATTAACTTTTCCGAGTTCTTTTGAGTAACCCTGTATATCTTAATTGTGTAACTATTATAGCATTTATGCACACCATATAATGTGAATACATTTAGTGACACTTAAAAGCGCATATCATAATTAAAAATGCCTTTCATCCATGAAACAGTTACCATGCGTAATATACAGAATTTCGAATAGAATATGCTTTTTGAAGTCTTTTGTGTGTCCCTGTAAATGCTATGCACTTCGTATTATGCGCGAAATAACTCATATTAAGTCTCAGCGACGTATATCAATTTGATTACACATGATACCGTTTACCATCGTTAAAATATGTCGCAAACAATTTCCTCCTTTATTATCATGTATCAGAATTATTTTGTGTGGCCCTGTAAATGAATAACTATTCTTTTAGCTGCATATTTTAGTGTGCTTTTCGTAGATGCAAATAAATGTGAATACGTTTGTCCGCCCGCAACATCTTTAAAATTAATTTGAAACGATTTTTCCCCATTGGCCCTAATATAATCGAAAACTTTTGACTGTCCCTGTAAATGAACTAATCGTGGTAGAAACTTCATTTTTAATAAGGTTTGTGCTTGTGTAAACTTCAATAACATGGTAAAATTTCTTTGCATTCCGAGTATATTTACGAGAGTTAGAGCGCGGACAGACGGACAGACAAAACGAATGCATAAACATTTTTCAATTTTGTTGAAAAGTGTTAATAAAAATTACTGTAAAAAGAAAACTTTTAATAATACAATTTTTAGTTCGTATCAAACGTTTTCAATTTCTTTTTTAATTTTAATTTGAAATTTAATAATAATAATGACATTTACTAATAATAATAATAATAATTTCCCAATTTCAATTATTTTAAAAGTAAACATTTCTTTTAATAAATAATAATATAACAAAGACCATTTTAAAAATTTCCTATTTCTTCTTAAAGAATGCTCCAGCTGTAATTCATTTCTTTCAATTCGTCTTAATACAAAATCCCTTCCTTTTTTGGAAGCTTTCCAATTTTCCACGTGCTTTTGTTTGGCACACTAAAATTTGAGCGATAAATGGATTCACATTGCAAACCTTTTTTAAGGCTTAGTTCACCTCCACCTATCTTCTTCCTCCATGGTTCAATTTTTTATTTGCAAACGATTTTGGCGGAATAATGAAAATATATTTTATTTAATTAATTAATCATGATTCTATCTATAATTACTAACCCCATGGTTTATTTTCATTCTGAAAATAAAAAGATAAGCGTTCAATTTTTTATTTGCAAAAATGCGTCCATAATAGAAAAACATGTAGAATAAATTAATTATTAAAATAATATTTTTCAAATGTTATTCTGTAAAAAAAATAACATTCTGCAAATCTACATATCATAATTTATTCTTATGTTTAATTTCAAGTCAAAATACTGAATAGATTTTTTATAAAGCGTACGACAAAATGTAACTTGAGTGGACTAGTAGAGGATTCGCTTCGCTCATCCTAAAAATACAGTTACGGCCTTCCGATTTTTTCAAAAAATTTATGCAAGGTGTAAAACCAGTACCCCAAACACACATATAAAGATCATTGAAGAATACAGGATTTAAGGGCTACTTTTACCTAAAAATATGGCAGAAAAAAAAATCGCCCGTTTTACGCCGTAATTTCGCGGATTTACAGATTTAAAAATACTTCTAACCGTTGTATCTTTTTGAAATTTTGACACAACTCAAAACGATGTATTCACTAAGAGGTGTATAAAGATGGAAAAGAAATATTGAAAATTAGGGATTTTATTCATTGAAATATGAGCGGAAAAAGTGTCGAAAAAGCAAAACAAAATTGTACGATCGGAGACTCTTTTTCTCGATTTTTTTTCAAAGGGTTAATATTAGAATATTTCAAAAATAAACACACCGTTGGAAATTAGACAGAAGCGTCTTTGAGGGGGTATTTTTTTTCTTTGTCGTGTCTCCAAAATTAAAAGGATGGAATCGTTTTAAAATTCGATAGTTTTTGGTCGAAAATTCTGCGAAGAAAAATGAAAAATGAAAGCTTTCGGGAAAACATTTTTTTCAAAAGGTTAATGTTCGTATTTCTTGAAACCGAATAGACCGTCAGAAAGGTCTTTAAATTTCCTTCAAGAATATGTAATTTGTTTTAAAATCCGTGAATCTGCAGCGCGGATGCGACGTTATATAAAACTCCTTAATTTTCGTATTTTCGACACCTTCGTGGTTCTTCATCCGCGGAAAGCTAGTTTCGACCGGAGAGCTCCGTCAGAGAACCGTCTCGGAACTTGGATTTTTTGTCACGTTTCCCGGGTAGTTTTTAATTAATATCTCGGGTAATTATCGGGCGATTTTCTCGAAATTCATTATCACAAAAGGCCGAATCGTCCCGAGTCGATAGACACCCAGAGCGCCACTCCACTCGGCCGTTGAGAAAAGTTTTTAGCGGTACAGACAGACAGACGTTTACTGCGGTTAATAGTATAGATTTTGGCTTATACACCACTTCGTTATATATATATATATATATACAAGATTCACAGGCTGCATAAAGCAATATTGTGTGACAAATGCATCCACGGTCATGTAATTGATGATATCTTATTTTATTTATCGAATTCTTTTTAACCTCAATTTTTCCAGTTAGTCTCTTTTACTATCAAAATTTTTGAACAGATAATTTTTATGTTGTAATTCGATAATTAGAACTCCATTGAATCAATGTCACGAAAGTAATTATGAAAGAGACTCATGCTAACATATTCCTGTAAGAAGATATAAAGTAATTTTATGAAAATGATAATAATTTCCCCAAACAACTTCAAGAAATCAAAGTTAAAAAATAAAGAAAGAAAAGAATAAAAGAAAAACTCGAAAAATCACAGAAATTTGAGGCGAAGATGAAGAAAAGAAATGAATAAATAGCTTTCATAACAGATTTTGGACAAACAAAAACTAGGACATTTAACGTAAAATGATATCAAAAGGCACGTATAAGTTAAATTAAATAGACAAGTAGAATGAACAGAATGCAAAAAATGTTCTAAAGATCATGGCTGGCTGTTACAAATTTTATCTATTCATGACACTGACTTTTCCATTTGAAACCAGAGCAAAAAAAGATCTATTGTCACGATGAACCAACTTTTATGAGATGCCTCACGCAAGAAGATCTGTTTTCTTCCAAATGAATGTTTAAAGTAAAAGTAGATTCAGCATCAAGTTTCCTGAATTCGAGATTTTCTTTCTTTCTTTCTATTTTCTTTTCTTTTCTTCTTCTTCTCCTTTTTTTTTTTTTTTTTTTTTTTGTTTTTTTGTTTTTTTTTTTTTTTTTTTTTTTGTCTGCAATTTGTAGCATTTTATTTGAATTATTTATTTTTATCAGTGGTCGGAAGAAACACGCTTCACGCAGACGACAGCTGAAATGAAAAGAAAGTAACAATTGTTTTTGGGATCTTTATGCTATTATATTATTATTTTTTTTTTAAATATTAATCAGTCATATAGCGCAATATGTAATTTTTTTCTTCTTCTTTACTCTGTTTCACTTGTTTTTCAAGCTTTCTATTTGATGCTTTTTTTTCTTTTTTACGACTAATACTGTACAGGAGGCCTGTCCAACCTTTCATTAAGCAGGGGCGCATCTCAGCTCTTGGCACTCAATAAGGGGCGCCATTATACAGACGACTGAAAATACGGCAATATTATGGCATAGTTTATGTGCACGTACTAACACAATGCAAATGAATCTTACAAGGTAGACAAATACAGTATAGAAGCCCGAAATAATGCTGTCCGATATACCGCGAATACGGATTTAACGTAGGGAAAAGTATTAAAAAAGTTTTAAACTGTACTTTTTGTGACACTGTTGGGATATAGATTTAAATTCTCCATGGCAGTTACTTTTAAGATGTAAATGTTCTCAAAGGGCAGTTAAGAGAAAAAAATTTAAAAGGATGAAATGCACGAAAAATGTTCAAAAAACGTTCTGTATTATGATCAAATTTGAACTGCTAATATTTGAAACTTGAAACGTTGATATGACAATTACTTCTAAGGCTTTCAACAGAACAGTTTGGGGATGTGGAGAAAACAACTTTAGAAATTTTATAACACAATGTTTTCTTTTTAACTGAAAAGAAAGCTTTAGAACACAATTATCCAAGTACTAAATAATTGTCAATTACATTAATTTGATCGAAAAATGAAATTAATTTAAATAAAAAAGAAAAATATTGCCCAGTTAAACTGATGGCATAGAGCTCACAGGCTATACTTGAGCGAAATCTGATAATTCTGCATGAAAAACACATTTGCATAAATTAAGGGGTGGAACAGTAGCCCCCGTTTCCCTTCTTAATACTTACCTAAAGAATATCCAATGTTAATCACGGAGGTGCCTCATCACAGTTATCCTATACCTAAGATTTGAGCGAAAACTGATAATTCTGCATGAAAATCCCATTAATATAAATTATGGGGAGGGGTATTAGCCCCCCTTCCTCTTCTTATACTTATCGAATTGATTCTCAAAACTAATCAGGGAAGCGCTTTATCATAATAAACCTATATCCAAAATTTAAAATGAATCGGATATTTTTATCATGAGTTATCGCGTTACGCACATACGCGCATACACACAGAACGGGCGGGCACATAAGCTCTTAGGCTTTGATAGCCTGTGAGCTAAAAAAACAATATACAGTCGGTTTTCGTTGATTCAAACTCGTCGATACCATAAGAAATGTTCGAATTAAGAAAAGTATGAGGAAAAAAAATAAAAAACATGTTTAAAGGGGGATTCCATTCCTTTATGCTATATTACAAAGGAATTAATGCTATGGTATAGTTTAAATTTATTTGGACTGTTATTATTAATTAGAATATGACTTAATACAAAATTAAAAGATATAAATACATAAACAATCTAAGGGACTAATAACAAGCACAATGGAAGAAATTGTGGGGGTGTCATTGATGGCAGACGGGGCACTAAGAAAGCGGATATCAAATGTATAAGATTATTTATATGTTAGTTCTGAACAATTCTAACAAAAATGAAAGAAATTTTTTTCAAGGATATGAAGTCTCTGAGAAAGTAAGGAAAAATGAAAAATCAGAATTCTCGTTAATTCGAATTAAACGAAGCCAAAAGAAAATGAGTTCGAATAAATAAAAAAGTTTAATGTTATTCTGCCATTGAAAATTTCGGACTTCATGGTTAGTTCGAATTAAGCGAAGATTCGATTTATTCATTTATGAATTAATGAAAGTCGACTGTAATTTATTCCATTCAAAAAAGTTGCTATAAACATAAAAATTAAAAATTGACGTCATTAATCCCTTAAAATTAACGTCGTTAATGCGGATGAGCGAACTGTATACGTGCCACAAAAAGAAAAGTGCTCAGAATTTTTGTTTATCCACCAGTAAAATTTTATTATAAAATTTGTCCTATTTAATTGGAGTACTATCTCGAATTTAACATGACACAAATTTCTGTCTTAAAAACCGGCGACAAAACATTAAAAATTTCGCAAAAGATTTCTGTCACGAAGGGGTTAAAGAAATAACAAATGAAACACTGTTATAAATAATCTTACTGCTAGTATAAGAGCCGACCGCACAAAACTAAGTCATCGAGCACAGGTAAAAATCCTTTATATTATGGTTGAGTAGTCATAGGGGAATCTAATAATTCATGTCCGCCGGAAGTGAAGTGGTGCATAAGCCAAAAATTAATGCCACTAATGGTTGACTCGTAGTTTTAGCATTGTATTTGTCCTACAATCAAAAGTATGAAAACATAGAAAACTGGGCTCAGGAAAACGTAATGAAAACTGCGAGTCTATGAGTCAACCACTAGTGGTATTCATTTTTGGAATGTGCACACTTTGTTTCCGGTAGACATGGATCATTAGATTCCCCTATGATTACTCTTACATAAAATAAAGGATTTTTCGTTGTGCTCGATGACTTAGGGTTATGTGCGGTCGGCTCTTGGACTATATGTACTCAAGCAAACTCTATCAAAAATCAAAGAAAGCCATAATTTATAAATATAATTTGAACTATTCTAATGATTTAAAGAAACATACATTTCTTTGTTTTTTTGTTTAATTAGAATGGCTAATTTCTGGAACTACACTGTAAAAAAAATCTGCAAAGGTACTAAATCTTTTCTGGGAAACTGGGATTCCAAGAACTTTTCCTGTAACGGTAACAGCAAAAATTCAAGTTTCAGAATCGATTACATGAAGCTTTCCCGTTATCGTTACATGAAAAGTTCTTGGAATCCCAGTTTCCTAGAAAATGTTTAGTACCTTCACAGATTTTTTTTTACAGTGTACCGAAATGATTTCAAAAGGAGACAAATTGATAGTGTTAGATCGTGCTAGAGCATAAGCTATATTTTATGAGTGATTTTATGTCGTTATCACTATCCAAAAGAAGGTGCAGGAGATAAAAATGTTCTTAAATGACGATTTTTGCGGTGCTGAAAAAACTATAAATTTGAAATTTGGAAAAATTGTGTTCAAGGCATCCCAAATTGTGTAAATCCATCAAAAAATAAAAGTAAAACATTTTCAAGATTGCAATATTTTTTATCCTATACATATCGATTAATATATAACTTATCTAAAAATATATCTTAGAAAAAGATATACGATAAAATCTGGGAATACATTTTATTCAATTGAAAGTCATCTGAAAAACGGTTCGGCCGCAAAAATCCTATAATTGTGCGAATTGAAAGATTGCTCTATACAAACAATTTTCTAAAACTGTCGGGATGTTTCCTTTAAGATAAATTACTCTCATTTTTCTTTATTCTAAAAAAAAAAAAAAAAAAAAAAAAAAGAAAAAAAATGTGAAAAACTAAAATGAAATAATTTCTTTTGCGTAAAGTGCCGAACTATTAAGCTGTATTTCATGTTGGTGACTACTTCATCAAAGAGGAAAAGTTTTTCATTTATACAAAGATTTAGTTTCTTTTTCTTTTTTTTTTGTGCACTTTATACATATTTGTCTTTATTGTTTTCCTCGCAAAATGAAAATAATAATATAATAACTAAGGAAATAAAAAATAATTTATGAAAATAATTAAGCACAAATTTTGACAGTTAAGTAACTTTAAATATACAGGGTGTTTATAAAGCCCCGGATCCATTTTGATGTTTAATAACTCATAAAATAATAAAGATAGGTTAAAATTAATAACATAAATGGTTAAATAGACTCAAAAAGTTTCATGACCCTTGTCAATGAACTTCCACGTGACGTGTGCCTCCTTTATCGCACGGGGAATATCAAGTCGATAGTCAATTTCACGCCAGGTAGCGGCAAGCATGTCGGCATCCACATAGGCTATTGCGGTTGTAATTCTGGCTTTTAAGTCATCAATGTTGGAAAATTTCGTATTTCCACAACTAGAAGAGCTTCAGCCACATGTCTTTTTGCAACAAGATGGTGCACCACCTCATTAGAGTACCATCGTCCATACTTCTTTGAATAAGCATTTTCCAGGAAGATGGATTGGGCGAGGAGGTCCAATTCCTTGGCCACCCAAATCATCTGATATAACGCCGCTGGACTTTTTCCTTTGGGGATTTGTAAAAGACAATGTTTATAGGAGGAGAGTGTCGAACATTGATGACTTAAAAGCCAGAATTACAACCGCAATAGCCTCTGGGGATGCCGAAATGCTTGCCTCTACCTGACGTGAAATTGACTATTGACTTGATATTCTCCGTGCGACGAAGGGGCACACGTGGAAGTTCATTGACAAGGGTCATGAAACGTTTTGAGTCTATCTAACCATTTATATAATTAATTTTAATCTATCTTTATTATTTTATGAGTTATTAAACATCAAAATGGGTCCGGGACTTTATAAACACGCTGTATAACGTTATCATATTGAGGTGATAACGTTGGGGTGGATGTCTGGCACTACATACTTAGCCCGTTACCGCCCATCATTTTTTTTACACTTCTTTTAATCTTCGACACCAGTTTTTTCCATGTAGTAATTTTGAGTTATTTAATCGCTCAAAATTAGAGTTTTGATAATGATAAAATTTCCGCCCTTTAATACTGATATTGGAATTTAAACGTTTTATTCCATTGTATGGGATCGATGAATAGATCACTAAGTGATAACGGGTTAACATATCTGTAGGGGAGATGGAGGGTAGCCGGTTATCTTTTTGATACCGTTATCTTTTTTTCCAAACAAAATTTTTCTTTTTATTTCTTTACATCAATATAGTCTTATATCTTTTCTTTAGTCTATTTTTATGAAAATACAAAGTTACTATTAAAACTGTTAAATATTTATAAAACCATTAGATTCCAAAATATGGAATAATCCAGCGCTCGCTATTCCTGTTCTTTTGCCATATGCCTAATACAATTCGTTGTTAGTGGAGCTAGGTTCGAAATGATATTTGTTATGTTTATTAGTCTAGAAAGGAGGAAAATTTTGTCCACCTGCTTTAGTTACAAGTTCTACTTATTCCCGTGTAAAGAGCAAATATACAAGGAATGCAAGGAGCAGTTTTACTATTGAATGCATTAGCGAAAAGCTTATCATAAAATACCTTTAAATAACAAGTATTTCTTTAAAGTGTTATTTGATATAATGTCTTTTCATATTGTATATATATGTATTAGTATTATTTTATTAACTTGTTTTCATTTAAATCAGTAAAGTATGCGAATAATAAATGTATAATTACAACTGTATATCATCGTAAAAATATGAAAATAAAACGAAAGAAAAAAATTGCAAAAATAAAGAGAATTTTTAAGCACTGATAACGACATCATGGAAGAGGGGGGGGGGGGATTCGAGTAATGATAATGTATGATAATCAAAATTACACCAATTAAATCCTAAAATATTTCAAATATTTTTTTAATGTCTTTTTAATATAATGTTAGGGAAGTTTAACTTTTTTAAGAATTATCGCAAGTTTATTTTATAGCCTCTAACCAAGTCTGCACGCACCGGAAAGCGCTAGTGAAGTGAAATCCCAGTTGATTTGATCTCCTTCCTAAATGTCTGTCAAGATGACTAATAATTAAGTCATACTACAAAAAAAAGTTTTCTTTCTGTGCATATGAAATAATTTAAACAATTTTAAATAATTATAATTTTAGTCATTATACGAAGAAAAGCTTTTATCTATATTATAAAGGCCAAACGTATCTGTGCGTAACGCATACGTCATTTTGCGAATGGCAACACTTTCAAATTTTAAATGAAATTTCGGTATTGCAATTTTTGCTGCTACAAATATTTAAACTTTTAAATATCCCACATTTTCAATTTTTACACCATCGTGTAGGAAAAAAATGTACTTTTAAATGAAATTTGTTTGAAAGCTGTATCTTAATTTGTTTTTAAAATATTAATTTTTTTTGAAGTTTTTAATTCTGCTTTTCTAATCGTGGCAACAGGAGTACTCCATTTTTATTAAAAGCAAAGGAAAAAAAGGAAAGAAATTGATTACTGTAATCTTTATGTTGCCATTTTTTCATCTTCTGTTATAGAACCCGGTGAATTTTGACTTCATTTGCAAAATTTGATTTACACGTAAAAGAATACCGACAGTTTAATATCTGTTTCAGCTAATAGCATTGAGACTTCAAGTTTTAAATCAAGTGATCAAATTAAAATGCCATTTTTTTCTGAAAAGATCAATACAGATACGAAATGTGCATTTGTAAATTTTGATATGATGAAAATGATGCCCTGTTTAAATTCCACGGGAAAATAATTTCTATAATTGAGTCAAAGTTGAATAATTTTTGCTTTTTTTTTTTTTTTTTTTTTTTTTTTTTCATTTTGGAATACTAGCATAAGAACCTAAATTGATAAATTTATCATAATAACACATCTTTATTATTTGTTTAACTGCTTACATGTACGATTAAAGTTTAATTTTAACAATTTCTACAACTGAGTTTTATAGAAATAGTATTTTGTTAATTTGACGTTAAATATTGTTTGTTTAAGAGTTAGACTTACCAATAAAAAATGTATTTTTTAACCGACTTCAAGGAGGAGGTTATGATTTCGACCTGTATGTATTTGTTGTTCACTCATAACTTCCGTAAATATGAACCGATTTTAATAATTCTTTTTTTGTTTGAAAGTGTAAGATGCCCACATGGTCCCATTTCAATTTTATCAAATACTTGCGATTAGAACTTTTTAAAAATAAAAACGTGGAAATTCCAACTCTTTTTGAAGCAGTCATCCAATTAGAAGCGTTCATTTTTCAGGTAATCGCAGGCTTTCATGTCGAGCACACAAGTCAGATGTGTGTGTACAATAAACAAATAAAATTTCAGGCTATAACTCTTACACCGATACTAGATCTTTTAATTTCATTAAATTCTGGTGACTAGAATGTTTTTTAAATAACAAAATGTGGATTTGATAGAAAAAATAATGATTTGTCGCAAATCATCTTTCATTGTTGCAACGTTTTCAAGTCATAACCATATTATTAAAACTATGCACTCATATGCGTTAGTGCCAAGTTGTCGCCAAGCTTGGTATTTTTTTTTTTTTTTTTTTTTTTTTTTTTTAAGTCGGTTAGTATTTTTTTTTTTAAAGCATACTTTATTATTACTGTAACTAATTTTGTAGGTTTATTATAAATCAATGAAATAGTTCCTTTTTAAACATTTTCTTTCGTCGAAATTCGACGGGTTCAACCTTATTTACGTTAAAATACATTTTATTGTAAAATTCTGGTGTAGTTCAATCGCGTCAGAATTTTACGAATGGAGCTACTTGGGCCCTGAATGAGTCAAAGAGAAAGAAAAAAAAAAACCGAAATTAGTGGCAAACGGAGCAGCGAATCCCAAAATTATTTATTACCACAAATGGCTTTCCCATATGTGTACGTTTGTTGCTGCAAAAGTTATTTTACAGACATTTAGTTTTTTTTCCCTTTCTTGATTTTATTATTATGACTAAAATTATTAACATATAAAGGCTTTTACACCTTAAAAAGCATTGCTTTTCAGAATGTTAGTAAAATTTTACTTTTGTAAAGAAAAATAGTGTAACATTTAATTTTATTTTACTCGTTTATAGTAAAATAAATTATGTTGAAAGGTGTAATAAATAATCAATTTTTAAAAGCTCTTCCCTCAAATTTAAGAAGTTTCAAGTGTCTTCTAAGCTTTAAAATTATTTTTAAACATATTGCAGGATACATTAATCCATAGACCAAAAAATAAATAGATAAATAGATAAATAAATAAATAAATCGACACATTTGTTAAATTTTGAAATTAATTAAATTTTCTAGGGTTGTGACGGAAATATACAATTGGAGTAGATCGCGATGATTATTTTCGTTAATCTGAAAATTTTATAGCTTATGTACTCGCTTTCTCAACGCGAATCAAATGACACCTAATTTGTGAAAATTGGTTTTATATTTATAGTGATATAAGACAGACAAACTGGTTATTTCATAGATATCAACTTGGATATTTTATTCCATTTTAATCGTATTGTAAAATCTAATGAAATGTTATCTCAAATCTGCAACTAATTAAAAAAATTTAGTGAAATATACCAAAATTCCTGAACAAACATACTATAGTATATACAAATTTGAAATTTGGTTTATCTTCATTTTGGGATTTTCATAATCATGTATAAATAAATGAAGAAAATCTCTTACATGTAATGTATTTTTTTCGTTTAAAAAAAAAATTATTTCTTCTTATTGCAAGAATATCAACCTACCTAAAAAATTAGAGCTCAAATAATGCTTAGGAATGCCTTTACAAACCAATAAAATAAGTTGAAAGCTCAATGGAAGGACTTTGGATTCAAAATGCACAAAGAAATGATTCCAGTTCAATGCTCTGTTTCGTAGCTCAAGGTTTAGCTATCTTAATGGAAAAGTAATTTACGGTACCGTAACAACCAATTACTTTGGGGACGAAATTGCTGGAGAACTTTAAGAGTACTATATTGTTCGTTATCCCATTTCGAGGTTGGATTTTTTTTTTTTTTTCTGCCTCTTAAACTTCCCATTCTTTAGATCTGTTAATGACCACAGTAACTGTAAACCTTTATTATGACCAAGGCTGATTTCATTAGCAAAATAAAGGCAATGAACTCAATTTTTTTTGTCTTTTTCTTTGTAACCAGAAAAAAAAGATCTATTTGACGATTAAGTTGAATTCTATTCACAAAATAAAAACATGGAATTAAGATTTTTTTTAAAAAAATAAATTAACGCACAAAGATATTGTAGTGCAAGATAGAGATAAATTCGAGCCCTTTTTTTCAGTGCTCAATGATTCGAAATTCGGGTCTGCCCGAGGCCGAAAAAAATTGTGCCATCAGAGCCCGAGTGCGATATCGAAAATATGTATAGTAGAAAACTGGTAATAAAATTAAAAAATGGGTTCAAATACATTTTCTCATTTTAAAATAATTTCTTACATAGCAATAATCATTAATCCTAGATACTCTTTCATAACGATGTTTCATGACTTACATGCCCCTGAAAATATCTTTAAAACAAAAAATTTTCTCTTTATACTATATTATGCCCGTTTCTGCTCAAGCAAAAATTGCAAAAATCACAATAAACTGAGTGTCCATTCGTAATGATTATTGGGACAAATTTTAAGGGGAGGTAGGGGACATAACAAAGATTCTGATTTGCATAGCAACCCATAGTCAGGAACGTTTTCCTGGCGCTGTAGTGATGATACAAAACAGAAGAAAGAAAGGACGCGAACAGTGAGCTCCGTGTAAAAAATTCGCCGTGATTATATATAATAAATGATCCAAGATATAAATTATTAAAATTGGAATTTTCAATTTTTTTTCATTTTAGAAAAAATTATATAAATCATACTTTTTTATTTATCTATTTTATTTATTTATTTTATTTATTTATTTATTTATTAATTTTTTATTACATCAAATTTTTTTATAGTTCCTGCTGATGCTCTGTTTCTGCACTATTCTGAAATTCTTAACACGTTTGCTGTCGCTGCCGCTCACGCGAAAGCACGTGATATGGTGCCAACGTTAAGGGGCCACTCACGTGCCAGCGCGGTATGAGGGGTGATGTCCAATAACCAGTCACGCGCTGCCGCGGGAAAATCTTACACTGATTCTTTATTATAAAATGTAAATCGGCTTCTGGGAAAAGCCCACTTCTACAGTGCGGCATTATCTAGCATCACATCTTTACGTAAGCGGCAGCGAACGTGTTAAACTAATGCAGATTTTTTTCTCTGGAGTTTTATTATAAGTTATTATTTAGTGTATTGCGGAAAAAAACATTATTGCAGAAGATGGGATAAATAGAAGTTTTCGGAGATGCCTCTTAAAAAAGATAAAAATGCATTAAAGATATTTTAAAATCAAATAAGCAAAGATGAAATTGACAGTTTTCGTCACAAGTCTATTTATTTGACTGTATCACTGACAGCATCAGCTGCAATATATACGCAAAATGTCTTTCCCAGACGACGTAATTGACTATCTGAGAATAATAAGCTGTTATCTTACGCACAATGAATTCCTTAACATTCAAAGCGATTATTTCAAACGCAGTGTCTTTTGACATCTCATCTAGGTCATTTGTAGGCCACGTAAACAATAAAGGAAGTTTTGTTTATTAAATTAGATATAAACCTTGAAACATCTATTGTTTCGACAAGCGACAGATTATAAGTCTGATGTATGGTAAAATGTAATCTTTGCTCTTCGTAACTTAATTGTGTTATACGTGTTACTTTCTTAAGAAATATCTCCATATTATATGTATATAAAAAAAAGTATAGTGCTGTCATTGGTGTAAATGAATCTTTTATGTGGTCAGAGGTCTGACTGGTAAAATATTAAGAAAAAATATTTCATATGAAAATTGATAATTTTATACAGAAATGTTCGAATAATACTCTGAAGCAGACAGTTTATAAATCGAAGAATTATTTTAAAAAAGCTATTTAATGTTGAAGTCGCACAAAAAAGTTCCGCTGAAATTTTTATAAGACGAAAAACTATTGTTGTAAAACCATCTTTTGCAGGGTCATACTTGAAAAGCTTGCAGTGTGTAGTGTGCAGCTATATTTCTAATTTGACACATTTTTTGGAGAATGTTTTAAATTTTTTATTCAGATTTCAGTATTTCCATATAATAAATCTTCAATCAAACTAAGCTTAAAATTCCTAACGGTAATAAAAAATACCTTTTTTAGACCAACGTACGTTTCATCGCACAAACGGCGACTTTTACAAGATCATTCTTGATAGAAATACCCCTCTCCCCAAAGAAAAAATAAGAATTTAGTAAATAATATTAACAGTAATAGTTTATAATATTACGATAATTTATGTATAATGAAAACCAGTACAAAAATAAAATAAAATAAAAATAGATATTTGTAAGCGGAAATGGATTTCTACAATTGCTACTAAAATTGCAAAGAATCTATTACCAAAATAACTCAAGGGAGACTGAATCATTTAAAATATTCTCACTGCGTAAAAATATCTCTATCTATTGATTACCGGATAACGGAAGGTGCATAAGATGTTGAAAGATAAATTGTTCTGTTATTTTCAAGATCAATCTGTAAAGGTTCTTTGCAGCATAATCTAGCCATTCAAATAATAATAATAATAATAATAATAATAATAATAATAATAATAATAATAATAAATTAAAATAAATCAAAATTAAAAAAATAATAATAACAAGCGAAAATATTTTTATGAAGAATGATCTTGGGAATTCCACTGATTGTGCGATGAAACGTATGTTGATCTAAATAAAGTTATTTTTATCTCTATTAGCAATTTTTTAGCTTAGTTTGATCCACTATACGTAATTATTATATAAAACTTTTTATAAATTTTCGATTTCACTGCCAATTGTATTCAGTGGCGCACCCAGGATTAGTCTTTGAAGGGAGCTAGCACATTTTAGAAGTGTATGTTTTCGAAAATATAGACTTCTGAAATATGCTAGCCTTGAATATCGAACGGGTTCGGTACGACTTTTTTACATATCATTCAAAATGGACGAAATGTGTCGAGCTTGACATAGATTTTACTTACCCATCATACGTAGTATAGGGTAAGTCTTGCAATCGTTTTGAAAATCGAAAAATTTTTTTTGACGGATTTACACGTTTCGGACATTGGAGATACGTTTTTTGTTTAGAAAAAACGTTAGAAAAAATTTTGCCGTCCGTCCGTCTGTGTGTCTGTCTGTCTGTAAACGCTCTATCTCCCGAACAAATTGAGATAGAGACTTGAAATTTTGTATGTGCTTAGTATGTAAGAATGGGACAAAGCCTATTGAATATCAGTAACCTCGTTTATCCGGAACTATTTTTTTCGGACTGTCGAAAAATTCGTTCTGATGAAAGGTGTATAAAAATTTTCGAATTTTTTTATTTTAAGGACTGGATGTAAAAGGCAATAAAATAGCACAAATTTTGCATATAAAACGAAGTCGATCGGATTATTAGTTGTTGAGATATTTCTAATCCTGTTTTCTACATTTTTTGATTTTTCATGACCCTGTATTTTATTGAAATTTCAATTCAAAGATACATTTTAATTGGAAATGAGACACTTAATTCGATGCAATAAACCGTTAGTTAATATGATTATTATTTTTGGAGTTATAAGGATGTTTCTTTTACGCAATCCGGTATTACTTGAGTATTTTGGCGTTTTATATAATTTGTCGAATTTGGCTCATTAGCAATTTCTTAATAAAGCATGACTATGTATATTAAAACTATTTAAATTTGCGTTTAAATTTTATTTTGGAATTGCAGTGCATTTTATAAATATTTTACACATGTTTTATTTTCATATTTCATATTATGCATATCCATGATGGGTAAGTATTACGGTGGCCCCCAACGACTAGTTTTTTTTTTTTTTTTTTTTTTTTTTTTTTTTTCTGTTTACATGATGCAGAGTGAAGATCGGGATGGAGGTGAGTGCAGTCAGTGAAATCTGGAGATGGGGCTCGGAAAATTTTTGATAGGGCTGATTTTGAAGATTTAAATTTCTTCGATAAATAAAAAGAAAATATTGTTGTAAATGGTGAATATTAAAATGCTGATATTTCAAATTTCATAAGAAAATTTATAAATAAGAAAAAAAATTGTGAAAAGATTAGTATTTTTCAAAAAACCTTTTTTGCAGAACCTATTAAAAGTAATAAAAATAAATTTTCATAATTTTAGAAAGCTTTAAATAATTAGTCTATACCCAGAAAAAAGTTTTGGTGAATCATCAAAAATTTGTTTGGTTCAACAAATATTTTCGTTTGAATATGGGTCAATGGAAATTTTGTTTGAATAAACAAAGAAATATTGTTGATTTTTTTTTTTTCAATTTTCCGTCCACAATCTTCATTTGAAATGCATAATAACGTAATAATAACGCCATTAATCTGTCTCAATTTAAAAAGTTTTTATTATTCAAAAATTATGTTAATCCTTTATAGCTATATAAGTCAATTAAACAAAATTACGTGAGAGAGTTATGGCTACTGCACACCAATTTAAATTTTACAAAAACAATAAAATTTTGTTAGAATTACAAGTTGAAAACACAAGACTTTAGTCGAACTAAAAAAACAGATTTTGTTGATTCAAATAAAGCTGATGAAATTTTGTTAAACCTTTAGAGCATTAACAATATTTTTTTTTTCTCTGAGCAACAAAACCCGTTTTTCTACTTTAACTAAAAAATCGCTTAAAACAACCAAAATGTACTTAACAAAACATGTTTTGTAATTTTAATCAATTCCTTTTTCTGAGTGTAGTTTCGCGGTCTGGGAGGGGCTTCGGCCCCCTTAGTTACCCCCCCCCCCCTCGTGGGTGCGCCAATGGTTTAATTTATATTTAAAGAATACCTTAAAAAAATTAACATATTATACATATTTTCGTTTCAAATAGTTCCAGAACATTATATGCTTTTATCATAATTTTTTCTTATATATTTGATTTATTACTTATAAAAATACTTTATAATTATAAAAGCACATGTCAGAAATATTTTTGAATTAAAAATTAGAATTACACGGAAAAATATTGTTTATTTACATCATGTAGTTTACAATATGAATAAAGATAATTTTCCCATTGCATAATGTTACGAAAGAATTTTTTAAGATGTTAACTAAACTTCATTTTAACAATCAACATAGTTAAATTATAGGTAACTATAAACTAGTCTATAAGATAATTTTCTGAAATTTATATAATCAAATCAAATGAGCTTGAAACATTTTTAATTTAAAAAATATATCAATTCTTAAAATTCCACAAAGGTAAAAAAAAGTGCTTAAGGCTCCTGTCCCTGTCCGCGAAGACACTCGCGAGCTAATGCTATTCCTATGGGGAAGAATTTTTCTAATAACTCACTCGCATATTGACATTTTTATTTATTTATTTATTTATTTATTTTTTGCATTAGATAGCTGAGGTCTTTCTTAAGATTACTCCTTGATTACTTTTTCGATTTTGGTCGCAAGTTATTTTTTATAACGTTACTTTCATTTTCTGAGCCGGTTCTGAAGTGAAAGTAACTTTATAAAAAATATCTGCAACCAAAATCGAAAAAGTAATCAAGGAGCAATCTTGAGAATTACTTCAGCTACCCAATGCAATAAATAAATAAATAAAATAAAAATAAAAATGTCAAAATGCGAAAGAGTTATTAGAAAATGCCTCTCCACGAGAATAGTATTAGCTTGCGAGTGTCTTCGCGGACAGGGACAGGAATTTTAAAACTTTTAACTTCCAATCACAAAAGCCTTTCAAAAATAACATATCGCTCGCGGGCTGCAGTAGTGGCACAACTCAAAAAATACGAATTTTGAGTTAATGTGTTCTCTAGCATTGCAGATTGGTATTCTTTCCAGCAACCTTTCTTATTTTCTTATTTCTTAGTGAAAAATCTTTGGTGCACAAAAAGATCAAAGGGCCCTGGGCCGGGCCCTAAGATTACCTAGGAGGCCCCAGAGTCGTATGTGTAATGTTAAAACTTGAAAATATCTAAATGGAACAGGTATCCCAAAAATGAAAATTAAATTAAATGGAAACAATTTATTAACAATTTATTATCACAAAAACTTAAAGGGACCCTGAAACGGCCACAAGGATCCAGGGTCATAACTGAAAAGTAAAAAGGCGAGGATAGTTAAATGAAGAAAGGTCCCTCAAAACGAAGAAGTTTTGATAAAAAGGGGTCAAGTTATTAACAATTAGGTGCATAGGGGCATTAGGGGCCCCGGCCCTTAAAATATTTTCTTACAGCCTATTTTTTTTTTCATTATTATTAATTGAATCCTTGCGAAGTCATTTAGTACCACTTAACACTTATGACAACAATGAATCGTTTAAATTTTGCTTTTCATTACAAGGCAAAATTTCCTCAGAACCTAATTTTTCGAGTTGTGCCACTATTTACAACCCACGTGCGATATGATCACTACACTACTTTTCAAACAAAACCTGTTTATAAACTTCTTGTATTTCTACTGTTTCGTTAACAGTCACACAGGACTGTTAGGGGGCGTAGCTCAGATGGTAGAGCGCTCGCTTAGCATGCGAGAGGTACCGGGATCGATACCCGGCGCCTCCAATTTTATTCTCATTTTCTTTAAATTCCAGTTAAAATTATATCGTTTCGAGATTTTGACGAAACACACACATAATTTTAAAACACATAAAAAAAAAAGAAAAATTGCAAACATCTACCAATACAGTTATTATAAAAAAGGGGTAGCTTTCGTAGTGACTATTCTTGTTTCTAAACTGTATGAAGAAAATATTAATTTTCATGTTTAATATAAAGTCTTTAAAAAAAAGGCAATTATTTCAAATTTTATGTTAAATTTTGACTTTAAAATCTTTGCATTAACTTAAAAAAATAGCTTTTTACTTCTTGGATTATTTTATTCTATGCTATAGCATATTCCAGACAGGACTATTTTAATAATACCGTGTTTAACACAAACATGAGAAAAATTGACAAATAAAATCTTCTTTAGGCGCTTCCCTTTGCCTTTCACCCGGAGCATATGGTCCCTCTGCCCTTAGTTTCGGTCCTGGTATTTGTATGTAAAATAAAACACAACAGAAAAATGAGAAAGTGAAAGTAAAAAACGGTTCTTTTCACTTTTCACTTTACACTTAATGTTTGCTTCCTTAGTAGACCTATTTCAAGTTTCTGTTGCAAATATCTGCAGAATGACCTACTTGTCAAACAACAAGGTGTTGTTTCATTAGCACGCTGACATAAACGTCAGGGGGCGTAGCTCAGATGGTAGAGCGCTCGCTTAGCATGCGAGAGGTACCGGGATCGATACCCGGCGCCTCCAGTTTTGATATTATTTTCTTTAACCCTTTCGGATCCGATATTTTTTTCCCCAATTTTTGAAAAAAATAGTTTTACGTTTAATATTAGCTATCAAATAGATTAATTGGTTTTTAAAAACTATATCTTTCTCTGATAGATAGAGAATGCTTTTCATTTACGTGCTTACCAATTAATATTGATAGACTAAGGAAGAGTTTTTGGAGTTGTTTAGAAAATATAATAATACAATAAGATTTAACTTATAATACAACTTTCTGATACTTTTTGCGCTTTATTACACTTGATTCTTTCATAAAAGTTAATTTTATTTTAAATATAAAGATTAAAGAGTGAAATACATTTTTTAAAATAAAAGAATCGCAAAGGGCGCAAAAAGAATTAAGCAAATAATAATAAATAATATTGTTACTAAATGCCTAAACATAAGTGAAGCCATATAGTAAATGCAAAGACATATACTAACATTATTATATGTAAATAGTAGCAAAAATATTTTTAAAAACAATATAATACTCCATTAAAAACATGTACTATTAATAGTACACCAGACACGAAAGGGTTAAGTTACAAGTAAAATATATAAAATAATATTTTGTATCGTTTTAAGACATATAATAAGTTATAAGAAAATATAAATATTATGTTATTGATTATAGCAATTTGTCTTATCAGTCTTATTTTAAAGTTTTTTTTATTTTTTATTTTTTTTTAATACACAAAGAATTATTAATACTCTTATTTTAGAAACTTTTTAACAAGGAGGAAGACAAAAAATATAGAAATCTGACAAATATAAAATGTGATTAAGTAAAAATTCAATTGTTGTTTAATTAAAATCTCAGTTTAAACGTGTTTTTCTTTTCTCAAATTTTGCAAACCCAGAAATTCAAGCGTAAACAAAAATTAAATTATGTATAAAGATTTTTTTTTTTTAATAGGAAATTGTAATTTAGCCAAATTTAATAATAGAAATAATTATTTTTTACATACTTATCTACAGTAAAAAAAGCAAATCTAATTTAACAGAAAGTCTAACATGTTTATTATTTTATATTTTTAAAAAATATTACTATGAAATTTTTGCAGATGTTTTTGCAAAGATACCTATTTGTCAATCAGTAAGGTATTACATTATTGATTATCATCAGACCGTCTGGGGATATCTCTGATGGTAGAATGAACACCTAGTCAAGGACGGATCTGGGGTGAGGCGATTTTAGAAATTTGGAAAATCAAGTCTAATGCACAAGTCGGAGCTCATTTTTTTAATGTGGGTCGTATTTCATCTACTTTTTTGCTGTGGGTCGGGTTTGAGTCCGGTTAACTTCCATTTTTTGCCCCTGGTCGGGTAAATTTCTACTTGGGTCGGGTTTGGGTCCGGTTAACGTCCATTTTTTGCCCCTGGTCGGGTTAATTTCTACTTAAGTTGGGTTTGGGTCCGGTTAGTTTCCAATTTTTTGTTTCTGGTCGGGTAAATTTCTACTTGGCTCGTGAGTGGGCCCAATTGACTTCTACTCTTTGCTAGATTCGGGTTAATTTCTGATTTTTTTTTTTTGCTTTTGCGTCGGGTTTGGGTCCGGTCGACTACTACCATTTGTTGTTGGTCGGGTTGACATTTACTTTTTAGCTCTGCTTAGCGCATTTGGGGCGGTTTAACATACAATTCTGATTTGGGGCAGTTTAGGATTTGGTTTTTACTTTTGGGAGAAGGTATCAAGTTGACCCGATTTTGATTGGGGTGAGTCCTTTGATAAAATGTTCGTTCTTTTTCGCAATCTTTGTACTAAATGTGCGTCTGTTTGACGATGCTTTGAAGAAATTCGTGTTTTCTCCGCGATCATTTCACAAAATTTGATGTCGGGTTGGCTTCTATTTTATGCTCCAGGTCGAGTTAATTTTTATTTTTTGTTGTGGGTCACGTTTAGATCCGGTTAACTTCTATTGTTTGCTGCAGGTCAACTTGATTTCGGATTTTTTCCCTCGGGTCGGGTCTAGGTCCGGTTAAAAACTATATTTTGCTATTGGTCGGGTTGACTTTACTTTTTTAGCTGCGCTGAGTACATCGGGGCAGATTGTTACACATTTCGGATTTGAGTCAGTTACAGATTCGGTTTTTACTCTTGTGAGAACAAATGACCCAGTTTTGATCGCGATCCTTTTACGAAATTTGCTTTTATCCGTGAATGTGATCCTTTGAAGAAATTCTCGTTTTCTCCTGATCCTTTCACAAAATTTGTGAGATTTTTTGCGACCTTTTAATGAAATTCGTGTTTCTTTCGCAACCCTCTGACGAAATTCGCGTTTGCTTAATGAAGTTTCCCCTTATTTGCAGATATTTGATGAAATTCGCTTTTTCTCTGTTTAAATTTTTACGATTAACAAGTACAAAAGTTTTCAACACAACTTGGGCTCGTGGGAAAGAATTTAGAAGAGTGCACGGGTCGCGGTCGACCCAGTAATGTTTATCATACTATCTAGATCAGAGACGGACCGAATATTTAGCTTTTATTTCGGGCCGAGTCACGACCTGGAAATTTTCTTCTATGCAAACTTCTAGGAAAAATGAAATACAGGCCAGGCTCGGTCTGGAATTAAAAAAAGCCTGTCCCCACCCGAATCTGCGAAAAAAGCATGATCAGGACACGACTCGATTCAAAATGAGAGAAAACCTTACCCAGCCGAGTCTCGTGGACTTAAACTAGCGCGACCCGTGCCCGGCCGTAACGGGCTCGAGCTTCACCCCAAGTTCTTTCTCGTGAGGTTGCATAATGTCATTTTGGAAATCCTTTATAAGACCAACGGGGGGGGGGATTAACCCAAAAGGGGGTACCTCCTCCTCCCCCCGCCCCTTAGAACCGCTACAGCATACGAGCTGTGTCGATCCTAGATCGAGCGTTTAGCTTTTAAACCGGACGGAACCTGGTCTTGAAAATTTTGGCCCATGTATACCTCTAGTAGGAAGGAAGTCCACGCCAGACCCGACCTGGAAAAAACGGTGTGATTCGGTCCAGCTCTACAGAAAAAAATAAGACCCGACCCGACCCGGTTCTGAAAGTCTGAAGACCGATCCAGTCCCAGTATAATAAATTAAAGCTGGCGCGACCCGACCCGGGTTGCGCCGGTCTCGAGTTTAGGACCAACAACTTTTCCGTGAGGGCCTCTAATGTTGTTCTGCAGATCCTTCATTGGGCACAAGAGGAGGGGGGGCGATCGCCCCATCGACCCCCCTTAGATCCGCCATTGCACCTAGTACGCAAGAGTTCGTGGATCGATACCCGAAGCTTCCAAATTTATTATTGTCACTTTTAATTACAAATAAAATACACAAAATTCCATTATTTATCGTTCCAATTGAGAAAAAGAGAACAAATTTCGTTGTGACTAATCTTCTTTTAATATGAGCCATATGAAAAAAATATATATTTTCATATTCATGTTCTGTATTAATTTGTATAATGTTTCAGTAAAAAATGATGATGATAATAATAATAATAATAATAATAATAATAATAATAATAACAATAATAAAGGAAAAAAGAAAGAAAGAAAGGCTCCAAAATTTAGTATTTTGAAAAAACAAAATCTATTACTGGGGCCTGATTTATACCAGGTCATTCGAATCATCAGCCCCACATTCTCTCCCTCTCTTTCTCTCTCTCAAGGAAAAAAGAAAAAAAAAAAAAAAAAAACCTAAATTTTTAAATAAGTCTAATAAATAAATTAAATATAGTATAATTCGGCGCATAATGCTTAAGGAGCATAATTTGTACTGTGTTCTTGCGTTTTTTTCTTCTTTTACCTGTTTTATTTACCTATTTACAGTATTTGTAAACCTGATAATTCTGCTTTGGCTCTGCAAGTTTCGATTGTATTCATTTTGACTTAATTTTTTTTTTATGTTTCAATCTGGTAATTGAGTATTAAATTCAATGGTTTATATATTGTTTTACAATTAATGGTTATATATGTGTGTGTGTGCATTAGTTTAGCGTAGTGGTATTACGGATACCTTCTTCTTAAGATACTTCATTGAAATGCATGATATAAAAATGCACTAAGAGCATTAACAAGTATAATAGCTAGTGGAAACATAAAAAAAAATAAGCAAGCAAAAGTGCTCTTTCTCTCCTTTTTAGGCGCGTTCGTAATTATGTAAATACGTAGCGCCTATAGTTGTCGTTCAGTCCGTCCGTCTGTCTGTCTGTCCGTCCGCATATAACAACGCAAAACCTACACAACCGAAAGATTTGAAATTTAAAATATATAATTATTATATAATTTTGTCGAGTCTTTTCAAATTTTATGAAAATCGAATGCATAGATCAATTACAGGGACTATAAAACATTACGGTCAATGGAGAAAATTTTTTCAAATGTATTTTAATCGTTTGAAATTTAAAATATATAATTATTGCATAATTTTGTCAAGTCATTTCAAATTTTATGAAAATCGGATGCATAGATCAATTACAGGGAAAATCAAAAGTATTCCGTAAAATTACGGTCAATGGGGAAAAACTTTCAAATGCATGTTAATGGTGTTACACTCATTCGAACACAATAAAATTGGTATGCATCTATGAAGTACATATTATAATATACATTTTGTACAATCTGTGGTGCAAAAAACATTTGTTATTGGTTTATATTACAAGGCCACACAAAAGTATTCCATTACATAATGGTATAGGGAGAACATTTTTTGGTAGGCGTTTTAATTGTAATTGACTATTTAACTTTTTATGAGATTGATACACGTTGCTAAGGAATACTGCAAGTTATTTCCTATATAAAAGAAAGCAGATCGTATGGCGTATGATATACGTTGCTGAGGTGTAATAAAAGTTACTTCCTGTATACTTACAAAGAAAAAAAAAAAAATCGACCATTATACTGTATCCGAAGTACTATCTACTATAACAGCAAGATCTGAATATATTTAAAACTTCGTAATCGTACGCACGCAACTCATTTGCTACGCTTTACGGGCTCCATCTTGCTTTTTAAACCATTGAAAATTTTTAAATTACAAAATATAATAGCTAAAATAAATCTATTCAAAAATATCACCAAAAGCTGAAAAATGAACAGACACTTCTAACATTTCATTCATTTTATTTTCAGATTTTCAGATAAAATGCATTTTTATCTAGACGCTACGCTGAACAATTTTATACGAAATTTTTTGAACTAGAGTGTTAAACTAAGATTAACATTTATTTTATATTTTTTAATTTTCATGGGGCAAAAATCCCAGGAAAAAAAAGCAAAATCCGGAAGACGCATTAAAAAAATATATTTTACAAACAACAGTTGTAAGATTTATGGCTTCAAGGTTACTTCACTACACATTCCATTCATGAAAAACTTCAGGAAACTGGATTTTTTTTTCTGTACATTCCACAACCAATCGAAATCGATTAAAGTAAGATTTCTTTGAAGAGAAATTTGATGACGTCACTGGGAAAGAACGCATTTCTGTTGCCATTCTTCTTCTAATAAAAGACTTAACAATTGATCGCGTTATAGCAGAATGTGGCTTGTTGTACACGAAAGTAAAAGCTTCTGAGTCACATTGACTCACACATGCTCGTAAAAAAAATTCTAGCATACATGCGATACTTACTTTTTTTCATTTATTTTTCCGGCACCGTCTCGGTCAAATGTCTTGAATGCCTTTTTGATGACTTCTTCTTGATCCGTTCCTAATTAAAAGAAAAAAGAAAAACAAGTAAGAAAAATCATGCGTTAAGCATAGATTATGAAGCACTTTCCAACACTTAATGAAATCTTTAACAAAACTTTGTTATTTAGGGAAATAATAGTGTATAGCCAAATATACCCTAATATGTATTCCAGTACATTAGAACAGCCCTGTTTTTCATATGTCAATTCATGTAATGGGAAAATTTAGCTTAGCAAGAAAATACCCAGTAGCTTGAAATTTCTTTTTCAGCAATTCATACTATTAGATTGAAACATACTTGAATACATTTGTTCAGCCCTGTAGTTTACATTGTACCTTTATTACACGTCAGCATTAGGGTAAAATTTATTGTAAACTAAAACACTTTTAAAACAACTGAAATCACATTCTCATAAATCATCATTCATAAGCGTCCATGTACTGAATTCTTTGCGTAGCCCTGTATATCCCTTTATCTATATTCTGCAAACATTTCTCAGTACATTGAATGCAGCTCAGCGTAAAAATGCATAGCTTATTTAAGAACCACGTTTAAATAATTTACGCTCATATTCAGTAACGTTGGTGAGCTCTTTTGGGTAGCCCTGTGTATCAACTATAACATTTATACACACCATATAATGTGCATATATTTAGCGAAATATAAATGCGAATATCATAATTAAAATGCATTTCATCCGTCCATCAGCCATCATCGGACACATATACGGTACTTCGGAAAGAATATGCTATTTGAAATCTTTTGTATGGCCCTGTAAATGCTATGTACTTCATATTATGCAAGATTGTAGCGTATAATTTATATTAAGCTTCAGTGACATATATCAATTTTATTTTACATGAAAAAGCTTAATATATTTAAAATATGTCACACACAATTAACCCTTTTACCATAATCTAATGGAATTCTTTTGTGTGGCCCTGTAAATGAATAATAGCAACATTTTCACCTTATATTTTATAGAATGCATATTTTAATGTGTTTGACAGGGTATGACATCTTTAAAATTCCTTTGAAACGATTTTTCCCCATAGGCCGTAATGTAATAGGAAACTTTTGATTCGCCCTGTAGATAAATTAATCATGGTAGATACTTCATTTTCAGTAGGGTTCGTGCTAAGGTAAACATCAATAACGTCCTAAAATTCCATGGCAATCCGAGTATATTAACGATTTTTCCCTATAGGCCGCAATGTAATGGGAAACTTTTGATTCGCCCTGTAGATAAACTAATCATGGTAGAAGCTTCATTTTCAATAGGGTTCGTGCTAGGGTAAACCTCAATAACGTATAAAAATTTCATAGCAATCCGAGTATATTTACGGGAGTTAGAGCGCGGACAGACGGCCATCCGGACAGACTGACAGACGGCCATCCGGACAGACGGACAGACGGCCAGACAAACCGAATGCATAAGCACTTTTCAACTTTGTTGGAAAGTGCTAAAAATGGCTCATTAGAAAGTTTCGCGAAATTTGATTGAATAATACAGCTCATATTCAAAATATTAGAATAATTGAGAAAAAAGTAATAAGAAAAAATTATTTGTCATTTATTTATTTTTTATACTAAGTAAATGCAATTAAATTTCTTATAAATTAAATCTGGAATGTTTAGATAAGATTTTAACATTTATAAAATATAAAATACAGCACAATAAATTAGGTATACAGCTTCCTTAAACACACCAGAATATTAGAATAAAATTTAGATTGGTTCAAAATATTAGAATATTTTATTTTACGCAACAATATTACCTTATGAATATGAAATAAATGGTAGTTAATATTTTGTAGCATCCCCTTTAGCTTTCATAACAGCGTACAATCGATCTTGCATACTATATACAAGGTGTTTACAAACATTTCTATCAATATTAGCCCAAATAGACTTTATACGTGCCACTAACTCAGTTTTACTTGAAGAAGGATTTTCTTGAAGTTTTTTCTTCATTATACACCATAAGTTTTCGATGGGATTAAGATCTGGTGAATTTGGTGGCCAAGGAAGTACCTTAATGTTGCGTTGGCGGAACCAATTCTTAGTTGGCACCGAGGTATGCGGGGACGCTAAATCTTGTTGAAAGATGAAATCATCTTCAAATAAATCTTCTGATGATGGAATCATGTAATATTCTAAAATTTCTTGATATATCAGAGAGTTAACCTTTTCGTAGACGATGCATAACTTTCCAGGTCCTTCTGCACTCATACAACCCCAAACCATGACACTAGCAGCAAATTTTACGGAACGTTTAAGGCATTCTTTATCAAATGCTTCTTGCTTCATTCTCCAAACTCGAATACCTTGATTACCATATGAAACACAAAACAGACTTTCATCACTAAATAATATATTTTTCCGATCTTCATTGCTCCATAAACGTCTTGATTTACACCAATTCAATCTTATACGCTTTTGTCTTGCAGTCATGAGAGGTTTTGTTTGCGGTACACGAGATTCAAATTTAAATTTATGGAGACGTCTTAATGTTGTCGATGTAGAAACTTCAACTCCTTCTTTTTTCCATTTTCGGTGCAAAAATCGCACACTTTTAAAAGGGTTTCTCTTAACTATACGCTTCAGTTTCCTGTCATCTCTAGCAGATGTTTTTGGATTTCGGCCACTATTTCGGCGATTATTTTGAAATTTTCCAAGTTTTGAATATTGTGTTAGTATTTTACTAACGCTCGATTGCGAACAATGTAAATAATTCGCTACAAAACATTGATTTTTACCGTGCCGATACAAATCAACCATACGAAGTTTAGTAGATTCAGGAATATCACTCACACGGCCCATTTTAAGACGAAAAAGAAACAAACTGCAAAAAAGAATACTGATTTTAAATAAAATAGTCTGAATTTAATCAATGATGCCACCAGTTAAGAATTGGTAATAATTAAAGGAGAATTAATGTGAAATATTCTAATATTTTGAACCACTTGAATAAATATTCTAATA
Organism: Maratus speculifer; assembly: GCA_964019185.1. NCBI lineage: Eukaryota > Metazoa > Arthropoda > Arachnida > Araneae > Salticidae > Maratus > Maratus speculifer. The sequence continues at coordinate 66,769,896 of OZ025295.1, forward strand.
TTTTGACTTTTCAAAATAATTTTTTTTGCAATTAATCTTTTCAAAAATGATATTAAATTTAAGATAACAAGTAAGTTTAATCAACAATAAGTTTTTAATAAAAATATCATTTGCATATTTTCATTAAAAGACATTAAATTACCAAACGATATTTTCAATTTCTAAAAAAAAGGTAATTATTCTAATATTTTGAATATGAGCTGTACTAATAAAAAATATTCACGTTAAAAAAATAGGAAATGGTAATGTTTGAGCACGTTTTATAAAAATCTATAAAATAAAATGTAAAACAACATCTATACAAAACAGTATGCATATGACGTCACTATCGCGAAACATTACACAAATCCACCAAAAAAGCGACGTCGTCAAACAAAAAACTTGGCAAAAAGAAAAAAAAAATCTAATGATTTTTATGTTTGTAACATCAATATGGATACATAAAATTAAATATAATTTATACAAATATGAGAATTCTTCACAAGTGGTTGATTTTCACCACTAAATTTTAATAGTATTCCTTTCTTTATTGAATCTCAGACACTCTGACATTAAATAAGGCGAGAAATATCATTAAAGTTTGGTGGTAGCAAGTACTCATTTGGGACGGAGAATTCTCATAATTGAATATATAAAAGATGTAAGCTTTATCAAAATTCATAATTCATACTTTTTCAACATAGCGTGTATTTTAATTACATTTTTTTACATTTTTGATATGGCCGAAAGCTATAATAATCTTCTATTTTCAAGTTTTTTTCTTTTACTTTCTACAAGAAGTCGGAAATTGCATGTCAAATGTAGCAAATGAGGTGCGTTCGTACTATAACGAAGTTTATAAAAATATTCAGATCTTGGTGTAATAGTATACAGCATTCGGATACCGTAAAAGTATCCGAAATCTGTTGTGTGTCCCTGTAAATACTATATGCTTTCTATAATGCAAGAAGTAACTTTTTGTAAACCTAAACAACATATATCAATTTCATAAAATGTGAAATAGTATAATATTATTATAACGCGTCCCAAGCAATATTTCCCCGTATACCATTGTGCAATGGAATACTTTAGTGTAGCTTGTAAATTAACAAATATTCTTTGCACCACAGATTGTATAGAATGTATATTTTAGTATATACTTCATAGATGCATATTAATTTAATTATGTTCGATAGAGTGTAACACCATCAAAATGCAACTGAAGCTATTTTTCCCCATTGGCCATAATGTAACGGAATACTTTTGATTGTCCTTGTAATTAAACTATCCATCCGATTTTCACAAAATTTGAAATGACTTGACAAAATTATGCAAAAATTTTATATTTTAAATTTCAAACGACTCGGTTAGGTAGTTTTTTCGTTCTTATTTGCGAAGGCACAGACAGACTGACAGATAGACGGATTGAACGACGACTACAGGAACTACGTAATTACATAATCATGAACGCACCTAATAATCTACTACTTTCCTACAATTTTTCTTTTACTTTCTATAAAAATGACGTACTTTAATTGACAAAATTAAAAAAAAATCGTTAAAAGCTACAAAATAAATAAATAAATAAATAAAAATAAAAATAAATTGATATGCAGTTTTCAAACAAATTGTATTCAAAAGCATTTTTCCCCAGTACGTTTATACAAAAATTGAAAATGTGCGATGCTTAGAAGTTTAAAAAAATGCTTTACAGATGCATCATATGCAATGATACATCTGCTTTGTTTTATGGTTGGCTTATATAACCGAACTACATTTTTAGAGACGACACTTTAATTGATGACTGAAAGAAATAGCATATCTGGATCTTAAATATACGAAGTGGGTAAGTGCGATCGCAGATAGAACAGGGAGTTTCCTTTAATATTAATTTTAAAAAATTATCCTTTAATTAACAAATCCAAATTATTAATTTATAATTGTTAAATTACTAAATAGATGGTATCACCAATAAATTTAATTTAAAAATAAGTATAAAAGGAAGTTATTTATTTTAATCAAATTAAAAATGTTACAATCAAATCATTTAAACAAAATCCAAAATTAAATTTTTTTTGAAAATCCGTAATAAAAAAAAATATTGGAGATATAAATAAAACTTTAAAATTTTTTGAAAGCGAAAAGAAAAAAAAAAAAAAAAAAAAATGTTTAAAATTAATTTTAAAATGTTGAATCATTAATAAATCGCAAAAGTTTTTTTTAATAGAAAGATAATAGAATTTCAAAAAATTCTATGAATGTCAGATGAACGAAACCTAATAAAAACCCTTAAACTATCCAAAAATACGAAATTTCTTTTTATTAAATCCATCTTAGGATGAAAGCTTCACGTTCCCACATCAGAAATCGAACTAAGAACCATCTGTTTATTAGTGAAATGTTTTTCTTCTAAGACGTGATGTTTACATTAATACTGTTCAAATTAAGCTTCTCTTTTTTAAACTGAAAAAAAAGGAAAAAAAAAAACCGGGTAGCATTGGAAAAATTAGTTTAATTAAAGTAATAGACTTTTTCAAAAAGTTATGATTTGTCGTGTGACAAGAGGTATTCAGCTGTAAGCAGTGGCGTAGCTAGTGGGGGGCGGAGGGGGCGGTCCGCCCTGGGTGTCACCCTCTCAGAGGTGACACCTAATCTTTATTTGCAAATATGTATAATCTTATAAAATTTTGGAAAATAATTTAGAAATAGAATGAAATTTCTAGCGCATCACGCAACAGAGTTAATTTTCTTTTCTAAAAGAATCTGAAATTTTATACAGAATGAGGTGACTAAATAAGATATGCACCAAGAACAGAAACCTACCTATCCAACGAGGGGGTAGCAAAAGCAAACTTTTTAGTATTTTGTATTTAAAATACAATTTTGTATTAATTTCTTCGGATTATCTATAAAATCACATCAGGCACGCAAAAAATGTTGAAATTTTATTTGCAATAAAGTAGAATTGTGATTATAAACAAAAAAATTGAGGTTTTTTTTTTTTTTTTTTTTTTTTTTTTTTTTTTTTTTGGGGGGGGGGGGGAGGGGTGACACCATTTTCATCCACCCCGGGTGTCATCCATCCTAGCTACGCCACTGGCTGTAAGGACACAACATTCAAGTCTCTGACTTATATAGTTTTTGTGTACGGACTCTGTGACGGACAGACAGAGGACAGAGACAAATAGGGTTTCTTCAGATGAACGAAACCCTAAAAACGAAAAATCATACACCAGGCATGATTTATGAAACAAACAGGAATAGATTATTGTTATCATTATTAGTGTTAATCATTTTAAACACTTTCCAACATATTTAGAAAATGTTAATGAATTCTGTTTATCTGCTTGTCTGTCCGTACCCGAACACACTTAAATATCATTAGATAGTCATGACATTGACGTATGTCAATGGGATGTTCTGAACCGAAAATGAAATCTATAGCATTTACGGTTCACTTACAGGGACACCCAAAATATTCAGTTACATTACGGCCTATGGATAAAAAACGATTGTGGTAAATTTTAATGGTATTACGCTAATTTAAAAATATTGAAATTTTTATATAGGACTGAGGTATACTACAAAGGGCTTATCTGATGTGCATATAATTTATCTTTCATTTACAGGGAAACACAAAAGTATTTGGCTACAGTTCTGCCTATAAAGATTAATTGCTGGAAGTGAGGTTTAAGTTGTGTTACGCGCCTTAAAATTGGAATATTTTTGACAAAGGGGGGGAGGGGGTCAAAAATATTGAAAAAAGTATGATATCATTGCCGCCCCTAATAAGTAAAATCGATTCTGTTCAACAAAATCTTGCATTGATATTTATAGTCTTGTTGACCTAGATCCTTTGTTTATATTGCGATGTGGATAATTGATATATTTGTAATCATATTGATTACATTATTTCATAAGGGTAACAACTTAACGGCAATTACTAAACCTACTGAAAATGAAATATTTCCATTTAAGTTAATGTTCATAAATTTTTTTAGTATACACACCTGATATTCTTTCGCCGAAAATTGTTAGAAACATTGTAAAATTGATTGGTCCGGGAGCCTCAGCTATCATATTATTCAAATCACTCTCGCTCACGAGTTTTCCTGAAAAAGATAAGTTAAAATTAGACCATTCCATAACACCTCTACAACATATTTTTATATTACTAGGATAAAAAATGTTTAATGACTTACACTTGTTTTTAACCATTCAATTCCCATATCTAAATATTTTCTTTTCTTTTCTCTATAAATAAAATAGCTTATATGCATTTGGTTATGATAAAAAAAAAGTGTATATAAATAAACTACCTCCATTTTTTTTCTTGTTTGGGTGTCATCTACAGGTGACACGGTATACAGGGTGATTCATAAAAGATGGGCAGAACTTTAAGGGGTTATAGTACACTTAAAGACAAATAATATTAAATAGGAGACTAAGGGTCCCAGACGTATTCCCAAGGAGATAGGGGGCATTAAAGTTTAGGGTCCGAAATTTCAAATGATTATAAAAAATGGAAAAATTGATCGATTCGTTTGCGGTTTTTGCAAAAAATTTTCTTTATGCCAGTATTTTCTTGAAATAAAATTTTAAAGTTCAATTTCAAAAAATGCCGATAGGGGGCGCTTTAGACTTTGGAGTAACAAACAACTATTTTTTAACGTTATTTTTTGTATTTCTTTAAATGATTTCGAAAGCTTAGACTTAAACTTAAATTTTGATCTAAAAATCTGAGTCCTAACGAGTAGTTAAGTAGCGTAAACTGAAATTTTAAATTTGAAACCCTTCTCCCCCCCAGAACAAAAATCAGTTATTACCGATCTTTGTGTCGTAGATTAGGCTCTAACTACTGCCGCGTTTTGCTAAAATTATTCTTTATGTCAGTATTTTCTTCAAAATAAATTTTAAAGAAAAGTTTCAAAAAATTCCGATAGAGGGCGCTTTAGACTTTGGAGTAACGAACAACTATTTTACACCGTTATTTTTTGTGTCTCATTAAATGCTTTCTAAAGCTTAGACTTAAACTTAAATTTTCAGCTCAAAATCTGAATCGCTGAGCGTGGTTCAGTAGCGAGGGGAGGGGGTTCAAATTTCAACTTCTGAACATAGTTCAGTTTGCACTACTTAACCATGCCCAACGATTCTGTGCTGTGATACGAGGCAAAAATACAACTTTCGTCAAGGACTGCATAGTCGGAATTCACTCATAAAGGCACTGGCACAGTTGGAAACGTCGCTCATGCAAACGTTAAAGCTCCATTCCTGACGCTAGTCACCGGGTGAAGAAGAAGACAGAAAGTATGCAAATGTCAAATGGGGAAGAAGAAGAACACGTATGCAAAATTTCGACACGATTCAGGCATAAAAACCACTGAACGGTGAGTCAAGTGTAAGTCGCTGTAGTAATGAATCGGAAGATGCTGCCCTTCACGAATAAGGAAAAGGCTGAGATGCATTTAATTTACGGAGCGGCAGATGGAAATGGTGCAGAGGCACAACGAATGTACGGAGAGCGATTTCCCAACAGGCGGTTGCCTAACCGCAAAACTTTCGAGCGCTTGCACAGACAGTTGTGTGAGACGGGATCATTTCTCGCTTCCCGGTCGAATGCAGGTCGTGCAAAAAAGGACGAATCAGTAGTTGTTGCAGAAGCTATTCTGGATGTAGTAGCGGCGCAGCCAAGTACAAGTACACGAACAGTGGCTAGGCAGGTGGATACCTCACAGTCCATGACTTGGAGGGTACTGAAGGATGAACATTTGCTCCCGTTTCATGTGCAACGAGTCCAGAAACTGTCTCCAGGGGATTATCCAAATCGTATTGAATTCGCCCGCTGGTTTCTGCAGCAGAACGCGCTAAATCCACATTTTGGACGAACTGTGCTTTTCACCGATGAATGTACCTTCACACGTGAAGGTACATTTAACACACACAATGCATATGTATGGGCGGATGTCAATCCACATGCTACGTATCCACATGCTCATCAGAGACGCTTTTCCATCAATGTTTGGGCAGGAATCCTCGGAGACCACCTAATCGGACCGTACCTTCTTCCTGAACGCCTCAACGGTAAAACATACCCCACATTTCTGCAACATGTGCTGCCAGACCTGTTAAACGTTGTTCCTCCACGCATCCGGCGGGTCATGTGGTTCCAGCACGATGGAGCGCCAGCCCATTACGTACGAGACGTCCGCAACTATCTGGACATCACATTTCCGAACAGATGGATTGGTCGAGGTGGTCCTGTTGCTTGGCCTGCTCGCTCGCCAGATCTTTCACCCCTCGATTTCTTTTTTTGGGAACAATTGAAGGCTCTTATGTATGAGACACCCATTGAATCCCCCGAGGAACTGGTCGCCAGACTTTCCGCCGCTGTAGGGGAAGTGCTCGAAAAGCCTGATGTTTTCGCGAATGTTCGCCGTTCCATTCTTCGCCGTTGTTCTGCGTGCATAACCTCTGGTGGTCACAATTTTGAACATTTATTGTAATTACATGTTAATAAATATGCTTTGGTAACATAATCCTAATTTGTGTCTTTTTACCTCGTATCACAGCACACAATGTGTGGACATGGTAAACTGAACTGTGCTCAGGAGTAGAAATTTCAAACCCCTCTCCCCAGAAACTTAACCACGTCTAACGATTCAGATTTTGGGCTGAAAATTTAAGTCTAAGCTTTAGAAAGCATTTAATGAGACACAAAAAATAACGGTATAAAATAGTTGTTCATTACTCCAAAGTCTAAAGCGCGCTCTATCGGAATTTTTTGAAAATTTTCTTTAAAATTTATTTTCAAGAAAATACTGACATAAAGAATAATTTTAGCAAAACGCGGCAGTAGTTAGAGCCTAATCTACGACACAAAGATCGGGAATAACTGATTTTTGTTCTGGGGGGGAGAAGGGTTTCAAATTCAAATTTCAGTTTACGCTACTTAACTACTCGTTAGGACTCAGATTTTTAGATCAAAATTTAAGTTTAAGTCTAAGCTTTCGAAATCATTTAAAGAAATACAAAAAATAACTTTAAAAAATAGTTGTTTGTTACTCCAAAGTCTAAAGCGCCCCCTATCGGCATTTTTTGAAATTGAACTTTAAAATTTTATTTCAAGAAAATACTGGCATAAAGAAAATTTTTTGCAAAAACCGCAAACGAATCGACCAATTTTTCCATTTTTTATAATCATTTGAAATTTCGGACCCTAAACTTTCATGCCCCCTATCTCCTTGGGAATACGTCTGGGACCCTTAGTCTCCTATTTAATATTATTTGTCTTTAAGTGTACTATAACCCCTTAAAGTTCTGCCCATCTTTTATGAATCACCCTGTATTTCCAATGTTGTAATAAACATGCTATAAGTTATTTTGGTCGTAAAATACAATCCTAATATAGATTGTTTATTCATTTATCTAACTAAACTCTGCGGCATTACAATCCATGAAGGATCAGCGCCATCAGTCACCATCAGGCCCGGACTGGCCAGGTCGGCTGGTCGGCGATCGCCGAGGGCCCCCGGCCCAAGGGGGCCCCGGAGGTGCACCCCAAAAAGTGGAATGCACGATTTTATAATTACTACTTACATAAGAAAAAAAAAACAATGAATATTTTCCAGTAATTATATGCGTTTAGAATAAATTTTAAGCAATTGACAGTTTGTTCATGGTAACTTATATAATTTCGCCGTGTCATGTCGTTGAACAGACGGAATAGGGTTGCTGACTGATACATCATCCTTTGTGCAGTATTCACAGAGTCAGATTCAGAGTGCATCGCGACGCTTACTTGCCAGTCACGAACAGTATGGTTGTAACTAATGCAATGTCACAGTTGTGTCAACACGAAGCATCTGACGGTACGAATAGAAAAGAAGAGAAAAAATGAAAAAAAATTATACGTTGAAAATTGTTTAAAAAGTTTTAATACCTGGTTAAGTAGTTCCAAGATTATTCTCAGTCACACTGGAAGACATATTGTTCAATGGTTAATTGATGTAGTTTTGTTTAATTGGAAAACAAGCCATTGGGTATAGAGGGAATAAAGTAGAAGGAGATTATACGCTTGACTCTGTAGATAACCATAATACTTTTCTCGAACTTGTCATGTTGGTTATAAATTATGAAGTGTTTTTACGAAATCAAGTAAAAAAGTATATTGAAGACTACGAAAAAAAGCAAAATGAAAATAGTTAAAAAAAAAAAAAGTCTCGGGAAAGTTAAAACTGGACGAGACTCTGTATTGAAAATCTTTATCAACAAGTTAGAAGTCTTCATGGGCCGTAATGTGCATGCCTACAGGATCGTCTAGGCTCGTTTCACTTTCACATAAGTCCCATACAAAAGTCAGTTGAAGGACGACCCGATTCCATTCAATTTCCACACACACACACACACACACACACACACACACACACACACACACACACACACACACACACACACACACACACAAAATCACTTTTTCTTAACATATAATTTAAGATCCTTTTAAAGAATACTGCATACACGTTTATGAAAAATTTTATATTTTCAAACTATCATTTTAAATCACAATGTTTTCGTATCACAGAAAATACACAATAATAACATTAAGAGCCATTATTTTGAAAATCAGACTAAGTGTGATAGTTGTATTTTTTGATTTGCTTTATATTTTATATGTTGAAGCAGATCATATTTAATAAATAATGTGCAATTTTGAAGCCCTGAAAAAAATTCCTCTTTCCTATAGAAAATGTCAAAGTTTAAGGTTGTGAATGTCATTTTGATGAAAAATGAAATTCCAGTATGTTTGGAGGGCTATATCTCTGGCAAGCAGCAACATCCCTAAATTCTTTTGGCATAAACTGTTAGTATAATACTACTTGCTTATTAAAATTGTTTCCTTGGGGCATTGTTACTTTACATTGTTAAGTTGCCACAAAGTAATGTCAAAATGACGCTTTTGTCCATTTTCCGCGCTTAATATCTTATTTAAACAATAGTATCCCTAACCTTTTTCCTATAGAATATGAAAGTGCACTACTAGGACAAGCGAAATTATGTAGTACTGCGAGAATATATTATTCCTGTTAGTAGATTTTACCTATTAAATATTCAAAATTTGCAAAATCTGCAACATTTAAAGTAGTGTTATTTCAAAAAAGCGTTATAGTTGAATGAAAAAAAATATACCACGCAATAGTTGAACAAATGTACAAAAACATGGAGAAGAAAAAGAAGTGGGGTCTCGTAATATTTCTATTAAGGAAAAAAAAAGGTCAAAATTTTCAAATTAACAATGTTGATTATCAAATTTCTTCCGTATCAGAATATGAAAAATCCTATTTCTCTTTCCACTTTCGATGCTTTTTCTCTATGAGAAAATGAAATGTCCCCTTTTTAGCATTTTCCGAAAGAGAAATGGGATGTTTCATTTCCTCTTAGGACAAAATATCATCTTATACATTGCTTTTCTTTTCATTGCTTCCTTTTGTCATTTTTTTGCCAAAAAATATCACGAGGCCCCACTTCTTTTTCTGTTGCATGTTTTTGTACATTTGTTCAACTATTGCGTGATATATGTTTTTTCATTCAACTGTAGCGCTTTTTTGAAATAACACTACTTGAAATGTTGCAGATTTTGAAAATTTGCAGTCTCGTAGCAAAAATCTCTTACACTTTTATAAACAATTTATTTACTAAAAAGGAGAAAAAACTCAATTCTAAATTCCTTTAATAGCCACGCAATTATAAAAATGTCAATTTTATGCATTTGCAGTTAAAAATTAGTCAGAAAGTTCGTATTATTGAGAAGAGAATTGAAAACCACCTTAAGTTATACTTCCAAAGATTCAACTAAAAGAAGTTTATTATCGCTAATTGTATTTTTTTACACATAGTACCTGCCGTATACATTCTGCGAACATTTAAGTTCAGTTCTGTCCCGACTCTACTGCGCAGAAAAAAAAGTGCACACCTGATCTCGGCCTTAGGCATGAGTCTGCTGAAAAAAATTACTTTGCCTCTTATACCACATAACTGTCCGATGCCAATCTCTATGATGCACATGTTGTATTTTTGTATGGATGCTGTCAAACTAGCATTAGCTTATGCCGCACATTTACACTCATTCTCGCGAAAGATATATTCACTGAAAACGGATCATATTTTATCCGTCTTCGTTTAAATTTTTATATGGGGTTGATAAGCTCGCTATTTTTTTTTCTTTTTTTTTACTCGGCCCAGCAGTCTCGCTAAGCGTCTTTGGCTGTTCGGCCCGCAGACCGGGTTGGATATAGGCCTCGGCCCAAAGCCGGGCCCGTGTAGACTTCTACAACAAATAATAGGTTCAGTGTTCTGTAATATTTTAAAAGATCCATATGATAGCATAATATTCAGCATGGTGGTATAGGTAGTACTCAAGATCTAGCTGTTACGAGTTGGCAATTTGTTTCAGTTATGTCCTTCACGGAAAGGTATGTGAAAGACTTTTGAGAATAACAGAAATCTATGATTTTTGTTAGTTGGCTTTGTATACGAGCTCATAAAATTAGAATTAGCCAAGTGTAGATTGCATCAAATGTTAGTGCTTGTTCATTCTATAGAGATACCACTATGAAAGGCTATTATAACAGTGTACAAACTCATTTAAAAAAGGAATGTTATTTATACTTACTGCATGGAAAAGTTACTGAATCTGGTTACAGCTGATTGAATTGTTACGTTTCGCTAAGTAGAAAACTTATTTGCATTAATCGAAAAATCTGCTGTTTTTCTAAGCTTGTCTTATAAATAATGTGCGTAAAAAGGAATCAAAATAAAATATAATGTACTTGCTGCGTGGAAAAGTTATTGAATTTGGTTATAACTGATTGAACAGTTACGTTTCTCAAAGCAGAAAACTTATCTGGATTGGTGGAAGAATCTGTTGTTTTTCTGTGCTCGTCTTATAAAAGAAGGTGCGTAAAAGGGAAGAACAATAAAAATAAAATGTATTGCACATGAAAAATTTTACAGATTTCAATAAATAGGAGCCACAAGGTGATGGCGCAAGCAAATCTCTCTCTCTCCAATTACCAAGGAAAATGAAAACAACGAAACTATTCAATCTTATTACTGTTTTTTAAAATAAACTAACTACAAATCTAAATTCATGACAAGAAATCGAATCAGTCAACGGTCCAGATTTGAAAACCTACATATGTATATTGGTTTACTAGATTACTCGTATTTTTTTGTTATATCTTCTATTTCAAATTATTTATAAAATAAAACCATTTCTTACAACCTGCATTTCGGTAGAGGAGAAGATTTTTCAAAAAGAAAGGAATAAAAGGAGTGATAAACACGCTAAGCTTTATATTAAAAACAAATTGTTGTACAGGCACAATTAACTGCAAATTGGAAGATAACAGTATCGATATAGAAGTAAAATTGGATTCCAAGGAAAAATTAATTTCAAAGAAAAATATGCCTAGTGAAAAATGTAATAGACTAAGCTCCTGAAATCTCAACTGCTCGAAACATAAATTGGTCCTTTTCAATGTTTTATATTGTGTCAGGAAAAGTATCAAAGAAAGATTTTGTCCAAAAATTTTTTAAAAAGATTATTACTGGTTAAATCCAAAGAAATTTAAAGGATTCGTAGTGCTTGACGGCTTTTTTACGGAAATCCTTTGTAGAATTTCTAAATTTTGTAAAATTGAACGAAGACAATTACTGATAGACTTGAAACAGTTTACAGGTTAGCATGAAAGCTTTGCAATGGCTAAAGAAGACAATTCGAAAAACAGCTGAAGAAATCTTTGAATTTGTCGATGCAGAATCTAAAATTGAAAGTAACGAAAATCTTTAAATTTGTTTCTCTGACCATAGCCAATGTTTACAATGTTTATCATGCACCTTTTCTATTGTTTTTTAACTCTCATAATTTGAAATGTTTACCAACCTGTATGTCGCTTATGAGTTTGTACTAACCATACTTTGTACAAAAGTCACTTGTAAAAGGGTTTTTTTTTTTCAAAATTTAAAATGGTTAAGAATCGAATTAGATCTACACTGCTCAAAACAATTATAAGAACACATGGTTTTAATAAACATACGCAAATACTTACACCAATAAGTAAAGTAAAATAAAACATCCATAATGTAAAGCGTAATAAACCTCAGAGGAACAAAAACTTCACATGAAATCAAAGTTGATGATGTCAAAAACTAGAAAAAAGAGATGAGTGCAGAAATAAAGATTTTACAGAAACGTCTGTTTTCGTTAAATTTCTCGTTAGGGGCCCCTTTTCAGTCTCTAGCCGAGGGCCCCCAAAGGAGCCAGTCCGGGCCTGGTCACCATCCCTCTTTACTGGACATTGGGCCTTGAGGGGCTATGGAGCATGTTTCTCGGTCAGGTGGTCAGTCTAACAGGGCTGCGGAGTCGGTGGAAAAAATGACCGACTCCGACTTCGCAAATTTTAACGCCTTCAATCCGACTCCTGTCTAGCTAATGCACTCGTGTTGTTGTTGGTTAAAGTTATGAGGGAACAAAAGAAAAATAACACAAAAATGCCATTATTTCGGTATTAATTCAATTCTAAAACTTTGGGGAAACAAAAAAAAAAAAAAAAAAAAAAAAATTGTTTTACAAATTCTTTAATTTTACGTACCACAAACCTGAAAAATCAAATTACCAAAATCTAAAAGAGATAACAAAAAGGAAATTTTACTATTTCTGATCCGTGACCTCGAAAAGAGGAAATCTGTACAATTTTCATGTTAATTAGTGTCCTCCAGAGCAGAAAAATTTCGATGGAAAGGAATAAAAACAAGTCAGATGTATTAATCTTAAAACTTTCTTCTATATCATACATATTAATACTTCCTAAAAAAATGCAACATAGTAGTGCCACCTCTTAGGTAATTTACACCAAAATCTAGTCAACAAGTTATATCAACTTCTAACTTAATTTGAAGTTTGGTGAAAATCAGTACAATTAATTTCTGAGATAAGGCTATTGAGGAAATCTTAAAATTCTGCATAACAGCGCTACATGCTGAGTGATGTATATCAAAAACGAATCAGGATCAATTTCTATCAGATACTAACCGAATCCAAAGTTTAATGAAAATTCATCCATGCATTAGTGCTTGAGACACAGTTATTGCAAAATCTAGAAAAATGCAGCATAGCAGAGCTACTTGTAGAGCGATTTACACCAAACACTAGACTGTAGTAATCTAGATTACAAAATAATTAAACATAAAGTTTGATGAAAATTCGAGCATTTGTTTTTGAGATAGCACTGTTGCAATATCATGAACAATGCAGCATAGCAGCGCCACCTATTGAGTGCTTTGCACCAAAACATTTACAGCATCTAATTATATCAAGGCCTAAGTGAATCTAAAGTTTTATAAAAATCCGTGCATCAATTCTTAAAGTATAGCTACTGTGGAAAATTTTAATAATAAAGCATAGCAACGCCACCTGTCGAGTGATATACACCAAAAATTAATCAGCTCCAATTTCTGTCAAGATTTAACAGAATCTAAAGTTTTGTAAAATTCCATCCATTAGTTCTTGGGATAGTGCGCTCCAAAATTTTTGTCACATACAGACTCACGAAGTGATAAATTCACAGACAGACATTTTCGAAAAACTATCAACGTGTTCAGGATCTTCTAAAACGTATAAATTCATCGAATGCAGGAAGTTCAAATTTTTCATGAATCCAATACTTTATTCTTGTAAAAATAGAAGAAAGTAAAATTGAAGGTGAAAATTTTATTAGTTCGGAAATAATCTGGGATCTACTAGACCTTTTAATTAAAAACAGTTTTCATCTCCTGCATATGCTGGGCAGTATATTAGGAATACTTAACTCGGGTAGTCCGATATAATCCAAAAATAACAATAATAACTCCTCTCGTGGATTTAAAATTACAGTTTATTGGTTCAATTTCACTTCAAACTGTCTAAGAAAAAAAAAAAAAAAAAAAAAAAAAAAAAAAAAAAAAAAAGCCGGAGTCGGATTGTTTTTTAGCGACTCCGACTCTTTTGTTCAAAAATGGGCTCGACTCCGCATCCCTGAATCTAACGCAAGACCCTCCATGTTTAGTTTCCAAGTAAGCTTAGTACTCATTTTATCAACCCGGAAGGGTATGAAAGGCTGAGTGAAACGTGCTCTGTCGGGAGTTGAACTCTTGACGTGCGGTGTCGCAGTCAGATGCCCTGACCACTATGCCACGTCACTGGGTTTCATTAATTTATAAAATATATTAAGAAAAAAAAAATACGTACGGTATTGACATTTTTAAGTCACTTTATGTCGTATGAGACCACACCAACTCAGACTGCTCGTATTTCCCGTGAAACATCTGAATAAATTAGACAAATGACGTATGACTAAAGTTGCCAGAAAAAATATTTATGAATCTTACCAATTAGCTTTGCTACAACAGTGGTAGAATTTGAAAATAAAATCTCCGCGTGGTAGAAGAAAATAGTAAACTTCTTTCACCTACACGTGACAATGGGAATTGATGGGTTAATAGATTTCGAACTCAGTCAAGTTCAATCGATTTAGATGAAATTGTCTTACCTAAAGAATCGAACGTCGCTCGAAGATCATTTTTGTCTATTAAACCATCTTTATTGGAATCAATCATTTGGAAAGCCTAGTAAAAAAAACAGAAGAAAATTTCTCGGTTAAAGGCAAATAATAAAACTGTGCAGATTAACTGACTGAATGGGTGAGTGGAAATCAGATAATATTTCACTTTGAGTAAATGTTGAGGAAACACACGCACATGCACACACAAAATAAATAAATAAATAAATAAAAAATAAATAAATAATAAAAACGTAAGAAAACTATGACATTTAGATAGTAAAATATATATAGAAACTCTTTATCTCAAGTTGAACCATCATATCCAAATTAATAAAATAAATAAATAACATCAGGGATATGTTTAGGAAAATTTTAGGTCCTTTAAAGGACCCTTCACAAAATAATTTATCTTAAAACAGGACCCTTCACAAAATTTTTTATCCCCAAACAGGCCCCTTCACAAAACATTTTATCCCAAAACACTACCCTACACAAAATTATTTATCTCTTAAATAGACCTTTCAAAAAAAATTTCACCTTCAAATTGAATGTTTCACAAATTATTATTCTGCTCAATTATTATTCTACTATAATTTTATTTAATTTTGACACTTTTGTATGTTGTCGCTAAATGTAGCTACCCCAGAGAAAATATTAATTTATATTTAAAATAAAATCTCTATCAAATTATTCGAATTATTTTACCAGGAAAATTGTTTTTCTTCAAAAATTTTACCGAAAATTTTTTAAATGCACCAGGAAATTTAATTATTTTTTAATTATTGTTTAAAATCTTAAAAAAAAAAAGAAAAAAAAAGGGCGCTTTTAATTAAATGAAGAATCTCAGGTAACTCAACATCTACATTTATTCACGGTACAGTAGAATGGCATACGGGTCAACAAAAATTTGTAAATGGGTACACGTAATTTAGTTTATCTCCCCTGCCCCTTAATTTAAATAAACGGGTTTTTCATACAGAATTATCCGATTTGTATCAATTGGATTTACAGGTTTATTTTGATAAAACGCTTTCCTGATTTGATTTGGAGGCTCATTGATGAGTATAAAGAGAGGAATAGGGTTTCTCTCCTCTTCCTTAACTTAGATAAATGGGTTTTTCATGCAAAATTATCCGATTTACTTCAAGTTGGTCTACCGGTTTGTTTTAATAAGGCGTTTCCTTGCTTAGATTTGGAGGTTCGTTGGCAAGTGTAAAGGGAGGAGGAAGGGGCTAATCTCCCTCACCCTTATTTTAACTTAGGGATCGTCCATAAATGATGTCATGCTTTTTTTCTATAGTTTTGACTCCTCTCTCCTCCTTTTGTCACAAAGTGTCACACTTCACTTTACCCCCTTCCCCCCCCTTGTCATATGTCATTCTATATTACGTAAACATATACTTGCATTAAAATAGCAAATAAAGCCTTTGTGCAAAAATGTTTAAAGATAGAAAACCAACGACTTGAAATGCACAAATGATGCATGAAAATGTAGCAAACAGTCATTTCGAATCTACTATCGAGGTTCTTCATCAGTGCAAGACTCAGCGAGCGAGAAAAAGATCAGTTTTGCTTTTTCTAGCTCGCTGAGTCTTGCACTGATGAAGAATCTCGATAGTAGATTCGAAACGGCTGTTTGCTATCTTTTCATACTTTATTTGTGCATTTCTAATCGTTGGTTTTCTATCTTTTAAACATATACTTGCAGTTCAGAAACAAAGTATTACTTTTAAAATCACATTTCAATTTTATTTTAAAATTTTAACTATGTGTTTTAATGACATTTGTGAGCTGAACAATAAAAAAATATTCGTATTTTGCATGAAATAAGGTTTAGAAAAAAGAAAATAATAATAATTAGTTCAGATTAGTAATAAAATATTAATATGAAAGAGCAATTGAAAATCGCAGTACTTTAGAATTTTACATATTTGGCTTTAAATCTTATCTTTATGAAAACAAAATATTTTAATTTTTAAATAACTTCATATTTCATAATTTAATTTATTGAATTTTAATACTTTTATTTTAACCAAAATGTGTGATGCCACAATTCTTCTTATCCCCACCCACCCGATTGTCACAAACTGTCACAATTTCATGATTCCCCCCCCCCCCCCTTTTAAGCGTGACATCATTTATGGACGGTCCTTAATGAATTTTTTGCCGATTTCTTTATCTTCCGAGTTGATTATTCTTTGAGATAAGAGTATAATATTGTGAGTAACCTGTGAGCTCAATGCCCCCAGTTTAACCGGGGACTTTTTTTTTATTTACTCTGTTGGTTTTACTTTTAATTATTATTATAAAAAATAACTTCTTTAATATTAAAATTACATTTTATCAAATAATATTTCTGAGTATATACGATATATTTTATGAAATATAATTTTTTCTTTCAAAATGTATTTATTTGAATGAGAAAAAGCTCTGGAAGTTAATAAGCTATGCAAATATGTTGAGACTGTGTAATATAGGCTTTTCTGTAATACAATTTCTGAAATTTACAAAAATACAAACTGGCTTATTTCTTCGTGTGTATTCCATGATATACGATTCGGAAAAGAATGTTTGAATGATGATCCTAATAAAGAAACTGGTTTCTGAATATCTGCGCATAAAATAAAAAGATAAAAAAATGCAGCTGTAATATACACTATTACGTAAAACATTGTTTTCGATGTCCCTTTATTTTGAGTTACACAGGAAGAGATTGGACATCATCGCGATTGTGTGGCATCATCAAGGTTAGTCAAGGTTACGCCGAATAAAAATAATGATTCTTTAAACAAAGTATTTTTATAGAAATGAAAGTGGTTTTGATTGTCTGACAAAGGCATTATGTTTCATTATCAAATACGAAACCTATTTCCATACTGAAATAAAAAATAGATAAATATATGAATAAATAAATAAATAAATAAAACAAGTTTATTTTGGCTCACGCGTTTTATCTTTGTTCTTTTTCAGGTAGATGTCTGTTTATCTCTTTTGGAACAATAGATTTGTTTCGAGCTCTCGACTGCATTCATTTGTGTCAATATTAGTACAGATTTGCATTACACTGTTACAAGTTAAAGCGATTGAATTTCCTTTAGGGCGTTGATAGCTGCTGGCAACAAACTTTTGTATTAGTTATATTAAGGTATAATAATTTGGTATAATGATAATTTATAGTTATTATAACTTCTCTTGGAAAAATTCGAATAGTATCAGGTATTTAGATTTTTTTTTAAATGGACATATTTGTTTTAAAAAGATAAAATTTTAAATAAAGTAAACGGTAGTAAGAAAGAAAATTAAAAAAAAAGAGCAATATCCGAGAAAAAAGAGTGATGGGCAAATTTTTAAGAAAAAATTCATGACAAGCCTATACTTCTGCCTGAGGTTTGAACGGACCAAAATTTCCAGGCCAGGCACCATATAAAAATTAAAAGTTCAGTCCAACCCCGACCCCTACAAAAAATATTGCCCCAAACTTTTAAAGCAAAAATTAAAATTTTGGCCCGAGTGAATTTCTACAAAACATTGATTTTTACGTCGTTTTCGTTAAAAGTTTGGCTCATTACAAAGGAGTACAGACCAAAAATACTTAACTTTTTTTATGTATTTATAATCTTTATTGTTATAGAAATGCATTGGCTGCGATATTAATTTTTTAAATGAACCTGTATTTGTTGTCTGAAAATGTTACATTTATCATTACTATTGTTAATACATGTTCAATGTGTTTGAAGACATAAAAATCTGATAAATGTTATGCAGTAAAATCTTCTAATACAGAATTGCATGGGAAAGGGGGGGGGGAGGGATATAAAAAAGTTCCTTTCTCAGCAGGTGTAAATATATTATATGTTCTTTTCTTATGTATTATTATATTCATTTTATATGGATCAATATTTTTGTCAGTTTGAGAGAGGATTCTGTCATAAGAAGGCTCTTTTTCACACGTTTTATTACCTTTTACGGCAAGTTCAGATCACTCACCTATGCTTTATAAATATGAAAAATAAATGAAAACAAATTTACTCTTTTTTTCTCTCAATGTTTATTTTAAATCCTCAGTAAAAATAAATAAATAAACAAAGTTTATTTTTGACTCGTGAGTTCATCTTCTTTCTTTATCAAATGTCTGTTTATATCTTTTGGTACAATAGCTTCGTTTTGAACCATCCCATTGTAAATTGTTTCTGTCAATATTTGCATCAAATGATAATTCATTGTTATCAATTAAACCACTTGAACTTGTTCCATGACACCTAGTATCAGATTTTTAACTTTGTTATTAGTTCTCTTAGACTGTTTAAATATCTGGATTTTAGATTTAAGGCGGATAGAAAGATAAATTTTGAATAAAATAATTAAAAGCAAAAAAAGAAAACTCATACATTTTCCGGTTGATTTTGATATTGATTTCAGCGTCTTGCATAAATAAGCACGTGCCTACTGGAGTCGGCAAAACAGATTCCAGGTGAGGGGAACATAATCTCATCATTTTAGTACGGGATATGATATTTTATTATAATAAATAAATAAAATACATCTGCTCATAATAATATTTTTACTTTATTTTGTCTTTACAAGAACAAAGTGTTAAATTCGTGAAAATTTCTGAATTCCGGTTTTTGGCGGTTTTACAATCATTAGAGGTCAGAGATTCCAAAAAACATGTTTTTACAAAATGTCTGTCTGGGAGTATGTGACTCTGTCTCTATGTGCAGAGTTCTCGCTGTCGCTCGCCATTGCGCCAAATTGCTACTAAATTCTTCATTCGGCGAGTAAACAAGCGATTAGATTCGCCAAATTGCTAGTGCTCATTTTTTGCTTTTTCTTCCTTTTCTTTTTCGTTTTTTATATATATGTGCATATATATATGCCAGCGAGAACACATATATATACATATATATTTAATATATTTGTAGCGGACAGTTGAAATTAAATTAATAAAAATCATTGTCGCAGTTATAAAAACTTAGGCTATTTTGGAACATATTGAAAAAAAGGGGATACATTAAAGGATTAAAATGATTTTTTTAGTGCTACACGGCGAAACTATTTTGCTAATACTTTTTTCATTTGACGAATGGTTTTTATTTTTAATTCGCCAAATTACTAATGTTGGTCAAATGCCAGCGAGAACACTGTCTATGTGACATAAATTTTGTGGGCGTTCTGTCTCAAGAACTATTACACGTAATTTGATAAAAATTTACATTCAGTTAGTCTCTTATGCAAATTGATATTGATTAGTTTTTCGTGTAAATTGCTCAACTACACTGTAAAAAAAAAAAAAAAAATAAATAAAAAAAAAATTAAAAAAAAAAAAAAAATTGTAAAGGTACTACACTTTATCTAGGAATCTGGGATTCCAAGAACTTTTCCTGTAGCGGTAACAACAAAAACTTAAGTTTTAGAATCGGTTACATGGATTTTTCCTGTTATCGTTACATGAAACGTTCTTGGAATCCCAGTTTTCTAGAAAATGTTTAGTACCTTTACAGATTTTTTTTTACAGTGTATGCTGCATTTTTAAAGATTTACGCAATAATTCTATCTTAAGAATTGATGCACAGATTTCTATCAAACTTCAGAATCAGTTAGCCCTTGACATGATTACATGCCGTTTACATTTTGGTGTAAATCACTCAACAAGTGGCGCTTCTATACTGTATTTTCCACGATTTCCGCAATAGCTCTATCTCAAGAATTAATTCACGGATTTTCATCAAACTTCAGATACAGTAAGTCCATGATATGAAATAATTCTGTTTGTACCTGTTACTGGTGTCAATCGCCTAACTGGTGGCGCTGCTACTCTAAATTTTCCCCTATTCCTGAAATAGTTCTATCTGAAGGACTAATTCGCGAATTTTCATCAAAATTCAGATTCAGCTCTAGCTTGATAAATATTATTGCTGCTTATATTTTGGTATAAATCAGCCAACATACGGCGCTTTCATGTTGCCATTTTCCCAATATCCGCAATCATCCTATTTCAAGAACTAATGTACGGAATTTCATGTCTTTATAATCATCACGATGAGCATAGATTGTCGTATAATTTTGGCACTATGGTAGCGAATTTTGAAGTTATTAACATGCTTGAGATAGAAGAAAGTTTTCGGATTGTCACATGCGACTAGTTTCTTCTTAATACTTGATTATTTAAAAAACACTAAAAAACAAAATTCCTCGATTTTTTTTTCTACCATTCAAGACAAGACCATAGAGGAGTGGCACAACTGATAGATATTGCACTGTAAAAAAAATCTGTAAAGTTACTAAGATTTTTCTAGTAGATTTATATTCCAAGAACTTTTCATGTAACGGTATCAGCAAAAACTCATGTAACCTTCCTCCGTTACATTAAATTTTGCTGTTATCGTTGTATGAAAAGTTCTTGGAATAAAAATCTACTAGAAAAATTTTAATAACTTTACAGTTTTTTTTTTTTTTTTTTTTTTTTTTTTTTTTACAGTGTGGAGAGAGAAATGACAGGAGATATTTGCCTAGGTGCTAACAGATCCAAATACTTCTAGGCGATAATCTGACATTGTGCTTATTAAGGCTGCGTACTCCAAAACACATAAATTATTTCACTGAACTTTCTTTTTTAGAGATTTTGTGTTCAGTTATAATATATATATATATTTTTTATTGCATATATAAAAATTATTAACGAAACCATTATAAGATCACTCATCTGTCTGTCCGTCTTTCACAGCCGTTTTTCCCGAAAACTATGGAACGTCGAAAGTTCAAGCTTGTTAGAGTTCTAAAGGCTATTGATCCGCCTTCCGCATTCATATATTATTATCCGCAAATATTTTTAGGAACCATATAAAGGGCTAATAAAATTGCTTTTTGTTTATTTATATATTTATTTATTATATATCGTGTGGGAAATCGTTCCAAAGATCGGGAAATCCCCACTCCAAAAATATATTTGTTTTGATTTCAGGCATCCCAGTTTCAGAGATATCGTTTAAAATGAAATGCAAAAATATGCCTCCCTCCACTATTTCCAAATCTAATGAAATTGAAATTATGGAAAAAACTAGTCGAATCTCGCAATCCCAAATCTTTCTTCTATCTCATGCATGTCAATACTTTAAAATCCACTATTGTTGGTAATGATTTTTGAAAATATTTATCGGTAATTAGCCGTGTTATTAGTTCAAAACCTATCTAAAAACAGCGGCACGGACCAAGGCGGCGTTGCAACTTTACTTTCGACTTACTTTCGAAGCTCGCTAAGCACAATACTAAGTTTAAAATTTACATAAGATTTTTGTTCCACAAAGCCCTTTTTTGTGTGAGTAATTTATTATTATTTTTTACTGTTATCTAGATCTCTCTTGGAGAATAACATCTGATTTCAACTGGAATTTGTTGAAGAACCAGAATTTAAGAATTTAAATTTAATTTAAATTACTATAATTATGTTTAAATTACTTAAAATTTAGATTTTAATATAAAATTTTTAACCTGCAAAATGATTGCGGTTAAATCGCAATTTTTTTTAAGAGAATCATTCAAAAAGAGGAAGAAAATTTTTCAACGTTTTCTGTTACTTTTGTTAAGTTTAAATTTGGATCAATGCTCAGACTTACATTAAATAGTACCGTTAAACTTGATGTGTTTTAAGAAGGAGTAACACCTGATTTCAACAGGAAATTGTTCAAGAGCTAGAATTAAAACATTAAAATTTAATTTAAATTACTATAATTAAGTTTAAATTGCTTAAAATTTACATTTTAATGTTTGCTTTTTGCATAGAAAAATGTGTGCGTTTAAATCGCAAATTTTTTTAAAAGAATTATTCAAAAAACGGAGAAACATTTCTAACGTTTTCATTAAGTTTTGGTATGAGTAAATTTGATTCAACGCTCAAACTTACATTAAATAATACTTTTAAACTTGAATAATACGCTTAAGAATTGTGTTTTAATAGTTTAAGTTGCCATTAAAAGAAGATTCAATCTTATATAGATCAATTTTAGCGGTTCAGTCCCCAAAATGTGTCTATTAAAGGAATTTTCTTTTTTTTTTTTTAAAGTTGCTTGAATTTGAATTTTCGCGAAGAATTTTTTAAAAGACTTTAACTTTTCCCAGCACGGACATACTCTGTTCGTAAAATGAGAAATTATCGACTGACACCGAAATTTACAAATGACTTTTTTAGAAATTATGAACTCCTTAAGTTAAGCTTTCATTGAAAAAGCAAAGTTTTCTTAAAATATAATTGATGCCGATTACAAGTTTGAAATTTAAATTAGGCGTACCCGGAGTGAGACTATTGTGCCGGAAGGGGTTAACCTTCCTTTATGGCATTATTGAATTTTAAAGATATAAGAATCCATTTTGGGAGGCGTATAGCTTCAGTATGCTTGTCAATAAAACTCTGGGTCTGTATTCTAAAGTAAGTTTATACTCTGCAAATTTCAGCAGGTAGGGTAACATCCCAAGTAATTGACATGCACCAGTGATTGTCACATCCTACAAACATGTCATAAAATAAGATTTATATCCAGTCTTTTAAAAATGCAAGACCATATACCAGTTATATGCTCATTTACGTTAAAGATTATAACTTTGATTTATGATACTAGATGACTATAGTGCCTAGAAAAGAGAAACAATTATGGCTTGTATCAAATTAGCCATTTTTGTTGCAAATGCTTCTTCTTTGTCTTAAGGAAGGCATGTTTTTCAATTCATTATTATCTGATTTATAATATATTTTAAATTTTAATTGACAACGGTTTTGTTTAGTTAAAAAAGGTTACTTTAATTGTGTAAAAGTATTTTTGACACAAATATTTGGATTTCCGAATTAATGATAGATGCCAATTGATGGTGCTTCAATTTTACTAGCTCCAAGTAATTGGCACCTATTCCAATTACAAGGAATTCGCATGGAATTTGAGATTAAACCACTTATTTTGGAAGTACTTTTAAAGTTATAGACTAATTTTGTTTATCATTTGTTTTTATTTGAAAATATGAAATATTATCAGTAATTGGAATCCATTAAAGCTTCATATGACAATTACTGGGTATTAATACAAGTATATTGTATTGTTTTAAAGTGTTCACATTTCTGACTAATATGCTGATTTCTTACTCTCAAAAACATGAAATATGGCATCTTCATCTACAGTAAATTCATTTAAAGCGATTAAATCCAATGCAAAATGTAAAGTTTTAAAATATAAACATGTGCCAATTACTGGATCACAAGGTGTCATACATTGGTGCTCTACGTGCCAATTACTCTGGTGCCACTGGTGATTTCAGCAACTTTTTATAAATATATTTTTATAAAAATACTTTTTCAATTTTTTTTTGCTTTTAGTGGGCAAAATAGATGCACAGATATGCATTCTTTGATTTAAAAATATTTCCAAGTAAATATCTTATTCCTTTGTAATGAAAATTGAAGTAAGTTTAAAGACAAATTCTTAATGTGCCAATTACTGGGGATGTTACCCTAAATATATTTTCAAATCATATAGTTCAATTTTAGTTTTTAGAAATTACTCCAACTTTAGGATAGCCGTCCAACGGTACGTATCCTTTACATCTAAACAAAATGCAAATTTTTGTTTTTCTATTGTTATTTATACAATTAAATAAATAAAATTACTTGCCTCTTTGAATTCTGCTATCTGGTTCTGTTCAAACATAGCAAAAACATTAGATGTTGCTCTGCGGGCAGTTTTCTTTTGCATATCACTCTTCATCTTCTTTGACTGATAAATAAAGACATAATTAATTAAATAATAAAACTAAAAAGAAAAGAAAAACAGCAAAAATAAAAACCTGCTTTATTTATAATTTTAATTTACTTTCTCAAGCAGCTAAAATTGAGGAATATCTTTTTATTCTAAAAATATCTTCATCTTACATGCTTTTTATCTTCATACTTAATAATTTATATTTGAACATGAGTATCAAAATGTTGCCTTAGGGGCTGTGCAAATATAACGTTATCATTTTAGAAGGGGAAATGGGGGGGGGGAGAGTTTAACATATGATATTATAAGATATCTCTGGGGGGAGGAGGGTTGTTTGGGGAAATTTTTATCCATTCGATATATTTTCTATTTTTATTTTTATTATTGTTGTTTGGTCTTTTGTACAAAATAGAGTGTTATATTTTTTTAGGCTGTTATCTATTTTTTATGAAAATACAAAGTTCTTATTAAAATCAGTAAATTATTGTAAAATTATTTAATTCCAAAATATGAAATACCCCAAACTTTGACTTCCTATTCTTCTTCATATGTATAAGCATTTCATAATCACGGTTCGGGAAACTATATGTGAAGTATACTTGAAATGAAGTTTGTGTTTACTAGTAAATAAAAGAGAAATAGAAAGAATGTTGCCTACTTGTTTTGTTGATAAGAATTTCTATTTGCCCTTCCACCCCTCCTTCTTCGGGGTAAGTGCAAAAGGACTTTATTAATGTTGAGTACATTTTGTAGCAAAAAGCTATTATAAAATACTTTTAAATAATAACTATTTCTTTTAAGACTTCCCAGACTACCCTCTGAATTCAACACTGTCTGCTAAAATCTGCATTGGCACTTATAATAATTATTAGGAGGCTCCTAATAAGCCCCCTTAAAAATTTTAGCCCTAAAATTGCCCTCCTCCCGATGGAAAGTTTCTGATTTGTAGTTACACAATATCAAACAAATGAACGAGGAAACTAACAAATTATACATTATACAAAAAAAAAAAAAAAAAAAAAAAAAAAAAAAAAAAATCCATAATTAAATATGATTGTGTCTGAAATGAAGGTCATTTTCTTGAAATGCTTATTTTAGTTCTTTATCAGGTATAAATATGGCGTTGTAGAGAAATTCTTATTTTTCAGATAGTCAAAGTCAAAAATAGTAAAATGATAGCTACCAGCAAGATCTTTTAGATATTTCTTTGAAAATATTGCGATTAATGTCTTTGTAAAAACTGAGTAGCCATTTATTACGTCATTTTCCTGGTATCCTTAATTAGCAAATAAATTTGGACATTACATGAAATTTGAGCTGCTATGTTGAAAACATGTTTCTTTAAACAAAATAAAAAAGTTAACCCCCCCCCCCCCCCAAAAAAAAAAAAAAAAAAAAAAAAAAAGAATATAAGAAAATGTTTTAGAATGAAATTGTCATTATCCTGGTATACATATGTCAATAAAAGACATGTAATTACATAAAAATCAATTTATTATTTAACTTCTTCAAAATTTAGCAGTCTTAAATGGAAAACCTTTTATTCTCTAATAGAAAATAAATTTACCTCAAGAAATATTAAATTGTTTTCAATGGATACTTTCAATATCTCAGATGATAAAAATCTGACATTTTGATATACAACTCATTTTCATATTTGATATTCAACTCATATACTAAATTTAGATAGGTTAACGAACACTGTTTTTGAATGGATTAAGTTATTTAACCGATCACCCACTGTGGTGAGTTTTCAACATCATCAACATCAGAATTACTACCCTGTGAAAGGTATTTGAAGCGATTCCATGCTATATTACCAGTATAGCAGTGAAATATTCCTTTTTGATTTATCTCTAAGAAAACATCTTCATACTTACAGTTTAATATTTAATATCGAGCAGAAATAATTTCTCTGTTATTCCCCAAGTAAATCTGATCTTAGGGATGTTTCAGAGTTTCTGGTTTTCTGAGTTTCATGCTTTCCGATATTGCAATTAATGAGAAATAATTCAATATCAGCTAATGTAACATTTGTAGAATGTAACGAAAAGCCATGCTGAAATATATTTGAAGTAATATTAAAATGAAAGAAATATTCAGAAATAATATACACGATATATTACTTCCAGAAAGATTGCATTTCAAATCACTCTGACATTTCGGTGATTCGTCTTATCTCGAAATAAATCCTCCTCGAAAGTTCCCTTTTATAATTCTGTCGAAATGTTTGATTTGATGTAATTTTGACAATGTTTCAGAATAACTTGCACACCCTAGCTCTGCACATTTAAATTAATTAGTAATAATTCGATATAAAAGTGTTAATAATGATAAACTGTAACTAGTAACATGTAACTGGAACATCATGTTATATGAACCAATATTAATATAAAATAACAAAGAAAATTCTTACTCCAAGCATAAATTATGTAAAAAATTCCAACTTCACTATTTCATAAACTAAAAAAAGATGTCTAAATAAACTATTTAGAAAACACATAATACAGTTAAACTCCCAATGTCACCAGTTAGCATCCATAGTTGATAGGATATTCGAATTTTATTGAATATAAGTACATAATATATAGGCTTATACGCAAACCACATGTTTCGGAAAAATATGATTCAGCTATAAAATGCATAACATATTTGAAAATTTATTTTCAGAATTTAAAATGCCCATAGAAAGTAATATTTTTTTTCATTCCTGCATATGATTAAGAGATTTGTATACAAGCTACATATTAAGCTAAAATTTAATTCAGCTATGCAACACAAAACACAACTAAAATCGCGCTTCCAGCAATTAATATTGAAATATGACTAAATATCCAGTTTTTATGTAAGCTATGTATATAGATTTATTTATAACCTACAAACATATTTTTGCATGATAGATATTGTTAAGCTGGAAAATGTATTGCACAAAAAAAATATTATTAAAATAATAGTCTTTTGCAAAATTTTATGATTTGTTGTGTGACAAGAGGTATTCAGCTGTAAGTACAGAAAATTTGAATTCTCTGTCTTATGTAATTTTTATGCACGGAATCTGTGACAGACAGACAGAGGACCGAGACGAATAGGTTTTCGTCAGATGAACTAAACCCAAAAATATGATAAGAACACGTCTAAGCAAATCAAGTCCCTAGGCAATAATAATTACAAATTTATTTGCACAGCCTTGTATATGAGTCATATAATTTATGCATACCACATAACATATTAAAATTTCATTATTTTTAAAAACAAATAACGCATCTGAAAACACACATTTAACGTTTACAGCTCATGGAGAGTACTGCAATTATTATTATTATTATTATTTTGTGTGTGTGTGTGTGTGTCCCAATAAATAAATCAGTAAATTCTATATACTTCATATATGATAGTAAAAATCTTTTAATGTAATTAATCAGTTTCATTTTGTTGAAAATAGTTTAAAATTTTTAAAATAGTCTGATGCCATCCATAGGTCATAATGTAGTAGAATTATTTTAAGTGACACTGAAAATGAATGACAAATGCTATTCCCTCAGTTTGCTGAATTAAGAATGTTATATTGTGCTTATTGTATTGTAGTAATGCAACGGAATAATAGTGTGGTGTTACGTACATAGCATACTTTAATTTTTATATTTTAGTTTTTGCATTTAGTTTAGCATTTTAGGACAGAAAGGAATAGAGTTTCGTCAGATGAACGAAATCTAAAAAAATGGAGTTAATCGGATTGATATCTGAACGCTTCATATTTGAATCATTATAAAAGGCAACTGCTACTTGGCTCAAAATTCAGGAGTGTGAAGTTTTAGCGATCAGCAGAGCATAATTTGGTCTCCTCAGAGAGAAAAAAAAAATGTAACCTGAACGCCTTTAACATAGTCACTGCATGGAATCATTGTGTGGTGTTGAAAACATAGCATACTTTAGTGTTGCATTTGCAATCATTCACGCTTCGGAATAAATTTCATATTCATCCCACTTATTGATTATCCCTTGTTCTTATTCAAAAGAGGTATAAATGAGCAAATTTGTCAACTTTTTAAGTATTTTAAATCATAAAAAACATACATTAAACCAGAAAATTTATTTAATGAAATGTGTCTTGCTTCTACGAGGTAATAATTATTTGGAAGTTACTCTATTTTATTTTTTAAACAAAATGCCTGGTTTGATTACGTTTATTAGAACGGGAAGTTATAGTTAAAAAAGGAAGTATGAGTAGGTTCACAAAATTCCTAGAAAGAGAATATTTTTTTTTTTATTAATACATTTTAGCAGACTTTTTCCAAATAAAAAATTTAATGGAAATTTATTTGAATTCTTGTTGATATCGTCCCACCAGTGTTCGAGATGTTCTGTTACCAAATTTGGTAGACAGGAGGTGCTGGGTTTAAACCCAATCGGGCTTGTCGACGCAATCGTTCGGCGTTTTCCATGTTTTTCCACGAAACTTGGATTTCCTTTAATAAATACGGGTTTGTTTCCCTTAAAAAGACCCAGAGGGGACACCCCCTTCGGGCCTATATCCCTCGTGTATATAAACAAACGTCATTTAAAAAAAGAAAAAAAAAACTATTTGATATTTTGTAAGTTTAAAAAAGATGTTAAAACTTTACTTTATGAAACTTCACCCTTTTTTTTTTTTTTTTTTTTCCTTATACAGTATATGTTGTCAGTACCACGTCAACTCTTTCCAATATAAAAATAATGTTGTCAAAAAACTGCAGGTTTTTTTTTTTTTTTTTTTTTTTTAGATTTTTTGATTGACGCCACTTTTCTGTAATGGCAAAATTCCACTTGTTTTCGCCTTAATTACATAATATGTCATTAAATAAGGTTAAACAAGGCAAATTTCACTATTTTAAAAAAGTGTTGACAATCAAGAAATCTGAATTAAAAAACAAGTGAATAAGTGTGATCACAGGTCGCACAGAGGGTTTCGTTTAACATTTCTTTCAAAACAACTTATCCTTTAATTAATAAGTCCAAATTGTTAATTTATAATTATTAAATTATTACATAGATGGTAGCACAAATAAATTTAATTTAAAAATAATTATCAAAGTAAGCTATCTATTTTAATGAAATTAAAAATGTTCAAATCAAATTACTTAAATAAAATCCAAAATTCTAAATTTTTTTGAAAATCCGAAATTAAAAATATAGCGGAGATATAAATAAGTTTTTAAATCTAAAAGCGAAAAAAAATGGTTTAAAATTAAATTTAAAATGTTAAATCAATAATAAATCGCAAAAGTTTTCAAAATAGAAAGAAAATTGAATTCCAAAATATATTATGAATGTCAGATGAACGAAATCCTAATAATATAAACCCTTAAATTGGCTAAAAATACGAATTTTCTTCTTATTAAATCCATCTTAAAATGCTAATTTCAAGTTCCAGCATCAAGGTTCGAACAAAGAACCTTCTGTTTATAAGCGAAGTGCTTTCTCTCCAAGTTATGCTGTCTAGAAGAAAAACGTTGAAATTAAGATTCTCTTTTAAAATTTAAATCACATAAAATGAACAGATGACATTGAAAATATTAATTTAATTAAGATCATAGACTTTACAAATTTTTTTGATTTGTCGTGTGACACGAGGTTTCCAGCTATAAGTAAACAACATTTTAAGTATCTGACTCATATAGTTTTTGTGCACGGGCAATGAGACGGACAGACAGATAGAGGACAGAGACGAATAGGGTTTCGTCAGATGGAAGAAACCTTAAAAAGTAGCCCACTAACAACACTGTGGATAATTTGACACTATACCGACGATACATTCAATTAAAACGGTTTTTCTCTTTGTGAAAATGGTTTTTAATGCATAATACCTTTTTAATTGTTTTCCGTTAGTTTATAAATTCGAATGATTAATTTACAATGAATGAATAAAACACATTCTGTTTCATTTAAAAGGTACCACTGCAGACTATTTTTTTTATTCTTTTTATATCTATAAAACTTTATCTATTACACTGAAAAAAAAAAAAAAAAAAAAAAAAAAAAAAAAAAAAAAACTGTAATCCTACAAATTTAAAGTTGCCGAAATCTGTATGTTTACTAAGATTTTATCTGTATACTGTGCAAGAAAAAATGTATATCTACAAAACTAATTTTTGTAAAGCTACAGAAATCTGTAACTTTACAAACGAATCTACTAAAATTATAGTTATTTTTTTTTTAATTTTATCTGTAACCTGAGTTGTAATTAGGTAGATTTCGTATGAAATACTACCTATTGCATTGTCTCCCATGTTGGAATTTCTGAAAAATTTTTGCGGATCTACACGAATCATGACTCCTAGACCCCAAAACTACCATCAGTAAAAAAGTTTATATATCTATCTATCTATCTATCTATCTATCTATCTATCTATCTATCTATCTATCTATCTATCTATCGGTGTATATCACTTTCTTCTAGACACGATAACTTCCATAATTATGCTCAGATCTTCATCAAACTTTTACATAAAATCAAAGGGCATAAAATCTCGGTTAAGTTCGTTAATGGGCAAAATCGGACCAAGGAGGTGAAAGTTAGGAGGGTTTTTGTGAAAACAGAAAAAACGCGATAACTTTTTAATTAAAATAGATATCGAATCAGTTTAAAGTTTATATTACTTCTAAAAAATGAGGAAAAAGTTTATGCGTGACAGATTTTTGATAAAGTTAAAAGTGGGCTCAAGGGGCGAAAAAAACATGGTTTTTGGGAGAAAAAAAATCATAACTTCGTCAATTCTCAAGATATCAAATCCAACTAAATTTTATATAAATGTACTCAATATTATCTAAAACTTTTGTATTTACAAGTTTTTGATAGGACCAATTTTTACCGATGAAAAAAATTAAAAACGAAAAGAAAAAGGGGGGAGGAAAAAGAAAAAAAACCATAACTTACTCAATTCTTAAGCAATTAAATCTAATTAAATTTATTTTACATCTTCACAATAATATCTACAATTTTTATATTGACAAGTTTTTCATAGAACCAATTCTTATAGCAAAAATAAATTAAACAAAAATAGGAGTTGGAGAAAAAACCTCAAATCCAAACTGCTTATATTCTGACTCATTTTAAAATTCATTTTTGATTTTAAACGCATCCAAATGACAGATCCTATTATTTAGCAACTATATAATGCGACGTATTGGCCAATTTTTTGATAAAGGCAGAATATATTTTTAAAAAGGCTGCCAAAAAAGGTATTTTGAACAGATTTCCCGAAGTTTTCATCATTAAAAAATTCATTAAGTATAACAAATTGCGTTTTTTATGCGTCATTTTTAAATTCATTTTTGTTCTCAAACCCATCCAATTTACAGGTCCTATTATTTAGGAACTATATAACTTGACGTATTGGGCGGTTTTTTGATAAAGGCAGAATATATATTTTAAAAGGCTGCCAAAAAGGGTATTTTGAACAGAATTTCACGAAGTTATCGTGATTAAAATTTGCGGAAATTTAAGAAATTGCGTTTTTACCGAGTCATTTTTAAATCTTTTTTTGTTCTCAAACGCATCCAATTTACAGGTTCTCTTATTTAGGAACTATATAATGTGACGGAGTGGCCAGTTTTTTGATAAAGGCAGAATATATTTAAAAAAAGGCTGCCAAAATGGGCACTTCGCACAAAATTTCCCAAAGCGACATGATTAATGAACTGTGGGTATTCAAATAACAAATTGGTTATTTTATGACTCATTTTTAAATCCAATTTTGCTCTGACACACATTCAATTGACAGTTTTTTGTTACTTAGGAACTATATAATGTGCGTATTCGTCGATTTTTTGATAAAGGGTGAATATATATATTTTAAAAGCTGTCAAAGTAAGCACTTCGCAAAAAAATTTCCCAAAGCGATCATGATAAAAGAATTGAGGTTGTATTCAAATAACAAATTGTTTATTTTATGACTCATTTTTAAATTCAATTTTGCTCTCAAACGCATTCAATTGATAGTTATTTGTTATTTAGGAACTGTGTAATGTGCCGTATTGGTCAGAGTTTTGATAAAGGCTAAATATATATTTAAAAAAAATCTGTCAAAGTAGGCACTTCGCACAAAATTTCTCAAAGCGATCTTGATTAAAGAATTGTGGATGTATTAAAATAATAAATTGGTTATTTTATGACTCATTTTTAAATTCAATTTTGCTGTCAAACGAATTTAATTAACAGTTTTTTGTTATTTAGGAACTATATAATGAGCATATTGTTCAATTTTTTAAATAAAGTAAGAATATAATTCAAAATATATTGCCAAAATGGGCATTTGAGTAAAAATAGGCTTTTTTTTTTTTTTTTTTTTTTTTTTTTTGAGATGAAAACTTTTCGAAATCTACCTCCGCCTATAGGCCATGCCGAAAGGGATTTTTATATAATATATTCTAGGCATCCCAGATTTCCTAAAAAGTTTTTAATAACCTTACATATTCTCTGATTTATTGTTCAAATATGTAGCTATTATATAAATTTTTGCTGTAGCCGTTACATAAAAAGTTCTAGGAATCCCAGTTTCCAAGAAAACTTTTAGTAACTTAGTAATTTTTTTTTTTTTTTTTAACAGAGTATTTCGACGTTTTATACCGAGTTGAAAAAACAAAAATAGTTCAAACTACTACAAACTAAGCAATTATGAATGTTGTTTAAATTTGATCCGCAGGTTGAACAAAAACTTTTTACGGGAATATTTTCTACATTACGTTTATTGGAATAATAAGAAATGTACTCAGTAAAAAAAAAAAAAAAAAAAAAAAAAAAAAAAAAAAAAAAAATCTGTAAAATTACTAGCATTTTTCTAGGAAACTGGGATTCCTAGAAGTTTTTACGTAACGGTAATAGCAAAAATTCATATAACAGAATCGGTTGCATCAATTTTTGCTGTTATCATTACATAAAAAGTACTAAGAATACCAGTTTCCTAGAAAAAGTTTAGTAACTTTACAGATTTTTTTACAGTGTAGAAGGAATCTTAACATTACAACAGGTCGTTTGACGCGTTTATGCATCATTTATAAAAGTATTAAAAATTTTTTAATTCTACCTAGAAAGTTTTGATAATAATTTTTTATATTATAATGATTAGATATATATCGTGAATACGATTAAGAAAATTAGTGTTAAAATTTTTCTGGTATGAACTCTAAATTTCTGCATATTAAAAAAAATCCTTTAAATTTGCAACAGTATTTGCGTCTTGTATAGTGTCAATAAAAGCTTTCACACTGGAAGACAACTTAACATCTAAGCGACTTGTAAAAGGGAGCCATTAGAAAATTAAATTTAACTGTAGTATAAAACGAAATGTTTACTTAAAAAAAAATTTAAATAGAAAACAAATATACATAAGATAACTAATTAGAAAAAAACAAATTATATTATATTGAAGTTAATTGTAAGTACAAATTGAACAAAATAAAAATAGAAAGTCTTCAATTATTTCCTAAGCTGAAAAAATAAATTGCAATTTAAACCGTTCTCAAACCTCTTATTTTCTGCAACTTATACCAAACTTTAGAGTCGTTATGACATAACATTTCTACCGATGCTATTAAATTTTCAAATATTCAAAAAATTAAAAAAAAAGAATATGAAAAATAGATAAATTTATACAGTTGTACTACTATATATTTTTCTTGCATAAGTTAAAAATATTCAACTTACCATTTTATGCTTAGAATTTCTCAGGAGAAATTGACTGTCCGCAGCTCGTTGATGCTCAGACCCAAAGTAACCTCAGTGGATATTTGCAGTCATCGTTTCTTCATTACTTCTTCACTTGACTCCCGAAAAACTGCAAAAATAAGTCGGCACAAAAAGCAAACACACACGTCTGGGGTCCAAATATGGAGGCTGGAGGTGAAAGCTAAAAATTGATGGTCATTCTTCATGCGTCTTAGTCAGTAAGTGTGTGGGTCTGTTGTATAAACACAAGAGATTCATGCCTAAAAGCAAGTTGCCTTTTAGTTAACAGAGGAGTTAAACATTCGCGAGTCTATTTCTAAAACATTTATCTTTTGTATAGAAGAAAGAAATTTTGCAACTGAGAAACTGGGGTCTTGAAATCCGCGAGCTCCTTTATGTAATTTACCGTCATTCATTACAGTATTCACGAGTTTATTTCTAAAACATTTATCATTTGTGGAAAAGGAAGAAATTTTGAATGTAACAAACAGAGATTTGGAAATTGGTGAGTTCATTTATACAATTGATTGTCATTTACAGCATTCGCTAGTTTATTTTTTATTATATGTTTTGTGAAGAGAGATAAATTCTGCAAATGAGATACTGGGGTTTTGAAATCTGCAAGTTCATTTATGCAAATTGCCGTCATTCACGGCAGTATTCACGAGTTTACTTCTAAAGCATCTATCTTTTGTGCAAAAGAAAGAAATTTTGAATATGAGAAACAGAGGTGTAGTAATTGGTGAGTTCATTTATGCAATTGATTATAATTTACAGCATACACTAATTTATTTCTTAATCTATCTTTTGTGCAAGAGACATGAATTCTGCAAATGAAAAACTGGGGTTTGGAAATCCGCAAACTCATTTATGCAATTTACCGTCATTCATTACAGCATTCACGATTTTATTTCTAAAACACCTATCTTTTGTACAAAAGAAAGGAATTTTGGATATAAGAAACAGAGGTTTAGAAATTGGTGAGTTCATTTATGCAAATGATTGTCATTTACAGCATTTACTATTTTATTTTTTTAATCTATCTTTTGTGTAGGAGGGATAAATTTTGCAAATGAGATATTTTGGCTTTAAAATCCGCATGTCCATTTATGCAATTTACTGTCATTCCTTACAGCATTCACGAGTTTATTTCTAAAATATCTATCTTTTGTGCAAAAAAAAAAAAAAAAAAAAAGAAAAGAAATTTTGAATATGAGAAACAGAGGTTTAGAAATTAGGGAGTTTATTTATGTAATTGATTGTCATTTACAACATTCATTAGTTTATTTTTTAATCTATCTTTTGTGTACGAGAAATAAGTTCTGAAAATGAGAACCTGATAGTTAAAAGTTAGTGTGTTCATTTATGCAATTTACTGTCATCCTTTGCAACATTCCGGAACTTATTTCGGAAACATGTAGATCTTCGGTAAAAGAAAGAACTTTTGAATATGAGAAACTGCGGTTTAGAAATTGGTGAGTTCATCGATGTAATTAACTGTCATTTACATTATTTACTAGTTTGTTTCTTAATCTATCTTTTGCGTAGGAGCGATGAATTCTGCGAATGATTCATTTTCAACATTCCCGAGTTCATTTCTGAAATATTTATCTTTTGTATAAAGGAAGAACTTTTGAATGTAAGAAACAGTGGTTCAGATGCAGTGGTTGGTGAGTTCAATTACGTAATTGACTATCCTTTGCAACATTTCGAATTTATTTCTAAAACATCAACCTTTTTTGTAGCAGGAGAAAAAATTACAAATTAGAAACTGATATTTAAAAATGTGTAAGTTCAATTTTTGCAATTTACCACCATTCATAGCAACATTTCCGAATTTATTTTTGAAGCACCTATCTTTTCTGTAAAAGAAAGAACTTTTGAATATGAGAAACTGGGGTTCAGAAATTGGTGAGTTTACTTATGTAATTGACAGTCATTTACAACATTCACAAGTTTATTTCTAAAACATGAATCTTTTTTGTAACAGATAGAAATTTTATAAACTAGAAACTGATATTTAAAAATTTGTGAGTTCATTTATACAATTTATTGACATTTATTACAGCATTCCCGAATTTACTTCTGAGAAATCTATCTTTTGTATAAAAGAAAGAACTTATGATTATGAAAACCGCGGTTTAGAAACTGGCGAGTTCATTTTATGTAATTGACTATCTTTACAAAATTTACGCTTTTATTTCTAAAACATCTATCTTTTATATAAAAGGAAAAAATATGCAAATGTGAAACTGATATTTAGAAATTGATGAGTTCATTTATGCAATTTATTGGAAACTCCACTGCATATTTTTCATAACTTTAATTTACGAAAATATCTACCACATTTTTTTTTCTTGTAATTTAGTTGTTCACGTCACTTGTATTTCCGAGCTATTCCGACTTGGATAAGCTCGCGTAAGAAAAATAGTGAAAACTCGTTTTGTGTTTTCCTAAATTCTCTCTTTTTTTTGTGTGTGTCAATTTGTGGCAATTCATGCAATATATTATAAAGCAAGTTTTCTTTTAGTTAAAATAGAGAGTTACATCTATTTGCTTATTGTTGAAAAAAAAATCTACATTTTACAATAAAGGGGGTAATATTGCAAATTAGAGACAGATGTTTAGAGATTAATGGGTTCATTTATGTCATTTACTGGAACTTCGATTTTACGTTCCTGAAATTACTACAATATTTGTAACAAGCCTTATTTATTTATTTATTTTGAAATTTAGTTTTTTTATGTTATTCATTCTTAATCGCAATTCAGATATATATATATATATATTGTTTGCAAATTATGCATTTAAAAACCTAAAAAAAAAAAAAAAAAAAAAAAAATGATTAATAAAGAGTATGTTTTTATAAAATATAATTTTTGTTAAAGGCCTAATTTATTAAAATGATTTTTTTTCTTTGGGCACTTATTTTATTAAGAGGAATTTGTGATGGGTTATGCTTTATTAAATGGATTTTTCTAAAGGGGCCCTAAAAATGGCCCTAATTTTTTTGGGATTGGCCTCTGGGATTATAGCGGACTTCGATTTTATATTTCCATAAGTTATGCTTTCTCCGAAAATTAAGATAATACGTGTAACAAACTTTAAATTTTCTTGTAATTTAGCTTTATGTGTTATTGTCTTTTAATTTAGTATTGTATAATATAATGATACAATAATATATAATAATAGTAAAAGTAATATTTATAGTAATAATTTAAGTGAAGAAGAAGATGATGGTTTTAATAATAATAAACAGTAAGAATAATGATGCAATAATATAATAGACAATATTAACTGCTGCTCAGAGTTCGATTCGGAAAACTGATTTGCGTTTCCGAAATTTTCATTGTTTCTAATTTATGAGAGTATTTGTAATAAATTTCATAACTTTATATCCCAAATTATGAATTAAGAAATTCATTCACCCCAGAATTATCTTCTTTAATGTCTGAAAATATATTAGAAAATTTATGTAAAATAATATTTTATTTAGATAATTTTTTTACAAAAATCAGTAGTTCATTTTAAAAAATATTTACAATTAGATTAAGTAGCACATAATACCGTTATGGAAGTCTCATAATTCTTATAAAAGCAATGAAAATAAATGTACAGTGATCCTGCCTGCAAACGGAAAGGTTTCTGTTGTTAAGAACTTTTCATGTAATATGATTTTAATAAAATAAAATATACATCAATTTAAATTGTTGAGTAATTAACCACTTAAAGAAAATAGTTGTGATTGTTTCACTATCCGTTTTAAATGTGACCGAGTATAATAATGTATGAAGAGTAAAATCTACTTTTATTAATAGGCAATTCAATAAATTTTACATTAAACTTTACTTAATAGTACTTATAAGTAATTTTGACCAAAAATTCGACCCAAAATCCGAGTTTCAACGAAAATTCGTTTTTGGCAAAAATGTTGCCGAAAACTCGATCGAAACTGTCTTCCAAAAATTTGCAACAAATTTCATAATGCTATGATTATAATTATCAGTCATGATTGACTCAAGAAGTGGATGTAAATTATAAAGCATGCAATACATATATGAATAAACATTGAAGGTAACTTCGACATTTCTTAAAAAACTACAGAATTAACAGTAATAGAAAATTTTAGTTTGAAACCGCAGAAGTGATTCGAATACTACTTGAGAAAGTTGCAGTATAATAATTAATTATTTACAAAAATCACTATAAATGATAAATCAAAGTATGCATACCTAAAACAATTTTTAATTAGTTGAAATTCCTATAATTAAAAAGTCCGGTTCCATTTATAATTTAATTTTGTTTTATTTTATATGAAAATAAAGAGTTTTGTTCAGAGACGCAGGGAGCCAACTTGGGCCACATGTATAATTAATTAAAAAACACGTGTAATAATTATGTATATTTAATAAACGCGTATAATTAATTAATAATTATGTATATTTAATAAACTCGTATAATTAATTAATAATTATGTATATTTAATAAACGCGTATAATTATTTAATAATTACGTACATTTAATAAACAAGCATAATTAATTAATAATTATGGATATTAATGTAGGGGGAACTGGGGTACATTGATACACGGGGCACATTGATACACCCCCTCTACCGCTCACAGGGTCATTACAGGTAGTTTCACAACAGCTCCAAAAGGTGATGCTAGTGTATTCAACTACATACAGAAAATCTTGGAATGATTCAGCAGTTTGATAAAATGGGACGGGTGATTTATTGTTTTTGTTGTTCAAAAGTAAATTTGAGTTGTACAATTGAAATGCTATTATACAACTGTTCCAGTATTTTCAACCAAAATGAATACTCTCCCTGGTAAGTACAGCTACTCTTTATCAGTTCCTCATTATTTATTGTTAGATATATTGTGAAGTGTTGGATTTGAGACTCATTTTATTCAAAATCGCTGTATGGGGCACATTGATACAGTTTATGACGGGGCACATTGATACAGCCTAAATCCTTTAATAGTTCATATTTTCATTATCTTTTATTATTTTTTTTACCATACACTCCTTAATCCAACCTTTTTTTCCACGAAAAATTTCTAATATTAGTTTTTATTAAAGTGAAATAGCTCTAATTTCTTTATATTAGAACATTTTATAGTATTTCTGAAAACAGAAGACGTAGGAACTTACCCAGCATCTAGTGCTTAGAACTAATAAAAGAAAAGGACGGCATTCTGGCAAATCTCGAATTTATATCGATTCTCCAGAAAAAAAAGTATTTTCGACATGAGAAATGCTAAGTAAGAGAAACAAACTGCAGAACAGAAAATGATACTTATATTATAAACAGAATTTTTAATATAATTATCCTTTATTTTCTGTTTATGAACCTATTTATAAACAGAAAAACTGGTAATTTTTTCATCTTTCATAAGAAAGAAGATAATGTTGGGGTTGAAGTGCTAGATATGACAAAGTTACCACAGCCAACAATCAGACAAGAAACAGCCAGAACATCAGGTCATAATATATTTAATTTTGATTGCTTTAATATTGCTTAAAAATAAATTGTGGGTGATTTGAATTTTTATAAATAAATATAAAATGGTTTTCTAACTCATTTTTTATGAAAAATATGCATTGGTATTATTTTGTCGTCATTTTTCTTAAACGTATCAATCTGCCCCGGGGATGGGGCACATTGATACAAATGACTTTTTTTGATTTTTTAAAAATTACATGCAAAAATACTATATAAAACAATGATTGTACATTTTTATAACATACTACACAAGTTTTGCTGTCACCTCATGGAAAAAAAACTTGAATTTTCTCCTTTCTTGACACCAAAAAAAATCTTAGAAAAAAACTGTATCAATGTACCCCAGTTCCCCCTAAGTACCGTATTTACTCGTGTATAAGGTGCACTTTTTTTCAAAAAATTAGGGCAAAACTCCTAGGTGCGCCTTATACACGGAATATTTTTTTTACTATTGGATGCAGTCGAACTATATGCATATGAAACAAGAAATTATTCAAAGAAGATATTAAAACTCGGAAAATGTTACTTAATTGAAGTATTACTGCGTATTTATTTCACTCCTTGCAGTTTTTTATCCAACAAAGCTAATGATATTATCTAAACGTTAATTAGCAATTCTCTTTACCATATCTCATTCCTATTTCCCGTCATTCTTTTACAACCCGAAGTCTAAAAATCCTTTTTGTCTTGTTTTCTGGTCTGGTGTAATGTTTGTTTCGACAGTTTTTTTTTTTTTTTTTTTTTTTTTTTTTAACTGAAATTCATTTGGTCATTCTTCATTAGCGTATCAAATTTATGGTGCGTGTTATACACGAGATTTTAAGAAATCACCATTTTAACTTCGGGTTCATCCTTAAAAACCTGTTTCAGTCTACCCTTACTTAAAAGTGCCGTCGAATTATACAGGATCAAAGCTAGTTTAATTAAGACAATTTTTAAATCACCTATATAAAAGAAAGTAGATTTTTATTCTATGTAAAAAATTTTCATTTCGTTTTAAAAATAAATAAAATAAATATTTTTTGTGCAGATTTTACTGTTTAGCCCCCCCCCCCATTAAAAAAAAGAAAAAGAAAGAAAAAGAAGAAAGATAAAAGATAAAAGAAAGAAAAAAAAAGAAAGAAGAAGAAAAATCTCTGTGAAGATTTTTCCTGAAAATATTCTTGAAACCTACCACGAAGATTATTGTTTGAAATTATAGTATAAAAAATAGTCACTCCTGAGTAGTTTGAAACACTGCAAATAAGAAACCGACGTTCAAAATTCGCGGTGTTAATTTATGCTGCAATGTAATTTCAATTTTATATTTACCTAGTTTAAGAAAATATGTGCAACAAAATTTAACTTCTCAAGTAACTTACTTTTTCATGTTGCTTTTGGCTCATTCGGAGGTCGATGAGCTCATTTATGCAATACTGCGCGCCTTCAAATTTTCGTTTTCTCCCCAGTTTGCCAAGTTTGTAAAAAAAACAAGTTAGCCTCTTTCACTTAAAAGAAAATTTTAGATTTTCAGATTATATTTTAAAATTCCATATTTTGTATCCCAGCTCAAAATATTGAAAATGAGAAAATGATGTTCAAACATCTTTGAATTCATGCATGCAATTAGACGGAGCTTTTATTTTACGTTTCTGAAATTTGCATTTTATACTCTTAGCTTGCGAAAATATATCCAATAGATTTTAAAACACGTTGGCATTTATTTTAAAGAAAATTTTACCATTCGCAGGGAAATTTTAAGAAATCTAACTTTTATGTAGAAGTCGAAAATGTTACTAATGAAAAACAGGTGTTCAAATGTTGAGTTCATGTATGCAGTTGTGTGGTACTTCAATTTTTACACTCAAATTGTGAAAATATATGCAATAGGCACCGAAAAAAGTCCCTGTTTTTTTTTTTTTTTTTTTTTTTTTTTTTTCTAGAAAGAAACTTTTACATTACTCGGATCATTTTTAACCTTTTCGGGTCGGATATATATTTTTTTAATTTCTTGAAAAAGTTACTTTTAAGTTAATTACATTAACTCTAGCTATCCAAATAGATTAATAATAACAATAAAAATGATTCAAGTATTTATTTTAAAATAAATTTAAGATTTACAATAATAATAATAGTAATAATAATAATAATAATAATAATAATAATAATAATAATAATAATAATAATATTAATAATAATAATTAGTATACAATAGTAATAAAATAATACGAAAGATTAATTGAAATCAGTAATATTTTAGAATTTGAAATGAAATGTAATAGATCTGGCTTTAAATATTATCTTTAATTTGTGATCACAAAATATTTTAATTTCAAAATAATTTCTAAATTTAGTCTGCTGATTTTTAATGCTTTTATTTTTCTGAAATGTGTTATGACACATTTTTTCTTACTCACGCCAACCCCCCCCCCCCCCCCAATCGTCATAAAAGGTCACAATTTCATGGAATCTCATCCCTCCTTTAAGTGTAACATCATTTGTAGGACGCCCCCTAAATAATGGATGTATTTTTGAAGTTTTATGTAAATTAATATACGAATAATGTAGCGCAACTTTAATGAAAATAATAAGTAGTCTACTGCTCACAACATATTAAAAAATAAATATTATTTTCTCATTTTAAGAGTAATGTAACGAATTTCTAAAATTATATTTTTCGTTTTTTTTATTTATTTTTTTAATTTATTTAATATATATATAGAAAATTGAATCTTCTACTTTATTTCTTTATAAATACCTTATTATTTGACAATCATGAATCCCTACCAAAATAGTGCAACGCTTTACTAATCACTTTCCATTACAGGAAAGTCCGAGAAACAAAAATAGCTGGTAAAATTAATTTGAAAGATAACACTTAAAAAAAAAAAAGAGAAATAAACTGAAAGAGAAAGTTTGGCAGATAACAAATTAAATAAGATATCGATTTAGCCTGATAAATGAGTCTCAGATTAAAGTAACGTGTCAAACAATACATTAAAAACATTAAAATAAGAATTTTTTCGTTTGTGTTTGAACTGAGTTAGAAGCATTTTCTTTGGTTTTAATTTTTTTTAAGGGGGTACTCATTAGGGTGGGCCGAAAAAAACTTTTTTTCGATTTCCGATTATGGCGGGTGCGGAAAAGTGGCCACTGGTGGCACTCAGTTCATACAAAAAATTCGAGATTTTTTGGACATTTCCTTACCCTGCCGCAAACGGCTTGAAGTTTTGCAAAAATGTTCATTTTTGAACTATTTTCGAAAAAAATTAAAAAATGTTAAATTAAATTTATTTTAGTTGTATTTACTTGAAAAGGCATATTTAATGTACCAAATGTTTAAATAAGATGTGATCATGCATTATTTAATATCTATGTGTATTATAACTTAGGCTATTTTTATAGCTTTTTCGCGTATAATAGGCAAAAGTTGTATTTGTTTGAATCGATCGTTATTTTCTGTATTATTTATATTCCTTGGTCTTCTTTATATATTTTCTATGTATCAAACGTCATACATTTGGGGAAAAGACAGCAGTATACTTCAAAAACAAATCTGGAAGGTGAGAAAGTGGTGAAGCAGGACTCTAAGCGAGCGCAATGACTCGTCTAATACTGAGGGAGTGAAGGATGAAATAGTTGAGAGCCAAAATGCGATAAAGGATTCTTATTATTTATCCTTGCTAAGTTACCTGCGACATTTGTTCAGTGTTTACGTGAAACACTTTTGTGGTGATATACAGTGCTTTTCGGGTCGTTTAATGTGCCATTATAGTGTTTTGTGCGTTTTATTACAACGAGCTTAGAAATGGCTGGTATAAAGGGCCATGACAATGCAAAGACACGTGATAGCGTGAAAAGTAACTCTTTGGGGGCATCATGCATATTGAAAGAATTACAATTGCCAACTTATGCTGATAATCATGCGCCACTAATACTGGTTGCTTCACCATGTAGAAGTTGTGACAGCAGAGAATACGAATCTCTTCATCGATAAAAACAAAGTCAGAAGAGAGAAATAGAAACGTGGAAAGAAGATACAGGCAGAAGAAGTTATTGAAAAAAGGAAAATTAAAAGAATATTTGTTGATGGTAGAAAGGATAAATGTATATTCAGAGGAAAAAAAGAACAAGCGGCACTGTCGAAGGAAAGGCGAGGAACACACAACCGTGTTGTTTGAACCTGGTTACGAAGACTCGGGTCACTTGATACCTTGTTCCGGTCACGGAAAAGAAATAGCAAAATCATTATACAATCTTCCAAGTCACCACAAGTTAGACTTTTCTGAACTGACGAGGTATCAAGGTAACGGAACGAGGTATCAAGTGACACAAGTATTCCTAACCAGGTTCAAACAACACGGTGATGTGTTCCTCGCCTTTCTCTCGACGGTGCTACTTGTTATTTTTCTTCCTCTGAATATACTTTTATCTTTTCTACCATCAAAAAATATGCTTTTAATTTTCCTTCTTTCAATAACTTCTGCCTGTATCTTCTTTCCAAGTTTCTATTTCTCTCTTCTGACTTTGTTTTTATCGATGACGAGATTCGTATCCTCTGCTGTCACAACTTCTACATGGTGAAGCAACCAATAATAGTGGCGCATGATTATCAGCATAAGTTGGCAATTGCAATTCTTTCAATATGCATGATGCCCCCAAAGAGTTACTTTTCACGCTATCGCATGTCTTTGCATTGTCATGAACCTTTATACTAGCCATTTCTAAGCTCGTTGTAATAAAACGCACAAAACACTATAATGGCACATTAAATG
This sequence comes from Maratus speculifer, assembly GCA_964019185.1. Classification (NCBI taxonomy): domain Eukaryota; kingdom Metazoa; phylum Arthropoda; class Arachnida; order Araneae; family Salticidae; genus Maratus; species Maratus speculifer. The sequence continues at coordinate 66,814,181 of OZ025295.1, forward strand.
ACCCAAAAAGCACTGCATATCAATACAAAAGGCTTTCGCGTTAACACTGGACAAATGTTGCAGGTAACTGAGCAAGGATAAATAATAAGACTCCTTTATCGCATTTTGGCTCTCAACTATTTTCGTCCTTCACTCCCTGAGTATTACGACGAATCATTGCGCGCGCTTAGAGTCCTGCTTCACCATTTTCTCACCTTCCAGATTTGTTTTTGAAGTATACTGCTGTCTTTTCCCCAAATGTATGAAGTTTGATACGTAGAAAATATATAAAGCAGACCAAGGGACATAAATAATACAGAAACGAACGATCGATTCAAACAAATACAACTTTTGCCTATTATACGCGAAAAAGCTATAAAAATAGCCTAAGTTATAATATACATAGATATTAAATAATGCATGATCAGATCTTATTTAAACATTTGGTACATTAAATATGCCTTTTCAAGTAAATACAACCAAAATAAATTTAATTTAACATTTTTTAATTTTTTTCGAAAAAGTTCAAAAATGAACATTTTTGCAAAACTTCAAGCCGTTTGCGGCAGGGTAAGGAAATGTCCAAAAAATCTCAAATTTTTTGTATGAACTGAGTGCCACCAGTGGCCACTTTTCCGCACCCGCCGTAATCGAAAATCGAAAAAAAGTTTTTTTCGGCCCACCCTAGTACTCATGGAATATTGAAAAAATTAAATTTATTTTCGATTATTTATTTATGTATATTTTTAAAGTTTCGACCTTCAAAAATATATCCTCCAGAGAAAGTTTTAAAATTCTTATAATATGTGATTATATCTTTTGTCATTTTTTACAATACAAAGATGAATTTTATTTTTTATTTTTTGATGAATCTCTTATTATGTGACAATCATTAATTACTACCAAACTAACTTAAATTTTACAAATCACTTTCCATTACGGAAGAATTCGAGGAAAAAAAAAAGCTGGTAAAATTGATTTGTCAGGTAACACTTAAAATAAAGAGAAGTAAACTGAAAGATAAACTTTCGCAGATAACAATCTTCGAAATAAGATATCGATTTAGCTTGATAAATGCATCTCAGATTAAAGTGACGTGTCAAACAATTCCATTAAAATATTAAAAGAAGAATTTTTTCCTTTGTGTTTTAACTGAATTAGAAGCATTTTCTTTGGATTTAGTGTTTTTTTAAGGAATTAATCATGATTTTTGAAAAAAAAAAATCAATTTATTTTAATTTATTTATTTGTTTATTTTTGCATATTCTTAAAGTTTAGGCCTTCTAGAATATAGCTTCTAGCGAAAATTTTAAAATTTATATAATTTACGGTTATATCTTTTGCAATTTTTTGCAATACAAAATTGAACCTTCTTTTTTATTTCTTGATGAATTCCTCTTTATATGACAATCACAAATCCCGACTAAACTAGTGCAACGCTTTATAAATCACTTTCCATTACACAAAAGTTCGAGAGACAAAAAAGTTTAGCTGGTAAAATTTATTTGACAGATAACACATAAAAGAAAGAGAAGTAAGATGGAAGAGAAACTTTCGCAAATAACAATCTTCGAAATACGATATCGATTTAGCCTAATGAAGCCGTCTCGGATTAAAGTAACGTGTCAAACAATACCATTAGAATCATTAAAAGAAGAATTTTTTCCTTTGTGTTTTAACCGAATTAAAAGCATTTTCTTTGGTTTTAGTTTTGTTCTAAGCAGGTATTAGTGAATTTTGAAAAAATCAATTAATTTTCGTTTATTTATTTTTGCATATTCTTAAAATTTATAACTTTATAGTCCAAGATCCCAGATTCCTCAGACGTTACTTATTTTCTCACAAGTAAAATGTATAGGATAAAGTAGTGCTAGTACGTGCTATGAGTGTAGTGATACCTGCTAGCTTGGACCGACGGCCAATTTACGGTTACCAGGTACCAAAGGTAGGTAAAAACACTACGAACTTTTCTTATTTTCTTAGCCTTGATTTTTATATATGATGCTCAGGGAATTATTTCAATGCCTTATGTAAGCTCCCAGACCAATTGCATGGGCCAAACATCCAGCCAGACATACATAAAGTGTCGCTATGAGTATGAGCGTATACCTTATACAGCTCATATTCAAAATATTAGAACTTTTCTTTTACAATCTGAAAACATCGTTTGGTAATGTAAGAGCTTGTAATGCAAAAATGCAAACGATATTTTTATTAAGAACTTATTTTCGGTTAAACTTATTTGTTATCTTAAAATTAATATCATTTTTAAAAGATTAATTAGAAAAAATATTTTGAAAAGTCAAAATATTAGAATATTTATTCAAGTAATTCAAAATATTGGAATATTTCAAATTAATTTCCCCTTTAAGTATTACCAATTCATAACTGACATTCAATAAAAAACATTGATTAAATTCAGACGATTTTATTTAATTTCAGTATTCTTTTTTCAGTTTATTTGCTACATCATCTTAGCAAACAAATGGTCTAAAATGGATAACTTCGGTAAGTTGAGCTGAACGCGCTTCTTTTGTATGTCTGGGAAGATGTTTGGACCATGCAATTGGTCTGGGAGCTAAATTAAATATTGAAATAGTTCCCGGAGCATCATATATAAAAATCAAGACTGAGAAAATAAGAAAAGTTCGTACTGTTTTTACCTACCTTTGGTACCTGATTGTAACTACTACCCGTAAATTGGCCGTCTGTCCAAGCTAGCAGGTATCACTATGCTCATAGCACGTACTAGCACTACTTTATCCTATACATATTACTTGTGAGAAAATAAGTAACGTCTGAGGGCCCTGGGATCTTTCTCTATTAAGAATACGAGGTGAAACCCGTCGAATTTCGACGAAAGAAAATGTTTAGAAAGAAACTGTTTCATCGTTTTATAATAAACCTACAAATTTAGCTACAGTAACACATTCATCTTAGATGGTCAGTCTAATTTTCAATCAAATATTATTTTAAGCTAAAAAACAAAAAGAAAAAAAAAGTTTTCTATAAAACTCAGTTGTCCAATTTATTAAAATTAACATTTAATCGCATATGTAATAAGTAGAATGTAACAAATGTCAGTTATTATGATGAAATTATCAGTTGAAAATCTTATGTTTGGTATAAAGCGAATGAAAAAAATTATTCCTAAATGGACATGATCATAGAATTTCCATGTGAAATCTATACCCATCATTATTTTCATCGTCTCAAAGTTTACATACTCACTTCTCATAGTATTTTAATTTGATTATTTTAAAATAACTTGCTTTTTTATATAAAAAAAAAACGTTATTTGCCTCCGCTAAAAGCATTCCATTTTTATGGATCCAGTCTTAAACAACATTTATAGAAAAGTACGCATATGACGTCATTAGGACGGAATATTACACAAACGCAGCAAAAACAATATTCAAGACATTGGGCAAAACAAATCGGATATCAGGTGATTCACAAATATTCACCTTTTTTATTTGTAATAGCTCCACGTTTTACCAAAAATCATTCTTTTTTTTTTTTTTTTTTTTTTTTTTTTTTTTTTTTTTTTGAAAATATCATTACATACACACGGATAAATAAAATTACTCTCATTTAGTATTCCGATACGAACTGAGTAAATGCGGCGAAGTCACTCGAATATTATTTAAAATACATTTTTATAAAGAGAATGTTTTGTATCTTTTGTAAATTAAGTTTGCTATAAACTAAAAACATTTACTTGATGAATAAAAACGCAATAAAACCGATATTCATCGGATTTTATATCAGACGATTTCCTTTGACATGTTATATTTATTTCAGCTTTTATCAGTTTTAAGAGAAAATGGCGTATTTCTGTTGCCACAATTACAAAATTCGTACTATAAACTATAAAAAAATTAATAACTCATAAATAAATTGAGATATAACTTTCAAACAAATTGCATTTAAAAGCACATTTTTTTTTTCTCAATACGACGATATAAAAATTGAAAATGTGCAATTTTTAGAAATATAAATTTTGTAGTACCTAAAATTGCAAAACCGAATTGCATGTGAAAGTGTTGCCATTCACAAAATGACGTATGCGTTACGCACAAATATGTTTGGCCTTTATAATATCATTCCTCGAGAGAAATTTTTTAAATTCATGTAATTTATGGTTATATGCTTTGCAATTTTTTAAAACACAAAATTGGATTTTTTTCTTTATTTCTTGATGAATCAATTATTATGTAACAATCATTAATTACTACCAAACTAACTTAAATTTTACAAATCCCTTTTCATTAAAGAAAAGTTCGAGAAAAAAAAAATTAACTGGTAAAATTGATTTCACAGATAACACTTAAAAGAAAGAGAAATAAGCTGGAAGAGAAACTTTCGCAGACAACAATCTTCAAAATAAGATATCGATTTAGCCTGATAAATGCGTCTCAGATTAAAGTGAGGTGTCAAACAATACCATTAGAATTATTAAAAGAAGAATTTTTTCCATTTTCTTCTGAACTGAATTAGAGGCATTTTCTTTAGTTTAATTATTTTTAGGAAGGTATTCATAAATTTTGAAAAAAAAAAAAAAAAAATCATTTTCTTTTATTTATTTATTTATTTTTACATATTCTTAAAGAATAAAATTTTGCATATCATTTAAAAATTTATGCTTTAGAGAAAATTTTAAAATTCATGCAATTTACGATTATACCTTTTGTAATTTTTTTGCAATACAAAACTGAATCTTCTACTTTATTTCTTGATGAATCCCTTATTATGTGACAATCATAAATCCCTACCAAACTAACGCAAAATCTTACAATTCACTTTCCAGTACTAAAAAATAAATAAATAAATAAATAAATAAATAAATAAATAAATAAATAATAATAATAATAATAATAATAATAATAATAATAATAATAATAATAATAATAATAAAAAGCTGGCAAAATTGATTTGACAGATAACACTTAAAAGAAAGAGAATTAAGTTAAAAGAGAAACTTTCGCTGATAACAATCTTTAAAATAAGATTGCGGTCTGAGGAAAAAGGCAGGTTACGTTTACCACTATAGCTGAAGCCTCCTAACACTATTAATAAGCCACCATCGTGCGGTCTTTTGGAGAAAATTTCATCTCCTGTTTTCATGTCATACCAATACCATTGTCGACTATATACTACCGGCCGGGCCATTTCCCTAAAAACCGCCGAAAAGGTGAAGTCGGATTCAGCTTCAAACCCTGAACCATTTCATTGGACCACGTGCCAGCCCACGTGACGCAAACCCTGCCCGAATTAGCATTGAGTAAGCTGTTTTCTGTTCTGTGCACGTGTTTGCACATGTGGTCATTGTTTTGGCTCAGGGTTTCCACGATTGGCCAGAATAGCTTGGGCAAGGTATCAGAGTCCTCTGGCGGAAGACTTCATACATTAATCTCAAATAGACGGGCCTTTAGATCTAGTCGGCCTTGCCGATACAAAGGAAGGTAGTCTGATCCATCCAGAATAATTTTTTTCTTATCTGGGAATCATTGACTTTCTAATACGGTTTTAGGTCATTGTCTGGGAATATAACAAGATACCACTGATTAATCCAGGTTTGATGATATTTGGCCCTATCGACTCTGATTTGCTTGTTGATAGCTTTCAACATGGGTAGATGGAGGATTATTAATGGTGTTTGGAGGCTACGACTATGGTGGTAAACTTATCCTTGTTCTTCCTTCAGACGGCATGTAGGCTACCAATCACCAAAAATTGCTAGAAACCCATTTATTGAAAACTGAAGAGAGAATTGGTGGGCTAAGTTGGATATTTTAGCAGGAAAACGGCACCACAACCTTTGCAAAATAGTCCTAGGAATGGTTTTTGGTTATTTGGAGACATGTTATGGAATGAACTGCCCTGTACCTTCATCTGAATCCCCAACAAAATGCACGGAGTATCCTTAGTAGAACTTTAAATGTCAATGGCAGACAGTTCAAGTCTGTGGCAGAACTGAAGGCCACAATCATTGAGGCCTGGGACAACATTGATGTTAATCCCTTCCAGGGATCGGTAAATGGTATGCCACATAGTATATTCCAAGTTTTATGTAAGCATGGCGGATATAATTGCTATTAACAGTAGTGGCTTTATTTCGGCGGGATACTTTTTCTCCCTTCTTTTTTCATACATTCATTTTTTCCCCCTGAACAAGTGGAGCAGAGAGTGGGTTATTCTTTGTAAATATGCATTTCTATATAGTCTTTCTTAATATATTTGTTTCGTCCTCGTGGTTTTGTTTCGTGTTCAATTACGATTCAAAATCATGGTGATTTTATTTGTGTAGGCACACTGTATGTTAACTTCTAACTAAAGTTTGATGAAAATCTGTGCATTAGTTTCTGCGATAGAGCTATTGCAAAATCTTAAAAAATGTAGCATAACAGCGCCACCTGTTGAGTGATGCACAAAAAAAACTAACCATCATTAACTTTTATTAGGTGCTAATTGAATCTGATGTATGATGAAAATCCATGTTTTAATTCTTGAGATACAGCTATAGCAAAATAGTGAAAAATGCAGCATAGCAGTGCCACCTGTGGGGGAGATTTACACCAAAAGCTAAACAACACTAATCTATATCATGGACTAACTGAATCTAAAGTTTTATGAAAATGCATGCATTATTTCTTGAGATATGACTGTTGCAATAATCATGAATAATGCACTATAGCAGCACTAACTGTTGAACTATTTGAACCAAAAAGATGTAAACTCCAAATTTTATTAAATACTAACATAATCTAAAGTTTAGTGAAAATCCGTGCATTAGTTCTTTAAATAGTGCTATTGTGGAAATTGTGAATAAGGCAGCATAACAGCGCCACCTGTTGAGTGATATACAACAAAAAATAATCAGCTGCAGTTTATATCAAGGTCTAACTGAATCTAAAGTTTCGGGAAATTCCGTGCATTAGTTCTTGAGATAGAGCGCCCTCAAAATTTTTCTCACATACAGAGTGACTGGGTGACAGACTTACTGACAGACATTTTATAAAAGCCATCAAATCGTGTTCAGGATGTTCTAAAGCGTATAAATTAATCGAAAACCGGAAGTCAATTTTTTCACGAATCCAGTACTTTCTTCTTGTAAAAATAGCAGAAAGTAATAATAACCGTTGGCAATAAAACATATTTTGTTCAATAAATTATTTCTTCAAATCATTCTTTATGACGATTCTATTTCCGTTAATTTATTTTCCAAATGAATGCTAATATTTTAGCTTTTTCTTTAGTTCATTTTTTTTTCTTGGTAGAATCATTAATGTAATGTCTTCTCGTGCATTAATTTCATCATTTTTAGGTGCGTTCGTAAGTAAATACGTAGCACCTATAGTGGTCGTTCAGTCCGTCCGTCTGTCCGCATATAACAACGCAAAAACTACCCAACCGAATCTTTTGAAATTTAAAATACATAATTATTACATAATTATGTCAAGTCATTTCAAATTTTTTGAAAATCGGATGCATAGATCAATTACAGGGGCAATCAAAAGTATTCCATTACATTACGGTCAATGGGGAAAAAAGTTTCAAATACATTTTAATCGTTTGAAATTTAAAACGTATATTTATTACATAATTTTGTCGAGTTATTTCAAATTTTTTGATAATCGGATGTATAGATCAATTACAGGGGCAATCAAAAATATTCAATTACATTATGGTCAATGGGGGGAAAAGTTTCAAATGTATTTTATACGTTTGAAATTTAAAATGCATAATTATTACATAATTTTGTGGAGTTATTTCAAATTTTATGAAAATCGGATGCATAGATCAATTACAGGGACAATCAAAAGTATTATGTTTCATTACGGTCAATTGGGAAAAATGTTTCAAATGCATTTTAATGGTGTTATATTCATTCGAACTTAATAGAATTTATATGCAACTATAAAGTACATATGATAATATACATTTTACATAATTTGTGGTGCAAAGAACATTTGTTATTGACTTACAAGGCCACACAAAAGTATTCCATTACGTAATGGTATAGGGAGAACATTGTTTGGTGAGAGTTTTAATTGTAATTTACTATTTACAATCTTATGAGATTGATATATGAGTGTAATATTTTTAAAACTTCGTTATCGTACGAACGCACCTCATTTGCTACGCTTCACGTGCAATTTCCAACTTGTTATTCTTTGTAAAAAATAAAAGAAATGTTTCTAATTACGATCAAAGCCGCAAGGAAACTTCTTTTAATATTCTTAATTGTATTACTTCATATGACACTTTAATTTGAGGTACATTTCTCAGATTGAATCGATAGGTTATTTCGGGAATTATTGTGAGGAAAAGTTTTCATTTCTCTCCAGATAGTCGAAATATCTCCCCTATTTGAAATTGGCATAATAGATTACGCCCAGGATTACAAAATAAATTTTGAAACTATAGAATGAAAGTTTTTGTGCATACGTATACTTCATTTTGTAGTAATTACACTGAATCTAAAGAAATTTCTTTTTAAAGGATTTTTTTTTTTTTAACGCAAAGTCGTTTTTGGCTAATGAATAATTTCAGCGCTGTGGAGTCGTTTGGAAAAACTCCCGACTCCGACTCTTGAAATTTTAATGACTTGGACTCTAACTCTGACTCCGACTCTGGCTAATATATTAGTGTTGCAGTTTGTTGAAAAGGAAGAGCAAGAAAAATAAGGCGAAAATTTCGCTGTGTCGGTATTAATTCAGTTCTTAGAGCTTTGAAAGAAAAAAATAAATATTTTCCGTTTTACTAATTTTTTAATTTCGCGTTCCACAAATCCGAAAAATACAACTATCGAAGTTTGAAGGAGAAAACAAAGCATAAATTTAACTATTTCGGATGCGTGGATTAGTAAAAGGTAAATCTTTATAATTTTAAAGTTAATTCGTGTCCTCCAGAACTGAAAAATTTCGCCGGAAAAGAAAAGAAAAGAAAAATAAATAAAAATAAAGATGAAAATTTTATTATTTCGGAAATAATTCGGGATTTACTAGGGCTTTTAATTATAAACAGTTTTTAGGTGCGTTCGTAATTATGTAAATACGTAGCACCTATAGTGTTCGTTCAGTCCGTCCGTCTGTCTGTCCGCATACAAAACGCAAAAACTACCCAACCGAATCTTTTGAAATTTAAAATATATAATTGTTACATAATTTTGTCGAGTCATTTCAAATTTTATGAGAATCGGATGGATGGATCAATTACAGGGACGATCAAAAGTATTCCGTTACATTACGGTCAATGGGGAAAAACGTTGCAAATGCATTTTAATCGTTTGAAATTTAAATTACATACTTATTACATAATTTGGTCAAGTCATTTCCATTTTTTTTAAAAATAGGATGCATAGATCAAATACAGGGACAATCAAAAGTACTCTGTTACATTACAGTCAATGGAAAAACAAGTTTCAAATGCATTTTAATAATATTACACTCATTCAACATAATAATATTGATATGCATCATAAAGTACATATTATAATATAGATTTTGCATAATCTGTTGTGCAAAGAACTTTTATTATTGATTTACAAGGCCACACAAGAGTATTTCATTACATAAGGAGAATAGAGAGAATATTGTTTGTTGCGCATTTTAATTGTAATTAACTCTTTACAATTTTATGAGATTGATATATGAGAGTGATATTTTTAAAACTTCATTATCGTACGAACGCATCTCATTTGCTACGCTTCACGTGCAATTTCCAATTTGTTATCTGCTGTGTACGCCGGGAAGTATATTGAAAATCTTTAATTTTGTTGGCCCGATATAATGCGAAAATAACAATAATAATCTCTTTTATGAATTTAATAATACATACAGTTGGTTAAATTTCACTTTAAACTGTCAAAAAGAAAAAAAAAGAGGAGTCGAAGTCGGTTTGTTTTTTAGCAACTTCAATTCCGATTTTTTGCTTAAAAAAAAAAAAAAAAAAAGCCCGATTCCGACTTCTGCATAATTTAGAAAATTTCAACAGTATAATAACCTAAATTTTTTTTTTAATAATAAAAAGAAAATGTTCGTTCAGTTTACACAGACTAACATGAAACATTTGTTTTGAAATTTTCATGAAAACATATTCAGAAGTTTTTGATGTATCATGCGCGTTATGACCAAAAACGTCATTTGGAGAAACATGAGTTCGAACTTTCGGAATCGCCACTTCAGATTGGGCGAGTATTATTCTAAAAGTCATAACTTCTGTTCTATTGGAAATTCAAAGGCGAAAGTTAAATCAGAATGTTCAGAAAAGGCAGGAATTTCACAGCTAAATAAATATCGAAAATTTAAAAGTTTTAAGGGTCCTGGGACCCCTTAACGCTTTCAGTTCCGATGCTAAAGTATAATAATAGTTATTCATTGTTTTTTTTTTTCAAACAAAATGGCATCGCAAATGACAGAAAAAATATCGTTTCTGAATTTGATCCTTTTAGGTGTTTAGTAATTTGGGTTCAAAAATATGGATCTGAAACTACAAACCCCCTTAAACATCAGTTTAATAACCATTAAACTAAATTAACGCAATCATAAACTTAAGAACATTAAACAAGAAAAAAATCTACAAATCCTCAAAAAATACATGGAAAAAGTTTTAGATTAAATATGAAAATTTATTGCTTTCTTGGTCACATTGCTAATTTTTTTTATTGAACAATATACATCTGATTTGTGTGCTCTACATGAAGCCTGCTTATGAATCATCGTCCATATTACAGGGACGAGATAGCACAAGAAAATTTCACAACAGAAGAGATATACATGCGGGAATTCCACACAAAGAGTGCGTGCAATGGAGCCAGTGGGATTCAAACCCCCAACCTCCTACGCTCGAAGGCGAATAGCGGCGTGGTGCTTTGACCACTCGGCCACGGTGGCCCCATCACACTGCGTCTTTTGGAAATTTTTATGAATTTTGCAAACTCAGATGAAAACATTATTTATTTTATGAGGGATTCAGCTTAGATTCAGCCATTTAAATTCGTTTGCTATCAATGCAAAGAACATCCAGCTATTAATAAGTAAAGCAAAAATGTAAAAAAAAAAAAAAAAAAAAAAAAAAAAAAAAAAATCGGACATTTTAATTTTTATAAGTAAAGGAACAGAGGTCCCCGAATGGGAACTCAGGGGTCAAAGAAGTTAAAGAGAGAAAATAAAAAGAGTGATAAAATGAATTTATGTGATGAAAATACAGAATGATTCTCAAAAGAGAACTTTATTTCAAACTTTCTCAAAAATCTCTTATCATACAACAATCATAAATCACTATCAAATGTTTGAAAAACTTTACTGAGTTTAAAGAAAACTGAGAAAAAAGAATAATAAATCAAGAAAAAAAAATTCTTAGCTAGAAAACTGACTTGATAAAAAGTAAAGAAGAACATCAGAAGCATTTAGATAATAGTTCTTGAAATAAGATATGGATTCAGAAGAAGAAATATATCGCGGATATTGTGTCATGTCAAACAATATCACTGAAAATATAAAAAAAGATAATTTTCTTTTATATTTGAATATAATTAGAAGTTTTAATTTTAAATAAGGATCTATTTTTTTACTTTGACATTATTGTAATTTTATAGTACAGTACTTAATAATAATTTGAATATCTATATTATAAAGGCCAAACGTATCTGTGTGTAACGCATAAAAAAAAAAAATCTTTGCGTATAAAAACGTACCTGTGCGTAACACATTTGCCATTCGCAAAAGCGAATGGCAACTTAAAATTTGGAATGAAATTTCGGTTTTGCAAATTTTGCTACTAGAAATTTTTAACTTTTAAACATCCCACATTTTCAATGTTTATACCATCCTATAGGGGGAAAATGTGCTTTTAAATGCAATTTGTTTGAAAAGTGTATCTAAATTTATTTTTGAAACATTAATTTATTTTTAGTTCTTAATGCCGTTTTTCTATATGTGGCAACAGAAGAACCCCCTTTCTATTAAAAGTAAAGGAGAAAAAGCCAAAAAAAAGCAGATCACTGTATTTTTATGTTGCCATTTTCTTATTAACGCCTTTTCACATGTCGGATTTAGATTTTACGGGGAAAAAATTCTATCCTTAAGTCAAAGGGGAACAAATTTTGCAGTTTTTCATTTCGGAATACCAAGAATAAGAGCCTTAATGAATAACTTTGTCATAATAGGAGATCTTTATTATATTTTACTGATTACATTACGATTAATGTTTAATTTTAATAATTTGGACAACTGAGTTTCATAGAAATATTATTTTGTTAACTTTACGTTAAAGAAATATGTGCTTGAGAGTTAGACAAACCAATATTAGACGCATTTTTTATTGTAACAGATTTCATAGGTTTATTATAAGTCAATGAACAGTTCCTTCATAAATATTTTGTTTCGTCGAAATTCGACGGGTTCTAGCTTATATTATTAAAATTGAAAATGAATTATATTTGAAGTTATTGCTGCTTTTCTGATAGGATTTTTTTTTCTTTAAAGTCCTTCGATGACCATGGTAGCTTAAATTTAGATTATTCGAAAAGAAGCGGCGTATTAAGTAATGAAGGTTTATTCTAAAAGCTAATATAAAATAGTTTATCAATTTTGTTTTCTTTGTTTAATGAGAAAGCTTTCTGAAAATTCAGTTTTTATCTTTTAAAAGATGTTTTATGGGCAGAAAAAATAATAAAGAAATAAAAATATTTCTTTCCAGTCTCTACATAATTAAAATTAAAAGGAATTGTCAAAATAAAAATTGAATCGATTCAATAGTTTTTGAGTAAGTAATTGTGGTCGTCGATTTGAAAAAGAAAATTTCGGAAAAAGACAACAATAATTAATAATAATTTAAATTTTTGTGTTATAAATATAGTAGGGTACTTAGCATTGTTTTTGTAACCAGCCTTCTTCAGTTTTTAACCGACTTCCGAAAAGGAGAGAAGGTTATCAATTCGACGCGTATGTATTTTTTTTTTTTTATGTATGTTCACCGATTACTCCGAAACTATCCAACTAATTAACTTGATTTTGGTGTTAAACGAGAGAGCTTGCTCTCGAATTGGTACCACTTCCGTTTCATAGAAATTGGTTCGGTACTTTTTTAGTAATTAGGCAAAAACTAATAAAATTAGTGATTTCTCGCAAATCAGTAGTAATATGGATGTCGAATTAATTTACCGATGCCAGGATGGCCGAGTGGTCTAAAGCGCTTGATTTAAGATCTGGTTTTCGAAAGGCAGCGTGGGTTCGAACACTGCCCCCTCTACAATGCCTATTCACTGAGCAGACGACAAGCGTGAAACGTCACGAAGTGGAGGCGAAATCACAAATCCTACTGGTTCCACAATCGCCACAAAGCTTGTTGAAATACAGTTGTCAGGGAAACCGCCTCCATTACGTCACAAGCGAGAAGGCATTGTAGAGGAGGCAGTGGTTCGAACCCCACTCCTGACGTACGTGTGTACAATAATCTTTTCCGTATTATAATTTTTAAATATATATTTAAAAAGTTAAATACTAATTATACTATTAGGAATATTTTGTATTTAACCGTTACCATAGAGTATCAGAGATTTTTTAATAATTCAATACTTTATCAGTGAAAGAGTACTCAAAAAGGAGAATAGACTTGCAAAAAGTAACATGACATTGAATAAGTTCTCTGAAGAGAATGAAGTCCAGACAGCCGAGCGGTCTAAGGCACCAGATTTAATCTCTGGTTTTGAAAGAGAGTGTCGGTTCGAACCTCACTCCTGACATATGTGTATAGTATACAAACAAAAAATTTCCGTATTATATATTTTTTTAAGTGACTTCAAAAAAGGAGAGGATGTTATCAATTCGGCGCGAATGTATTTTATTTTCTATGTATGTTCACCGATTACTCCAAAACTATCCAAACGATTAATTTTTTTTTTTTTTTTTTTTTTTTTTTTTTTGTGTTAAATGAAAGAGGCTACCTTTCCATTGGTACTTCTTCCATTTCATTGAAATTGGTTCAGTACTTTTTTAGTAATTAAGTAAAAACTAATAAAATTAGTGATTTCTCGCAAACAAAAAGTAACATGGACGATGACTAAGCTCACCGAATGGAGTGCAATTAGGTGGCTGAGCGGTGTAAGACAGCATGTTTGTTTGTTTGTATGTTTGTCGGCCAATTATCTACGCTGTGGGATATAGGCCCTAAGGGGTGGGTTGCCATCCGTGGGGGTCTTTTTAAGGGAACCTAACCCGTATTTACTCAAGGTTCGAAGAAAACCACGGAAAACTCCGAACGGTTAGGCCGACGGTCGCGATTGGGTTCGAACCCAGCACCTACCGTCTACCAGCTTGAGGTCAGAACCTCTCGGCCACTGGTGGGGCGTTGTAAGACAGCAGATTTGATTTCTGGTTCTTGAAAGAAATCGTGGGTTCGAACCCCACTCCTGACATACATGTATGGTTTACAGTGATTTTTCCGGTATTATAATTTTTATTAACTAACTTCAAAAAATCGTTAACTTTTAACTAAAAAGAGAAAAATAAACTTTTCTACCAAAAATTGAACCGACTTCAAGAGCTACTGCAAAGTGAAAAATAATTTTTTTACAGAATAGTATTAAGAAATTAAATTAAGAGCGTAGTATTTATCATGCGTTTTATTATATTTATGTAGATTAATTTGATTTTTTGAAGTCGGTGCCAGCCAAGCCAAGTTCAAAATTAAAATTAATTATCCAATGCAAATCGTAAAAGAATAAAGTTAAATTTTTAACTAAATATTAAATCGTAAAAAAACTCGTAGATACTTGGATACGAGTCTATTGGAAAATTACATGTAACTTGGCTTGGCTGGCACCGACTTCAAAAAATCAAATTAATCTACATAAATATAATAATACGCATGATAAATACTACGCTCTTAATTTAATTTCTTAATACTATTCTGTAAAAAAATTATTTTTCACTTTGCAGTAGCTTTTGAAGTCTGTTCAATTTTTGGTAGAAAAGTTTATTTATTTATTTATTTATTTATTTTGTATTTTTTGCATGTTTAAAATGAGATATTGCTAATTTTCGAAAAAATATTTTTTAAATCGAAGTTGTTATGTCAGAAAAAAAAAAAAAAATGAATTAATACTTGTATTGATAATGCATTAACGCTGTTTTTAACAGTATTAAGCGTGATTATAAAGCTTTTTACGAAAATGCTGTTCTTTTGAAATCTTCTTTTCGTGTCAGTGATAAAAAAGCCAATTTACAATTAGATTAATTGAAGTTCAAAATCAGTGTTGAATTCAGATTTCTTTCCCCAGGAAAGATTTCTACTACTCCGGGGGACACTTAAAGGTGGGGGGGGGGGGTATTCACCCTTTTCTCCTTTTAAAAGCAAAAAAAAACAAACCTTCCGGGGGGGGGGGATATTCCCCCGGGCCATCGCTGAATTCTAACTGGTCAAAATGATTTGTGGATTTATAGAATATTTCAAATTGAGAGACCTCCAAAGTGGTTTTAGCTACATGTAAAAATTGTCTATATTATTGCATTGAATATTTATGTTAAATGTTACATTTTGTATACAAAATGCTTAATGAAATTTATACTTTTATATTTCTTAAAATTAACTTTGTTTGTTCAAAGCGTGACAAAGTGGTAAACATCTTAATTAACTTTACTCTAGAAAAAATTGCAAAATCAGAAAGAAATATTTTATTTTTATAGTAAGATTCTATTCATGAATTTATAATAGTGCTGATAAAATGCTTCACTTCCCCTACTCAGAAATATTCATGTGTTTCATTACACACGTAGGAGGTTCCATTAGATCCTAGAATTTGTTGGTTAATTGGATAAGATTTAATGACACAAAATCCCTTTTGGAATACGGAAATGGAGTCCAAAGAAACAAAATTTCATCGCACAAATTAAGGCTGTTTCCCTTTCAATAATTAGGTCATCACAAACATTTTTTTACCTGAGAGAGAAAAAAAAACTTTTTAAAGTAATTATTTGTCAAACAAATAAATAAAAATCTACCTATTTTATAAATTACACTCGCTATTATATGGAATGTAAAACATTAGCTAGTATTCCCTATAAAAAAAAATTGCCGAAATAAGTCATTGGTTTTATATCTTGATTAAAATATGCATTGAACTAAAAATCATCTGTGTTACTAATCTCAATAATTCCAACCTATTTTTTTCCTTTTTTCTTTAGGATAACTAAAAGCATAATTAATACAACTACTCAATCTAAACTTTTAAGTCCATTTATTTTAGAATGGACTTTTTTCATAATTTATCTCGTTCAAAAGGCTATATTTAAACTTTTTTTTCAAGATATGTCTATGAAATTTTGTACAGAGTTTTTATGTTAGGTTTGTAATGAATTAACTTCAGCCGTTTTAATTTCTTCTAAAAATTTTGAAAATAGTTCTCACATGAAATAATCCCTAAAGTAAAAATCAAAATGAAAATGCAATTTTTTTTACTTTTAATTTTTTTATAAATTCCTCAAGCTATATTCTTGTAAATCCTGAAGACAAATTAATAAAAAACCTTATTCTAAACACAATAGGGGAAAAAGTAATGAAATCGAACAAATGGTTCATGAGTTATATAAAAAATATACGAATTTAAAATTTAAAATTATAAATTTAAAAAAAATCAAAGTTTATTTTTTAAAAAATAATGAGGTTTGCATTTTTAATACAAACACATTTTTAAAGAATGAAATTAATTACAAAATTTCTAAAAATAAACAAAATAAAATTTTGACCCTCTCCCCCTCTTCCCCATCTCCACCGGAATAATTAATACTACCTTAATTAATATTTTTTTCTAGTTAAATATCATTCTAGATTGTTAAAGAATATTAATAACCAGGAGTGTATACGCTATTGCATACTATTATAAAATTCCAGAGATCGATAATATCATTATCGATTATTACGTTTCATTGCATTAGCATTCCAATTTCAAATCAGGGAGCTTTGAAACTGAAATTTCATCGCTAGAAATTGATTAGAAAGGACATTTTAAGTTTTGACATGCTCTAAAAGTTGCACACTGGCGTAGAAAATCTCGTTAAAATATGAATTCTTCGCAGTTTTCACATTTTACTTAGAGGATATACAATTTAATTGCCAAGTTTTCGCTTATCTGCTTGTATAATTATATGTTTCATTTTGAAATATGAGGTAATTGTCTTTTCTAAATATGCGGCCGCGTGAATATTGCTGTTTAAATTTAGCATCAAAATAAAAGATAGTTACAAACCAGTGGCACAAAAATTAAACTCATATATGTATATGTAAAGGATTCTAATAAAAACTTTTAAATAAACTGAATAGTTGGAATTGCTAATAATGTATCAAATAGTAATAAGGATAATTAACTGTTTAAAATTATCAGTTATTCAATCCGGGTTTGCCGAATTACAGAACATACGGTGGAAACCATTTTTAATTGAAAAGCACAAGTAGATGTTTTGTTTTTAATAATATATTTTTATTGCTCACTATGAACACCAAAAAGCAATTATATATATATATATATATATATATATATATATATAAACGAATTATGTATTGAAATTTTGAAATTTATTAAAAGCGAGATATTGTCATATTAACTGCTTACCAAGGTTTAACAACCGAAGAAATTGCAAAACAAATTTCACTATTTATGATAATATATTTGATTCTAATTACTTTTGGGTTAAAGGGTGTTGTTCGATTACATATCTCTTAAATTCGTATTTTATTTATATTAATTTTACTTTTTTATTACTGAAGTTCGAATTGCTTTTTGGAAGATTTGCCGAAACAAATACTGAAGTCTATATGGGCATGGGTCTTGACCGAAAGTCAGTTCAGGTTAATTTTCATTCGTGAGACTCAGGCCGGATCTCAAGGCCGGACGAGACTTATTTTTTTCTGCAAGCTCGGCTCCGGGCCGTGTTCTTTTCTGCAAATTAATACAGGCAACGATTTCTTTTTCCCAGATCGAGCTGGGTCTGGACTTCATATTATTCAGAGGTCTGCACAAATCGAAATTTTCAGGCTCAGTCCCAACACAGATTGCTTGAAAATCGTCGGATCGGTCCGGTATGGCCCGTACAAAAACTAATAAAATGCGATCCTGTCTATCAACTTTTATAAGAAAATGTCTAGATTTTTAAATCTCCACTATGCTCTAATTAAAATTCTTCATAACGAATAATACATACTAGACAAAAAGAAAAAAAAAAGCGAAATGCAGTAAAATCTTTGAAAATGAACAAAACTATGAAAGTGCAATCAATGCCTTAATCTGTGCAAAGTGAATATAATTATCCGTGCGAAAAGAATCTGTAAACTATTTACAACAGAATATGTTCCTGACCTGCTAAGAAGGGAACCTGTTTGAAAGGGATATTTCTCTTCTTTAATACGATTTCGATTCCACTTTTATTGCATAGCATTTTTCGTATTTTTAAATCTCTGAGCCATGGAATTTGTATTAATGATAATGCAAAATGGAAATTAATAATAAATCAAGAATAGAAATCCGTTGAAACATCAATACAAGCAAAACATGTGTACAAGTAAAAAGAAATCAAGGTTAGTGACAGTATTTTGGGACTGAAGATGCGTACTTCACAAATGGATTTTAATTCAATCGCGCCAGTCGGGCTAACCGTTTAGTGTTTACTTTTTTTTTTCGATCCTTGGGATAAACTTGCATAAATATGGATTAGGTTCTTTTAGAACGATCAGCACCTCTTCCTAGGGCCTATATTGCTCAAGTAAATAATCGGCCTCATAAGCAATACACTCAAGTATGAGTTTTGAGCCTGCACATATTTTCGATCAGATGCAAAAATTATTACTCATATGAATTATTTAGTAATTAATTGTTTGTGCTAAAAATAATTAAAGCGTATCTTATTTTCTTCAAAATATCGATTTTAATTTTAATAATTTCATGCACTACCAAGAGTAATTCAGTAAACGTGGAAGTAATTCACAATTTCCCATCAAAACTTTTTGACATCCTATTAGCTCTTTACTGAAATAAAAGTACGTCGAATGATCCGAATTTTAACGCGATTTTTCTACTCTAGTATGTATCTTTTAGAGCAAAAGTCAATATTATCTTAATATTTCGTTTCTAATAGATTTCTAATGTCAGAACTTTAATTGCGTACCAAAATATCTTAAAGAGATTCGCTATTTTTCGAACTATTTTTGTTTATTTGAATATTTTATGAGACATTTTTGATAGATTATTAATGTGTTTATAAAAAAAATAATCAAGAAGACAATTGTTGCGGTGAAATAAAAAAAAAAAAAAAAAAAAAAAAAAAGATTTATAATACAAAGTAGAAACATGTCCACGAGTAACTGACGTCATCGAGGACCTGAGTAATTGATTTTAGTTGTAATGCTTTTTTTATTTATTTATTTATCTATTTATTATTATTATTTTTTTTTGCATGATTTTAAATTTTCAACATGGAATAGGGAAAAATAACGTAATTTCAAATGCAATTAAAAAAAAACTACATCTCAGTGTACTGTATTGTCATATTTTAAAAATAAATTTCAAGCGTGAATGCTTTTAAGTCTACGTGCAACCTAATTACGGAAAATTAATCAGTTTGCACTGTGAAGCAGTGTAACCGATTCATCATTTGTTTCTGTGCATCTGAAATTCTGTAACTAAACAATGGATTAAAATTAAAACTTCACGTATAAATCCCTAAAGAGAGAAAACATCAGTTTAATTTATATCTAATCAAAGTAGCCACTTAAGTCCTGAAATAATAAAAAACACAAAGGGTAACATAAATAGTGAAATGCTATTGATTGACCGCTGATATGCGGATAACACTGTAGTATCAGGAATGTTTTTCAGTATACCGTATAACCTCGAAAATCTGGCATCGTCAGAATTGAGACGAAGCCAAATTTTTTAAAATTCAGATTTCTGAAAAAATATCAAAAGCATTTCCTATGTTCTTAAATGATGTCTTTATTTATAATTTAATTTATAGTCAAAAATTAAATATTTAAAAAAGCTTATTATGCTCTTTTTTTTAACATGCAGTAAACTTATATTTCTTTTCTTGTAATTTTAGAAATATCGATGTTAATTTTATTTATATACTTCAATTTCTTTTTATTTTATTTTATTTTATTTTATTTTATTTTATTTATTTATTTATTTATTTATTTATTTATTTTGGCGTTCTTTAACAAGTTTTACTTGTATTTTATGCGAGGGAAGAATATCGATTTCGGAAATACAGCCTCATTTATCTAAAGCATGAGCTAATTTTCTAATCAAATTTATGTATTTTTCCTGTGGCACCTTCCCTTCTGTTGGCTTTTTGTCCTTGTTCCTCTCAGCTGCTACCAGCGTTACCGGTGGTTCTATTTAATACAACGTCAGCAATCCATTGCATTCTAAAAGTTTTTAATTTCATAAACAATTCCTTTTTTTCTTTCTCCTTTAAGTTGGAAGTGTAAAAAAAAAGTGTGTGAGTGTGGGTAAGGGAGAATGACGTTGTTGCCAGATTTTTGAATCTACATTGTAGTTGGTGGGCATTCTAAGAAACTACATAGACCAGGAGACGGTAACACAGACAATCACCTCATCAAGTTCACGACTTAAATTTCAGAATTATTTAAAACGCGATTCGCATATAAAAACGCAATCATCCCGCCAAGTCATATCTGAAACCTATCTCACAACCCGATTTTAGCGGTGAACTTGTAACTTTATAATTGTGTTTTCCTGCTCATAAAGTTATGAAAGCATTGAGGACTGGGTGCAGGAAAATATACCGGTAAACCTACGAGTCGATCGCTAAAATCGGGTTTTCAGAGTTTTTTTCAACCAAGGTATAATTTGAGAAACCAATTACGTTTTAATATGCGAATCATGTTATGGGCCATTTTCACCATTTGCTTACATTTCATGGTAACGGACTTGATATTTTAAATAAAACTATTAGAAATGAACTAGATGTATGATTTCTAACTTAGATAATAATTTACATACCTTCTAAAACTATTTAGTAAACTTAATTAGCAGCTTACATTTCATCGCTTACACACATGGTAACAGACATGCCAAGTAACGGACTTGACATTTCAAATAAAACTATTAGAAATGAACTAGCTTGTATAATTTCTAATTTAGACAATAATACACATACCTTCTGAAGCTATTTAGTAAACAATGTTTAATTACAAAAGTGCAAAAATCATTATTTTAATATTAAAATTTACGGACAGTGAAAAAAAAAAAAAAAAAAAAAAAAATTACCAACCCTGATAAAAGATTATTCTTCCCACAGTTATATTGCTTCACAATTGAAGACTAAAAAATGGCAAGTAGTAGTTTCGTGAATAGTTTGCCTGTATCGCCGAATATTTGCTGCTAACTTTAGGCAGAATTATAAACCTATTTTAACTAAAATAATCACAAGGTAACTGACATGACGCAAAGTGAGGAACAGAATGTTTCTGTTAATTTCTTAAAGAAAATATCTCTTGTAAACAAGTTTTTTCATTTTTTATAGAACACTAATAGTTCATATTTAAAATAATTAAATCTGTTTATTTAAAAAAGTTAAATTATATTAAAAAAATAACAGTTAATTACGTAAAATTTGGAATAGGATAGGCATTTTTGCTTAGAATCACAATTTTAAAGATTTATATCTCCAAAATTTTTATTGATTTTTTAAATTTTTCATGTAAGAAATGTTCAATATAGTCTTCTTTAGCTAAAGCATAGCAGAAATCAAACTTTAAATATTAATTTATGTTTGAATTTTCTTCTTTTTACTCTCGACAGCATATGCAAGCGAAATTTAAAAATTGCCCTTATAACTAATTATGGAATTTCAGCCGTAAACATTATGAGGTTATTGTCTGTACTGTCGCCTCCCGGTTTAATACTGAATAGTAAACATCCGTTATAATTTTCAATTAAAAACGTTTAATCTAACTTCTACATACATGGTGCCATAAGGTCTATCTTTAATCCGGCCATCCCGGATTGGATTGTTTTTTCTTTTTTTCTTAATAAATTTGAGAAATTTTTTAAATTGCACTACAATTTTGAACTTTTTTAAACAAGAGTTTCGTGCTTTGCTTAATAGTATCTATGTCTAAAATAACCAGATCCCTCCCCCCCCCCCTCAAAATAATTAATTAAAGAAAAAATAAATAAAATGCCAACATTGCTAAAAATATAGCAAAAGTGATTTAAATTATGCATTATTTCGTAAAGAAATGCAACTGCTGTTTTTCATCATTTTATTAAAAAAAAAAAAAAAAAAAAAAAAAAAAACCTGTTATTATTTTTTTTTGCTTATATTTTTTGTACAAATTGTATACTGTCTTTGATTGATATGTCAGAATGATAATATATTTCAAATTTATATTGTAATGTTATATGCAACTTTTTTTTTCTATTTTGGAGGTTATTTGAAGAACTCAGAAATCAGTCCGACTAACTTCATTTTTTAGAAACTCAGGTAAAGACATGATTGGGTTCAATTTTTTCTATATACACTGTGGAAAAGAAAACGGACTGTTTTACGGAGATTGTACTGGTAATCGGTACGCCTGTACGATTCACTGTTTTTTAACGAAAAAATTCCCGTAAATTACAGAAAAGTCTCTGTTTTTTTCCTAGAACTTACAGGATTTTTTTTTTTTTTTGTTAAAAAAAAAAAATAAATTGTACTGGTGTCCCGATTACCAGAAAATCCGTAAAATCTACCAATTGTTCTTTCCTTTTCTTTCTTTCTTTTTTTTTTTTTTTTTTAGTGTATCTATACAGTGCTTATAAATTACTCTTGATTATAAGACAATTAATGAATAAAATCAAAATATGGTGAAAAAACATTCCTCTTTATATACATTAATAAATTTAAATGTTTAAAGTGAACATTTATATTTGATGGAGTTAATCAGAATGACTTCTGACCCCCTCATTTATACTTTAGTAAATTTGTGAATTACTATTTCATGGTAAAAAGGCGCATCATCTTTACTCTTTCAATTTTAATCGCAGAAGAATGGGACTTTTTGCCTTACTTCTGAGTATAATAGAATATTTTTATTAAATATAACTCATGTAACCGGGGAACAACATAAAAATTTTAACTTTGCATTTTTTAAAAGCTTTTTTATTGACCCAAACCGCCTTTAATTTTTTTTTTCTTTTAAAACATTTTTCAATTGGAATTATATTTCATTACCTAACGATTTAGGTATTAGTCATTTTACAACGTTGAGAGTGGACACCCTGTATATTGCTGAAATGTAAAACGTTCTTACTTTGAAGTCGGTGAAATAAGAGTTACTCATAAGTTCTCATCGAAAGTTCTTTACATTCTGTTAGCTCAGAAAATAAAAGTCTTCAGAAAATGAAGATACGGAACACCGTTAATTTTCTCCAATCTTTTCAACTGAACGTGACATAGCTACATAATGATTACGTCGCCATTCAGTCAAAAGTAATAATATTACAGAAAACAAACGTATCACTCGGTTCGGTGATCGCATTTCGAGTCATGACATAATCCTTTATTCTCCCACGGCTAGAATATGGTAAATTTCGTTTCAGAAAATTTTCATTTTAATCAGTATGTGGGAAGTGTGGAATGGCACGACAAGGCTCTGAAAAACCCACTAAAGATTTGAACAAGTTTTACTGACACAGTTTTAGTGTGCGATACAAAAAGAATGACTTATTAAGTTGTGGGTGTTTTCGTGCATTTGATTATTGCGGTTATATTCTTTGTATAAATAGTATTATAAATTAGAAAAATGTTCAAAGAATATTTGGAGCCCGAAGATTTAATGTCTATGTAAGATAAATAACTCTGAAAAGTAGAATATTAATTAAATCCCTGTAATAGGTGCTACAATTTTTGAAACGATTTTAGTTGTTCATATTTTTTATTATTTTGAAAATGTATCATACTAAGACAAACTATTTAAAAACGTTAAAAATAGTAATTTTTTTATAAATAAAATAATACTACCAGTAGTAATTGTACTACTAGTCCTAAAAATAACAAAAACATTAATAATATTACTACTATTATCACACTACTATTACTACTACTACTAACTTCTACTACTGCTATTAGTACTAAAGTTTCTATAATAATAATTATTATTATTATTGTTATTTTCTCTGAATCTGAAATAACTTCAAAAAAATATAATATTTATTTAATAAGTATGTGCCCCAGTAACAAGACAAAATTTCTTATATCTTGAATCAATACTGGGTCAATATAGCTTTCATTAATATGAAAAATTGATGTGTTTCGTTTTTTATGTCAATACCAACAAGAAACATAAACATAATCCAATATAATGCTAAAAAAAATATTGGGCCAGTATTTATGCAATATGAGCATTTAATTGGATTTTACCTTTTAATAGAATAAATATCAATGTAATTAATAAGTTGGAGAAGTTTCAGTGGAATTAATAAGTTTTTGTGATAAAATGTATGAATTTACATAAAAAATATAAAATATGTGAATAAAATATATAAAATTCGCACATTTGTTTAAAACTTTCTTTTCAATCTTAAGATATTAAAGTAAGAAATACGGTTGCTAGTGTTAATTATATGGAATGAGAGTGTTACTATATTTTTGTTGTAATTATTTATAACTAAAACATAAAATATTTTAAAGAGTTTTATCATTACTTTCAATTAACCATAATAAACCAGAACATACTTATAATTATTAAATTTTGATATTTAGCTAAATACAAAAACAAAACATTCAATTTTACTTTTTCAAATTAATTTTATATGCATACTTGAGATTGCAAATGTGTTGAATCATGTGAAATGAATTTAATATATTTAAAACAGAGGATGTACTGCTAAGAATGGCATCTGTCTGTAACGGATTTTTTCGCAATATGCGATGGCGTCTTAGAATACTTTAATATACAGTACTTTTTCAGAATTTTCAGTTTGAAAACCATGAAATATGGATTAATGTTTAATTCATGTTAGCTAAGACATTTACATACAAATAAATAATTATTAAAAAAATAAATATCGTCGTCATATAACAAAAACATGAAAAGAACTAAAATTTTTATCGGAACTCCTATTACAGAATTTTTTTTACCACATTGGCTTAAAAATCGATATTTTATAGAAATTAAATCGAACTCGTTAGGGCACAGCTCGAACTTTTAGCTTTTATATTGGGTTTAGACCAAGATTTTGGCTTTTATAAAGGACCAGGTAAATAACATTTTTGTGCTAGCCGAGATGGACTCGGGATAAACTTTTAACTTTCATGACAGGGCCAGATTAAAATAATTTTCTAGCTGTCCATCCTGGAAATTTTGGCCTGTGCAGACCTCCATGAGGGGCACCCAAAACGATAGAATGATATATTGCAACTTTTTTTATGATATCAATCTTTCAATGCTAAACTGACGACTTTGAAAAGAACACACATTAAAAAATTAAAATAATCGAGTATTAGAAAAGTGAAAAAAAAATCAACTACTATTACACAGCTCAAAATCTTTCAAGAATCATTCAACGCATCATCACATTCAAATAAGATTCATTCTAAAATATGCTTGCAGTATTTCACAAAAATAATGATGCAGGAAGTAAGTTTTCAAAAAATATGCTAATTTAACCATGATGAGTGCAAATAAAATTAAATCAACATATCGGAATCATTTAATGATAGTTTTTTCTGAATTATACAAGATAAAATCAGCAATAATTTGCTTTAAAAACTTTCAATATACAAATACATAAAATACAAGTTAAAAAGTGCTTCCACCAAATTCATGGTACACTTGGAAATTTTTAAAAATTATCAAAAGAAAATCCATTTCTGATTCTTAGTTATTTATTTTTTCATTTTCAGGATTGCTTTAAGTTTGTTCAGCACTGGCTATACCAGATTTTTTTTAAACATTTTTCTGAATTGTATGCCATTCTGCAACTGAAACACTTTTTAACTTTATATTTTCTAGTATCATAACTATTAAGTTGGTGCTCTAAAATACCTATAATATTTAATGAGATTTAATTTGGAATTTGTGAAAGGGTGGCTAGAACGCGGAGAGACATTGTAGAGCAACCACAATCGTACAACATGAGCAGTGTGCTTGGGATCATCATCTTATTGGAAGTAATAGTCCTGCGCATCATCTAACTTTAATCCATTGTCCTTCAAATTTTATTTAAAATGTTTAACCATTTAAATCTGTCTGTGATAGTCCCAGTGAAATCGAAATTTCATACACTTGAAACTGACATATATCTCCCAATCATTACAACTCCTCCAACATTCTTTACAGTTTTTCACTTTCTTCTATTTTTAGAAGAAGAAAATATTGGATTCGTGAAAATTTTCGAAATGTTTTCGAGGGATTTATACATTTTAGGGGTCAGAGAACGCGAAAAAAATATTTTTACAAAATGTCTGTCTGTGAGTCTATCTGTATGCATGTAACATAAAATTTTGTGAGCACTCTATCTCAAGAACTAATGCATGGAATCCCACAAAACTTTAGATTATATTAGACCTTAATATAAACTAGATCTGATTAGTTTTTGGTGTATGTCGCTCAACAGGTGGCGCTTCTATGCTGCATTACTCACTATTTCCACAATAGTCCTACCTCAAGAACTAGTATATGGATTTTAATGAAATTTTAGATTTAATTAGTCCTTGATTATAACATAGGACTGATTACCTTTTGGTGCAAATCGCTCACAAGTGACCTTGCCATGGTGCATTATTTTTGATTATCGCAACAGCCCTATCTCAAGAACTAATGAACGGAGTTCCACAAAACTTTAGATTCTGTGAGACCCTGATATAAACTAGATCTGATTAGTTTTTGGTGTATATCGTTCAACAAGTGGCGCTGTTATGCTTCATCTTACATAATTTTCACAATAGTCATATCTCAAGGACTAGTGCATGAATTTTTATGAAACTTTACAACTAATTATTACTTGATAACATTGTGCTGATTATGATTTGGTAAAATTGCTCAACAGGTGGCACTGTTATGGTGCATTATTTGTGATTATAGCAATAGGTCTATGTCAAAAGCTAGTACACGAAATTTTCTAAAACAACAGATTCAGTTAGTCCCTGATATAGATTAATGTGGTTTTGGTTTAATCGCTTTTGGAGTAAATCGTTCTACAGATGGCACTGCTATGCTGCATTTTTTACGATTTCGCGATAAATATATCTCAAGCACTAATGGATGGATTTTCATCGAACTGCAGATTCAGTTAATACTTGATAAAAAATTGGTACTGATTAATTTTTGGTGTATATCACCCAACATGTGGCGCTATTATGCAGATTTCTTTTAAATATTTTGTAATAGCTCTATTTCATAAACTGATGCACAGATTTACACGAAACATCAGATTCAGTTATAAGTCGGCATAAGTTGTTGCTGTCTAGATTTTTGTTTATGCCGCCTAACCTGTTGCGCTGCTATGCTGCATTTTTCATGAAGTTTTTTTCATTCATTTCACATGCATAAGATAGAAGGAAGTTTTGGGATTACCACATCTAACTAGTTTACAGTTTGTCATTTCGGATTCAATTTATCACTCTTTCGCCCCCAAATTTCTATTCGTCTATTCATGCTGAAAATATCAAACTTAGATTCATCTAAAAAATATATATATATGTGTGTCAGAAATACCTGTAAATATTTTCTAGCAAAGCTCTGTTCTTTTCTTTCTGTTAATTCGAGAGATGCGTACGCTGTACGGTTTTTTCTTTGCAGATCTTGATCGAAACTCAGCATCGTTAATGACCCAATTCATAGTTTCTTTAGGTACTATTTAATTTCCATACTTTTTAAATCGTCTGCTATTTTTATAGTGCATTGAAGGATTTTCATAAATGCAGGGTATTATTATCCAAACATCTCTCACTATTCATTTTTAGGAACGTCGTTTCGAGCTTTATTTGTAATTTTTTTCCCTCTTGTTTACCTATTAATTACTTTTTTTATGGTTTAATGGCTTCGAGACATTATTTCAGCTACCGTACTATATAATTTGTCTTTTTTTTTATGGACTTTAAAAATTAATTTTGTTTCCTCTTACTGTACGTTCTTTTTGCATTTTTTTTATGTATGTACTTAATTATGCAAATACGTAGCACCTATTGTCGCCGTTCACTCTGTCCGTCTGTCTGTCTGTCCTTCCGCATATAACAAAGCAAAAAGTACCGAACTGAATCGTTTGAAATTTAAAATATATAACAGGTGCATAATTTTGTAGAGTCGTTTCAAATTTTATAAAAATCGGATGTATAGTTTAATTACAGGGACAATCAAAAGTATTCTATTACGTAACGCTTAATGGGGAAAAATAATGTCATGTGCATTTTAATGATGTTACACTCTTTCATCTATAAGCATCTGTATGCATCTCTTATGCATCTACAAAGTATTTATTAAACTACACATTCTGTACAATCTGTGGTACAAAGAATATTTGCAATTAATTTACAGGGCCACACAAAAGTATTTCATTACATAATGGCGTAGAGGGAAACATTCTTTGGGGTGCGTTTTAATTATATTAAACTATTTCCTATTTTTTGAAATTAATATTCGTTGATAAAGTTTACTATAAGTTAATTTCTGTATAATAGAAAGTTGATAGTATTTACAGGGAGACGTAAAAGATTTCGGCCGCTTTACTGTATCCGAATTATTGTATACGTTTACACCAAGATCTGAATATTTTTAAAACTTCGATGTAGTATGAACGCACATCATTTGCTATGCTTGACGAGCAGTTTCTAATTTGTTAAAAATACATATGGGATTTCTTCTGCTGAAATAACAGCAAATACATTTACATATACTGTGTATACTGCATGAGTACGATTACGTTCAGTAAAATGTGCAAATAAAGAAAATTTTAAACTTTTATACAAATGTAGCATAATTTTTGTGAAAGCATTTTTGGAGTACAGTATTTTAAAAATACTTTTTATTATATCTAAGGAAAATGTTTATTAATATTTCATTGTATAATACAAGAAAAGCTGTATTATATTAGCTGTATTTTATTGTATAATACAAGAAATTATTAATTAATTAAATTATGATAATTAAATATATTAAATTATACTACTTATAAATTATTAATTTATTTTATTTATATTTACCATGCTGAAATTTGTGTATTTTTCAAGAAATACTCTCTGTACCTTCACTTTTGTGGAATACTGTATGTTCCGCTTCTGTATTGTGATCTTGTAACATCGCCTCGGCGACAAACACAGCCTCACGCCAATTATACGCCAATCGGCAATTTAGTATAACCCTGCTCACGTGTTGTGTGACGCAGTTGATTGAGAGAAACGGTCTCTTAGCAACAAGCTCTGAATGCTGCAACAAGCGGCGACTCTAAAAATAAACATTCCATTAAAATTTACAGTCTACTTGCTTTTTCTTTTCAATTTAGTTTTTCTTTTTAATTTAGTACACCTCCGTACACTGTATATTAACTGAGGATTTAATTATGGTAGTTCATTTAAAGAGTTAAGAAGCAAATGTTTTTCCATACACAAACATATAAAGACTATGTCACATAAAGTCAGAGTGAGATATGATTCAATGTTAATGTTTAACGAAGTCATCTGTATTCTTCTTCTCTAGATAACATTTGTAGCCATTACATAGTTACATCACGTTCATGTGAAAAGATTGCAGAAAATTAATGCTGTTCCCAGTTTTTATATTTCCGGAAAAAATACATTTTTCAGAATTAGCTTCGTCCAAGGGATTTTTGATGTAGACTAAGGGGTTTTTGATGTAAAATTTTATTTGTTCTGTTCATAGATGAAGCTATTAAGATTATTTGATTTTCAGTGGTTTAACCTTAAAAAAAAAACAAGCATACTTAAATGAAAGAAGAATTTCACATTAGTTCGAAATTTTAAATTACTGCGCATTATTATTTTTTAAAATAAATAAATAAATATATATATATATAACACAGGCTCTAATCTGCTCGTGAGAGATCTGTAAAATTTGATTTTTGCCTTTTATACAGCTAACATTAACTAAACCAAAAAGAGTCGTCAACTCCAAATTTCAAAAATATAATATTTAAGAAACCGCCAATATGGTTCTCACATTATAGTGCCTTTTTTTATGGTACTCTCCTTTTCTACCATTCAGTGTTAATATCTTTTCTGACCTATAAATTATAAATAAATATTAGTGGGCTTTGCCTCCTGCGAGCTATGCCCGCCATCCCCCGTCCAGACACCCAAGATTATGAAAGCGTGCTAATTTCACCAGCTTTAAAAAATTTGAATTATAATTTAAAAAAATAAGGACGATCTCTTTATAAATAAAAATCCATTCATATTTCTTTGATCGAAGGCTTTTAAGGCCAAATTAGTCGCTGCCAGGAGCTACAGTCTGTTTTGGTCTTTCTTTGATTAAAAAAATAGTTAAAACATCGAAAGTAAGCTAATATAAAATGAATTAAGAAAACAGTAAACAAAGTCTTTGTTTCTTGGTATTTACCGTATATACCATGTATTTCAGGCTTGTGAAAACTCATATACGTTTGTATTTAGCATAAATATATTTATATTCTTTTTTTTTTTTTTTTTTTTTTTTACTAAGGCAGGATAAAGCGACATGAAATGTGCAGTGCATTTTGGAAATTTGTCTTGGTTATGTCAATATTTAATAAAATATTTGTTACATAACATTAATCGTGCAGAATCGATCTGGATGATGATTTTTTTTAGTTTAAATGAAGTTCAAGTTATGTAGTTAATAACTTTGCAAAATATAACAACTAATAACTGCGATTTTAGAAGTATTCCTTTCAAACACACAATTCTATGTTTCTGTAAATGATAATGTTTTCAATTCACTTTCAATTTGAAATGTATTCTTCGATAGATGAATTACAATTGTTGTTAGAATTCGTCGTTTGTTGACATAAAATACTTCCAATTTACATATCTCACCAATGTTTTTTTATATTGATTTTTATTTTAACGTCTAGAGAGGTTCCGCAACCTCAAGGTGGTAGTACCATCGACATAAAATAAAGCCTATATAAGAGCAAGGGCTATCACCATCCTTTTGACATCATTATTTTTTAAATCGGTTCGTTAGCTCGCCTTTCAGTAACACAAAACTCGCCTTTTTAGAACGCATTTTGCTCCCGTACCTCCATTTGGGTAATGGCACCGAACATAAGATATAGCCTAAGTTGGAGGATGGATGTCACCATCATTTTGATGTAATTATTTTTTTAATCGGTTTGCTACTTTACGAGATTGCTTAAAAACGGCAATTTAGAACGCTTTTCGTGCATTTTCACTCCTTTTAAGTTTCATGATTTTTAGGAAATGTTCCTAGAGACTATTTATACCTTATAAGTAATTAACATGTTAAATTTCATGTTTCTAGGCCCGGCAGTAAAATAAAAATCGCCTTTTAGAGCATTTTTTGTTCTTGTACCCCCTTTGGGTTAATAGCATCGACATAATATGTAGCTTGTATTTGATTCGGGACGAACATCGTCAGTTTGGTACCATTACTCTTGAAATCGGTTCATAACGTAAAAAAAAAATCTTAAAAAGCGCAATTTAGAACGTTTTTCGAACGCTTTTCGTGCACTTTCACCCCTTTTAAATTTCGCATTTTTTAAGAAATGGTCTCAGAGACCTTTTATATCTTATAAGTAATTAACATGCCAAATTTCATGTTTCTACGCCTTTCATTAACACAAAAATCACATTTTTAGAACTGAGAGTTTATTGCTCCTTTACCCCCTTTGAGTTAGTGGCATCGGCATAAGATATAGTTTATGTTTGTTTGAGGGTGAAAACATCATTTTGGTACCAGTACTTTTGAAATCGGTTCGGTAGTTTCGGAGATTACCCCCTACAAAATGGACAAACTTTATCTCTTTATAATATAGATATAGATTTAAAAATATATAACATAATAAATTTAAAACATATTCTTGTCCATCAGTTCTAGTTAATTCATGCAGCATTCTATAATTTTTAGCTTATGGATTTATTTGTCTGAGAAGTTCACATAAATATATTGCATTTTAGGTAGATTTCGTATGAAATATTAGGTAGATTTCGTATGAAATACTACCTATTGCATTGTCTCCCATGTTGGAATTTTTGAAAAATTTTTGCGGATCTACACGAATCATGACTCCTAGACCCCAAAACCACCATCAGTAAAAAAGTTTATATATCTATCTATCTATCTATCTATCTATCGGTGTATATCACTTTCTTCTAGACACGATAACTTCCATAATTATGCTCAGATCTTCTTCAAACTTTTACATAAAATCAAGGAGCCTAAAATCTCGGTCGAGTTCGTTAATGGGCAAAATCGGACCAAGGAGGTGGAAATAGGGAGGGTTTTTGTGAAAACAGAAAAAACGCGATAACTTCTTAATTAAAATAGATATCGAATCAGTTTAAAGTTTATATTACTTCTAAGAAACGGGCAAAAAGTTTATGCATGACAGATTTTTGATAAAGTTAAAAATGGGCTCAAGGGGCGAAAAAAACATGATTTTTGGGAGAAAAAAATTCATAACTTCGTCAATTCTCAAGATATTAAATCCAACTAAATTTTATATAAATGTACTCAATATTATCTAAAACTTTTGTATTTACAAGTTTTTGATAGGACCAATTTTTACCGAGGAAAAAAATTAAAAACGAAAAGAAAAAGGGGGGGAGGAAAAAGAAAAAAACCCATAACTTACTCAATTCTTAAGCAATCAAATCTAATTACATTTATTTTACATCTTCACAATAAGATCTACAACTTTTATACTGACAAGTTTTTCATAGAACCCATTCTTATAGCAAAAATAAATTAAACAAAAATAGGAGTTGGAGTAAAAACCTTAAATCCAAACTGCTTATATTCTGACTCATTTTAAAATTCATTTTTGATTTTAAATGCATCCAAATGACAGATCCTCTTATTTAGGAACTATATAATGCGACGTTTTGGCCAATTTTTTGATAAAGGCAGAATATATTTTTAAAAAGGCTGCCAAAAAAGGTATTTTGAACAGATTTCCCGAAATTATCGTCATTAAAAATTGATTAAGTATAACAAATTGCGTTTTTTCTGAGTCATTTTTAAATTCATTTTTGTTCTCAAACCCATCCAATTTACAGGTCCTATTATTTAGGAACTATATAATGCGACGTATTGGCCAGTTTTTTGATAAAGGCAGAATATATTTTTTAAAAGGCTGCCAAATAGGGTATTTTGAACAGAATTTCACGAAATTATCATGATTGAAATTTGAGGAAATTAAAAAAATTGCGTTTTTACCGAGTCATTTTTAAATCTTTTGTTGTTCTCAAACGCATCCAATTTACAGGTTCTCTTACTTAGGAACTATATTATGTGACGGAGTGGCCAGTTTTTTGATAAAGGCAGAATATATTTCAAAAAAAGGCTGCCAAAATGGGCACTTCGCACAAAATTTCCCAAAGCGACCATGGTTAATGAACCGTGGGTATTCAAATAAC
This sequence comes from Maratus speculifer, assembly GCA_964019185.1. Lineage (NCBI taxonomy): Eukaryota > Metazoa > Arthropoda > Arachnida > Araneae > Salticidae > Maratus > Maratus speculifer. The sequence continues at coordinate 66,847,759 of OZ025295.1, forward strand.
AAATTGTATATTTTATGACTCATTTTTAAATCCAATTTTGCTCTGAAACGCATTCAAATGACAGTTTTTTGTTACTTAGGAACTATATAATGTGCGTATTCTTTGATTTTTTGATAAAGGGTGAATATACATATTTTTAAAAGCTGTCAAAGTAAGCACTTCGCAAAAAAATTTCCCAAAGCGATCATGATAAAAGAATTGAGGTTGTATTCAAATAACAATTTTTTTATTTTATGACTCATTTTTAAATTCAATTTTGCTCTCAAACGCATTCAATTGACAGTTTTTCGTTATTTAGGAACTGTGTAATGTGCCGTATTGGTCAGATTTTTGATAAAGGCTAAATATATATTTAAAAAAATCTGTCAAATTGGGCACTTCGTACAAAATTTCTCAAAGCAATCTTGATTAAAGAATTGTGGATGTATTAAAATAATAAATTGGTTATTTTATTACTCATTTTTAAATTCAATTTTGCTGTCAAACGAATTTAATTAACAGTTTTTTGTTATTTAGGAACTATATAATGAGCATATTGGTCAATTTTTTTAATAAAGTAAGAATATAATTCAAAATATGTTGCCAAAATGGGCATTTGAGTAGAATTTCGTTTAAGAGGATTTCGATAAAACCAGTTCTTACAGAAAAATGAAATTAAAAAAATTTTTTAAAGCGGTTGAATAAAGTAGTTAAACTGGGTTTATCTCTAATCATTTAATTTTTTTTTTTTTTTTTTTTTTTTTTTTTTGAGATGAAAACTTTTCGAAATCTACCTCTGCCTATAGGCCATGCCGAAAGGGATTTTTATAAATAGTTTGTATTTGTACTTTAAATTAATGTAAGTAATCCTATTAACCATTTAACTGATTCTTTTTTAAAAAATAATAAAATGAAAGTATTAAATTGCATCACTTATTTTAAGCTAAAATATTCATAAAAATATAATGGTGTCAAAGAGTTTTAAGTGATGAATCAAGCAAACTGTTTTTTCCCGCCTTGCCCGTACGGGCAAATCAGTTGAGTAGTTAAGCTCTATTCATGAGCTAATATTAACTTTTTTGCATTAAAATGTCTCAATTTGTTGATTTTCCGCAAGCAAGCAAACTTATTGGTTTTCATTGGACGTCTATGTGATCTTGGCGAAAAATTAGACCTATCGTCAAGTTTGCGTCACTTTTGTTGACTAATTTTTGTCGCCAAATTTGGCGATATACCACCAAGTTGGCGGTAAAACTTCGCGATATTTACCGACAGAACTGGGCTTCACCCCTTGCGGTATTTGCGCGTATTTCATTGGTCCATTTCCGAATCGTTAGTTTATATATATATATATATATATATATATATATATATATATATATATATATTGGTATTTTAAGTTATATGTTAATATGAATGTTATCTCTTAATTCTAATTTTAATTATTTTATTAATTTAATTTATGTTAATATCGATTATTAATTATTTTCTCCGGTTCAATTATATTTCCATTCAGCTTTATCTTTTTTGTTTGTTATGGATAACTATTATTTTTACTTACTTTCAACTCCTTTTTTGTAAAATATCTTTGTTCCTTGTTTAATAATTTGGTTTTTGTGTGCTGGTAGCCGTAGCCCCAAATACGTATTATTTTGCTATTTTATGGCTAATACGTGGATGAAACCGCACACTTCATTTGTAGTTCCAGAGAATTTGGGGCCTGATGATTCTGCTTTTGGGGCTACAAATTCCATTTGCATTCATTTTATTTATTTATATTTTCAGATTTACTCGTTACACTATTTTTTTTTTTAATAATTCAATTCAATTATAATTCTTCGTTTTGGTTTGTTGTTTTATTGATAAAATCCATTGGTGAATCTTGTCTACTTTTAATGGTATTATATATATATATATATATATATATACAGTAGACTCCCTCAAATCCGCACATAATTTACAGATGTAAACAATGAAACATTCAGTTCAGATGTAGGTGCACAATTTGACTTTTTTAGTTTTATATCAATTCCATACATTTTTTTAATTTATAATTTTTGTTAACATTGCTGAATTCATGATTTTTCATGAAGAAAAAATAATTTATTTCTGAAAAAAATCAAGATATTGCTCATATCATTGATAGTCACAATCTTACCGAATATATTTATGTATAAATCAAGATTTTTTAGTTATTAACTCTGGCTAAACCTGACATAAAGCTTCGTTATTTCATGATCCTGATGTGAATTAGAAATCTACCTTTATGAGGAAAAATTTCATTGAATAATTTAGGAAAAACACATTTAATCTTTATAATGAATATTTTATTGTACATCATTGATTGACCTTTGCTTTTAGTATTTTAATCATTTTCAAAATTATCTAAATTTTTATTATTTTAGTTTATTACTTTTTTTAATATTTTAGTATATTGTAAGCATTCATTATACTTTTGATTTCATTATTAATTACATTCAAATTATTTTTTTTTAAATATAAACAAAGCAATGACCAGAAATCCGCAAAACCTCTGGTCCCAAGTTGTGCGGATTTGAGGGAGTCTACTGTACATACACAAGGATTCACGCGAAGATATTTTTATAATTAGAAAGGAAATATTGTTATTTGCACTATCTTATTTTATTTTTTTAAATCTGACGTATTTTTTCACCATTTACGACTTTTAACGCAGATTGATGAATTTATTATTTTACATTTTTTTTTCTCTTTTAAAATTCCCGAGTAAATATAATTTTTAAGTCCCAATTTTCAAAATTTTCCTGCTTTAATTAATATTCATTTAAGTTTAGTTCGAAAGATTTTTCTATTTATAATATTCACGTGTCAATAGTCTTGTAAATTGGAGGAACCTATCCTTTGATCTATTTTATTAGATTGGTAACAGGTTAAAATTATTTTCTTTTCTAAAATATGTAAAAAAATCTCTCTCGAAATGCTGAAAATGTTTAATTTAAAATAGAAATAAATCCTAAAAAAAAAAAAAATAAGTCAAATTAAAAAAATAAACGAAGCCTGCAGAACGGGATATTTTAATGTATAAAATAACCTAAAAATAATTAAATTCTCATAAATAATTATTGCTCCTATAAAACTTTTTTAATGGAACAATTTTGATCAACTTTAACACTATCTCTTAAAATAATTATTCGATTTAAAAATTGTCTGCTCTGCACCAGCGTATGTATCAAACATTTTTGTTCAATACTACCAAATTTCATATTTTTGTGTGCAATAGCTCTCTTAATATTAACGAAGAAAGACCTCCGGTCACGAAAAGTTCATTGTCCGCGGCGTTGACAGTGAAAGTAGTTTTTTTTTTTTTTTTTTTTTTTTTTTTTTTTTTTGAATAGATAGATACTGACTGACACTCATCGCCCAACATTCCTTTTAATATTTTTATTTATTCTGAATTATATTGACATAACTTTTTATCAAGGTATAATCTAAATTAAAAATGTATTAACAAATTTATGAGGCGAACAAGTGTTCAACCTTGAGGACGAATCTATTCTAAAAGTAAAGTTTTTGAGTAGTCTGAGGTGCTTCACTGTTCGTTGTCCCATCTCCTTTCCCCCAAACAAGCCTAATTCAAGTAAATGAAAAGAAAAGGGAAAAAATCTGAGATTTTATTTTCATGGCCCAAGTCTTAAATTAAAGCAAAAGTAGATTATGAACAAAATGAATTCCAAATACCTTTCAATAATCACTATCGTGATTTGTGTTGTCGGGTGTCCTATGCGGTATACCTCGTTTTCCAGAGGGTTTCAAGATCCACCTCGCGGAACCCCAACGCAGGAAGACTGAAGCACTGATTTATCATGATGTGAAAATTCTTATATTATGAGGGCTTCTTATGGAAATTCTTATATTATGACAAATATTATGAGGGACCACAAAAACCAGTTTAAAACTACTATAAATCATTTACAAAGACGTATCAGTCAATATATCGATTTTATGATATGCATGTATTCATGTAAAAGATTTAAAAGTAAATTTTAGATATTCTAGATGGATTTAAATTATTTTAAAGAGCGTTCATTAGTGTCTCCTACAGGCGACATTGGGTTTATTTTATTTATTTTGTGTCGGCCGATTATCTACTGGAGGGATATAGGTCCAGGGGGTGTGTGCCTTTCGTGGGGGTTTTTCTAAGGGAACTTAACCCGTATTTACGCAGGGTTCGAAGAAAACCACGAAAACTCCGAACGGTTAGGCCAACGACCGCGACTGGGTTCGAACCCAGCTCATGCCGTCTACCAGTTGAAAGGTCAGAACCTCTCGGTCATTGGTGGGGCGGCGACATTAGGACTGAGGAGGTTATAACATAGTTTGGAAAAGAAAAAAAAAACATTATCTCTAAGGGAATTTTTTTATGATCTATCTATAGCAATACCATATAAATCTACCTGATAAGATAGAAATGTGTTTCAAGCGGAATACTTCTCCGGTCCTTAGCTATCGTATTTTTAGAGGTTTTGTTGTACTTTGTTTAGTAAAACCAGTGAAAATAGAATCTATTTATAACTGATTCCAATCTTATACGTGTAAAAATTATTGTCCTTATAGAAGGAGTGTCTTTATAACTGCTCAATCGGTGATCTTTCCAAAAAGAAATTTTTTTCAACTCCCACACTCTTAAAAATTTGCAGAAAATTATCCAGTCATGCGATTGTTTTTTATAGAAAACATTAAATAACCGTAATTCATAACTCTATTCTGATCATAATAGGGCAAAAATATAATCAAAATAACGTTAAATTACAGTTATGTAATCCTTAAATATGCATATAAAAAACTGTCAAATGACTCTACAGTTTGTTGCAAATTTTTAACAGTGCAACTATTCTGTTTCCGCCAATTTTACTGCGTAAGATTATCATGTTTGTTTAGTGCAGTAAATCCTACTAAGATTGAAAGTTAAGCGATCGGATAGATTCCATTTCAAACAAGAGTAAGTTTTAGACTGATTTATTTGTATTTATTCTAAAAATCTGCAGAAAACTGTACATTGATTAGATTATTTTTATAGAAAACGGTTACATAACCCTAATTTAACTCTATTCTGACCATAATATGAGCAACAATATGGCCAGAATACAGCTATATTATGATTATATGCAAACGTGTTCTATAAAAACGGCCAAGTGGCTTTACAGTTTGATGCAGATTTTTAAAAATGCACTATTAAAAATGCAAATTATTAAAAGTGCACTGCAAATTGTCCAGTCATTCAACCGTGTTTTATAACAAATGTTACACAACTGTAATTTAACTTTATTCGGGCCATAATAATACCAATAATGTGGTCAGACATGTTTAATGAAACGGTTAAAAAATCGTTAACTTTAACAACAGTTGAATGACTGGACAGTTTACTGCAGATTTTTAGATATACACTATTAAAATTTGCAATTAAATAGTCTAATTATTTGACAAATTTATAGAAATCCTTACATAGCCGTTATTTAGCTTTATTCGGATCATAATGACCAATAATGTGGTCAGACATGTTTAATGAAATAGTTGAAAAACCATTATCTTTAAAAACAGTTGAATGACTGGACAGTTTGCTGAAGATTGTCCAATTATTCGACCGTTTTTTTTAGAGAACCGTTACATAACCATAATTTAGCTTTATTCGGACCATAATATGACTGATAATGTGGTCAGACAAGCTTAATGAAATAATCAACTAACCGTTATCTTTAAAAATGGTTAAGTTACTTCGACAATTTTCTGCAAATGTTTAACAGTGTTGTATTTCCTCCAGTATTTTTTTACGTTTAATATAGTCTTCTATTACTGACAAATTCCATTTTAATAGGATTTTTATATTCGTATTTAGAGACCGCTATCCTTTTTTTTTTGTCTCGCTTTCTTGTTTTTTGTGTCAGTGGAGACCTTCTAATACGACTCATTATAATCACCCTATGTAAAAATTAAGTTAAAAACATTGGACTTTTTCATCCTTTTCAAAATTTGCAATCGTCTGCAATAATCATTAGAACGAGTTCTTATAATCTATAAGAACATTAGTGAACTTCATCCATGTGTTCCAATTTTTTTTTTATTCTTAGGTCTAAAAAAATAAAATGAAATTGCAATTTCAAGAAAAGCTTTTAACCGAAAATAATCTTCTAAGTTTTCCACACATTTTTAAAGAAACATTATTAAAGCTAAGCTTAGCACTTTTAATTAAAGATAATTAAGAAATCACTTAAGTAGAGTATACCAATTTCCATGAAATTGGTGCGGAATAAAGCAGTCAATTAATAACAGCTTGTTGAACATACACACACATTCTATTTAACTTATGGAGCCCTTTTAAAAACATGTTGACGTTTTAATCAACTTTTGTAGAAGGAAAATTACAGAGCTCGCTATAATTTATTGGTGATTTGTAATTATATGAATAGTTTACTGAATTTCGTCGATATACAAGTAGTTGTATAAAAAGTCCATAATAATCGAGTAATTATATAATCATAAGTAAGTTTCACAATAAATAATTAAAATACATTAAAATAATTATATTAGAGGTGATTGAACAGGATCCATAGGTTTTAGAGGATAAAAAAAAATTCAGTTCTCCATAAAAATTTTATTCTAAAATGTCTTAATGTAATAAAAAATGAAAATCTGTTTGCTTGATCTCAAAAATTAATTATGCAATTTAAAAGTACATTTTAAATTACAAAACAGCTTCAAGAAAATAGCGACAGCTGCAATGGACATTCAAAAGGTTGATGTAATTTTTTTTATGTATAGAAAAGACATTTACTACTTACTTAAAATTTGAATTGTACTTATAGACCCCTTTTTTTGTACCCCTTTTATTGTCCCCATTTTAATTTTTTATTCAGAAGATGGTCATACATTTTTGTAACTATTTTGGCAAAAAAAAAAAAAAAAAAAAAAAAAAAAATACATAAGCAATGATGAGAATTTTATTTCCTACCATGCACACTCCCTCATTCACGCATATCCTTTAGTTCAGCTATCGTAATCTTGATTTTCTAGAAATAAGAGTTTTTCTTAACTCATTCGAGCCTGGCGTACTATTAATAGTACATATCTTTTCATTGAAAATTACTTTGTCTTAAAAATTACTTTTGTGCTATCTGTATATAGTATTGTTAGAATATATGTTTGGTGCTTTTGTTGTTATGATTTTATTTAAGTTTTCATATTTAATGATAGTAATAATAATAATAATAATTTGTTAATTCTCTTTGCAACGTTGAAAATTCCTTTAACTTAAACATATATTTGGCTGCTTAAATTTAAAATATAAGTTATGTTTCTGAACGAATCATGTGTAATAAAACTAAAAAAATAATATAAAGTTGTAATATCAGTAAGATGTTGTTGCAATACGATATTTTCCAAACGTCTTCCAAAATACTTTTTCATCCCATTTTCATATTAATAGGAATTGAATAGCTTTATCTCTAGAACTAATTTATGAATTTTCATCAAACTTGAAATTCTGTTAGTACTTGATATGAAAAGATGTTGTTTACAGTTTGGTGTAAATCACTCAATAGGTGGCGTTGCAATTCTGTATTTTTTACGATTTCCGCAGCAGCTCTATCTCAAGAACTAATGCACGGATTTTCACCAAACTTCAGATTCGGCTAATCCTTCAGATGAATAAATGCTGTTTGAATTTGCTGTAAATCGCTCAACACGTGGCGCTGCTATGCTGTCCTTCTCACGATTTCTGCAATTGTTCTATCCCAAGAATTAACACACGGATTCTCATCAAATTTTGGATTTAGTTAATCCTTAATATGAAGTGATTCTGTTCACGTTTTGGTATCAGTCGTCCAGTAGGTGACGGTGCTATGTAGAATTTTTCCTGCTTCCCGCAATAGATCTGAAGAATTAATGCACAAATTTTTATCAAACTTCAGATTCAGGTTTACTTTGATAAATATTAATTGCTGTTTATGTTTTGGTGTAAATTGCACAACAAGTGACGCTCTTACTCTGCATATTCGAAATGCTCCTGTTTCAAGAGCTAATACATGGAATTTCATACCATTAGAATCCTCATGATCGGTATAGATTGCCATTTAATTTTGGCATTGCGATAGCGAATTTTGGCGTTAACATGCATAAGATAGAAGAAAATTATGGGGTTGCCACATCTGATTAGCTTTTTCTTCTATTTATATATGACTTGCAATTTTATAAGAGTGTTTTAAATTTTTAATTATTGTAATTGTAATTTTTTACATATAAAAATTTTCTCCGATAGTGTGGAATTTATTCGTTTACTTTTTCGTACACAATGATTTTTTACTTTCTTCTGTCTTTACAAGAAAAAAGTATTGATTCATGAACATTTTTTAATTCTAGTTTTCGATGAATTTACACTTTTAGGTGTCAGAGATTTCGAAAAACATGTTTTTAAAAATGTCTGTTTGTGAGTCTGTGGGTCTATGATTCTGTGAGTCTGTGACTCTGACGAGTTTATGCTGTTTACATATTGGTGTGAATCGCTCAACAGTTGGCGTTACTGTGCTGCATTTTTCATGATATTTGCAATAGCTCTATCTTAAGAACTAATGCAGGGAATTTAATAATAATTCATATTCAATTGGTCCCTGATATAGATTGATTAGTTTTTGGTGTGTGAGGAATTTGCTTCACTATATTCGGTTTAGTAATTATTTGGTAGCAATGGAGTGATGCAAATCCTTTACCATGTTAAATCCGTTTATTCAAGGTATAGATAAATTAATACAGATTCATAGAACTCTGGGTTCTATATGAAAAAAAAACCACACGCCTTTTACAGCCCACTCCATCCTCGAGAGTCATCTCCAACTCCCTTTTCTCTCCTCCTCATCAGGAGAGCCACTCCTCTTCTGGCCCCTCCCAGATCAAAGTTAATGGTTCAGCTGGGATAAGCCTTGGCGACAGATTGCCATCGTCCGTCTGGGAATAGTGAAACTATTTCAACCGACTCTTAGTTCTCAGGGTGGTCTGGCGATTAATCAATGGTAGCCGTAACTAATATGCTAATGTCACATAAAAAAGGCAGCGCTAGACTTGCTGTCTACAGGGAAAAAAGGACCTTAATCCTTTTAAGTGCTTCCACAATCACCAGACTTCGATGTACCAGTCCATTGTCTAGCTTTAATTAGCCAAATTAGATTCTTATAGCAGTTAAATCCTTACAACCATTCCCTCCTGTGGCAGAGATTTTTCACATGTGGAAAATCTTACGTCGAGGTACAGTTACTCTTAACTTAATTCACTACAGAGGTCAGCACCAGTTAATTTTATTAATTTAACTTGTACGATAAAACACACAATTTACTACAATACAACATTTTTTATAAGCCAGATACACATTTTGATTAATAATATAATATAGAAATAATTTGAATGCAAGCCAATTAAGAATTTATATACAAATATTATCTACGGCACACATTCATTCTATTCTACTCAAACATTAATGTGTAACCTTCCCTTTACAACCTTTTTCCTGAAAGAGTGATGATAAGCTCGAATTATTTTCGAATTTCTTCGCGTAATTCGGCATCTCCCAGATCGGATTTTCGATCACCTCTTTCGATGTGAGGAAAGTTTCCTCCCTTTCTGGATTCCAATTAAGTTTAGCTTTCCGATTTTTTTCCTCAAAATCGTGCGTCTCAGATTTTATTACCGAAGCATAATTTTGGATAAGATCGGGCATCAATTTCGAACGACTAAATTTTGGCTTACGTTCCGGCGAGGAAAATTCCGTTTTATTTCGGGTTTTAACTCCCGTTGAGTTACGTCCTCTGTCACCTAGCCTTCGTCTCAACTCATTAATCGTATGCAGTGCTGATTTTCCCTTGGTAACCTTAACTTTCAAATTTTCCTTACGCCTCTGCGAATTCCGACTCGGGCGAAGCCTTACCAATTGGTTATAATTTGATCCTCTTTTTTCCGAATCAACTTCTTCCGGGATACTGATTAAAGGTCTAGTACCGAAATCATCCCTCGTTACATCAGATTCCGATGCCTTTTTACTCATGAAGTAAACTTCTGACTCCCTTGGAACACGCATTTTAAGAAAATTTTCCTTATTGTTTTGGGAAAGCGCTCTGCGGTTCAACCGACTAGTGACATCGTCCGTCTCGGTTAATTTTTCCTCCACCGTACCTACATCATTTTGCACCGTCTTATTCTCAGACGCCTTTGTCATCGTTTCCCCTAATAATCCCTGATGACCTTTCATGCGGTTCATCAAATCAAAGGCACATTCAATTACCGTATTTTCGGAAATCTCACCTTTCTTCCATCGCTCGTATAATTCTTTCAGCTCTTTTTCGGCATTTGGCCAAAAATAATTATCCCCTATTTTGCACTCAATTTCTTTCATAATTTCCGGTTTTTCTACACAATCACGGTTGTCTGATCCGATATTTTTCTCAATATCCATCCGGCTGTGATTAGTTTTTCCTTTTCGCTGATCTGTTAAAACGCGGCATTCCCCTAATTCTCCTTTTCTCCAACGAGCGATATTTTCTCGTCAGGTTCAAGGTTAGTACATTTTACTTTCGCTGGTTTAAAAATACTAACGGCGCTCCGATTGCCCGAGGCTATCATTCCTCCTAGATCCTCTCTTTCGCTCTGCGAGAAAATTCTCTCATTCGGACTGACTATCTTGGCGCGCTGGTATATCGCTCCTCCCGACACAGGGGGGTCGAAATGGGGGGACGCTCTTTCTCCCTCGGCGCTGACAATTCCCTCTCCTGCAGAGATCTGGAAACCGGTTCGCTCGTCTAACGATCGAGGTTTTCTCTTCTCACGTTCGCTTCTAGTTTCGGAATTCGAAAATGCGCATGGTCTCGGAACGAAAGGTCCTTCTAATTTCGCGCTTGTCCTCTGTTTATCAATCAACGCTTGGGTTTTGTTTCCTAATAAATAATGGATCATATCCGTTTCTTTATCAACTGCAGCCGCTTTAGTGCGTATGAAGCTGCCGTCACTTAGCCTAATTTCAACATTTACCACTGGTAAACAACTAAGTTTGTTGTCTAAGGCTTGTTTTAGCCAAACCCTTTCTTTAGTAAATTGGTCCTTATTTACATCGTGAGCAGAAATTAGGTCAAACGTAGATCCCGTATCACGTAAAATTTTCATCTCTTTCCCATTAATTTTCCCTCGACTGACATAGGGACTAAAATCTTCTTCCAAATTTCGTAGACCCGCGATATGATAAACTGTTTCAGTATTTTCAGTTTTTGATTCCGGACAATTAATTTTATAGTGACCTAATTTATTACAATTAAAGCAAGTAATTTCTTTTCTTTTATCGAATATCTCATTGCGATTTTTAGAGTTTTCTTTATCCCTCCAATTTATTTTGGTCTCATCCGTTCTAGTTTCGGTTTTAGACTTATTTCGCTCAAAAGGTTTAGCGGCGCTATGAATTTTAGGGGATCCTTCCCGCCTAATATTTTTCCTCGCCACCTCGTACGCGTCTAACTTTTTAGCTAACTCAAATGGTGTAATTATCGCGCTCCAAACATCAATAAAATGTTGCTTCGCTTCCGGGTTAATTTTCCGTTTCAGTTGATCAGTGATTATCAAATCTCTGAGTTGATCGAATGTCGTTATTTCTAAGCCACTTAACCATTGGTCAAAGAAATTGGAAGCTTCGTACACGAAATCTTTCCATGTTTTGTTCTCGGGCTTTTTAGAATTTACGAATTTTAGCCGAAAGTCTTCTGCTGAAAGTTGAAATCTTTCGAGAAGCATTTTTTTAATGTGGTCGAAATCATCTGAATCAGAGGGAGATTCGCGCAGTATCAATTCTCCTAAATCGGTAGACAATAGTCCTAACAAATGAGTAACCCACTGATTTTTATCGATTTGAGCTTTGCGTGCTTGTCTTTCAAACAAATTTAAATAAATTGAAATCTCGGAGTTCTCTGAATCAAATTTAGGTAGAACAGACTTTAAAGATATTTTTGGTTCTCTCTCGCTCTGTTTAGAGGCCAAACTAATTGTATCCGTCTCCCGTTCCAACCTTAGTTTCGCTAATTCATGCTCCCTTTCCAACGCTTTAGTCTTTTGTTCCCTCTCATAAGCCTTCAGTAATTCTCTCTCAGCCCTTTCTTCATTTTCCCTGTCTAGCCTATCCTTTTCAATAATTTTTAGCTGGGCTAATGCCAAAGTCTCATTATAATCAGGTGCTTCAATTAGTTGTTTTATGATTTTAGGAATATTATCCGAATCCTCTACATTTGCGCCAAATTCAACAGCTAATTCCCTTAAATCACACTTTCTCTTTCCTGACCACGCCATTCTGAACGGTGCGTAAATGTGAAAAAAAAAAAACAATCTATACTAGGTTATCTACGTAAATGGATGCCTCTCAATTATTTCCCGTAATGTAAATATTCACAATCATAATACGCGACATGTCAATCACAATACAAAATACACTATGAAAATACTCACAATACAAATACTCAACAATATGCTAAATAGCTCTTATCATTACTCAATCAGGAAAATATTTCTAAAGCATTTTACCGAACCCAATGTTAAACAATCAACTGATTCTTAAAAAGTATTAATTTTGATTAATATGCAAGCAAGAAATAGAAATTTCTTTAGTTAATCACAAAACTCTAGTATAATATTTAAACTTTTACTACACATAAAGATTTAAATCCTAAATCACAGAATTATATTTATTCAAAAGAATTAAAATGCATTTCCAATAAATAATTAGTTATTCAAATTACTGCATGCCAATTTGTACTCTACTTAAAACTTTTTTAATTTTAAACTTTGCAAATTTAATTTAATTCAATTTTGAATAATCATAGATAACTGCCGATGATTTTTTTTTGAACGAACACACAACCTACAGTGAAAACCTCTGCAATGAACAATTAAAGAGCACTGACCTGTATTCCTTTTTCGGATGTCTACAGCTTCCGCACTTAGGGTAATCCACAGTCCACTTTCCCCGGGCGTCCTTTTCTGGATTATCTCGGGCTCCGGGCTACGTCTGTTACCGCGTCAGGGAAGTCACCTCCTTTCGGCTCAAGTCCCAGTCAGTTGATTCCTTTCGGCTCAGACCTCCATCAGTTCCCTCTTTTTCGGCTCAGGTCTCCGTCAGTTGATTCCTTTTCGTCTTAGGTCTCCGGCTGCACGTCCGACCTCTCCTCGGCTCTGAGTCACGTCGCTTGCGTCTGGGCTAATTCCTTCAAGTCCCCGCTGCACGTCTGACCTCTTTTCGGCTCTGAGTCACGTCGCTTGCGTCTGGGCTAATTCCTTCAAGTCCTCGCTGCACGTCTGGAGTCCTAGGCTCTGAGTCACGTCACTTGCGTCTGGGCTCTTTCGTTCAGGTCCCCGCTGTACGTCTGACTCTCCTAACTCTGAGTCACGTCGCCTGCGTCCGGGTTCCACTAGCGATTTTCATCATCGTCCGCTGCGTCTGGGCTTCAGTGGCTATTTTTCATAATCTTCCGCTGCCACCACTGTGAGGAATTTGCTTCACTATATTCGGTTTAGTAATTATTTGGTAGCAATGGAGTGATGCAAATCCTGTACCATGTTAAATCCGTTTATTCAAGGTATAGATAAATTAATACAGATTCATAGAACTCTGGGTTCTATATGAAAAAAAACCACACGCCTTTTACAGCCCGCTCCATCCTCGAGAGTCATCTCCAACTCCCTTTTCTCTCCTCCTCATCAGGAGAGCCACTCCTCTTCTGGCCCCTCCCAGATCAAAGTTATTGGTTCAGCTGGGATAAGCCTTGGCGACAGATTGCCATCGTCCGTCTGAGAATAGTGAAACTATTTCAACCGACTCTTAGTTCTCAGGGTGGTCTGGCGATTAATCAATGGTAGCCGTAATTAATATGCTAATGTCACATGAAAAAGGCCGCGCTAGACTTGCTGTCTACAGGGAAAAAAAGGACCTTAATCCTTTTAAGTGCTTCCACAATCACCAGACTTCGATGTACCAGTCCATTGTCTAGCTTTAATTAGCCAGATTAGATTCTTACAGCAATTAAATCCTTACAGGTGTAAATCGCTCAATAGGTAGCGCTCCTATGCAAAACTTTTACGATTTACACAACAGCTCTATTTCATTAACTAATGCACGGATATTCGAAAAACTTTAGATTCAGTTAGTCCTTGACATGAGAGTGTATTTTTTTAGCACCTTTAGCAAAAGTCCCTAAATCCGTCTCCGTGAAGTGTTGACGTGTTTTTCACAGCTCCCGATATTTCAAGTGTATTTGTGGTAATTATTCGCTTTATAAACTTAGTAATGCATGCATAGTTATCTGTTTCTTTTTCTTGACATTTCTATCTATTTATTTTAGTTATTTTGCATTATATCTCCATGCTTAACGGAGTTTGTATTTTTCGTATTCCCGCTAACATTTGCTAAGTTCTATCGCAACATTTTGCTGCTTATTTTTTAATATCTATACATATTTTCAGTTAATTTTTATTTTTATTAATCGTAATAGTCTCTTACCTTGCTTTCTATTTAATTTACTTCATTTTTATAGCTTTATTGTGCTCTAATTATTATTTCCCCCCCCAGTAAGTGGGCGTTTTCCGTTTCGCTTCTGTTTACTTCGCCATCTTGTATTTTGTACTGTGCTGAGTTGTTTCTGGCTTCGGAGGGAGTTTGTAGCTTTTTTCTAAATTGGAGATTCATTTTTATGGAGTGTATTTTTGCGTTGATTGGCGGAGGGAGTTTGTAGCTTTTTTCTGAATTGGAGATTCGTTTTTATGGAGTTGTCTTCCGTTTTGGAGTGTATTTTTGCATTGATTGGCAGAAGAAGTTTGTAGCTTTTTTCTGAATTGGAGATTCGTTTTTGAGGAGTTGTCTTCAGTTCGACGTGTTTATCACCGTGTGCTTCTGTTGACGCTGATTTCGATTCTTTTAGGAGTTTTTGATAATTAATATTGTTGTAAGCGAGTATTTTGCTGTGATTTTCTTGTACTGGGATCTCACAAGAAGACGGGTCTGGAAACTACTTTGAAGTCTCTTTTTGATGATACTGTGGATCTTGAGTTTCCTGCTACTGTTAACAAGGTACACTCTTTTTTATATGAGTTATTTGAGGATAGGCGAAATAAAAGTGCGAAATTTACGGCTGATGTTATGTCTATTACGAGAAAATGTTTTGATTTTATAGGTCTAAGTCTTGTTAAGGCGCATCGTGATTATGTGGCAAGTGAGGTTAAACTTAAGACTTTGGTTACGACTTCTAAGGCTTATGAAGCTTTGGCCGAGAGATTTTCGCGCTCATCTGGTCATTCTGCTTTTCCTTCGCGTCCTATGGATCTGCCGGCTAAGCCCTTGGCTGAGCCGGGTTATTCTGTTGTCGTCTCATCTTCAGGTGATGAACAAATTGATGATATTAAAAGGGAGATTAGGAATGCTTGTCGTACAGATGTTGAAATTCCTGTTCCTGAGGACGTTGTTGTTACTAAGGCCGGACAACTTATATTTAAGTTGAAATCTAAGGCTGACTCTGTCAAAATTCGAGAAAGGTTGGATGCCATTGTGAATTTAAAGGAGAAAGTTAGGATAACAGTTCCCAAGCGTCGCTTGGATCGTGTTTTGATTCTTAATGTTGACCCTACTGTGGAGGAAGATATGGTTTGTACATCGCTTGGGAGGGCTTTGGAAGGTGTTGACTCCAATGAGGCAGAAAATGATGGGGATAGCTTTGAAATAATTAAAAAAAATTCCTACAAAATCTGGTAAGGTGAATTGGCTGGTGGGGGTTATGAAGAAGTCCTTCGAGGCTTTAATTAGTAGACGTCGCATATGCATAGACATGGAACGCTATCGTTTGGTCAATTTTATACCTATTATTCGTTGTTTTAAATGCCAATCGTTTGGTCACAGAGCTTCTAAATGTGAAAATGATATGAAACGTGTAAAGTGTGCTGGCCTACACAATATTAGAGATTGTAATTTGGCTGAAATTGCGTGTGGCAATTGTCTTTTTATTTCGGATACTGATGTTGATGCCTCGCATAGAGCTGATAGTCCAGATTGTCCCAGTTTCAAGTCGTATCGCGCTAACTTATTGAGTAAAAGATTGTGATAGTTGCCTCGGCTTTGGATGACACTGACTCTGGTTTGTCTTTTGTTCAGATTAATATGCATCATTGTGCTGAAGCACCTAATGCTTTGTTTCATTACATGGAGGATTTTAATATTTCTTTTGCTTTGTGCCAGGATCCATATATAAAAGACAATTCTTTGGTTGGTCTTCCTCCTGGTTGGCTATGCTTTTTATCCTTATCATGTACTGCTGCAATTATTTGTTCATCGTCTGGCTATGCATGTGTGAAAAGTTTGTGTTTGAATAACAGTGTTTTTATTAACATTACAGTTGATCGCGGCACCTTAGTCATTGGTTCTGTGTATTGTGCCCCTTCAAAGCCAATTGAACATGATTTGAGAGAATGGTGTCACCATTTTCCTGATTTTTCTAAAGTAATCATCGGTGGCGACTTTAACGTGCCATTTTTGTCATTTGGCTACAGCAGAGAGAATGATCGAACTGAAGTTTTTCAGGAGTATTTGATGATATCCAGTTTGACTATTGTAAATTCTCCGGATTCTCATCATACTTATGTTCAAGATGACAGACGTGGTCGTCCTGACCTGACTTTACTTGGATCGGACTTATTGCCTTTTTTGAATGACTGGAAAGTTGACACTGATCATTTTTCTTATAGCAATCATCGCTATATCTGCTTTTCACTTTGCTTGAAGCCAGTTGTTCTGACTTTCTCCAGATTTAAGACTAAGAATAAGAATATGTCAAAATTTAATGCAATTTTCTCGAGACATCTACCTCAACTTAATTATGCACTTGATAGGGTTTTAAATCAAGATGCTCTTGATCAGTGGGTTGACGACTTTTCTCTGCTTATACAAGATATTATGTGCAAATGTTTTGGAAGAGGTCCTTCGTATCACAGGCCGACTTTTAAGTGGTTTGATAAAGATTTACGTTCCGAACGTAATAAAGTCAATGCTCTTTATAAACGTTACATGAAAAACTCTGATAACATTGCATACAAGGATACTTATACTACAGCTCGTCGTTTGTACAAGAAAAATTTAAGACTGGCTAAGCGTAATGCTTGGTTAAAATTTTGTGAAAATACAGACAATGCATATGGAAGTATTTATAGACATCTTTCTAAGAAGAAACAATCACAGAAGGACCTGATGTTTACTACTCTTGAGCAATCCCATGTCTTTGCAAGTTATGATGATGTAGCTGAGAGTCTTATGAATGATCACTTTGGTACAACTACCTTGCCTTCTTCAATTCATGATTTTGTTAGTTCATCTGTATATGTCAGTGGTGATGATTTTTTACCTATCAGTAAGAAAGAGTTATTTTATGTTCTCCAAAAGCAGGGTAATAATAAAGCTCCTGGTTTTGATGATATTGATGCCATAGTGGTTAAGAATATTTGTAAAAATTTCACTTCATTCATGCTGAAGATTTTTAATACTTGTCTGAAATTCGCTCATTTTCCCAGTTGTTGGAAGAAGGGCATAGTGATATTCTTTCGCAAACGCAACCGACCAGCTAATATGTCTAAGTCCTACCGTCCTATTACTTTGTTGCCTATTTTGGCTAAATTCTTGGAGCGCATAATTAAAATCCGTACTACTACTTTATTGGAGTCTTCCTTTTTTCTAGATGAATCGCAGCATGGTTTTCGTGAACAGAGAAGCACTAATACAGCTTTGTTAGCGATTAAAAACTTCGTCAGTGAAACTCTAAAGGATCATCAATACTGTGCTTTGATAAGTTTTGATATAGTGAGTGCTTTTGACTTGATTGATTGGAATATACTAGATGAACTTATTACTCACTTACCTATTCCTGATTATTTGAAAGACATTTTAAAAAATTATATTAGTCGAAGATTGATTGGATTTAAGTTTGCCAGAGGTACCAGATGGTTCCGTGCTTTTCGTGGATGTCCACAAGGATCTTGTGTTGGCCCTCTTCTTTGGTTGATTGTGGCTGACAGTATTCTGAAATATTACAAGCGTTATCGCAGGCAGATTGTTTCGTACGCTGATGACTCTGCCGTTGTTGAGGGTGCTAATACCCGTGCTGCTCTAGAGGATATAATTAATATTAGTATTAGACATTTTAAGGAGGCTTGTGATATTGTGGGTCTTCAAATAAGCCCGGAAAAGTCATCGGCAATGCTTTTTGGAAGCAAAACACTTAAAAAACGTCGTCCAATTTTTAAGCTTTCTGGCATTAGTATTTCAGTAAAAGATAATGTTTCCTACTTGGGCTTTTTATTGGACAGTAATTTTCGTTGGCTTGACCACTTGGACTTAATACGTGACAAAGTTAGAGATTTTTCATGTGCTATGACTAAAGCCCGTATTAGAGACAGGGGCTTGCCATTGGACTATATGAAGATATGGCACCACACTGTTATTAAGAAACAAATTTCGTATGGATATGAGATTTGGTTTCGAGATTTACGTTATCATGGTATCCAGCGTCTGTCATCTTGTCAGAGGCTGTGTCTATTTTCAATTATACGTGTTTATCGAACTATATCCACTGATGCACTCTGTGTGCTCTCAGGTATTCCTCCGATTCAGTTGGAACTCGATCAAATGTCCACGTATTAAAGTGTTGTAAATCTTGATGGTTTTACATGGATAGATGGCAATTATATTTCTAAAGAGAAAATTGCAAATCGTATTCGTACATATGATTATCCTTTCTTTGCTTGTCATCATTCAGTTAAATTTTCAAATCCTGTAATCAGCAGAGAGCCGACTTTTAAACATCAAACTATTTATACGGACGGTTCAAAGATTGATGGCGGTGTCGGATGTGCCTTTGTTGTGTATTTAAATGGAATCGTAATTTGTGAAAAACGTTTTAAATTAAACAGTTATAACACTGTCTATCAAGCCGAACTTTCTGCCTTGGATCAAGCTGTTGAATGGTGTTGTAAATCGGAGCATACTGAATTTCATATTTATTCTGACAGTCTTTCTTCAATACATGCCCTTTCCAATCTTTTCCCCACCGATAAATTGATTTATAATATATTCTTTAATTTTAGGCTTTTTAGCAGCAAAGTTTTTCATTTGGGTTGGATAAAATCACACATTGGATTGCGTGGTAATGAAAGAGCAGATTACTTAGCAAAATCCGTCATTTTAGAAAATGTATTTGACGAAGTATTGGATATCCCTGTTCCTCTTTCATATATTAAGCGTTATTTTAAAAATAATATAGTCACAGTATGGCAGAATAACTGGGAAATGAGTTTGAAAGGTAGGGATACCTATTCGGTACTACGCAAGACTGACGTCACTTTTCTCTGTTATTCTCGTGTATCTGCTTATTTTATTTCCTCCCATGGTGCCTTTCCTTATTATTTACATAAAATTGGTAAAAGATCTAGTGACAAATGTAACTGCGGTAGTATTGGAGACGTGAGACATTACTTATTTGGGAAATGCCCATTAATGCCATTTTGTTTTACTTTTATGCGTAATAAAACGTTATCTTGGAACCTTCAAAATGTATTATTATCTAGCTCAAACTATAAAAGACTTTGTGCTATATATAATGAACTGAATAAACTATATTCTTTTATTAAATATAAATTTTGATAGAGGATTTTTGAGTTACATTTAGTACAGACAAACAATTTAGAAGTTTTGTTTCTCCAGTTCATTTTGAAATTTTTGTTCTTATAAATTTGTGTGTGGTTTATCTGTGTATGTGTAGATCTAAATATATTTATTATTATTGTTATATATGTATATATGTATATTTATTTATTTATTTTTGTTGCTTTAGAATTTATTTTTCCTCGTCATTTGTAACCCAAAATGACGTTAAAAGTCTGTTAACTACCTCGACATTTGTTTTATTGACTTATAATTCTGTTACACTTTATTGTTTATGATTTTCTATGTCTTTTGCTCCGTTTCGGATAAGAGGGTGTCTTTGTAATCTTTATTCTTTCATTTTATTTTATTGTATTGTATTGTTTATTTTATTTTATTTTATTTATTTATTTATTTATTTATTTATTATTATTATTATTATTTATATATATATATATTTTAAATTATTTAACTTATTAATTTTTTTTTTCATTGTCGTTGCTATTCTGTCACTGTTTGCTTGCGGTTGTGTCTATGGATGGCGGAGAGGGATTTTCTTCCAGGGGTTAATGCCTTTGCCATTTCTTGGTTGGCTCTCTGGTAGAGTGATCTAGTCCTTGACATGAATTGATGTGGTTTACACTTTGGTGTAAATCGCTCAAAAGGTTGCACTGTTATGCTGCATTTTTCACAATTTCCGCAATAGCTCTATCTCAAGAATTAATGCAGTAATTTTTATCAAACTTGAGATTCAGTAAATTCGTGATATGAATTAGTTCTATTTACATTTTGGTGTCAATTACCTAACAGATGGCGATGCTACGGTGAATTTTTCCCGATTCCTTTAATAGCTCTATCTTAAAAACCAATGCACGAATTTTCATAAAAGGTTCAGGTTTCATAAAAGATTCAGGTATAGCTTGATAAATATTATGGCTGTATATGCTTTGGCATACTTCGCTCAACAAGTGGCGCTTTTATGTTGCATTTTTTCCCGATATTCTCAGTAGTCCTGTTTCAAGAACTAAACGGAATTTAATGCCTTTAAAATATTCACGATGAGCACGAAATGTCATTTAATTTTTGCACTGTGGTAGCGAATTTTAAAGTATTAACATGAATGAGAGAGAAGAAAATTTTGGGATTGTCACATCTGGCTAGTTTTTCTTAATATTTTTGTATTAAGTATTTCGTATTGTATTAAGTAGTTAGTATTATATTTCAGTTTTTGCATAGGTTCTTTTTAAAAGCATTACAATCCGATTAGGGTTCAAAATATTTTTTTTTCTGCTCAAAATCTATAAATTGTAAGGTCTGACAAAGACACAAAACATTACAAAATTTAATGATTTAATTACTTGATATCGGCATCATATAACTTACACAATTTTAATAGAAAAAAACGTTTATTTTATTAGCATATCTAGCTTTTAAAGGGAAGTTCAATGTTTCAGAGTATGTTTTTTATTTTATGTCTTTAAGGGAATCAACAGAGTCGGCTGCCTTGGTTACACACCTATTTTAGGACTCTTACCTGTCTACTTTAACTCATTTGCATCCATAAGCGAAATAATCTGCACATGACGACTGCCAGATGTTATCAGCTGCAGTATAATATGCGAGCTAAAATTTCGCCAGAAGCCTTCCATTCTGATACGCAAATAGATACATATTTGGATCTGTGAAGCAAATATGTATTAATAGATTTTATTTTTTATTTTTTTATCGCAGAAAAACAAAATGTTTTTTTTTTTTTTTTTTTTTTTTTTTTTTTTTTTTTTCAAACGTAGACTTATATTTATTGCTTGTTTTTACATTATTTTTTAATGCGACATAAAGCGCATTTTCTTTGCTCAGAATGACCTACATATAGGGAATTGAAATTTAGACCTTTAGAGTGACAATGTCATCAGCCACAAGATGATATGAGAGCTAAAATTTCTCTAGAAGCCTTCCATTCTGATACATAAATAGATATTTAAATCTGTAAAGAGAATGTATGTTAATAGTTTTTTATTTATTTATTTACTTCGAAAAAGCAAATTGTTATTCTTTTTCAAAGATAGACGAATATTTATGTTTCTTTTATCATACTTCATTATTTTCTAAGGTGACATTAGAGCGTGTCTTCTTTTGCCCAAAACGGGAATGCATTAAAATAATTGAATGTAGACCTTTTTTAGCGACAAAGTCTCAATTTTTTAAACTACAGAACTTTACAATGTGTCTCTTCCTTTTTTGACTCCTCACAGAAGCCAAAACTGCTCGGTATAGTTTATACTGTATAGTTTATACCATATACTGTCCGATTTACATAATTACGTGTAAAGATTTGTTTAGGATTCGTCATCAGTAACTGAATAATTGATTATGAGTACCATTAAAGGTTTTACGAATCACTTTTCTTTAAATGCATTATTTTAATATGCGCTCGATTGCGGAAAATTAACCCTAAGATCAGATGGCACCTCTTTGTTATATTGGTCTCGAAAATGAAACGCCAAATAACATGTCATCATAGTCATATTTGATGTACAGGCTACTCTTGTTAATTTGAAATCGGATAAATCGAATCTTCGCTTAATTCGAACTAAACATGAAGTTCAATGAAATTTCAATGGAGAATAACGTTAATAATCTTAATTTATTCGAACTCATTTTTTCTTGACTTCATTTAATTCAAACTTACCAGAATTTCGATTTTTCATGTTTCCTTTCTTTCTCATGGACTTCAGATCCTTTGAATAACTTTCTTTCTTTGATTTTTGTGAGAATTGTTCCGAATGATTATACATATAAACCTATGCATTTGATATCCACTTTCTTAAAGGCCCGTCTGTCCGTCAGTGACACCTCACATTTTTCTTCGATTGTGCGTGTTTCTATTCCTTTAATTAGTTTATGTCTTTATATTTTTGTGATTTAATTTTAAGTCATATTCTAATGATAACAGACGAAATAAATTTAAAAACATTTTCTTCTCATAGTTTCCATAATTCGAACATTTCTTATGGTTCCGACGAGTTCGAATTACCGAGAGCCGACTGTATATGTTGTTTCTTGACATATTTATATAACTTACAGGCAAATATGACGCATGCAAGGCTAAAATATATAACATGTGAGTACGATGTATGTATGACATGTAATTCGCAAATATTACGCACATATTGACGCACATTGCATATAAAATTTTATTTTTTTTTTTATTTTTTAGATGCGGTAATTTAAAATGTTTATAACTCGAAAATATTATCTGTAGAATTTAATTTTCTTTCATTTAAATAAACAGAAATGTATAAGTTTTAATTTTGATTCAGCATTTAAAAAAATATTAATTAAAAAAAATCTTCAGAAAGGTTTCCGAGTAGTTTTACAGTGTACTAGGGTGACTATCACAAAATGTCGGATTTTGATCATCTGAGATATTCAAAGTACTCATTTAAAACAATTCAAAATTTCAAGACGTAAATTTATATTCCATTGAAAAATAAAGGATTTTCAGTGTAAAATTGCTAAAATTTTAAGAACTTAAATAATAAGTTATTTTTCGTGTAATTATATGTCATTTCTTGGCATATGTATGCCAGGATAATGACAATTTCATTCTAAAACATTTTTACATTCTTGGGGGGGGGGGTCTAATATTTAAATTTTACTTAAAGTAACATGTTCTCAATATAGTAGCTCAATTTTGATGAAATGTTCAGTTTAATTTGCTAATTTATGGAAACCAGGACAATGATATAATAAAAGTCTTCTCAATTTTAGTAAAGACATTAATTGCATCACTTTCAAAGAAATATCTAAAAGATCTTGCTGGTAATTATGATTTTACTACTTCTCACTTGAACT
This sequence comes from Maratus speculifer, assembly GCA_964019185.1. NCBI lineage: Eukaryota > Metazoa > Arthropoda > Arachnida > Araneae > Salticidae > Maratus > Maratus speculifer. Next base: position 66,871,313 of record OZ025295.1, read on the forward strand.
ATCTCAAAAATAAGAAGAATTTCTCTGCAGTGCCATATTTATACCTGATAAAGAACTAAAATGAGCATATCAGGAAAATGACATTCATTTAAATGACAATCATATTTAATTATAAAAAAAAAAAATTGAAAAATATAGAATTTGTTTAATTTTCTCATGTACGTCGGCTCTCGTTAATTCAAACTCGTCGGGACCACAAGAAATGTTCGAATTATGAAAATATGAAACGAAAACATGCTTAATAGAGTACTATTAAAAAGGAATTAACGTTATAATGTTTTTTTTTATTTATTTATTTCGTCTGTTATCATTAGAATATGACTTAATATTAAATTGGAATGTATAAATACGTAAACTAATTGAAAGATTAGAAACAAGCACAATGGAAGAAAAATTTAAAGCGTCTCTGTTAGACAGACAGGGCACTAAGAAAGTGGATATCAAATGCATTGGATTATATGTATACTTGTTTGGAACAATTTTCTCAAAAATCAAAGAAAGAAAGTTATTCGAATGATCTGAAATCCGTGAGAAAGAAGAGAAAAATGAAAAATCAGAATCCTTGTTAATTCGAATTAAACAAAGTCAAGAGAAAATCAGTTGGAATTAATGAAAATTTGTAACATTATTCTGCCATTGAAAATTTTGGGACTTCATATTTAGTTCGAATTAAGAAAAGATTCGAATTATCCGATTTGAATTAACGAGAGTCGACTGTATTTGTTTTATAAGGCATAAATATTAATTACAAATTTTAAAAAAAGTAGAAAAATTTACATATACAGTATAAAAGAAGGCCCTTTACTTTGCACACATCACAGTGTAACATGCCAGGAAAATGCCGATCTAAAATTCTCTTTTAATTCCTTTATTTATGTTATTAGGAATGTAATGTCTCGTGAAAATACTTCTGAGGATATTTTCTATTAGAATGTATCAGAAGAAATTGCATTATATAACATTCAATAGAAATTTTACTGTGCCGACTGTAATTTCCGTAATTTTTTATATTCACCCGTTAATTCATTTACTCAATCAGGAACATTAATTTTCCGAATGCTATCTATCAAATCTTAACAAAACAATTTCATGTTCAACAAGCAGCTTCAGCAGACAAATATGATAGATTATTGTATTAAAATTAATACTAAAATTAATGTTATTCAGTTACGTAGCTAAAAATGTTCAGTTGAAAATTGATGCCATCCAAAAAACTGATATGCTAGTTTGAAAAAACTCATTAATATTTTACACAAACTATTCGGAAATATTTCCGAAAATCAAAATAAATAATAATAATAATAATAATAATAATAATAATAATAATAATAATAATAATAATAATAATAATAATAATAATAATAATAATAATTTTGCTTTTAAAAATGCTTTTTTAAATCTCGAAACTGTATTAATTTCTGAAATTTTAAAGATGAAGAACGCTTTTCGGAGTCGTGGGAAACTCGGAAGAGGTTGTTGTATCATTTTGTTAGTGGTTATATTCCATTTTCCAATGTATATACATACATACATGCACACACACACACACACACACACACACATATATATATATATATATATATTAAAAATTTGCAAAATGGTTTTTCCTTTTGGTCTAGAGATCTGATCCATACCTAAATCCATGTGACGTTCGGATTTTACTGATTTCCTGATTAGTCCATGTTTAACGTCCAGAAATAGAATACTTCTGTTGCTACGATGACAAAAAAAGCATAACTCAGAAATAAATTGACATAAAGCTTTCAACTAAATTGCATTTAAAAATACATTTTCCCCCTGCACAACGGCGTAAAAATTGAAAATATGCGATGTTTAAATGTTTAAAAATTCGCAGTACTGAAAATTGTAAAACTGAAATTTCATCTCAATTTTCTTTTATGATTGGTTCAGGAATATTAATGTTTAATCCATGGAGTACGTAATAAATGACTCTGTTATTAAATAACCCACGTTTTGATCATAAAAAAATTATGTTTATATATTAGTATTATTTTAAATGTAGAATTTATTTATAAATCTTAAATTTTAGTCTTTGAAAAAATCATTTTCCAAATGGTCCTTGTAATTTGTTAAATTATCTTTTTCATGCTTTTATTTTTTACTTCCTTCTATCTTTACAAGAAAGAAGTATTACATTTGCAAAAAAAAAAATTAACATCCAGTTTTTTTTTCTTTTTTACAACTTACGGTATTTGTTATTCAATCTGTGTCTTTCATTTTACTGAATTTAAAAAAATAATTAAACAATATATATATCTTTCCTCATTATTATTATTATTATTATTCTAATAATGGAACATGTATTTTATTGAATTTCACTATTTTAGTTTTGTGTGCACTTTTACTCTGACATTTACTTCAAACTAAACTTTCACATTTCAGAAACATATTATTTGAATTTTCTCTTTTTTCCTCTGTCAGATCTGAGATATCACAATTCTTTTGAATCTTAAATCGTTGGTCATGTTATGAGCATTTCTATCACGCAAGGCTTAAAAAATCGTTAATTTAGATTGACCTTCAAATTTCCTTGTTTTTCTTTAAATATAAACTGTATTGCATTTCATCTTAAAAGAAAAAATTAATAATAATCGTCATTATGTGCACTTTTTTTACTAGTGTACAGGGATAGGAACGTTCGCACGCGACAAATGACGTCCCTAAAAAACACGCGAGTAATGACGGAGTAAAACATACTGCACGTAAAGTACGTGTTAGTACCGATTCTACATATCTTATGGTCTTGTTCTTTAATTGTATTCCATTTAATAGAATAATATAAAACAGTCTATAAATGATAAAGTGTCGATTTAAGATTCAGATGCGTTATGTAGATCTATTTTTTTTTTTTTTTTTTTTTTTTTTTTTTTTTTTGTGTGTGTGTGTGTGTGTGTGTGCGTGCGTGATTTTACAAAACTGTCCATAAAAGATGCAATGTCAGCGGTAAGTTTGGAATTATTATTTAAATGCAAATTTTAGTGAATTTTGTGGAATCATGCAAAAGTATAGCGATATCGATGATAATTATACATGTGTTATGTAAATTAAACGTATATAAATGTGTTTTGTTAAAAAAAGTTATATAAAAAAAAAAGATGAGGTGCGCACGACACATGCATTACGAAAATGTAATGTTTAGAATCGTATTTTGTTTAGGTGAATTAATCAAAAAAGCAGTATGTAAACAATGAAATATCCATGACAATTCTTCATGCATAATGTAAGTCAAGTCTTGCCCGTGTTTTGTTTAAGGTATCCGAACACCTTTAAAACGTAATTTTCGATCAAAATATTAATTTTTCATTTTTGCAATAATAGTAAAATTGAAACTTTTATATAACGAAATCTGTTTACATTTTGTCTGTATCTAAAATAGAACCCGAGTTGCAGCCGTTTAAAATTACATCTTTTTTGCAAGCTTTTGAATTGTGTTTTAAAGTTATTTTTAGATTTTTCTGAAAATGAAATTTTTTAGATTTTTACTATACGCAAAACATCTGAAAACAAAAAATTACGCATGAAATTACACGATATTTTCTGTACTTCTTTTACAAATGTTTTTGAATTGACTACATTCATGATAATATATTAAATAGTTTTATACTTTTAGTGATATAAATGATAAACTTGAGACAAATTTTGCGAAATTTTCATTACATTAGTACTTTAACAACCATATCATCTAAGATAGAAATGTGGTTATAATGTGCGTAGTCTAAGACCTACAGAAAGTTATTTTGTTTATTATGCAATTTACAAAATATCAATACATTGTTTTATTTTTGAGTTATCACGTTTTGTGAAATGTCAATTTTTGACATAATTTTGACTATTTTTCTCTTTAAAAATATTTCTGGATAATTGCTAATTTTTTTATATATTTTTTCAAAGTTTTAAGGTAAATGTCATAATAAAAAATGAATAACAAGAGAAAATTTCATATATTTCAAACAATCACTTCCGAAGGTGTGCAAGTACTTTAAATGTATTTTACAAAATGGTTCATAAATGATATCTCGATGAAAAATCTTCAAATAGATTTTTAAACAATTTCTGATGGCTTGAACCAGTTTTTGGTGCCTTAGTCAATTAAACATAAAATGGTGAAATCTGTGTCTGAGCTATAAATGTTGGAGCGAGATTTCAGCATCTTATGATTGCAGCTACTGACACACCAAAAGTTTGTTCAACTTTACTGTTAAGTTTTCAACAGTGTCTTATGTAAATACAATTGCTTCAGCCGAGATATATTTAATTAATTTTATAAAAGAGTGTGTAAAAGATGAGATAACAGATAATGTGTATGCTATATTGCATTATCTAATAAAAACATTTGCATTTGACTTCAGTGAAATCTACTGTTGCCAGGTCAGGTGTCAGAAATACTGGTACAGACACTTCTAAATCGAGACAAAGTCTATCAAGAAATACTTTGTTAAACGTTAAAATTTCATTGTTTCTAAGGTTTAAAAGCTGTACAATCACACTTGTTAAGATGAAAGCCTGTTAAAAATTATTTTTTTTACGTTATGCCTCAAGATTCCATCTCAGAACGTTTTATTGTGTTAAATAAACACAACAATCTTATACAGTAAAACCTGTAAAAGTTAAATCGCTATAAAATGAAGCAAAATTCCAATTTTGCAGATAGAATTGTATTGTATTCTTATCGTTAGTGATAATGGAATTTTTACTTTTAAAACAGAATTACTTAAAAAAGAAAAAAAGAATTTGTGCATCATTAAAAATCGGGACTTCTGGCATCCTGCACAGTGGTTACGTGCAACAGGTTTTGAAACCACTGAGTGTTCAAGGCACCACGCCGCTAATCGCGTGAGAGCGTAGGAGGTTGTATGGGTTCGATTTCCACTGGCTCCATTACACGCACTCTTTGTGTGGAGCTCCCGGTTGTCTTATGTTGTAAAATTTCTTTGTGCTATCTCGTCCCAGTATATTGACGTTGACTTGGGCTTTCATATAGAACACACAAGTGAATGAGATGCTACAGTTTGCTTTTCACGAATAACTTTACGTGGAGTGATTGTTTTAAGTGGCAGTCGAACAGACAAAAGACAACAAGAAAAGGATAGTTGTAAAAAGTAAAATTATTTGCTTTTATTCCAATAGATAATAGATATATAGACAGAAATTTGGCGTACAAGAAGAGTTCAAGGTGAAGACTCTACAAGACAGGCCTTTGCATCACGCAAAATGTCCTCAAGACTCGAGCTTTCACAGAAAAGTCGATTGTAATTATTGCACAGAATGATGTACTGAAGTGAAGAAAATGGATTTTTCTTGAGATCTGACCAGTCTTTTGAGTTAAAAGATGTAAAATGTTTCGCCTTGAAATCTTCTGGCTGAAAAAAATAAATATAAAAGATTAATTAATTAAGATGAGAGTGTACAAATAATTTTTAAACAAAAAATAAATTCGACAATTAGCTGATTTTAACAAGAATAGTTTGGTACACAGAATATTTTAAATGTAAATCTTTTGTTGTTATCTATATTTAATTTAATTTACGCTGTGGTCTAACGTTGTTACTAAATTTTTTTGCATTATAAATAAAAATATTATAAATAAGTGTCTATAAATAAAAGGGTGGCTCATACTCAGATTAGACAATTTTGTCGATCAATTCGTATTCCCCAACTTGACAATATTGATGTGGAAAAATTTGATTAGACGAAAGAGACTAATTAACAAAAGAATATCCTGTCGAGCACGTTAGAGAGCATTACATGACACCTATTATATGGCGAAATGCCATATAATAGAAAAACTTTATTGGTCCTACACTGTAAAAAAAAAAAAAAAAAAATCTGTAAAGGTACTAAACATTTTCTAGGAAACTGGGATTCCTAGAACTTTTCTTGTAACGGTAACAGCAAAAATTCAAGTTTCAGAATAGATTACATGAATTTTTCCTGTTTTCGTTACATGAAAAGTTCTTGGAATCCCAGTTTCCTAGAAAATGTTTAGTACCTTTACAGAATTTTTTTTACAGTGTATGTCATCAATATCTTATTTTTAAAGGCTATTTAGTTTCCAGCATAGCTCTTGTTGGAAACTCAATAGACAATTATACATTAAGATTTTTGATGTGCCACTGTATAAATAATAATAATAAAGTCGAAGGTATACATTTATAGATACGTACATAACGACAAAAATCGATGCATATTTTTTCTGTTGTTTAAAAAGAGGTGTCGTAATATAAGTTTAATATGAAATATGCAATTCATAATGATATTGTTCACCAATCTATCGAAACAACTAATTAATTTTCAGTCTGCTGTTTTTTGAGTGTAGAGATATCCATTTATCTAATAATCAGAACGCAAGTTTTGGTTTAAAGTCCCTTTCCCGTCTCAGGTTCATAGTATTTCAAGGTTCGTTTAAACAGGGATACCGACTGATTAACTCTTAATTTATAACTACAGCAGCTTCAAGTTTCAATACTTTGACAGATAAAGTAACAACCTGCACAAATTTGTGATCTAATCTAAAAGAATATTATGGTTCAGTATTGCGTCATTTCATGGTCCATGTAAAGTACCAAATCAAAATAAAGCATTTCACCATTTTATGGCTACAGATACTACAAAATCAAAATTTAATTCAGAACCCACCACGAAATGTTTAACAGTACATCCCATGCTAGTATTTATATTCAAAAAAGAAAGAAGAAAAGAAAATTTTTTGAAAATTTTACTGTTACTCACTTTATAATAAAAAAACTCGTTTAAAAAGGTATTTAAAAGTTTATTATTTATTAGTTAATTAAAAATTAATTCATTTAAAATATTTTTGAACTACGTGTATAAAAAAGCTTAATGCTTTTTGTTATATAGAATATCCTACTTTTTGTAATTTACACTCCTTTATCACATAAATTATTGTATCATTTCGTAAATTTCTTATTGTAATGTGAATATTTTAATGCACTTTAATATCATTTGTTAAATTCTAGTTATTTATTTCACATAAACATTTGCATCTTTAAAAAGTGAGAGTTTTACAAAGAGTATCTGTTACGTCTATTTAAAAAAGTATATATAAATGACGCCATAGTATACAACCAAAAATATTTCTTATTCAGGAAAATTGATCCCATGATTTTTTTTTTTCACTGAAATATCCTTGTTTTGAAAGTTTTAATACGCATAATAGTGTTTTTTTTTCACATTTGATTTCGATGACTGTAAGAAAACCTGTGTTTTAACAATAGTAACGCTTTCAAAAAATCATAAAAGAGAGAATTCTTTTGATTGCACAAAAAACACCTGTTCAAATAAATGTGATATATATTTTTCTTTTCAATGCATTTCTAATCATCCTTTAAAAGCAGATACAATGTCACTACATGTGATTTCCTGGATTTTATATTCGATATGAAATGTATATTTCATATACAATGTTCCAGATTTTATGTATTTCAGAGTAACACATCTTTTGGTAAACATTCTGATAATGAGTATGAAACAAAATAAAGAAACTGTTGCCATTATAGGGAAAAACAGAAAACAACCAAAAACAAATTCTAAAAACTATAAACTTGGGACGCCTAGAATATATTGTATAATTGCAACCCAGGTTACAGATAAAATTTTAGTAAGATTACTGTAATTTTAGTAGATCCGTTTGTAATGTTACAGATATCTGTAGCTTTACAAAAATTATTTTTTGTAGAGTTACATCTTTTCTTGTACAGTGTACAGATAAAATACTAGTAAATATAGAAATTTGGGCAACTTTACACTTGTACACTGTAATATATATATATATATATGTGTGTGTGTAAAGTTATTAAGGTTTCATTAGCAGATTTGTATTCCAAGAACTTTTCTTATAACGGTAACAGCAAAAGCTCATGTAACCTTCCTCGTTTACATGAAATTTTACTGTTATCGTTATATAAAAAGTTCTTGGAATACAAATTTACTAGAAAAAATTTTAGTAACTTTACAGTTTCTTTATTCTTTATTCTTTTTTTTTTCTTTTTTTCTTTTTTTTTTCTTTTTTTCTTTTTTTTCCTTTTCTTTCTTTCTTTTTTTTTTTTTTTTTTTTTTCAGTGTAGGATTACAGATTTTTTTTTTTACATTGTATGTCTGAGTGTTTTGATATCCCAAAACCACAACTCACATATGTATATGGCAGTGGGGTTTCAGTAATAAACATTTCAAATGACTAAAACGGTTGTTTTTTTATTGGGATACCCACCTGAAGAAGTTGGAGGCACAGCAGTGTTGGTGACTTAACCTCCCTCTTCCTCTTCTGCTCCCTTGGTGAGGATGTTGGCGAATTTCTTGATGTCAATGAGTCCGTTGTTGTCAATGGGAGCTTCGGCGAGGGCTTCCTCAACCTGAAATTAAAAAAAAATATGTTTTCTTTAACATATGATTAATTTTTAAAACAGTTTCGATTTTTTACATTAATTTTTAAAGCTGTTGTTATAATTATTTAAACAATGTTTAAAATTTTTTTTTAGAAACTTTAAGGGTTCCAAAAAACAATAGGTTAGTTCCATGGGTCTCGTAGTGTAAGTCACTTGCTACGATTTTTGGCTATATTTTAAAATGGAGAAATGTGACTTATTTTATTACAGATATTTTATTAAGAGCCTACACTAGTAGCTCAAAAAGATCCGGATGATAGCGTAAAGTCTATGGGGGCGTTATTTTCAAATATCTTGCTCAAATTTTAATATTTTTACATGTTTTCTTTTTTTTTTCTTTTGCATAGGATAGCTGAGAACGATCTACAATCGGGCTAGTTTTTATTTTTCCGATTTTGGTTATATATTTTTTATATTATGATAGTTTCAATTTCAGAACCGGTTCCAACCGGCTCCAAAAGTTGAAGTGATTTGTTTTTTTAATTTGAAACCAAAATTGGCAAAGTAAAAACTAGCCCGGTCGTAGATCGTCCTCAGCTATCCTAAAAATAAAAAAATGTAAAAATTCTATAATTTGAGCGAGATATTTGAAAATAACGCCCCCATAGACTTAACATTATTATCCAGGTGCTTTTGAGTGACTAGTGTAGGCTCTTAATTAAATAAATCCAAGCAAAGGTTTCGAAAATAACGGTGGTCAACAAGTAAAGTGGTTATCAGCTGTGTGACTTAACCTACAAAAAGCCATGAAATTAGCCAATAATAGATTTTTAAAAATTTTCAACGGAATTTTCCTTTGTAAAATTTATATCGAGCAGGTCTTAAATCATTAGTACATTCATGTAAGACTTGATATAAATTTCCTCGCAATAGACATGATAAATAGTATGAAAGTAATATTTCAAGTAAAAACTTAAAGCGCTTCAAATAATGATCCTTATTAACAAAGTTCAACTGTTTGAACAAGCTCGAAATGTCCCGTTAAAAGAAAAATTACGTAGTCTAAATGACTATAACAATCTGCTTATTTTACACTTGATGCTGTTGCAGTAACAGTAGAGTTAGTTGCTAATACCTGGCATCTTATTCAATTATACGTAAGAAAACGCTTAATTAATACAAATGATCTCTGTGCCAGGAACTGTTAAAGAAAATGAGAGAGTTATTAAGGAAATTAGAAACTTACTTCAGCTTCAGAGAATTTCTCTCCCCAGGTGGTAAGGGCACGTTTTAGCCTAAAAAATTAAAGCAAAAATCATTATAAAATAATGCAAGATTTAATAATTTCACATATTCAAAGACAGATTTTTAAATAAGAATAGTATTTTATGCAACAGGAATAAGGTATGTGTTATGCAAATGTTAAAGCAAATTTTTCTTTAAAGGACCACGTATAGCTGTGGAAACAAACGGCTTTTTTATTCGCGCGTATCAAAGTTTAATTTCTAATTTAAAATATTTCATATGGAATTGTATATGTGTCTGCTGTGTTCTGAAGAAAACTATGAAGCTAGGCAGGAATTTATAGTTAGGCATTTCGAATCCCGATTTAATATTTTTTGTTACTTTTTTTAAATTTATATTTTTATGCGAATCTTATCCTTTTTTTTTTGCGGAGATTTTTTTTTTCGTAATCCTGTTTTAATCTTTTAACTCAATATAGTAACTTTTGTTATTGAAAAGAGGATAAGATACATTCTGAAATCGCACAGCGATTATAGAATTTTTCGTGGTTTTTAATGTAATTTTCAGAGTTTTTTCGCGATGACATAACTTTCTCGCACCATACAACTTGACAGACCGATTGCGTTTTAATAAGCGAAATGAGTTTTAACTAATTTTGGAATTTTAGCCGTGAACTTGATGACAGGGTTGTTTACGCTGCCGCTTCCCGATCTGTCTCTCGAGGGCCATCAAAGACAATTAAAGATAGTTGCTTGCTTTTCGAGCCATTCTTTTTTCCATTCCTTAGGTTAACATTGAGTCGTTCAATTTCAAGGCAACTTTGATGTCTTGTGTAATAGCATTTTTAATTTCTCAAATAATTGCTGCCAAAAGACTTAATGAATAATAAAAAGTGAAAAATAATGTTGAAAGTAGAAAGTGCTAATAGTAAAAAAATATCCGTAAATAAGTATTGATTTCACTCCTTTGAATTTCCATATAATAAAGAAAAAATTGTTTTAATATATTTTATATGTTTATTTCAATTCACATGTATTTTTGTTTGAAGATGGTGCAAACGTGTAATATGACCTACGGTCGAGTAACCCGATTTTACCCAAAATTAATCCTAATTTTTTACCTTTCAGATCGGGTTCGGAATGTGCTAATTTTAAATGTTTCAGATTCTGAATGTAAATGGTTCTGCAAATGAATCGGATTTTGACTGTCTCTTGTCTGCTTCGGATTGACTCCAAATTTCAAAAGAATTTTTTTAATATTTTTCAAATGAGAAAAAAAATTATATACAATAAAAAAATACAGTAAAAAAATTATATTACACACATTAATTTGAATAATAATGTGTATATATGCATTAACTTTTATACAAAAAAAAGTAATAAATAGCATTGATATTGGAGATACACATTGTAAGATTATTTTTCTATACTTGTATTAAAATATGAATTAATTTTTCTTTCATTGTGAATTCGGGTTCGGATTGAAGTTCATCGAATTTGCATCTGGTTTTGAGGCTGGTATTTGATTATCTATTCATTTTTGTCGTTTCCGAGTTAACTTTAAGGAGAAATATCAGTACACTTACGTTTCCTCTTTGCATTTTCCGTCTCCTTCATCATACATGTTGAATGCGTTGACAATGACGTCCTCTTCATCAGCGCCTGTGTAAAACGAAGAATAAATTTGTTTTAATTCATCACTTAGAAAGAACTTTCGTGCAATTTTATCAAAACAGAATTCTTTCGTGCAGTTGTTCTTGGAATACTAAATATTTTAAATATTTTCCATATAAAATATTTTTATTTAAATATTTTCCTTAAATATTTTCCATGTAAAGTGAAAACTAGTTCAAAATTAGTTTTTAATTTCTTAGTTTCATTTCTTAATCGTTTTGGAAAAGCATTATATATGATTAAAGTTTTAATTTTTTAATTTTTTATTGATGTTGATCACTAGCGTATAAATTAAAATATTTGTGAAAGGCACATGTAATCATTCACGTAAAAAAGAAAGAAAGAAATGAAAGAAAATGAAAAAAAAAAAAAAAAAAAACAGAAGGAGGAGAAAAGTAAGAAAAAAAAGGAAAATTAACAATTAGAATTATCAATAACAATATCGGAGAATAACGAATCGCTAATTTTTTTCAGAAATATGCATTAATTAATCATTAATAAACAGATTGATTATTAAAGATAACGTACGAAATTTATAATGTAATCATTTTAGATAGAGGATTTAAGATATTGAATTTAAAAGAGTTGCGATTGAACTGTTAAATTAATGAAACAAGGATAGGCATAAAAAATGTCTTTCCAGAATTGATTTCTCAAATACCAAAGACATAAAATAATATTATTTGGGACAACTTAATTCGAATGACTTAAGGATGGAATAAAAAATCCTCTTTTAATCGGGAAATGATTGAACCCTACGAGCTTCTCTCTTTTCTACGATTATCATATTTTCTCGTATTTAATAAGCACGTCGTTTTTGATAGACGATTATATATATGTATATCGTGTATAATGCACACTGTACTATTGTAATGCTGCAATCTGATAAAAATCCAGAAATGTGGGGGAAAAAACAGAAATCCTGATTTGCATTTCTCTCCCCCCCCCCCCTTCAAACCGAAATTGCAATATTCATTTGTGTATATATTCGCTCTTTACTAAAATATTATAAAATTAAGGCTTTTGCCATGTGTATTTTGCTCTCATTTGAAAATTTGCTTCAAAATAGGTTCGACACCTGAAGTCGTTACAGTATATTTTTTCATAATACATAAATTTCAACCCCAAAAAGCACAATTATCTTTTTTTTTATTTTTCATAACATTTCTACAATTTAATCATAATATCTATACATTGTGTTTAGTGACTTAAAGAAAGTATGTGTGGTTCCACATAATATTCGGAAATATTCCGTACGTAATTAGCACACCTTTTACTTAAGCCTAAAATTATAGGAAAAAAGTATGGGTAAACCGTGAGAAAATATAATATATATGGTAAAAACAACTTGTGTGGGAAATTAAATCATTAAAAATCAAGGTTTAAGCATACAATAAATCGAGGAATTTGAACATAAACAGACGTGTGTGACTCACATCATCAGTCTAAAAATCAATGCATAAAATCAGAATCCCCCCCCCCCTCCAACTTCTGCCGTTGCTGGGGATTCTGATTTTATGCATTAATTTTTTCATTAATAGATGTGAGTCCTGGTACTCATGAAACGTATAACGTCTGTTTATGTTCAAATTGCTTTATTCATTATGTGCTTAAACGTTGATTTTTAGTGATATACTATATTTAGTTGAATATATTTGTTATTTGAGTTATTATATTGGTTTATATTTATTATTTGATTTATTGCATTTACGTTTCGTAAGTACCAGGACTCAGATCATCAGGGTAAAAATCAATGCATAAAATCACCCTCCCCCTCAATTTCTGCATATGCCGGGAATTCTGATTTTATACATTAATTTTTTTACTGATGATGTCAGTTCTGATATTCATGAAAAGTATACGTATGTTTATGTTCAAATTTCTTTATTTATAGTATATTTAAAGATTGATTTCTAGGGATATAGTATATTTGGTTGAATACATTTATTAGTTTGATTTATATTTACTATTTGATTCATTAAATTGGTTTACATATATTATTTGATTCATTAGATTGATGTATATTTATTACATGATTGAACAAAATCTTATTTGATTCTCTATTACACAAAGGTATGTTTCATATTTTTTCTAGGCACTTACCGGCTATCCTATCACCGAAGATGGTAAGGAACATGGTGAAGTTGATGGGGCCGGGGGCTTCAGCGACCATGGAATCCAACTCAGCCTCCGTGCAGAGACGGCCTTAAAAAGAGAATACACAAAGGTATTCAAGACATTCAGACATGTTACCTCAGAATACATGTACAGTCGTGTAAAGGAAAAAAAATAAAAGAATACTCCTGCAATAACTTTGCTTTTCAGGGAACAAAAATGCGATTGGTAACAATCGGCTTATAATGTTGTCTGCAAATAAATGCTATACATATTAAATTTTGCTTAGAGATCGTTTTACAAATTATACCAAACTTTAAAAATGTTAGTACAAATATTTAATTTTAACTTCGTATTGGGATTCTTGGTTAAATTTTATCTTTGAATATCAAACGAGAAACCAATCCTTCCAGAAGTTTAGAAATTATGCAGATTTAAATTTGGAACTCATAATGTTAAATTCATCTGTAATCTTTTGTAAAAACATTGTCATATGTGTAGTTTTTTTAAAAAAAAGAATAACTCAAAAAGTACTTGGCGAAATTTTAGATTCGTTTGAAGTTTCTAGAAAACAATTTCTGTTTTTTGAAGAAAAAAAAATATATTGGTTAAAATTCTTATATTTTTCGAAAATATGTAAGTTTTGAAACTAATTCTCCGAAAAAAAGTATGAATTGCAACTTATAACTCTTTAAAAAGAAAAATCAATTTCTAAAACCTTCAATTACCTGAATTCAAAGTTATAGCTCATTCGAACCAAGTAATTTTAGAATTATACTTAAAATTATACTGTACTAATTTCAATGTGTTTTCAACGATTAAAATTTTATTTAACATTAGGAATTTCAAACATCAAACATCAGTAATATCTAAACTACTTCACTTCCCATTCAGTATTCGAATGTAAATTTTGCTGACGATTTCAAATATAATATAAAATCCAGCCGTTGTATAAAAAAATTTAAAGTACGGTGTTAAATTTACATGTAGACGGCCCCTTAAGAAAAGTTTAAGTGCAACCTTAATTAATGGATGTTATTACCTATCGACTAATACAACTCAAATTTTAAAGACTTTCGACAGAGTTAGTACAGAATTCTTCACTTTTCTTTACCCTTTAACTGTACATCAATAAATATTTGATTTTTAAACAAGACATACAATGTACATACAAGATAATTTAAAAGGATTACACAAATTTTAAGCAGTGGTAGTATATATCAAAATAAACATTTGATATATATCTATTAATATAATATCAAAGAGCCCTGAAGGTAAGTACTTACATTACTTCTCGAGGTATATTTACATTTCGTGCAAAGAAAGATTAGTCTATTTATTCCGTTAAAATATATTCACTACAATAAAAATTATGAACAAAAATCAGAATTGAAATTCCCGTGATACATTCTGTATTTTTTGACTGAATAAATGAACTGTGAACTTAAAGTTTTTGTAATATTGCTCATTACCGCTACTACCTTTTAAAGTTTTCCATTTTTAAAAAACTTTTTTAATTAATAAGAAATAATAAACTCTTATTAAATTTTTTTATTGTATATTATGAAATCTTCAGTGTACTATGTAATTGTGTATATTGTAAATGTATATTGTGTATTAGGAAATTTGAAACTGTACACTTGGTGATAATTAGTGGAATAAAACTTTTATAAAATATATCTTATTTGTGTTCATTAAAATTTCACTTACATGAAGATCAGTTCTTAATTAATAATGCAATCACAAAGTAACTTGTTTTAGTTATAATTTTACACTCTTTATAGAACTTCAAAATTATAATAATGGTTACTAAATCTTGTCACGTGATTAAAACTTAACACTGTGGCAATGTCAGAAAAACAAATTATAACAATAAACAACTGACCGTATGAATATCAGTAAGAAAATTGTTTACTCAATGAGTGTGAATTGAGTTATTTCGAATGTGTGATTACTATTCGAAATACTTTAGATTGATTACTATTTTTTTCGTTTTAATCATTTATATATATTTTTTTATATGAGAAATATCTCTTACTACTAAAATTATACTCAATGCAATGTAACAGTATTACAAAATTACACGATTGGCTTAATCTTTAATTTTAATGAGCAAAAGCTGTCTTGTCAATTTCTGTAATTATTTTAAAGTATTTTATCGACTAATAAATAAAAAAGGAAAATTCTAATAAAAATAAATAGATTTTAACCTCATTTGCAAAAAATTGTAATCTAAAAACACATTAAAAATGAATAAAACTTAAAATTAATCCTATATAATCCCCTCCGTTACATATAACTTCACACCTCACTTTCTAAAATCATTATAATCGTAAATGTAAGTAAAATCTTTATAGTTACTCGGAATAAATCTCGTGGTTGAGTTAATTTTAAATAAAATGAATAAAATAATGTTATTGCTTTTCTATTTTTCTTACTAATATTGTCTTTTTGTTTAGATATAATCTTTTAAAAGTTATCATTAAAAAAAGGATAATGGAAAAAACGCTTGAACGTGTTTTTAGATTAAAATATTATGCAAATGAGGTCAAATTCCATTTATTTTAGTAAATTTTTTCTTTTTTTATTCATTAGCTGATAAAATACTTTAAAATAAATATAGATAATAAGAGAGCTGTTTTTCATTCAAATTAATGGATAAGCCAAATCGTAACTTTTTGTAACACCATTACATTTTATACAGACCGATTAATCCTTATTTCTATGTAAGAATAAATTTAAAATGAGAATGACAATTTTGTCACAAGTTTTGAATTGTTATTAAGAATTCTCTACTGCGTACTATTTTGGGCAAATGTGTGCTCTGTGTGATGACTGATGATGTGTTTTTTTGTTTTATTTATCGGCGCCCGCTCTTGAGTCACGTGACCAGCGGACGAGTGTGTGTGGAGAGGAAGGGGTTACGAACGGAGAGAGAGAGGTGTGTGTGCGGAGGTAAGAGGGAGACCTGCGAATGTCTGATGCAGGTAAACAGAATAAAAATATTATCCAAAAAATGGGATATGTATGTGCTTCGGGCACGAGATTGTTCTGTTGTGGAAGAAGAGTAGTTAGAAGTTCTTGTAAGAAATATACAATCCGGATCTTTATATATATATTTAATTGTGTGTGTTCAAGTCTTGCTGTGTTAGTCCATCTTGTGTGTTCCATCTGTCAAATAAACTTTTGTGTTTTTTTGTCAAGCCGGATTCTTTGGATTATTTCAACATAAACAGGTGTTCCGTAGAATTTATGAAGAAAATAGGAAGAGCGTATATCACACGCTCTCTTCGCAAGAACCAGTGGTAAGTGAAACTAATTTTTGTTCTGGAAATAAAATTGAAAGATATAACTTTTATGCATTATTTGAAGAAACATAAATATTAGATTAATGAATGTTACAATGATTCTAAAGAGATAATCGGATTAGAATTGAAAACAAGTATTGTTCTCAGTATGTTCTAGTGTATGATTATAATGAATGATTATATTATTTAATGATTATAATTATTGATAAAGATAGTAATAGTTAAGAAAAAGAACATGTTTACAATTAAAGGGTTAAGAAAAGAAGACCTGGTCATAGTAGCTACAGAATTAGGATTGAAAGTAGAGCCAGATCATAGAATAGTGGATTTAAAGGCATTAATCGAAGGAAGCGAACAATACGAGAAGGATTTCGATTTCGTAAAAGAATTCCTTGTTACAACGGTATCAGACCGCATTTCAAAAGAGAAACAAGAGGCAGAGGCCCTCGAAAATGAAAAAGAATATGTTAATTCTGAGCAGAAAACAGCGTTAGAATTAGAAAAAACGAAATTAGAAATTATCAAACACCAATTAGAAATGGCTAAACTGCAGTCTGAAAACAAAAATTCTGATAGTGGGGGGGATGGACAAAATCCCAAAACTAATTCGTTAGAAGCTCTAATTAAAAGCGTTAAGACTTTAACTATTGCGATTCCTACCAAACCTGAATCGTGGAATTTATTTTTTTCTTCGCTCGAAAGGGCGTTTGAATTAAAGAATGTCGCGGAAGATTTGAAAGTTGAAATACTGGTTAATTTAGTAGGGGAAAAAGCTGCGCATTTATTAGTATATGCAAATTCAGATGAAATGAAGGATTATCAAAAGGTTAAAGCTTTAATTTTAAAAGAATTTCAACCCACTCCTGAAGCTTGTCTTCAAAATTTTCTTTCGGCAAAGAGGGCGAAAAATGAAAATCATATGCAATTTGCATCTAGGTTAAGAGCGAATTGGGATTTTTATTGCGAACTTAGAAAGGTAAATGATTTTGATGCACTTAATGAATTAATAGTTAGTGATAGATTAATGGATGCGTTAGACTCAGAGGCGCGAAGCTATGTCAAAATAAAACAATTAGATAATTGGTTAAAAGCGCGGGAAATTGCGGAATTATGCGATAATTGGTTTACATCAAAAGGTAGAACCTTTTCTGAGTTATATGATAAATCGACAAATTGTCGCGGTTCTGATGATTTCGGATCTGGCAAATATATTCCACCGCATCTAAGAAATAATTTTAATTCGCGTAATGATAGGAAAAAGTCTGTGTGTAAATTGTGCCGTCAAATCGTTCATTTACGTTTTTGTCCTAATAATAATAATAAAGAAAAAGAGAGGTCGGGAAATTCTCATTATCAAATGAAAAAAGATTCTACCGGGAAAAATAAAGACGAAAGGTTGATAGCGAAAGTGACAGCTTTATGCTTTGAAAATGACGCAATAAGTACTCAACCATTGCAATACGATGAAATTTGGGTGGGGAAACAAAAAATAAAAACATTAATTGACAGCGCTGCTGAGATTCCCGTTATAAATTCGAATGAAATACCAGAATCATTTAAAAATAATGAAAATTCATCAATTCAGTTGATTTCAGCTTTTGGCGAGCAAATTACTGCTGATCTTGTAACGTTACCGGTTTCTCTAAACATGAGTGAATCAAATTGTTTATTTAACAGTGTGGATGTGTTATTTGCAGTGACAGATAAATTATGTAGTTCATGTATTATTACTCCGAAGGTTTATGAATTATTACAATCGGTGCAAATTGGAGAAGGGAAAAGAATAGCCGACAGTCTGGCACCAACAAATGAGACGAAAAGGGGGGATGAAAATTTATCGTTGGAAAAGGAAAAAGAACAAAATACGAGTGATAAAAATTTATGTTTGCAGGTTGAAAATGAATCTTTTGAAGAGAATTTGATTATTAATTGTATTGGAACGAAAAATGATTGCGAGGATTTAAATTCGAATCAGCGTTCGGAAACGACCATTTACAGGGAGCAACAAAAGAATTGCGAATCTTTACAGGGGGCATTTAAAGATGCAAAACAAGGGAAAAATGGGTTTGTTATGGTGGATAATTTACTTTATCATAGGGAAAAGGTTTCGGGAGATCAAGTCATGCAATTAGTAGTGCCTAAAATTAGGAGGGAGGAAATTTTAAGGATTGCACATGAATCAATCTTTGCGAACCATCTTGGTATAAGGAAAACGAAAGAAAGAATTCGATATTCATTTTTTTGGCCAGGCGTGTCGCGGGATGTAGAGGAGTATTGTAAATCGTGCAAGGACTGCCAGTTGCGAAGCCGGGAGAGAGCCAGTGATCAGATACCGATTCTTCCGATTGAAAGACCGGAGCTCCCATTTGACGTTGTAAATATTGATATAATTGGGAAAATTGAACCACCTTCGGCGCGTAGACATCAATATGTACTTACTTTGGTTGACCAACACAGTAGGTGGCCCGAAGCGGTTCCGTTAAGAACAATTTCGGCTAAGGCTACTTGTGATGCGCTGTTAGAAATATTTATGCGGACAGGGATACCCCGCGTAATAGCAAGTGATCAAGGGGGAAATTTTGTATCAGGTTTGATGCAGGAATTTCATGCTAGGCTAGGGGCGGCTCCTACATTTGCAACACCGGGACATCCACAAAGTTCGGGATTGGTTGAACGGTATAATCAGGTATTGAAACGCATGTTGCACCATATTATTCGGAGCGATCCTAAAAATTGGGATAAACACATCCCTTATTTATTATTTGCGTATAGGGAGATTCCTAACTGTACGACGGGGGTGTCGCCATTTAAGTTGATGTATGGAAGGGAGGCCAGGGGGCCATTGGCGGTATTAAAGTCTACATGGTCGGGCGAAATTCCGCTACCTATAAATCTCGGGAAAAGTGCAACCGAATACCTTCAGGATTTAAAAATTAACTTAGAAAAGGCGGCGGAACAAGCTTCACTAGTAGCGGCGGTTAAACAGGGCGCGTATGCGAAGTATGCGAATCGAAGGGCAATTTATAAGGAATTTTTACCGGGGGAGCAGGTATATTTATTAATCCCAGACTCTAGTAATAAACTTTACGCTAGATGGACAGGGCCAGCCGAAATAGTGGCGAGGTGTAATCCCGATTCTTACAAAGTCAGGTTAACGAACGGAAACATTAAAAATGTTCACGTGAATAAGATAAGGAAATTTACTCCTAGGGTACAAGCAGTGGGGGTAATTTTTGAGAATGAAGAAGAATTAGGGGAAGTCCATCCCACCCCTAGTACAAAGGATAACTCGAACTATTTTAAAATCGAAGAAGTAAATTTAAATCATTTGGAAAACGTAGAAAGAGAAAAGATGTTAGATTTATTGTTTAGATATAAAGAATTGTTTTCAAAGAAAATACAAATAGCAAAAGTTGGTGCACACAAAATAAGATTAAATGATAATGAGAAGAAGAAACCTTATGTTTATCGAATTCCAGAGGCCCTAAAACCTCAAGTAGACAAACAAATTCAAGAATTACTAGAATTAGGTTTGATTGAAGAAAGTGATGAAGAAGCACCGCATCCGGTAGTGTGCGTGATGAAGAAAGATGGAACGCTGCGACTTTGCGTAGATTTTCGGGCACTGAACGCAATCACCAAGGTTGATGATTTTCCTATGGAAAACTCTACTGATCTATTATTTAATATTGGCAGGGCCAACGTCATTTCCACTTTGGACTTACTCAAAGGCTACTGGGCCATACCACTAGAAGAAGAGAGTCAAAAATTAGCATGTTTCAAGACTCATAGAGCTCAATATCGCTTCAAGGTCATGGCTTTTGGGCTGAGGAATGCTGCTGCGACGTTTCAACGAGAAATCAACAGAGCGCTTTCTGAATACTAGGACTTCTCTAGGGCATATATCGATGACATAGCAGTATTTTCCGAAACGTTCGCGGAACACCTGGTGCATTTAGAGAAGATATTTTCCAAACTATCACAGTTACAATTCTCCGTCAATTTGAAAAAATATGAATTTGCAAAACCCCGAATAAAGTACTTAGGCCATATCATTGGGTCCGGCAGCCATCGGACCGATCCGGAAAAAGTGGAGGCCATTCGTAAGTTAGCTGTGCCCCAAACTAAGAAGCAACTTAAAAGTGTCTTAGGTTTGTGCAATTATTATAGAGATTATATACCAAAATATGCTGAAACAGCATATCCCCTCACTGAACTGACAAAGAAGGACAGTCCAGAGAATTTGTGCTGGTCAGTAGAGCATGACCAGGCGTTCAACGTGTTAAAAAGAGGTCTCATCGAAGCGCCCAGTCTGCATACTCCAATTATCGGGTTACCTTTCATCATAGAGTGTGATGCATCTGCAATCGGCATCGGAGCTTGTTTATCGCAGAGAAGAGATGGAGTAGTGTATCCAGTAAGTTACGCCAGTCAAAAACTCACCAAAACTCAACAGGCATGGCCAACAATTGAAAGGGAGGCCTATGCAGTGATCTGGAGTTTGAAAAAATTTGAAACGTGGATTTTCGGTTCACCTGTGGAACTTATTACGGACCATAATCCATTAACTTTTATCACCAAAAATGCCCCTCAATCTTCAAAGCTGCAGCGATGGGCATTAGCCTTACAGAAGTATGACATTAAGATTTCGCACCGCCCGGGTGCCAAACTAATCAATGCTGATGCCTTGTCACGCTTGGACACTATGTAAGACATTCAACAACTTTTGAAGCACCCAGTGTTTGAACATTCCTTGAACAATGTACTTTTTTTTCTTTCAGCAACTCTTAATGTCCTGTTTAATGTTTACTAAGTTTTGTGTATTGCCTTTTGTTAATTGTATGTTATATTGTGTATATGAAGTATTAATTTAATTCTATTTTATATTAGCAGATAGGAAGAACCCCGGAAAATGTGCCTTCTCCGGATACGGTTGTATTTGTGGTGTTATTTTTTTATATATACATATTATAATTTGGGAAATCATTGTTAAATAGTGTAACATCATCAGTCGAATTTCAGATTTAAAATAAGTGTGTACCATATTTTCAATCTTGCGTGGGGGGTGTGATGACTGATGATGTGTTTTTTTGTTTTATTTATCGGCGCCCGCTCTTGAGTCACGTGACCAGCGGACGAGTGTGTGTGGAGAGGAAGGGGTTACGAACGGAGAGAGAGAGGTGTGTGTGCGGAGGTAAGAGGGAGACCTGCGAATGTCTGATGCAGGTAAACAGAATAAAAATATTATCCAAAAAATGGGATATGTATGTGCTTCGGGCACGAGATTGTTCTGTTGTGGAAGAAGAGTAGTTAGAAGTTCTTGAAAGAAATATACAATCCGGATCTTTATATATATATTTAATTGTGTGTGTTCAAGTCTTGCTGTGTTAGTCCATCTTGTGTGTTCCATCTGTCAAATAAACTTTTGTGTTTTTTTGTCAAGCCGGATTCTTTGGATTATTTCAACATAAACAGGTGTTCCGTAGAATTTATGAAGAAAATAGGAAGAGCGTATATCACACTCTGATGGTAAAAACTTTTCGAAATTAAACGGGACCCAGTTTTTGTCGGGATCGGGATCTGAAAAAAGTGGCCGAACTCATCATTAGACCATGTCAATAGAAATATTATATGTTTTTTATTCTGATTTTTTTTTCTTTCTATTTTTTTCCTTCTCTTGTTTTCTTTTTTCTTTTTATTTTTTGTAGGCTAACTCTAAAAAATTAATGAATAGGAAAAGATTATAAGCAATGCAAGTGAACTTACCGAGAGAGTCGAATGTAGCTCTGATGTCATTTTTGGAGATGAAGCCATCCTTATCTTGGTCAATGAGTTGGAAAGCCTGTTACATGAAACAAAGTCTTATTTAAGAAAATTATAAAAAAAAAATATCAATAAAATTTAAAATGTTATTCTAAAGTACCCGAATATTTTATAATTCAAAGTGACACACATGATAAAAATAAGGTACCCTGGGGTAATAACGCCACGTTAAGGTTCTACCAATTTTCACGGCTTAGTTTTAGATTGTATTTTTCAAACAAATATAGGATCTGATACAGCAACTCATTGACTATCTATATAAAATAAAATAATTTAACAGATATGTATTCATAAAATGTAATGGCGTTCTTTCTTGACCAATGCTATTTGGCGTTAATACCCACCTATATGGGTAATAACGCCATGCAAACAAAACTATAAAATAAGATGGAATAATGGCATGTGGATTTACCAATTAAAAAATACTAACTCTACAGATCTAGAAATTGACAAATTGCAATCTAAGCTATTGAAAATGTACAATTTTTTTTGTGACTTTGAAAGAAAAAGAAAGCTGTGGTGGTGGCGGGGGGAGGAAGCAAAAGAATATCAGATTCTAAGCTACGTTTTGCTTAAAAATGACCATTTAAATAGAATTATTAGAAACAGTGCACGGATTATTTGAATCAGCATTTATATTCCCATGTATGCATTCTGTGCGATAGAAAATATTCATTTTTTTGTGAAAGTGAAAGAAAAAGGAACGAGGGGGGGGGGGGGGGCTTCAACAGAATATAACACCCTGTGTCTCTCTTTGCTTAAAATGTTCCGCTTAAATATGATTATAAGAAACATTGCATGGTTTTAATCATTCATAATGTAATATTTTAATCATGTGAAGTTTTATAATAACTAGAGTTATATGTAATAAATATTTTTGTTAAACCTTAACTGCTGTTAGCGTCTCACATACCGCTGAGTTTTTCAAGTTTCAGAGTTTAATTTGCAATTTTTAGTTTAACTATAGATACCGGGAAATTTTTGTTTCATTTGGAGTCCTATTACTATCGCTAGAAACTTTTGAATAGCTAAATTTTATTTATAATAGTCCTGTATATAAGGTTCAATACAAAAATAATATTCTAAAAGTTAATTTAACATTTTATTCATCGTTAGATTAAGCGGCCTGACAGGCCGCTCACAGTAAGTTATGCGACAATTTTTGTCACAGCAGTTAAGGGTTAATACTATTACAGTAATCTAGTAAATAGTTTTTAAGCCATAACTCCACACTAATGCGGATTCTCCAAACCTACAGTTAAATTGTCGACGTTTTAAAGAGCATGCATTAATAAATTTTTAATAAATTGAATAAAATTTTTGATTAAAAAATATTATCCCAAAGCGATCTCTTATTCAATTTTATACATAATTCATATGGTTATATACCATTATCTCTATATTAGCAACAAAATTAACCTTTAACTGCTGTTAGCAATCTGACTGAACACTGTACCCCCCCCCCCCCCCCCAAAAAAAAAAAAAAAATAGCGTTTAACTTGTATTTTCCAGTTTAACTATAGTTACAACTGAAATTCTCTTTCGTTTGGAGTTCTCGTAATATTGTTAGAAATATTTGAATAGATTAAATTTAATTAGAATTAATTCTGTACAAAAAATTTAGCGCAGGAACAGTATTCTATGATTTTTAATCATGGATCGCATTTTAACCTTTAACTAATGTTACCGGTCTCGTAGACCACTATTTTTCTTTTATTTTTTTAGTTTAACTTGTAATTTTCAGTTTAACTGCAAACACTACCGAAATTTTCTTTCATTTGGAATTTTAGTACTATCACCAGAGACTAAATAGGTGAATATTAAGTATAATACTCTTGTATAAAAAGTTTAGTACAAAAACACAATCCTATGAGTTATTCCCGCCTTTTATTCATCTTTCAATTTTGTGGTCTCATAAACCGCATCACATTCATACGTTAGAATTTCTGTCACTTCAGTTAAAGATTAAATTTATAAAGTTTTGAAAAACACCGAACGCTGAGAAAGCGGACAGTTAAAATTTCGAACTCAATTGAACAATCCAGTAGAAATTTAATAGAAACCTGATTTTGAAGATGCTCGAATTTGAATCTCGAAAACATTTTGATATAGTTTTATTTACAAGAGTTAAAAATTATTTTTTACATTAGTAAAAAAAAAAAAAAAAAAAAAAAAAAAAAAAAAAAAAAAAAAATAATAATAATAATAATATAATAAAAAATAAAATAGAGAGATTTTTTTCAAGTATTGGGCACTCCCCCCCCTTAATCTTACCATTTCAACAATGATGATAATGCTGTGCCATATTAATATATAAACCCCCTTCGGATATAGTTCGGCCACTATTGGGAATCAACTGGGGTAATAACGCCAATCCCTGGCATTATTACCCCGGGATACTTATTGCGCAGTAAATCCTAAACTACAAATTATCTCGAGAAGATATCCAAAATCTTCTACAACAATTTGAAAGTACATGAAATACACTACAAATTTATGTAATAAACAAAGTATTTCTGGATAAAAAATATAGTCTTTAGATCAAAAACCTTATCTTGCAAATTTTAGATCAAGCGTTAGTTTTAGTTGCTTGTAAAAACAATAAGACCTAAAAATGAAACAAATTAACTTGAAGCTGTTTTTTGCGATTTATATGACTCAAAACCCTTCTGCGCAGAGCACATGGGTGTTATTTACCTGATTATTTAATAATTATGCAAAATATAAGCACTTGGCGTTATTACCCCAGGGTACCTTACTACTGTTTCGATTACTAAAATTACCACATTCCGGCGTATAACTAGTGTTGCCCGATCTATGAAAGGGTGTCAAAGACCTGTCCCGCGTAACCACTGAGCGGAACATCAAAAATTCTGATTTTTCATGATGCACTATTTTTTTTTTTTTTTTTTTTTTTTTTTCTGTTAGTAACATACAATTTATTAGCCTACATCGACTGGATCTTAATACAGATTAGCTCTGCGAAGACAGAGCTAATCTGTAAGGGGAAATTTTTATTGTTCTTTCCAAACGGGCCTTTAGCTAATAAATTTATTTTCCTAGACAAAAATTGTCTAAAATGGAATTTTTGCGGTTTTTAGGGATTCAATTTACACATTTTTTTCTGTACTTAATTCAGTAAACTGCTTGTAAAAGAAACATGTTCATAAAGGAATTTTTTTAAGTAAAAATTTAATTGTCTTTGCGCTAGGGATATACAATACAAATTAAAAAATTGTGTGTATTAATTTAAAAAAAGATCTGCGTTTATTGATAATTGGTAAAGTTAAAGAGTTTACCTAATTGGAAATGCCATTCTGTGAAAAGTGTACTTAAAGTTTTCATTAGTGTTTAACCCTTTTCGGCACACTGTGCCCGGTCTGGGATACCTAATTTAAATCCCAAACTTGCAAACGGCACCAATAATATTTTAGTAAAATTTTGCTTTTACGATGAAACCTTTATCCAAAAAAGTCGTTTGCGAATTCCGGTGGTAGTCGATAATACCTCATTTTACTTCAAATTTTGCACGTGCCGGAAAGGGTTAAAGGACGCAGTTGGGCGCTCTGTTTTTATTATAGTTTTAAATTTAATATTTCACTTTCAATATCGATTTCCAAACTAATAAATTATGATTTCCGCGTATATAAAGAGCGCTTTAACCTCTTCAAGAACGATTTTTTATAGCAAGGTGTTTTTTATTTTTTTTATGATAATGGGAATTTAAAAGTAATTGGTGGGAGGGGGGGGGGACAATGAAAATTTACATATTGTGGCTGTTGTGTGTTAATGGTAATTTATGAGCGAAATCATTTTTGATAAAGTAAAAATACAGCAGTAATTATTTTTTCTTTCTTAAATTTGTACAAATTATTCATACTATATTAAATGTACCTAATATTATTTTTATCAAATATTAACGATTTTTTCAAATGATCCGACAATAGTAACTGACAAAAAGTTACCTCACGCTTATTTTCATAATCTCTAATTGTACATTGCAATTAACATTATCAGGGAACCGAAACCGTAAAATTTTATTTCCTTTGCTGAAAAATTCAGTAGTGAATACGTTATTATCAATTATCTGTTCTTTTTATTATTAACAACATTTATCATTGAAAAACTAAACGTGCACGTATGTGACCAAGAGTGTGAAGAGGTTAAGGGGACGCAGTACCTTTGAAACCATCGCTTAAGTTTTGAATTATATTACTCGTATAATATATGTGGTAGCGTAATACTTAATACAAAAAATTAAATATTTTTTTTTAACTTGTAAAACAGTTTTTTACTAAAATTTAATTTTTTTAAATTTATCTTTTTAAAAATCTTTACTATTTTTATAAATATGAATATTTTCGATCCGATTTTTTTTCATCCTCTACAATATACTACATAAAATTGTATGCATTTTTAGATGTATGGGATTTTACGTTAACGTGAGTTTTTCTGTCATGTAAAAATGAAAGAAATTAAAAAATATTAACAGTAAATAAACTATCAATTTAAATATTTTTTTAAAAATAATTATAAACTTGAATGTTGAATCCGTACACAAAAATATTAAATACCCCATGGAGAATAAGTAAAAAAAAATTCAAACTTCTATCTGAATTAGCAAAAAAGGCCTTAGTGTTTATCGTATAAGCATGTTATAAAACCATGAACAGGGAGAAAAAATCGGTTTAAAGTTTTCATTTGTATAGATAATTGCTTTTGGTCTATTAACAAAACATACAATATCTATCCATATAATTATTGTATAGGTGAAAATGAGGCGTCAAAATATTCACAATTAAAGAAGCTTTCAATTAATATTTTCTTATTATTATTAAAAATTTTGAAGTTATGTTACCCCTCAGGCACTCAGATGTTACCCTGTAAATCCTATTACCCTTTAGACTCAGATGTTACCCTTTAGACATTTACGTGGTAAAAATCTCTTTGATTTTCTAGAAAAGTGTCAGGGATCGCACCTCTTTGAATTCCTGTACTTGATGTTGTGTGAACATGGCGAAGACATTGCTGCCAGACCTCTGAGCCCTCCTCTTGGAAGATCCTCCGGATCTGGCGGGTGGGGGAGCAGCGGGGGCATCACCACCCTCTTCTGCGTCCTTCTTCTTGCTTTTCTTCTTCTTCTCTTTCTTATCGTCATCACCCTGAACAGAGAAGAGAGAATAATGAACTTACAATATATTATTACAAGAACACTGCACATAGAAACATCTATATTACTAATTGAGAATTATCACAATTAAATGCGTAGAGGAAAAGTATATGATTGAGCAGTTTTTTCTAACCTTCTCCTACCTGATAAACGCATTGAGGTTGTATGGAAATGTAACTTTCAGAGAAAGGTGATTTACTTATTTATTTATTTATTTACGGCAACGGAAATCATTGTGCATAGAAACATTTATGTCTAATGGCGAACTTTTACAAATAAACATAAACGAAAGTATCATTTTTTCCTCTTTCAGGAATATTGTGTAACTTTTTTATGCCTTTATCTTCGTCATTCATTACAAATGCGTAATGGTTCATGCATATTTTTAATAATATAAATATTTTTTTAGTCCAAATGTCCTCAAACTACCGATGTCCTAGCCATTTTGTAATATTGTTTTTTGGTTTCAATATTATGCAAAAACTCAAAACTTTTTCTATAAATCATCCATTCTTAATTACAGAATAATGCGTTCAAGTTTTATTTTAATTATTTAACATCAAAAGCTTTCTCAATGTGTTTCATTTACCTAGCTCCTGTTTATAAATGAGGTTTCCCTGTTTCTAAAATATTTTGTAAAATCTTAAATTCCCCCCTCTATCTAATTACACATTAATCCACAGAAATTTTATTTTAATTACATAATACAGCATTTCAATGTATTCAAACCTATTTGTAAATGTTGCTTATTCGTTTCATGAATATTGCGTAAAATTTTTGTGCATTTACTAAGAGTATTCATACTTAATTACGCAATGATTTTTGCATACTCCTTCCCCTCTCCAAAAAAAAAAAAAAAAAAAAAAAAAAAAAGAAAAGAAAAGAAAAGAAATACTTATGTCATCATTTATAATATTGCTTCTCGGTTTCAGAAATATTATGTAAAAACTGAAATTTTCATGCGTTTATTATAGACACCCATTCTGAATTACACAATAATTCACAAATTTTATTTTAATTATGTAATTATTATCAACAATCATTTTTGAATGCACAATATTTCGAACAATTTTTTATCTACGTAATATTTAAAGCTTTCTCAGCGCAAGTTATCTATTTCTCTTTACAAATGTTGTTTCTCTGTTTCAAGAATCTTATATAAAAATTAAATTTCCCATGTTATTTCTATCAGCATTCATTCTTAATTGCATAATAATCCACACAATGCTATTTTAATTATGTAATTATAAAAGCTTTTCAACGAATTCAAGTTCTTCTAAACTATCTTCTTTTTGTTTACAAATGTTGTTCCTCCGTTACTGGAATATTGAATAAAAACTTAATTTCCTATGTCTTTAGAGTCCCTTCTTTCTAATTACATAACAACCCGCACAAAATTTAATTCAATTGCGTAATATTAAAAGCTTTTTAAACATATTCAATCTATTAATCACCTATTTGTAAATGTAGCTAATCTGTTTCTGGAACATTATGTAAAACTTAAATTCTGCACGTATTTATTATCGGCACCTATTCTAAACGCGCAGTAATTCACACATATTTTCGATTACTCAATTTTAAACGTTTCCCCGATGTACTCATCTATTCCAGGAAAGAATGGAGAACATTTGGCAACGTTCTTCAAAAATGCTGTTGATTCATCTTTTTTGAATTTCCGGCGTATTCTTTTAAGAGAGAACTAAAATACGACTAAGCTTCTGAATAAGCATTTATTCTGTTTTCCATGATCTATTCAAAGCATCAAACTCCCCATCTTCTTATTTTTATTTATTTTTTTCTCAGAAGTTAGCTTCTAAGGATGCCAAGTGTTTCATCAATAAATTTCCTACCTTCGCTTTTGTTCTAATAGCTATTGACGTCAGAATTTCAAAAGTACTTTTGGTAAGATAATTTATCTTTAAGGAAATATGATGAGCTTATAAAAGATGGAGTAGTTAACCCTTTAGTGTCCATTTTTTATTTCAATCTTTAGAAAAAAAAATACTTTTACGTTATTAGCAAGAACACTAGCTATCCAAGTAGATTAATTAGTGCTTAATGAGTATTTCATTGTCTGAAAGATAAGGAATGTTTCGTTTTACGTATTGTTCAATCATATGACAATAGGCTAAAGAAGAATTTTTGGAGATGTTTAGAAAATGTTGTATTACAATAAGTTTTAACTTACATTACATCTTTCTAATACTTTTTGCGCTTTATTACACACGATTCATTTAAGGAAAGTAACTTTAAATTTAAGTTTAAAGAGTGAAATATACGTTTAAAATAAAAGAATCGCAAACGGCGTAAGGAGAATTAAGCAAATAATAATAATTATTATTTTCTAAATAAATGCCTAAACAAAAATGAAGTCATATGATAAATGTATTGAAATATATTAACTTTACTACATGCAAATAGTTGCAAAAGTATTTTTTAAAACAACATAATACTCCATTAAAGATATGTAATTTTAATAGTGCACCAGACCCGAAAGGATTAAAAAGACCCACAGAAAGTAAAGTTTTGTTAGTTTAAATATTTTCACATAGTGGGCAGAAACGAAATGGAATCCCTATGGCAATATAATCCGTGTCACTATTGTTTGCGTTAGATACATCTCGGCGAATATTGGTAGTTTTGTCACGAAATGTCGTACAAACATTGCTATGAATTATTGCAGCTATTTTGTTTTAATTTATTTTTTAACAAGGAAATTATACTTATTTAGCGAAAAGCACCTACAAACTGCTGATAAGCTGTAATTAAAATAACACACTTTGTGAAAAATCTCCATAAAATAAAAACAATGCACAGGGCGCGTTTCCAGCTAAAAATAGTAACAGCTCGCCATCAGTTGAAGCAAACACGTGTCCGTTAGGGGATAACGTTAAAAATGAATGTGTCCTATACATTGTTTTTATTTTATAGTGATTTTTTACAAAGTTCCTTATTTTAATTACTTATTTATTTTTGACCACTTGTATGTAATTAAAAAGGGAAAAAAATTAAATGAGAGAGTGCTAAGTACTACATAGTATAAAAAAATATATTTTCTATACGTCGTGGTTGACTTTATAGACAGAATTATGCAAAGAAAAATCGTCGTAATCATGAAAAAATGTATCTTACTTCTGCTTTTAACTATCTTACTTCTGTTACTCACATATCACAGATGTTTCTTTTCAATGGATGTAACTTAGAAGAATTCTTAGTTTCTTCGCAGGTATAATATGACGTTCGACATTGATAATATAAATGGAGCTTTTATGTAAACGTTCTTATGAGACGATAGATTTTTGAATTTTTTTAAAAATAAAGTTTACTAAATTTTATTAATAAAGATTTCCTTTAAAAAAAGCTAAGTTAAAATAATGTAAGTAAATGTTATAAAATAAGCGTTAAAATTTATAATACATAAGAAGAAAATTCAATAATACGGATTCCTTGTTAGTAAATGTATTTTATCAAGAAATTAAAAAAATGAGTATTTTCCAAATAGAAATTCCGAGATTAAATAAGGAAAATATTACAATTCAAAAATAAGGGCCTTAGGAATTATGGAATAGCTATTACATCACTGAGATATATTTTGAAATGAATTTTCTTTGTTGTCAGGTTATAATAAAATCCATTAATAAAAAATTATTTTGACAATCCATTCTACTAAGTTTTCTTTTGAAAACATATATTTTTTAACTCATGTTAGGAATTGAAGCTGGAAATTTTGAAGAATATTTTTCAATCTCATTTAATAGCAAGTTTCTGTGATTACACAAGGTCTCTATTTTTACTTAAATATAGTGGTTGCGTGGAATTAGATGTATTTATTAAAGGTTAAATTTTGATTGATTCATAAGAGCGCAATGCATGGTTAGGTATGAGGTCGCGTCAAAGTTTTCTTTAGTTGAACACTATCATAAAACGAAATTAACACTGGTAACTACCTTCGAAAAAAGGAAGAGGTTATCAATTCGACTTATATGTTTTTCTTTCTTTCTTTCTTTCTTTTTTTTTTTTTTTTTTTTGTGTGTGTGTGTGTCATGTATGTTAACTGATTAGATTGAAAGTATGCGACCAATTCATGTAATACTTTTTATTATTATTTCCAAAGAAGATACACTCGAATTGGTTCCATTTAAATTTCATCAAAAATAGTTCAATACTATACTATTTTAGGGATTAAAAAGAAATCTTCATTTTTAATGAATTCTCATTCATTCAAAACTTTTTTAAGATAAAAAAAAAATTCGTTAAAATTTTCATTTTTAAAAGTTTGAATCAGGTCCAACAATTTTCTTCCCTTTTTATATGGTTGTGTTTTTAAGATTGTTTTACAGAAAACCAAAAGCAATAGCTAAATAGCTAAAAACTTTTGTGACGTAAACAATCAATAAAAAAATACATCAAAACTGTAACGTTTTTAAATTTACCCAAAATTTTTACGATACACTCTCGTCATTTGATGGATTATATTTTTACAGTGGGGGGGGGGGGAATTTCTATTAATACAGCATGGTCCAAAGTCCCAGGCAAATTTTTGAATTTTATATAAAATAATTAATGTCTTTTATTTTGG
Source organism: Maratus speculifer (assembly GCA_964019185.1). Classification (NCBI taxonomy): domain Eukaryota; kingdom Metazoa; phylum Arthropoda; class Arachnida; order Araneae; family Salticidae; genus Maratus; species Maratus speculifer. Next base: position 66,903,589 of record OZ025295.1, read on the forward strand.
TTAAAAAATCTATAATTATTGTTTAATTTTTTTAATTACAAGTAATACGTTATAACAATTCTCATTCAGAAAACTTACATTGATTTATCCAAATTAAATTTCATCAATTAGAATACAGAATTTACTAGACTATATAGCAATTAATTTCAATTTTAATGTAACAAGGTTTTTTATTGTTGTTATTTACTCATGTGTATGTGTTGTGTGATCTCGTGTGAATATTTGCATAAAATTTTATAACACTAGTTAGCTCGCATTTAAATTAAAAAATAAAGAATGAGGTAAAAAAAAAACAGTGTAAGAGGTACTTAAGCAGTAATACTAAGCCAATGGAATGTGTTAGAGTTATATTACAAAGTAAACGAGTTTTTGTCGTTAAAGCATCACATCGTCTTTTATTATTAGATCCGTCTAGCCTCGAACTATATCTTGACACCCTGAACCAAAAGAGAAAAGCGGGAGCATCAGTCCTCAGTTCCCAAAAATAACGCTACAGAATGCTGAGAGGAGAGAAAATTGAGAGCACAAAAGAAAACCATAGACGCCATGTTGGATCGCCATGTTTGGTGATGCTAAATTTAAACAACGCACTTTGGTGCTGGGTTTCAACCTAGTCAAACGTTGAAGGATAGAATAACGCAAATTTTTCATGCACTGTTATAGCTTTGACAATTTATATTAGAAAGAAAACCATGCACAAAGATGCTAAAGATCAATTGTAAACTAAGTTACTTGTGAAATATTTTTTTTTTTTTTCATTTTTTGACAATGAAAAATATTACATTAATGTAGAAAGTAAAGTGTAAACTAAGACAAAAGTTAAGTAAATGTATATTTTCTAAAAATTATGCTAAGAAAAATTTGATGACTTACTCTAATCTTTATTTAATTGGTAAAGGATAGAACATTTAATATTTAAAATAAAGGTAATTTATTTCTTTTCCCCTCTCTCTTTATAAAGTTTAGAATCCAATCAAAAGCACAATTTATCATCATTTAAAATAAGAGGAAGTTGTCTGCTGTTGGCTTTTTGAATAATTTTTTTATCACCGTTTACACATTTTCTGTTTGAGTGAGAAAGAAAACATAAAAAAATGAAGTTTAAATATTAATCATTTATGTTTGTTTAAATATTAATTTTTTAAAACTGTCATTAAACATTCTGAGATGAATTTATAAAATAAAAAAGTCTGACGCACATCACCTCCCCCTCCCCCTCCAAGTTTTAACTGTATTAGGTTTTCAGTTGAATGTTTGAAGTTGGCAACGAAAAAGATTTTTTTTTTTTCAGCATTTTATCTTGTCATGTAAATTAAACATTTTCACGCTGTTATAAACGACATCTGCCTCGTTTAATTCATTACAAATTTTAAATTATGTACATTTCGTGTGCGAATAAATCTGTAAATAGATGAAATAATATGTAAAATAATAGAATCTTGTGAAATATAACTCTACAACATGTGTCCAGGAATATTTTAAATCATTGTTTCTAGAGCATTGTGTCAAGATATTTTTTTATGAATTAATATGGATTTCCAGTTGGTGACTAAGTCGCAATAAATTGCAATTTAAGTCTAATTAATTATATTTTATTTATTTAGTATTTTAATTTTTTTTAAATGTCAAATTGTATCAAGTGTTACATCCCCCTCCTCCCCTTTAATTCAACATTCGAAATTCAAATAAATTACCAGTTGCTATAATTTAAAATACTTATGGAATAGTCTACCGTGAAATACAAGACATTCTTTGTCATTTTTTTACACAAAGTTAAAAAAGAAGACCGAAAAAACGCAATTCAAGCTCTGATCCTTCGTGTATGTTTATGTATCATATTTCCTCAGCAGTCATTAAACATGTTGAAAATATTTGTTTAAAAACCTGGCACTCATTTTTCTTGTTAGAATTCTTTTTTGCAGTAGTTAACAGGTTTACACTTTAATCTGTCTCGTTGGCAATGAATATGAGATTTTTTATAGCATTTTATCGTGTCATGTAACCTAAACATTTGCACGGAGACTGTCATCAGTATAAACAAATGTCTTTTGCCTCGTTTAAGCTACTACAAATCTTGTTTATAACATTAATTTTTCTGGAAACAGTCTCAGGAATCATTTTTAAGTGGAATTACGTTGGCTTAAAGCTGAATTGTTAAATATTCATAAATTTTGATTTGAAAGATTTTTTTTTCCATTGTTTAAGTGAATTTCTTAATAACACTTCAAAATCGATTTTTTTATTTGCGTTTTGTTAAAAGAGTTCTACATTATCCTCAATATTGCCTACAGAGTACACTATTAATTTTTCTTTGCAAAAACAGATTAAAAAGCGAGATTTTCTGTAAATTTACATTAGTTCTCGGTTTAATGTATTTGCTTGAGTTTCTCGGTCATCATTTTACAGATATTTCCCTTATTTTTATATCTAATTCCTTGTAGGAATTTCCATGTTTTTATCTAAAAATATTTTTACTTTGTTAAAACTTGTAGCTGAAAATACAAATTTTTTAAATTCTTTTGCAATTTTATTTAACTGTCCAACATAAATGATAAAGAATAACTTAACTTATTAATTAGTTTTTATTAACATTTTGCGCTTTTTTATTGACATTTTCTGTGCATCTTTGCACTTCTGAAAGATAATTTTAACCGCATATCTGTGTGTTAGGGAAATTTTAAACTACAGTTCAAAATTGCAATTGAATTTTCTACTTTTTAGTAATTTAAAACTGTTTTTAACGAATTGCTTATTTTTGCGATTTATATTTATTTATCTAAATTTATTAACTAACAAAAAGATAAAGTAAAATTTAAAAATCATTAGGATTTCTTTTGCTATCTGGTATTATGCTTTAACTTATCAATTGAGAAAAAATTCGAACAAGCATTTTAATACTATATTAAATATCTAATTGAAATCAAATTTAAGTATAAAAATGTTTTTGGTTTATTTTTAAATTATAATTCTATACTAACTGTGAATGGATATAATTAATCTTATATATTTTTTACAAGAAATGTATTTTAAAAAAATGTATAGTTAAATTACGTTTTTATCAAAGAAAATTTTTATGCGAAAAAAATAGCAACTTATTATAACGAAAAAAAAAAAAAAAAAAAGTGAAACATAATATCTTTTGGCAAGTTCTGCGTTAAGTATACATTAGTCAAATGATCTTATTTTTTATTTTATAGACCAGATAAAAAACTGTCTGAAACATTTCCGGTATTCTGATATATTTATATTTTTAATTTAAAGCATATGTATAAAATTTCACAGTAATGAAAGAAAATGCGGTATTATTATTATCTTTATAGGACAGCAGTTAATTTTTAACATAAGAATTTGTTTTACATAAAAATGCTTTTACAGGAAAAAAAATATTTTTTTTTCTTTCATAATATTCCATTTGATCCAATTTAAAGAAAATTTTATACAGCATTATATGGATTTCCATAAAAAACAAAAGATTTACATTGTGTAATAGATAGTACTAATGTTGAAATCAATAAAAAACTCTATGATTCGTTTATGAAATAATATAATCTTTGATGGCATTTTAATATCAAACTAAAGACAAAAATTGCTTTACTGTATTATATATTCATATAATGTAATTTAATTTCTAAAAATCTCTATTGATCCTGGCACACTTTTAACTAATGTACATTAAATGTTAAAAAAATGTCAATGTAAAGAAGTAGGAGGAAATGTAGTAGCAAATGTTAGCTTTAGTAAAATCATTAAATATAGATATGTGAAAAATAGCATTATAAAAAATAAATTTTGACAAAAAGAGTAAAGTAAAAAAATTAAGTAAAAGAAAAATGCTAAGCTTTATTTGTTCTTTGACATTTTTCTATATTTTTTATGTTTAACATTTAGCATTTTGTTAATATAAAAGAAATGCAGAAAATCGAAAATTGGCATGTACTAAATGTTTCCATGTTTAATTTTTTTTTCTCTTCTTCCATTCGCTCATTATTTTGTTTGTTTGCTTTTTTTAATGTTTTTTTAATTTTTCTGTACTCTTAGTATGCAATTATATGAATAAAAAATTTGAAATTCAGTAAGCACATAAATAGTACAAAGAAAAATAATGCGATTCTGTTAGCATGAGTGTATATATATTGTAAAATTTTATTAAACATCGTAAAAACATATAACATTTTATGGACTCGGAATTTTCAAACGGATTTTTTTTTCAAAATATGAGCATCTAAAATATTATATGCGAGATTTAAAACAAGTACAATATCTGACTTTGTTAAAATTAAAATTTGAGTTTCATATTGTTTAGCTAACCAGCTTTAAAATGTCTGATATGTGAGTTTTTCTTTTTAATCTGAGATAAAACTTTTCTATTTAATTTCCTCATGTCATTGTCAGGTATGAATTTTTGGTTAATTTGAAGAAGAAAAAAAAAAGAAACTTCGTTAAGGCGATTTTTTTCTTCTTTGTGCGATATATATATGTATGTATATATTTATTTATACATATTACATATATATATGCGTGTAAGTATATATAGGTATGAACGCATATGCATATATATAACATGTGTATATATAACACTGACTTATATATGTATATATGCTATACATATGTATACATATGTAAATGTACAAAATCCTGCCAATTTGGCAATTTTTAAAATCTCGCTGTGGGAAAGGAAATATATATACAGTGGTGGTCAAATAATTCCGGCCAGCAAAAATTTTTCAGTTAATTTGTAAATATACCCATATGAAGAGGAATCTCAAAGTGATATTTATACATTTTATTGACATAATAGTTAGGAACTTACTTATAGAAGAACATGTAAATATCAATAAATTTAACTGACAAAATTAAGTATAAAGGAAAACGTATGTTCTCAAAAGTTTCCGGCCACCTTCACAAGTTTGTAAAAAAGTGGTATTGTAATAGAAAATTACAGTGATCAACAACATTTACGATTAGTATTTTATCCTATTACTATTTTATTAGCTTTAGCAATAAGTACTGCGGCGCACCAACGTGACATTCATACAATCAACGGTTAAAGATCGTCTATGGTACGTTTTCCCCCCATTTCTTGCAATTTTGGCCAAATTTCGGCTGAGTTGGAATATTTATAGTTCCGCAGACTTTTGTCAACTTCTTTTCTAAGATTTTCTGTTGGATTCATGCTGGGCGCTTGGGCTGATCATTTCAAAAACGAAATTTTTTGTGCGAAAACCATTGCTTATCGAGATTTGCAAACATTATTTATGTCGTTATCATGTTAAGAAAAATAGATGTGACCAAATTTTTTTCTCTAATAAGGCAGAAAATAGTCTTGTAAGATATCCTTATACATTGTATAATTCACCTGGCTGTGGATTTCAAATAACGGACCGACACTTTTTGAAAAAAATACTCCTCACGGCATAACGTGTCCTCCGCCATGCTTCATTGTAGGAATAACATAGGTCAAATCATATCTTTTGTTGTTAGGTCATCAAACGTTGTGTCCGCCATCACTTCCAAAACCGTTTCGAATTCGATTGATGGAAAAACAGAACTTTTTTCCAATTTTCACTTGACCAGACTTTGTGTTCCCTGGAAAATGAAAGTAGGGTACGTCGGTATTTTTTTTACCTCTGAAAATTTTTTAACACCGACTCTTCCATAAAGTTCTGTATCACTTCAGCATCATAACACGGTAGACTAATTTATTTCAGCAATATTTTCATTTCGTAAATCGCAGTGTATTGCAACGGAATTTTCATGCGGATTATCAATGGTTTTTCTCCTGATAATTCTGTTCTCAGGAATAGTAATTTTCCGGGGTCTCCCGGACCTCTGAATGTCCTGGAAGCCATAACCATCTTTATATAATTTTGTAAATATTGTTTACAGTCGATTTTACCGATCGATAACTTAGCCGCAATATCTCGAGAAGATTGGCCTTTTATCGACAAACTAATCACTCATTTATGAAGAATAATTGTTGAATTTTTAAATTTGAATTCAAACTATGCTATACACGTTGATTCATTCATAAACACAACCAAAAAACACTTCATGGATAGAAAAAAACTAAAGAATGATAAGTGGCCGGAAACTTTTGAAAACATGCGTTTTATTTTATATTTAATTTTGTCAAAAAAATTTATTGATATTTACACGTTCTTCTATAATTAAGTTCCTAACTAATATGTCAATATAATGCATAAGTATCGCTTTGAGATTCCTCTTCATATGGATATATTTACAAATTAATTGAAAAATTTTTGCTGGCCGGAAATATTTGACCGCCACTGTATATATATATTTCTAAGAGTTTAAATTTAGAAAATTTAAAACACATGTAAAAATAATTTTCTAAGTATTAAATTCAATTAATTATTATCAGTCTTATGTCAAATTATTTCAAGATATCACCATCTTCATTATGGGGCTATATTTGAGATATTAGCAGAATAATGATTTACGGAAATGAAGAAGCGCACAGTAAAAAAAAAAGGACAAATGTATTTTAATATACGAAAGTATGATAGAAAAGCGAATAGAAATATACAATAATCTCTTCCGAGTTATCCACAATTCCGATAAACGTTCTTTAGCTTTGGAAACTTCAAAAACTAATATATTTTCGATATTTAAAAAAATATTTGTAAAAGTAAAGCTGTTTTTGTTGCCACTGATTTTCGAAAACGTTCCCAAATAGTTTTTCCCATGCATTGATTAGTAATTTCAACGTGAAATATTGGATCATCGAATGCTATATACTCTCAAGTAAATCTTTCATGTTCAAAAAAAAAAAAAAAAAAGTTTCATTGATAAACATACATAAAAAACTAGCAACATGAACATTAACCTGACAATAAATTAATATTATTTGACTACTTTTGTATGTATAGATTCAATTATGCTGTTTAAAATGTTTAATCGGGAACTGATAATACTATAAAAATCTATATTTCGAAAACGAGAAAATTGATTAATACATGTTAAAACAAACTCGAAAACGTTTCCAAAAAATCAGTGATAGCAATTTTGTTTTTACCAGTTTCTTTAAATCTGAAAAATATTTTGTTCCTACAGTTTCTAAACATAAAGTAGGCTTTTTGAAATTGTGAGTAAATTGGGAGAGGTTATCATACATTCTTGTATGTTAATATGTTTTAATTTTTTGGATGTTAAGAAATAGTTGTCTCTTTTTGTAATCCGATGCTTTGAACCAAAAATCTAAAACCGTTAAAGATTTTTTTTAATAAAAAGAAACTTGAAATTTAAATAAAAATGTATGTGTACTGAAATCGTTAAAATACCAAAAATCAAATCGAAATGAAAACCGGAAATACTGATATTTTTGACAGATTAAAAACAGGAACTACTATTATTTCTGATGATATGAAAACAGGAAATACCGTTATTACTAATGGAATGAAAACTGGAACTGGGTCAACAAATGATATTTCTTAGGAAACAAAAGCCGTAACCGAAATGAAACGTTTTACTTCAACTAAACATGAACGATAACGGCAGAGAAAAATTTTGCATTTGGAGGCTTTGAAAAAAAGAAGCAACTAATGTCTTTTTTACTTGAAATAAAAAGCTGAATATGGCGAGACAATGTTCCATACAACTTTCTGTTTACACGCAAATGCTTGCCGTTAGAAATAAGGCTAAGTGAAGAAGTCACTTTATTAGATGTAATGTGGATGCATATTTTTAATATCAATACACTCCAATGTTCATTATGTAAAATTAAATCAATAAGGTAAATAATTGAGATATTTTATAGCTTGATATGTAAAATATTGAAAAGTTTTGAATTTATTATTTGAATGAAGTTTATATGAAGCATTTCATAATAAAGACAGTATATTTATGCATTTAAATCCAAATGATATTTTTGAATAAATAATGAAATATATATATGTATAAATATAATTCAAATCATTGTTGAATTCAGACATTTTCTCCTAAATTCCAGGGAAGCATTTTGGAGTCTTTGTACTTTTAGACAATTAAAAGACATCAAATCTTATTAATGATTTAAATGCATTACATGATGATTAAGATTGATACATAATATTTTATTTTTGACAATACATAATATTTTATTTTAAAATTAATATATATGACATATGTATAGCTATACATTTATATTTGTGGGAGATTATTTATGAATGAACTGCTGCCTCTTGCAACTACACTGTTAAAAATCTGCTGCATTTTGCTGCAACGCACTCCCCTGCTTGTATAGAAAACGCTTACTTGGCCGTGAAATGGAGCTTCCTCATTGGTTGGAATAGAGATATTATATACAAGCGGTGGAGTGCGTTGCAGAAAAATGCAGCAGATTTTTAACAGTGTAATCGAACACTTAAAATTCTTAAATGTTAGACATATAAGTGATCAGTTATTTCATGTGCTCAAATATTTAGTAGTTTGCGATTAATGTAACACTTTGTTTAAATTAAAATCATTTGTTATAATTTAAAATTATTGAAAAAATAAGCAAACTGAGATAACTATAAAAATTTAAATTAATTAAAAGAGCTTTTTAAATTAATATTAAAATAAAAGTCTTTACAAAAATATCTTTCATATATATTTAAAAAATTAGTGTTTGTGCTTACTAAATTAGCAAAATATTAAAAAAAAATGTAAAGCAGTTAGATAAATCAATGTAAAATTTATGTTCATTTTTAAAACTGTTTTTACCAATTTTGTAAAAGTAACGCATGGTAGAATAACATGTATTTGAATATTTAACTTTTTTAATAGCGACTGTAATTTCATATTCATTTTAATGAATACTAACGAAATATAAAATAATTGAATAGGATTATTTTAATTATGTATTTAATTTTCTTCAATAAAACTCGGCGATAAAACGCACATGTACTTGATCTGGTAATACTATTTAAATAATAATAATAATATTGTAATAAAATGCTTAAATCAAATTAATGATAAAATTTAAAATATCTTTAAAATTTAATTATTATTTGCTTTTTTTTAATTGTTAAAGAATTTTAAAATATTCAAAATTGATGATTTGCAGAAGATTATAACTTATAGTTGTTCATTCACAAGAGGAAATTTAATAAATATGTTATGTATATACATTTATGTTATAACTCAGAAACTATGCTATAAATTGATTCATAAAAAAACATACGCGTAAAATGTCACAAATGAGAAAGATCATTCGACAATGATATTAATTTTTCATCAAATAAAATGTTAATTACATGCATCTACTATTTCTTACAGTAGTTTAAAGAATAAAAACTAGGTAAGTCCAAAAATAAACAAATTTTAAAACATATATAAAAATATACAACTTAATATAATAATGATAGTTAGCCATAATTTTAAACTCATTTTATATTCTAAAATTTTTTTTATTGTTAATTATTTTGGGCAATTATTTAAAGACTGACTTTTATTCGACATTGTTTTTCTAATCTGTCTATATACTGACTGGGAAAAAAGGTTTTACGCATTACTACTAATATTATTTTTTATTTTTGTAATTTTGTATATGACGCACTTTAAAAGTATGATATGACAAGCCAATAGTTCCATATTTTAATTTTATAAATTATCTAGCATATGTCACAATGCATCAATTTCGGTAAAATTAAATTACATAAAATTGCTATGTTTATTTTTTCTTATACTATTATTGTTATAATCTTTTATTCTAAATGAGGTCAAGAGGACAGAACGACCCATTTTCTGATTATTTTGTAATTTTAGCAGTGAAGTCAGTTTTGAGCTTGGGGAGTGGTAACATTCTCTCGGAACAATGAATCCCCCCGGAAGATTTCAGATTTTGCGATTTTAATGGTAAAAAAATACAATTACCCCAAAACTTTATAATATCCCCTCTGGAATCACATAAATCCCACTCGGAGAAAAGTGTCTGAATTCAACACGGAGTGAAAATACTGATAATGAGCCCTCCGGCGCATGAAAACAAAGTCATATAACGTTGCACTGAAAACTGAGAACTGTGAATATTTGATGTTTATTTATTTATCACATATAAATGTCATGAAAAGTTCAATAATGATCGTAAAACACTGCAATCGATGATAGAATTCTTTCCGTTTTGTACTCTATAAATGCTTATGAATTTGTTTTATCGGCCAGTTTGTTTGTTCCTGCCTAAAAACATAAATATACACTCGGGTTCCTTATATAATTTTATATGTTACTTTGTTACTGAAGTTTACTATGGAATCCTAAATTAAAAGTGAAGCATGTAACATTTGTAATACGTTTCTTATGGACATTCAAGGGAATTCCGTTACATTATTTTCAACAGGGGAAAATCGCGTGCTTTGTATTTTATTGATGTTACATCGTTTTAAACGTATCGGAATTCACAACAAATACATCATTCAGATGCACTACAAGATACTTACTGTAGAATATGACTTGCATAGCATTTAGCGTTCATTTACAGGCACATACAAAATAATTTGCTTATAGTATTGTTTTATGAGCGATGATTGTTGGAAATACGCTATCAGTTACGGTGTGCGTTATTTAACAAACGTTTTATTGACAATTTTGGTATGCATAAATTTTTCAGATTATATACAGGACTGAACAAAATAACTCAAATTTCCATCAACTGATAAAATTATTTAAATCTAACTTTTAGATGTGCTATATGTTTCCTGCCTGAACTGAATTTCGGCATGCTATGCGGTTCATATATACAACTCTATAAATTATGTACAAGGATCCGCGAAAGAATTCGGATCCTTTTCCGATTGATAATTGCTGAAATTGCGTTAACAAATGTATTATGCATTTTCCAAATTTATTTAACGGGGTGTTTAATGCCTGACGGATGATTTTCCTTTCTTTGAAAATTTGCTTTTAACAAATTTATTTTCGAGCTGCGCGTGAGATGATTTTCTCAAAGAATTTCTGCTCTGGAACCTTTTAAAAATGATCAAACATACTTTTTTTTTTTTTTTTTTTTTTCTTTTTTTTTTCTTTTTTAAACTTTTTACTTGGCATTTATATATCGAAAGTTTAAAAATTACAAAAACTTGCTTTATAACTTCATAGACGCCTGGATTAGAATCCATTAGCAAACAAGAAACTTAATAGTGTATCGATATGTGTGCACACCAATTAATTCCAAAATTAATTAAAATAAGAAAACGTATTAATAGATTAACAAATATTAATATGTACTTGTCAAAACATAATATATAAGTATAGAGTATTTTTTTCATAATTTAATCTAGTTACACGTTTATCAATTTTAATTATATTTCCTGATATTTCAGCTTAGTTAAATAAATAAAAAAAGTCTAAATATTTTGGTCTTTTTATCTAAATATTTTCATCTTTTTTATTTTTAACGCTTAAAACCATGTATATTTCATATTTCTTAAATAATTTAAATATAAAAACAAAATTATATAGAATAATTATATCAATTAATCAATACTAAGTATGCCACGGATTTCTTAAAAGAAAAAAAATTCTTAAAAAAATATGTTTTTTTAAATTAATATTGGGGTTAAACATTTTTTCATATAACTAGCAATTTATTTAATCAGATCATTTACCAGAGTCTAATAGTCTTCTATTTATGTTCAATAAAATAATGATATAGCAGTTTACAATTTTTTTGTTGCTTCAAACTGTTTTTCAATTAAATTGTTTTAGTCGAAATGTTTGCAACTTATTTCATTAATATACTTATTTCAATATTATTGTTGCAATCATTTAATTTTATCATTAAATTTTATGGAATCCAATCTATGCTAATTTATGTGAATAGATTAACTGGATAGGTTTAGCATCGTAGAACAAATTTTTATAAATAATACATTGTTTGACAACAGATTTTCTGTCTGACATATTTTTTATCTTCTTTCTACTGTGTATTGATATTTTAAATAAATAAAACTTACTTTTACAAGCGCTTTAAGGGTGTATTTCGATTCAAACTGCTTACTTTCCGATTTATTTTTAAATTCACTTTTACTCTTAAACTCATCAAACTCGCAGATTCTCTTATTTAAAAACTACTCAAGGTGCCGTATCTGGCAAGTTTTTGACAAATGCAGAAAATATTACAAAAAATGCAGTCAAAGTTAGCCTTTTGATCCGATTTTTCCAAAGCGGGAGATCTGTGAACGAAAAAATGGGTCATACTGAGAAGATAACTGTTTATAAATCGAATTCTAATGAATTGAGCGTAAAATGACATCACACGGCACCTTATACAACAGTTCAAAAATACTCTCAGCAAATTTCGTGTTTCTGCTTTTAAAAATGTGTCTGAAATTGTATCGGAAAATTTCGAGCTGTTGTATGTGGAAAAGCGTTTTTTCGAATACACCCTTAAGATGTTTAGACAAGCTGTCATACAATTCCCAAAATCTACCCATATTTTTCACATTTATTTTATTATTTATTTATTAAAAATATTTGCAATATAGAATAATTTGATAACATGTAAAAGACGATTTGTATCGATAAAAGCCTTAAAAATTTTAACTTTGTAAAAGGATGCAAATTCTTTCAAAGTTCGACAACTTAAAGCTCTCCCAATGCCTGCCTAGGCAGATTACCAAAGAAAGTCTTGAATCTATTTCAAATTTAGACTCTATCGTTATAAGTAATTGCATGATCACCTTAAGCACTTGACGTATTTCAGATTAAAATATTCCTGAAAAATTAATTTAGATTTACTGTTTACAAAAACAGAGTTAATTATTAAGAATTAGCTTTCCCTTGGTGAGGAAGCGGTAATTTAGAATTCATTTAGCAAAAATGTAAAACTAATATTATTCCAAGCTTTGAAATACAAATGCAAATGTTTGTAATAAACTTAAAAAGTTTCTTAAAGAAGAGATGAGTTTAGAAAAAACAGCAAATAACTATACACAAATTAACTATTTTATCTCGGATACATACGCTTAAAGATTTAATATATCGATCCTAAGTAATTTCGAGCAAGCAATTCAGTTAGAAGACGAGAAAATATATAAAATGCTTTAACTTGAATTGCAATTAAAACGGAATAGTTTATACAGAATGTAAAAAAGGATCGCAAATGTTTTTCAAAATATCCAAAAGAAAAAATTTTGTATTCATGTTTCTATATTTTGTGTTTTCCTTGACAGCATAGCTGCCAACCTTACGGTTTCATTAAGTGAAATAGACATAATTTAAACCAGAAATAAAGCAATGAGATGCTTCTTGAACAGGTGAACAGCTAATGCTTTGATGGGATTCCCAGTTGCAAAGCTACTTAATTCCCTGTAGATGAGTAATTGTGTAACACATCTTATAGGAGCCATAAGAAAAAAAAATCTAGCCATAGTAGAAGAATTTACTAAAATAAAAAATTAAAAATTAAAAGGATAGGGAAAAAAAGTAAAGAAACGTCTTTATTACACGGAGATAAAAGACGATGCTATTAAAATTATCGAAAAAAGAAATCTTTAATTCCTGGAATGTGCCAAAAAACCGTAAAATTCCTGGAATGTGCCAAAAAACCGTAAAATTCCTGGAATGTGTCAAAAAACCGTAAAATATAAATAAATTAGAAAATAAAATGTTTCTTATTTCAATGTGATTATTTATTATTTTTTATTAAATAAAATTTCTGGTTTCACTGAAATTTAAAAGAAAAACGGAAGGTTGACAGGTATGCTTGAGAGTAATCCATTGAGAGGTATTCAACGAAACTCAGTACTGAAATACCGGTATATTTATCCAATGGAGAATCCAGTAGGTAGTACAGTTCCATGCAGTAGGTAGTAGGTACTCACCATGGTTGTTTATTTGATGAAGAGGAGCTAAACCGAAAGAGAAGATCCCAGGAGGAAGACTGGAAGAAGCCCGGCACAAGACAGTTCGTTTTTAGGCGCCCTCAAGTAGCCTAACCCCGTCGCCCCTCCTGTGACGTCAGCGCCCCGAACTATCCGTGCCAATAATACACTACGAGACTCAGAAGCCCCTTACTTTTAGGGAAATTTGCCAAGGCACCAATGGAGGACTCACATACCTCGACATTCAGTGGATAGATATAGAGCGGGCTAAAAATGGAGCTGCATTTAGTTGTTTTGAGGGGTTTCTTTTCTCTCGGGTGAGAATAAAGGTGGCCTGGCAGACGACACGGATTGTTTTTGCTGAAAGTTTTCGTTTATAGAGAAAGTAAATGTAAGACACAATTAAAATATGGGACAGCCGAGAGTGAGAGAGTGGAGAATGCAATGTAAAACTATTGTTAAGAGAGTGGCAATGAACTGGAATGTAATGACTTATTTAGTGAAATCACGGAAGTTGAAAACATATGAATGAAGTTTAAAGAGTTGGAGGAAGGGTGAAAATGTTCGCGTCAAAGTTTGAGATAAAACAAAGTATAAAAATGTAACACTTAGATGGCATTTTTTTATTTCTTCATAAATGTTGAAACTTTTTTTTTTTAATGTGTAAAAACTAATATAATTTATAACATAAGGCAGTGCCGCTACTAATTAGATAAAAAATAGGAAGATGACGGTAAAAAAATGTATATTATGCGCGACGGAAAGATGAAATCCAGAGAAGGGCGGGATTTTAGGAGGCATACATCAGTTGTCCGCAGCCTACAGTTTTTTTCCTTTTGCTTTTATTTTCTTTCTTTTTTTTAATGAAAAATATTAAAAATAAAGTTAACGAGAGAATTTTTTGTCAGAACCTTTGCAAGACTATTTGAAAACTTTCCACTATAAAAAGAAATCGAGAAATATAACAAAAAAACATTAAAAATCCGAAAAATGAGCTGTAATCGGACTTTTTCAAAATGGGGAAGTGAAATTGATCTTACCTTGATTCGCCATCGGGAGAGCCAGAAATCCCCTGAACCTTCAGTCTGATATAAATTTTAAATGCATGAGCATAAAGAAAACAGAACTTAAATTATTTTCTACATCGGGAAGGGACGAGGGGAGATCTGACTCCCTAGCAAAAAGACTTGTGTTCCGTTTTCTCTTAGTGTCCGATTATTTTTAGACACTTGTGAAGAATAAAGCTTATTATTTCTTTTCAAAGTCATAAGAGAAAAATAAATTATTTTGTTAAAGTATAAAATCTAGAGAGGTGCAAGAATTCACATTTTGCCTTACTCTTACCAGCGCCCGTGATGTATACACTGGTCATCAATTGGATCCAATAAATTCAATATGGATTTATTGAATTGGATTTATTGATTTATGCATTTATCGCAATGGATTCATTTTTTTTTTTTTTTTTTTTTTTACTTTTGTAAAAGGATATTTCAAAAATGTTTGAAATTTATTGCACATATAAATGAAAATGTGTTTTCTAGTCGTAAGTAATTTTTTAACGATATACGTGTCATATCAAGGGATAAATTGAAGAATTTTTAATGTAAAGTTTAAGATACACTAGTCAACAAAACTGAAGGGTAATGAGTAAAATTATGCTCACTGAGTTAATGTTGCAACCAATGCCCAATGCATCAATTATTTATGTTAATTAAATACTATTGAATACAAAATTCCATTTCCGCGCATACATTAGCGTTGTAAATATGCAAATTAGGTGATTATTAATGTGGTGCGCAATGGATGGATGTTGGAATTCTGCTCTGAATAGTTGTTTAAAGTGAATGTGATGTCTGAGAGGGACCAGTATTCATTAATTATGACTAGGCATCATTTAAGTGAAGATCAAAAGTTGAAAATAGTAGAATCGATGGAGGTCAAACACAAATGGAGATCGACCTAGAATTTACTATTCGTTAAAGTGCTATATCAAGAGCTTCGAGCCACTTTTTAAGAATTGGATATGTTCAGGCCAAGGAAGACCAAGAGCAACAACTGCATACGAAGATTGTTTTCTCTCATTTTCGGCTCGAAGAAACTGCGAAGTGACTACAAGAGATTTGGTTTCAAATCTTCAAGCTTCCACAGGAACTCTAATTAGCCGTTATACAGCTAAATCGAAGGCTTAACGAGCATGGGCTGTATGCGAGATAACCATTAGTTTGTGTCCCACCCATTCTAGATTCCAATGGGGCCCGTTTAAACTGTTGACATCGTCGTGTTTCATTGCAGCCAAGAAGACTGTGCTCGAACGGGATATTTCATGCACAAGGGAACGCAAGTTGCTTGTTCCTTAAACTCTCCAGATCAAAAAACGCCTAGAATGAATGTTCAGACTATATCTGGACTCGTCAGTAAACAATTCTCTAGCTCAGTCTTTTTGGCTCCATTGAACATGACGACGGCAACAATTTAAATGCTCCCCTTTGGAAGTTGGAGTGAATGGGATACAAACTTTTGGTCATGCCGCGTTACAATGCACTCTTCTTAAGCTTCGTGTTGAAGTAGCTAATTCGAATTCGTGAGACAGCCAGAACATCTGAATCCAAACCTCTTATAGTAGCTTCGCGGTTTCTAAGAGCTGAAAATGAAGAAAATGGTCTTCATATGCAGTTGTTGTTCTTGGTCTCCCTTAATCAGGTGGTCTATCAACGGATTTAATTCCACAAATCTGAAATTCAGCATAACAAATCTTTTAAAAGAATAGTTAGACCCGTATTTCAGTGATTCAGAAATTCAATCATCAAGGATATTAAATGGGAAAGAGGGGGGGGGGGGGTCGTGAAAGTTTTAAATCATTTTTCCATATATATATATAATGGTTTTAGGTAGGAGCGTAAAATTCAGCTAAATAAATATGCTAAAAATATGTCTAAGCATGTATTTCAACTATTCTAGAACTATTTAGCGATTTTGTCACAAACATCGGCTATGAACCCGAAGATTAGAGGAATAAGACAACAATTGCTGATTTTTAATTTGATATTTTACAAAAGATATATTCAGAGGAAATTAAAAAAAAAATAATGTTCCATAATATATATATGGATGCCATACAAAACAAAGTTTCGCTAAATAGTACGCCATTTGGTTTATTTTATTTATTTATTGTATTGCCAGGAAAATCTTATATTTTTTTGGCAGGTGCACCTGAATAACAATGAAAATGCAACGAAAATACATATCCTGATATATAAAGTCGAGGCTTTTTACTTATGATTGTAACAAGAGAAAGTAATTTAGTTTTTTTTTTTATCATGGATGTTTTTTAACGATATTAGAGCAGGAATGTACAGAGCTTCGTAATTGTGGTCATATTATTGTATTTTTATTTAGTTTACCTATAAGGTCCCCGTCGTTATTATCAGCAAATCCAAGTGGGCAATTCAGGGTCATTGAGTTTACTTCAAGGTCCTCAAAGTTGTCAAAATTCATGAATAGGTAATTTCGTATTTATAAAACCAATCATGAACTTTATACTGATAATAACTGCCGTAACTTTGTAACGAGTGATTATTTAGATACTTATCGTTTAGGTATTGTCATTTGATTCAGAATAAAAAAATTCATAATAAACAATACCCCCACTTGACCCACTTTAAAAAATGTTGATTTCTCCTCCCCGAATTAAAAAACCTATCCCCCCACCCACCTACAAGCGGCGTGCGAAGAGGAAACTGCGCCTGGGAGGAAGTTTCAATTTGGCTCCCCCCCCCCCTCTTGCGCCATTTTTCTCAGTGACAGATTAAAAAAATTTTTAAAGTGTAAAAACAAAATGAAAAAAAAAAATTTGAATACATGATTGACATTCATTTTGGAACTTTAAAAGGTTTAATTTTAACAACTAAATATTATAAAAGAACATTGCGCTTATATTTTGGCAAGGGGATCATGAAAACACATGTGAAAAAAATGTCTTTGTACACTATAACTCCTTTTGGATTCCAAGTAAGGCGCAATATGCTATTTTGAGAAAGTATATTTTTTTATCATCAAAATCACAAAAAAACATCACACAAAAAATCACAAAAAAAGAAGAAACAAACGGCGATGGTAGTATAAATTTAACGCCCCCTTTAATTTCCGCGGCCGGGACGAAACCCCCTTCGCCCCCGGCTTCGCACGACTCTGTCCCCCCCCCCCCTCCTCCGGAAAAAAAAACCAGTAAAACAACTTATTTTTGGGTACTCATCAGGTCTTCGTTTTTATCGTCAAAACGAAGTTCATTGAAATTTTGGTGAATGGCCATCAATTGTCTCAAAGAAATACTGTTTTACCTGCGCTGCTTTTTGATAGTAAGGCACGGCTGCTACAAAAAATTTGGCACAAACAGAGAACAAAAGGAGACCGAAAACACCTAGAAAAGATTTTTTGATGTCGTTATACCTATCCACAAAATTTCAAAAAATGTTTTTTATTACATTTCCTAAAAATACCATTTGTGAAGAAAATTCACAAACATTTTCCAGTGAATCTCATAAAAGTTGAAAAAGTTACATCGCTTTAATTTATGTTGTTCTATTATTCATGAATCATAACTCACATTATTAAATGTGATTATCCCAAAGCAATGTTTTTAAAGTCGGTGATCACGTTAATTCGAACAGTTCTGAATAAATAATCTTTAAATTTTAAACGATTTTTAGCAAAAATTTTTTTATAGATAATAATCGTTCCAGTGAAAAGTGTCTAAATCAGGTCCGAATGCAGATCATTGGCATATCGCACCAGAATTTCTCCCAACTGAACTTATTCGAACTGGTTTCGTTCGAGTTTTAAAAAATAGCAGTTTTTTCTTATCTGTACTGTTTGCGATTTGTTGTACTGAATGCAACTTTTTTTATCCGTACTTTTATATACAAATTTAAACTATGTTTAAAGGTACAAAAAAAGAGGATTTAAGGTTTATAGCCACTTAAACAAATCTGAATATTTATGATAAAATGACTATCGCAGATTTAAACGATGTTATTGAGAATACAGAAATATACAAAAATAAACCAGCTTTTGTGATAGAGAGAGCAAATATTATTATTAAAAATCTTAAAAATGAAGAGCAAAAGCAATTTGATCTGGAAAAAATGAAACTTAAACGATCAAAAAATGAATTAGAACTGGCTAAAATTAAAATTAAACTGAAATTAAATCTAATATTACAGAGAATGGAATTAAATTAGAATCGTTAGATCAAATGACAAAAAGTATTTAAACTTTGACTGTAAAAATTCCAATAAGGTCTGAAGGTTGCGGTTTTTCTTTTTTTCTTTGGAACGAGGTTTTAAGACTAAAAATGTTTCGGAACAAAATAAAGCAGGAATTCTGATAAATTTATTCAGAGACCAAAGAATCTAGAATTATAACTTATCTACATGATAGAGACATCGAGAATTATGAAAGAGTAAAAGAATTAGTCTTTGAAGAATTTCAACCACGCCTTATTTTTACTTAGAGCAATTAAAAAAAGCTCTTAAATAATCAAATGAGACTCACGTACAATTCGCTTCACGACTAATGACCAATTGTGATTATTATTTAAATTTAAGAAATGTCTTCGATTTCGAGAGTTTAAAACAACTGACTGTATCAGATAAATTGTGCCAAAGAGACAGCCTCTCACATTAGTATGAGACAAGGAGATAACTGATTTTTACCAGATGAATTAGAACGAAAGATTGATTTATATTTCACATCACGCGGACAATATCTCACTAAGAATTTTATTGTTAATCGAAAGTATATAAACTCTAAAAGTGTAGGTAAAGTATTTTTATATGATGTTAAAACATTAAACTGCATTCTGTGTTACGAACATCACTATCTTGCAAAATGCTAGCATTATTTAAAATTATCTGTTAATGAAAGAGTGAACTTAAAAAATGTAACAAATTGTGCTTTAATTAATTGAATTTACACTCAGAGCTAATTGTCCATCAAAGTACATTTGTTTTTGTTAGAAATGTTATCATAAAACTAGTCATTTCCCAAAAACAAATAATAACACATACGTGAAAGAGTATGTTTCATCGGAACATAATACAAAAGGGAAAATAATGTTCAAATTCTAGACCAGCAAATTATGGCACATCAACCTTGAATGCTAATGTTGAAGAGTTCGAACAAAAAAAATTTTATTAGTAAATATTCGATAAAAAAGAGTAAAATTTTACTTTCAACTGTAAAATATTTTCTAATTGATGAATCGGGATGTAAATACAGAGTAAAGTGCTTGTTAGATGTAGGCAGTGAGTCTAATTTTCTATCCCGTTACTTAATAGAGAGATGAATTTCAAAAAAAGAGAGAACAATCATTTTAGAGTCAGGTTTAAGTGATACTACCTTGGTAATAAATCTTAAAGTTAATGCATCAATGTGCAATAGAGATGAAAGTTTTGTAAAAAAATTTAATTTCTCAGTAGTTCCAAAAATAACTGCAGATATAACGCCTTCGCGTCGAATTGAAATCGCAGTGCAGAATTTACCTAGTGTTATATTAGCGGATGATAGATTCAATATCCCAGAAAATATAGATATGCTTTTAGGAGCAGGAATTTTTACGAACTTTTGAAGCCGGTATAGATTCGTGTTAATAATTCTGATCTTATTCTGAAAGACACAGTTTTCAATTTTGTTATATCCGAAAGTTTTTCGACAGAGAATGAAAACAAAGTTCATTGTGGGTTTATAAAAGAAGAAACTGACATAGATAAAACGGTTAGAAAAATTCTGGGAAATAGAAAATATCGAAACTGAAAAACCAAAAAGTAAAGAAACACTTAATTTGTGAGAAATTTCATAGAAAATATACATCAGAAGAAGCGGTAAATATGTTGTTAAAATGCCCCTAAAAAGAAGAACCAACTACATTAGGAAGATCTAAACAAATAGCAATAAAAAATTTGAATTCTTAATGAAATCGCCTATCAAAAGATCCCAAGTACTTAAGATTATATTCAGATTTTTTTTAAAAGAATACTAACTATTTGGCCAAATGGTCAAAGAAAACGAAAATGAGGACGAAGATATCTGGAGCTGATTCTTGAAATTCTGCATTAGAACTGCAAAATCTATCAATAGAAATTTTAAGCAGTGGAGAAATGTTATTATATAAATGGTGCAGTAATGCTCCACATAACTCCAAGATCCCTTTGGTGATTCAGAAGAATCTAAAGGGTTAGGTGTTTTATGGAAATCAAAAAAAGGTAAAATTCATAATGATGTAAACGTCACTAATAGACAAATGTTATCCGTTATATCAAGCCTATTTGATCCACTTGAATTAGTATCTCCTGTTATAATTAAAACGAAAATATTTATGCAGAAGTTATGGTTATTACAATAAAATTAGGATGATTTGCTATCGGAGGTAGAGGCCAAGGAATGGAGAGAGTTTTCTGATATCCTACAGCTAATTAATAAAATTGAGATTAGTAGGTGTATATGTTAAAAGTATTAGTAGGTCTAAAAGATGCAATTATTATCGAGTTACATGGTTTCATGACGATATGTCTGGGGCGGTAATTTACTGCAAATCAATATCATAATCTGGCAATTGTCGGTAAAATGAATTACTAGCAAATCCAGAGTTTCTTCCTTAAATCAGTTGACTGATCCAAAACTTGAGCTTAGTGCAGCAGTTTTATTTACAAAACTAATTAAACGTGTGATTTTAGCGCTCAAGATTAGGATAAACAAAGTCTTCTTATGGTCCAATTCCATGATAGTATTATCCTGGATTAAAAAAGAGCTACACGTACTAAAAAATTTGTTATAAATAAAATTTCTACAATATAAGAGCTAACTGAGCGGATATAGTGCCGACAGGCTCCTTCTCAACATAATCCAGCAGACCTTCTAACAAGGGAATTAATCCTGATAAGCCATTCTGGAATAAGTTGTGATGCAGGGGTCCACTTTTCCTAAAGGAAAAAGACTATCAGAATACAAACATACATGAAGCTGTTAATTCAAATTTCTTTTCGATTGAACCCCAAAACTACAATCTTAATGATTATTTTATTCACTCTGTTATTTTTATTAAAAAATGTTCAACGAAATTTTTTTGACAAGGAAATAAAATTTTTGCAAAAAATCAAGTAAGGTTAATAATAATAGTCAGATATTTTTTTTTATTATTCATTTCTTGATAAAGCAAGTCTTCTTGGATCAGGAGGTTAGCAAACAGTAACTTAAATGCGAACCGCAATTTTTAATTTTACTGTATAATAAAGGTAAATTTATTTAATGATAGTAGAATACTTTCATAAACGATTTGTACATTTAGATCCACAAGGTTTATTTTTTCTGTTGAGACAGAAGTTTTGGCCTTTAACCTCTTCAAACCTGAGCATAAAATAACTCTTCAAATATACATTTATTGCTTTTGCATAATGGAAAGGTCACCATAGATGACAGAAAGAGTCATGTTTATGAAATCAGTACTTTAGGGGACTGGTAATTTAGGTTTACAAATATGGATATAAAAGTACCAATCTCCTTAAAACATCAGTTTAACTGTCAGTAATATAAATTTACGCAATAGAAAAATTAAGGTCTTTAAACAAGTAAATGATCAGCAAATCCTCAATTTTTTTTTTATTGTAAAGCATTTAAGTTAAATAATCATGAATATTTCTTACTTTCTTGACCACATTGTCTTGAAGGTATTTTCGAAACTCGGATGAACATAATATTTATTCTATGAAGCAATATTCATCAATGCTGACATTTATTGGTTTTGTTTTAAAGCAAAAAACATTCAGTTGTATAGAAGTAGAGTAAAAATGCAAAAAATTCGAACAGTTTAGTTTTTATGAGGAAAAGAATGGAGGTACACATTTGTGTACCTCAGGTCTGAAGAGGTTAAATGGTCGTGCAATATGTAGTAAAAACAATTTTATAACTCATGCATGTTCCATGTTATACATATTGTAAAGAATTGTCATATTTTAATATAATATAGGTTTTATAAGATGTATAGAGTGTGCATATGTGAAATTAAGCAAATTTCTGTTTTATTATATGTATTAAGTTTTATCAAAGAAAATATTCATAAAAAATGTGTATCGAGAGTGTATATATGTAATTTGAATTATTTAAATGCAAATCATTTTGTCCAGAAGGTTTGAGTTTTACTTGATAAAAACGAATTCGTAAATCCTTAAATATTTTTGAATAAAGTATTTCTGGGTTATTTTTTGAGATAAAATATGAGAAAAGAGATAAATTCTTGAATCATTAAAAAAAATTTAGTTTGAGTGCTAGATGTCATGAGTGTAATTACTACATAATGAATGCGGAATTTTAGGAATTTGTGAAAGAAAATGTTAAAATAAATAACTTAGTGATTATAAAGGAGGACAATGTTTCTATTTGCAATTGGCCACTAGTAGAATGTAGAATTATTTCCACTTAATAATGGAATCATCAGAGTTGTGGGAATAAAAACACAACAATGAATTTTTAAGAGACCAATTCCTGAAATATGTTAGTTACCCATGGAAAAAAATGACTGTTATATTTTTTAGTTTGTTAACTTATTGTTTAATAGTACATGCTGTATTATTTGTTTAAAATTTAAGGTATAATAATGTTATAGAATTGTGGTTGAATGAATATCATTCAACGGTGGCCGGTATGTTCGATCGTATTTATTCTTTCTAATTTTGGCAATGACTTTTATCGTTTGCATTTGTTTATACGAGTTAATAAAATATTTTGTATAAAAAAAACGTAATTATGAGCGGCAGAGTTGTGATTTAGTTGAATAAATTACATTTCATTAGAGTTTTATTCCATGTTTTATTGAATATATGAGTGTTTAAACGTCAGCTATCAAAACGCCAAGTGTTAACATTGCGTGTAATTATGAAGGAATCAGAAAGATGGCAATTATGGGTTCTGAGAAAAAGGGATTTGAGCCACCTGTGGTTATAAAAAACCCGCTAAAAGTTAAATTGCTCCATTTGTAGACATTATCTGTGATATGAAAATTACCTATTTATTAAGAAATACTTTACTTATTACATAAGTTTGTAGCATATTTTAAGTACTTTTGAAATGTTATGGAAGATTTTGGATGTGTTGATGAAGTAGTTTGAAGTTTAAAGTGCATTGCGCAATATGTTTATCGGAGTAATAACGCAATCCACTGGCGTTATTATTCCGGTTGATTCTTTTCAATGCAGGAACTGTATACGAAGAGGATTTATTTTTCTTATTTTATGCACGAGAAAACATTACTGTCATTATCGAAAACCGAAAAGAATAAAGAGAAATGTCTACGTCCTAAGTGCTGCTAATTTTTAGTGTTAGAAGAATAAAATATCAAATAATTATTACTGTATCCTGATTTCGAAATTATTGGTAAGTAGGAAAAATTTGTAAATTTCCATGGATGTAGCATTTAGTAGGGTTTGAAATGTCGTAAAAAATGGCTCCAGCTGGATTGAGATGCTAAGTTTGATATTTTTGTCTTATTCTGTAGTTTTTGACATGTAGACTCCAAATATCTTAGGTGTCATTTTTTCCTTACACATTTCTCAGCAGATTTTCAAGATGGCGTCGAAAATGGCTGCCATTTACTGACTTTTTAATATTTGTGGCACATTATTGAACAGTATTTCAAACTATATGTTTTCGGGGTCAAGAAATACAAATTTATCATAAAATTAGGAGTCAATTGAGTTTTTAAAGAGTTTTAAGTGATAAGATTCAAATAAAGCACAAAAATATGAAAAAAAAATTACATATACTAGTGTTTTATTAACCAGTTATACACCACCAAAATATTTAAATGAAATAACAATTATAATGAAGACATTTAACCGAATTATTAAAAAGAACATTTATATGCATATACAGTACTGGGATGTTATGTATTATCTTCTGAATCACTACTATTGCTGTCATGATATTGATAGTCCTGTATTGTTCTTGTCACTGTATTTGAATAGGGCAGTACAAACCAGAGAATTCTTTAAACATGAACATTTCCCAACTGTACACGTTCTCTTACACTCACATTTCATAAGTTCAATAATTCCTTTGGATGCAGATGACTCCAGGCATTTGACTAAAGAAATTATTCCTTCATTATTTATTTCCCAACCATTGTCAATAAGTGGTAGGTCGAGGATTTTTCTATTCCTTTCCACCGGCGCAAATTAAGTTCAAGCATAGAATATGTTACTTCATTGCTCTAAGGTTTTGTGGTTATCACTCCCCCTCGAAACTTTTAATTTTGCAAAAGTGCTATCTTAACTCTGAAATGCTTGAAAAATTACTATTTTTTAAATAAGCGAAGTTGGGGAATTTTTCAAACAACGACAAATTGGATAATTGATGAACATTACGTTCCTCAAGTTCTTAAAACGCTGTTTTACTACCATCATCACGTTGAATATTTATATACACTTTTATTCACTTCTGTTTTGAAATGCCTACAAATTTTCCTAGTCATTCTCCATCAGTATATGAATGTAAACCTTTGCTTTTATGAGCACCTGTTGCCCGACATCTTTCATTAATATTATTTTTTATGTGTTTGTTGCCTCGACCAGCAATAAAATTAATTTCACTGTTTACCAGATGACTTGAAACTAAGTTAATCAGCAATATGAAAATGTCATTATCTTGCAAAAATATATCGATCTCATAATTATCATGATGGTTCACTATATCAAGTACATGTTGAGATATAATGGTATCTGCTTCTTCATGTGTATGATCACATAATTCTAAATCGAAAACATTCGCGAGGTTATTAAATACCTTACTGCCAAAAAACGACAATAGTTTTTTCTTCACAAGCAGCAAAAACCTGCCGTAATTTATTCCAGAGGTATTCCTTTAGCTGTGATTTTGCTTATTTTTCCATTCCATCTATAATGCGTATTTTTTCTGTCGGAGAAGTAATCGAAAATTCTAATGATTGACGTATGAGAGAACGGTTATACTGCTCAATTTCTGCAATAATGAATTTTTATCAGATATAATATGAATAGGTACATCAAAATAAATTAATTATATTGGTTTTACAGAAAACTCGTAGTTTCCAATTGCATTTTTTAGGTTTGCAGTCATTTGAGGTCGGAATTCCATAAAAACAAAAAAACGAGTAAGAGGTTGTCGATCTCCTCGAATTTTAACCAATTGATGACTAATCTCAAATGCAGTCTTCTTCCTACAAGTACTGAATGTTTTTAATTTCATTTTTATCATTCGATACAAAAGTGACAACTTAGCTTGTTCACTCTGTAGTATATCTCTTACAAATCCTTCAAATTCGAAGCGGCCTTTTTGGACACGATTCAGAATATCATTCATCACAGATGCTTAAACTTTCATAGAAGATGCATCATTAGTGTTGTATTATCTTTGGAAATGGAATCCTCCACATTGATTCCGAATACTCTTCTTGACGATGGCTCAATTATGAAAAATTCTCTGTGACTTGAAGGCCTGACGTTGATAGTGTCTTCTGGGCTGCTTAGAGATTTGATTTGGACAATACTTTTCAAAGAAACTTGAAACAATGTTTAATACGACTGTTGCACACACTTTCGAGGACACTTTCATTTTGAATTAAATCAAATAGCTTCACCAATGTTCTCCAGCTCTTAGATTTTCGGTTCAAAGTTCTGATGAAAATAATTTCGTAAATGGCATATTGGATTTGGATACTGCAAAACAACCAGATTAAGGGTGTATTTCGATTCAAACTGCTTATTTTTCGATTTATTTTAAAATTCATTTTTGCTCTCAATTGCACCCAACTGGCAAATTACCTTATTTAGCAGGTACACAAGGTGCCGTGATTGTCGATTCTTTGATAAAGGCAGAAAATGTTGCAAAAAAAAGCAATCAGAAACGGCATTTTGAACTGATTTTTCCGAAGCGGGAGACCTGGGAACGAAAAAAAGGGTCCTACTGAGAAGGTAATTGTCTATAAATCCATTTCTAATGAATGGAGCGTAAAAAGACATCACGCGGCACCTTTTACGTCTCTTCAAAAATCCTCTCAGCAAGTTTCATGTTTCTCCTTTTAAAAATGCGTCTGAAATTGTATCGGAAAATTTTGAGCTGTTGAAGGTGGAAAAGCGTTTTTTCGAATACACCCTTAAAAAGCACTTCATAGTTCTCGATGTGTTGTTTTAAGGTTCTTCATCTGTTCTATGTATACTGGAATGTGTCAGCATAATGAAATAAATCATGAGCAAATCAATATTTGATTTGTTCCTCTAATGATGTGAGATGCAATGACCGATCTCCTGGACGAGTAACACGGATGAAACATAACAAAAATCCAAATTGGATCGTATATTGTAACAGGAACTTTGTTATGTCATCATTGCATTGTAAAATATCTGGAAAACAATCTTTTTAACTGCTGCTTCGATCTCTTCAAACAAAGTTGTAGCTTCAAATTGACAATTGCGACATTTTTCGGTTAGTGAGTGGCATTTTTCTTGCAGAGAAATAATCGCTGTAGAATCTGGCAGTGTTTCAAAGAGAATGTCAAAATATTAGTTATGTGAAACTATTTTAATGTATTTCTTTCCTTCAAAAATCTCAGGAATTGTTGTAGAAGAGTATAGAAGAATTTTAGTACATATAATATCAAGGCCATTATCAATGTATTTTCCTAGTGCATAGAGAGATGCAAAACAAGCAAGAAGCTCTCCTATTTGGAGCAGCCACTTTTTATTGCCGGTAGATAATTGAATTTATAGAGAAGACAGAGTGGAGTTAACTTTGACTCGCCGAATTTCGCTCGCTTTGTAACTTATTCTTTCAGTTTTTCGAGTTTGTCTGTTACAGGTTTTTGACATAATTAACCATCTTTCAAGAACAATAAACAATACATGTGTATTCACAATACAGTCACTCTTATTAGCAAGTATCATCCAGGGAACATATAGTTTTCACGTCTGTAACAAAAGAGAAGCTAAACAATACTAGTAATTTTCTAGTAAATTTATATATAAATAATAAATAACACAACTTACACCTATTTTGATTGTAGATTTGTAATTTTTGACCCCAAAAACATATAATTTGATATACTGGACAACAATATTCAACAAAGTTTAAAGAAGTCAGTACATGGCAGCCATCTCGGACGTCATCTTCAAAATCACCTCAAAAATGTGTAAGAAAAAAAATGGCACCTAAGATATTTGGAATCTACATGTCAAAAGCTACAAAATAGAATAAAAATATCAAACTTAGCACAAAAATCCAGCTGGAAAACATTTCAGACCCTACTAATTTGTATCTTTAGAATGGAACAATTTACATGACATTATTGTTTGCGTGGCGCAAACAGTGTTCGTCAAGAAATCACGCCATTACATTTTATGAATACATATCTGCTAAAATATTCTTCCTTGTATATAGTCGTTGAGCCAGAATCAAAAATTAGGGTTTTTGGTTTCATCTCTGGGGACTTGGTGATATATACCTTTTTGGATTCACAATGGTCCAAGGAGTTCATTTTATTATGATACTAATAAATTTGTGGTAGCTTATAGACGCCATATTGAAAAAATGAGCGCCATCTATCGCACATAGATACAAATGATTTTTTTTAAATCATTACCACATAATTAAATTTCAATGAAAAAATGCATAGAACAAATATTATTGAAAATATAACGTTATGCAAATTATATATTTGTTAAGATTTTATTTTAATATGATTATTAACATTTTCAATTAGATAAACCGCTCAAAAGACATTTCCGATGAAATAAAATCGAAATCTTGTTTTGCATTTTAATGCATATTATTTTCATGTGGATAAGACACAGCAATTTAGGAAAAATGTAGTACCGGTGAAACTATTGTACTTAGTACTGTACTTAAGAATTAACCCTTTTGGGACCACGTGTGCATATTTGCAACTTCAAAACGTGCTTCCATCGTTTGTTTTTGATATTATTAAAAAAGTAAAATTTTCCTTATATAATTATGACATTCTCTTGTTTGTTAAACGAAATTTAATTGTTTGACAAAAAGTTATGTCGATTGAATTAAATTCTTGTAAAAGATGCTCGTCTTGAATGGGTTAATAAATAACAGGAATCTTAGTCTTCTGCACTTCTATCATGATTGGTTCACATTCCTATATCCAAATAACTTCAATCGTCATAAAACAGTTCCATGTTTTGCATATGCTTGTACATTAGGTTATTAAACAGACACGCACATGATAGTGTGGCACATGTTCTTGAATAAGAATGTGACAACAGTTCCACAGCAGCTTCAAGAGCAAGAGGATTGCCATTCCACTGGATCTCTAGAGAGCCTTTTCCCTCACTATCTGTACCAAAAATACAACACTATTTATCTGGGGATGGAAGATCAGGATCAGCCTGTAGGCACTTCTTCCGAACAAGACCGTGGTAATTGTTCGCATTACCTATAAGTAGAGTGTATTACTACATGACAAAAGGCAATGCGACTTCACAGATTTTTTTACAGAAAAAATATATAGAATAAAGTGCAATTCTTTGATGTTTGAGTGTTTTTTCTTTCCATAATAGAGATTTACGACTCAAGCTGTTTCTTTGTTTCCTTTGAGAAATCAGCTTCAGTATTAAACGCCTTAAGGGCATCTCAAAATTTGTGTTCTGATTCCTCATTTTCCCTGCCTGCAAAAGAATTTATTGCACTGACAGTGAATGCATTTCGAGGGATGCATATTTATCTCTTTACCTAGAAGTCCGTGCATCTCTCTCAAATTCCTTATCTTTACCCTGTCATTGGATCCTAATTTCACAAATATTAATCCTTCCTACAGTTTTTTAAATTGTTTTCCAAAGAAAACAGTGTTTAGATAATGATAATATTTACAAATCCAGACGTTAAAGCATGGTGTGTGCAAAATGAGTTGTGTACCACCGCTTCTCGGAAGCAGGTCAATTTAGTGGTTTATTCAACTAGTTATTTCTTGAATTTATAATATTTCTCTCCGTAGGTAACGTACAGCTTTCATGTATTCAACTATTTCAGATAATGTTCATTTTGCGATTCTTGAGAAATGAAATGCATAAGTTCTTTCTTGTTTTCCTCATCAGATAAAATCTGCTTCCGTTTCTGTACAGATTGTCCACAAGTATATAACTTTTATAACATCACCAACAGTTCATATTTTCCGTTCATTTATTTTTTTTTTGCAACTGCCTGTGTGCATCAAATACATCTGTCCTTTGAAAGGATGTATAATCTTGTATTATTCCAAAAAACAGATGCTTTGCTAGTTTTCCAAATGATTGTACTCCTATGGTAACTTTGAACAAAGCACATTCTGTCATTTATATTAACAACGCCATCATTTGCATTCTTTCAGCAATCGCAATTTTCTCATAACATCCACAGTTTGATTTTTCAGTTTTTCGCAGTGAACCATTAAGTGTTGCTAAGGATTATTCAAGAAGTCCTAGATGATAGAAAAAGACAGTTCTTATCTCCAAATTTCTTCGCTCTGCAAGGATCGACATCTGAGAAAACAGATTATCTTTTGTCATGGCAACAAACTCTGATTTATTTAACTTCAAATTCTCTTTTTTTTTCAAGTCACAAAATTAGCTTAGCTTATTGAAGGTTTGGAAATCCTTCTGCCTTTGAGTATTCAGACAGATGTTCTATATTGAAAGTTTGGTAAATTTCTTCAGTCATCTCATGAGCTTTGAACATGTCTTCGACGATTTCTGGATTCGTAATTGCTCTAGTTGATTCTATTAGCCTGTCTATATTTAGCTATTCATTGATAACCATGCTCTGTAAATATGAGATATCACGTTCGTCTTTCTTGATCTTGCTCAAAAACTGATCTGGATGTAGAATAGGTTTTTCTGAAGAGCTGATTTTGGTTCTTTAACGAATCATGTGAAGAAATTCTGCCCGGGTATCTAAAATATATTTTAACTGCGGCAGATCTTTGACTGAACTTTGTTGTAGCTTTTGACCTCAGCGTGTCTTTACATACTGTCTCTTTAATAGTCCTGTTAATTTTACAGCATGTAAAACCAAGAAAATATTTTCTATCACTGTGCTTATCGGCAGAATTTTCTAACATGGCGCCATTGGTTACTCTGTTTTTGAAAATATCATGGATAACTGTCATGCTATGACTGATTTTGTCCTGAATCCAAAAATGTATGGTTTACAAAGTCCATTGGCATGAAAATACACGAGTCTCTAGCTCAACGACGCCATTTCCCAATATGGCACCCTTAAGCTACCTTAGTTTTGCAAATATGGATTAATGTTATTCTGATGTTATGGTGAATCTAAAAAATGTATGTGTATGATCATTTTAATAAAAAAATTATTTTACTTAAGAAAGGCGTTATAGTATAAATGACATTGACATGTTTCGGATCCGTCAAATAAGATCCATCTTATTTGACGGATCCGAAACATGTCAATGAGGTCTTTTATTTTTATTATAACATTTTTCTTAAGTAAAATAAAATTTTTATTAAAATGTTTATATAAAAAGTGAATTTTTTAAAATCTGGTGATTTAAAAAATCTATTGGATTTAATAAACTTTTTATCACAGAATGTATCATAGATTTATTAAATCATAGTATGATTTAATAAATCTTCTGACATGACACCACACAAGCCCCTGGCTCAACGGCGGCAGCCATTTTTCGATATGGCGTCCATTAGCTTCTCTTATTTTGAAAATATCATCAATAAATGTCATTTTGATGTTGTCGTGAATCCAAAACGATATGGTTTAAGAAGTCCATAGACATGAAATCACAATGGCTGCTTCAACGACTGCGGTCATTTTCCAATATGGCGTCCATAAACTACCCTAGTATTGAATGTATCGTGAACAAATGAGATGCTCATGTTCTGATGAATACAAAAATGTATGATTTACCATGTCTGCAGACATGAAATCACAAGACCGCTTAACTCAACGACGGCGGCCATTTTCCAATATGGCGCCCAAAAGCTACCCTTCTTTTGAAAGTATCATGGATAAATGAGGTGCTGTTGTTGTGGTGAATCCAAAAATATATAGTTCATGAAGTCCCCAGACATAAAACCACACAAGCTCCTGGCTCAACGACTAATACATAGTCAATAAATTGCTGTATGAAATCCTATATTTGTTTGAAAAAAAATCTAAAACTATGCAGTGAAAATGGGTAAAAACCTAAACGTATTATTATCCTAGGATACCTTACATATTTATAATTTCAACAATGTTTTTTTTTTTCATAAACTTCAAATAACTAAAATTTAATTGCGAATTGGGACAATTTCCAAATAATATCTATTGATAGAGCATGCTATAATACTTACTGATATGTTTTTAAAAGAGTTCATAATTAAATTGTTAGTCTTTTCAGACAGATTTTTAGGTAGATTTCGTATGAAATACTACCTATTGTGGTTGTTCCTACGTTGGAATTTCTGAAAAATTTTTGCAGATCTACCGTAAAATGGGGTGAATCGGAACACTTTTCAACTTTAACATTAAAAAAAAGCAACAACTGACTTTTACATTTTTTTATTTTTCTACTAGAAACTTCGGTCTTGTTTTGTTCTTTACTTTTTAAGTAAAAACGAAACATTTTTACCGTTTATATATGTATTATTTATTTTTTTAATGGTATTCCGATTCACCCCGCAGATAGGGGTGAATCGGAACAAATGCTATAATCTTTATTTATTCCGATTAAAACTTTAATATGGTTAATAAAAACAGGTAATAATGATTAGGAAGGAATAGAAACACGTAGTTACTGTGAAACCAAGCCTTTATTTTATATACAAGTAAATATATGCCTTTTAAAAAATAGAAAACAACTTTTAAAACAAGAAAAATTAAAATTTATTTTAAGAAATTATATTCGAATTGCAGAAGTAGAATTTAATACAAATTTAGCCCTGTTCTGTGTTATCCTTTACTAGTAGTCATTGGGTAAGTGAATCTATTGAGTAGCCCCAATCTCTGCATGTATTAATACAATCTACTAATACGCCCTCATCCCCAGCCCTTAGTATTGTGTGCATCGCTCTCTTTTTAATTGGTTTTTCATTTTGAGATGCTTGTGTAATGTTGTGGATGTCAGAGAATAATTCTGTGCAGTTTTTCTAACTATTTTGCTATTTTTAAATTCTTTTATTGTGTGTTCCATGTCTGTTGGATTAGGCGTTGACTTTTTTGTTTAATTAATTAATTTCTTTGCACCTTTAAACTCTTCAAGTAATTAGAACAAACAAAACATTGTTACAATACATATTCATACATATTGTTACAGCGTATATGGGGTTCTTTTGATCTTATGGTTAGACAACTTCAAACTCTTGTTTCTTAGAAAAGTAGAAAATAATTTATTTACAGATCTTCAGAACAACAGAGTCTTCAAAACTCACAAATGTTACTAGATATTCTAAAATAACTGCTCAAATCTATCGTAAAAGTACAGCTTTAGATCCCAGAGACTCTTTATACAACGTCTCAACACCTAATAACATTCAAAACAACATAAATGAAACTCAAGCAAACTTGCTTAACAAATGCCTTGTTCACTCAATGACTGACTGGTAAATAATAACAACAACAGCTCGTATCGCTCTCCTTATATAGGCTCGCAGCAGGTGCTGGAAATTTCTAGAACCATCTCGAAAAATCCACGGAACAACATTCAATGTATCAGTATATCAATAGGGGGGTTACCATAGAGTAGGGAAGGGTTACCATCGCCAACAATCGCCAAGTTTGTCGCCAACTTGGCGATATATCGCCAAATTTGGCGACCAAAATTAGTCGCCAAAAGTGACGCCAACTTGGCGATATCTCTAATATTTCGCAAAGCTGCCATAGACATTCACTGAAAATAATAGACAAGTTTGCTTGATAACAGAGACAATGTAACAAAAACTAATATTAGTAAAGAAATGGAGCTTAATAATATTATTTACATTATTTTACGGTACAAACACTAACTATTTACAAATTCGTAGCAATATGTTTTCATATATTACATGAAACTATTACTCTATAGAAAAATAAACCATGAGAGAAAACGTGTTCCGATTCACCCCGTAAATCTAAAACCTCTGATGTTACAAGCCATTTTTCATTTTTTCATTATGTAGTTTAGAAATAAGTAGAATTTAATACAGCATATCGTTTACAGGTCTATCATTAGTAAAAAATCCCCTCTTTTAGGTTTAGAATACGAAAAATACTGTAGTTACATACAAAGTTTTGAAGACGTTGAAAAAATGAAGTTTTTGAGGATCCTCTTGAAGTTTTTTTATATACCCCAGTAGTTGTGCAAACATGTCAAAACTGAATTTCCCAACTCTTAATGTTATTACCTTCTTATAAAAAAATTGGCAACTAAAAATATCATCACATATATTTATAATGAATTTATTTGTATGACTGGGAAGTTTCGTTCCTATTCACCCCATTTTACGGTACACCGATCATTATCCCTACACTCCGAAACTACCAACAGTAAAAAAGTTTACTTATCTATATCTATCTATCTATATTTATATATAAAAATATATATCGCTTTTTTATGGACACGATAACTTCTGTAATTCTGCTCAGATCTTCTCCAAATTGATACATAAAATCAAGGGGCATAAAATCTCGGTCAAGTTCGTTAATGGCAAAATCGGAGCAAGAGGGTGGAAATACGGCTGATTTTCGCGAAAACTAAAAAACCTATAACTTCTTAACGAAAATAGATATTGAATCAGTTTAAAGTTTATATTATTTCTGAAAAATGGGCAAAAAGTCTATTCATGACAGATATTAGATAAAGTTAAAAATGGGAACAACGGGCAAAAAAATGGGCTTGTTGGGGGGGAAAATTCGTAACTTCATCAATCCCAAGATATCAAATCCAAATATTTTTTTTTATAAATGTTCTTAATGTCATCTAAAACTTTTGTATTTACAGGTAACTTTTGTATTTATTGGAATAATTCTTACTGCGAAAATAAATTAAAAACGGAAATAAAAAGGGAGGTGGGAAAAGAAAAAATGCATAACTTTGTCAATTCTTAAGATATCAAATCCGATTAAATTTCTTTTACATCTTATAATAATATCTATAAATTTTATGCTGACAATTTTTTCATAGGGCCAATCCTTATAGCTAAAATAAATTAAACAAAAATAAGAGTTGAAGAAAAAATCTCAGACCAAAACTGCTTATAAAATGACTCATTTTTGATTTTAAACGCATCCAAACGACAAGTTCTCTTATTTGGGAACTATATAACGTGACGTATTGGCCAGTTTTTTAATAAAGGCAGAATATATTTTTAAAAAGGGCCATTAAAATAGGCATTTTGAACAGAATTTCCCGAAGTGATCGTGACTGTAAAATTGAGGAAGTATTCAAATAACAAACTGCTTATTTTCTGATTCATGTTCAAATCTATTTTTGCTCTCAGACGCATCCAATTGACAGGTTCTCTTATTTAGGAACTGTATAACGTGTAGTATTGACCAGTGTTTTGATAAAGGCAAAATATATTTTTAAAAAGTGCTGTCAAAACAGGCGTTTTGAACAGGATTGCTCGAAGTGATCGTGATTTAAAATTGAGGAAGTATTCACATATCAAATTGCTTATTTTCTGTCTCCTTTCTAAATCCATTTTTGCTCTCAAAAGCATCCATTTGACAGGTTCTCTTATTTAGAAATTGTATAATGTGCCGTATTGGTAAGTTTTTTCTTATATATATAAAGGCAGATTGCATTTCAAAATATTCTGACAAAGTGGGCCTTTTGAACAGAATTTCCTTAAGCTAACGTGATTGAATAATTGAAGATTTATTCAAATAACAAATTGCTTATTTTCTGACTCATTCTTGAATTCAATTTTGCTCTCAAGCGCTTTCAGTTGACAATTTCTCTTATTTAGGAATTATATAATGTGCCATATTGGTCAATTTATTCATAAAGTCAGAAAGTATTTTTAAAAAATGCAGTCAAAGTGGCATTTTGAGCTGAATTTCACTTAAGATGATTCTGGTAAAACTAGCTCTTACAGAAAAATGAAATTAAAAATTCTTCAAAAGAGGCTAAATAAAATTGTTAAACTGGGTTTATCTCTAATTATATTTTATTTTTTGTTGAAGAAATGAGCACTTTACTTCGAAATCTATCCCCGTCTATAGATCAAGCCGACGGGGATTTTTTTTCTTGTGAATTGAAAGTTATTCTATATATTAATAAATTTCGGGTACCTTGTTAAAAACCGCATCACTTCAATCCAAAATGATCCGAATATTAGAAAAAAACTTTATAAAACATTGAACATTTTTGTGGATAGCAATAAATTACTATAATCTTGGTTATGTTTGAAAGTAAGTTTATGTATCACAAAAGATATGTTGTTTCATTTTTTTTTTATGATGACTGGATAATAAATGCAGAGAAATAGCTTTATTGTAACCAGACATAGTCTTTGTACTAATGTCATAACTTTAGATGTGATTTATCAGAAAAATGAAATTTAATGGAAGTAGGTCAAAATTGTGAAATAAAATTTAACAAACCGCTTAAGACGTTACCTTGGATGTTTTCCTTTAATGCCCTAGTTTTTTCTATTTATATGTGTATTTTTTTTTATGTCTGTCCTACATTTGTTTTATCTTTAAAAGCAATCTTAAAGAAGGATTTAAAATGTCTAAAAGATGATCTTTTTAAATGTAAAACTTTATTACTTTTAAAATGTAAATGTTCACACTGAACAGTTCCTAACGATTTCGAAATTTAAAAGATTACAAGAACAAATATAATTCCAAAATTCCAATCTCTAAAATTTCTGTGATATTGTTGGGGCAAGCAACTTAAAATTTTGAATAGTGCTTGCTTTTAACACTAGAACGACGGAAAATTTTATGGAATTTTTTTAAAAAATATTTCAAACGAGAAAATATAATTTAAAATTGTTGCAATTTTTTCAATATTTTTTTGCTCCTTCTCCCATTTAGTCTCAAAGCCTCGCACTTCACCAGACCCATCTTGTCACATGACATGCTGTATTACATGAACATATAGACAGACAGACAAACTTACAGAAAACAAAGCACTAAATTATAGATCAAATTTCAAAATTTTATTTTTAAACTTTATAAGTTTTAATGACATTTGTGGGCATAACAATAAAAATGATTCGGGTACTTATTTTGTATGAAATAAGATTAACAGAAAATATAATTAATATGCAATAGTAATAAAATATTTATATGAAAGAGCAATTGAAAATAGTAGTATTTTGGAATTTGAAATGGAATTTAATGGCTTTAAGTCTTATCTTTACTTTATGAATACAAAATACTTTAATTAAAAAAAAAATAACTTCAAGATTTAATATGCTGATACTGATTTTTAATGGCTTTCATTTTAACCAAAATGTGTGATGTCACATTTCTTATTATCTCTTCTTACTCCCTTGTCACAAACTGTCACAATTTCACGACTCCCCCCCCCCCCCTCCAAGCGTGACATCATTTCTGGACGGCCCTCACTTTATAAAAAAAAATTCGGGTTCGAAACGAAAATGAGGGTCTGTGCAAAGATAGCGTTTTCAACTTTTTGGTAATTTTGGACCCCGCCCCCCCTTTTCGATATCATACGTTATCATCCCTCGACCCTCCCCCTCCCGGTAATAATATCGTTATCAAAGTTTTTTTTTTTTTTTTTTTTTTTGAGTAATATACAAAATTGGTTAAATTTATTTTTTGCATACTTTATTGATTCAAATGAAGAAAATTCGATAAAATATTACTTTTTTCAAATAGCACTTAAAAGAGATAGTTATTATTTAAAAGTATTTTATAATAGTTTTTTGTTACATAATGTATTCAACAGTAATAAAGTCTTGTTGTGCTTGCCGGAAGACGAATTTGGGGGAGGAGAGAGAGAGTAGATAGAAATTTTTATCAACAATACAAGTGAACGACATTCTTTGTTTTTTGTTTATTAGTAAACATACAAGCTTCATTTCAAATGTACTTCAAATATATCATACATATTATCATAATATATGCATAGACATATGAAGATGAATAGGTATGTCAAACGTTGCAGTATCTCATATTTTAGATTCAGATAATTTAAAAATAATTTAGTGATTTTAATAATAACTTTGTATTTTCATAAAAATAGATAATAGACAAAAAAGAGATAATATACTATTTTATACCAAAAACCATGTTACAAAAAAAGAGAGAAAATTTTGATTGGATCAAAAATGATATCGATATCAAAAGGCAACCCCCATCCTCCTCGAGATATCTTAGGATATCATGTGCCAGACCCCCTCCCCTCTCTAAAATGATAACGTTATAATATGCACAGCCCCTTAGTCCTTAGTCGCTGTCGAATTGACACCTTCCCGGCGTTCTAGTGTTAAGTAACTATTTCAAACTTGGGATTTTAACGATGGGTTTGGGTGCTTTTTTTATGAAATTTGTGTAAAATAATTTGTTCAAATAAGGAAATGTAACCGTCAAATATATCATGCATAGTAAAAAAAAAAAAAAAAAAAAAAAAAAAAAAAAGGCATTTTTAAAGACACATTTTGATGTATTTATTACAGGATAAAAGAATTTCTATCACCATATAGTACCTATTTACTCGACTTAAATAAAGTAAAAATTTTAGTGGAAATTACTTAAGTGCCATAATATGAGCTTGGAATTGATAACATATTATTTTTTAGCCACAAATTTCATATTTCTTTCTTTTTTTATACATTTAGAAAAGACTTGCATAAGTAAATATTTTAGTGGAAAATATGTAAGTACCATAATATAAGCTTGGAAATTTGACAATATATCACTTTTTAGCCACAAAATTCATCTTTATTTCTTTGTTTTTTATACATTTAGAAAGGACTTACATAAGGTAAATATTTTAGTGGAAAATATGTAAGTACCATAATATAAGTTTGGAAATTTGACAACATACCATTTTTAGCCACAAATTGCAACTTTATTTTTCTTGTTTTTTTGTATATATATTTGAAAAGTTGACGTTTTTAGATATGTATATACTACAATCTGTATTCTGTAAGATACTTTAAAAAAATTAAAGATTACACATTTTATTAAATATATTCTCTTAAACTTTACATTAAAATTTCTTCAATTTATCCGTCGATATCACACATATGCCGTTAGAAAAAATTACTTTCGACTAGAAAATGATTTTCATTTATATATTCGATAAATTTCAAACATTTTTGAAATAGTCTTTTACCAAAGAAAAGAAGTTTATTGAATCCACCGCGTAGAAAAATGACTTTACGCAAAAGTGGAAAATATTAACTGAAAATCATATTGTCATATTTATTATGGAGCTAAAAATAGTTGAGGAAATGATAAAGGAAAGGAAACGCATTACATTTCCTTTTCCCATTGAAATAAGAATACTTAATGCTTGGATCAATAACTGCAACCGCGGAATTAAAATACAAGCGGGAGTAAAATTATGCTAGAGTTACGTTAAAAGAAGTTCAGAAATCGTCAGATATAAATTTTTAATTAACTTAAAAGAAATATATCACTTTCATACTCGTAAGACATAAATGATTTTGAATCAAAAGTCTTACTTATTGACAAATACGCACATTTATATTTTTATACTTTTAAGGTATCCCATTTCAAGATCTGCATGGGCAGATTTTCATTAATGGCATTCAGGCCGGACCGGGCCCGGTCTTTACATTTTTCTGAAGACTCGGGCCGAGTCGGGCCTAGTCACTAATCTTTCGGGTCCGGGCCGTGCTCGGGCCTTACTTTTTTCCTGAAGAATCAGGCCGGGACAGGCCTAACTTATTTTTTTCGTACGAAGCCGGGACTGATTTCATTCTTACTAGTCTTCACGGACCAAAATATTGAATTTCAGTTGAATCATCCCGTTTGAAAATAATTTTCTAGACGTGGCCAAGTCTCTTCAAAAATCCGTAAAATTTGGCTTGGTCCAAAAATTTTTGCAAAAAAGACATATATTTTTAAATGATCATTTCTCTGCAATTAAACATTAAAATTTATTCTTTTTAAAGAATCGTCGATTTCTAGGCTTATTATAATAGAGTTAAATGCATGAAAAAAGAACCTGCCTATGACGGAATTTTCTTTTAAACTATTAATGGAAATTTCTTTTAAACTTGTTTTAAACTGTTCATCCAAGCAAAATGATTGCAGTAATACGCGAGAAAAAAAAATTATTATACACTTACATCTGCTAAGAAAGGAACTTACCTATAACATATCTTTTTTCTTCCAATGCGATACCGTCTCAGAAAATTTTATTTTTACCATTTTTTTTTTATATTTTTATGTCTCCATTACATGTAATATGGGTTAATAATATTAATGACAAATGAAACAATTACATACAACAAACAGAGGTTCATTAAAAATATAAGTATCGCAATCTAAGATACTTCTGCATAAATAAAGATTATAAATATGAAAGACTAAGATAAGTCTTTTTGAGTTCTCTTTTGAACTCTTTCGTAAGAGTACAAATCAATGTTCTGTAGAAATTCACTCGGGCCGGGCCGCGTTCGGGCCAAAGTTTTACTTTTTCCCGAACTGGTTTCGGGCCATGTTTTTAGCTAGTATATCGGGCTGGGCGGGGCCTCTAATTTTTTTTTTTTTTTTTTTTTTTTTTTTTTGCGGGCCGGGCCAAGTTTGTGCTAAAATTTTAATTTTTATGAAGGGCCGGTATTTTTTTCGTTTAGGCCTTACTGGGCCGATTTTTTTTTTTTTTTTTTTTTTTTTTTTTTTTATAGATTGGGTCAGCCTGGAAATTTCAGCCCGTGCAGACCTCTAATCCCATTGCGTTGAACACAAAGCAAAATACAAATTATGGAGCAAAAACATCTCCATGAATAAAGCTGATGTCATACACAGACAAACGGAAGGCTGCGATAAGACTAATACATTTCGCCTATTCAGACTATTACATATTTTTTTATTTTTGAACATCGGACGATTTCAATTTTTACGCTGTCGAATTGAACTTAAAAATTACAGTCAAATATAGTTTTTTAGAAAACTCCATGTCCATATACTGATTTTTTTATTATATTATTATGGATTTTTAAATAATTTTGAGGAGTGAAAATTTTTTAATTTGCGAGCAACCTAATCACGAAAGATTAATCCTCTTGCATTTGAATAATATAAATAATTAAGTCTTTGGTTGTTTCTGTCTAATATTCCAGAACTAAATTACCAAAATAAATCTATATTTTAATCAATGAAATGCTCCATAATACAGTGAGGTAATCATTTTCTATAAAAGCGGTGGAGTGACGATGCAGCAAAAGTTTCAAATTTTTAACAGTGTAACAAGACAGACAAGTTGAGAATTATATTTTTTTAGATTATAAGGGGGAAAGAAAGCTGCAGAGGTCATTATTTAGGTTTTCGCGGGATGTTTCGTTCAAGTTTAACATATCTAATTTCGCAAATAAAAAAGCAATCGCTAGTAGGGTAACATCCCCAGTAATTGGCACATTAAGGATTTGTTTTTAAACTTACTTCTATTTTCATCACCAAGAAATAAAATATTTACTTGCAAATATTTTTAAATCAAAGAGTGCATATCTGTGCATCTATTTTTTCCTACTAAAAGCAAAAATATTTGAAAATATATATTTTTTAAAATATATTTATAAAAAGTTGCTGTAAACACCAGTAATTGGCACTTGGACTTTTACACAATTAAAGTAACCCTTTTCAACTAAACAAAACTGTTGTCAATTAAAATTTAAAATATACTATAAATCAGATAATAATTAATTGAAATTCATGCCTTTCTTAAGCGAGTGAAGAAACATTTGCAACAAAAATGGCTAATTTGATACAAGCCATAATTGTTTCTCTTTCCTAGGCACTATTGTTATCTAGTAGCATAAATCAAAATTATAATCTGTAAAGTAAATGAGCATATAACTGGTATATGGTCTTGCATTTTTAAAAGATTGGATATAAATCTTATTTTACGACATTTTTGTAACATGTGCCAATCACTGGTGCCTGCCAATTACTGGGGATGTTACCCTACTTTTTTTTTTTTTTTTTTTTTTTTTTTTTTTTTTTTTTTTTGAAGGATTTTTATCCAAAAATATAAAATTATACAAATTCGAAGGTGTAGACTGCCTAAAATATTTGGGACCACTAAGATTAGTTTGTTTGAAAAAATTTCGTTTATAAATATAAATTCATTCAAGATTGGTTTTCATATATTTTACATTATAATTAATCATCATAGGCTACGCCGACCTTTCGCTTATAAACATAAAATCAAAAGAGAACGGAGCATGTGTAGCACAGTGAACGCTATTGAACAATTTTTAAAATCATTCTGTAGAAAATTTATAAGCAGCCTGATATGCATTTCACTTATTTCATCTGTTATAGTCACGTTGATCAAATACATGTATATTATTAATATTTAATAAATTGTTAAACTTTAAAGTCAGGAAACGCTTTATGAAACGCCGTGTAAATACACCCAAAAAAGTCATCCTTTAATTACAACATGCAAATTTTGTGCATGGAGCGTTAAGGTAGGGGGACTTCTCTGGCCTTTATAACCAAATGGGCAAATCGGGGCTTTGCCTATGGGCCCCAGACCTTAAAGGGCTCCCAAACCCATACATTAAATTATAAAAAACTTTCATTTTCCAATCCCAACTCTTCCACATGTTGAAGTTGTTAAATTCATCTTAAAGTAAAATAACATTTGCTGAAGATACATAAAATAGTTTTATATTGTACTAAGAGAGGGAGAAAAAAAAAAGGTACATTTATTAATTAATGTATTTAATTTAGAATTGACGGAACTAAGAATTTCCTTCTATTAATATCGAACGTGCGAAAATATGTTTATTCATTACACATACACATATGAGTGACCATCAGTTCTATTTGAATAGTGTTGCAATGATTTTAAGGGGCCTCAAATAGACATAATCGGGCCCTGGGACTTCTATCTCCTATGCATTGTAAAAAAAAATTCAGGAGGTTACTAAAAATTTTTTAGTAAATTTGTATTCCACAGAATTTTTTAGTAACCATTACAAACTTTTTTTGGAAAGCGAAACAAGCATTTCTTTTGTAAACTGAACAAAAGAATTTTTGTATAACTAACTTAAAAATTTTTAGTATGAGCCACCAAGCAAATTTTAGTAATAGCTCCAAAAGTATCTTTAATTACCATTACGTGGGCTCGAAGGGCAGGAGCTTCCTTCGAGCTGCATCCAGACTTCTGGAGCGGAAGATTTTCGGCAAAACCGCAATAGATGGCAGCACCAAACATTGCTACTGCTCCGTCAGGATATTCATAATCCCTTTATTAACGAGTATTTACACTGCATACATTCGGAAGCGTATTTGGCAGTGGCCAGTATCGAACCCGGGATCTTTTTGCCTGGAGTCCGTTACTATAACCACTATGCTATCAAGGCCACACCAAGCGAGTTTTAGTAATAGCTATTAAAAATATAAAATTATTAACTCTTATTTGTTGCTAACTTTTTCTAGTAATTCTTACAAATTTTCTTGTAACCGACTAAGATTACTAAAAATGTTTTAGTAATTACAAAGATCACTAAAGTTTTTTTAGTAGATCGACAC
This sequence comes from Maratus speculifer, assembly GCA_964019185.1. Classification (NCBI taxonomy): domain Eukaryota; kingdom Metazoa; phylum Arthropoda; class Arachnida; order Araneae; family Salticidae; genus Maratus; species Maratus speculifer. The sequence goes on from OZ025295.1 coordinate 66,947,115, forward strand.
TTTTTTTTTACAGTGTGTCACAAATTGTCATATTCCCGTGATAGAATCCTCGCTGGTGTATCCAACGGGTCGGGTTCAAGTAAAAGCGGATTATTCGACCCTAGGACGGACCCAATATCAATTACTTAGTATCCAGGAATTAAAAAAATAGCATCTCCTCCATTTCCTTCATTATTAACCGCTTCCTTGATTTGCTAGTATGTTGTTCGGACAACGTGTTTATACCAATCGTAATTTGCCCGTAACACACATGAGCATCCATATTACAATCGCAATTTATTATTCTCACCAATAAAATTTTATTGTAAATTTTGTATTATTTAATCCGAGCATTTTTTCTGATTCAATTAGCAAAAAAATTCTGCTTTGAAAAACTGGTGATAAAAGATTAAGAATTCTGTAAAAGACATACAAAATTGGCATCATTTGAAAGTTTTTTTCAAAAATATTGATCAGTTAAGTGGTTAAAATGTAATTCTCTGTATAATTATTATTACAACATAATGCTTATACAACTACATGCATATTTTAATTTTAATAAAAATGTTCCAATCATTTTGACAGATTATCATGTTATATTTATTTTAAATTTAGCTTTTCGTGTTCGCGTAAAATATCTTGTGAGAAAGAAAGAAAAAAAAATAAATACCGTAATTTCGGGTGTATAAGCCGCAATTCAAACAATTCTTTTTCGACCCAGAATTTTTTAAGAAACAAATATAACTAGTTAGATCGCCGTAAATATTTGTCTTCAATCACTAAATAAGATTTCTGGGTCCAAAAAGAATTGTTTGATCCGCGGCTTATACACCCGAAATTACGGTAAATAGAACGTTCATTTGAAAAGGTTACAATTCATGGACTAGAACTAGAATATATCACAGGTTTTATTATTTTCTCTTCTTATAAATTTCTATACCATATTCTTTCACAAATCAGTAAAGGCGATCTGCCACTCTAAAAGAAAAAATTAAGTTCATCAAAAGTAACACAACCCTTTCTATCGAAACTCTTTCTATTTTTTCAGTCTTATCTATTTTTGATGGATTTTATATTTTAAATTATATTTAAATGATGGACGTTTTTAGAGTTAAAAGGTTGGCATTTGATATTATTTAATACTTTAAATGACTCTACAGTATCTTAGCTTAACTCTTTAGCCTTGACTCATTATTCTTATAAGATACTGGGTAACTATAAAACAACTGACTCAATAAAACATTTTTTTTTTTTTTTTTTTTTTTTTTTTTTTTTTTTTTTTTTTAGTGACACAACCTTTTTTATTGAAATATTATTTGTTATTTATTTTTTGATAGATTTAATACTTTAAGTTAAATTTAAATGAAAAACCTTTTTTAGAGTTAAAAAAATAACATTTGATAAGATTTCATACTTTTAAGTGGCTCTACAGTATCTTGATCTAACTCTTTCACCTTGACTCATTATTCTTATAAGTTACTGAGTTTCTATAAAACAGTTGAGTTATTAAAACAACTTTTTTTTTAAGTAACACAACCTTTTCTATGAAATATTATTTGTTATTTGTTTTTTGATAGATTTACTACTTTAAGTTAAATTTAAATGAAAAACCTTTTTTAGAGTTAAAAAAATAACATTTGATAAGATTTCATACTTTTAAGTGGCTCTACAGTATCTTGATCTAACTCTTTCACCTTGACTCATTATTCTTATAAGTTACTGAGTTTCTATAAAACAGTTGAGTTATTAAAACAACTTTTTTTTTTAAGTAACACAACCTTTTCTATGAAATATTATTTGTTATTTGTTTTTTGATAGATTTAATACTTTAAGTTAAATTTAAATGAAAAACCTTTTTTAGAGTTAAAAAAATAACATTTGATAAGATTTCATACTTTTAAGTGGCTCTACAGTATCTTGATCTAACTCTTTCACCTTGACTCATTATTCTTATAAGTTACTGAGTTTCTATAAAACAGTTGAGTTATTAAAACAACTTTTTTTTTAAGTAACACAACCTTTTCTATGAAATATTATTTGTTATTTGTTTTTTGATAGATTTAATACTTTAAGTTAAATTTAAATGAAAAACCTTTTTTAGAGTTAAAAAAATAACATTTGATAAGATTTCATACTTTTAAGTGGCTCTACAGTATCTTGATCTAACTCTTTCACCTTGACTCATTATTCTTATAAGTTACTGAGTTTCTATAAAACAGTTGAGTTATTAAAACAACTTTTTTTTTAAGTAACACAACCTTTTCTATGAAATATTATTTGTTATTTGTTTTTTGATAGATTTACTACTTTAAGTTAAATTTAAATGAAAAACCTTTTTTAGAGTTAAAAAAATAACATTTGATAAGATTTCATACTTTTAAGTGGCTCTACAGTATCTTGATCTAACTCTTTCACCTTGACTCATTATTCTTATAAGTTACTGAGTTTCTATAAAACAGTTGAGTTATTAAAACAACTTTTTTTTTAAGTAACACAACCTTTTCTATGAAATATTATTTGTTATTTGTTTTTTGATAGATTTACTACTTTAAGTTAAATTTAAATGAAAAACCCTTTTTAGAGTTAAAAAATAACATTTGATAAGATTTAATACTTTAAATGGCTCTACCGTATCTTTACTTAACTCTTTCACTTTGATTCATAATTCTTCTAACATAATGAGTTACTATACTTTCTACACTTCTTGAAAAAAGAAATCTTTCTCACAACGTTCATCGAAACCTTCCAAAATTCGATATTCTGTGACTCATAAAATATCATTCAGTAAATCGATATCGAATGCTTTGGAATTCCCGCTGTGAAATAATTCTTAGTAGTAAATCATTTGTTCACCTCGTTAACCTTAATTGTTAGAAATATTTCGTAACTTATAAGATGTCTATAATGGATTAGAACAGATACAGCAAACTTTATCTACTCATGCTAGAAATTTAATAGTAATTATATTCATTCATATTAACATAAATTTGATAATGCTGGATTAAAATATGAAGTATTTCTTTCATTTAAAATTTGTAATAGATATTTTAAACTTTTCATTAAGAAAAGCAGTATAATTTTATTCTTCATACATTCAGTTATTTAGTAGCTAGAGCAATACGAATAAGCACAAAGTACCAAGAGCGTTTGCACAAAGTATAGTTAGAAAACTTTCAACAAATAAAAATGTCAAACTTATTGAAGTTTGGCAGTGATTGAACGTACAGTCGTGCGGAAAAAAGTAAACACCCTCTACTAACTTTGCAAATATTTATCGTAGAAGAAATTTGGACCAAACGATTGGAAATAAAATCTACTTTTAAATGATGATATAAAATTTTCTTAGGGGGCCATCTACATACTACAGCCAACCCAAACTTTATTTTCACTAACAGTACTCAATTCGGAAGGCATAAACGGTCCTTCAATTAGCCTAAAAAAATTTCAAGCAATTCATACGATAAGTTTTCGAGAAATTAATCATTTTAAAACGAGCATATTTTAGGGGCTGTATCTAAGTTCGGTACACAATTGTTGACCGAGGGAGCCCGCTCCTTTATCAAGGCACTTTAGGTTCCACTCAAGAAGTCATTGAAGACTGCTAGATAACAAGATAGTATTAGAAGCTTCAAAATATCTACTTACCTCTATCGTTGGCAGTCCCTTAAGCCATCATTTTGCCGTTTTATTTTATTTTATTTTATTTATTTATTTAATTTTTTTAACCATAATTTGAAAACTACTTGGAAGAAAAATTTGAAATTTTGGATTTCCATAAAGCAGAATTTAATAAATCTAAATCGATCAAAAAAATTGCAGGTTGCAATTCTTGATTTTTCCGAATATTATTTTCATAATGCATATCATAAAATTATAAAAGTTGCAAATTCAACGTATTTATGTTTGTGTATTTTAGTATTATTGTCACATAAAAAATTAGCACATTAGGAGTATAACTTTAAGAGATGTTAATAAAAATATGAAAATGCAATTTAACATTAGAAGAACTAAATTTTGATTGTTTACTTTTCAAAAGTGTATCATTCAAGAAGCTTGAAATTTAGTGTCTAGGCATAGTTTAAATCGAAGATTTAAAATATGTTGTCGAAATTGGGTACTGCTATTGAAAAAAATAAAGTTTGGGTTCATTTTAATATGTAGATAACCGCTAAGCAAATTTTATATACATCATTTAAAAGTAGATTTTATTTCCAATCGCATGGTACCAGTATCTTTCTTCCACGATAATTTGTTGAGGAGTTAGTAAAGGGTGTTTACTTTTTTTTCTAAGACTGTACAATTTGAAAATGTTACCCTATAATAATTAATAAAAGAAATGGTGCAACTAGTTTCAAAATTGCTGTATTGATCTTCGTGTTTACTTCAATAGATTTTTAATCGACTTCAAGGAGAAGATTATGATTTCAACCTGTATGTATTTGTTGTTCACCCATAACTTCCGTAAATGTGAACCGATTTTGATAATTCCTTTTTTGTTTGAAAGTGTAAGGTGCCCGTGTGGTCCCATTTCAATTTAATCAAATTCTAGTAAATAGAACTTTTTTAAAATAGAAACATTAAAAATTCAAATCCTTTTTTAAGCTGTCGTCCAATCAAAAGCGTCCATTTTTCATGCTGTTACTCTTACGCAGATACATGATCTTGCGAAACTTTGAATAAATCGGATTCAGGTAGATTTTGTGCTATTGAGAATTTAGATTGACCAATAAGAAAATTTACTTACTTACACTGTTAAAAAATTGACCCATTTGCTGCAGCGTCACTCCACAGCTTTTATAGAATATCTCTCCAATGAGAATGCTCCATAACACTGTTAAGTAACCGTTTTCTATAAAAGCGGTGGAATGACGTTGCAGCAAATGGGTCAATTTTTAACAGTGTAGCACTAGCAGCGACAATTTCGCAAAAAAATGTAGGATTCTAATTGGTCCATCTGGTTTCGTTAATAGAGCTAAATCTACCGGATTGCGGCCAAGAACTCTTTCGCTGTTAACAAAATCAGATTGGCCAATTAGAAGCCTGCATTTTTGCGAACTTTTCACTGTTTACTTCAGGTAATCACTATTTAATTCACTATTTACTTCAGTGAAAAGTTTGCAAAAATGCAGGCTACTGATTGGTCAATCTCGTTATGCTAAATGGTTGAAAAAATATAGACTCTAGCGAGAGTCCTAACTATCGTGCAAGGCACTCTCGTTACCAGGCTTTGTCAACATCAGCGATATTTTATTTTCCCCGTGTGCCTTGCGCTAGTCAGCAGTTGTTGTGATAGTAAATAGAAGTGTAGGTTGTTTATTTCGGTAAAATTTTTTAAAAGGTGTTAAAAAATAATAAAGCATCAAAATTCCATGTTAAAATAGTGTTTAATAAAATAAACAAATAAATAAACAAACGAAAAATAAAAATAAATAAAAAAATATTTCCCGCATGTGACAATCCTCTTACGTCATTTCTCACATGGTTTTATTTTTCTTAATCGGAGCTGTTTAATCTCTGGTTACGAGAGTAGCCTGCATGGTAGTTAGGACTCCCGCTAGAGTCTTGTTTCGTTAGATGACAGCACTAGATCTTTTTGACGAAATTTTCGATGAAACTGTATCGTCAAACTAGTGAGGAAAGTAATTTCATCAATTTGACGAAACATTTGCTCGGAGCATTTCCCAGGAAACGGTTTCGTCAAAAACGAAGAAAATTTCGTGAAATTTGAGTATTCATTTCTGAGTGTGTATAACAGCTGTGGAGTGACTCTGCAGCAAATGGGTCAATTTTTAACGGTGTATGCACTGTAAAAAATTTGATCCTTTTGCTGCATCGTCACTCCACCGCTTTTATAGAAAATGTTTTCTTCAGCAAATTATGGAGCATTCTCATGGGTCAAAAAAGAGATATTCTATAAAAGCGGGGGAGTGACGATGCAGCAAGTTTTAAGTAAAAGACGAATTTATTAGAATGATTTTCTTATGGATAATGCATAATTATAATATGGCTTGATTAAATAATAATTAGAGAAGTTTTATTTGCTCAAGGTATGATTAAAATATGAGCTGGTTAATTTGTTGCTCCGAAATAACAAATTATGAAATAAATGTCTATTTGGAGAGATTTTACTACTTTAAGTAGGTGGATAAGATTTTAACAATTTACTGTTTATAAAGGGTAGAGAGAACAATTATAGATATTTTTAATTTGAGTGAAAAAAGAGTTTACTTCTTAAAGGTATAATAGGTCCTGGAATTTTGAAATTTTATTGATCAAATTTATCTTTTGAACGGTTTTGTAGAACGCAGGAAATTTTTTTTCGAATTAAATATGTCATATAAATAAAAAAATAAAAATAGTAATAAACGTCCCTAAAAACTTTAACTAAAAAAATGATGCAGAAAGAACAATTGCCTATATATTTTTTATTTTTTTCTGAAAAGCGCTAAAAAGTGCTATTTTAAAATAAATTATTAGAGGACTAACATAAATAAGCAAATATCTACTTGCTAAAATCGCAAGATTTGAGGAGGAACAATGGCGTGTCCTTCTATAAACAACTACCTTGACAGTTTCCTTAAAATTCATCAAGTCTGGCCATGATTAAGAAAGCATTTTCGTCAAATACACTGCTCAAAACAATTAAAGGATATTGCAGTTTTAGGTGGATTTTGTATCTGGGAAACTTTTTAGCTGATTGATACACGGTCGACAGACATAATAGGTTATATGAGAATAAATGACACATGTTTGGCAGAAAAAAATGCATTTTTTTGCGCATTTGTGTACAAAAGGAAAAAAACACAATTTGTGCATATGAGAAAAAAAGAATAAGAAAAGGTGTTTTCTTCAAAGAAAATCATTTTCAGTAGGGGGTATGGTTTCGACGGGCGGCCAGTAACGTTGAACACCTTTGAGGCATGGACTCAATGAGGCTATTAATGACGAGTTGGGGTATTCTGCCCCACTCTTCCAGAAGAGCTCTTTCCAGTTCTTGGAGAGTTTGTGGGGGTTGTTGGCGGCCAGAAACTCGTCTTCCTAGAGAGTCCCAAACGTGCTCGATTGGATTCATGTCTGGAGAACACGCTGGACATTCCATTCGAACGATTCCTTCCTCGAAAAGGAAATCCTCCACCAGGTTTGCACGACGTGGCCTGCAGTTATCGTCTATTAAAATGGAGTTATCTCCGATTGCTGCAGCGTAAGGAACTACAATAGGTCTGAGGATCTCATCCCTATATCGGCGACCAGTCAGAGCTCCATCTCGAATGATATAGAAGTCAGTGCGCCCGTCAACGGAGATGCCACCATACACCAACACTCCTCCACCGCCAAATCTGACACTTTCGTGCACGAACGCAGGATTATTCCTACTGCCACGGTCCCTCCAGATGAATATACGCCTATTATCCGGATGCACAGAAAAACGGGACTCGTCAGAAACAAAATATTGCTTCATTCATTTCTCTTCCAGTTGACATACTCGGTTGCCCACTCCCTGCGGTCGCGACGATGCCTTGATGTTAATCTAACACATACCATCGGTCGGCGAGCATACAGACCTACAGCATGGAGTCGGTTTCGGACAGTCTGAGTTGAAATCGTGGTGCCTGTAGCCGAGCGAAGGTGTTGTTGGAGAAGAGTAGCATTCATGTTTTGGTGTCTCCGAGCTGTTAACGTTAAATACCGATTTTCATTGGGCGTTGTTGCCCGTCTACGACCTTGCTCTGGTCTTCGGCCTGCACATCCACTCTCCAAAAAACGGTTCCAGATCCTGGAAATGACACTTTGTGATACTCCAATGGCTTGCGCTACTTCGGCTTGAGTTTGGCCCCTTTCTAACCTACCAACAATTCTCCAGGCTTCTGAATCTATCAAATGACTTCGCTGAGACATCGTACTCATCGAAACAAAGCAATCACTGAATGCCGATCATCCTTGTCTTCATTCTCTTTTATCCAGTTGAAAGTCAAATTTCATTCGCTGCCGCTGATGCGACGTTTTCGACGTCGAACTCAACATTTGCATACTCCACAGTTTGAAACCCAGAAAAATTTGCATTTGTATTTCTCTTCTTCTATTTTCAGCAAAAAAATTTTTCGTTTATATCTTTATTTTATATAAAACTTCAAATATCCTTTAATTGTTTTGAGCAGTGTATTTGAGAATTCACGTTTCGTTAAAAGTCGTGTGATTTTGATACGAAATGTTTGTCAAAAAAGACGAAATAAGGCTCAAGGATTTCTGAATCGTCAAAAATGAGAGTTTTGTTTCTCAGAGTGTAGAATACCTATTTTATGACCAATGAGAATGTTTCATAACACAGTAAAGTAACCGTTTTCTATAAAAGCAGTGGAGTGACGCTGCAGCAAATGGGTCAAATTTTTAACAGTGTATATGGATCGTAGTCATATTGTTAAAAATTTGACCCATTTGCTGCAGTGTCACTCCACAGCTTTTATAGAATATTTCTTTTATGACCAATAAGAATGCTCCGTCACATAGTACAGTACACTGTTAAAAAAATTATCTATTTGCTGCAGCGTCACTTCACAGCTTTTATAGAATGTCTCTTTTATGACCAATGAGAATGCTCCATAACACTGTTAAGTAACCGTTGTCTATAAAAGCGATGGAGTGACGTTGCAACAAATGGGTCAAATTTTTAACAGTGTAACCGTTTTCAATAAAACCGGTGGAGTGACACTGCAGCAAATGGGTCCAATTTCTAAAAGTGCACTTTTGCAGAGATGCGAGTTCTTTCCAAAGTGCGAAATCTTAACTGGATCAATTGTCATATACACCGAAATGAAAGGTCTGCATCGATGCTTACTGACATGAAAAATATTCGTCAAAAAGACTTTAATCCACCTTTAAAGTACCTTTATATGTCAAAGCACAAATGTCTGTGTATCAGGGTGCTTTTTATGCCGGATGCACCAAGAAATTAAAATACATTGCTATGTGTATCGATATTGTCTTGAGATTCAACTTCAGTTATCGAGTTAAATAGCGGAATGCTTTCAGATTTTCTTCTGACAGAATTCCTCGATATCAAAGTGGTAATATACAGGGATATTTGAAAAGTTGAGACGAATATAGACAAAAGAAAATGGGGAAACATTTTGAAGAATCTGCCATTAAAGTGAAGCTAGTTAACTTCTTCACTCGGGCCTCCGTCGCCGAGTGGTCAAGGCGCCACGCCGTTAATCGCTTACGAGTGTAGGAGGCTGTGGGTTCGAATTCCGCTGGTTCCATTGCACACACTCTTTGCGTTGAGCTTCCGGCTGTATTTCCTTCGTGTTATAAAAATTTCATTTCGCTATTTCGTCCCTGTATACTGACGATGACGTATAAGCAGGTTTTCACGTAGAGTACTTAAATCAGGTATATGTGCACTGTTAAAAATCTGCTGCATTTTGCTGCAACGTCCTCCACCACTTGTATATAATATCTCTATTCCAACCAATGAGAAAGCGCCATTTCACGGGCAAGTAACCGTTTTCTATACAAGCAGGGGAGTGCGTTGCAGCAAAATGCAGCAGATTTTTAACAGTGTGTGTGTATTGTTCTTGCACTCATATAATCGTACTCGTTCTGGAGACTATCGCCAAGTTTTGGAATAGAAAATTCCTACACTTTATGTAGGGCCTCCACGGCGAGTGGTCAAAGCACCACGCCGCTAATACGCTTCGAGAGTAGGAGGTTGTGGGTTCGAATCCCATTGGCTCCATTGCACGCACTCTTTGTGTGGAGCTCCTGGTTAATTTCTTGTCTTGTAAAATTTCCTTGTGCTATCTCGTCCCTGTATATTGACGATGACTTATAAGCAGACTTCATGTATAGCACACAAGTCAGATGTATGTAGATTCAGATTAGATTCGGACATTTTATGTAGTTTGGAAAACCGTATCTGCCGATACCCGTGTTTGATTTGCGTAAAAATCGATGTGAACCTTAAAGTTTGATGAATGCGGTAACTTTTCGAAGAGCGAGATCTTATCCAAACAAGTTACTACCTAAGAACCTAAAGATCCACAATGATACTAACCGACATTGTAAGTTGCTTTCGAATAGCTGAAAATGAAGTAAGAAATTGATCAGCAAATTGAATACTTCAAAACCCAGCAAAGTACATCAATTAGTCAATGCATTGCAAAGAGGCATCATATGTTAGTACACATAGTTGAGTATTACAGTATGAATAACTAAAAAGTAGGAAATAAAATAAGCTTTTTAAAAAATATATCAACCGACTTAAAAAAAAAAAAAGCGCTTAAAAGAATGAAATAATTCTTTAAAATTCTCTAATGACAAAACGTTATCCAAATATCAGACATCGGATATCAGGTACCGTAGGGTGGACCTTAAATGCAATGATTTTTTTAAATTATTATTTTTACAAGTCTCACCCCTCTATTTTTTTCCTTTTGATTCAAAAACATTATGTTAAAAGTTTGAGCAATAAATTCAAATATTTAGAGGTAGCTCAATTAACCTGAAATTTATAAAATTAGGAAAAAATTCAGAATATTAGCTACACAAATAAGTAAGCATTTTAAATGTTTTAATGATTTAATTGTGACAATGTATTTAATTTATAGCACGATTATTAGGTTTTCATGTTATATTAAAATTTTATTGCATTTGTGAGGTTGAGAGAGACACATTTTTCTGCTATCTGAGTACATTTTACGATGATCTTCAACAACTTGTAGTAAAAATTGTAGTTGCATTTCATCATGAGTTATCAATCCATTGTATTCTTGAATAAGTCCAACTGCACGTTCGGCATGGTCATTTACTACTTGCAGAGATTTATTACCTCCTTTGCCTGTTTATAGTGTTCTCTTAATTCCCACAATTCAGGATCTATTGTAAGAAATCCATCCGGAAGTTCCAACAATTGAAACAACATCATTGACTTAGCTGTGACAAAATCATCCATTCTTTTATTCTTGAATGAATTTAGAGCCACACTGATTCGTTTGGAATAAATTTGAGCTTGTTTTTTAGAATTAGCTTCATTCTGTAATGCAATAACCATGCGTCTTTTAGTTAATAAACTCACACGCCTATCAAATAAAGCTAAACCAACAAGTCCTTCTGACAAATACCACAAGTGATCAGCAAATTTACGTGATGATGACTTGGAAACAGTTGAATGTATTGATGAGTAGTCAAGTAGTGATTTGAGAAACAAGGGTCATATAATAGGTCATTATATGGGGCACATAAAGCTTGAGCTGCAGTGATCCAAGCTTTCAAGTATACACAAACTGTAAAAACACACATATCACGTATACCTTCTTCCTTTTCTACAGTCAATTTAAACTGAGCCTTGAACATCCAGATCTTGAGACAATATATTACTTTGGACATCAAACCGGCATGGTGCATTGCACCTGGTGACATAAATCTGATTCCCCTTTCTGGGACAGCACCAAGAAATATAATTACAAGTTCTAAAAATTCCTTATAATCACCTCTTAACTTTGTTTCTCTTTGCTCATCTAGGTACTTCTTTAAATAGTTGATAGTCTCTTGCTTAATATCTTCTACTAGATTTGCAAAATCATCAAATGAAATTCCCGTTTCGTACTTGTCTTTATCAATTAAGCTCCAATATTCCTTTAAGCGTTTAAATTATACAACTTCAGGTGAAGATTTGACTCCCATGCATACTTCAAATATAGTACTAATTATCAGCTCCATAATGTGGTGTCTGCAAGCAAATGATAAAAGTTCTTTTTTCAATTTATCTTCTAAAAGAACACCTGCACCAGAATTATGACCAGTATTTGAGCGGGTAGGGTAGTGTCAAAGTACATTGCACGTATATTATCTGCTATTCCCCAGTCTTTGATGGCTTCAAAGACTGCTATTTGCTAAATGCAGTTTACTGTTTTAAATATTATTGTGTATAGTACTGCCATCTATAAATAAAAATGTAAAGCTAAATGCATTTTAAAATATTTTAGACTATAGAATTTATTTTCTATGACATAGCATGCGATAACGCATATGTTTATCATTGCTCATACATTGCAAACTTCTACATCATTGAGCTACCTCTAAATATTGTTCAATTGAGCTAATATTTTACCAGAATTACTTTTTTATAAAAAGGAACAAATTTAGAGGGTGAGAAGATTGCATTTTGAAACTTGAAAAATAAGGTCCACCCTAAGGTACCGGCATAAAAACTGTTAAATTTAATATATTTAATTTAATATCCACCAAACATGGATTTTAGAGAGAATATTTTTTAGAAGAGATGATTTTGCATATTTATGATTTAATTTATGATTATATACATATAAATGTGATGAATTAATTTTTTGAAGTTGGTGCCAAACTGTCTTCTATATAATAAGAATTGTAGATGTATTGTGCCTAGTACCAAAATTAAAATGGCGATGATCGTTATCGATTGTGATTGTTTGGCACCGACTCAAAAAGTAATTCATTACATTTATATGTATATATTCATAAATTAAATCATAAATATGTAAATTCATCTCTTCTGAAAAATATTCTCTCTAAAATCCATGTTTGGTGGATATTAAATTACATATATTAAATTTAACAGTTTTTATGCCGGTACCTGATATCCGATGTCTGAATTTTGGATAACGTGTTGTCATTAGAGAATTTCAAAGAATTATTTCATTCTTTTAAGCGCTTTTTTTGAAGTCGGTTGATGTTTTTTTTTTTTTTTTTTTTTTAAAAAAAAGCTTATTTTATTAAAAGATTAAGATAGAAAAAACTGCTCAAAAATCTCGATTTAGAAATTTCTTACTCTCCAAGAAAAAAAACTTTCGGAATTAGTTTTATAACTTGAATTAAAGATATTTAAGCTTCTTTTCTTAAAATATATATAGTATAAAGTACTTTAAAATTAGGCAAGGTAAATTCTCTTTTCTTAATTGGTCCATTATAAATTTATCCGTTACAGATCACCAGAAAAAGATTATTATGATGTATCCATTTGTGAAGAAGAAAATCACTAGTTAACTGATAGTAACTAAACTATTATTTTAATGAAAAATTTTTGAAAAGAAAAATTCTTTTAAGATTAAATTTACGGTCACAAATCATTAAAATAATTATCAACATATTAAATGCAGAAAGCACTCTGCCGTGTTTATGTCTTAGAGCTTACATAGAGAGTTAATAAAGTTTATTTAATTCTTAATGTTCTTTAAATATTATACAAAAAGATACACCTTCTATAAAGTTAGAAGAAAGTAAAGAATAATATAAAAAAAAAAACTTTTGATGCCTCAGCGTGAGACACCATTTTATAAACATGTTTTCTGAGAAAAAGAATAAGACATAACTTCTAATAATTATAACACCGAAAATAATAATAAAGAAGGAAAATTATTGAAAAGCATGTAAAAATTCAGCTAATACTTTGCTATTTTCTGAAAAAAAAAAAAAAAACATTAAATGTACTTTGTGTTTTCGAAAATTTTAATTTTTAACATTTAATTTTTATTAATTTTAAGTTTTTATTATAAATTACATAATTTTGCGGGTAACTGATAAAAAAATTACAAGAAAAAAATGTAAACATCACTATTGAAAGATGATACGACTTCTATGCCTAATCATTTATCATTATTTTACATTTACTCATATAAAAGTTATTGAGTATGAGAAGGTACATTACGCCAAATTAGATATCATCAGTATATGTAATCATTTGTAAACAAAACATTTATTTTCAGAATGATTTTTAATTTAGCAATGTACTCCATATTTTATCTCTGCTATCAAAGTTACTCATTGGTTGCGTTCTCGGTAAATACTCATTGAACTCTGATAAGACCGTTTCAAAATTTGCGTGAGCGCAGTTTTATCAGTGTATACACAAAAAGGAAATTCCCACTTCCGTCCGTTCAGGTTCATTATCATGCAAAGAGAAAATTTAATTTTGTGAAAATGATTAAAGTCTATTATTTTAATTCCAAATTCTTAGTTAAAATTTCTTAAAATAATGGAGTTTTTCTGAAATGTCTAAAATTGTTTGCAAAGTAGACTTGCAACCCTAGTATGTCCGCAAGTATCCTAAAGTGTATCCGCAACCCTAAAATCCGCAAATGTCTAAAATCTATGCATCAGTATCATCACAGATGTAACAATTAAACTTTTATTTCAGATGTAAGGACAAAATTACAGATTTTTAGCCTCGGATGCTATTTCTTTCAGACAAGCTAAAAATGTCGTGTCATCAGCCCTGAACTTTCTATTCAACCGATTTTGATAATTATTTTTTTAAATGAAAGCTATTTATTTGTAGTTGTGCCCATTTTAGTTATTTTTTAATTTATTTCCATTTTTATATTTTATTTTTAATTTTAAAAGCTTTTTCATGACATTTCTTCAAAATGGTGGCAACACAGTTTAGCTTTTCTCTCGATAATAAATATTTATTTTCCAAAATGATTGCATATAATTATGCACTAATTGAGGTAAAAAAAAAAAAAATATTTACTGAGAAATAATATTAATAATATAAATAAAATAACAGAAAATAATTCATGATAAAAATTAATGTCTAAATCAAAATAAGAGAAATTTCAAATGAGGAAAATGGTGTCATTCAGCAACCAGATGCTTTTTTCATATTACTAATAAAACTAAAGATGCTTTTTTCATATTACTAATAACAGTAAGTCTTATAAAGCATTTGAAGAGAAAATGACGTCACTATTTAAAACATCGCATTTTTACTCATAACGATATTAGGTACTACTCTGTTATCCCATCGACCGATTTCGCCAAATTATACAAATCGCCAAACTAATAGCCAAATTATAGATATTGACATAATTTTTATTTTAAATAACTAATAAAAACAAATAGTTAGTAGAATATTAATAAAAATATTAATAAAAAGTCGAAATAAAAATCACTTAATGACATTTTAAACACATGAATCGTATTTAATGCCATTGAATGTGACATTCACGATCATCCATTATTGGCATTTAATCTTATAGTTTAGCGATAATTTCTTGGTCGACGGGATAACCTAGTAGTACCCGATATTACATTTCAATATTTCTTTTCATTATGGACACTGAGATTGAGATTTTACTTTCAGATGATTTCAGTTAGTGAAAATAATGCCACAGTAAAAATGAGATTAGTTTTTTTTTCTTTAAATAAAACTATTTTTCTGTGAGTGTATATAAAATAAAATTTCTGGATTTCGCCGGCACTCAGATTACAATTTTAACTGAAGATGTGCGAATATTTGCATGCAAAATTGTAACTGGCAAACTTGACATTTACTTTGTAAATATATTTATTATATATTGGTTCAATAATGTAATTACTTTTGCTTTTTTAAAAAACCAAATCGATCGGGTCTTTTAAACATTTCATTCGTCCAACTCGACGGGATTCCACTCGTTTTATTGTTAAATTGCATTTCCTTTTACTTAGTCTATAAAAAAGCGTTTAAACTGAAGAAAAAATCCGTTTTTGATGAATCTAGTCAATGAAGAAGTAGCACATCAAATTGTATCTCTTTATTATTTCGCAATTCCAATGTCTCAGAGAGAAATTGCTATTCAATTGGGTATTTCACGCCGTTCTGTTTGCTATTATATTGATAAACACAAGAAAAATGAAGTCAGTTCATTGCAATCTAAATAGGGTCGCCCTTCTAAAAAACCTCTATCATTTTTTTTTTTTTTTTGTTAATCGGAGGCGAAACTGAATTCTGCAATGGCAGAATCTACATTCAACTTGTTTTTTTTTTTTTTTTTTTTGTTGTTTTTTTCATTTTTATACCATTTTGCGTGTATTTTAATATGTAATTCTCGGTAATAGAAATGAACTCGTGAGTTTTCACGAGGAAAATATCAACTTATTTCTGAAAAAAAAAAAAAAAAAAATCTAGATATTATTGATATCGCTTGAAATCAGTCTTTTTACCAAATATATTTATGTACTAATGAAATTTTTTGGTTATTAAGACTGACTAAACCTAAAACAAAACTTCCTTGTTTTATGATTTTGATCAGAATTAATTGGGACCTTTAAGAAGAAAGTTTTGAATAATGAAAGTTTGAAGTTTGTTGTCGTTTTGAATTAAACGTCAAAGAAATGTATCTCATCATTGCTATGCATGTTTATCTACGCATTACTATTTTTTTTCACTTTTCTTTTAATAATTTATTTATTTTTAAAATTATTTTGTTATTTTAATTTCACTATTTACTTAAATATTTTAATATTTTACTATATTCCAAGCATTATTATAATTCCAATTAAATCATTACATTTAAATTACAGTTTTAAAACGTGTAAACACAGCAAAGACCAGAAATCCGCAAAATTCTAAAATCTACACAACCTCTGCTCATAAGGTGTGCGGATTTGAGGGAGTCTGCAGTACTATTTCCTTTCACTGATAAATTCGATATACTGTAATAATGATCATTGCAATGACAATTTTAACATTAAACCTATTTTAGAGCCAAACTATATCAATTGAAAGCTTATTAGGTACTTATTTTGAAAGCCGTCCAAAATCTTCTTTATAATCGATTCTGAAAAATTGAGGCCGTTTTCAAATTTCCTATTGGACAAATGCGAAATTTTCTGACACAATTTAAGACTTATTAGGTGCGTTCGTAATTATGTAAATACGTAGCACCTATAGTCGGCGTTCAGTCAGTCTGTCCGCATATAACAGACCAAAAAGTACCCAACAGAATCGTTTTAAATTTAAAATATATAGTTGTTGCATAATTTTGTCGAATTATTTCAAATTTTAGGAATATTGGACGCATAATTAAATTACTGGGACATTCAAAAGTATTCCATTACATTACGGCCAAGGAGAAAAAATAGTTTCAAGTGCATCTTAATGTTGTTACTCTTTCAAACATAATAAAATTTATATGCATGTAGGAAGTATGTACTAAAATATACATTCTGTACAAAGTGTGGTTCAAAGAATATTTGTGATTAATTTACAGGGCCATACAAAAGTATTCCATTCCATAATGGTATAAGGGGAAACATTGTTTGGGGCGCGTTTTAATTATATTAAACTTTTCACATTTAACGAAATTGATATACGTTTCTGATGTTTACTAAAAATTTCTTTCTAATATAATAGTAAGTAAGTATTGCTATTCATAAGAACATGTAGAACTGTAAGGTCTAGAATCGTTACCATATCGGAACGATATTTAGTGGATAAAGTTTATACAGGGTGAGTCATAAATATCGAAACAATAGGCTATCTCCTTAAATATTGCCCCTAGACCCATACTTCCAATTGCAAAGTTTCATCAAAAAAGGTAAATTTTTTGATAAGATAAGTTGCAACTCCATGGGGGGGGGGGGGGTCTATTTAAAAAAATACGAAAATTAAATTTTTATACGGCCCCCAGAGGATAAAACTTCCAATTAGAAAAATTTTCCTTATCCATTCCTGAATCGAACAAAAAAAATTTCATCTTGATATCTGCAAATCCCTGAAAGATATTAAAATCCAAAATTTTCCAAAATTCGTGACTTACACCACTTATGCATACCTCTGAGCGCAGCGATATCAGCTCATTTGAAATAGAATTTAGGGATTGATCATTAATTTACGCATTATTAAAAGTCGATCCAAGATAATACTTTAACTTTTAGATATAAAATAAAAGCGTATAGGTTTTGGCTTTAAACTTCCTTGAAATATGTTAGATGTCTGCAATAACTCGAGCTTGGCGCCAGGCTCGTAAATGGCACGACCCATTGCCGGACCGTCTTATTAAACACTTATTAAAAGTGTTATTAAATTAAGTGATATTAATTAAACTCTCATTAAACGTGTCTTTAAAACTTATTGCCACAGGCAATAAGTTTAGTAAAAACAGTAATAGCGATAATGACACTTCTATTAACTGAGTTATATGGAATATATTATAATGTTAATGTATATTTTAATGCTAATGGAAGTATATTTTAATAAATTACACAGAAATATTTCCAAAAATCTAGTTTTTACTATTCAGCTTCAAAATTTATGTGGTTTTAAACCTATTTTTACTTTTTTCTATCTTTACAAGAGAAAAGTATTGGATTCATGAAAATTTTGAATTCCGTTTTTCGACGGATTCACACGTTTTAGGGCTCAGAGATACAGAAAAACATTTTTTTTACAAGATGTCTGTCTGTGAGTCACTGCTCCTGTATCACTGTATATGGCATAAATTTTGTGAGCGCGCTATCTCAAGAACTAATCCACGTAATTTAATAAAAAATTACATTTACTTATTCCTAGATATAAATTAGTGCTGATTAGTTTTTGGTGTGAATCGCTTAACAGGCTACCCTACTGTACAGGTTCCGCGATAGCTGTATCTCCAGAATTAATGCAAGGAATATCATCAATCTTCAGATTCAGTTAGTCCTTGACATGAATTGATGTTGTTTATATTTTGTTGTACATATCTCCATGTGTGGAGCTGAAACACTGAATTTGTTACGATTTCTGCAATAGTTCTACCTTAAGAACTAATGCAGGAATTTTCATAAAAAGTCAGATTCAGTTATTTCTTGACATGAATTGGTTTTGTTTACGTTTTTGTTTCAATCATCTTTCGGGTGGCGCTGTTATAATGAATTTTGTATAATTTACACGGTTTCAGTGATATCAAGTACTAATGTACGGAATTTCGTATCCTTAGAGTAGTGATGGGCGATTTCGATTTTTTAAATCGATTTAATCGATACTACGGCCAACTCGATTTAATCGATACTTTAAAATTTTTAATCGATTTCTCTGAAGGTAATATAATTTTCATTTTCCTTCAAAAGTCGAAGATAAAATAGACGGATGTGCCAATTCCAAAATTTCAGTGTATTAGTTTCTAAGATAGAAGAATTAAAGAAACCTCAGAACCCCCCTCCCCCCCCCCTGCAAAATAGCGGTTTTTGTTGAGTGATGTACACCAAAAATCGATCAGGATCAATTTTTATTAAGTACCAGCTAAATCTGAATTTTGATGAAAATCCATGAAAGCGCGAGATACAGCTATTGCGAAATCATAAAAAATGCAGCATATCAGCGCCACCTGTTGGGCAATTTACCCCAAGAACTAAATAACACTAATCTATGTCAGAGATTTATTGAATCTGAATTTTGATGAAAATTCGTTCTTGAGATAGCGCTATTGCGTTAATCATGAATAATGCAGTATAGCAGCGCCATCTCTTAAGCGATTTCCACCAAAATGTAATTAGCATCAAATAATATCAAGGACTAATTGAATCTAATTTTTTATGAAAGTCCGTGCATTAGTTCTTGAGATAAAGCTAAAATGGAAACAGGGGCGTGCGAAAAGAGAACTGCGCTCGGTTCAAAGTTCCAATTTACCCCCCCCCCCCCTATTAACTTTTTCTTGTGATAGGCCAGAAGTGATGTTAGTAGTAAAAATTTGACGCCCCCTAAATTTCCGTGCTCGGAACGACCGCTTTCTTTCGCCCCCCCCCCCCTCCTTTCACATGGCGCTGAGTGGAAATTGTGAAAAGTTCAGCATAGCAGCGCCATCTGAGAAGCGATATACATCAAAATGTAAAAAATATCAATTCATGTCAAGGACTAATTGAATCTGAAATTTGATGAAAATCCGTGCATTTATTATTCAGATATAGCTGTTGCGCAAATCGCAAAAAATGCAGCATAGCAGCGCCACCTGTTAGGCTATATGCACCAAAAATTAATTACATTCAGTTTATATCAAGGTCAAACTAAATCTAAAGTTTTGTGGAATTCCGTGCATTTGTTCTTGAGATAGAACGGTCAGAAATTTTTGTCGTACACAGACTCACAGAGTGACAGACACACACACAGACAGATATTTCTTAAAAACCATAAAATCGTGTTAAAGACCTTCTAAAATATATAAATCCATCAAAAACGGGAAGTCAAAATTTTTCAGGAATCTAATACTCTCTTCTTGTAAAGTTACAAAAGAAAGTAAAAATGTTGAAGCGATTCTGCCCGTAAGATCGATCTTTAGATTCGATGTCGATCTTTAGATTCGATGTCGATCTTTAGATTCGATGTCGATCTTAGATTCGATGTCGATCTTTAGATTCGATGTCGATCTTTAGATTCGATTTCGATCTTTAGATTCGATTTCGATTTTTTTTTTCTTTTTTTTCTAGGCTAAATTAGTGTTGAATGCAGGTATTTTTCTGCGACTCCGGAGAAAGGCATCATGTTTTACAGCTCTGTAAGAGAGGGTGAATCGCAATTTGTGCATTAAAAAGTATAAAATCTCATAACTTCTGGGGGGGGGGGGTAATTCCCTGCGGGGTACCCCATTAATTCGACACTAGGTTAATTCGTTATATTTTTGTTTAGAAGTCCAGTTATTTGAAGTATTAGTTAATTATGTTTTATTTTTCACGCTCGTCTCTTCTAATCCCCCCCTTCCACGTTAGTTTTAACTTACAGGGCCGTTCGAAATGTGCATACAGTTTTAAAAATGTCCAATGCTCGGTCTATTTTATTTTAGATCCACCATTTTAAATCCTTGACAAAAGATAAATAAAGGGTCGCCCTTCCGCCCGTTTGGGGTTTATCTGCGCCCCGCCGGGGGCCATATTTTTTTGTTCAAAAAATTTGAGGGGGGGGGGCTTGCACCCTCCCCCCAATATACACCTTAAAATTTCGCTCATTTAATTTTCTACCATTTTTAACTTAAAAGTTTAAGCTACATGGCACCCCCAGAGCTGTGGACCCTTCCCCCCGCCCCTGTCGATCACTCACCTAATTTTGCTTATTTCTTCACTTCATTTCAGTCTTTAAAAGGCTATAACTTTGCTTCTATAGGAGTTACAGTGATGAGAAAAATTCTAGTATAGCTAACCATTTGTCGCCGTTCTTTTTGCTTTTCCAGTTTCTCGGTTTTCCCTATAGGACCTTTTTTGGGACGGCAGAGGGGGTTTTTCTTCATACAATATGTCTATTGAAAGCTTATGCTTCATACATTACAAATCTAGCAAAAGAAATTTTCTCCCATCATTTCAGGTCACGTTACGGACCCATAATGTGTTAAAATTTTAATTTTTCAAACTTCTTCTTCTTCTTCAAAAAAAAAAAAAAAAAAAAAAAAACTGATACATATTAGCGAAACTGGGGTTCGAACCCGCAATCGTTTGATTGCACACGTAATCCCTAAGCTTATTGGACACCGAGTACTCAGCAGCGCTATTATTTCTTTAGGTTGTCATCTTTAAATTCGTAATATCTTTTGAATGGAATGTCCGATTTGATAATTCAAAAAGTAATCTACAGATATTTGTAACAGGCATTAATACAAAGGATAAAGGTATCGATAGTATGGTCTAATTTTGGTTGATGTATTTATCGCGTTTTAAAATGTAAGAAAGTAGTTATAGTGAGTTAACTACAATAGCTAGACATATGGTATCGCGCGTTTTTTTTATTTTTATTTTTATTTTATTTTTATTTTTTTTTTTATAGACATTAATATGTTCTTTAATATTATAGAACCTTTTTTTATTCATTTAAAAGTATTTCCTGGCGATTCAAAATTATATATCCTAACGATTCAAAAATACACACGTAATTGCTCAAGGTTTCACTTCTATCGGCACTCTCAGAGTGCCACTATTTTTATTTTATTTTTTTTTTCATGTTTGTCCGTCCTACCGCCCCCCCCCTTCCTCACCAATCTTAACTTACAGGTTCGTTCAAATTATGACTGCGATTTTTAAAATGTCTAATCCTCGTTCTATTGTTATAAATCCATATTTTGAAACCTCAACAAAAGATACATTTGGACCGGGGTCGCCCTTCTGTCCGTTTGGGATTCACCTTGCCCCCCCCCCCTGGGTGGGGGGCATATTTTTTGTTTCTTCCACACCATCTCATGTAACATATCGTTATAAAGCTTTTATCTCCTCGTTTTTTTCTGTTACTAACCCTCTCTCCACCTAGTTACATGCTCTTGGCACTTTTTATAGTTTCAAAGAGTGCATGTTCCCCGCGGGCCACCCCATGAATTCAACACTAAGTTAAACACTATATTTTTGTTTAGAAGCTCAGTTATTTAGGTTATTAGTTAATTATGTTTTTTTTTTTTTCAAGTTCGTCCGTTCTAATCCCTCGCCTCCCCCACTTCCTCGCCAATCTTTACTAAATGGGCCGTTTAAAGTATCCATGCAATTTTTAAAATGTCCAATTCTCGTTCTATTTTATTATAAATCCTCATTTTGAAACTTCGACAAAAGATACATTTGGGCTATGGTCGCCTTTCCGTCAAGAGTGGGGGTTACCTGCCCCCTTGAGAATGGGGCATATTTTATGTTTTTCCAAACTATCTCGTGTAACATTTGGTTGGTATTAGAAAAAAAAAAGTTTTTTTTTGTCTATACTCCTTGTTCACCATCCTAGTTACACGCTCTTGGCACTCTGTATACTCGGTTTAATGCCAAGTTACTCATTGTTGTTATTAGTTGAGTTATGTCTCTCAAATTTGTCAAAGTTTTTCTGTAAGTGAAAACCATAAGTGACAATGATTTTAAAATTTATAATTGTTAATATCCGACTCTAAAATCTGCAATCCTCCCTAAATGGGGATGGGGGGCGGGAGGCGGTAACTACTGTCCTGCTGATTGCCTAAGTTTTGGAATTAGTAATTTGGATCTTCTCTGTGTGAACTTAAATATCGAAATATCGATTCTAGTATCGATTCTAGAACTGAGAAATCGATTCTTATTATGATCGATGTTGTTTTATACGATATCGATTTTAATCGATTCTCAAAATTTCCAGAATCGCCCATCACTACCTTAGAGTCCTCGATTGCTACATCCGTGTAGTTTATTTATTCCAAACGACATTTAAAAAACAAAAATATTTATTCGAATGTTAAAGTCTAAGAGTATAAAGTTTCTGTTTCGTATTTTTTTATGCTAAGTTCCCACTAATATTTCGTTATATTTAATTGATCAAGATTTAATGCATTCGGACCAAACATCTTTTAAGAAATTTAATTGAATAATTTCAACTTAAAAAGTTTAAATTAAATATGCCAAAGATTCATTAAACACCTGTTCTTGTTTTAAAGTAGATAATTGATTCGCAAGTTGAACAAAATTTAAAATGTATTTGTATTTGAACTGTAAACTGTATGTTAAACTCTAAAAAGGGGGAAAAAAAACAGCGGCCTTTGAGACCGCTTACAGCGGTTAACACCTTGAGATTTTTTTTTTTTTTTTTTTTTTTTTTTTATGCCGGCCAATTATCTACAATAGGGATATAGGCCGTGAGGGGAAGGGTGCCCTCCGTGAGGGTCTTTTTAAGGGAACCTAATCCGTATTTACGCAAAAAAATCCAGGGTTCGAAGAAAACCACGGAAAACTTCGAACGGTTAGGCCGACGGTCGCTATTGGGTTTTAACTCAGCTCCTCTATCAGTTTGGAGGCCCGTTATTAGAGGTACCTTTTACGCACCGTGTAATATCAATTTTAACAAGAAAAAAATGAAGTTGACAGGGATAAAACAATGAAAAAAATTGAAATCGGCGTGATAAAAAAAAATCAGGTTTAAATCAACTGACGCATTTAAATAGTAATTAAAGAAGGCAAGAATGGCAAAACTTAAACAAAATCTGAAATCGAAACTATACAAGAGGGAGTTAATCACCTAGAAACTTTTAAAAAGCATTTAAACGTTAAAAGCCCATCTTTGTTTAAAACCAAATGCACTTTTCTGCATCAGATGTTTTTATTTCAGTATTTCTCATTTTTAAACTGACATAAATCAATAACCTTCGGTTACGGTAATAGTCCCATGAATTCAATAGTTTTTTAACACCTAAAAAAAATGCCCAACACGCCGAAAGAAGTTTTCACGTCAGAAAATTTACTTTTAAAAATATGATTTGTTTACAAAAAATTGCATTTTTTTTAATTGCTATTTTAAATAGTTTTATTTTTTTTTAAATATTATTTAAAATGCTGAATCAAAATTGAAAATTACACATTTTTATTTAATCAAACGAAAAAAATTCATCGCGACAAATAATATTTTGAATTATGACAATTTACTCTAAATTTTTTGAAAAAATATATATTTTATTAAGAAAGTTTATGATGTGATAATGCTTACAAATTAACCATGTGGTTAACCATCACAAAATATTTCAAATTCGAACTCTAAATAAATAAAATAAATGTTTCCTGGACAACTTACAGCAAGATTGTTTCTTCAGTTACACGCATTTCAATTTGTGTCTGATCCCTTGAAACCTCACGATTTATTAAAATTGTCATAACTCTCTGAATTTTGAAGATATCAAGTTGAATTTTTTTTTTTGTTCAATTCAGGAATGGATAAGGAAAACTTTTCTAACTGGAAGTTTTATCCTCTGGGGACCGTATAAAAATTTAATTTTCGTATGTTTTAAAATAGACCACCCATGGAGTTACAACTTATCTTATCAAAAAATTCACTTTTTTTTGATGCAACTTTGCAATTGGAAGTATGGGTCTAGGGGCAATATTTAAGGAGATAGCCTATTGTTTCGATATTTATGACTCACCCTGTATAAGTATAAATTAATAAAAATGCTACTGTTTTGCCTAAAGTGTCAAATCTATAAAAAATTGAGACCGTCGAATATACACACATAATCATTGAATTTCTTTTCATGCTTTCCAAATCTTAAAAAATAAGCTTTTTAAGAAAAAAATATCAACCGACTTCAAAAAAGCGCTAAAAAGAATTAAATAATTCTTTAAAGTTCTCTAAGGCCAAAACGTTATCCAATAAGCACACATCGGATATTAGATACCGGCATAAAAAACGGTTAAATTTAATATGTATAATTTAATGTCCACCAAACATAGATTTTAGAGATAATATTATTTTACAAGAGATGAATTGACATATTTATGATTTATTTTATGAATATATACATATAAAAAGTAATGAATTACATTTTTAAGTTGGTGCCAAACAATCACAATCGATAATGATTATCCCCATTTTAATTATGGCACTAGGTATAATTTAGCTACAATTCTTAATATACATCAAATAGAGTTTGGCACCAACTTCAAAAAGTAATTCATTACTTTTTATATGTATATATTCATAAAATAAATCATAAATATGTCAATTCATCTCTTGTAAAATAATATTATCTCTAAAATCTATGTTTGGTGGACATTAAATTATACATATTAAATTTAACCGTTTTTTATGCCGGTATCTAATATCCGATGTGTGCTTATTGGATAACGTTTTGGCCTTAGAGAACTTTAAAGAATTATTTAATTCTTTTTAGCGCTTTTTTGAAGTCGGTTGATATTTTTTTCTTAAAAAGCTTATTTTATTTCCTACTTTTTAGTTATGCATACCGTAATACATAATTATGTGTACTGGCACACGATAGCTCTTTGCAATGCAATATTAATGTACGCACTTTGCTAAGTTCTGATGTATTCAGTTTACTTGTCACTGTTTGATTGTCAACTTTTCTGAAACCACTTACAATATCGGTTAGTATCGTTGTGAATCTTAAGATATTTTTTGTATGGTAACTTCTTCAGACAAGATCTGCCACTTCGAAAAGCTACCGCATTTATGAAATCTTAGTCTGCATCGAATCCTACGGTCATCGAAAGTGGCTTTCAAAAGGTGACAATCCATCAAGTAAAGTGTCCTTATACATAAGAGCGCGACATAGTGCTTCCATATATGAGCAAAATGACTTCATATATTAATGTATAGTAAAATGCTTTTCTAGTGTAGTCAGTCAAAAGTACTCCCCCTTCACTCAGAAAAAGGAAAAAGAAAGATTTTAGCAAAAATCGCACTATGCTTCAATCGATAAAGAGCAACACTCTAATACCTATACAGGTAGTAATGGCATCAGAAATGAGCAGTGGCAATTCGACGAGGAATCTGAAACTCATAACCGATACCTGGCTGCCTCTATAAGAGAGTGACAGCATTTCATTCCCAAATATTTCTTTTACAGACGCTTTTGTCCCAACTACACTGTTAAAAATTTGAAACTTTTGCTGTACACTGTTAAAAATCTGCTGCATTTTGCTGCAACGCACTCCCCTGCTTGTATAGAAAACGGTTACTTGGCCGTGAAATGGCGCTTTCTCATTGGTTGGAATAGAGATATTATATACAAGTGGTGGAGGGCGTTGCAGCAAAATGCAGCAGATTTTTAACAGTGTACACTGTTAAAAATCTGCTGCATTTTTTTGCTACGCACTCCAGCGCTTGTATAGAAAACGGTTACTTGACTGTATTAAGGAGCATTCTCAAAGGTCGCAGTAGAGACATTATATACAAGCGGCGGAGTGCGTTGCAACAAAATGCAGCAGATTTTTAACAGTGTATCATCACTTCACCACTTATATAGAAAAAGATTAGTTAAATGCATTATGAAGGATTCTCATTGATAAAAGTAAAGATATTCTATAAAAGCGATGGAGTGATGATGCAGCAAAAGTTGCAAATTTTTAACAGTGCATTGCATTGCCAGGCATTTTTTCATTATGGAATTTGATGATGATGATTTCCTGGAAGAATTAGATTGTACTCGTATGAGAAGTTAACAAGGTTGACGAAAATTGCCCGCTCAACAAGATGCTTGGTGACTCGTTTTTGTCCAGAATCGTTTCAACCAATTATATACTGTGCTACATGTGTCATATTCATATCGAGGGAACCTACACTGTAAAAAATTTGATACTTTTGCTATATCATCACTCTATTGCTTTTATAGAAAACGATTACTTCACCCAATTACGAAGTATTCTCATGGGTCAAAAGAGAGATATTCTACAAAAGCAGGGCAGTGACGATGCAGCAAAAGGGTCACATTTTTTACAGTGACACTGTAATCGGAAATGAGCGGTGGCGTATTCGATGAGTAATCTGAAACTCATTACCTACATCTGGCTGCCTCTATAAGAGAGTGACAGCATTTGATTCGGAAATATTTCTTTTTACAAACGCTTTGGTCCCAATTACACTATAAAAACTTTGAGCCTTTTGCTGCATATTCAGTCCACCGCTTTTATAGAAAACGATTACTTCACTGTGTTACGGAGCATTCTTATTGGTCATAAAGACATATTCAATAAAAGTTGTTGTGTGACGCTGCAGCAAATGGGTCAAATTTTTAACAATGTATCATGGAGCATTCTCATGCGTCAAAGGAGAGATATTCTATAAAAGCGGGGGAGTGACGATACAACAAAAAGATCAAAATTTTTACAGTGTACACTGTAAAAAATTTGGCCCTTTTGCTGCATCGTCAATCCACCGCCTTTATAGAAAACGATTACTTCGGCCTATCGTGCAGAATATTCATGGGTCAAGAGAGAGATATTCTTTAAAAACGGGGGAGTGATTATGCAGCAAAAGGGTCAATTTTTTTACAGTGTACACTGTTAATAAATGTGAACCTTGTTCAGTTAGGATTTCACATTTTGAAAAGATCGTGTGTCTATGTAAGTGTAACTTAAAAACATGAAATATGAACGTTTCTAATTGGTCGATTGCTTCTAAAAGATATTGAATTTTAATGTTTTAATTTTTTAAAAAGTTTTAATCAACAGATTTTTATGAAATTTGAATGGGACCACATGAGTCCCATACGCTTTCAAACAAAAAAAGAATTATCAAAATCGGTTTATATTTACGAAAGTTATGCGTGAACAACAAATAGATACAGGTCGAAATCATAACCTCCTCCTTGAAGTAGGTTAAAAAATAAAAAGGAAGATATTATCAAAATCACACCATGATTCAACATGCGTCTATATGAAAGTAGTAATATTTGAAGTTAAGAATGTTCTTTGATAAACGCGGTTTTCCAAAGTACAGAAAATTTAAGAATTTTTATTCCAGAACTTGGCGGTAGTCGCCTGAACGAATTTGTTTTATGGGTGAAAGAAGTTAACTCGCTTAACTTTAATGGTAAGCTTATCAAAATTTTTCGTCATTTATATTTGTCCAAATGTAAATCTAGCACATAGCAATGTACTTTAATCACTTTGTGAATCCGGCATAACAAGCACCCTGATTTACAGACACTCTTGCTTTAGCGTGTAAGGCTCTTTAGAGATGAATTTTCAGCTTTTCGATATCGAATTCTCATGTCTGGATCGATGTGGATCTTTCACTTTGGTGGATACGAGAATTGTTCCAGCTAAGATTTCGTACTTTGAAAAAAAAACTAGCATCTCTGCAACAGTGGTTAGGATCGAGAATGATTGTTCGCTGTTAAGCAAAACAAGATTGACCAATCATAAACCTTTATTTTTAAGAACTTTTCATTGTTCGAAGGAGAGAGTCTGGATTACATGGAGTGAAAATTTGCTATCGACACTGTAAAAAATTTGACCCTTTTGCTGCATAGTTACTCCATCTCTTTTATAGAATTTCTTTGTTTTGACCAATGAGAATGCTCCATAATAGAGCGAAGTAATCGTTTCCTATAAAAGCGATGGAGTGACGATGCAGCAAAAGGGTTCAATTTTTTACAATGCAAGCAGTGCTAAAAATTTGTATCCTTTAAATGTGCAACGATACTACTGAATTCCAAAGTGTCGATCACAGCGACATCTGCGGCATTTTCGTGATACATTATCTAGACTCGCAATAATTCTTGCATTTTTAGAAAATGTCCTGCAGATGTCGTTTCTATCTTTAAATTTCATTAGCATTGTTGCACATTTAACGAACAGAACATTTTAGCGCTTATTTTAAGTATTAAAGAGGGCGTGTTCACCACAACTTACCGGTTACTTACCGACCACTTACCGATTGTAGACAAATACGAAATGAAAATCAAAGCAAAGTGTGACGTCAGCTACAATTCAACAGAATAGTTTTCATTGCTGCCACAGTTTGCTTTTGTACTGCCCTACAATCGATCGGTAACATTGGTTACTTTTGTAAGTTGCTCTGAACACGCCCTGAGATAGCCGATTTCCACACTATATCCCCTAGATGCTATATTTCCGGTTTCTTGCATAAGAGAACTTGTCCGGAATCCAGGTAGAATTCGCGCTGTTAGCGAAACCAGATTAACGAATCAGAAGCCTGAATTTTAGCAAATTTTTCAATGTTTTAAATAAATTTTCTTGTTAATAAATCTCGTTTCGCAAACAGCGCAAAATTTATGTGAATCCTGGCCCTCGTCCAGTTAGGATTTTGCACTTTGAACACTGTTAAAAATTTGAAACTTTTACTTTATCGTCTATCACTCGCTTTTATAGAAAGTGATTACTTCATTGTATTATGGTGAATTCTCATTGGTCAAAATGGAGATATTCCATAAAAGCGGTGGAGTGATGATGCAGCAAAAACTTCAAACTTTTAACAGTGAAAATATTGTGTGTCTATGTAAGTGTAATATGAAAGCATGCAAAAGGAACACTTCTAATTGGTCGATTGCTTCAAAATGAGTTTGAAATTTAAAGTTTTTATTTTTAAAAAAGTTCTAATTATCGGATTTTTATGAAATTCGAATGGGACCACATGGGCCTCATACGCTTTCAAACAAAAAAAGAATTATCAAAATCGGTTCATATTTGCAAAAGTTATGGGTGAACAACAAATACATACAGGTCGAAATCATAACCTCCTCTTTGAAGTCGGTTAAAAAGAAGAGTTTCAATAAAAAATTCGAAATTTGGGTCAAAGAATCGGTAATGATGTTTAACTTTACGATTAGACCGGGAAACGTCAGCACAAACAATCACCTCACCGAGTTCACGGATGAAAATCTAGGATTAGTTAAATCATGATTCACATATTAAAATGCAATCGGTCTACCAAGTCATATCTTGTTGATCTTCGCTTAATACTGTGAATTACTGTTTTCTCCAAGAATGGACGTTTTCCCCCCCCAAGAGTTTTTTTTTTTTTTTAATTATAAATTATTTTTGAGTCTAACTTTTGCAAATATCTATGTCGCATTCAATAAATAACTGTTTAGTGCACATTTCCTCCAACTTTGTTGTTTCTAGATTCATTCTCTTTCAAATTATACGCAAAAAACCGGTTGTACCTTAATTTTTGGACGCCAGTCTATTTTTTATTATTATTATTATTTATTTAAATTTAAATGGCAGACAAAGGCAAAATCGATACCAAAATGTGTGACATACAGTCGAGTCTCTCAACAACGAAACTCCATACATCGAATTTCTCTATATAACGAATTTTTAGTAGGAACGGTCCCCTTTTCGCATGATTACATTAAAAACAGTCTCTATATAGCGAAATATCTATCTCCATATAACGAATTTTTTCACAAATTGGTCACAAAAAACAGTTTTTAAAAGCTTTGAAATCATATGGAATCAATTTTCCATCACTTATTTTTGATTTATCGTCAGGGCTGAGTTTTTTTATATTACTTCTCTCCTTTTTCTTTAAATCCAACGAATTTATCCCACCTCCCACACACCTTTCCACATCTTTCTCAAAACAGTGTCAATTGGATTGATACACATGTAAGAGAGGAATCAATGAGAGGCACATAAGAGAAGCCTTCAAATGGAGGAAAATGTTAAATACAATTTTTCATTCCTTGGTAAAATTTGAATATTTTTTTGAGAGCGTAACAATTTAAAAATAAAAAAAATAAAAAATTACGGATTTCTTCGTCTGAAATTTATGCAAGTCTTTTTTTATTTGATTTTCATTAAGCTGCCAAATAAATGTCTGCTCTCTTTTTTGGAACAGATTAAATAATTAAGAAATAAAATGTTAGGTTAATATTTACTTTGAAACACTTCAAATTCTTAATTCAAAAGATAAAAAATAATATTTGTTCAAATTTCACACATTAAATACGATTTTTGACATCATTCTCCATGCATCGAATTTCTCTATATAACGGATTTTTTACTGTAATGGTGGATTTCGTTATATACAGACTCGACTGTATTTTGAAAATTTATTGTTATTTTTCTCTGTAATTTTTTTTAAATGTTAGTATGATGTTCTTTTCCCATATACAGGGTGTCCATTCTCAACGATATCCAATGGTCAATTCCTAAACCGTTAGGCATCAAACATTATAATTCCAACATCAAAAACGTTTTAAATGAAGTGAAGAAGGATTTAAAAAGCTATATGGGACAATAAAAACATACTGCCTAACACCTCATGCTAACCTCATGCACCTTATTAATAACACCTCATGCATTTATTATTTATTTTACTCATTTAGAACCCTTTATTACTACATACATTGTAGTCGTTAAGCTTGTCATTTACCAGTTGTACAACCATTTCTTCCTGCAATTTGTATTTATCTTACTTATTTACAGCCATTTAGCATTAAATACAACTAAATTCTTAAATTGCTTACTTTTTTTAGCAAACCATACAACTTAAATAAAAAAAAACTTTTTTTTTCTTTTAATTAAACATTTAAACATGCTTAAAAAGACTCGGATGTCATCGCTTGTTGGATGAAAAATTCATCGCTCTTTTAATGATACAATTAAATCACCTACAAATGTTCATTTCTCCCTGATGTAAGTGAGAAAGCAGAAGTTGTGTTTCTTTGAAAGAAGATATGAAGAGCCATCTCATTTATCTTCTGAGTCAAGAGCCTCATCAATTTATGTTCTAAATCTGGCGATGGGAATTCAGAGGAAATAGCTGTCTTCTTGCGGAAACAGTTTCAGATAGCTTTTCAAGGCTATATATATGTGAGCAGCAGATGGTAGAATAGCAATTCGAAAATTATAGAAAGAATTCAAGAGTCATTCTCAAATAAGGATTTTGATTTAATATATGTATCTCTCTATTCTCTCTATTACATAGTATCTCTTTATTAAGAAAATTGCTGCACAGAAAAATATGAAAATCAGTCGTAGTATAGAATAATGTTTGAGAAACACACTGATACAACCAGTTTTTAAGTTCAAGAATTATTTTTAAAAATATTCAATGCTAAAATTGGTCAAATTTTTTTATTTAAAATATATTAGAGCGCTCGCTTGATATAAGAAGCATAAGCTCATAGCATAAACTTTTCGATGGCAGACGATCATTTTAACCCGAATATGCGAGCGTTTTTATTTTAAAACTAGCTGACCCGCCCGGCGTTTCCCGGGTCCGTGGTAATAATATTAAACGAACCTGAAATTTGTGATTTTATCTGTAACTCGAAATACGTGACTACTGACTGTGAGAAAAATCTGTTAAAAAAAATAAACAAAAAATTTTTTAGAGTAACAAATATTCAAAATGACTTCAATGTGAAACAGGGGAGGAAATATGTATCAAACAATTGCTTGATTTTCGCATTAAAATGTTGATTTTTATCCGTAAATATCACTGTTCAGTCACGTAACTTTTTATTTTTTTCACATCGAAATCCTAAGTGAAATATTTTGATTTTAAAAAAGTTATACACTCCTAGATCCGACTATACCATGATTAAAATCGATAAGCAATGATTAGGTAAAAGGTTAGTATATAGTAATGTAGTTTCAGAACCATAGTACAAAATTAAGTATACATTTATCAAAACATGTGAAATGTTCACCCTGTGGATAAAATCCTAACCGTAACTTAATTTTACTATAATCGTAACCCATCTGTAATGTTACTGAAACTTAACCTGAACCTAACAGTAACTTAAATATATCATAAATGTAACCTAATCGTCACCTTATCGTAACATATCCGTAATCTGATAGTAACTTAACTGCAATTTACCTTAACCTAACTGTAACTTAATTATAACCTAACTATAATGTAACCGGAATTTAAATCTAACCTGAGACTAACCATAATATAATTGCAACCTAAATGCAACCTAACTGTAACCCAAATGTAACCTAACCGTTATCTAATAGTAGCCAAATTCTAAAATTAATAATAACTATAAACTAACAATTCTAACCGCGTACATGCTACAAAGTACTCCAGATCCACTTTTCACCGCTACGGGGCGCAGTATGTTTTGTACGAAAATCCGACACGGATCACCGCCACTTGCGGTTGGATAGAATAGGCGTGCAATGCACGATTTGCAGAATGTTAAAGTTTCACTTTACATCACCAGAATGAGCATTTTTTCGTAAACAAACCTAAATCCGAACGATACTCCGATTATCATTCTTTCCGTAGATATATTACCCAACGGGGTAGGATACAAATAGCAATTTAAGAAATTTATTGAAATTTCTTTTCGGAAATAATGATAACCACCAATCAATTAAGAGACCAATATTAATCAATAACAACCTCCTACACGGCTAGTTGCTGCTTAATTTATCAAGTAGAAGGTAAGCTGTGAAATATACTCTGTAAAATACTGGTGTCCAAAAGTTAAGCATAATTGGTAATTAAGTAAGTAATGAAAGAAATATAAATCGAAATGTGGTGAAACTCCAGGTGTGCAAACAAAATAGTACGCGTCATACATTTTCGCGAAGAGTTTTCCCCGAAATCGAACTGGGGACCGTCAACAAATTGAAAAAGAACGAAGATTTTTTAAATAATCCTGTCAAAACTAATGTAGCAAAAGTGTTCAAACTGCACATTATGATTAAGTGGCTTATTGTAGTGTACTGTGTTTATTTTTATAAGGATAGCATGTATACTCGTAGAGAAATTAAGGTTTTTATAAAAACAGTCCTAAGTTTTTTGCTTATAATTTGCAGAGTTCTTAATATAAAATAATGTTCTTTTCTGAAAATATGACAAACATCATGGTACACAATATCCTTCATCAGAATTTAAAAATAATAAAAATTGTATGACAAATGAGCAGGTTTACTAAATAATTTTTTACTGCGCATGCGTGAACGCTATTAAAATTTCATTTGCATATTATGTTAGTTAAATGTGTAGAGCAACTTTTGTGAAAGTCTCAAAAACATAGATTAAAAATTCTGAAAATTATCGTTGATAGAATGAGATCAAAATCCGCTATTCCCTAATGAAGCAAAAAGATGAGGGGCTGTATCCATATTCCATTTTTTCGTGCCTAGACAATATTGCACGTACAACTGTATTTGGATAAAACCTCTGATACTTTGCTTCCTTTTAGGAATAACGGATTTTGAGTTGATTCTATAGACGATAATTTTCAGAATTTTCAAGCTATGTTTTTGAAACTTTTACAGAAGTTGCTCTATACATTTAGCTAACACAATATGCAAATGAAATTTTGATATCGTTGACGCATGCGCAATGAAAAATTATTTACTAAACCTACTCATTTTTCATACAATTTTTATTATTTTTAAATTCTAATGACAAGGTATTGTGTACAATGATGTTTGTCATATTTTCAGAAAAGAACATTATTTTATATTAAGAACTCTGCAAATTATAAGCAAAAAACTTAGGACTGTTTTTATAAAAACCTTAATTTCTCTACGAGTATGAATGCTATCCTTATAAAAATAAACACATTACATTACAATAAGCCACTTAATCATAATGTGCAGTTTTAACGCTTTTGCTACATTAGTTTTGACAGGGTTATCCAAAAGATCTTCGTTCTTTTTCAATTTGTTGACGGTCCCCTGTTCGATTTCGGGGAAAACTCTTCTCAAAAATATATGACGCGTACTTTTTTGTTTACACACCTGGAGTTTCACCACATTTCGATTTATATTTCTTTCATTACTTACTTAATTACCAATTATGCTTAACTTTTGGCCACCAGTGTATGTTAGTTCTACTTTTCACCTCCAGTAGCTCAGCAATACTTTAACAAACATATATCAGAAGGAAACTCCAGTATTAAACTTATTCGTATAGATATATTAGTCGAGAGGGTGAGAATTTAAGAAATTTAGTAAAATTATTATTTGGAAATAACCACTTCTTATAAATTAAGGATGAAATATGTTCTGTACGAATATCCTACACAAATTCCCACTACCTGTAGCACTGTATGGCAGGTGTGCGTTAAACTCGGAACAATTTTTAGTATTTAAAAAGAAAAAAAATAGAGCAATGATAAAATCTGTTTAAAAATATCTTTAAAAATAAAAAATAATGCATCAAGCACAGATTATGAAACACTATCCAACACATTCAGAATAATGTAAAAAACTGCACCGTTTAAAAAATTAAAATATTACATCTCATTTCACCATATGAAAATATATTAAGCATT
The DNA here is from genome assembly GCA_964019185.1 of Maratus speculifer. Taxonomy (NCBI): domain Eukaryota; kingdom Metazoa; phylum Arthropoda; class Arachnida; order Araneae; family Salticidae; genus Maratus; species Maratus speculifer. The sequence goes on from OZ025295.1 coordinate 66,982,292, forward strand.
TAAAAGCAGAATTTCAGCTGTTCCCATCTACATTCGGAAAATGATCCGAAATTTTTAGCAGCACTGCATATGACACATAGATTGATACCTATTAATAACATGCATTCAAAAATTTAATTCATTTAAGAGATATACATACTTCAGTCGAAAATTCCTCTTCAGCAATATCCTCTAATAAGGAGAATGGTATGCAAATATTTTTGTGCTGCTCTGTATATGATGTATAGAATTTATATGTAAAGGATAATATGGAAAAAAACTAATTACATTTAGAGGCGCATACCGAATTTTAAAACGCACTCTCCATCAATTATTAAGGAAAAAGAGTACTGTAAACATTTCTTTCGTGCGTCCCTTTAAATTAATAAAAAAATGCGATAAATGCTCTGTTTTAACGTAACCGTGGTTAAATTAATAATTTATATTAGTTTGAATACATTAGAAATAACGTAATGTCATTAAAATACTCCCCAAAGGATTTTTCTCCATATACCCTAATCGAACTCTTTTGAATATCCCTGTAAATGAATCATTTGTCATACATGCTTCATATGGAATACCAAGAATGGTTTGGTGAACCTAAATAAGCTTTATCAATTGCATGAAAATCCGAGTATATTTACAGGAGTTAGAGCGAGGACAAACGGACAGACAAACCGAATGCATAAGTACTTTTCAACTTTCTCGGTAAGTGCTAAAAAGACAGATGAACTACGAATATTTATTATAATCACGAAGTAAAAATTTTCAATTACCGCTTCTAAGTCACCCAATATTTCTTTATCTTTAGAAACATCAGAAAAAGAAATATTTTCAGTTTACAATTTATTTAATACACAAAGCATTTCAAAACCGAATGTCAGCTGTTTCCATTTACTTTCGGAAAAATATCCGAATTTTTTAGCAACTCTGTATATGATATAGAAGAGATTTGTATATATTAACAACATGTATTTCAAGAATTAATTCATTTAAGTAGTACATATATTGCAGAAAATTTCCCTTCAGCAATTTCCTCCAATAAGAAGAATAGAATAATTTTGTGCAGCCCTATATATGAGGTGTAGAAACCATATATAAAGAGTAATATGCAAAAAACTAAGTAAATTTAAAAGTGCATATCGAATTTTAAAACATACACTCCAACAATTATTACGCAAAGACAGTATTGTACCTGATTTCTTTTGTGTGTCCCTGTAAATTATTAAAAATTGCTATGATTTGTCTATTTAATTTAATAGTAGTGAAAGCAGGGAATTTATATCCGTTTCAGTACATTTGAAATAGCGTTAAAATATTCATTAAAATACTCTCCAAACATTTTTTCCGCATATACCATAATGTATAATCTATTTCTTTTGAGTGTCTCTGTAAATGAACCAATATTCGTACGTACTTCATATGCAGTTTCATGACCCTAAATAAGATTTGTCAATTGCATAAAAATCCGAGTATTTTACAGGAATTAGAGTGTGGACAGGCGGACAGACAAACCGAATGAATAAGTACTTTTAAACTTTGTTGAAAAGTGCTAAAAACACTTCTGATATTAAAAGAAATTATATCATTAATATTATCGAAAATGAGAATGTAAATTATATTTAAAGTATTGCTACTCGCAACAGCAACAGAAAGCATTCGAATGTAAGGAATTATTTTTGCCCAATTTCTAATTTTTAGTGATAAAAGGGCCAGTAAGATATTTTCTGATCTTTTACTTAATATTTAATAAAAAGAATATTGCCCAGTTAAACTGATGGCATTGAGCTCACAGGCTACGCATACTAATTGTACATTACACCCTTATGTTTTCAAGGGTTAATTCCGTTCGCAGAAAAATTAAGGAGGGGAGAACAGCTCCTCCCTTTCCCCTTTTTATGCTTAATCATTGAACCCTTTAAACTGATCAGGGACATGTTTTATCATAAAAAAAATCCATATCCAAAATTCAGAGCAAATCGCATAATTCTTAATAAAAACATATTTATGTAATTTAAGAGGAGTTATCCCTCTCTTTTATGTACTTAACCATTAAACTTCCAAAACTATTCGGAGATTTGAACGAAATCGGACAATTCTGCATAAAAAAACCCATTTATATAAATTAAAGGGAGACAATGGGGGTTCTAATAATACATTAGAACCCCCATTTCCCCTGTTTATATTTATCCAAAGAACACCTAATACCAATCACGGAAGTGCTTCATCAGAAAGATCCTATATGTAAATTTTGAACAAAAAACTATTATTTCTGCATGAAAAACCCATTTATATCAATTAAGGGGAGGGGCATGAGCCCCCCCGTTCCCCCTCTTATACATATCGAATGAACTCCAAAAACTTATCAGGGAAGCGCCTTATCAGGATATCACTATATACAAAATTTCAAGTGAATGGGATATTTTTATCAAGAGTTATCACGTTACGCACGTACGGACGTACGAACGTACATACAGAACGGACGGGCTTATAAGCTCTCAGGCTATGATAGCCCGTGAGCTAAAAACCATACGTCTTACTATTTAAATAGATCAGTTTCAATTACGCATGTATTATTGCTCAACCAATCAGAGTTAAGGAAAAATATAAAGACGAACAACATGAATTCCAGGTTGTGAAGTTCGTTGCTAGGTTCTGACGTCATTTGAACTAATTCATTCTCTTAAACTGAGGTGCCTCTTCGATCCAGAACATTTAAAAACTGTCAACAGATGGCGCCACATGCGCATCGGACAAGGACTCTAGGCAGGCTGTGAGAGACTGTTGGTTCGGTGAGTCAGTTACTGTACTGCCGCCGCTTATGTAGCACGCAAGGAAAATCACCTTGTTCCGAGAGACAAAACGTGTCTCAAGTTATTTAGAAATGTATTCTATTTCTTTATAAGTTTAATTAAATTTATGTTTGTTTAAGTACGTGCTATTAATATTTATCCATATACACCGTACTTTTGTAAAAAACATCGACAAGATGAAAGATTAATTCAGATTGAGCAGCCGTGATATCCCATAACCACATGGTTGCTTCAAGTGGTGACCGGACAATTTTGAAAGACGCCTTCTGATATATCGTTCCTGGACAACTACAGCGATGAAAAAAAACGGTATGTGCCATTTTCTATGTTTCTTTGTGGTATTCTCTGGCCCAATTGTTATATTTACCAGTTATTTTAATTAAAAAATTTTCGAGCCCAAGCGTTCTTATTCAAAATTTTACTAAATTGTATATTTATTTATTTATTGCTCTATCAATATATGTATTTTTAATTCTGCGCTCACAATGCCTGATGATATTCCTGCCGATAATCCGACAGAAACGCTTGCTAGGGTAGCTGTTAAAATTCCTCCCTTATGGAAAAGTAATATTTCTGTTTGGTTTGTACAAGTTGAGGCAAATTTTGCCGTGGCGCAAGTAACGAACGACACTACTAAGTACAATTATTTATTATCTGCTATAGACACAGATACATTAAGTGCGGTATCTGATTTAATTCTTACGCCGCCTCCAAATGACAAATATAATGCTTTGAAACAGAGACTAATTCAGGAGTTTTCAGATTCGCAATCGCAGCAGATACGTAAATTACTCTCTGAACTTGTGCTAGGTGATAAAAAACCTTCCGTTTTACTGCGGCAAATGAAAGAATTAGCGCAAAGTTCCGTTACCGAAGAATTTTTGAAAGCTATTTGGTTAGAACGTTTGCCGACGCATACGCAAGCAATTTTGTCGGTTTCAAGCTCCGGATTACAGGAATTAGCAACCCTAGCTGACAAAATTAATGAAATTAAATCTGAATCGGCAGTGTATGCAGTTTCCAAACCCACCGAATCGCCTCGGAACGACCATAACGCGATCTTAAATCTTCAAACACAAATTGAGCAATTGACACTGCAGGTTTCAGAGTTATCCAAAAATGTGTTTAGGCGATCGATGTCTCGCGGCCGATCGCATTACAGGGAAAGACGATACAGTAAAAATAGAGATTCCCAAAAATCGAGTCGTAAACAAAACGAATCAGACTTATGTTATTACCATCAGAAATTTGGTAGTGATGCTCGAAAGTGCCGCGAACCTTGTTCTTTTGATGAAATTAAAAAAAACTAGTGGCTGCTGCTAGGTCAACAAGCGAAAATACAGTTGGCGTAGCAGCATTAGAACAATGTAGGTTGCATGTGTTTGATAAAAATTCAGGGTTCAAATTTTTAATAGATAGTGGTAGTGATATTTCTTGTATCCCTGTACCAAAACAAGTAAACAAAAAGAGTCCTTCTAATTATCTTTATGCTGCAAATAATTCCAAAATTCCTGTTTATGGTAACAAACTGCTTGACCTAAACATCGGCTTGAGAAGGAGTTTTCGCTGGTCATTTGTTATTGCAAATGTCTCTTGCCCTATAATTGGAGCAGACTTTTTAAGAAATTTTGCTTTGCTTGTAGATTTGCACAAATTTCGATTAATTGATTCTGTAACTGGATTATCCACTAAGGGTGAGCTTACTTGCTCAAAACAGTCCCAAATTAAACTAATTTCTGAAGACATGTCTTTTAAAACTATATTTGAGGAATTCCCAGAGCTCTTAAATCCCATACCAAATTTTAAAAAACCAACTTGCCATGATACAGTTCATCATATCGAAACTACAGGACCACCACTTTATTCCAAACCTCGCCGATTACATCCAAAAATTTTAAAGGAAGTTCAAAAAGAATTCCAATATCTTATGGATGAAGGTATATGTCGTCCTTCCAAATCCCCTTGGGCATCCCCTATTCACGTTGTACCAAAACCGGATGGTTCTTACAGAGTTTGCGGTGATTATCGACGTCTAAATTCAGTAACTCTTCCTGACCGTTATCCAATACCCCACATCCATGATCTTACCAATATTCTACATGGAAAGAAAATTTTTACAAAATTAGATATAGTCCGCGCTTATTTTCATATTCCAGTGCATGAAAAAGATATTCCTAAAACAGCGGTAATAACCCCTTTTGGAAGCTTCGAATTTCTATATTTAAATTTTGGACTTAAATGTGCAGCAAACACTTTCCAAAGATTTATTAATGAGGTTCTCTATGGTCTTCCATTTGCTATAGCTTATTTGGATGACATTCTAATTTTTTCCGAAACGGAATCGGAACATATAGACCATGTACGAGCTGTTCTAAGCAGACTCTCTAAATACGGACTTAACATAAATATATCCAAAAGTGTTTTTAAACAAGACAGCGTATCATTTTTAGGACACGAAATTTCTCTTGCTGGAATTCGACCATTACAAACTAAAGTTGAAATTATTAAGCAATATCCACGACCAAAAACTCTTTCTGAACTTCGTACATATATTGGCTTATTCAATTATTTTCGACGTTTTTGTCGCAATGCTGCAACTATCCTTGCACCCTTAACAGATTTGTTGCGTGGAGCTAAAAAGAAAGATTCATCTCCTATCGATTGGTCTGAAAATGCAATAAATTCTTTTGAAGCTTCAAGAAAGGCATTAACGGATGCAACTCTTGCATTTCCTAGCCATGACGGTCAATTAGCACTTCATTCTGATGCTAGTGATTTTGCTATTGGTGCTACACTAAGCTTAGAAACAGAGGAGGGTCTCAAACCACTCTCATTTTTTTCCAAACGTCTAAATGAAACACAATTAAAGTATTCTACCTTTGACAGAGAATTGTTAGCAATTTATGAGTCCGTTAAGCATTTTAGACACTTTTTGGAAGCCCGTCAATGTACAATCTTTACCGATCACAAGCCAATTGTTTTTGCCTTTAAAAAAAGAACAGATAATTACACTAACAGACAAAGTCGGTGGTTATCTTTTATATCTGAATTCACCACTGATATGGTATTTTTAAAAGGAAACCAAAATGATGCAGCCGATGCACTTTCCCGAATTAACGTAATACAAATGCCTACTCCATTAGATTACGATAAATTAAGTATGGAGCAAAAAGAGGATTCAGAACTTAGAGAAATTATGCAAAGCGGTCAATCCAGCTTAGAACTCAAATTAATTACCCTTCCAAATTCCACAACAGAAATTTATTGTGACATTTCTAGTGGCAAAGCACGTCCATATTTAACTCCAACTTTTAGAAAACAGGCATTTTGGAATTTACATGCACTTGCTCATCCTGGAACTAAAGGTAGTGTGAATTTATTGCGACAACGATTTATCTGGCCTTCCCTAGCTAAAGATTGTCGAACTTGGGCTCGTGAGTGTTTGGATTGTCAGCGTTCCAAAATTGTTAGACACACAAAAACAGAGTTAGGAAAATTTGATCTTCCAACAGATAGATTTGCACACATACATTTAGATTTAATTGGACCTTTACCGGAATCAAATGGTAAAAGGTATTGTTTAACTGTAATTGATAGAGCAACGCGTTGGCCAGAGGCATACCCACTTAGTGACATCACAGCAGAATCAGTGGCACGTGCACTACTTTCCGAATGGATTGCAAGATTTGGATGTCCTGAGAAAATTACCACGGACCAAGGACGCCAGTTCGAATCTGAACTTTTCCAGCAGTTAGCCAGATTGTTAGGTGCTAGAAAGTACCGATCGTCTCCGTACCACCCTCAGAGTAATGGGATTATCGAGAATTGGCACAGACCTCTAAAATGTGCACTAAAAGCCAGACGAACTGAAAAATGGACTGAAATACTTCCAACAGTGTTATTAGGGTTTCGTGCTGCACTAAAAACCGATATAAATGTTTCGCCAGCTGAACTTGTTTTTGGGTCTACTCTCAGACTACCAGGTGATTTCTTCGATGACAAATCCACCATTAAAAGTCCTGAAGAATTAGTGCAGCGATTAAGAAATACCTTCAACGAATTCAAACCACAACCAACTAAGTCCCATAATAGCACAAAAACATTTGTGTCTCAGGAGTTTAAAACATGTACGCATGTATTTGTGCGTCAAGAAGGTATTCGGCAAGCTTTACAACCGCCGTATGATGGACCTTTTGAAGTTGTTGAGCGCAACGATAAACTTTTTAAAGTGGCCATAAAAGGCAAAATAGTAAATATATCGCTGGACAGACTGAAGCCAGCCTTTTTGGTGAATGATTCACTATCTTCGACTCCTGAAACAACCTCAACCCTGGAAACAACTGCTTCGACTCCCGGGACTGCCTCGAATTCTGGAAAAACAAAACCACCTCACATCACACGATCCGGCAGAACTGTCAGATTTCCAGAACGTTTAGTGGAAAATTAAGAGTATCGTTTGCACTAGGAAGGGGGTACTGAGGTGCCTCTTCGATCCAGAACATTTAAAAACTGTCAACAGATGGCGCCACATGCGCATCGGACAAGGACTCTAGGCAGGCTGTGAGAGACTGTTGGTTCGGTGAGTCAGTTACTGTACTGCCGCCGCTTATGTAGCACGCAAGGAAAATCACCTTGTTCCGAGAGACAAAACGTGTCTCAAGTTATTTAGAAATGTATTCTATTTCTTTATAAGTTTAATTAAATTTATGTTTGTTTAAGTACGTGCTATTAATATTTATCCATATACACCGTACTTTTGTAAAAAACATCGACAAGATGAAAGATTAATTCAGATTGAGCAGCCGTGATATCCCATAACCACATGGTAGCTTCATAAACTTTCATTATTATTAAATACGTTTTCAAAGCAAGTATTTCAACTCCGTGCTAAAATTTAAAGTTTAGATGAAAAAACAGTCACTTTTGAAAGATTAAGTACTCAAATTCGTTTATTTTTTCAGTCTCGGTTTTTTAAATTATTTTTGTGAATGTTTTATACAAACGACCAAACGAAAGCAAGCGCAAAAGAGTAACGTGTTTTTTATAAGCGACTCTGCATGAACCAACCAACCGAAAATCAACGTAGAGCAGAAGGCATATTCACAGTATCCGCAAAGAAACTCTTTGGGAGGGTTGAATTCTGATAGGGATTGGCCGACGCGTTTTCACGTAACTTGGCGATAATTGGCGTAGCGATAGACGCTTTCGTCGAGTTTGATTTCCTTCGGAGCCGAGTACAAATTAAACCGAGTACAAAGTAAAAATTTTTGTTTAAAAACTTTTAAAGAGTACAGCTTTCAGTAAGACACGTTCCATCCAATGCAATGCTGCAAGAGAAAAGTTACTTTGTACTCGGTTCGGAAGGAAATCAAACTCCTCGACGGAAGCATCTATCATTCGCCAAGTACAATTATCGCCAAGTTACGTGAAAACGCGTCAGCCAATCCCTGTCAGAATTCAACCCTCTCGAAGAGTTTCTTTGCGGATACTGTGAATATGCGTAGAGAGAAGATAGGGAAAAAAAGGGCACAGTTTTGATGATAGTGAGTTCCACTTCGTAATTAATATATCTGAAATTAATCAAAATATTAAAATTCTGAGCTTCAGGTGCATCAGGAGAGATATTGGGCTATTCTCATAAAAATTTTGAGCCTCGTAAGTCCCGTAGATTTTGCTAGCCATTGCAGACACACACACAGACAGAGCGATTTGTTATTTTATTAATATAGATGGATTTTTGTGTTTTTTATGCGATGTTATCGAAATACATTGATGTAAGTATGTATTTATGCAATAAATTGTGCGTATTTTTTCATACTTCTGGCTATTTCTTTCAAATGTTTACACAAAATGGAATGCATCGATTTCTAACTCTTTGGGTATACAGGCAACGATTTATCTTGTCCGTGTAAACCAAATATCGTTTCAGACTAATTAAGTGGTACTCTAATACTTTCTGATTGGAATTTTTGCTCCATTTCTTTTCGTCTTCGATTCGCAATGGCTATCTTCCAAATTTTGCCACTAGTGGTGCTGTTATCGTTTTCATTAATTAGGGCATAGTCACTTTACTATACCGTTACCTCACTTACATAGCCATAGCTCTCTCCTTTCGCAAGTACTTTCAGTTTAAAGGGACTTTCTTATGCACCCTGTATATTTTAGTCGTTAACCTTGTCATGTAGCAGATTTACAATAATTTTTTCATGCAATTTTGTAGTTATCTTACGCATTTACAACCATTTAGCATTAAATCTAACTAAATTCTTAGATTGCTTGTTTTTTAGCAAATCATATAACTTTAAAAAAACTTTTTTTTTAATTTTAATTAAACATTTAAACTTGTTTAAAAGACTCGAGTGACATCGCTTGTTGGATGAAAAATTCATCACTCTTTTAATGATATAAATTAAATCACCTACAAATGTTCATTTCTCCCTGATGTAAGTGAGAAAGCAGAAGTTGCGTTTCTACGAAAAAAAAAAATATGAAGAACCATCTCATTCATTTTCTGAGTCAAGAGCCTCATCAATTTATGTTCTAAATCTGGCGATGGGAAATTCAGAGGAAATAACTGTCTTCTTGCGGAAACAGTTTCAGATAGCTTTTCAAGGCTATGTATATATGAGTAGCGGATGTTGGAATAGTAATTTGAAAATTAAGGTAAGAATTCAAGAGTCATTTTCAAATTAGGATTTTGATTTTGTATATCTATACTTAAAAAAATTGTAAATATATGCTTTTTTTCATTTGATTCTACATTGCCTTAATAGGATAACTGTATGCTATAGTTTTTACGACTTACGTTATGCAAACAACAAGAATTTAATTTAAGCAACTTTTGTTTTAAAAGTCTGCCTTGGACAATATGACTCAAACTGGTCAATTATCTAATAAGTCATCACAACCTTGTAATTTTTCTGATTCGTATGATTTATGTTATCTTTTTATTGCAGTAATTTAAATATGCTGTATTTAATGAGCTGTTGCTGTATATATACATAGCTGTTAATTAGAAATAGCTATTTCTAAAAAAATAATTCGAATTAATTAATATTTAATTATACATATGTTAACAAAGGTTTATAACTGTAGTGATGTTATATTCAGTCTTGATCACTGATTTACCATTTTGGGGGCAATCAGATGTGTTTCTTTAACGATGAAGTCACACCGATATGTTCTGAAAATTTTATTTGAAAATAAAGAAAGGAAAACAATGAAATTCTGGAGCTCAACAAATTAATAACTGAGTATAACAATGCTACTAATACTTATTGATTAACACCTCTTGCTAATCTCATGCACCTCATTATTAACACCTCATGTACAATGGACTCTCTCTATCTGAACACTCTCTAATGTGAACACCTCGGTATTATGAACACATTTTGACGGTCCCGGCGAAACTCCATTGACTTAACAAAAGATGAACTCTCTGTATTCTGAACCTGAACACCCTCTAATCCGAACACCCCGCTATTATAAACGCTACTTTAGATCCCCATTTCTACTCCATCTCTTTGTAAACTGAACACGTGTTTGCAATCTGAATTCGAATTCTGATCATGAAAATTCAGAGAAACTGTTACAGATGAATAAAAAGGTTCAACAAACTTGATTAAAAAAATAAACAGACAAAATCAGTGCTAGATTGTAAATATTACTTGAAATTGCAATTTGTTTGATAGAAACTTCACTTAAATGTTGGAGCACCTGTTGTGTATTCTTGTCAGCCACCTGCTGTAAGAGAAGCCATTTTATGACTTTTTATATTAGAAAATGTAAAAATTTAGTTTTTGATTAGTTGGAGACAATTGCGGTAAGTTAAAATAATCCACTTTCATCTTACTTATTTCTAAAAATAGTTTTATATGAAATTATTTTAATAACAGTTTAAGTATATTTCAAAGATTAATTTTAAAATTTTAGTCTGAATTTGGAGTTTTGGACTGATTTCTTCGATTGATCAACTATTGAAAAATGGCAAATAAAGAAACTATTTGTTGCTATTTAATTTCAACAAATATCATTTTTGCCCATGATAGGACATTCATTAGCCCTTTAAGTGGCCTAATTCGGTTTTTCCATCACATAGTTTTTGGATTCAAACAAAGTCTACATTAATATTAATTTTTTGACTTGCATATGATAAATAAATATCTAAGATTATAAAATACAAATCTCTACATCAATACTTTCCGTTGCTTTTATTTTATGAATTGTTAAACTTGCATGTAGAATTCTGCAGGATGTTTAAAGGGTTAAGGAATTTAGAAACCATGTTAGTTTAGTTTTAAAACTTAAAAGAAAGGAAATAAAATAAAATCCCCTTAGAACTGACCTTATTTGATCAACTACCAGCTCGGTCATTGTACATAGTAGTAGTAGTAATGCATTTCCAGCCTCCCTCTATACTGAACACCCCCGTAATCTGAACATTTTTGGTCGGTCCTATGAGTGTTCAGAATAGAGGGAGTCCACTGTATTTATTATTTATTTTCTCATTTGGAGGCATTTATTACAACATATATTTTGGTCTTAAAGCAGTTTTAAATAATTTTTTTATGCAATTTGTTTTTATCTTATGCATTTACAACATTTAGCATTAAATAGCATAAATTCTTAGATTTTTTTTTTTTTTTTTTTTTTTTTTTTTTTTTTTGAGCAAATTGTACAACATAAATAAAAAAAAAACTTTTTCTTCTTTTTATTAAACATTTAAACCTGTTTAAAAGACTCTGGTATTCCCTACATTCTCTTGAGCCCCCTCCTCTTTATAACTCACTTCTATCTACGGCCCTGCTAATACCTATATCCTAACGCTTCATGCTAACCTCATGTACCTCATTACTAACACCTCATACATTTATCATTTATTTTACTCATTTACAGCCCTTTATAAATACATATATTTTAGTTGTTAAGCTTCTCATGTAACAGTTGTACAATCTTTTATTTTTCCTGCAATTTGTATTTATCTTACACATTTACAGCCATTTAGCATTAAATACAACTGAATTTTTAGATTACTTATTTTTTTAGCAAACCATGAATCTTTTATAATTTTTTTTTTTTCATATTTTAATTAAACATTTAAACCTGTTTAAAAGACTCGGGTGTCATCGCTTGTTGGATGAAAAATTCATCGCTCTTTCAATGATACAAATTAAATCACCTACAACTGTTCATTTCTCCTCGATGTAAGTGAGAAAGCAGAAGTTGCGTTCTTTGAAAGAAGATATGAAGAGCCATCTCATTCATCTTCTGAGTCAAGAGCCTCATCAATTTATGTTCTAAATCTGGCGATGGGAATTTCAGAGGAAATAACTGTCTTCTTGCGGAAACAGTTTCACATAGCTTTTCAAGGCTATATATATATATATATATATACATATATATATATATATATATATATATATATATATATATATATATACATATATATATATATATATATATATATATATACATATATGTGAGTAGCAGATGGTGAAATAGCAATTCGAAAATTACAAAGAGAATTCCAAAGCCATTTTCAAATAAAGATTTTGTTTTTCTGTACGTATAACTTCAAAAATTTGTAAATATCGTTTTCTATTTTCTGCTATCTTTACAAGTATTGGATTAATGAAAAATTTCGAAATCCGGTTTTTGACGGATTTACACGTTTTTTTTTTTTTTTTTTTTTTTTTTTTTTGGTGTCAGAGAGCCCGAAAAAACATGTATTTCAAAATGTCTGTCTATCAGTCAGTCTGACTGTCTGTATGTGACAGAAATTTTGTGGGTGCTCTATCTCAAGAATTAATGCACACAACTTGACAAAACTTTAGATTTTGTTAGGCTTTAATATTAACTGAATCTAGTTAGTTTTCTATGTATATCGCTCAATAGGTGACGTTTCGAGAACTGATCACAGCGCAGTCTAGTAGTAGTGATAAGCAGAGTTTGTAACTTTAATTGATGGAAGAATGTTTCGAAAAATACGTCGCTGAAGTCTGTCTTATTTACACACAGTAAATGCAAAAAAGTTCCGAAACGACGTAATATGTTAAACCAAAAGATTTTCAGATATATATTTCTCATTTTTTAAATATATAGGGGAAAGTGAAGGCTGATGGCACGCAGGGCTAATGGGACAAATGGATTTTTTTGACACAGCAAATATTTTAGTGAAGATTTATATACCACTCCATGGCAATAGGTCTATCACACATTTTCAGCATGGGAAGTCAGCCATGACAGATGATTGCTGTTTAGAAAAAAATCATATTTTATTTCGAACAAGTAAATTTTATTTTTGGCGATTGATTCTATTTTGTAAGCAACTCAGAATACTTATATCTCATTTAAATACATTTATAGATATTAAAAATATTAGTGAATGAGAATATATTACTGAAAAAATAATAAATCAAAAATGTATATAATTATTTCTCAAGTTATAAATTTGCGTATAGTGGGGTCTAATGGGATATATCTTGTTGGGTCTAATGTGACAGCGTAATGATAACCAGGCTCGGACTGGCCCGCCGGCCTACCGGCCCATGGGCCGGTGCGCCCTCGGTCAAGTAAATATGCGCCCTCATCTACGTGAAGTTAATAATTTAAAAAAGACAAAAAATAAATAAATAAAATAAAACAAAAAAATATGACAAATACTAGAATAACGATAACATGGGCAAAAATATTCTTGTATATCTTAAAAAAAAAAAAAAAAAAAAAAAAAAAAACAATAATTTTGTAAGCATTAAAAAACCAATAAAAAGAATTTATTCCCTTTGCAAAGGAAAATATTTGTATTGTTTATTTTTGACAGTTTCTTTGTTCACGGCAACATCCAATCAAAATCTTTTAAAATGTAAAGTATATTTTATATGTTACCAATAGCGGCAACGAACATGCAGACTGTTTGGCACCAAAGATCATCACTTTTCGCTTCGATTTCATTTATTATTATTATTATTTAATTTGCAATAAAATCATTTATTTCAAAAACGGGAGTTTTGTGTTTCCGTAAAGTTTAATGTTTTGATTTTAATTTATAAAACATAAGTGTTCTTATTAAAAGTATTTTTGTTATTAAATATATATCTAAACAATTTAAAAAAAAATATTCTCTTAAAAAAAAAGTAATTCAAACTTTTTTTTTTTTTTGCTAAAAATTTTATTTTAATATGAAAACAAAACTGTTTTAATATTGTATATTAAATGTAACAATCAAAACGTTGCGTCTGTCACGGATTTTCATTGTCATGGATATGGTCATGGGCGTGCGAAGGGAAAACTGCGCTCGGGACAATTTGGCGCCCCCCCCCCCCCTGCCAACTTTTTCTTGTAGCAGGCCAAAAAAATGAAGTCGTTAATATAAATTTGGCGCCCTATTGAATAACCACGCCCGGGGCGATCGCCCCTTTCGCTCGGTGCTGTATATGGTAAAGTAGGGCTGATCAACACCGCACCGCAAACAGGGTGCTACGGCGACCTTTGAATGTTCTCTTTATATCCCTTCCATGTTCTATTCTCTCCCGTTTATAATTTTGTTTTCTAAATCGGTTTTTTTTTTCTACTCTGCATAAGACGGATATAAATCTAACAGAAAAATGATTTTCAAGTTCCCCTTTATGATTCTTATTATACAATAAACTCAGTATACGGCGGAATATTGTCTACAGCGGAATATTTGATTTTGTCCGAATAGTTTTTACGTTTAAAAATCTATTCCAAAGGTTTTTAAAGTTATTTTGTTCGTTACATCGGAATTCGATATATAATTTACTTTGCTATTCCGACGATTGTTTTTATATATTTTACATGCTTTCCCCTTCTAATCAGAAATTTATTCTTCCATTTGATCGAACTAAATTAATAGATTTTCGAATAGATCCTAATTTATAAAATGATTAAGCTATTTAATTGATTAAGCTATTAAGTGATTAAGCTATTTATAATAAGATAAAGAAAATAAACGTACCGGCATACCGATAAAAGACATTTCGGATTACAGTAAAACTCGCTAATCCGAAATTTCGGTTAATCCGGACGGATTTTATATTTGAACAAATTAATTGATAAGATTAACTTATGAAAATTTTCAGATTACAAGATGAATGTCGAGAAAGTCGTGAAGAAGTAAGAATTAAACAAAAAATTGCAGTAAAGCAACTTTTTTATTTTTTAAACATCTTGAAAAGAGTAAAAATATACTCAATTATGGAAAAGTACAACATATGTACACGAATATAAAATGAAAACATGCACTGTTGGCCTACTCGTAGAAGCCATCTTTAAAAAAAAAAAAAAAAAATCTCATATCATTTTGTCTGTCAGTCGCTAAAAAGCTCTTTTCTCAAACGCAAAAAATATTTAATTCAGATGATAAAAATTTAAATTTTCTTTCAGCAGTTTGATTTTACAAATTATAAATGGTTTCTCGTTCCCCCTTCCCTCCCCTCTTTGTAGACGCGGTGAATGAGCTATTTATAGATTCCCGATTTTTTAATTTGTAATGGGTTGTTACGTAATTTCTCATTCTCAATTCCATTATAATATTATAAACATCAAATAATTAAACAAAACTGGAAAAAAAAAAAAGAAGACCAAAATTGGGTTGCAAGATTTGGTGCAATTGGCAAAGTGTTCCAAATTGGAAAGTTCACTTTGTTAGCCTGAAATAGTTTTATAAAAAAAAATGGCAGATCCTTAAATAACATTAACAATCAAAACATCTTAGCTAATGTATACATTATATCAAAACGATTGTTTTAATG
This sequence comes from Maratus speculifer, assembly GCA_964019185.1. Taxonomy (NCBI): domain Eukaryota; kingdom Metazoa; phylum Arthropoda; class Arachnida; order Araneae; family Salticidae; genus Maratus; species Maratus speculifer. The sequence goes on from OZ025295.1 coordinate 66,997,854, forward strand.
TTATTAAGGGATCTGCACTGTTTTGAACCATTTTTGATTGACTACTTTGGGAATACTACTGTATTATTTTGAGAACAGTACCCTACGCAGAGATCTTACAACCCAGTTTGACTCTTTTTTTTTTTTCTTTTTCTGTGAAAGGAATACTATTTTTTTTCCGAGAGTTGTGCTGGTTTATCCAGCAAGCCGAACCATCGGATGACGGACTAAAAGATCTTTACTGTGCTACTGAGTAATACTTATAACTAATATTTTTTTTAAATCGAAATTTCGGACTTTCCCAATTTTTGTAATCAAAATAGTCACCGGTCCCAATTCAGATTAGCGAAGCTCTATTACATATTCTTACAGTATGTTTGTTATTAATGAATATTATTGGCTTCCTATAAGATGATAAAATAATGAGTTTCGTTAAAAAAGTTGCGCCCTCCAAAAATTCAAGGTCTGCGCCCTTTACAATGACCCAGTCCGACCCTGATGATAACCTACATGACTCGATATTTCTTTAAAACAACATTGCAATGGTTTGTTTTCCTTCACTTTATATATCATTTAATTAGAGAGTTAGAAATATTAACACAGCATATAAAAACTAAAAATATTGATTTTTTTTTTTTCTAAATTGACCAGATTTTGTGACCGTTGTTTTGTGATTGAGGATGCCATTCTTTTAAATCTAAAAATGTCAAAAGATTTAGTGGAATTAAGACGCGATATGCTTAAGTTTGATGCTCAACAATTTTCACATGTGGGTCATTCCATGTCAATTCAACCAATATTTCCCCCATTTGTAACCCGACCGACAGGGATTTGGATGAAACTTTGTGTAAACACTTATTCTATCATGAAATGATTCCATCAGAAATTTTTCCTTATCAGACCTCATAGTTTGTGAGATATGGGGGGTCCAATTTTTGGGTTTTTCTCAAATCGCACATTTCTGAGTCTGTATTCTGAGATTGCAGTTCCATCTTCAAAAAATTGTTTCTCTGGATTTAAAACATGAATCATCCTAAAAATATCACTGTAAGAAGATAAAAAGATGCACATTTTAATAAAAAATATTTAAAAAATTTACTTGTAATATTTAGGATAAAAAAAGTCAGCCAAAGTTGAGAGTTATGGTTATTTTTCCAAATTTTTGTGACTTCACGAAAAAGGCTGTACACAAAAAGGCAAATTAAATTTCCAATTTATTTTTGTTTTAAATAAAAGTTTACACTTTGGGCTTTCTATCTAAGAAATAAAAATGATGTGTTTCGCATGGCTTATGCAAAAAATTTGGGTACTTTCCAATTAGCCGGATAAGTGCTTTATTTTTTTATATTATATATGCACATAAAAAAGCAAATGAAATTTCCCATTTCTTTTCGTTTTAAATAAAAGTTTACACTTTGGACTTTCTATCTATGAAATAAAAATGATGTGTTTCGCATGGCTTCTGCAAAAATTTTGGGTACTTTCCAATTAGCCGAATAAATGCTTTATTTTTATATATTATATATGCACACAAAAAAGCAAATGAAATTTTCCATTTCTTTTTGTTTTAAATAAAAGTTTACATTTTGGGCTTTCCATCTATGAAATAAAAATGATGTGTTTCGCATGGCTTATGCAAAAATTTTGGGTACTTTCCAATTAGCCGGATAAGTGCTTTATTTTTACATGTTACATATGCACACAAAAAGGCAAATGAAATTCCCAATTTCTTTTTATTTTAAATAAAAGTTTACACTTTGGGCTTTCTATCTGTGAAATAAAAATGATGTCTTTTACATGGCTTATACAAAAATTTTGGGTACTTTCCAATTAGCCAAATGCGTGTTTTATTTTTACATATATACATATATATAGATCTATATAAATACAGATCTATTATACATGTACATACGTATGTATATATATAGTATATTGATATATATATGTATAACACTGGTGCCCGTCTAACCGAAAAGTACCAAATTTTGCCTTGTTTTGAAAAATGTTGTGCACCAATTAAAGGGGGAAAAAATCTGACCAAGTTTAGCTGTGGTATTTAAATAATTACAGGAGTTTCTATGAGTTACTGAATTTAATGTTATTTGATACAAAAACAAATTGGAAATTTCGTTTGCCTTTTTGTGTAGAGACTTTTTTCATAAAGTCACAAAATTTCGGAAAAATAATCATAACTTTCAACTTCGGTTTACTTTTTCGGCCGTATATAAATCTCTATTAACTGCCCTAATTGCTTTTTTCACTTGCTTTTTATGCCGCTTAAATGGATTATATAATTCATATTTCATTAAGAGCGAAATTCTGTGATGCTCACATATATTAATCAAACGGTTTTTACTTAATTTTTGTTTTATAAATGCAATAGTCCTAAGTAATAAAGGTTCTTTTTCTGAATCACAGAGATTATCAATGTAGTCTATTTCTCTATTATTTGTATAGCTAGTTTTGTGACATTCTAAACCAGTTAATATTACAATACTGCAAGCCTGAAGACTAGTAGAAGGTTTAATATCAGGCTCCATATTAAAACAATAAAGCAAAAAAATATTTATGCATATCACAAACTATAAAATATGTAACAATCAGAATATATTTTTAGTAGCACAGTAAAAGTTAGATCATTCTTCTATGATAAGAAACAACAGAATGACAATAATTTGATTAAATTGATTGCAAAACATCTGCTTTCATACTAACGAACATTACCCTGTCTTTATCAGAAAGTGTTTATACAAGGCAGGTGCAATTAAATCTTTCAGACTATAGAAACAAATTTAAGTTCTGTTAAATATTTGTGTATTTTAACTTGCCAATATAAATATTTAAACTGATTAAAATTAACCAAGAAAAGGAAATACAAGGTTTTGAACATTTTTTAAACACAAATAATTAATATATAAGTATTCGAAAGGAAGAATGGAAATGTGAGGCGAAAAAAAATATCTATTTTATACTGTACAAACAAAAATCTCTTTTGAGTTTAATTATTGAAAATAAAAGTAAGAGATTATTTAGATTAGCAAAAAATGCCCATTATTAAATAACTAAAAGAAATATATGGACCATTCACTAAATTTAATGGGGAAACATATTACAGTCAGAATTTTTTAATCAGAAAAAACAAAGCCTAAACTTTACTTTGCAAATAAAAAAAACATGCATCAAATAACATTAAATTCAATAACTCATAGAAATTCCAGTAATTACTTAAGTACCACAGCTGAACATACATTTTCTTCCTCTTAATTGGTGCAGATTCTCAAAGCAAGGCAAAATTTGGTACTTTTCGGTTAGACGGGCACCAGTGTTATACATATATATACCAATATATTGTATATACACATACATATGTACATGTATAATACATCTGAATTTATATAGATCTATACATATGTACATATGTAAAAATAAAACACGCATCCGGCTAATTGGAAAGTACCCAAAATTTTTGCATAAGCCATGCGAAACACATCATTTTTATTTCATAGATGGAAAGCCCAAAGTGTAAACTTTTATTTAAAACAAAAATAAATTGGAAATTTCATTTGCCTTTTTGTGTGCATATGTAATATGTAAAAATAAAACATGTATCCGGCTAATTGGGAAGTACCCAAAATTTTTGCATAAGCCATGCGAAACACATCATTTTTATTTCATAGATAGAAAGCCCAAAGTGTAAACTTTTATTTAAAACAAAAAGAAATTGGAAATTTAATTTGCCTTTTTGTGTACAGCCTTTTTGGTGAAGTCACAAAAATTTGGAAAAATAACCATAACTCTCAACTTTGGCAAATTTTTTTTATCCTAAATATTACAAGTAAATTTTTTAAATATTTTTTTATTAAAATCTGTATCCTTTTATAATCTTACAGTGATATTTTTAAGATGATTCATGTTTTAGATCCAGAGAAACAATTTTTTAAAGATGGAACTGCAATCTCAAAATGCAGACTCAGAAATGTGCGATTTGAGAAAACCCCAAAAATTGGACCCCCCATATCTCACAAACTATGAGGTCTAGGAAGGAAAAATTTCTGATGGAATCATTTCATGATAGAATAAGTGTGTACACAAAGTTTCATCAAAATCCCTGTGGGTCGGGTTACAAGGTCTGGTTGAATTGACATGGAATGACCCATGTGTAACATAGCGTTTGTCACTAAAAAAAATGCATTTCACATTTATTAAAGAATTTGTTTTTCTAATTACACTTTGTGTCTCAAAAGCCCTGCGCTATGTCCCAATAGACCCCAAATATGGGGGCTAATAGGACAATTGTATTAAAGTACAAAAGTTGATATAATACAAAGATTGGTAATTTTTTTTTACTTTCTTCGAACGTTTTTATTTATTTAACTGTAAAAGAAATTGGAATTTAAAAAAATAATGATAAAATATGCATTTTTGTTTTTATTCTAGCCTAAAATTTAAAAAAATGTCCCATTAGTCTCCACTTTTCCCTATTGATCGTATATTTACTTTAATTGGTGATTAAGTTATTTTCTAGGCATATTTAGCTCTCAGTTGCCGCACGGTTATTATTAATGCCTTGTAATATAACGGACACTCCAAATTTGCCTGCAAGGAATGTGAAAAAAAAAAAAAAAAATGATGGGGGAAAACAGAAGGAAAAAACAGATAAAAGGGGCAGAAGATGGATTTCAAAAAAGTGAAAAAGGAAGATATACAAGAGAGGAAGATGATGCAATTTGTGTCTTCTACGAGGATATTTTTCCTACGGATAAAAAATGGACGCTATAAGTGGGCACATAGCGACTGCAGAGACGCAGAGAGTAGTTATTATGTTTGTGATTTTTTTTTCTTTTTCAAATAAAATAATTATGACTTCAAAAACAAGTTTTTTTTTTTTTTTTTTTTTTTTTTTTTCAGTCTAAAACCAAAACTAGAAACATAATGAAGGGAGACTGTCAAAGATAGTCGTTAACAATTTTATGAATTTGATAAAAATGCTGGTTTATTAAAATTACGCATATTTTTTTGTGCATAAGGAATATTATTAATCAATAAAATTTATTTAAATAACATTTTCATTGCTAAATATTTAAAATCAGCAGTATTTGTGTGATTTTTTTTTTTTTTTTTTTTTTTTTTTTTTTTGGAAAAAAACTCAGGTGGCTTTAGACCGAATTTTTAAAACTCAAAATTTGAAGATTTTCGGAATTTTGTTTTTTCTTTTAGGTAGAAAACACATTTAATCCGTTTTTACGTTGACTTCACACACACTTTCACTTTCACATTTATAATATTATTAGGATATTTATCGATTCCATTCCATATTTTAAAATTTTTTAATCTTTCAATTTTCAACAACACAAGTTATTTTAGAAACAAGTCGAAAATATATTTCGTTGATGCTAAAATAAGATATCCGGGAATATCAAAGAAGGTAGTGGAAGCCGAAATGACGTGTAGCGTAAGTTCTGCATTTAATTAAAACCTTGCTGGTGTAACAATTCGATATGTTTCATTTGCATCATATGAGATCTTTTAATTTCTTGTGAAATGTTAATTAAATATCTTCTACATTTAGGAGAGATTTGTAGCATTAAATTTGTTATATACTTTTTTGGTTATAAACAAGAAATCATATTTATACTGTAAATTGAATAAATTCAAAATTACGCGTTTTAGATGTATAATAGAAACCTTTATAAGCGTATAACGACACAGAGGCAATAAAATTTGATTGGTCGACAGGAAACACTTGATGAGTTAGCTAACCGTTAACGCGGTGCTTATTTTCAGGCTCCATGCTCTGTCAAAATTTATCTGCATTTAAAACGAATTCGGAAAGTCTCACATGATATCGAGGGTGTCAGCCCTTTGGTAATAATTATAATAAATATCTAACAGTATCATATTTTTGCTCATACTTTCACATTCTCAATTTTCATATTTCCACAATTCTTTACACTACATTTTTAAAGATAACATAACCTAAAAAATATTAAATCGATTTATACGAACATAATAAAAGTAAAGATATCTGTTCATCAGTTCGAATATCAGCAGCCGATACTCATCATTTCTTTCTTTTCACAAAAATTGAATTTAGTCGCCACTAGCACAGAAATGTCATTAAAAATAGTAAAAAAAAAAATTCTTCAGAAACCATGGAGAAAACAGACAGATCGTGGTGCACTATGCCGTAAAATCGGTTTGAGAAAGGGGACAGATCTTGGTGCAGGTGCAGTAGCCGTAAAATAGGATTGAGAAAGAAAGAAAGGTTCATGGTACGTAATAGTGGTCCGAGAGTATTCCGATAATATATAACATGGGGGTTTCTGAAAAAGTTTGAAAATTGCCCTCTCCACTCGCGCCCCCGGAATTTTTAAAGAATATCTTCCCCTTGGAATTTACCCACCCTACTCTTTGAAATTTTTATATTTAAGAGATAATATTTATCGGAGGTCTCCGTCAGAAAGCAGTATAAAGAATACTTACTGTAGAAAACAATAAACTTCGCTGCCCCCCCCCCTCGTCCCACTACCAGAAATTTAAATCGCCCACCTTCTTTAAAGTTTTTAAGTGTTATCAAACATCTTAAATGTTAAAATCGATCGAAAAATTTGGACATACAGTAATAATTTTTAGACAGTTTTCGTACAAAATTTATTATTATTATTATTTAAGCGATTGGCAGCAATGTAGTATTAATATATTAGAAAATAACAGATAGCACATAATTTTCTTTTGCATAACACTAGCTCTAAAATAGAAGTTTCAGAAAATATGATGTCATAATAAAGGAGCGAGAAGAGTGGAGTATCATTCTAATGTCTAATGTGACACTTTGAGACTTGACGGAAAAGGGGAATTTAAAAAAAAAATGAAATTTACATTCTGTATTTAATATATGACCCCTAAGCCGGTTAAAAATAAGGAAAGGAAAGTATTCTGCTGAAAAAAATTATTCCTAACCTTCGTGAGAACCTTCTATTGTTACGCATTTCCATAGAAAGATGCAACCATGCGTTGTAAAATCTCACTTACAACAGATCAGGGTCAACTTTCTATGGAAAATTCTCTAGTAATAGTAATTTTCTTAAAGCTGCAATCAACCTTTCATTTACTTCATTGTCTGTTTTCTTGCGTTTATTCGAAGAATGCACTGGAGAAATGAAAACAATTTGTTTTATCCTCCATAATGATTGTAGATTTAGGAAACAGTTAATCATTGGATCATAAACACAGTTTAGTTTTTCTTTTATGTTTTCAATTTGATGTTGTTTGTTACTTAAAATAACATTTCATGTTGCAGATTTTTAATGCGAAAACGTATTACGGTATATTTTAAGTTAAGTAAGAAAATTCTTTGTTTCTTTAATGACAGGCTTTATTTTTTTTTTTAAATCTCATTTCTATAATTTAAAAAATGTAATGTTTCTGAAAGTTTAAATATCATTATTTACAGCGGAAATTTTATTTTGAGCAAATCTAGTAATAAAGCTTGATTCATTTAAAGGCTCTATAAAAAGTCATTTAAACTTAAAAATTATCATGATCTTTTTTCTAGTTGTCTTGACGCAAAATTTATCAAATAAATAAATTCAAATAAATAAATATATTCTATCTATCTATCTAATATTATAAAGATCAAAAGGTATACATGTACGTAACGCATATATCATTTTGTGAGTGGCGACATTTTGAAATTTGAAATGAAATTTCGGTTTTGCAATTTTTCTACTGCAAATTTTTAAACTTCTAAACATCTCACATTTTCAGTTTTTACACCATCGTAAAGGGAAAAAATGTGCTTTTAAATGCAATTTGTTTAAAATTTGTATCTTAATTTATATTTGAGATATTAATTTTTTTTTTGTAGTTTTTAATACCGCTTTTGTAATTGTGGGCACAAAAGCACATCATTTCTGTTTAAAGTAAAGGGGGGGGGGAAACAGATTACTTTATCTTTTCGTTGCCATTTCTTTCAGAGGCAAGCCAGCAGTATTCAGCGCCTGTGCGCAGAACTTCCATTAGCGCCCTATATCCCCCTCCCCCCGTCCCTCCGAAAATAAAATTTTATATAAAAAAAAAAGGTCTATGAGTATAAATGCATAGCTGCCATATCCTTCTGAAGTTTTTTACTAGGTCAAACAAAGTTTGTTGAACCAAAAAATGAACTTAATAAAATGTATCTTGTTTCTATAAATTTTTATTTCATTTATTAAATTAAAATTTTTTGTTTCAAACATTCTTAAATTGCTTGAAAAATATGTGAGGTTATCAGCTAGACAAATAAAATTCAAAACACAGTTAACGCCTGTGATAATAAGGCCTGTGTGTATCAGAATTCTGCATTAAACTGTAAAATTTCATTATCCATATTAACAATAGATTACATATTCCACCTATCTATATTATAAAAGACAAATGCGTCCGTCCGTAATGCTAATGTGTTTTTTATGTGAATGACAATACTTGGAGATGACATTTCGCTTTTTCAATGTTCGCTACAGCAATTTTTTTTACTTTCTAAGCATCGCACATTTTCAATTTTGACACCGTCATGTCCGACTACTATTAGCTTTACTTTAATTTATTTTGTTTATTTGCATTAGAACGTTTCCCAGGCTCTAGAGTCGGATGTTTTAGAAGACATAAGAGTCTAAACATAAAGATAATAACGACATTTTATTTATAGTTAAAGCATAATAAATACATTGTAAATCTTCCAATACATTTATTGCGATTATAATTAATAATATAATACAGGATTTTAAGGATGCCTAATATGATAAGGTTGCTCAAAACTCAAGAAGGAACCCACTCACCTCTTAGATATACTAGGAACGTCATCGTCGGGCGTCAGGCACATCCCTTACCGGTGCTCATATCCCAACCATCAACTTATTCTCTATCCCGGAGAGAGCACCCAAAACCGCAGTTCTCTAAGACCGTTCTCCTCTAACCTTTTTTGCCCTTCTTCTTTTTGATATCCCATTTTTTTACTCACTTCTCCCTGCCTGAAAATCCCTCCTAAAAATCTTATCCTCCTATAAAATTTCTCTCTCTTGCATATCATTATAATTTTTCAAGTAACGCGCATTTCCATATGCAGGTGGTCTGAAAACAAATCCAAGTAAACAGCTAAAACCCCTTTTACGATGTAATGTGAGAATCGTGTTACCGAATGCGACATTTTTTAGCTAACATGTTAATCCCTCTACTAAATTTGCAGACATTCAAATACCACAGTGGACATATTTATTTCTTTGAACTCCCATCTGCGCGAAGATTCTTACTCTTGTTTACTGGAAATTCAATCTTTTCCAGTCTAACTTATAAACATTTTTGACAAATTTATTGGCTAACTGACTGTTTAGTCAGAGTTCTGTAACCCCTTACCAAACACCCCGTTTCACAAAAGTCGTTAAATCGTGGAAATTCTATCCTTTTGACGAATTCCCGCATGCACGTGCACCTCAAACTATCTTGTGTGGTCTGCATTCTGCATTCTTATATAATATGTCTTTTATTTTTTTACTGTACTGTACTACTACAGCGAGCCGCGAAAAATGTGTCGGGTTTATCCTGACAGTCATATACTGGAAAATATGTTCCTTCAAATGCAATTTGTTTGAACACTGTGTTTCAATTTACTTATGTAATGCGGCTTTTTAAATAATTTTTCAACAAGTAATAAGTTTAAATCTATTGCGTGCAAGAGCCTTTTCAGAAGAAGAATAAAAATTTTCATGTAAAATAAATAATTCAGCGTTTGTCTAGGCTAATTACCCACAATGAAATTAAAAATTCAGCAGTACTTAAATACAATACAATCAAATAAAATTGTATTTTTATGATGGCGAGCCACAGGTAATAAATCGCTAAATATTGTTCTTATACCATATTCATATTGTATTATTATTTATTTATACATAGATAACCATTATAAAATTTATACATAGATTATACATTTAGATTATTTTATACATTATTATTTATACATTTTTTATACATTTTATACATTTAGATTATTTTATAGATTTATACATTTATACATATTTATTTATACATAGATAGCCATTATCATCTATGTTAAATCTATAAATTATACATTAAGTTTTAAAACAAGATTCGAACATTATGAATTTTGAATTTGTAACAAGTTATTAAATGAAGTAATTACAAATGAAGATTAAAGAGAATTCGTGTTTTTATATGTGACTTAAAAATATCCTCAACAAAATAAATTAATCAACTCAAGTGTTTCACTTATCGATATGCGAGATGCATGAGACAAAAGAAACTTGAAGAAAAGACCTTGAGTGGAATAAAGTAATAAGAAAATCAGATAGATGAGAAGAGGTTGCAAAATAAAGGAGCTCCACATTTTGTATGTTTAGAAGACAAGAAACTCAAAGTAATATATTTTAACATAAAATCAAAATGCATACTATGAACTTTGAAATGTCCAGGCTTACTTAAAAGGCGATTGAATAATCAACTATAGATGTTAAAAGTTAATTTTATTTAAAAACATCTTAGTACTTTCAAACCTTTAAACAGGTTCTTCCTCAGAGAATATTTTCTTTATATTATATATTATATATTTTATATTTATTTTATATTTAATATATTTAAATTTTATTTGAAAATGTGCAAGATGTACATTGTTTTATCGATATATTTAAATTAAGGGCTTTATCTTTGTTTATAACAAAATTAAATGTTACCGTATTTACTCGTGCATAACGCGCACTTTTTTCCAAAAAATTAGGGCAAAATTCCTGGTGCCCGTTATACACGAAATAATTTTTTACTGCTGGATGTAATCACACTACATACATAAGAATCATGAAATATATTCAAAGAAGTCCTAATCACTCGGAAAATTTTACTTAATTAAAGTAATACTGCATCTTTTTTTTTTTTTTTTTTTTTTTTTTTTTTTTTACTCCTTGTATTGTTTTTTTACGAAAGAACTAGCAGGCCTGTCCAACCTTTTGCTAAGCAGGGGCGCATCTCAACTCTCACTGAGCAACGAGGGGCGCCATTATGAACATGATTCAAAACATGCAAAAAAATTATCTCGCAATATTAGGACCAAATACATATGCAAATGCATCTAGCACTAGAAGACATAAGAATCCTACGAATCTAAAGCTACATGAAAAAAATAATTAATTAAAAAATAAAAAGACTTTTAGATAGTAGTAAATTTCGGATCATATATATTTTTATGTGAGAGGCTGTTTCTAAAAATTTTTGAAGTGGAAAGAACTAGAAACTTAAATCTCGCTTATAATTAAAATAAAAGGATAATCCAGGCACATTGTTGAGATTTTTTTTAAAACGATAAAGTTTTCCTTGATTTATTTTGGAGAAGCAAATTTGTCAGTATGAAAAGTACAGAAACAAAGATAAGCATGATATAGTGGCCAATCCATTGGGTAGTTACAAAGAGATAGCATGAAAGAGCATTAACTGATGGAAATCATTTCGAACGATATTATAGAATTTTTAAAAAACAGAATGGATGAAATTGCCTAACATTTCAGTGGTCTGAGGGGAAAATGGCACAATTTTTCCCGTCTTATAAAACAATAAGCCGTTAAATCAATATAAACAATAATAATAAAGTCGTTGAACTTCCATGCATGATGGTAGGATGCTTTTTTTTACGCTTTACCTTTTTATATATTTAAAACTTATTGCCAATTTTTATCAATTCTCATCGTCATAATTTCGTAAAATGCTTTATAAGGAATAACTATGAAATAAAGAAGAAACGCAATAACACTGTAAAGTACGTTTTCCTTTTGAAGTGTGAAATACACTTACACTGTAAAAGTATTTTAAGAAAATATTAAGGGTTTTAAATAAAATATCCTTTAAACTAGAATTTTATTTTTAAAAAATGCAAACAGAAAAATTTCAAAAGGGCGCCAAGAAAAGCCTGAATGGGCGCCATGGCGCCCGCGGGCGCCACGTTGGACAGCCCTGGAACTAGTAACTTTATTTAAACGCTACTTAGCAATTCTCATTGCCGTCATTCAGTTAAAAAATGTATTTTTGCCTTGCTTGCCTGATATAATGTTCGTTTCGACTTTCTTTACTAAAATTCATTTAAATATTTATTCATTTGCATATCAAAATTTACGGTGCTCGTTATATACGAGAATAAAATATATTAAACATTTACATCTGTTAAGAATGTATTTTTTTTCGTTCCAAAGCGATTTCGTCTTTGGAAATTTTACCATATACCGCTTTTTCGATTTTTTGTCTCCATTACAGGGAATATGGATTAATAATAGTAGTGATAACTGAAACATTTACATACAACAAAGATTCATTTAAAAGCATAAATATCGCAGCCTACTGCACTTCTGCATAAATGGAGATTATAAACATGGAAAAAAAAAGACTAATATAATTTTTTTTGGTCAGAACTCTTCCATAACATTAAAGATCAATGTTCTGTAGAAATTCACTCAAGCCGTGCCGGGTTCGGGCCGAAATTAAAATTTTTTTCCGGACCGGGCCGAGCTCGGGCCGAAATTTTAACTTTTCGGGCCGGGCCGGGCTCGGACCGAATTTTTAACTTTCGGGCCGGGCCGGGTCGGGCCAATATTTCTTTCATTCGGGCCGGGCCGGGCTCGGGCCTGGAAATTTCGGCCCGTGCAGACCTCTACTGTACACTATTACACCAAAATCTGACTATTTTCAAGACTTCGTTATAGTACGAACACACCTCATTCGCTATGTTTGACGTGCAATTTCCGACTTGTTATAAAATTATACTCGTACTTATTGAAATAATTCTGAAATAGAAAAAAAAATAAAAATAAAAATCTATTTATTAAAGTGGGAAAGAAAAGGTGTATTTATGAAAATAAATAAGTAAATGACTAAACAAATTTATTAGAAATTGAAGTCTTGCCGTTTCCCTCCCCCCTCTCTGTTCTAAAAAAAAGTAACTACAGTAGAGTCCCTCAAATCCGCAAACCAGAATTCCGCAACTCTCTAAAATCTGCATATATTTTATGTATGTAAACATTGAAACTTTCAGTTTGGATATTGGGACAAAATTGATTTTTTTTAGTTTTGTATCAATTCCATATATTTTTTTTATTTGTAATTTTCTTAATAATACTCTATTCATGTTTCTTTATGAAGGAAGAATACATTTTTTTCGAAAAAATTCAAGATATTTCAGATATCACTGGTAATCACAATCTTTTTATCAAATATAGTTATGCATTAATCAAAATTTTTTGCTTATTAAGCCTGGTTAAACTTGAATAAAAAAAAATCCTTATTTTATGATTTTGATGTGAATTAGCAATGTACTTTTATGAAGCAAATTTTATTGAATAATTTTGGAAAAATACATTTAATCTTTATAATGTATATTTAATCATACACTATTGATTATTAACTTGGCCTTTGCTATTAGTACTTTAATCATTTTAAAAATTATCTAAATAGTTATTATTTTAGTTTATTACTTATTTTAATATTTTATTATATTATAAGCATTCGTTATAGTTCCAATTGCACTCAAATTACTGTTTAAAAAATGTAAACAAAGCAATGACCAAAAATCCGCAAAATTCTAAAATCCGCACAACCTCTGGTCCCAAGTTGTGCGGATTTGAGGGAGTCTACTGTAATACTGTCACCACCGCTGACAAGGATTTTTTTGCGACCTTAGTTATTTCTTCTGTAATATTACAAAAACTACAGCACACAAAAGCATGAAAATTGCTGATATTATCGAGAAATGTTGATCAACACGCTGATGCATGCAGTTTTCAAATTCAAGAATTTTTCCAAGAGATATTTAATGACAAATTTGGCCAAAATTGCTTTATTAAAAAAGTTTTATAGGATCAAAAATTATATATAGGAATTTAAGCTTGTTTTTTATGTACAATACAAGCTCCCGACGTGCAAACCGTGCTTTACTTTTTAATTTGACTAATTTTTTGTGTGATTATTTCGATTTTTAAACTCAAATTTCTAGTATTTCGAGAGACATTGATTGATTGATATTGGAGCTTAGGCTCGACGATGGGCTTTTTCGCTTCCTTTCGCTTGGCGGCTTTGAACTTCTAATGTTCCAAATATTCTAATACAGTTCTTTCATTTGTCTTTACATTTACAAATAAGTACTTGTTTTTTAACAACATTTTTGAAGTGTATATTCCGTGGATACTCCCTCTTATTTTGGAAAAGGTTTATTATTTTAAATAGTTGCTAAATGATAAAAAAATATTTTTTTTCATATTAAAAATTTATTTACACGCGACTACTTCAAATACACACACACACACAAAATAATAAAAAAAAATCTTTCAAATGAGATTTAAATGATTACGAGTTAAAAGCTGGGAAATATTGAAAATTACTTCATAAAAACTATATTAACATGTGAATATTATAAGGGATTTTTAAAAAAAATAATGAATTCATTAAAATGCGTTAATCGCCGTAACTGGAAAAATTAAATATAATATACAAAAAATATTTCATTTCTACCAACAAAAGAATTTTTCGTGAATATATAAAAGAGAAAGAAAACTTTAAAACAATAAATTCAGTAATATGCGTTACCAGCAATTGAAGGAAATTGCGTAATGTTTAATGATCAAATAATGTTGTAAAGCAGCTAACATTTAAAAATATATTTATATAAGACATTTACTACATATTTTGACATGATCATTTTAACTATTGTTGTAAATTCTAAGACGGCGCAAAAAATATTTCCTTTCGAACAACAAAAATACTTTCATTTAAATATTTAGAAAAGAGAAAAAAAAATAGTGAAAATTACACCAGATTTAAAACGATACATTTAAAATGTCTTACTTAATTTTCTTTTCTTACAGCGCGGTTATTAAAAATTGCAGAAGGCAAAGACTCCTTTTGAGAAAGTTTATTTCTATCTTTTATCTGATTTTATTTAATCACACATGTAAATAGCCAGTACATGTTTAACAACTATTGTTTCGACCTAAAAATTCCCCAATCAAAGAGAAATGACTTTAAACCAATTAACAAAGATATTGCCACTTTTTTTTCTTTTAATTGTAGTTAAAACTTTCGCAATCTTCTAAAGGTCAATCAAATCAGCGCGTTTTTAGACTTTGTTGTGTCTATATAGAGGTTGGCGAACGTAGCTCGAAAGGGGCAGATACCCTTAGTATTTATAAGAAACTGAAGATTGCGGATTTTTTTAGTGCAAAGAACAAAGATGAAAATTTCAAATACAGGAAGATCACGTATGAATAGTGTGGGACAAGAAAAATTAGTTGCGAGGCAAACCAAGGGTCGCGGGATAGGATTCGGATATGAAATGCTGCTATTCAACATGTACGATGAGAACGATCGTTTACAGGTGTAAATATTAGAGTCGATGAACAAACACTATTGCGGACTAATGAACGTTATTTGTCAGTTTTGTGGTTCAATAAATTTCAGGTGCTATAGCTTTCTTTTAAAAATGTAAACACGTTTATCTGATGGTCTATTTTCTAGATTTTGAATAAAATCAATTTTTAAAACTTGATTGAACTACTATATTTTTTTTAAATGTGTTCATTTAGAATATGCAGGGTTATTACAAAAAAATCATCATATTTTGGTACGCCACTACATGCGAACTAGAAAACTTATATGCGTCCATGACAATTGAAACGAGAGGGCGTTTTCGTGTTGCGTATTTGTCATTCGCATGTGGTTGCCATAGGTACTGCGCGAACGTCATATACAAAATGGCGACTGGACAGCAATAAGCGTTTGTGTGCTAGAATCTAGAATTTTCAACCGATTGATTTTATAAAGGCAAAAGTTCCGGTCGATTTCCTTGAACTGTCGATACCAGTGCAGAATTGCTTTGTTGGGTTGTGCATTTGTACGCCTTCTGGAATGTTCTCTGAACGGTTATAAACGATTCTCTCTTTGAAAATTCTATTACTCAAAACGCTTTCAGCTGTCCAGTCACCATTTTGAATATGACGTTCGCGCAGCAACTCATAGCGCGTAATTTTTTTTTCCAACCACCTTCGTCGTTCCAAGGCCAAGTTCGCATTCTGATTGTTTGTTGCGCTCGGAATTGTTTTCACGTAACTTGGCGATAATCATACTTGGCGTAGCGGTAGACATTTCCGTCGAGTTTGATTTCCTTCCGAACCGAGTTCAAAGTAAAAAGTTGTGTGTA
The DNA here is from genome assembly GCA_964019185.1 of Maratus speculifer. Classification (NCBI taxonomy): domain Eukaryota; kingdom Metazoa; phylum Arthropoda; class Arachnida; order Araneae; family Salticidae; genus Maratus; species Maratus speculifer. The sequence continues at coordinate 67,014,049 of OZ025295.1, forward strand.
AAAACTTTTAAAGAGTACAGCTTTCAGTAAGACACGTTCCATCCAATCCAATGCTGCAAGAGAAAAATTACTTTGTATTCGGTTCGGAAGGAAATCAAATTCCTCGATAGAAGCATCTATCGCTACGCCAAGTATGATTATCGCCAAGTTACATGAAAACTTGTGCCGAGAGCAACAACCAATCAGAGTGCGAGCTTGGGCTTGGAACGACGAAGGTGGTTGGAAAAAAAATTACGCACTCATAGCACATACGCAATGAGAAACTGTAATTTGTTGAAATAAACTAATCACTATTTCAGCTGAATAAAATCAAGTTAGATCTATTTACAATAAAAAGATTTCATTTTTTGTCGTTATAAAAAAAGGAAAAGAAATTATTTTTTCCCTATTTCAGAACAATTCAACAACGAACAAACTGTTTCATTCAAGGACACTTATTCCTTTTCTACTGCAGTGAAGTCACGTGACAATGACCAAAAAACAAAACAAATGAAAAAGAACATTCGAACTCTTTTTTGACATTCTAATATTTTCAGTGTTTGTTTAGTGTTTTCTGTGGATGTAAGTCATGTAACAACGTCTATTTTTCGCTGCTAAAAGCAGCCATGTAATTTATGTGAATACAATATTATTATTCATTTCAAAATTTGCCTCGACCCCATTGTTCATTAAGAACACAAATTAATTAACTATTTATAATTTCAGCTATATTTAAGTAATTAATAAGTAATAAAAAGCTGACGTTAAATCGAAGATTCCAAAAAGAACGGAGGCCATGAAGAATGGAATATTTTGAAGAACCAGAAGAATGAAAGGTAAGATTATCTTGCCTTCTTATTATTATTGATAGATATAGAATATAGAACTAATTTGATAAAACGATATTAAACAAAAATCCTTATGTTGCGTAAAGGAGTAATGCGCTATAAGGCATAGTTTTTTAATACATTTCCAACAAATCGATTATGAGACTGAAATTAACACATAAGGTTATAATATAATATGATATAAATAAATAAAAATGGCCTTATAAAAATAAATCGTATTATTACTAATGCATATAATTATTGTGAAAAATATATTTGTTCTTCTTTTCTCAACGTTATTGAAAATATATGATATATATGAGTTCGAAATTGAAAGAGTAAACATAACAAGTGATATGTTCGTTATATTTGAATGAATAAAAATAAACAGAGAAAATCTCTTATACAATATAAAGAAAAATAAAAACAATTTCTCGTCGAATTACGATATTAAATATTTATAAGTTGATAAGTAAGATCCATTATGGCCGCATCGAAAGAATTTCAGTTAATAGAAAAATTAAATCAAAACAATTACTCAACATGGAAATTTAAAATAGAAATGTTATTAATAAGAGAAGAAATTTTCGAGGTAATAACAGATACAATTCCAAATCCGATTACCACAGATTGGCAAAAGAAGGATAATAAAGCAAGAGCAATTATAAACCTTGCAATTGAAGACTCCCAGATTGTGCATGTAAAAGGGCTAAATACTGCCCGACAGACCTGGGACGCGCTCAAAGCCATACATGAAAGGGGGAATTTGTCTAGTAAATTGCATTTATTAAGGAAACTATATGGGGCAAGGCTGCCAGAAAATGGTAACTTAATTAAACACATAACGTACACTTTAGAATTAAAAGATAAACTATTAGCGATTGGGGAAACTATTAACGATTCGCACCTTTCAGCATTATTGCTGTGCTCATTACCCCCAAGCTATAATACATTGATTGTAGCGCTTGAGGCTCGCGATGAAACCGATTTAACACCAGAATTTATTATAAATAAACTAACTGATGAATATAACAGAAGGGTTGAAAACGCGGATCAGGGCGACAATTCAACCAAAGCGTTTAAAGCACAAAAAAGGTTCCCAAATGATAATAGCAAAAGGGAAAAATATTGTACGTACTGTAAATTGAAAAGTCATACTTACAGGGAATGTTGGCATCTGAAAAATAGACAAACTCACCCAAATGCACAAAAACAACAAACATACAAAAACAAAAACAATACAACGTCTCTCTGTTATCAACAATCGTATAACCAAAATGAATTTAATGATCGTAAACAAGAATATAAGCCAAATTACAAAACACAACTAAAAACAGATCGAAGCAGCGACGCAGCCTTTCTAATTGAGAAAACTGGAAAACAAACATGGATTATTGATTCTGGTTCTTCCACACATATTTTAAACGATAAAGACTTGTTTACTAAATTAAACGACACCGAAAAAACTACCGTTATTATTGCAAACGGAAAATCGTTAAATTCGCATGGTGTGGGAGAAACCACATTTATGACAAAAACATCCGACGGAGGTGTAAACAAAATTACATTAAAGGAAGTATTATACGTACCTGATTTAGAATCTAATTTAATTTCAGTAAGTAAGGCAACAAAGAACGGTTATAAACTAGTTTTTGATAAAGATAAATGCACGCTATCCCGAAATGGGAAAATATACTTGGAAGCAAAAATGAAAAACAATCTATATGAGGTTGAATTGTTAGAGAATATAGAATCTAACACAGTAAACATTGCGCATGAATGCAAAAATAAAAATTGCATAGAATTGTGGCACAAACGCCTAGGTCACAGAAACTACAATTCCATAAAGGAAATGATTAAAGAAAATTTAACCTATGGAATAGAACTAAATAATTGTAGTCATGAAACAATATGCGAAACATGCATACAAACAAAAATAAGCGATGCACCTTATCCAAAGACAACATATAAAAACAAAACAGGTAGAGTACTCGATCTAGTGCACACAGACGTATGCACATCCATAGGATCCCCCACAATTGGCGGAAAAACGATGTTTGTAACCTTCATAGACGATTACTCTAGGTTTACAGTAATATACTTATTAAGTCATAAAGACGAAGTGCACGATAAATTAATCGACTATATAGCTATGGTACGAAACCAATTCGGTTCATATCCGAAAGCAATAAGATCCGATAATGGCGGAGAATACATGAGTAGAGAAACAAATGACTACTTAAGAAAAAGAGGTATAAAACACCAACTATCTGTGCCATATTGTCCGAGCCAGAACGGCGTGGCTGAGAGGAAAAATAGATCACTATTAGACATGACTAGAAGTCTATTACGCGAAGCCAATTTACCGCAAAAATTTTGGGGAGAAGCAATTAATACCGCTAATCATTTACAAAATCGCTTACCAACAAGATCAACGAATAAAACCCCGTACGAGCTTTGGTTTAAACGCAAACCAAATTTGCATTATTTACGTACATTCGGCTGCAAAGCATACGTATATGTAAACAAACAACATCGAGGAAAATTAGACGATAGAGCTCAGGAAGGGACATTCGTAGGGTATGATAACAATTCAAAAGGATACCGCGTATACACTAAAGATAACAAAATAGTAATAGCAAGAACCGTAAAATTCCTAGAGAATAGCAAAATTAACTTAAAAGAAAGTAAAGATGCAGAAAATTCATATGATGATAAAAATTACATCGAAGCAGAAATAAACAACACAATCGAGGAACCAACCTCGTCCAAACAACCCACCACTGAACTTAGAAGATCGCAAAGATCAAACAGGGGGGTACCACCAGACAGATACGTCTGTTATGTAAACAATAACCAAATGAATGAACCCACTAGCTGGAATGACATACAGGAAATTGATAATCCTTGTGAAAAAGAAAATTGGCTCAAAGCCACACAAGCGGAAATCAATTCGCTAAAAAAACATAACACATGGGAATTAGTGGATCCACCACCAAACAAAAAAATTATAGGATCAAAATGGACATTTAAAAAGAAATTAGATAGTCACGGAAATGCTCAAAAATATAAAGTACGCCTAGTAGCGAAGGGCTATAGTCAAAAATACGGTGAAAATTATGATGAGACATTTGCCCCTGTCGTCTCACAAACAACAGTTCGCGCATTTTTAGCAGCAGCCGCATACCACAAACAAAATGTTAGACACATAGATATCGACACCGCCTTTCTGTATGGTGAGCTCGAGGAAGAAGTGTATATGAAACAGTCGGAAGGCTACATAGAAAATAAGTCTGAAAACAAAGTCTGCAGACTGAAAAAATCAATATACGGCCTAAAACAGGCAGCCAGAACTTGGCACAAAAGAATCGAACAGTCCTTAAAAAAAATGAATTTTAATCAAAGTATAGCTGATCCCTGCTTGTTCACCAGAAAAGAAAATGAAAATTACACTTACATAATTATATATGTTGACGATATATTACTCTCCGGTGACGAAAAAACTGTTGACATTATAGTGAAACTACTTAAAGAAGAATACGAGCTTAAAGATCTCGGTCATATAGCATATTTTCTCGGTACGGAAATAAAGAAAACAGAGAACGGATATACACTAAGCCAAAAATCAAAAATCGAAGAATTGGCAAATAAACTAGGATTAAAAGAAGCTAAACCCGTAGGAACTCCGATGGACCCCGGCTTTTATGAAATAGAAGACGAACAAAATTTGCTGCCTAACAATACAAATTTTAGAAAAGTCATTGGATCTTTGTTATACATAGCCACTAACACACGTCCAGATATATCAGCCGCAGTTAATATCTTCAGCAGAAGATGCGAAACGCCCCGTGAGATGGACTGGAAAGCAGCAAAACGAGTGGTCAACTATCTAAACTGTACAAAAGAATTAAAACTAACAATCAGCACAGACGACCAACCAGTATTGGTAGCTTATGCAGACTCTGATTGGGGAGGCGACATCAGAACAAGGAAGTCAACAACAGGAAATGTTTTCTTTCTAGGAAAAACACCTATTAATTGGTACACGAAGAAACAGAACTGTATTGCATATTCTTCGGCAGAAGCTGAATTTATCTCAGCAGCCGCAGCAGCCCAAGAGATTATTTGGCTGGAGAAGTTATTGAACGACTTAGACTTGAAACAAGACGTACCTATAACAATTTTCGAAGATAATCAGAGTGCGATAAAAATGGTAGAGAATGCGAAGTTTTCGAAATATACGAAGCATATTGATATAAAATTCCACGCCATTAAACAACTCAAAGAAGACAAAATAATAAATTTAGAATATTGCCCATCTGAAGATGTGATAGCCGACGCACTTACAAAACCCCTGCCAAAGACTCAATTAGTAAAACATCGAGAATCTATGAACCTACAGTGTTATTCATCTGAAGTGATTAAGGAAGGGTGTTGAAATAAACTAACCACTATTTCAGCTGAATAAAATCAAGTTAGATCTATTTACAATAAAAAGATTTCATTTTTTGTCGTTATAAAAAAAGGAAAAGAAATTATTTTTTCCCTATTTCAGAACAATTCAACAACGAACAAACTGTTTCATTAAAGAACACTTATTCCTTTTCTACTGCAGTGAAGTCACGTGACAACGACCAAAAAACAAAACAAATGAAAAAGAACATTCGAACTCTTTTTTGACATTCTAATATTTTCAGTGTTTGTTTAGTGTTTTCTGTGGATGTAAGTCATGTAACAACGTCTATTTTTCGCTGCTAAAAGCAGCCATGTAATTTATGTGAATACAATATTATTATTCATTTCAAAATTTGCCTCGACCCCATTGTTCATTAAGAACACAAATTAATTAACTATTTATAATTTCAGCTATATTTAAGTAATTAATAAGTAATAAAAAGCTGACGTTAAATCGAAGATTCCAAAAAGAACGGAGGCCATGAAGAATGGAATATTTTGAAGAACCAGAAGAATGAAAGGTAAGATTATCTTGCCTTCTTATTATTATTGATAGATATAGAATATAGAACTAATTTGATAAAACGATATTAAACAAAAATCCTTATGTTGCGTAAAGGAGTAATGCGCTATAAGGCATAGTTTTTTAATACATTTCCAACATAATTAACGCCCTCTGATTTAAGTTGTCATACAAACATATACGCTTCCTAGTTCGCACATAGCAATGTATCAAAACCCGATGATTCATTTGTAATAACCCTGTATTTTGCATCCGAATATTATTTTAATACTCTAAAATATAAATTGCGAATAAGTTTAAATAAATGACAAAATCGTTACTTTATTAAATTCGAAAGTTTCTTTTTGTTCGCTTGTTTTTAGATAAATTAGAAATTTTTATGTATTGAATTTTAATGTTTTCTTTTTAAAAATAATTTCAAACTTTGGCATTACTACAGCCATGCGTGCGAGAAATAAATAGAACTTCCCCCTCTTTATCAGACTTCCGGAAGTAATTAACGGAAACTAGTTGGATATGCCAATCCCAAAACTTTCTTCTTTCTCATTGGTACTTTTTAATATTTCAAAAATTAGTTACAGATGTTAATACTTTAATATTATTAATTCAATGCTATACCAACTTTTGTTTACACCTTAAATTTCTGCTTCAGTCAGTCAATCGAAGTAAAAACAAGTTAATGTAGATCATGATATTTATTAAAATCAGTTGTTTTCCCTTATTCTGTTATCATCAGCTGTTTGCAAATAGATGGCTTAGCAGAACACGAGTTCCCGGTTTCTGCACAAGCCGATGGACAACTGAACCACTGGCAGATTTTTTTCAAATTCAGTGAGGACCTACCTGCCATACCCTAAAATAATCATACACAAAAAAATTAGTTCAGCTCTATACATAACTTCATACACTTTTTGATGGTACAATAATGAAAACGACACAGACATCGCGATAATAGCGCCTCCTTCCGGCGGATTTTTTTCAAATTCAGAGTGGATCTATTAGCCATAGCCAAAGACTAACGCAAAAAATTTGGTTCAATTTTATGCATAAATTCATACACTTTTCGATGGCTCAATATTGAAAACGCACAAAAATCGCTATTACAGCGCCCCTTTTCGGCGGAATATTTCAAAATTAAAAGAGGACCTGCTTGCCACAGCCAAAAATATACACAAAAAATTTGGTTCAATTCTATGCATAACTTCATGCGCATTTCAATGCTACGATGGCGACATGCGAACACACACACACTCACAGACAGACATTTTGTAAAAACATGCTCTTGGAATCTCTGACCCCTAAAACGTGTAAATCCATCGAAAATTGGAAGTCGTAAAAAAATTCGATTACAATGCTTTCTTGTATTGAAGATAGAAGTAAATAAAAAGCATGTATTCTAGAAGTACAAAAATTATTTGTTTAAAAATGACGAATAATTTAGTTTATAAAACCAATTTTTTTGACCATGTACTACATTTTGGATAATTTCTCACTGAAAATAATTATAAACGAGGATGCAAGAAAGGTTTATGAAGTATTTAACAGACACTAACATTTGCAAGAGAAATATATTTGAAAATTTATTTTAGAAAAAAAAAAAATTGGCACGAACAGAATATAAAAATAGTCACCTGCGGCAGTCCTATTATAATTGGAAAATGAATTTTTGAAAAAAAATATATGTAATTTAACTATAAATGAATATTTCCACAAGAAAATTACTTTATTGAATGCATTAAATTCGGGTTAAAATAATTTGTGATTTTTCAATACAAATTTAGAACGCTATAACTTTTTAAAAAACTAAATGCATTTAATCAATATATGAGCCATTATGTTCAATAATTTCTGGTAACGAGAAAAGAGCTTATTGGTTCCTGTGGCATAAAAGTTCGTGCTTCAAGAGTGGACAAACTCTCGGAGGGCATTTATGACATAGTCTTGATTGACAAACATTTGTCTCTTCAAGAAGCTGTCTAGGTATTTAAAGAAATGGTAGTCGGTTGGTAAGATGTCCGGTTAATAAGGTGGATGAGGCAGTATTTAGTAGGCCAACGCATGTAGCTTTTGGGGGATGAATGTGCGACATGAGTTGTTCTTTAATTCGTGCGACACTTCCTTATCGAGTTTCTTCTCATTACAAGTTTGTTCTAAGCAGCGAATGATAGGAACTAGAATGATCAAGGTTGAGTTCATTCTCAATTTTCCGAGTTGATTTGATCCTCAAACAACTGAAGACGCCCGCAACCACCCTTGTCTTGAATGTCAAAAGTCTTCGATGATTTTTTTTTTTTTTTTTTTTTTTTTTTTTAACCGATGGCTGAATTGTTCTTATGTTGATTCTACTTTCGTTCCAAATCTCATTAATGTTTCGCGCGATTTGTTACGCAAGTAAATAAATAAATAAATAAATAAATAAAATAAATAAATAAATAAATAATAAAATAAAATAAATAAATAAATAATAAAATAAAATAAATAAATAAATAAAAAATAAAAATGTAACGAAAATTTTGTTTTGGCAACTCAGTTTATGAAGTCAATAAATAACCTAAAAAATGTAATAGCAATTTGCAAAAAAAGTGCTTAAAATGAGCTTTGAAATGATATGTAATACATAACACAAAGACTAAATTATGTATACAAAATGTCCATAAAAAAATCACGCATTTTATTTTTGCAACAACCTAATGTAATATATTTACAGGGATCTGTTTACGAAGAAATCGGGTTCTTTAAAACTTCTTACAAAACTTTCACATCAAAAAAAGACACTTCACAAAATTATTTATCTTAAAAATTGATCTTTTTCAAAAATTTGTCCAGCTTTAAACTGAACTTTTCACAAGTGTAATTAATCATTTACAAGTAAAATATGACTCGATCATTTTCATATTTATAAACAGTATATATATATTGTACACACATATATATTCTTAAATGTATGTAAAAAAGAACCTGAATATAATGATAATTTCAAATTCACAAAATTATGATTTGATTTTCCTGAAATGTAAAAAAAGCTTTGCACAATTTCTCAAAAACAGGATCCTACGAAAATTTTTTGGACAGACCCCTGACTTATCATATCACAAAATAAATGAACAGGTTAATAGAGAACCTAAGTTATAACGTGTAAAGAAGGTATAAAACTATCCCTCTGTTCAAAAAAATATATACAGGGGTTGACTTTTATTTTTTTACAAACGACCAATACTGAAATTTGTCTCCAGGATATTCGTAAAATTCACATTTTTTAGCACTTTCCAAAAAAGTTGAAAAGTGCTTATGCATTCGGTTTGTCTGTCCGTCTGTCCATCTGGCCGTCTGTCCTCGCTCTAACTCTCGTAAATATACTCGGATTGTCATGAAATTTTTGGACGTTAATGACGTTTACCCTATTGAAAATGAAGATTCTGCGATGATTAGTTTATTTACAGGGACAGTCAAAAGTTTTCCATTACATTACGGCCTATGGAAAAAAATCGTTTCAAATGAATTTTAAAGATGTTACACCCGATCAAACATCTTCAAATTTATATGCATCAGCAAAATGCACTAAAATATGAATTTTGTAAAGTATACATCGAAAAGAATAGCTATTATTCATTTACAGGGCCACACAAAAGAATTTCAATATAAAATAATAAAGGGAGGAATTGTTTGCGACATATTTTAATTATGATAAACGATTTCATAAATAATCAAATTGACATAAGTTGCTGAGGATTAATATTAGTTATTTCATGCATAATACTAGTGCATAGCATTTACAGGGACACACAAAAGATTTCAATAGTATATTCTATCGGAAGTCCTGTATATTATGGAAGATGGCTGTTAAATGGATGAAATGCATTTTAATCATGAAACACGTTTCTATGTTTCGCTAGATGTATGCATATTATATGGTTTATATAAATGCTAATTGTTACACAATTTAGAAATGCAGGGTTACACAAAAAATCTCGGAAAGGTACTGAAGCGCAATTTATTTAAAGGTGGTAATTAAATATGTTATGCCCTTTTACGATGATCTGCATTTAGCGCTGTGTAATGAATGTTTAGTGTTGTGTAGAAATGTTTGTAGAATATAGATAAAATGATATACAGGGTCACGCAAAAAACTGGATATATGATCGCCTTTGGATGATAATTTCTAGAAATTTGATTTAAGTAGTTTAAAGAGAATTAATTTTAAACTAATCTTTAGCAAAATACTTTCGTGTATTAAAGTTACTATGTATTTTACAGGGCTAAACAAAAGTATTCAAATATGTTTCCATCTATCTTATACTATAATGCGAGCAAAAATTGTGTGTGTGTGTGTGTGGGTAAATTTTATCTCAAAAACGGCTCTAACGATTTTCGCAAAAATTTGGATTTTACCATTTTCGGGCACGAGAAGACCATTGGGCTAGATCCCATGTTCGGGAAAATTCGATTACTGGGTCATTTTGGGTCACAATGGGTCAGGATCAAGCTATTTATATCTAGAGAACGGCTGGATGGATTTTAAGGCAATTTTGTATCCAATCGTTTTTTGGCACGAGAAAACTATTGGGCTGGGTCACATGTTCGAAAAATTTCGATTAGTGGGTCATTTTGGGGTCATTATGGGTCAAGCCATTTTTATCTAAAAAACGGCTCTAACGATTTTGACCAAATTTTATATTGTATCGTTTTGGATTACAAGAAGACCATTGGGTTAGGTAACATGTTCGAGAAAATTCGGTAAGTGGGTCATTCTTGGGGTCATTGTGGGTCATGCTATTTTTATCTAGCGATTTTCTCACGCAATTTTGACTAAAAATTGCATTCTATGGTTTTCGGGCACGAGAAAAACATTGGGCTAGGTTACATGTTCGAGAAAAAAATTCAATGGGTCATATTGGGTCATTAAGAGTCTGGGTCAAGCTATTTATATTTAAAGAACGGCGTGATGGATTATAACGAAATTTTGTATGTAACAGTTTTTTGACATGAGAAAACTAATGGGCTAAATCACATGTTTGAGAGATTTCGACTGTGAGGGTCGTTTGTGGGTCATAATGGGTCATGGTCAACCTATATCTAAAGAACAGATGGATCGATTTTAACGAAATTTTGTATGCAACATTTTTTTTTGGCACGATAAAATCATTGGACTAGGTTACATGTTCGAAAAATTTCGATTAATGGGTCATTTTGGGTCATTAAGAGTCCGGGTCAAGCTATTTATATTTAAAGAATGGCGTGATGGATTATAACGAAATTTTGTATGTGACAGTTTTTTGACATGAGAAAACTAATGGGCTAAATCACATGTTTGAGAGATTTCGACTATGAGGGTCATTTGTGGGTCATGATGGGTCATAATGGGTCATGGTCAACCTATATCTAAAGAACAGGTGGATCGATTTTAACGAAATTTTGTATACAACATATTTTTGGCATGAGAAAATCATTGGGGTAGGTCACATGTTCGAGAAATTTCGATTGGTGGGCCACTTTTGGGTCATTCTAATTTTATCTTGATAACGTTTTGCGCAATTTTGATTAAATTTTGTATTTTATCGTTTTCGGTCACAAGAAAATCATTGGGTTAGGACAGATTTTTGTGAAAATTCGATCAATGGGTCATTTTGGATTATAAGGGGTCAGGGTCAAACCAACTATATCTAAAAAACAGCTCAATCGATTTTATCTAAATTTTGTATCTAATGATTTTCGGCATGCTAAAACTAAAGAGCTAGGCCACACGTTTAAGAGATTTCGATTATAAGGGTCATTTGTTGGTCATGATGGGTCATGCTAATTTTATATAGAAAATGGTACTCACCATTTTGACTATACTTTGTATTATATCGTTTTTGAGCAAGAGAAAACCATTTGGCTTGGACACATGCTCGCGAAAATTCTATTAGTGGGTCATTTTGGTCTTAATGAGCTAGGGTCATTCTAATTATATACAATAACGACTCAATCAATTTTACCTAAATTTTGAAACAAAACGTTTTTTGTCACGAGAAGACTATTGGGCTGAGTCGCATGTTAAACAAAATTATATTAGTGGGTCATTTCGCTTCATTGCTGAATGCTGCCAAGCTAATTTTACCTAAAAAATGGCTTGAACGATTTTGATTCAATTTTATATTCTACTGTTTTTGATTACCTGAAGACGATTGAGCTATGTCACATGCTTGATCAAATTTGATTAGTGGCTCATTTTGGGTAATACGGGTCAGGGTCACGAGAATATGGCAAAAGCCAATAACTTGGTGATATTTGACAAAATATTGGCGACATATGGCCAAAAAATCGACTATAAAAATTACGAAAACCAAAACACGTATTTGGAGCCAAATGAAAGAATGCCTCCAAATTTGGCTATATCTAGCAAAATATATTGTCTTTCAGAATGTAAAGAATTTTTTTATACATTCTTAAGAGGATTCGAGATGCATGGTTAAACCAATCAGAGTCGAGCTAAAAAAGTGATTTAGATCGATGTCCTTTCGTTGTAAAATTTAAAATAAAATAAAATTTATAAATATGCGCATAAAAACATAGTTTTCTTATTGATTGTTTTTCTAAATAATACTATTATAAACATGTTTTACAGTAATAATACAGAGTTAATGATACAGTGAAAATACTATATCGAGTTGAACACAAAGTTAATTTTGACCGAGCTAAGCTCGGTCTCCCCTGCTAGTTAGTATAAATTGCTGAAAGGAAAATTTCAACTAGATTGGCGTTTCCTTGCTAAACTAAATTTTACCATTATGTAATACATATATTAACCACAGGGCTTTTTAAAAGTATTGGAATACATATTTGGATATGAACAATAATACGTTATTTCCCTAGATAATGAAGTTTTGATAATGGTTTTAAAAAGTGTTGGAAAGTGCTTCACAATCTATGCTTAACGCATGATTTTTCTTACTTGTTTTCCTATAATCTTGGAATTAGTGTTATTTTAGAAATCGTCTGCATATTTTGTTTACAGTGAGTATTCTAAAGAAACAAGTCAGTGAAAAAAATGGAAATAACTCATAAAGGTTTCCATTGGAGGATTTTTTATGATTTTAAGAAAGGCCTCACTCGACAAGATTGCTTAGAATCGCTTCGAGAAACTTATGGTAATGAAGCACCATCCGAAAAGACTATTTACAACTGGTTTGCAGAATTTCGTCGTGGTCGTGCGTCCGTTAGCGATGAATCTCGTGAAGGACGACCAAACTCGATAGTGATTCCAAACAATATCGATATTGTAAGCAAGATCATAAAATAAGATCGGGATGACATGTATCGTGAGATAGATGCATATCACACCCTTGGCATAGCATAAACTGCAATACATTCGATTCTGTTCAAACATTTAGTTGTTAAAAAAGAATTTCTTTAGATGGATTCCGCACAATTTGACATAGACTCAAAAAGAGGCTCGTGCAAATTGGCGTAAGGAAATGCTAAAGAAATTTAAATATGGAACTGCAAAATCCGTATAAAACATCGTTACCGATGACGAAACTTCAATATCTTCGTATGAGCCGGAAACTAGACATCAGTCCACTGTTTGGGTGTTTCCAGATGAACCGAATCTTTCGAAAGTTGTTCGTTCACGAAGCACTTCCAAGAAAATGATTGCTTGTTTCTTCGGCCTTACGAGATATAGCGTAATCATTCCATTAGAGAATGCAAAAATTGTTAACACTAAATGATATACAAAAATTGGTTTGCTAAACATCATCAACGAAATCAGGAAAAACAACAAAAAACACCGTATCATTCATCATCACGACAGCGTCAGCTTCCACACAGCAAGTGAAACAGTTGATTATTTGAAGGATAAAAATATCAAATTAGTGTCTCATTGTCCATATTCTCCTGATTTGTTGCCTAACGACTTTTTCTTGTTCTCTTATGTCGAACAAAAAAATGTGTGATTGGCGATTTTCATCACATCGAGAAGCTATTGATGCCTTCCAAAACTATGTTCCTGAGATATCAACTTCAGAGTTGAAAAACTGTTTCAAGAATTGGTTTGAATGGATGGAAAAGTGTATAAATCTTAAAGGCGAATATTTTGAAAAGCAATAAAACAGTTTGTTTTCAAAAAATCCATTTTCTTCCTACTTTTTTGAAAAACAAACTTAAAAGGCAATTCTCGTACTATAGATAAAAAATAATAATGAAATAATCCACTTATGAATCTTATAAATATTCACAATGAATTTTTATCAAACATTTTCAATGTGTTTTATTATGTAAAAACTCTAAAAAATTTAGAAAAAACATTCTATCAAAATTAGTACTACAAACAGAAAAAGCAGCATTTTTTATAGAATGACTTTATTATGCGACGAAGATGGCTCAAAAAATGTGCATATTTTTCATGTTTTTGATCAGAAAAGCAAAAGGATTAATTTGCATGAATATATTCTAATGCGGAAAAATTTTTTACTTTGAAATGCCGCAATAGCTATCAAGGAAGCAATTTACTGTTTCGTTCGCGTTTTCGACATCAGAAATCGTCGTGAACAAGCAATCTTCAAAAGGAAAATGACATTTCAAAAGCAGTAATTACTCCGTTCTAGTCTATAAATTATGAACTTGTTCAAAACTGAAAGCTACATGCATAAAATTATGTTATTTGTGTGTTAAAAGAGGATGATACGTTAGTAGTGTTGATCTTAAATTATATACAGGGGGTATCTAAACTACTGGGCAAAACTTTAAGGAATGATAGCACACATCAAGATAAATAATATTAAATGGAAAACTAAGAGTCCCAAACGTCTTCCGTAGGGGATAGGCGCCATCTAAGTTTAGGGTCCAAAATTTGGAATGATTATAAAAAACGGAAAAATTGGTCGATTCGTTTGCGGTTTTCACGAAAACTATTCTTTATGTCAGTATTGCCCTGAAAATAAATTATAAACATAAATTTCAAAAAACTCCGCTAGAGGGCGCCTTAAACTTCAGAGTAACCAACAACCGCGGGCCGGGCCGGGCTCGGGCTTCGGGCCAAGGCCCGGCCCGTGCAGACCTCTAGTGTACAGTACTTCGGATACTGTAAACTCTCCGAAATATTTTATGTGTCCGTGTAAACACTATTTGCTTTCTATTATACAGAAAGTAAAGTAACTTGTAGTGAGTATCAGTAACGTATTCAATTTCATAAAATGTGAAATAGTTTAATCTAGTTAAAACGCGCCCCAAACAATGTTTTCCCCTATACCATTGTGTAATGGAATACTTTTGTGTGGCCCTGAAAATTAATAACAAACATTCTTTGCATCACAGATTGAACAGAATGTATATTTTAGTACATACTTAATAGATGTATATCAATTTTATTTTGTTCGAAAGAATTTAACATCATTAAAATGCATTATAAACTGTTTTTCCCATTGTCCATAATGTAACAGAGTACTTTTGAATGTTCCAGTAACTGAACTATGCATCCGAATTTCATAAAATTTGAAACGACTAGACAAAATTATGCAACAATTATGTATTTCAAATATTTCACATTTCAAACTGTTCCGTTGGATAATTTTTACGTTATTATATGCGGACAGACGGACAGAACGACGACGATAGGTGCTACATATTTATGTAATTACTAAAGTACCTAAAAAGAAATTTTTAATAACTTTTTAACGGGGGGTTTGTACCCCAGCCAACCTCAAGTAATGTCTTTCTTAAATGATATTTTGTTTCTGTACATCAGACTTTTTTACGATATCATTAACACGTTCGCTGCGTTTACGTCAAGATGTGATGATAGTTAATGCCGCACTGTAGAAGTGGGTTTTCCCTAGACGCCGATTTACTTTTTATAACTAAGAATCAGCGAAAGATTTTCCCGCGCCAGCGCGTGACTGGCTATTGAACATCACCCCACATCACGTGCTGGCGCGTGAGTGACCCCTTAATGTTGGCGCCATATCACGCTCTGGCTCGTGATCGGCAGCGAATGTGTTAAATTTAATTTATGCATCCTAATTAGAATTTTTTTCTTCTTTTATAATTATTAAATTCATTATTATTATTATGTATTCAGGGAATGACGTAAAACTCGCCGCCATCCCTGTTGATTACGGATTTCCTTCTCACTGAAGATAGTCGACAGAGGAGAAAAAATTGCATCTGAACTCAACGCCTGGGATATGCCTATTTTTCTTTTCTCTTCTGGATTTTATTAACAACATATTTCGAGCAGGAGGCGGTATGATTTGTTTTTGCAACGATGTCTGATAAAAATCAAGCTATTTCCGGCTAAGCATGTTTACCATAGCTAAATTAAAATTCTAAAAAAAAAAAAAAAAAAAAAAAAAAAAAACGTGCGAAAGTGAAATGTAGTAGAGCATGTATAATACAAAGATGATTACGCTGATTAAAAGTTCTGCATCATATCCACTAATTCGATTTTATCCGAACTGTCAGAAAGGATTAGTACTAGTTATTTCTTCAGATCGAGTTTCGGTAGAACTTATATTTTACTTTTATTCAATTTTATTTATTTACTAGCTGTAAATCCGTTCTCGCCACGGAGAAAATGAAAGAAGAAAATACTGACCCATCCCAAGCATAAAAGAAGAAAGCAAAATTCACGTGTCAAACATAGATTGACATTTTAAAGATATTCAGAATAGTGTAACAAAACTGCGCCGTTAAATAAGTTGAATTATGATGGCTATTTCAACCATATCAAATCGCTTAACACATTTGAAAATCCAATTTCAGCAGTTCCCATCTACAGTCCCAATTTTCTGAGCAACCCTGTTTATGATATACAGATCTGTATCTATTAATTACATGCATGTAAAAATTTTGTTCATTTATGAAATACATGTATACTTCAATTGGAAATTCCCCTTCAGCACTTCGTGCTTATTAAGGAGAATGGTATGTGAATTATTTTGTGCAGCCCTGTATGCATGGTACAGATTTTAAGGCAAGGTTGCGACGAATAACATGCAAAAAATTATTTAAATTTAAAAGCGATTACCGAAAATTAAAACACACTTTCAGTCATTATTGCTCAAGTGCAGTACTGTAATTGATTTTTTTGTGCGTCGCTGTAAATGAACAACAAATGCTATGAATGCTATGAAATATGATAAACCGAGAGGCGACATCACTGACAATCACCTCATCGAGTAAACGGATAAAAATCGAGAATTAGTTAAATCTCGATTCACATATTAAAACACAATCGGTCTGCCAAGTCAAATGCTGGTGGGAAATACATAAAAACCCGATTTTATCGATTGACTCATAGATTTACCATTATGTTTTCCTGCTTCCAAATCTTCCATGTTTTCATGTTTTTGAATGCAGGAAAGCACAATGGTAAACCTACGAATCAAGCATTAAAATCGTTTTTTTAAATGATTTCCACCAAAAGGTGTCTTGGCAGACTGATTGCGTTTTAATATGCAAAACAAGATTTAACTAATGTTACATTTTCATACATGAACTTGATGAGGTGATTGTCTGTGCTGCCGCCTCCTTATCTAGGTATTTACCAGAGAAAATTGTAATGAATTATTAAATACAGTAATCCGTTAACATTAGCGAGTTTTGATTATTCGCAAAACAAAAATTTAAGAACATTTCAACATTCACGAATACTCAACTTTGTTATTCGCGAGTTTTGATTATTCGCGAAACAAAAATTTAAGAACATTTCAACATTCACGAATACTCAACTTGGTTAGTCACGAATTTTGATTATTCGCGAAACAAAAATTTAAGAACATTTCAACATTCACGAATAGGGTGGAGCGAAAAAAAATTTTTTTTGAAAATCAAAAACGGGTAGGGGCCAAAAGTTGCCTTTATACTAGTACATTAACTGCGTGAAATTTTACCGCTGAAAAAAAATGGCTTGAGTCTGCGCTTTTGCTCCAAAAATCGAAATTTTGAGTAAAATTTGTCATTTTTTGACATTTTTTCAAAAAAATTAAAAAATTCCTACAGAGCTGGTTAGTATTTAAAAGTGTTGCTTAGACCTTTATATTTATCTGCTTAACATATTTAAACTATAAAACAATATCTGTAGTCTGTATAATTGGAGCAAATCTGACAACTTTTTGTGAAAAATCAGCGTTAACCTCTCTATTGGAGCAAATGTTCGTTTGAATGCATTTCTTACCTAGCTGCTTTCAAAACTATTGTGTATATAACTCATAGAGGTGGTTGCATTATCCCACCCTTCTCAACCACCCAATCATCTAGGCCCAGTGTTTTATTTATGTATTGAATTGTTACTTTTTTCCCGAAGACGAGTATAAGTTTTCTATATATCAAAGTAATTTATCTCTTCTTTGTATTCACTGACTTTGGATGATTTGGATTGCTGGTGTGATCTGCTGCACGTATATTTTTATACCATGTATAACAGAAGAGAAGCTGAGTAATGTATTGGGTATGTTCTTAATTGAACCTATTAAGCAGTCTATTATCTTCATTAAATTTTCATGCAATTAATACATTATGATTGGAAGTTCTGTTACCACAGCATTTTTTCAATCAATTACATTTTATATATAATGATTTTCCTAAAAATTGATTGTATGAATTCAATTTTTAGTATGTCATCATTTACTGTACTTATTACATTGAATATATTTTGAGAAGCTGGCTGCTTAATATTATGACGATCGTCACAGAGGATTGCAAACAAAATTTGCGTGTAAAACAACAATATTTCTAAAGAAGTTTTAGTATGCTTTATGTCGTTTCCTGTGTTGTTCCATAGTCTAGTAATATCTAATAAGATTTTAGATCTATTAGGTGTGTAGTACATTTGGTATAAAACATCCCGTGGTATAAAATATGGATTGGATTATACATTTTGTGAGTGAACATATAGACGCTGATTGCCAATCTGTGCTTATATAAAGCTGAAAATTTTAACTTTATGAGCTGTCTTTTGTGTGAGATGTTTTCTAAACTCCTGTTCCCCATTCTTTCCGAGAAATAGCTTTCCTTATGAATTAGCTTTGCAATCTCTGACAGAAATTTCTAGTCTGTTCTGAGTATCTTTTTCTCAATTTAAGAAAATAATTTTTCAAAATTATTCTCTATTTTATAAAGAAAATTGCAATAGGAAGTGAATAGTACGTAGACAAAGATTTTCCTTATTGATCCAGTGAATCCATGTAACTTAGAACGTTTTATATCGACATCTCTAATAATTGTCGCAGAGGAAATTCACTGGAGTTTAAGTAGCGAATGATTCAATATTATACACAATTCTAAGCTTACCCCATGCAAAAAGGATCACAGTGACAAATAAAATTCTCCTAATTTTAAATGAGCACTTATAGTCGATTAGAATAGGTACACGAATTTTGATTATTCGCGAAACAAAAATTTAAGAACATTTCAACATTCACGATACGAATACTCAACTTTGTTATTCGCGAGTTTTGATTACTTGCGAAACAAAAATTTAAGAACATTTCAACATTCACGAATACTCAATTTTGTTATTCGCGAAACAAAAATTTAAGAACATTTCAACATTCATGAATACTCAACTTTGTTATTCGCGAGTTCTGATTATTCGCGAAACAAAAATTTGAGAACATTTCAACATTCACGAATACTCAACTTGGTTATTCGCGATTTTTTTTTTTTTTTTTTTTTTTTTTTTTTTTTTTTTTATAAAAAATATTTCATAACAAAGTAAACTCGCTTTGCTTTACTGAATCCATAAGCTATTTAAAACTGAGCATTCCAAGAACTTCAAACGTTGCGTTGAAGCAAAATTTAAATCAGTTATTCCGAGAAATCCAAAACCTGATTGATGCTAAAAATTAAAAATTCTTACGTTTTCTAAAATTGAAAATGTTTACTGAAATTGAAAAATTTTCGGCAAAAATTGTATGAAAAATTTAAAACTTCATCAATAACTTGTTGAGAAAACAACGATCTTTCACTGGTAAGGAGTCTTAAATTTCAAAGAGAAATCGAATCCTCAACTTTTCCTTACGCGGAAATTCATAAATAGAAGATCTGTTCTTTGAAACAATAATAGTATATAAAAAAAAATTTCAGCCATCAACTAGCAAAAAAACTTTGTACAATATCTTGGTAATTATTCAAATTTATTTACAGCATGATGTTCTTTTAATCCATACCTATATTATAAAGCGGTAAAGTTTTTTTATTTGTGTGAGGGTAATCTCCGTAACTACCGAACCGATTATAAAACTAATGATACCAAAATGATGATGTTCACCCCGAATCAAACATAGGCTGCATCTTATGTCGATGCCACTAACCCAATGGGGTGCAGAAGCAAAAAACGTTCTAAAAATGTGATTTTTGTGTTACTGAAGGGCCTAGAAACATGAAATTTGGTTTGTTAATTATAAGATATAAATTATCTTTAAAAACATTTTTTTAAAAATACAAAATTTTAAAAAGTTGAAAATGCGCAGAAAAACATTCTAAAAACCGTTCTAAATGGCGATTTCTACGCAATCTCAGGAAGTACTAAACCAGTTTATAAAATAATGGTGTCAAAATGATGGTGACAGCCTTCTCTCTTATAAAGGCTCTATCATATCTATGACATCTTTATGTCAATGTCACTACTCCTTCGAGATTACAAAAGCAAAAAACCTCTAAATTGCGTATTTTATTTATTTATTTATTTTATTAAGGAAGTATCATGGAATGTAACATGTAACATGAAATTTGGCACTTTTAGTTACTTATAAGATGTAAATTATCTCTAAAAACATTTCCTTAAAAAAAAAAAAAAAAAAAAAAAAAAAAAAAAAGTTTGAAATTGCTATTTTTATGCATTCTCAATAAATACAGCACCGATAAAAAATAAGAGTGTCAAAACGATAGTGATAGCCTTTTTCCTGCAAGATAGACTGTATTTTATATCGGTTGCCTGTACCCCAAAGGAAGTGTGGATGCAAAAATCGTTCTAAAAATGCGATTTTTGTGTTATTGAAGGCTGTTGATTCTAAAAGTTGACATGGTAGTTACTTATTAGATATAAATCATAACTGTGCTATGTGTTTTCTAACCGAATTAATTTTTAACATACTATATAGTATAATACAAATTTATAATACACATATAGTTCATGTCTGCACAAAAGAGT
The DNA here is from genome assembly GCA_964019185.1 of Maratus speculifer. Lineage (NCBI taxonomy): Eukaryota > Metazoa > Arthropoda > Arachnida > Araneae > Salticidae > Maratus > Maratus speculifer. Next base: position 67,034,963 of record OZ025295.1, read on the forward strand.
TAGGACATTTTTCGGACTAGTGATAGCTATCAACTGAATTTGGGCTTTTAAATGTGTCAGACATTTTCCAAATTGTTTACACAATTACATCATGCTTTAATTTATTAATTGATTACTTTAATTACGCGAAAAGGCCCTTTCGCTAATGCTAATCTTATGGAAGAAATTCATAAAAATATCTCGGTCGCATTGGATAGCTGCGATTGATCTATGCAAAGGTCGTTTTTTACTTTTTTGATTTTGACTGAAGATTTTTTTTATGAGGATGCTTTCACTTTCGAAACCGGTTGCAACAAAGAAAATGTCCTCATCAAAAATATCTGTAAACAAAATCGAAAAAGTAAAAAACAATCCATATACAGATCGATTTCAGCTATCCAAGGAGGGGGGGGGAATCGTTTTTAGACCGGGAGGCGACAGCACAGACAATCCCCTCATCGAGTTCACGGATGAAAATTTAGGATTTATTAAATCTTGATTCACATATTAAAACGCAATCGGTTTCCCAAGTGATACCGTGGTAGAAAATACCTAAAAACCCGATTTTAATAGTTGACTTGCAGCAGCTGCCATATTTCCTATATAGCAAACTTTAGATACTCAACTAACCAATAGATGGCAGCACGCCACACCTTTACCTAAGACACTTACCTGTGTGGCATCAGTGACTTACCTGACATTCACTCACTTGCCGACTCTGAGGATCGTTCGATCGATTTCGATGTGCTGCAAATCCTTACCAACTCTTCATGCTAATTTAATTTAATTTTATGTAAATATTGTGTTCAAATATAAGATTATGAAAACTTATCCATAGCAGTTTATTTTATTATCAAATACATCCAATGCTCTCATCGATGGAGTCAGATTAATGGAGAGGTCAGCGTACGGCCTTTCCAAGTGGTGACCCTGTGAAGGAATACATCGCAGGCTAACATCGTCGTAATTAGAAGACTTGCGTTCATCATCGTCCTGCTTTCATCCAACTTTACAAGTGCTCTGATTATGGACTTTATTCTGAATTTTATGCCAGCTGTGGTACAAAGGAGAGCCCACGTGTTCGCGATGTGCCGATTCTGAAGGTAAGTGGCTATTTTTCATTTCCGTTCATTGTTTCCGTCAGGAGTGCTTTGTTTATTTTTACATATTCACGATGCCGCCTAACGATCCATTGCAACAGGTTGAGAAAGTCTCTGTTAAATTCCCCCCTTTTTGGGATAAAGAGGCTGACCTTTGGTTTATTAACATCGAAGCACAATTTATTCTAAATAACATTACCCAAGATACTACGAAGTATTACGCAGTAGTATCGGCTCTTAATTCGGAAGTGCTTTCATATGTGAGCGATATCGTGAAAAATCCCCCGCAAACGGATTTGTACTTAAGCCTTAAAAAACGCTTAATCGCTGAGTTCGCGGATTCTGAGCAAAAGCGGGTGAAAGATTTGCTAATGCATACGGTTTTGGGGGATGAAAAGCCATCGCACCTCTTACGTAAAATGCGACAGCTCGCGCAGGAAAAAGTTAATGAGGAATTTCTTAAAACACTATGGATACAATGTTTGCCTAAAGAAACGCAAGCTATTTTATCTGTTTCGGAAGGTAATTTAGATAAACTCGCGCAGATGGCTGATAAAATCATCGAAGTAGCAATTCCACAAGTCGCGGAGACGCAGCGGCGTTACGATCAAAACAAAGAAAACGCGTCGGTTTCCGAATTACAGGCGCAAATCGCGGAGTTAACTGAACAAGTGAAACATTTATCGCGCTTTAGCCAGCGGCGGGAGCATAGATCGCGGGACCGTTCTACGCATAGAAGACATAGATCGCAGACTCCTAAGCGCATGAAAGAAGGTTTGTGTTGGTATCACGCTACGTTCGCCGATAGGGCACGGCAATGCCGACCCCCATGTAATTTTAAGAAATCGGAAAACTAGAAGGGAAATCGCACGTGGCGCAATGTGATTTCAATGTTAACACATCAAGTCGCCTTTTTATTCACGATCCTACTTCTCGCCGGCATTATTTAATTGATAGCGGCAGCGATGTTTGTGTTTTGCCGTATACGGCTAAGATGTCTTTTGTTGCACCTTCTAATTTAACACTGTATTCAGCCAGTAATTCCCCAATCAAAACATTTGGTACTAAAATGGTAACACTTAGTCTAAATTTACGACGCGAATTAAAATGGCCATTTATAATCGCTAACGTTAGTAAACCAATTATCGGCGCCGATTTTTTAAAACATTATGGATTATTAATTGATTTGAAAAATTCTTGTTTATATGATCCACTCACTAAGTTCACTTCCAAAGGCACTACAATTAACAGTCACAGCAAAAGCATTACTCTTGTCTCTAGTAGAGATAAATTTTATAACATCTTAAACAAATACAAGGATATAATTCGCCCATATCCTGCTTCACCCAACCCAAAGCATAATACTATGCATAGGATAATAACAAATGGGCAACCAGTCTTCAGTCGTCCTAGGCGTTTGAACCCCAAGCAGTTAGCCGTCGCAAAGCAGGAATTTCAGATCATGATGGAACAGGGTATTTGTAGGCCTAGTAAATCGAATTGGTCAAACCCCTTACATATGGTTCCTAAAGCTAATGGTGAATTTCGCCCCACTGGCGACTATCGCGCCTTAAATAGAATAACTCAGATGGATAGATATCCTTTACCACATTTACATGATTTTACACAAAATTTGCACGGAAAAAAATATTTTTCAAAAATCGACCTTACTAGAGCATATCATCAAATTCCAGTGCATCCTGATGACGTGCCCAAAACGGCAATAACTACACCTTTCGGGCTCTTTGAATTTTTATTCATGCCATTCGGTTTAAAATGCGCAGCCCAAACATTTCAACGTTTTATGAATGAAGTACTATATGGTTTTGATTTTGCTTTCGACTACATTGATGACATATTAATTGGCAGCTCATCTGAGGAGGAGCACGCTAAACACTTAGATATGGTTTTTAGTCGCCTCTCTGAGTATGGCATTCGAATCAATGTGGATAAATGTGTTTTAGGTGTTCAGGAACTGTCTTTTTTGGGCTATCTTATTAATGAGCAGGGTATAAGACCAATGCCTGAGAGAGTAACACCAATCTTGAATTTTGATAAGCCAAAAACTGTAGGGGATCTAAGGCGATATTTGGGGTTACTTAATTATTACCGGCGTAATATCCCGCAGGCTGCTCATGTTCAGTCATTTTTAAGTACTTACTTAAAAGGTTCTAAAAGGGCTGATAAGAGCGAGATAGAGTGGAATGATGAGAGCAGTAAAGCTTTTGAGGATTCAAAACGTCAGCTCGCTAATGCAGCTTTGCTTTTTCATCCGTCGCCCGATGCTCAAATTGCTTTATTTGTAGATGCTAGTGATTTTGCTATTGGCGCAGCGTTGCACCAGTGTGTTGAGTCGACTCTTCAACCATTAGGATTTTTTTCACGCAAATTGACTGAGACTGAAAAGAAGTATTCCGCATATGATAGAGAGTTACTAGCCGCTTATTCTGCTATTAAACATTTTCGCTTCATGCTGGAAGGTCGTAATTTTACTTTATACACAGACCACAAACCACTGACTTATGCCTTTTCTCAAAAAAGTGACAAATGTTCCCCACGACAATTGCGACAGCTAGATTTCATTAGCCAGTTCACCACTGATATTAGACACATTAAGGGGGTTGACAACATACCAGCCGACACGCTTTCGCGAATCGAATCTATAACTTGTCCCACGCCAATTAATTACGAGCAGATCGCTGATGATCAGAGTAGGGACAGTGATTTAAGCACATGTTTAGCAGATAATTCATCATCGCTTAAGCTCAGTAAATTCATCATGCCCAATAGCTCTGTGGAACTTTATTGTGACACATCTACGGGAAAAATCAGACCTTTTATCCCGCTAACTCAGCGAAAAAATGTTTTTGACGCTTTACATAACATTTCCCACCCTGGTCGTAAATCGACCATTAAACTTATCACTGACCGTTTTGTTTGGCCTAATATTAGAGCTGATTGCGATAAGTGGGCCAAGACGTGCATTCCATGTCAGCGAGTTAAAATTTTGACGCACACCAAAGCTCCAATAAGTAATATCCCTGTTGAAAATCAGCGCTTCTCTCACATCCATTTGGATTTAATCGGCCCTCTTCCCACTTCTCAAAATTTTACTTATTGTCTTACAATTATTGACAGGTTTACGCGTTGGGTGGAGGCAGAGCCCCTTAAGAATATTGAAGCTGAGACAGTAGCAAGTGCGTTTTACAAAGTTTGGATTGCACGTTTTGGCACACCCAAAATTATAACAACTGACCAGGGCCGTCAATTCGGATCTCGTTTGTTTCGCTCTTTGGCCAACTTGTTGGGTTCAAAGCACATCCACACATGTTCCTTTCATCCTCAGGCGAATGGCCTTATCGAAAATTGGCATCGTACGTTAAAATCTGCCCTGAAAGCATACCTGACAGAGCGGTGGACGGAGAAACTCCCAACAGTTCTGTTGGGCTTAAGAGCCACATTTCGACCAGATCTGAAATGCACTCCCTCCGAACTGGTGTATGGGCAAACAATCCGTTTACCCGGAGAATTTTTTGCATCAACTGACAACGATCTCCAGACATCAGACTTCCTTAAATCAATTAAACAGGCCATGGCTCAGCTACGTCCTACTCCAACAAGAGTGCAAAAGCGGACTAGTTTCTTCCTCCCAAAGGACTTGACAACGTGCACACATGTTTTTATGCGTTATGATGCTGTGCGTGCACCGCTAAGACCACCATATGACGGACCATTTTTGGTCCTTGACAGAACTGATAAATTCTTCAAAATTCAGAAAGACGGTAAAGATGTCATCGTATCAGTAGACCGGTTAAAGCCTGCATTTACTCTTGCAGAGCCCAACGACATTCCGAGCACAGAGACAGACACTCATCAAGTCATCGACATTCCAGTAGCGGAACCTCCACTCCCTACTCCGGTTTCCAGATCTGGACGTTCCATTCGTCGACCTGTACGTTTCTCTTAGCAATTGCTAGGAGGGGGGTACTGCAGCAGCTGCCATATTTCCTATATAGCAAACTTTAGATACTCAACTAACCAATAGATGGCAGCACGCCACACCTTTACCTAAGACACTTACCTGTGTGGCATCAGTGACTTACCTGACATTCACTCACTTGCCGACTCTGAGGATCGTTCGACCGATTTCGATGTGCTGCAAATCCTTACCAACTCTTCATGCTAATTTAATTTAATTTTATGTAAATATTGTGTTCAAATATAAGATTATGAAAACTTATCCATAGCAGTTTATTTTATTATCAAATACATCCAATGCTCTCACCGATGGAGTCAGATTAATGGAGAGGTCAGCGAACGGCCTTTCCAGACTCATTGATTTATGATGGTATTGCCTGCAACCAAAAATATGAAAACATGGAAGATTGGGAACAGGAAAACATAATAATAAACCTATGAGTCAATCGCTAAAATAGTGTTTTTAGGTGTTTTCCCCCAAGATATGACTTAGCAGACCGATTCCGTTTTAATATGCGAATCGAGATTTAACTAATCAAAGATTTTCATCAATGAATTCGATGAGGTAAATGTCTATGCAGCCGCCTTACGGTCTGTTAGAAATATTGAAATGCGACTAAGACATTTTCATAAATTTTCTCTATAGGATTAACATAAGCGAACAGGTCTTTTCATTTGATTGAAGTAATATTTTAAACTGCCAAATTTGTTACAGCATTCTGATTGTGTTGGAAAGTGTCGCATAACCTATGCTTAACAAACAATTTTTCGCTCATGTTTTTTTTTTTTTTTTAATAAGAATTGTGCAATTTTTAAAAATGTTATTTAATTATTCGTACGCACTTTTTCCATAACTACATCATTGAACTTTCAAGTCGCAGATTCTCGTTAAAATCCAGTCAAGCTCTGCTAAAATAATTAGACAATTGGAATTCCGCTTACGCACGTTGAGGAATCGGAAATACACCAAGATCGTCAGGGGATGGAGCTTTTTCTTTTTTTTTTTAACTCTCTCTTCATTCTGTGAGAGAGCTACAGACTAAATGTCAAGAGAGGAGTTGAATTATTTATTTTTAAACATGTAGCAAGCAGACACCTCCTCCGGATCGATCCACTTTTATTTCAGACGGCTTGCACAGTTAGTTTGAGAGTTTTTGGTTAAATTTTCATAGAATATAGAGTAAAGATTGAGATATTCTCAATTTTATTTATTCAATTGATTGGTTCCTCGAAAAAATGCTTTGAAATTTACATTATAAATATGAGCTTCTTAAAAAAATATTTGGAGGACTGCGATGTTAAGGAAATCTTGATGTGAGAGGACCTGGTCCGATACTGTGTCATTTTGAAAAGTTTTTCCTCTGTGTTTTGCTGAGAATATGCTGCTATCTAATAGTGAAATAAACATGATTCTTTTTCTCTATTGATTAAACTAAAGGTTGGCTTAATAGTATGCCATGTTAGACTATTTTTATCTCTGTTTTTTTTTTTTTTTTTTTTTTTTTTTGACAATAAATATAAGGATTGTCCAAACGAAAGTGGCATTACTGCAATAACGCCGTCATTTGAAGAGAAAGATGACTGCGCATGAAAGACGAGTGCTGGAAATGCATGCGATATCGCCAGTTCCCTCCAAATGTGTGTGTTAGCATGAGAGTACGCTAAAAGGCATCTTTCCCATCATGGATGCCTCCAAACGGTGCCAATACGCGGTCATACAATTTTTAACAGCGGAAGATGCGAGTGCAAGAGAAATCTACCGTCGAATTTAAAATGTGTATGGCGTGGAGTGCATGTCACCTCATCTTCGGCCTAGACAAGAAAGCTCTGAAAAGACGGCGATTTGCCAGCCAATTTTCAACGGCAGCTTGGCTTTCATTAACGTCGGCAAATCGCTGTCCCTTCAGACCGAAGATTTGGTGACGTGCGCTCCTTTCAAAACACATTTTGCATTCGACTATCGGTTTCACTAGTGCTCACATTTTCGGCTATTCAAAATTGCACTGCACTGTTTGGAGTTATGCATGATAGGAACGATTCCTTTTAGCGTGCATTCACGATATCACACACACATGTTGTATGATTTGACGGTATCGCGTGCATTCCCAGCATTCTGCGCTCTCTACACATGCGCAGTAATCTTTCACTTGAAATGGAGGAATTATTGCAGCAATGCCACTTTCATTTGGGCAACCCTTATACCTATCTACGACGAATTAAATGGAATTTTCTTTCGCCTCATGTGATATCCTATTACAGCGGTCGCCAACCTTTCTGACCTTGACCACTAAAATCCTAATTCCAAATTTCGCGGAACACTATAGTAGGATTTTTTATAACGATAAAATACACTTGTATACATAGTGACCAGATAACTTCCATTTTATTAATATGAAATGTGGTTATTTAATTATAACAAGAAATAAAAATCATAAGTCAAGCAAAGATTATTAAACTTTTCAACACTTCACCACAATACTTTAACAAAACTTCACCGTTTAATAAGGTAATGGCATGTTTACAAACAAACACTTCCATTAACCAATCTACCACTACATTTGTATAAGGATAGTGCCATTTTTGTCATAATGATGTAATAATGAACAGAAATCGTCTTAGCGACAGGTCAGTCGTATCATAGATCTGTTAACCCTTTGCACTTGAGAGGTGACACCACTCGTGTTGTCAGGTGTTTCTCGTAAATCGGGACTCCAAATGCTTTGGACACCACTAATATCTTACAGTTTACTTCGCTATCTTTATCACATACTATTCGGTCATTAGATAAGGGGAAGAAAATTTGTTTAAAATAGTGATGTCCACAGCATTTGGAGTACCAATTTACGCGGAACATTAGTGGCCAATCAGAATAACCTCTCGAGAGCAAAGGGTTAAACGTTGACCAATTAGATTTCCCGAACTTACTTATACAAAGGAGTCATAAACAGAGATGGGCAGTATCGAAAATACATGTATTTGAAATACATTTTCAAAATACATTTGTATTTTGTATTTTGTATTTTAGCCTCACTAAACGAAAGTATTTTGGTAATGTATTTTGAAATGATTTTTTCAAGTATTTTGTATTTTGAAAATACATTTTATATTCAAAATACATTTCTCTAGGTTTCCAGCTGCTTCCTTGAAACCGCAGATGTAAAATTCATAAAAGAATAATACGAGCCTTCTGTTTTGTTTTGTCTTATAGGGTTCGTTTCTGAAAGTTAATGAAAACGTGCTTTACAACTACTGATACGATAAGGATTAGAATCAATGCTTCTGTTTTGCTTAGTCATTTTTGCTGAACTGTTACAATTCTAAAGTTCTAGATTTTATAATTGTAACGTTTCTTAGCGAACGACAAAAACTACTGTGTGATAAACAGGAAGAATTACTTAGATTTTTGCTGTGTCTAGTGTTTTTTAAAGAACCATATAAAAAAAGTAATGTAATAGTAGAAAAGAAATGTAATTTAATGTTTGTTTTGAGAAAGAATGCCTGATATTTTTCCAGCTTCAAATGAAAATGCATCAAAAGAATTACTGTATTGCGACAGAACACGTTGCGCTATACTACATGGGAAGTTTTTAAAAAATAATTTCAGTTGATAATAATGGCAGTTGTTAAAGTAGCATGACAAATGCGTAAAACAAGATCTATCATTACAAGTGGAACTTTTAAAGCAACAATCAACTTTAAAACACATCTAATGGCAAGATTTTTAATTTTATACCGTTATACATTGATCGAAACATTATTTTTCTAGTCCTTTTGTACCTATGTTATCAAAGTTCGGGTAAATTTTAAGTTACTCGCGATATTCATTTGCAAACACGAATTTTATCATACAAGTAGTTCTATTTATTGATATGCAATTCAGATTTTCATTAATTGTATTTACTATTGAGTATATCGATCATTGGATTATATACCTGTCCTTACTGCAGATACATGTTTATCTAGCGTGACTTCGCAAGTATTCTTTTTTTTTTTTTTTTTTTTTTTTTGACTCATTTTATGTTTCATTTTATAAAGTTTAAAATAAAATAGAACAATGAAAATATAAACTAGTATCGGGCCAAAACAAAAACTGCTGTACGAAACCAAAGTTTGGTTCTTTTTTGAGTTTCGATTGTAAACGGAAGTTTAATAGATGAAAGTTTTTAATGTCAATGATAATGTTAATTTGTTTAATTACAAAATTATCCCCCCTTTAGAAAAATATTTATGATTTTCAATATGCAGGCATGTGCATACATTTGTTTAGATTAAAATTTACAAAAGATTAATGAAACATTATTTTGTATTATGTACAGATTTATAAGCATAGAAATTTATACATTACTAATTGTGAAGTTATTTATGTATCCTAAGTATCCCGAGAATTTATGTATCAACCGATATCAACGTTCATTGTTCAGAAATTTTCAAAATGCTTAAAATTTAGCTTTGCAAATTAATCAAAAAAAATCAACAAATTATTCTTTTAGAGAAAACAGTATTTTCATATTTAAATAGCAATAGGAATTTTTAATTTGCAATCATTATTTCAAATATAGCATGCTTATGTTTAAATACATCTTTACAATAAAACTGACGGAAAATTACGTTATGAGTATTTAAAGTATTTTTAATAGTGTCGTGAGAAAGGGGGGGGGAAGGGGGTGTTGCCCCGGCCGCGGAAATTGAGGGGGCGCCAAATTTATAGTACCAATGTTATTTTTGGCCTGTTACAAGGAGACGTTTTGGGTAGGAGGGGGGTGCGCCAAATTGAAACTTTGCCTGGGGCGCAGTTTTTTCTTCGCACGCCCCTAATTTTTTATGTAATGACTCATTCAAGAGGGTTTTCAAAACAGACCATGACGAAAAATGATGCATTGGTAGAAGACATTTAATAAACACAAAAAACATGACTTTTAAAAAATTAACCTAATAAACTTATTTGGTATCATGATACCCCAAACGTTGTATTTTTCCACATTATGATATTTCTAAGATTTAAACGAAAATACTTAACATGTTTATTTGATATTCCTTTTTAAATTATTTCTTATTTATTATTCATAAGTAGCATAATTGTATTTGCGTAGTAGTATTTGAAACATTAACGAATTATATTTTTAACAAACCGAATTATGTCTTTATTATTATACATATTGGTGGATATTTAACCTACGAAGGATGCTGTACAATTCTTTTACATATATGTGTTTATGTGTACGTCCAAGAATAACTATTAAACTGCCGTTTCGAATTTTACTCACTCGCACTTTTTTTACTTTTCTGTATCTTTACAACAACTAGTCGTTGGAGGCCACCGTAATACTTACCCATCATTTATATGCATAAGAAAACAAAACATGTGAAAACTATTTATACAATGTATTTCAATTCCAAAACTAAATTTAAATATTTTTAATACGCATAGTAATATTCTATTAATGAATTGCTGATGTACCAATTTCAACAAATTATATAAAACGCCAAACTACTCAAGAAGTACCAAACTGCGTAAAAGAAACATCCTTATAACTCCAAAAATAATAATCATATTAACTAACAGTTTACTGCGTCGGATTAAGCGTCTCATTTTCAATTAAAATATACCTCTGAATTGAAATTTGAATGAAATACAGGGTCATGAAAAATCGAAGAATGTGGAAAACAGGATTACAAATATCTCGACAACTAATTATCCGATCGACTTCGTTTTTTATGCAAAATTTGTGTTTTTTATTGACTTTTACATGCATTCCTTAAAATAAAAAAAATCGAAATTTTTTATATACCTTTCATCAGAACGAATTTTTCGAGAATCCGGAAAAAATAGTTCCGGATAATCGAAGTTGCTTATATTCAATAGGCTTCTTTCCATTCTTACATACTAAGTATATACAAAATTTCAAGTCTCTATCTCAATTTGTTCGTGAGATAGAGCGTTTACAGACAGACAGACTGACAGACAGACAGACGGACGGCAAATTTTTTTTTTCTAAAAATATGTTTTTCGAAATCTCCAGTGTCGAAAACGTGTAAATCCGTCAAAAATTTTTTTTCGATTTTCAAAACGATTGCAAGATTTACCCTATACTACGTATGATGGGTAAGTAAAAAAAGTATTGGATTCGTGAAAAAATTCGACTTCAGATTGTCGACGGATTTATATTTTTGAAGGTCCTGAACACTCACGGCTTTTAGGAAATGTCTATTTGTGAGTTTATCAATGTATGATACAAATTTTGTGGGCCCTCTATCTTAAGAATTAATGCACAGAATGAAACAAAATTTTAGATTCTGTTACACATTTACATAAGTTATTTTAAATATTAGGTAATGGTGTAACTCTTCCAAAAGGTGGCGCTGATATGCTTCGTCTTTCACAATTTTCGCAAAAACTGTATCTCAAGAACTAGTGCACGAATTTTCATCAAATTTCTGATTCAGTTAGACGTTGACATAAATTGTTGCCGATTAAGTTTTGATGTGAATTGCTCAGCAGATGGGTGACGGTGCTATGCTACATTTTTCACGATTTCTGCATTAGCTCTATCTCAAGTAGTAATGCATGGATTCTCAACGAATTTCAGTTTTAGTTTGATCTTTTAATTTAAATTGTCACTAATTAAATGTTGGTGCGAATCGTCCAGCAGGTGGCGCTGTTATGCTGCATTTTTCAGGATTTACAGAATTTTAACAAGAACTAATGCACTAAATGTCACCAAACTTCATATTCTGTTATGTATTATTATTAACTATTACTGCCAATCACCGAAATTCGTTTTCGGCTTTTAAAACCTGCTCTGTCTATCCTTAATTATTAATTCTCCAAAAAGATATTTATTAAGTAATTTTCAATCTGAGAGCTCTTTTTTTCTTTTGAAGGCCAATTGTAATTTCCAAACATAATTTTAATCTATTAGTTAGTTTAATTTATAGATTGTTTTGATAAGACTTTACTCCTATGCTTAAAATGAAGCGGAATTATATCCAAGAAAGATTTTATATTTTTGTATACATTTTAACATTTTATCTGTAAGTATTCTTCGTTTATTTTATAAAGAACATTTTCAAATAGATTGATTTGTTTTCTTTACCTAACTTTTCTTTTGCTTCTTTATTTTGATAATTTATAATTTCAAAGAATTTAATCGGTGTTACAAAAACGCCTAACAGTTGCTTTGTGCTAACACAAATAAGAGGTCTACACAGGCCGAAATTATTATGTCAGGTTTAAACCGAACAAAGACCTTTTTTGTTCGAACCATTCCAACACAAAACAAAAATTATTGGCCCGAACCAGTATAAAGTTTCAATCCGTATAAAGTTTTCAATCAAAAGAAATATTAACACAGTCTTATACAAAAAATAAAATTCCGGAATTAGTCCGGCTCTATATAAAAGTTAAAAGCTCGTCGTTTAGGCCCTGTTCGTACAAACACTTGATTAGCCCGTACCAATTAAATTTCCAGAAAACATAAATTTCTGTGTCGATGTGGTTAAAAATCATATTGTACGAGGAATTCTAATCAAAAATACTTATTTTTTTTCGTGTTTTTAAAAGAAAGCCTATAGACTTTCTTTTAAAAAAGCACTTTAGACTGCGATATTTAATTTTAAAATGAATATTTATTTTTATGTAAATGTTTTTGTTATAATTAAGGCTATTCTTAGTCAAAAAGGGCAACTTTATGACACTTTTAATTTTTTTTTTTTTTTTTTTTTTTTTTTTTTGAAATGCATGAAGCTAGAAGGTGCAGAAATTATTTAATCTCCCCTCATTTTCACATAATTTTGAATCGAATTTCCTCGAGAAAGAAGAATAACCACTGAAACTGGAGTGAAAAACGTACTTGTCACGTGATCGAAATCATTGTAACTCAAATGATAATTTATTGATACAAAAATGGAAAATTCAGTTCGATTCCAAATCGCTTCCATAGTCAGGTCTTCCAATTTTATAGCGTTCCGTTAAAAAATGGATTTGTAAATGTGTCAAAACATTTGCACTTGTTGAGCAGAACAAATGAGAGCAGTCTTAAATATCACTTTATGCCTTGAAAACTTAAGAATCGAAAAATGCTATACAGTAAAATATTTTGAGAAGGATTCGCACAGGATAGGAGAAAAAATATATTATAGACAGGTTTTTTCTTAGCAGGAACGAGGAACGTAGCTTGTTGTAAATGTATCATATTCTTTTTTCTTGTTATTAAATTTATTTTGCATGAATCAATACATTTCCTGTTTAAGACAGAATTTTTAGACAGATTCATTCTCAGAGTTCCCTTTGCTGTGCTTTAATTTTATTATCCAGAAATATACTTACTATTCATAAATAATAATAATAATTTTAATGATAAAATTATAGTAATTTAAAAATACGTATATATTTTTTTGAAAAATAATTGTTGGGTCGGGCCAGAGTTTACTGATTTTTCCCATAGGCTGACCGTGACGGAATGAGCCAATGATTTTCATACGGGCTGGATCGGGAATCTATACTAATATTTTTGGCTACCGCAATTAGTTCTCTAGGAAGAATGAAACCCAATCCCTATCCGATCTGGAAGGAATTAGTCAGGCCCGGCCCGAATCTGTAGAAAAAAGTAAAGCCGGGACCCGAAAGAGTGATGACGAGGCCCATCTGAGTCTATCTTTCTGAAAAAAAAAACCCGAAACCCGACCCGGACAGGTCTGGAACGACTGAAAAACAGGTCCGGTCAGGCCCGGCCCGAGTGTCGGGATAAAAAATGGCCAGCTAACATTGTCGGACACGGCCCGTGCAAACATCTAATCTCAGGCATTTTTTTTTTTTAATTTTTTCAAATGTATTTTGTATTTTGAATGTATTTTCAAAATACATGTATTTTGTATTTTGAACTTTTTCAATTTGAAAAGTATTTTGTATTTTGTATTTTAGATTCTAAAACTAATGTATTTTGTATTTTGTATCGAAAATGATTTTTCGATGTATTTTGCCCAACTCTGGTCATAAAGAATGAGCAGGTGTTTCTTGTGACCCGCAGTATTTCCACCCACACTGACGTCAGTTGTCCTTCCCTTACAATGTAAAGAAGATATCTAACTGAACATTGTAAAAAATGTATGACACATTTAATAAAAATAATATTGCCCATTTGAACTGATGGCATTGAGTTCACACGCTATTCACACAAATTTATTATAACAGCCTTATTTCAAGAAATAATGCCGGTCGAAAACCAAATTAAGGGAGGATTAGCTCCCCCCTTTATACTTAATCATTGTGCTCCCAAAACTAATCCGGGATACGCCTTACCAAAATGAATCTATATCCAAAATTCGAAGCAAATCAGTTAATTCTGCATAAAAACTCATTTAATTTAAGATGAATTATCCCCCGTTCCACTTTTTATAACCATTAAAGCCCCAAAACCATCCAGGGATTCGCCCTACCAGAAAGAACCTATATCAAAAACGTAAAACAAATCGGTTAATTCTGCATAAAAAACCCATTTATCTAATTTAAGGGGTAATCGTCTGTTCCTTTCCTTTATACTTAACAAAAGAACCCCAAGCAGAGGCCTCGCTAAGGGGGGGAACAGGGGGAAGCCTCCCCACCCACACATTCACAAATGTTGTTACACTTGGCAAATTTAAATAAAATTTTAATAAAAATTGCAGTACATTTTCTATTTTTGATAGAATTTGCAAAAGTTACAACTCTAATTGGAAATATTATTAAACTTTTTACAAATAAGAACTGTATTACATTTTCTAAGTGTGGTAACTTGGCAAAATTATAAAACGAGTTGGCAAATATGAAAATTTGACTTGGCAATTTAAGGTCTTCTCCCCCACCAATAAAAAGTCTTAGCGATGGCCCTGACCCCAAGACTAATCAGAAAAGCGTCTTATCAGTATGAACCTATATCCGAAAATTGAAGCAAATTGGTTAATTTTGCATGAAAAACGCATTTACCTAAATTAAAGAGATAGCTCCCAGATATTCCCTTCAAATATAAGCGATGAATTCTAAAAACAAATCAGGTAAGCGCCTCAGAATAAACTTATATCCAAAATCCGAATAAAATCTGTAAATTCTGCGTGAATAACCCATTTAAATAAAATCAAGGGGGTTGCCACCTATTCCCACCTTTATACTTAACCAATGAATACCCAGAACTAATCATGGAGGCGCCTCATCAGAATAATCCCATATCTGAAATTTGAATGAAATCTGATAATTCAGCATAAAAAATATATTTATCTAAATTAAGAGGGGGGGGGATTATTCTCTCATGATCAGGTAAGGGCCTGGTCATCGGTTTGAAAGAAAGAAAGATGAAATTTAATTCAGACAAAAATATGCTTAAAATTACTGAAATCACACTTTCAGGAATTACAATCCATAGCTAACTACGTATTCAGTTCTTTGTATAGTCCTGTATAAGATTTTATTTATATGTTACAAAAATCTCTTAGTATACTAAAAGTAGTTGATCTTGAAAATGGATTAATTAAAAAAGCATTTTTAAGCAATTCATGCTCATTATTAGTAATGGTTACGAATTCTTTTGTGTAGCTCTGTACATGGTCTATAAAATTTATGTACACCGTGTCGTACGCAAGAAAAAAAATGGAATACCTAAAAAGCATTCTATAATTGAAAGCGCGCTTTCAGCAATACTCTCTGAACACATGGATACAGTATTACATCCAAAAATCTTTTATGCGTCCCTGTACATGAAAGATAAATGCTACGCAAATCATATTCTAATGCAAGAATGTTCTAGTAAATCCCAATAATGTATATCTATTTTGTCATAGTTGTAATAGTGCAACATAAATGAAATGCGCTATAACCACAGTTTTCCCCCGTAGACCAATTTATAACTGAACATTTTCTTGTGAGACCCTGTAAATGATGGATAAATGCTTTGTACTTCATATTCTACAGAAAGAACATGTTAATGCACTTCGCAAATTCATATAAATTTCATTATGTTTGCATGAGAGTAAGATGATTAAATGCGCCACAAACGATATTTCTTCATAAACCATAATATAACGGAATATTTTTGAGGTTCCCTGTATGCATACTGTGAATGCTATACACGTAACATATTCTGAAGCAACTGTCATCTAGTGCAACACAGTATTGTATAAAATTTCATTACCTTAAAATATTTTAACACTGTTAAAATACACCACAAATGATTTTTCCCCATAGACCACAATGTAAAGAAATATTATTGAGTGCCCCTGTAAATGAACCACGAATGGAACACATTTCATTTTTTGAATGCCAAACATGCCGTAATAATTCTCAATATCGTTTATTGAGATGGCAATTTTATTACATTTACGCGAGTTAGAGCACGGGTAGACGGATAGTCTATCGGCAAGATGGTTCACGAAGTATTTATAAATTGACTTTTTTGCGGGGGGAGGGGGGAGGCTGAGAGGAGTCTTAAAAGAGTCTTGTGAATATAAGCAATGCAAACAATAGTTAAAACTTTGAATTTCTCTTACACGAACTGCAAAAGTACTCCGAGTATTTATGGAATTTATTATGTTTTATGCATAACAAAATTGACATTTTTTTAAAACTGTAAGAAATGTTGTCTCTTTTTTAAAGTTTGGAAATTTCTAAGCATTCAGCATGTCCCTGAGATCATTCGCATACTCTGGGATTGTTTTTCAAAACGCGTTCATGGCATGCTCAAACGGAAGTGTATTCATTGTTCATTTACAGGGGCACTCAAAACTATTCCGTCACGTTATGGTCTATGGAGGAAAATCATTTATGATGCATTTTAATAGTGTTGTAATATTTTAAACATAATGAAAATTTTGTATAATACTGTGTTGTACTAGGAGACGGTTGTTTCAGAAAATGTTATATGTAGCACTCACGCTACAGATATAGGGGAACCCAAAAGTATTCCATTTTAGCATGGTATGTGAAGAAAAATCGTTTGCGACGTATTTAATTATGTTGCACTGATGCAAACATAATGCAATTATATATGAATTTCTGAGGTGCACTAATACATACTTTCTGTAAAATATGATGTACAAAGCATTTATACATCATTTACAGGATCACACAAAAGAGTACGGTTATATAATGATCAACGGGAGAAAAACTGTTCGTAGCATATGTCAACTATGTTCCACTTTTCAAACATGACGAAATAGATTATGAACACGATTATTGAAATCTGAATTTCAAATGTGTCATTTGTTAAATGTTTATTTAGATATCTTCTTTGCCTTATTAAACGGCAGAATTTTGTTGGAAAGTGTTTAATAATCTATGCTAGACGCATGTTTATTCTTTCTTGTTTCTCTTAAAATAAAATCTGCTATAAATTAAATAATAAAACTCATATTTTTAAGTTATTTTTTTTTTCATTATTTGCAACTTTTATTGTCTTTATGTCTTCAGCCCCTTCATGCGCGAATTTTATTCGATTAGGCACACTACTTTTATTAGTAATCTTTATTCATTTAATCATGAAAATTTTGCAGTTAGGTAAGGTAAAATTCGACAAAAGAATTTTTCGTTTAAAGATGATGTAATAAGATGAACAGATCTAATAAGATAAGATGAATTTTAAAACACTACAAAAAATATAGAAATACGCAAGGTCTTTCAAAGGAATTTAGTCTTTCTTCATCAGGCGCAAAGAATATATGCTTTTGCTTTGAAAGCTGGAGCCTAGAAGGAAATATAAAGTGAAAAGATAATTTGAAGAAACAGCCAATAGGAAAGCAGAAGTAAAGGCATGAGCTCCAATCACGCAAAAGCATTTCCCAATCTGAATAATACAGAATACAAGGAGAATTATAAAGTAAATTAAATAATAACCTAATCAAAGTTAAAAGAAAACACACGAATCTATAAAAAAAATATGAAAAAAAAAAAAATTAAAATAGTATGTAATAGTAACGAAAGTAAAAATATAAAATTGTGCAGTTAAAAAATAAAATAGAATAGAATAACTAAAAATAAATAAATAATTTAAAATAATGATGAAAATTATACGCATATAATTATATATAGTACATAAAATATGTAAATACCAAACTAATATTAATTAATTAAAAATATATGCGTGATAAAGCTGTACAAACTTTCCTAAGCTTGAGAGAACATAGTTGAATCAGATTTTTCATTTACAATAACTTCACTATTAAAATAAATAGCGAAATTTTCGAGAAAGTCCAATTCTGAGGTACTATTGTCATTAACGACATTTTTTGCATTTAGAAAATTAAAACTATGACCGGAATCTCAAAATAAAGATTATAAAATTTTAAAAGCTATTTACATAACGAGTGTTGTTTTAAGGCAATTCTGTTTAATTTGACCAATATAATATAAATTACAACCATTAAAAGAAACGTTATAGATTCTCCATTTACGAAAACGTGGAATCCGAAACTTTGTGGAGGAAATTTAAATTTATTGTCAGGTTTGAAGATAACACTGAAGTTTAAATTTTTAAACTTTAGCTGATTTGAAGTATAAAGGAGAATAAAAAGGCAGAACAATCAGATTGTTAGTTTTGGTTTTCACATATTTAGAAAGTAGAAGGGTAGATTTGAAAAACGCTGTATTGAATGTTCTGAAGAAAATTGAATGATTAACTAGATGTGCAATTTTATAAACTTTTGGACATTTATATCTCGAATTAGAGCTTTAGAGCAACCACAAAGTTTTTGTCTCGAGTATATAAATAGGCAGACGTTTCCCAAAAATAAGCAAATAATATTCATTACGTCCCAAAACCTTTACATCCATCGAAAAATATAATCTTGCAAAATAGCATAGATAAATTTTCCCTATTCCAATTTCCAATTCTCACATACATAATAGAAAGTAAATATGATAAACTTCTAATGCCTATGAATCAAGTTAAAAGTAAATAAAAAGTAAGAAAATTTTAATGAACGCTTATTTATCTCTTGCAAATTAAATACGTATCACTCAAAGTAAAAAAAAAAGTGTTTAAAACATTGAGTAAATATTTACATTAAGATTTCATACTACGGTTAACTAAAATAGAAAAGCTACATCAAGACAATTTTTTCGCTTTCTGCTATTCTGACAGATAAGATATACAGATGTTTTGTTAAAAAAAATTAATAAATTCGTGGTAATTCTTCATGCTTTAATCAGGATTAAAAAAAAAAAAAGAACGGAACGTGCAACCTGCTAAATGAAATTGTTTTTGAAATCTATGTTATGGCAGTTCGAATCTCAGAGAAATGAATAAGATAGATGAATAGTTCGTGAATTGTTGAAAAAGAAATGTTAATACAAATTTTACTTCCTAAAATTAAAATTAACAGTAAAAAGCTTGCAGAACTATAATAAATAAATTGAACTTTATTAAAATTTTCTAATTTTCTATAAATAAATCAAGGAATCCATTATTATAAAGTCACCTATGAAAATTTACGTATCATATGTTAAATCAAAATCATCATAAAGTGGATACACACAAAGATGCATGTACCAAATTTATGATAAGTTTAAGCAGACATACACATGTTATGCGTGTGTAGATTGGGAGGTTCCCATCTTCAGAAGTATAAGCATGCGAATATTATTAATAATTAAATGTGATGATTTGAAAAATTTTTCGCAAAATTGAGATGTCCGCTATTCGGAAGTGTTCTTTGTGGGTGTCTTATTGTATATAGAATTTTAACCAGAATAAAAATGTTAGGCATTATTTTGTAAAAACGGGTCAACCCTGAACTTCACAGGATCAAAACAAAATCCGAACCCGAAACATTGAAAGTCATTTCGAGCCGCAGTAAAAAAGTAGAAGTCAACCTGACAGGTAACAATATATATATATACTAGCGGACCCGACAGACGTTGTCCTGTCACCGACAGACGTTGTCCTTCCTGGCACCGACAGACGTTGCCCTTCCTGGCACCAACACCAGAAAATCAAATTAATGTACTTAAATATAGTAATACGCACGATAAACACTACGCTCCTAATTTAATTTCTTATTACAATTATGTAAAGAAATTATTTTTCACTCTTCAGTATTTTTTGAAGTCGGTTCAATTTTTGATAGAAAAGTTTATTTTTCTCTTTTTAGTTAAAAGTTAACGATTTTCTGAAGTCGGTTAATCAATATTTTAATACAGGAAATATCATTATAAAGCATACACGTTTGTCAGGAGAGGTGTTCGAACACGCGATCTCTTTCTTCAAGAAGCAGAGCTTAAATCTGGCGCCTTAGACCGCTCGGTGACCACACACAAAATTTCATTAAAATCGGTCCAGTCGTTTAAGATTAGTTCAGTTACATACACGCGCACAAAAGATTATCTCACGAACTACTGGATTTAAACGAATTTGCTTAGTACCATTCGATTCAGAATGAAAAAATGCACTAAAATATGCTATCAGTTGAAAAATATCTACAAAAGCTGGTTTTAAAGGAAGTTTTTAAAAGTTAGCTCTTTTATCTACTCCTCTTAGGGGTGGAATTTTCTAAAATCCCTTCTTAGCAGCACTCGATGTTATAAGAAGTATTTATACCCCAATTTTCAAGATTTTTGGTTCGGTAGATTTTCTTGTGCTGTGATTAATACGAAATCCTGACTTTCTTATATATATATAGATAAGCATTTGAAATTTCAGGTTTTTGCGCCGAAGACATCGCCAAATTAGGAAAATGTGAATTATCTCACGAACTACTGGATTTAAACGAATTTGCTTAGTACCATTCGATTCAGAATGAAAAAATGCACTAAAATATGTTATCAATTGAAAAATAACCACAAAAGCCGATTTTAAAGGAATTTTTTAAAAGTTCGTTGTTTTTTCTGCTCATCTTAGGGGTGGAATTTTCAAAAATCCCTTTTTAGCGGCACTCGATGTTATAAGAAGAATTTTTACCCCAATTTTCAAGATTTTTGGTTCGGTAGATTTTTTTGTGCTGTGATTAATACGAAATCCAGACTTTCTTTTATATTTATAGCACTTTTAATTAGTGAAAAATCACTAACTATTAGTTTTTGCCTAATTATTAAAAAAGTACTGAATCAATTTCGATGAAATGTGAATCTAAACTATTCTCGAATCCACTGGGACGCACACACAAAATTTCATTAAAATCGGTTCAGTCGTTTAGGAGGAGTTCAGTTACATACACACGCACAGAAGATTTTTATATATAAAGATATAGCGACAATCCGAGCCGATACAACGATAAGTCTACGTCTAAATCTGAAATTTTACTTTCTTCTTATTGATTTTACAAAAAACAACGCAATACATTTTATAATGATTTTGATTTGATATATAGTATATGTAATTTTTCACAGGTGACTTTTTTATAACAGATTCCTTGTTTTGCATATAGAAAAATTAGAAAATTTTAATAAATTTCTATTTATTTATAACAGTTCTGCAAGCTTTTTACAGTTAATTTTAATTTTATGAAGTAAAATTTGCATTATCATTTCTTCTTCAACAATTCACAAATTCTTCAACTAGCTGATTCATTTCTTTACACTCGCTACTCGCACTGCAATAATACTTGATTTCCAAAACAATTTCATTTAGCAGGTTACAAGTTCCGATTTTCTTATTCTAGTTAAAGTATAAATTATTCCACGTATTTGTAAGTTTAAAAAATATACATATTTGTGTATCTTGCCTGCCAGGAAAACCGAAAGCGAAAAAAATGTCTTGATGCAGCTATTTTTAATTTGGTTTACCCTAGTATGAAATCTTAATGTAAATATTTACTCAAGGTTTTAAACACATTTTTTTTTTTTTTTTTTTTTTTACTTTGAGTGATACGTATTTAATTTGCAAGTGATAAATAGTATTTCATTAAACTTTTCTTATTGACCATTTGGAAAATAGTTGTTGTTCTCGGTCCAGCATAGATATATTTGAGACATATCTGAATACTTGTGATGCACTAGACAAAAAAAATATTAAAAATTACAAAAATAAATAAATAAATAATAATAACTCGAAAACAAATTGATATTAAATTTTTAAAGGCGCTTTTTTTTCCCTATTTGACGTTATAAAAATTTAAAATGTGCAGTATTTAGAAGTTTAAAAATTTGCAGAACCGAAAATTGTAAAACAAATTTCATTTAAAATTTGAAAGTGTTACCATTCGCAGAAAGACGTATGTGTTACACACAGATATTCTTGTCCTTCATAATACAGATAGGGTAGATATAACTAAATAAGAAAATGAATGAATTCAAAAAGGAAGAAACATTATCACCTCTTCATTTTGTTTTTAAAATATTAAAAAATCCTTTAGGAGGAAGATGACTACGTAAATGATTATCTCCTCGAGATATTTATTTAACAAGACCTTTATTTAACAATAACTGTAAAATAAACATGTATTGTTTACAAAAAGTAAAATTTTTTCTTTATTTCTATAGAATTTATTTATATGTCTTAAATTTTAGTCTTCGAAAAAAATCATTTTCAAATGGTTCTTGTAATTTGTTCATTCATTTATTTATTTTTAACATGGCTAATAGGCTATTTTTTCTTGTAATAGTTGTCGTTTGTCTTATATTGGTCAAATTAAACGGAATCCACTTAAAATAACGCACTTGTTATATAAATAGCTTTTAAAATTTTAAAATCTTCATTTTGGGATTCAGGTCATAGTTTCAATTTTCAGAATGCAAAAATTATCAATACAACCAATAGAACCTAGGAATTGGGCTTTCTTTAGTTTAATCTTCAATTTATGCTACTTTAGAACACATTCAGAAAAAAAAAAAGATACAATAAAAGATTAGATTTTTTAGTCATTCACGTCAAATCTATTTTGCTAACATTTTTTTTTTTTTTTTTTTTTTTTTTCATTCAACTTCTGTTTTTATTTCTTATTTGCCAAATCACTGAAGTTGGTCAAAAGCCAGCGAGAACCCTGATAAAAATTTAACACTGCAGAGCACAATTTATTATAAAAAGGTTTCTTTTTAAATCACTAGATATAAAAGAATATCACTTTTTCATAAACATTAAAAATTCAAACATTTTCCTTACTTTAAAAAAATGGAAAATGTTTGAATTTTCAAGAAGAAAAACCGGTTAAATTGTTTTGTTGTTTTTTAACTTATAAAACATATTTACTGAAGATAATTTAATAACTAAACTATGGTGCTAGATTTTTACGACAAATAGCTCTTAAAATAACTCTCAAATTTCAAAGCCGCGTCCTATTCAACTTGTTTGTTATAGATTTCGCTATAAAACTATTAGTAATAATGTTTTTCTATGTAATAGTTCTTGAAGGATATGTCGAAAAAAAAAGAAAAGATCACAATTAATTCAATTACGGTAGCACCAGCGTTAGTTACTCATTTTAAAATAGAGGGATACATTTTTCTAATCTTTAAATATACATCGTCAAAGTAAAATTTGGTAAAGTAAAATATGGGCAAATCAACATTTTATCGACACTTAATATTTATTGGTTAGTCCCATACATTTAACCATTTGTCTAGAATTTAACTAGAATTAATAGTAATCCCACTCTTCGCACGGAGAGAATCCATCATATAAACTCACAGATAAACCAAGCAGTGAAAAGATTATCACCATGTTTGTTCGTTTATACAAACCAGAGGAGCCAACCAACATCCTACACTACGCCTGTAAGGGCAGGTCCTGATTATCTAACAAGCAGGAGAAGTCTGAGCCTTCGTTCCAATATTGTATAGGGCCACCAAAAGGGCAGAAAGTGGGGGGGGGGGGGCTTCAATTTCCATTTATATTTTTTATATTGCATTTTAAAAAAATGAGAGAGCTTGCCTAAAGAAGAAGAAAATCAACTCTACTTTTCAAAAGTTAAGTTATCTGACTGGAAGTAGAAGATAATTTATATATTCCATAACATAGGAAGCTATAGGATTTATCCCCTTGTATGTATAAAATATAAACGAAAATTTCATTCCGTTTGCTTATAACTGAGTTTTGCTGAATTGATTTTGATGGACTTGCAACATAACGTTTCAGAGAATACAATAAAAAGTTTCAGCAATAATGCGGTTTTTGACGACACTTTCATTGATAAATTATGAATAAATTTCAGGGGTAATTTTAGTATATAACATACCGCTATACGTTACTTAGTTATATAATTATGTGAAAAGTTCCATAATCATTAAAATCTACTGTTAAAGATTAACTTTTTCGAAATGTTCTGCTTGGACGAATTTGCAGGAGACTTGCATTATTACTTACATAATTTTTCAAGGATGGTTTTAGTATATTACATATTGTTCTATTTTTTTACCAAATTCTTTTCTAAATGAACAATTAAAAGAGTTGGTCCTTAACAGCCCAAATTATGTCTGACATCTTTATACTAATAAAATAACAAATCGCTCTGTCTGTCTGTATATGTGTGTGTGTGCGATGGCTAGAAAAATCTACGGCACGTCCGAGGCTCAAATTTTTTATGAGAGTAGTCTAATATCTCTCCTGATGTACCTGAAGCTCAGAATTTTAATTTTTTTTATTAATTTCAGATATATTAATTACGAAGCGGAACTCACTTTCATCAAAAAGTCATTTTTTTAATGTTCGGGGAAAGAAATCGTTTGCACATGCGCACTAACTCTTTTACGTACCTAAACGAAAGAAGAAGCATTTTTTGGCGTTTATTTCTGTTTTGGGATCATTTTGTTTAAATCCAAATCAACCAAACTGCTCGACGTAGTTAAACTTAACAAACATATTTCGAAAGATCGTACTATTAGGTCTCAATTGCTATAATCAATTCGAAATAATATTGCATTTAACCATTTAAAAAGAAATATTCGAAATTTCGTTTTTCCCAAAACCATTTTTCACCTTTTTGTTAATGTTCTTCTAAGACATAATTTTTAAGATGCAAACAAACCAAGTGGACGATCTTAAAATAGAAACTTTCTTCTAACAGATGGTGTAATTGGTTTTAAAAAGATTGGATTTTAACCCTTTCAAATACACTGGCAAAAGAAAGTAATTTTGCGAACTCGCAGAAAGGGTATTTTTTCTATGCTAAAATTATCTTAACGTACATGTTTCAACTCAATCTTTTAAAATCTTCTCAATAGACCAAATTTATACTCTTTACAAAAAATTCGAGACGTTCGGACGGATAGAAATGTTTTTTACGAAATAAAATTTAAGAAAAATTTTATGAAATCTATAAAAAACAGATCGTTTTCATTGTGGTTTTGACTTAGCAAAGCGCAATCCTATAGGTACCGGCAAACAAAAAACATATTCTTAAAGATTAAAAATATTCTCATAATCTATGATGCAATCAGTTTTTAAAATATAAGATTTAACCCTATCAAATACACCGGCAAAAGAAGGTCACTTCGCGACTCACGGATAGAATATTTTTCCTACGCTAAAAGTATCTAAGCGTACATATTATTTCAGAACAATCTTTTAAAGCATTTCAATAGACCAAATTTACAGCCACTTAAAAAATTTTGAAACGTTCGGATGAGTAGAAATATTTTTTTACAAAAAGAAAAAAGTGCGAAAAATTTGACGAAATTAATAAAAACCAGATAGTTTTATTGGGGTTTTGCCTTTGCAGGGCGCAATTCTATACATCCTGATAAACCAAAAATATTTTCTTAAAGCTAAAACATTCTTACAATCTATGGTGCAATTTATTTTTTGAAAATATGAGGTTTAACCCGTTCAAATACACCGTCAAACACAAATCACATCCCAGCTCATGGAAAATACTTTTTTGCAACTCTAAAAGTAACTAAATGTCCAACACAATCTTTTTAGAGCCTTTCATTAAACCAGATTTATATTACTTACAAAAATTTTGGAACTTTCGTATGGATAGAATTATTTTTTTACAAAATAAAATGTGTGAAAATTTTTACGAATTTCGTAAAAACCTGAGTGTTTCTTCGCGGTTTCGTTCGCTTTCGGGGCGCATAGTTTCCAAAAAATCAAATTACATAGAAAATAAAATACCAAACAGCATGTGCTTTCAATTCAATAATTTTTCGCGATTTTTCCATTTAAAAATATAAATTTTGACTAAATAGACTTAAAGATATAAATTCATAGAAGTTTGTATTTAATTTAAGGGACATTTAGAAAACAAATAACACATTTGAAAACTGAATAACATAACGGGCCCGGGCAACACCGGGCAGGTCAGCTAGTTAGAAAATAAAATAGTGCAATGGCATTAGCACAACTTTCAGCAATGCGGAAGGACCTTTCGGGTAAAGATTCATATTACTTTAAAACACAAGGTTAAATTCACCTATAAGGGTGATTCTACGATAAGAAGTTTCAAAAACATAGAGGATTCGGCCAAAAAGAAAAGTTTGAGTTTGATCAAAACCCTTTAAATTATAATTTTTGTCCCGTTTATTTACTTTTTCATATAAGGGCAAGTCACTTTATACATATTTTATAACTTTTTTTGGTCAGCGACTCGCTCCTCCGGCAGTTATCTTGCCAGGGGAAATACGGCAGGGGAGAGACATTTTCATGTAAATTCAAATTTTTTAACTGACTGAATTAGTTTTTGGGTTAATTATGCATTTCACTTTAATTATTACCGTATTGTTTAATTAGGGCAGTAAATGCAATTTAATTAAATGAATATTTATAAGTTTTATGACTTACCAGGGGAGATACACGATCACCGTGCGAAACCACTACAACGCACGGTCGCGTCGCAACAACTAAAAATGACGACGCTTAAATGGCTTGCGCGTTTAGTATTGCTAACTTCAAGCCAATACATGCCCTTAAGGGCTACTTCCGATATAACTATCCTTGACTTTATATTTGTTTCAGCAGAACGAAATTTGACAGGGTAGATACACAAAAAAAAGCGGGACAAAAGCTAATTTTAAAAATTATTTGAAATTAACTAAATTATTTTATTTTTTATTTTATAATACGTAAGTATAATTACTTAAATTCCACTTAAGCATACTTTAGTTAAGCATCTGATGGAAAAAATATATGTATTGTTTGTAAGTGAAATTGAAACCAGCAAGGGGACATGCCAGGGTAGTGACTTTTTAAGACTTTGTAAGAAATTGTAGAAAAATGTGTTTTAATTAGGCATTCAATCGTGATGTTATTTAATAAAGTATATTAAGATGATGCGATTCATTGCAAAAAATAGCAACATATAGAATAAAAAATCTGTTTTAAACGGATTGCCGTACAAATTACCTCTTATCGTAGAATCACCCATATATTTTATTTGTTTTAAGCTATGTTAGAGAAAAAAAAAAAAAAAAAAAACTAGAGTAACGGGTGAACCAACTAATTTTTATTATAAAAAAATAACTCGCAGTTTCCTCTTTGTGTTTGCTATCATAATTACTTTTTACTAGACACATGAAAATTTCCTATAAAAATTACGTTTTATCGAAATATTCCCTAAACCCCAAGCACAGCTAAATCCCCCAATTGTAGCCGGGGAGGGGGGGGGGGGGACCTTCATGCAACATCGGGCTGAAGGCGGCGGATGCACATCATCACATCACTGGTACATAAAAACGCATGCCTCCTTGCACCTCATATTTCAGAGGAATTCATGATGATCAAACATTAGTTCTTCAACGATATCGGATTTCTTTTTGAATAACAAATAGTGTAAAACAGAAACTGAAAATGGTCCATAAAAACAAAATAACAAGAATGTCCAAGTCATTTTTCGAACAGATAGACATCAAATGACAGTGGAGCGTGAAAAATTGAAGCGTGATTTTAATTCCTTGGGTGACCATACGTAGCAAAATGCCTCCGGAATAATAATGACCAACGCGGCAGAGTAAAGAACTTCAAAACATAATGCATGGAAATAAGAAAAGAGAATCTAATAATACAGACAATACTTTAAACTTGACAAGATTCAAATGGCTTCAAAACATCAAATGAACATTTTTACATATTAACCCTTTCGTGGTTATAAGCGCGTATAAGCGCCCAGAATACCACTTGATTTGAATTGCGAAATGCCATACTGACACCGGAATTTTTAAATGAAAATTTTAATTTTACAAAGAACGTAAAAAAAACATTTATATATTATGAAATAAATTTTTTTTTTAATTCCGGTGTCATTCAATCATTTTAGTATTTTATGAATAGAAGTGCTTTAACCGTCAAAGGGTTAAGAGGCTTTCTTTTAGATACAAGCAGTCTTTTAGATATTAGCAGGGCCTGAATATAATTATAGTAAGTTTTTGTGCCCATGGACACTTTCACTATTTAATGCCGTCTTAGATTGGTTAACTTACCGATATTTTTTTTTTTTTTTTTTTTTTTTGGGGGGGGGGGGGGGGGAGCATATTACGCACTTATTTCTCTATTCTAAAAAAAAAAAAGTAACTAACACTGTCATCGCCGCTGACATTGGATTTTTTATGACCTGGAGTCTTTCTTTGGTAATATCAGGAAAACTATTACATAGCAAATATGAAAATAGGTAGTAGAGAAACGTTTCACATTCATAGAGAAATGTTTGATAAACACGCCGATGCAAACAGTTTTTAACACACATGCTATCAAAGCCTGAGAATTCATGTGCCTGCCCGTTCTGTATGTATGTGCGTACCTACGTAATGCGATAACGCGTGATAAAAATATCCGATTCACTTGAAATTTTGGATTTAGGTGTATTCTGATAAGGCGCTTCCCTGATTAGTTTGCGAGTTCATTTGATAAATATAAGAGGAGGAACGGGGGCCTTCCCTTAATTTATATAAATGGGTTTTTCATGCAGAATGATCAGTTTTCGTTCAAAGTTTAGATATAGGATCATTCTAAAGAGGCGTTTTCCGTGATTAGTATTAGATGTTGATTGGATAAATATAAAGAAGAGGAACGGGGGGCAAATGCCTTTCCCCTTACTTTATATAAATGGGTTTTTCATGCAAAATTATCAGATCTCATCCAAATTTTAGACATAGGATCATTCTGATCAGGGCACCACCATGATTAGTTTTGGAAATTCATTGGATAAGCATAAAGAGGGGGACGGAGGCTATCCCTCCCCCTTAATTTCTATAAATAGGTTTTTAATGCAGTTTTATCAGATTTCATTCAAATTTTAGACATAGGATCATTCTGATGAGGGCACTTCCATGTTTAGTTTTGCGAGTTCATTGGAAAAGTCTAAAAGGGGGAAAATGGGAGGTAATCTCCTCTAAATTTAGGTTAATGGGTTTTTCACGCAAAATTTACCAATTTCCTTCAAATTTTGGATATAGGTTCATTCTGATAAGGCGCTTCCCTGATTTATTTTGGGAATTCATTGAATAAGTATAATAAAGGGGATCGGTGGGACTACTCCATTTAATTTAAGTAAATGCTTTTTCTTGCAGAATTAACCGATTTGCTTCAAATTTTGGATACAGATTCATAGTGATAAGATACTTCCCTAATTAGCTGTGGGATTCTTTTGTTAAATATAAAAGAGGTATGAGCGATTACTCCCCCCCCTCCTTAAATTTGATGAATGGATTTTTATGCACAATTATCCGACTTGCTTTAAATTTTGGATGCATGTTCTTTCTAATAAGACGAATCTCTGAATTATTTTGGAAGTTTAATGTTTAAGCATAAAGGAGGGGCATAACTCCTCTATATAATTTGGTTTTTATTAAGAACTATCCGATTCCCTCTGAATTTTGGGCATAGATTATTTTATGTGATAAAGCATATCCCTGATTAGTTTAGGGTGTTCAATGATTAAGTACAAAAATTAGAAATGGGGGGGGCTATTTCCCCCTCAGTTTGTTTTTCGAACGGCATTAACCCTTGAAAATATAAAGCTATAATATATAATTACTATTATGCGTAGTTTGTGAGTTCAATGCCATCAGTTTAACTGGGCAATATTCTTTTTATTAAATTGTATAACTGATATTTTAAAAGATATTAATGTTAAAGTTGGCCAAAATCATTCAATTAAAAAGTTTTATAATAGTTTTTTACTATACATAAAAATTTAATTATTTTTAGATTATTCTATACATTAGAAATTTCCTGTGTGCAGATTGCAATTATTTTTAAATTTTTATTAATTTTTCGAAGTTTTATTTACATTTTAAATTCAAATTTTCAGCACTTAGAAATATATTTTATGCATAAGAAAGGGTTATTATTTTAAGTTGTTGCCAATTTGTAAAAAACAGCGCAGAAAATAATAGTTCTTTCAAAAAAAAAAAAAAAAAAAAAAAAAAAAACGTGATTGTTATAAACGGAAGAAAAAAAAATAATTACTCCATAAAACTATATTTATACGTGAATTTTAAAAGGAGAAAATATTAAAATAACAAATGCTTTAATATAATATGCGTTATAATCCGTAAATGGAGAAAGTTACGTCGTATGTCATATATTAAACAAAAATTGATTTTACCTTAAAACTCTCCAATCAAATGGGAATGAATGGAAACTCGTTTACTAGAAAATCCGAACCTAAAAATTCTCTTTCAAAACAACCCAAAATATTACCCGAACGAAATTTGAAACAGATAAAAATATTCCAAAAAACTATAACCCGATCCAAACAAGACAAAATAATTTCCCCGGACGTAAACCCGACTCGAAAATAAAAAAACTCCATTTGAAAACACATGAAATTTGATCTAAACCACATCTGAATCTGACCAAAATATTCGAAAGAACCATAACCGGATTCGAGTAAAACAAAATAATTTCTGAATACATGAATCCGATCCGAGCCTAAAAATTAAATTTGAAAAAATACCTGAAATTTGAATTGAACCAAGTTCGAACCTGACAAAAATATTCCAAAGAATCATACCCGGATCCGAACAAGACAAAATATTTCCATGGACATGAACCCAATCCAAACCTAAAAAAATTCTTTGAAAGATTTCGAAATTTGAACTGAATCAAATCTGAACTTGACAAAAATATTCCAGTTAAACATATCCATATTCCAACAAGACAGAATAGTTTCCGCGAACACATAACCCGATTCGAACCTAAAAAATCCATTTGAAGAAAAACTCGAAATCTGAATTGAACCAAATCTGATCCCGACAAAAATATATCAAAAAACCAAAACCGGATCCGAGCAAGGCAAAAAATTTTCCGTGGCCATGAATCCAACCCGAACCTTAAAATTCAATTTAAAAAATACCTGAAATCTAAATAGAACTAAATCTGAACCCGACGAAAATATTCCAAAAAACCATGACCATATCCGAACGAAGCAAAATAATTTCAATGGACATGATCCCAATCCGAACCTAAATTAAAAATAAATAAATAAATAAATAAATAAATAAAAATATCTCGAAATCTGAACCTGACAAAAATATTCCAATGAAGCATAACCTGATTCGAACAAAGCAAAATAATTTCCGTGGTAGGACAACCACGACCCGAACCTAAAAATTTAACTTGATAAAAAAAAAAAAAAAAAAAAAAAAACCCGAAATCTGAATTCAACCAAACCTGAACCCGACAAAAATAATCCAACGAACCATAACCGGATCTGAACGAGACAAAATAATTCTTATGGACATGAATCCAATCCGAACCTAAAAAAATTGCTTGAAAAAACTTGAAATATGACCCAGACGAAATCTAAAACCACAAAAATATGCCAAAGAACAATACCCAAATCCAAACAAAACAAAATAATTTCAGTAGACATAAATCCGACACTAACCTAAAAAAAAAAAAAAAAAAAAAAAAAAAAAGAAAAGAAAAGAAAGAAGACCTGAACGAAATCTGAAACCAACAAAAGTATGCCAAAGAACCATAACCCTATCCAAGCAAGACAAAATAATTTCTGTAGACATGAACCTGAACCGAACCTAAATATTCTATTCGAATAAAAGTCCGAAATATAACCGGAACGAAACCTAAGACAGACAAAAATAATAAGAAGAACCATAACTCGATCCTTATAATCAACAGAAATTTCTGATTAAAAAAGATTTATAACACGAAAAGAATATTCTTTTTACAAATAAAATTACATTTCCTCGAAATAATTCATTTTCTATATTTGAGTTAATAATTTAAATTTCTTTCTTTTGTATAACACTGTAAAAAAAGAAAAAAAAGTTCGTTAAATTTACGGCAATTATTGCTGGCAGCAATGTTACCTGCAATTTTTGTCGTAAAAGTTGCAGTGATAATGTTACATGTAATAATGTACATGTAATACATGTAATAATTTTTATTACATCTAAATTTAGTGCATTTCTTACGGCTCGGAATTTTTACAATTGAGTTTTTATGTTCGGTTCAAATTACATGCATACAGAAATTATTTTTTGGTAAACGGATCGGGTTATGAATCATTGGAATATTTTTGTCCGGTTTACGTTTGTTTCGGGTCACATTTCAGTTCTTTTCATATCGAATTTTTAAATTAGGTCGGATTACAATTTTGTCTTGCTCGGATTGGTTTATGTTTCATTGGAATGATTTTGCCGTGTTCAGATTTGGTTCGTATAAAAAAAAAAAAAATATTTTCACAAAATTTCTTAAAATTTTATTTTTATTCCCCACCCTCTCGACTATTATATCTACGAATAAGTTTGATAACGAATATAGGTTTGTTAAGAATTGAATGCGCTCCTTGAGGTGAAAAGTGGAACTAACATATTTCACAGAGCGTGCACAGCTTGCCTTCTATTTGATGGTGCAAACAGCAGCGAGCCGAGTAGGAGGCCCTTATAGATCAATACTGGGTTCTTAATTGAGTGGTGAATACCATTATTTCCGAATAGAAATTTAAGAAAATTTCTTAAATTGCTATTTGTATCCGCACCCCGTCGGGCAATATATCTACGGGTAGATTGAAAATCTGTGTATCGTTCAGATTTAGGTTTGTTTACGAAAGTATGTTTTCATCATGGTGATGGAAAGTGAAATTGAAACATTCAGCAAAGCGTGCATTGCACGCCTTCTATACCCGACCGCAGGTGGCCGTGATCCGTTTCGGATGTTCTGCGAAACATAATGCGCCCCATGACGGTGGAAAGTGTAACTAAAGTATTTTGCAGCACATAATGGTTAGTATATCTAGTTTATAGTTAGTATCAAGTTAAAATTTGTTATGGTTAGGTAATAGTTATGTTGCGATTATGTTGCAATTATGTTACGGTTAATCTTAGGTGATATTTAATTTCCGGATAAGTTACAGTTAGGTTAAGGTTAAGCTGCAGTTACATTATGATTAGATTACGGATATGTTAGATAAAGAAACGACTAGGTTATATTTATGTTATATTTAAATTTCGGTTAGTTTGCAGTTAGGTACGGTTAGGATTTTATGTACAGAGTGAACATTGCGCGTGCTTTGATTTAAAATGTAGACTTATTTTTGCACAATTGCTCTGAAGTTGTAATGTTATATACTAATCTTTTAGGTAATCATCGGGTATCGATTTCATTCACAGTATAGTCAGATTTAGCAGTGATATAATTAATTTGATTCAAAATATTTCACTTGGGATTTCTATGTGAAAAAAAGTAATTAGTTTCGAGACTTAACAGAGATTTTTACGGGTGAATATCAACACTTTAACGAGAAAATCACATAATTGTTGAACACACATTCCCTCCCGCGTTTCCCATTGCAGTCATTTTGTTTATTTTTACAGCTAAACATTAATTCTTTTTTTTTTTTTTTATTGTTTTTCTACACAGTCAGCGGCCACGCATTTCAGATAATGTATTTCCACATATCTCGAGTTAAAATCATACACATTTCAAATTTGTTTAATGTTATTATTACGGACCCGGGCAACGCCGGGCAGGTCAGCTAGTACATTAATAAAAGAAAGTTTCGCATTGTGTGTGAGAGTTGACGATGGTTAAGGAAATCTATGACACCTAGAAGTCTGAAAATTTGAGTGAATAGTTCAAAGTAGGTCCTGATGAACACAAGGCACATATTTTAAATTTTTTGATAATTATCCTAGATATTAATTAAAAATTACAATGAACTCTTGTCAATATCTTTCATTCTTAACTGGTAAAAGCACTCGTGCATGGCTAGAATCAAATTTACATAGCGGGGGAAAAAAATAAAAATAAAAACCGAATGCAGGGATTTATACGGAGGGTAGCCTATTGTATTTATTATTTTAAATCGCACTTTTGTGTCTTAAACGCCACAATCAATTTGTAAAAATATCTTTATTAACCATTTTTTAAAAAATTTCAAAAAGATTTTTTTCGCAGTTCTCCTTTTCTACCACATGGCACCACTTGTTTATAACGCAATTTTGGAGGTACCGATTAACAATAAATAAGTAAACAAAATACGTATGTAAAGCCGAGATCTTCTCTTAGACAGTACAATCGGCTTTCAAAAATACGAATTTAACCTTAAAAAGTTTCAAAAGAATCGTTTATGAAGGTACTTATTACCCCCCCCCCAAAAAAAAAAAAAAATAAATAAATAAAATAAAATAAAATAAAATAAAATAAAAAATAAAATAAATAAATAAAAAAGAATTATGTAAAAGTTGAGATTTTCTTTTCTTAAACGATGAAGTCGATTTTAATCTTTCTAAAAATTATCCTTAAAAATTTTGTCATTATCCAACCAATGCGCGTATTCACGGCAAACATCCGCAAAGTTGTTAAAGCTATTCTGCACGGAATAAGAGAGAGGAGGGGAAACTACTATTAAAATTTTACAATGCGTTTTTTTTTTTTTTTTTTTTTTTTTTCGATAAGTGAGACACTGTAGATAGTAGGTTATCGATCGATGTTTCTGCAATGCTTTTCAATGGAAAAAGCATGATTCATTAACACATTCGCTGCCGATCACGCGCCAGCGGCAAGTGGGCACTCACGCACCAGCGCGTGATGTCCAATAGCCTGTCACGCGCTGGCGCGGGGAAATCTTTCACTGATTCTTTGTTATAAAAAGTAAATCGGCTTCTGGGAAAAACCCACTTCTACAGTGCGGCATTAACTATCATCACATCTTCACATAAGCGGCAGCGAACGTGTTAAATATGCATATTTATATATTAAAAATCTGACTTTTTAGAAAGTCGTACAAGTAAAAAACTGATTAATTGAAGTTTTCTTCACAAAATACACATTTTTTTAAAAGGTACTTGGCGTTTCGATTGCTTTTTTAAAACTTTTAAAATATGAGACCATTCTGACAAAAATCAAAAGGCAGATCATTTATAAACATTCAATATAGTGGGTTATACTACCGCCAAGAATTAGACTTATGATTTTTAGAAATTAAAACTATTAATCAAAATTTCTAGGATAAATTTTAAGTTGTGTTCCAGTTACGGTGATGAATTCAGGGAGTGACCTTGTGATACAGCCCATACCCTAGGTAAGATCGTATATTTTGTATACTGTAATGACTAAAAATTTTCTCATTTCGTAAAGATATTAAAGAAATGACTTATATATATATATATATATATATATATATATATATATATTATGTATATATATTTTTTGTTTCGTTTTAACGTGCTTTAAATATTTTTATTTTATGTTTTGTGTACATTATAAAAATTTAAATTTTTAAATGAAAACTCCGAATTTCTTCGCATCTTTCCCCCACCTCCTTAAAAAAAAAAGTTCTAGGGTTTTGGACCATGCTCATTGCGCCTTGACAAAATTCGGATACTACTTTAAAGAGATAAAATTAATTACTCTTTCATTGAAGTAATTAATTATAACTATACAAATAACTACAGTTTTAAATAGTTAATAGCGGCGTAACTAGAGTATGTGCCCAAGTGCTTTGAATATTGGTAATCTATGTAATAAAGGCCAAACGTATCTGTGCGTAACGCATACGTCATTTTGCAAATGGCAACACTTTCCCATGCAATTTCAGCTTTGAATTTTTCGCTACTGTAAATTTTATACTTCTAAACATTACATATTTCCGATTTTTACACCGTCGTATAGAGAAAAAAAGTACTTTTAAATGCAATTTGTTTGAAAGCTCTACCTCAATTTGTTTTTGAGATATTAATTTTTGTATAGTTTTTAGTCCAATTTTTTAATTATGGCAACATAACCACTTCATATTCTCTTAAAATTAAAAAAAAAAAAAAAAAAAAAAAAAAAAAAAAAAAAATAGAAATTAAAATGCGTATAATTTGCAAAAAATATCGTCTGTTATAAAATTCCGTGATTTCGGTTTTATTTCGTTTTTATTCATCAGATAAATAACTTAAGTTTTGAGTTAAAGTGATTTGAAAATGATCAAATTAAAATACCGTTTTTTCAAACATGGTGAATACGGATATAAGAAGTACTTCTTAAAATTTTGAGAAGATGAAAATGATGACGGGTTTTAATTTCGCGTGAAATTCTATAATTGTGTCAATTCAGAATAAATTTTGTTTTTTTCATTCGCATTTATACCAAATATAAGAGACAATTGATAAATAGCTGAACTATATTATATTTTACTAATTAAGTTTGATTTTAAAGTTTAGTTTTAAAAATTTGGACAACTGAGTTTTATAGTATTTTGTTAATTTTAGCTTAAAATAATATTTGTTTGAGAGTTAGACTGATCAATATAAGATGCATTTTATTACTGTAAGTAATTTTGTAGATTTATTATAAATCAATGAACCAGTTTCTTCTTAAACATTTTCTTTCGTCGAATTTCGACGGGTTCCACCTCGTTTTTTTAAATTCTGTTCGCCTTATTTAACCAGAAAATTTTCTGCTATGAATCACGAAGAAAACCTTAGAATATTATTGCTTTTGGGCATTCACCCTGATCAATCAAAACTGATAAAATATTAATTGGTTTAAAAACTAAGAAATATGCAAAGCAGCCATATAATATTATATTACTGAAGATGCATATTACCTTATAAATTAATAGGAAAAATACATATTTTATATGCAGATATATACCAATCCATTTGCAAATTTAAAATTCATTTAAATAAAATTTTTAACATAAAAGAAATAATCATTTTTTTTCCTGAATTACAGAATTCATTTCACTTCATTTTGTATTACACACAGGGCCTGATTAATGCACGGGCCTCCGGGGCCTCGGCCCTGGGCCCAACAATTTCAGAGGCCCATAAATTATGTGGCTGATTTTTTTTCTTAAATCAAATACTTTTCAAAAATATTATTTTATAAAATATGAAACGTAAAATTTAAATATTCTGAATGACTCAATAACATTTTTATAAACTAGGCACTTTTCACCCAAACAACTTTGTCAATTCATCAAATAAACCTTTTTTTCTGAAAGTATCACCGGAAATGGTTAGGTAGAGGGGGCCCAATTTTTTAACAGGCCCTGGGCCCAACTTCAGGTTGATCGGGCTCTGATTACACATACATCAATGTGGAAATGTATGTAAGACCTATAATTCAGAAAATCTTTTTAAGTTTCAAGAATAGATGGCGACACTAAATGAATTATTTTAGAAGTATACTTCTAATTTCTTGCTCGCCTTCAATCTTTCTTTCTTTTTCTTTTCTTTTTGACATAATTATAAAAGGAGCTCAATTTCATTCCTGCTTGAAATAAATTCACAAATTTATTTTCTGAAAGATGTGACCGATTTATTGCCGTTTCAGATTCGTTGCTAATTTTATAGTAAAACCTGCTAAGACGAAATCACTAGAGAACGGAAAAAAATTCATTTTAGATTTTCGTCTTTGGAAAAAATACGTTGAGCGATATGTTATTTTTCATGTAAATTTAATATCTTTATTTTAAGGGGGAAGGGATAAAATTTTAAATCTATTATGCTTTTAAAATTTAAACTTTCATTCAAACAGTACTAGACAGGGATGACCCCAGGTTGCCCCGCTTGAGTGTTTTAATTTTAACAAGGTGTTTTTCTACCTACTTTATTCTACCTAGATTATAAAATATTGATGGACAGTTTTAATTATCAATAAACTAATACATATTTTACGTTCTCATTGTGACAGTCCAGCCCGTAAGGGGGCTAAGACCTGCCCCCTCTTTCCCCTAGAACCCCCTCTAACGATTTCCCTAATTTTTTCCAAAATAGATGTTTTAACTTTTCTCAAAAAAAGAAAGAAAGAAAAATTATACTTGCAAGAAAAACATTTAGATCTTTTTAATTCCATTGAATGTGCCAAAATTTTTACATTCAGAATCCTATTAAATTACTTTTGTTTATCTTGCTTGCAGTACAATTCCCGAAATGCTTTCTAAATAAAAACATTTCTTTTTCCTGAAAAAAAATTGAATTCAGATAATCTAACAAGCCACCACATGTTTTGGTTCATCGTGACATTTTAAAAGCAATGATTTTAACCAGGATAAATGGAATAAGACATATTGTTCCAGATGATCAGCAATTAGTGAAGCAATGGGAAAAGTCTTCTTTAAAACATAGTCACTAAAAACACGTGTTTCTAAATTTTAATTATTTGCCTGTTGGCAATAGTTACTTGACAGAAGATTTAGTCATAGCCTACTATAATACTACCAGCCGAGCCATTTTGCGAAAAACCGCCGAAAAAGTGAAGCTGGCAACAGCTTCAAACCCTGAACCATTTCATTGAACCACGTGTAAGTCCACGTGACGCAAACCCTGCCCAAATTAGCATTGAATAAGCTGCTTTCTGTTCTGTGCACATGTTTGCACACGTGTCATTGTTTTGGTTCAGGGTTTACATGATTGGTCTGATTAACTTGGGCAGAGTATCAGCGTCCTCTGGCGGGAGACTTCATACATTAATCTCAAATAAACAGGCCTTTACTTAGATCTAGTGGGCAATGATTTAGTTAATGAAGAAAAATTACAAGAAAAATAGTAGAATGGTTGTTGAAGGAAATTAGATAATAAAAAGAATACTGCCCAGTTAAACTGATGGCATTGAGCTCACAGGCTACAAATACTAATTGCACATTAAAGCCTTATATTTTCAAGGGTTAATTCCGTTCGAAAAAAAAATTAAGAAGTGGAAACAGCTCTCCCCTTTCCTCTTTTTTTTATACTTAATCATTGAACCTCCTATACTATCAAAGACATGCTTTATCATATAAAAAATCTATATCCAAAATTCAGAGCAAATTAGATAATTCTTAATAAAAACCCATTTAGCATTTATATAATTTAAAAGGAGTTATCCCCCTCTTTTATACTTAACCATTAAACTTCCAAAACTATTCAGAGATTTGAACGAAATCTGACAATTCTGCTTGAAAAACCCATTTATATAAATTAAGGGGGGGGGGCATTAGAACCCCTGTTCCCCTTATTTATACTTATTCAATGAACACCTAATAACAGTCACGGAATCGCCTCATCAGAATGATCCTAATCTAAATTTTGAACGAAAATTAATTCTGCATGAAAATCCCATTTATATCAACTAACGGGGGGGGGGGGCATTAGAGCCCCTGTTCCCCCTATTTATACTTATTCAATGAACACCTAATAACAGTCACGGAATCGCCTCATCAGAATGATCCTAATCTAAATTTTGAACGAAAACTTAATTCTGCATGAAAATCCCATTTATATCAACTAACGGGGGGGGGGGGCATTAGAACCCCTGTTCCCCCTATTTATACTTATTCAATGAACACCTAATAACAGTCACGGAATCGCCTCATCAGAATGATCCTAATCTAAATTTTGAACGAAAACTTTATTCTCAATTAAAATCCCATTTATATCAACTAACGGGGGGGGGGGGGGGCATTAGAACCCCTGTTCCCCCTATTTATACTTATTCAATGAACAACTAATAACAGTCACTGAATCGCCTCATCAGAATGATCCTAATCTAAATTTTGAACGAAAACTTAATTCTGCATGAAAATCCCATTTATATCAACTTACGGGGGGGGGGGGCATTAGAACCCCTGTTCCCCCTATTTATACTTATTCAATGAACACCTAATAACAGCCACGGAATCGCCTCATCAGAATGATCCTAATCTAAATTTTGAACGAAAACTTAATTCTGCATGAAAATCCCATTTATATCAACTAACGGGGGGGGGATTAGAACCCCTGTTCCCCCTATTTATACTTATTCAATGAACACCTAATAACAGTCACGGAATCGCCTCATCAGAATGATCCTAATCTAAATTTTGAAAACTTAATTCTGCATGAAAATCCCATTTATATCAACTAACGGGGGGCATGAGCCCCCCGTTCCCCCTCTTATACATATCGAATGAACTCCAAAAACTAATCAGGGAAGCGCCTTATCAGGATATACCTATATACAAAATTTCAAGTGGATCCGATATTTTTATCATGAGTTATCGCGTTACGCACATACGCACATACATACAGAACGGACGGGCACATAAGCTCTCAGGCTATGATAGCCTGTGAGCTAAAAAATGTCAATTTAGAATTTATACAAATGGAATAAAAATAATAATAATAATAATAATTGCTTGAAAGCTAGTAATTGTTTTATGCTATGGAAGTAGATAAGGATAATTTAGGAAAGCAGAGAAAGGCATTTTTTCAATCTATCCTGAATCCAAAAGTATGAAAACACGGGGGACTGGAAACAAGAAAACACAATGGTAAACCTACGAGTCAACTGCTAAAATCAGGTTTTGGGGTGTTTTCCACCAATATATGACTTGACAGACTGATTACGTTTTAATATGCGAATCGGAATTTAACTAATCCTAGAATTTCACCCATGAACTCAATGAGGTGACTGTCTATGCTGCAACTTCTCGGCTATTATCTTGTTTGTGAATGTAATCAGAAATTTTTTTTTTTACTACATAATCAAAAATAAGGTCAATAACGTTAAAATGGCTTTGAAAATAGGAAAATACAATGTCAATCCATTAGTTTTCCATACTAAAATATAAATCAAATAATTTTTTTATCAGGTGTCAAAAGCTATCTATGCTTGACATTAAATACAATAAATACTCAAAACACAATCATGTGGAATGAGGAAAAGTTCAATTTTAGATGGGTCTTCTTAAGAGGTACATTGTCTCTAGCTGTTTCATATTCATTTTATAATGATCATGAAGTATTTTCCATGTAAGAATTCATAGAAAAGTTCTGTTATAGAGAGGTAACACTTTAGACAGGTTTCTTTATAGACAGGTCTATTTTATTGTTTTTTTTTCGGGGAGTAGCTTGGTTTAGATGCAGATTGTTAAAAAATATCAGTCCTACAAAAAAATTTCAGAGACTCCCCCCCCCCCCCCCCCCCCGATATGACTTTTTGGTTACAGCCTTGTGACAGTTAACAGCTATACAAAAGAGCATTTTTATATGAAATATATTGATTATGCATTAAAAAAATAGTTTTGAAAGTTTATTAAAAAATACATGTTTCAATGAATGTCTTTCAGCTTATGTCGTATTAAACACTATTATAATTATTTTTTCAAAACATAATTATATAAGTATATAATTAAACTTTGTGTAATTAATATGACTATTAAATCTCAGAAAAATCAACAAAGTATTATATATACATACATACTCACATAATATATACATAAAAACAATGTGTATGTATACTGGGTGATCCAAAAGTCGGGACAAACTTTAAAAATGAACAATTCGAAAACGATTCAAGGTATAAAGATACGGTTTGCACCAAATGGATGCAAAAGAAACCGTGTTTTGTGTGGCAACAACAACAACAACAAAAAATAGTTCTGTTGACGACCAAGAGATGGCTCTATAGAGATTTATTGCACCAAAAGATGATTTACAAATGAAAAAAATGTTGACAACTTACAAGTCAGCTTAATTACAGTTAATTAGTACTACAGTAAATGTTCAATGTACTGTCCATCATTCAGAAGTACAGCTGTGAGACAAGGCACCTCACCGTTCACAGCATAGAGCATAGCTGCCAACTCTTCTGATTTTTTAGCCCGGAAAAATTTAATGGAATTTCTTGATTTATTTAATCAGCTGATTATGACGATTTGAAATGGTAAAATTTTTCCGGGCCAAAAAAGCAGAAGATGTTGGCAGCTACGGCATAGAGTAACATTTCTTGTATTATAGCAGACACATTTTGGCAGATGGCATCTTTCAGTGCTGCCGGTTGGTCGCGGTACTCTTTTGACTTTAATAATCCCCACAGCCAAAATTCCCAGGATGTCAGATCGAGAGATCTTGGAGGCCATGCGTGATTAACCCTTAAATGCATAGGATAGAACGCATTCCAAAAAATGCGCAATTCAATGAATCAGAATTCATACCAGAAAAATCTAAATATTAAATTTTTCTTTATTTAATTACGAATAGTCTGTCATTAAGTAAAGTGAAAATTGCTCTTTTAAATTTCTGGTGAGAATATGGAATATGTGAATAAAACCCCCAATTTATCGGAAACACTTATGGTATCGAAAATGATACAATATGCATTTAAGGGTTAAAGTAGCAACTGATAATGAGATCCTCTCCCAAATATTGAGCTTACCAGACGTTACACAGGCAGAACAGTACGAGGAGGTGCTCCATCTTGCATAAAGGTGTCTGTTGGAAGTGCCTGTTGCACTTGCAATTCACAAATCCAACAGCGCCATCTGTTGGTTACCAAAAGAACAATTTTTTTCGTAGCCATACAAAACTTGGTTTCTTTTCCATCCATTTGATGCAAACTGTATCTTTGTATCTTGATTCGTTTTCGAATTTGTCGTTTTTAAAGTTCGTCCTGACTTTTGGATCACCCGGTATACCTGTGATATGAAGAAAGATACTTGAGCAGGATGGTCTACTGCCAATTTCTCCTTAACTTTGCATATTTATTTATATATCTGCAATTATCATTTACATTTTTATAGAAAATAAATATTTATTACTGACATATATTTGAAAGCTTGAAATTAAAACAACATAAAAATCAGTAAATTGAATTAGTCAACAAATTTTATCTGAAAGGAATTTTTGTTGTTATTATTGCTGTTATTGTCAAATTAATTGTTGTTCTATTTGATGATATAAGAACAGAAATCGTGAAATTTTAGGGACGTTGCAATCAGCTCATGATTTTCTTATCTGCCAGTGTTGAATTCAGGGGATGGCCCGGGGCAGGAAGGGGTTTGGAAGCTGAAAATTTCGGGATTAGACAGAACTTGATTAGCATATTAAAATGCAATTGGTTGGCCAAGTCATATCTTGGTAGAAACTACCTTCAAACCTGAATTTAGTAATTCACTCAGAGGTTTATCATTGGGCGACTGGGAGCAGGAAAACACAATGGTAAATCCACAAGTCAATTCTAAATTTAGGTTTTCAGGTGTTTTCTACCAAAGTATGGCTTGACAGATCAATTGAGTTTTAATATACAAATTGAGTTTTAACTAATTTTGGAATTTCAGTCCCCAATTCGATGAGGTGATTCTCTATGCTGCCACCTCCAGATCTATTAGCATACTAAAGGATGAAATAAGTTGTAATAATTAAAATTCAGAATGCTTTTTTTTACTACATAAAATTATTTTCATAAAAGTAATAACTTTTGTCAATTAAAAGTAATCAATGCTTATGAGCCAAAACATTACAAATTTTGTGCAAACAACTTAGCTAGATAACTGAATAATTTGGGAAATATTTACTGTAAAGTGTCAATCCAATGATAAATAAGTAGTACTCTATCAGAAGTTTACAGAAATAAACCTTTATAGACCAGGAGCAGCAGCACAGACAATCTCCTCATTGAGTTGCAGGCTGAAATTCCAGAATTAGTTAAAATTCGATTTACATATTAAAATGCAATTGGTCTATTAAATCATACCATGGTGGGAAAACCTTGAAACATGATTTTAGCTGTTGATTCGTAAGTTTACCTTTGGGCCTTCCTACTCCCAGTTATCTATATTTACATACCTTTGGATTTACAGGAAAACACAATGATAAACCTATTAGTCAGCCACTAAAATCGGGGTTGAAGGTAGTTCCCACCAAGATCTCACTTGGCAGACCAGTTGCATTTTAATATACTAACAGAGATCTGTCTAGTCCTGGAATTTCAGCTTCCAACTCGATGAGGTGATTGTCTGTGTTACCACCCCACAGTTTATTATTTCAGAGCTAATGTCCAGTTCCAAATTGTTACCACAAGAGAACCACTTTTCATGAAACTCGCACCTAACATTGAGACCTGGTGCATTTTGTAGTCCTATGCATAAAAGTTGGAAAACCAATAAAATTTATTTGTTAAAATCATGTTTTACATTTTTCAAAACACTTTTATGTTTTTACTCTTGGATTTTTAATTGTTAATTTCATGCCAAAAGTGAATTAAGTCGTTAATCATGGCACTACAAAATTTTTGCCTGCTTTATTAATAGAATATGTGTACAGTACATTTTAGAATATCATATGAGTATTGTATCATTGAAAAGTGTATGAAATTATGCATAGAATTGAATATTTTTTTTGTATATTTTTAGCTATAGCCAGCAGGTCCTCCCAGAATTAGAAAAAATTCTGCTGGAAAGGGCACTGTAATAGTGATTTTTGTGCCATTTTCATTATTGTACCATTGATATGTGCATGAAATTATGCATAGTATTGAGCCAAATTTTTTGTGCATGTTTCTTGCTATGGCCAGCAGGTCCTCTTTTGATTTGGAAATATTTCACTGGAGGAAGGTACTGTAATAGCGAAGTCTGTGTCATTTTTATTATTATACCAGCAATCAGCTTATGAAATTATGCATACAATTCTATGTAA
Source organism: Maratus speculifer (assembly GCA_964019185.1). Classification (NCBI taxonomy): domain Eukaryota; kingdom Metazoa; phylum Arthropoda; class Arachnida; order Araneae; family Salticidae; genus Maratus; species Maratus speculifer. Next base: position 67,079,738 of record OZ025295.1, read on the forward strand.
AACCAAGTTTTTTGCGCATGTATTTGGCTGTGGCCAGTAGTTTCTCCTTGAATTTGAACATATTCTGCTGGAAGAGATTCCAATAATAGTGATTTCTGAGCCATTTTCTTTATTTTACTTTTGAAAAGTATACAAAGTTATGAATGGAATTCAGCCAAATTTTTTGAGCATGTTTTTGGCTATGACCAGCAAGTTTATATTGAATTTGAAAATATTCTGCCGAAAAGGGACATTGTGATAGTGATTTTTAAATAATTTTCTCTATTTTTCATAGTTCTATTGTCAATTGGTGTCTTGTGGAGAAACAGGAACTCTCATCCTGCTAGGTCGGCTTTTTGCAAACAGTTGATGTATAACAGAAAATAATGAAAAGCTATTGATTTTAATAAATATCATGATCAAGATTAAATCTTTTTTCCTTCTGATTAATTGACAGAAACATAAATTTAAGATGAAAATCAAAGTTTGTAGAGTAAGGAACTAATAATATTACAGTGTTAACATCTGTAATTACTTTTTTGAATTATTAAGGTATATAAGATTAAAGAAAGTTTTGAAATTCTTCATATCCAACTAGTTTTTTTTTTTCTCTTCAAATTGTAAATGTATAAATAATTCTTAAGTGTATAAAATGTTAAAGTCTTTCCAGAGCATTATTATTTTGAGAAATACGACATAAGAAAACTATTTTTAATGCTTTTCAGTTAGCTGGCAACCAGTGTTACCTATACACTGCTCAAAAAATTAGGGGAGCAATCAAAGAAAATAAGAAAACCATGCAAGACAGCCATGTATTGGCATAAAATGGATAATGAACACACAACAATGTACAATACAGAAAAAAATGCAAAAATGTTTTTTATTAAGTTTGAATTCTTTAAAAAGATCATTTAGGGCAACAGTTTGGTTATATGTAAACAATGAAAGAAAAGGTATTGTTTAGAAATGATGTAATATTTTTAACATGGCATGTGGTCTCTTCGAACAGCTAAGTTTGCCTGTTTTCTATGGATGTGATCATGTTATCGATAAGACTTTGGGAAATATTGTTCCATTTCTCAAGAAGTGCAATTTCTAAGTCTTTGACAGTAAAAGGAGGCCTTGGTCTCACAGCAATGCGTCATCCGAGCATGTCCAAAACATGCTAGATTGTATTCAAGTCAGAAGAGCATGCTGGCCATTCCCTATACTGGAAAACAAAGGAGTATCCAATGGCTGCAGTGTAAATTATGACATGAGGTCTCAGTATCTTGTCTGCATAGCTTTGGGCCATTAAAGTACCACTCCGAATGATATGCAGCTCCATACATCCAGCTATGCTGATTCCACCTCATGCCATCAAACCAACTTGTCTGTATGGTGAACTTTCACGAATGAATGTTTCTTGGAAATGATTGCACAGCCTGTTTCTTACAATCGATTCCACAGTCATGCAATAATATTTCTGGCACCTCCAACAGTGTTCACAACACTTTGTTGTGTTTGCACAGTGTGCCTATAATTCGCCATGCCATTGACTCTGGTAAATCACATTGTCAAGACATTTTCAAGTCATTCCTTCTAAAAGAAAAAGAAAAAAAAAAAAAAAAAAAGCTGAGCAATTGAATTTTGCAGTTAAGGCATTCCGATTTCTGTGCTTACGTTCTTTTTCTTGCTTCCGGCGTCATGAATTTTGATTTGCATATTAAGTTTCCTTTTTCTGTTTCCAGCTACGCTTTAAATTATGAATGACTTATTTTATGTTAGTTATTGGTGTAAGTATTTGTGTGATTTCATTAAAACCATGTGCTCCCCTAATTGTTTTGAGCAGTGTACATATATATTTCTATGTACACTTATATAGACATACATATAGATGGGTATATATGTATGTAACAATGAAAAATTTTCATCATTAATTATTTCTAAAATTTTATATCTAAATTTTTCTATGCCTTTTAATAATATCTTGACATATATATTATATTTTAATTTTATATCTTTAATCTATGCATTCTTTAATTAAATATTCTAAAAAACTTTAGGTGCTAAAAGTAACACTTTTCCTAAAACTCCATTACTTTATTCAGGGATGAAAGTGCGCTAAAGCCATTTTGTAGCAGCTTTGGAGCAGCAAAAAACAAATTTTGGAGCAGTAAAACCTATTTTTGTAGCAGCAAAAATCAGATTTTGTAGCAGTAAAAATATAATTTTGTAGCAATAAAAGCTGTTTTAGGAGCAGATTGAAATATTCTAATGCGGATAAACTCTTAACAGTTACAATAATTGCTATCTTGAAAAATATTTTTACATTTGAAAGAATAAATACTCAGATTAAATTTCTCCACGCGTTTCAGACCTTTCGATGAAATTTACAGTTTTTCGCAATCTTTTAACATAATTCACGCTTTTTCACAATCTTTTGACCCTGTTTTTTTGTTTTTTAACTAGATTTGCGGTTTTTTTTACGATCTTTTGATGAAATTTGTACGTTTTCTGAGATCTTTTGATGAAAACTACGGTTTTTACGATCTTTTTGATGCAATTTTCGTTTTTTTTTCATACGATCTTTTAAAGATATTAACGGGTTATTTTCATGATCTTCTGACCGTATTTTGTTCTTTTTATGACGAAGTTAGATATCTTTGACAAAATTTCATGTTTTTTGTGATTTTTTGACGAAATACGCTTGTTTTCCGGAATCCTTTAGAGAAATTTGCGGGGGTTTTTTTCGCCATCTTTTACAGAAATGAACGTCTTTTTTACGATCTTTTCACTTTGTTTTATTCTATTTTTGTCATATTAACGATTCTTTGGCAAAACTGATGTTTTTCTTCCGATCCTTTCATGAAATTCGAGTGTTTTTCGTGATTTTTTGATAAAATTTACGTGTTCTTTGTGATCTACAGTCGAAATTTGCATTATCTATAGTCAAAATTTGCGTCTTTTTCGCGATCTCGTTGAAATTAGAGCGTTTTTCACGATCTATTGGTGAAATTCGAGTGTTTTATACGATATATTGACGAAATTCAAATACTATTCGTGATCTTTCGATAAAAATTTGCGTGTTTATCGCGATTATTTGACAAAATTCACGCGTTTTTTTTTGTGATTTTTTGACAAAATATGCTTGTTTTTCGGGAACTTTTAAAGAAACTTGCATTTTTTTTTTGCGATCTTTTGGCTGTGTTTTGTTCACTCTTTTTTGATAATAACTATCCTTTAGCAAAACTCATTTATCTCGCAATCCTTTGATGAAATTCGAATGTTTTTCGATAAAATGTGCATGCTTTTTGCGATCTATAAACAAATTTTTCATGATCTATTAATGAAATTAGAGTGTTTTTTACGATCTATTGGCGAAATTAGAGTGATGAAATTAGCAATCCTTTGACAAAATTCACGTTTTATTTTTTCGAGATCCTTTGACAAAATTCGCGCATGTTTTTTGAGATGCTTCGACAAAATTCCTGTGTTTTCCGCGATTTTTTGACGAAATTTGAGCATTTTTCCGGAGATTTGTGTTTTTTCCCTACAGTGTTGAATTCAAGTGGTGGTCCGGGGAGACATCCGCCCCCCCCCCCCCCAAAAAAAAAATTGAGATTTTGGGTTTTCAATTATCAAACAGTGCAATTCCCCCTACCCGGAACTCTATCATGTACCCCGCGGAGCTACAGAAGTCCCTCCCGGAGAAAAGTGTCTGAATTCAACACTGTTTTCCTTTGACTGCGTTTTGTTCATTTTTTGACAAAATAGCAATTTTTTTTAATAAAATTCTTTTTTTTTTCTTTTTTTTTTTTTTTTTTTTTGTAAATGTCTGACACATATATAGCGGATTTTCATAAGCGCTTTCATTCTGCTTTCAGTTTTGCTGTCTATTGGCAGGATTCGCCGAAGAGCGAAATAATTCACCACCGACACGGGAAAGACGCAGAACAGGAAGATATTTAATTTGCAGAAAATATGTACAATACATAAGACAAGGGCGATTCTGGGTAATTTTTTTTTTTTTTTTTTTTTTTTTTTTTGGAAATTCACATCGCATTTTCGGAAATCGGTGGCGGGGGAAAGGGGTTTTTCGGGATCTTCAGATGAAATAAGCGATTTATCTGCGATATTTTAGCAAAATCGGCGATTTATTTCGATTTTTGTCGAAATCGGCAGTTTTCCCGTGACCTTTTGACAAAATCGACGTTCTCCAGTGTTTTTTTTTCTTTTAATAAAATCGGCGTTTTTTCGGCGATTTTTAGACAAAATTTGTATTTTTACGCGATTTTTTTCTCGAAAACGGCGTTTTATTCCCGAGATCTTTTGACAAAATCAGCGTTTTTTCCGTAATCTTTTGCTGAAATCCGCGTTTTTTTTTTTTTTTTTTCAATGATCTTTTGGCAAAATATTTTAAGGCGATCTTTTATCGAAAACGGCGTTTTTTTCAGCGACATTTTAACGAAATCGGCATTATATCTGCAATCTTTAGAAGAAATCGACGTTGTCCTGCGGTCTTCAGACGAAATCAGCGTTTTTTCTGCGATATTTGGTGAAATTGCCGTTTTTTTGCGATCCGCAGAGAAAATTCGCGTTTTTCAGCGATCTTTTGACCAAGTCCGTGGACAAAAACATTGACGAAATCGTCGTTTTTCCGCAAAATATTGACGAAATGTGTGCTTTTTCGGCGATCCTTTCACGAAATTTGCATTTCTCCGCGATTGTTTTTTCCGCGCGCAAAACCGTACAAGTTGGCAGCTATGTGGAACTGATAGCCCAGTTTCTAATTTTCGGAAGAGGATGCGTTAAATTTTCGGAAATTTCGGACGAGAATTACCTCTGACATAAGAAGCGAACTCTCATTAATTGGGAATAAACATATCTCTCATTCGTCTCCCCAACGCGCGCGGTATAAGTCACATGACGTCCCGCTCCGAACTCTGCGATCGGCTGCAATGAAAATGAACGTACGATGACTCGAGGGAAAAACAACTTCAGGTCGTTTGAAGAGCCACGGTGAAACTCCACAAAACATCGCGTGCTTTTCGTGACCGAATGCGCATGTTTTTCGCAATTTTTCGGCGAAATATACGCGTTTTTCGAGATCTTTTGCAATGTTTCTTTGTTTTTTGATGAAATTAACAGCCTAAAAAAAATTTGTTGTTGCTTCCTGGATCGACGGAATCGCGCTAAATTTCGTTTTGGCACTAAGTGCCTTTTGGCGCAGGTTTGGCGCAAAATTGAAAAAAATAGCTGTTTTGTAGCAGTTTGGCGCAGTAAAACGGTTTCGGCGCAGTCTGGCGCAATTGGCGCAGGTCTTACATCCCTGCTTTATTCAATTCTTTCATTGTTTCTAATATCTTTCCCATTTTTTTTTTTTAAATCATTTCATATCACACAATTCCCAGCGAGCTATGTGACAAGAGATTAATTGCATAAGATATTCACTTGATCAACTATAAGAACTTTTTTTTTTTTTCACATGTTTAAATTTTGTATTGGTTAATTTCTTGTTTTCTCAAAAGTTAATTGGCAATGCAAAACATTGTTGTAAAATCCTGTACTGTATTCATGCGCACTTTGGTATATAATGAAATAACTTTGACTTGGAGAGAAAAGATTATGTTTTTTTAAAATGTTAACACTAGATTGACGGCGAGGGGCAGGAATAGATTTCAGTTCGAACTATACATTTCTTTCTAAAATATGTTTAAAAGAAACAAAGATAAAAGGGCTAAGTAAATAACTCAAACAATTTTAAATAAAAATTCTGGTGTTAAATATTTTTTATAAAAAGTTGTGTGAAAATTGCCATCCTAGTGTCAAACTGAACCCTGTCATCAGGTGTCATTAAAGATTTTAATAAATGAAGTTCTATTCTTGTAATATCATCTTTCTGTTTTATTATAGCAGCACATTTATATTGGTATGAAGTTTAAACTGAAGTATTCATGGAACTGTTTACTGTGATGTGAAACATGAATGAATTTGTTTAAAAAGGATGTTGTCTATGATTGAATGGGGAATTTTCCAAGGAATTCATTTTGTGTCTTATCACCCTGTGCCAGCTATGACTGCTAATTAAATACTATACAATTTAGTACTCTTGGTAGATGGTACATCAAGCATTATCCATCATATATTGCATTTTTATTGAGCAGCATTTTACAAAATGCAAATATATATAATTATATATATATGATATGTATGTATATATAGTGGTGCAAACTTATATGGGCCCGTGGGGCATGAGCCCACCCAATAATTTTGAATTCTAGTGTGCCCAATTTTCATTGTTCTATTTATTTTTCTCCTTAGAACAAAAATTATTTTATCAACGACCACGTATTTTAATTCTCTGACTGGTACCCATAAATCCAAAATGACTGGATTGTAAATGTTTAACTTTTTGCTAATTTGTAGTCACATTCATGATATGATGATATTACAATAAATATTAGTGTCTTTATGAGAAAATAATTTTTAAAAAACTGCAACTATCAAAATATGATAGCTTGACATAAAAGTCTCATCTTTATCCAGCTGTCTAACCTTCACGAAAAAACAAACTGTTTGTACCATTTTACCAAAATATCTTTGAGTTTACACAATATTTTTTAAAAGTTGGCATCACTGTGTATATATAATATTAGTGCACAGATAACCAAAAAATACATATTTTCTTTTAAAATTGGATGAGATAAAGTTCTGAATGTTTAAAATGAAATGTTCTTGTATTAAATGATGTGTTTTTTGGTAAAAGTAATTTTTTAAACTATGAGATATGGCTATTTTATTAAGTTATTAATTATAAATTATTAGCATAAATTAAAAATTAGTTTTTTTTTAATATATCAGATAATATTCTAAAAATGAAAGATATAAATATTATTTAGTCAACTCTAAGTTTAACAATAAAAAAATATAGAACTGGACAACATTTATTATGGAAAATAGAAAAAAAGTAAAGGAATTTTATTTGAAATTGAAAAATAATCCAATTTTGAATTCATTAATTAATGAAAATATGGATATTTCTAGCACTAATTTTTAAACAAATGATGATTTAAATGATTCATGTAAATCTACTTTTTTTTACAATACTAAATATACTGTAGGAAAGTTGACATTTCTATACAATTTAAAAAATTCACTGTGCCTAATTAGATTGGACATTACAATTTCTAGTAAAGTCCAAACCACTGCTCACACACAGCAAGCAGCTATGACATTCTGTTAAGGTTTCCAGAAAATTGTGGAAGGGAAAAAATATATATATAATGCTGCAATTTTACAAAATAAAATTTGTAGATTCCTGAAGGAATTTTTAAACAGGCAGAGAATATAATATGCATTAAAATAGAGATTTTTTGTCCATGAACACTAAATATTGCAATCCACTTATGTAATAAAAACATTATTAAATAAATACACAAACAAGCATTTTACTCTGTATCAAACTTCAATTTCTGCTTGTTATTTTAATACCAACAAAATACTGTAATGCTATTTTTTATAAACTTAGTTGGATTCCTGTGAAATATGAAGACTAGAAGTGCTAAACATTCCCACCATTCTTAACCAGATATCATTGAAAAAGACATGCACTGTTCAAAATGCAGACTGTGTCACTGATCATATTTCGTGCAAGCAAAGTTTATATTATGAAAATCCCTTAACTCCACTTTTGTTTTGGGAAAAAAAATTCAATTTTGGAATATAGCAACACATCCTGTATTTTTAATGGAATAAGTGGAATGTAATGTTGGTTTTCTGTACAAAAAATGTCTTTACCACATTAATTCCCCTGAAAGTTTGTTCCAAGATTTCAGGAATAGCCTGTTTGTAACCTATGATTATGACTGCTCATTCTAGACACTGCTCTCTGATATATTTAGAAACTTCCTCACTAAAATAAAAATATCAAAAAGGTTATTCTTGCTGAGTTGCCACCATTTGAATTGACTGTATAATTTCTGCATTTTTTACTTTAGTCACTTCCTGACAAATACATGACTGTAATTTTTTTTCCCTAATTCCTTCAAAATTTATCTTTAATTTAAACATACTTTTTTGATATAATAAAATAACTTTATTCATTTAATTCACAAAAGGAGTTTGAAGTTTTATTGATTTTTAAAATGTTTATTGGGAGAAAAAAAAAATCCATTCATGAAAAGGGAAGTATTTGAGATAAACATTTAAAATTTAAGCTTAATAATCTGTATTCATTTTACTTGTATGCCAAATATTTGGTATTTGGCCAAAATTACTATTTGGTGCATCCCTAATTATGAATACTCGTTTTAAAAGGAAACTAAGATCCTTCTTTGACATAATAAAATCATAATTTCTCTCAACTTTCATTTGATTTTGCAAATAAATCAACACTTTAACTTAAAAATTGCTTTATTTTAAGCAGAATTTTGTGAAACAATATTTCCTTCCCAACTTTAAAAGTAAAAAACATTAAAACAATTGTAAATAATTTAAACTAAAACACATATCAGCAGAAAAAATAATTTAGTTGAATCTTAAGAGAAAAGAATTAACAGAGAAAAGAATTAAAAGAGTAAAATGAAAGCATTTCACAACAAATATGCAATTTGGTTCAGTAAAAACTTTGGATATATTTTAATATACACTTCCTCCGAACAAGCAGATTCTGTTGAGAAATCAATGAATATGCATTCAAAGCCTTCATGTATGCCCATGCATACATAAAACTTTACATTGTAACTTTTAGCATTTTAAATTTAGACAATCACTTTTCCATAATTAGAAAAATATTAATTAGATTGAATTTTAAAAATGCTAAAATTTCGAATATAACTTAAGAAAAATTCAATCACCATGTGATTGATTTATATGAACAGATTTCTCAAATAAATAATAAAAAATTCTCAATTCAATCAAATTATAAACATACTAAACTGCTGAGATGCAGGCAAAAATACCAAGGAAAATGTCAACTATAATTCTACATATATACATACAAGAAAACAAATAAAACTAACAAAAACAAAACAGAATCTGTGTGCAGGAGTACATGTATATTGAAAATGACTATAAATCTATTTATAATTGGTGTAAAAGCTACATAATGAAATGCAATCTTATACAGTACAAAAGATTTATATAAAAACATGGTAAAAACTGACTTATCAGCATACCTTGGTTATAACTTATTAATATGAATCTATGAGATAAAGCTAAACACTGGTTCATAAATAGGTTTTGATCACTAGCATTAATTTTTGGTGAAATTCAACAATAAATTTTAGTATATTTTTTAAAAAACTTACTGATGATTACAGATGCTTGTGGTGATATTTCTCATAAAATCATGTCAATGAAGCTCCATGAAATTCAGACTTACAATATACAACCAAATGATAAATTTAATATATAAATATAATAACTTCTAAATTACATATTTATAACTCTTATAATTCTCACAATGTCTCAATATTTTCTAATGCATTTTTCATATAAAATTACTTTATTTTCAATATTTTATTATGTATCTTATTTTTTCAAAGCCAAATACATCAAAATAACAGCAAGTTTATTTACATATAACCAAAGGTCATCTTCCATAGCTAGTTTAAAAGTCCTCTCTCATTCGGACTATATACATGATCATATCTATAATTAAAAAACTAATAATTGCTTGAGGTACAATGCATGAAGCAATAAATTATTTTCATATCTTAACATTTGTCAAAAATAAACCAATAATGCTGTATGATATTTCAATACATTTCACTGAAGAAAAATACATTTCAGCATTTTTTTTCTATAGATTTTTACATAAATTAATTCAAATTCTGAAATTTAATATATTTCAGTTAAAATGAGAGTTTTGGAAGTGTGCAGCTTAGATAGCTCCTTAAAGTTGAACTGTGAAAACTAAATTGCCATAGTTATATTTTTCAAGAGAAGAAAACTTGAAATTAACATTAAAAAAAACTTATAATCTTCAATAACGAATTGAAAAAATAAATGACATATGTGAGTAGAAAGTAAATGTTTATTCATAGTCACATGAATTAATTCAGTATAACCAAAACCATTTTTGCACAACAAGCACAGTTCAAATTAAATTGGTTCTATCTCCAAAACAAATCAGGAGAAAAGAATACACAAGGTAGAAGAGTGCAGTTAAGACTTGATGGTGCTTTGAATATCTCCAATTTACAACTGTATAATTGCCCACAAACTATGGAATGCATAGTTTTAAATAGATTTTTTAATATATGCTTATCAATATAAATAATTTAGTAGTTTTGCAAACCCATTTTTTCTTTTCCTTTTTTTGTGACCAAAAGCCATTGATACTTTTCAAGCTGTATTTGCCTTTTCTTTCATCAAACGGAAAAATGTGAATGGATAACTGGGTTTATAGGAAATGTACAAGTTACATCACAATTGTCAGCATAGCAGCCATCTCAAATTTTATTTTGTGAAATATGACTATTTTATCACTATTAATCTTATGATTTTTAGACCTTTTTATATGCCTTTGCTGCATTATAAGAAAACAGTATGAATATTTATATGATCATATTTTGCAACTGCCAATAGAGCTGACAGTTTTTCAAAAGTACGGATAGAGAAGATTTATTAAAAAAAAAAAAAAAAAAAACATTCAAATAAACAGAAATTTATAGCAGAATTATTCAGAATTTTCCCAACTTTCTATTGCATGGGAAATAAATTTCAAGTTGTTTTACCAAGTAAAGAATGTTGTCAGACAGTTTGATTAGACATCAATGTTGTTTTCAACATCCTTCAATGATTTTTCTAAAATTAGCATAATTTAAGAAAGAATGATCCCCTCCCCTTCAGAAATTTCAGTGACCATTCATTCCCTATTTTCAGAACTAGTGCTCAACACAGATCAACAACTAAATTAAAAAACAAAACATAAAAAATAACAAATTTACTACTCCTGAGAGAATGGAATCACATAAAATAAATAAAAGCACATATTTTACAGGGAAGCAATAAAACAGCAGTCAAAAATCTGCATTAACAACTGATAACTATTTTTTAAAAAACAACATACTACAAAACAGCCTACAAAATAGGACAGTATTTAGAAATGTCATAATTTATTTATAATCTTGGATTTAAAGCAAATATATGTTATAATTTCTCATTACTATATAAACAACCATCAATGAGCAATATACATCTGGCAGAAAAGTACAAAATATCAAGTATTTTTTCAAAAATATAAATTTTGATACAAAACAAAACAGTTGAACCCTACGGCAGCTCTTCGATTTTCATCATAGAAAATCAATGCCACATTGAATTCAACAACATAATAAATAATACAGTCCAGTTCCACTTGTATTTAAGAAATACTTCAACACTTTTAATGCAACTGTGAAAGTCATAGGCAGAATTATTATTGTTAATAAATGTGTTAAAAAAGTGTAATGTCAAAATAACAGCTGTGGTACTTCCCAGTATCTACTACTGGTTAGTATTAAGATATTAAATATGTATATATAAAAGCACTATCAACACAGATACTAGGATTTTAAGGAAGAATTATCAGTGCCATCTTCATTGGAAGATGATTCAACAGACTGAGAAAAACTTGGCGCTTTTCTTCCAGCCATTCTATCTAATTCAGCAACAGCATCATGTCTTGTAGAGACCCTATCTGATAAAATAAAATAAAAAATATATGTAAATTTGAAGTACTCTTAAATACCAAACATGTCTCACAAATTAAAAAAAAATACAGAAATTAATAATTTTTAAAAATACATGGAAAAAAAAATAGTAAAAACAAGAGTAAGAATTATACTACTCAGTGCCTGCATAAATATTATGCATAAATCTTAAAAATCTTGTAACATGAGTTGCAAACTATACAAAAGATTAATTTGAACATATGATCACAATCCTCTAGTTTGTATACAAACAATTAAAACAGACAATTTGCTGTAGACAAATAGACAATATTATCATCCTATCTATCAAAATAACTGAAAACCAGTGGCAAACAAATGCCCATCAGTTTGTTAAGTTTGCTGATAATCACTTACTTTGAAGAGATGGAAATGTCTAAAAAATATTCATTTTTTTTTAATTTAAAAAGAGAAAAAATACAAATACAACAAATGGAATTCCAATTATCATAGAAAGAAAATTTACTGTTTTTTATATACAGTGATGAAAACAAAAAAGTGAAAAATAAACAAGACAAAAAAAATGCTAAAAGAAATATAGATTTTTATTTATCAATATTTGGCAGTGAATTTCACTACCCATTTTTCTTTGTAAGTAAATAAAATAAAACAGATATATCTGAAATATTGTGCTGTTTTATTTTTTTACCTTTACTGAAATAAACATATCATAAAAAAAGTTATAAACAGTCATGCTTTCTCAATTCAGTAGAATCACCCAGACAATACAATGAATGAAGTAGTATTGATGTAACAAATCATGATACTATTTTTGGTAGCAGATTGTAGGAAATAACTCCTTTTGGCAAGTGCCAGGAGGAAGGGGTAGCTTTCATATTTTTTGGTTTTAAAATTTCAAGTTTTACACAAAACTAATATTACTCAAATTTTAAGAAGCTAAAATGTGACAAACCCAATAAGAGAATATTTGTCGACGCTGAATTTGAATGAAAACTGTGCCAAATTAGTAAGCTATAGCCAAGTAGGCATCATTTATTGTCAAATATGGCGATATTTTGCCAAATATTGCCAAACTTGGCAAGAATTTGAAGCTAATGGATATTAATAATATTTAAGCATTGTGTGGCAATGAACGGTGCAAATAGCTGCCCTTTTGAAACAAGATGATGGATGAAGCTGGCCAACGAACTCGGTTAAGACATTGGTATACAATCTATCTCATCCAAATCAGTTTATAAATACAAGAGTTACATCATTATGAAAATCAGATTGTTTTAAAATGACAGCCACTCTAGAAATTCAAACTGCTATATCTCAGCTATTGTTTAAGATAAAAACAAAACAAAATATGTTTTGGAACCCTTCTATTAAGGCCAAACTCTGAAGAAAAAAATATTTTTCAGTTTTTAATTTACTTACACCACTTTTAAAATTTTTAAAAATTTCAAAAAAGATGGTAGATGAAGCTAGCCAATGAACTCAATCGAGAAATTGGTATGTACTATGCATACAATTAATCTCATCCAAATTAGTTAATAAAACAGCGTTATTGCATGACATAAATTAGACATATATATGTATATATGATGTTGAATTATAGTATTATCTAATGATTCTACATATATGTAATTCAACATTTGGACAGAGGGTGATTTTGGGGTGTGGGGGTTGTCACAATATGACATGCTCTGTTAAGTCTTAATTTTTATTTATTTTTCTAGCTAAAATTTTAGTAATTTGTCAACATGATCGTTAGTTTCAATTTATTAACTTTAACTTGATATATTTCCCATTAATTTTGGTTAATTTTTTCAATTTTTGTCTTCCTGTGGCGGCGATCGTAATTCTAGTTCTTTTAAATGCTTTACGTTTTTCCCAATTTTGACATCACCATGTTGAAGGAGTTCTTTCTCATGTTTTTTCCCGCGCTTTCGTCCGTAGGCGTGATGTACAGACGTCACACTTGTGATGTCACGCTCATTTCTGCTGCCCTCATTCACGTGAAAACTGTGTCAAATTAGTAAGCTATAGCCAAGTTGGCATCCTTTATTGTCAAATATGGTGATATTTTGCAAAATATTGCCAAGAATTTTAAGCTAATGGATATTAATAATATTTAAGCATTGTGCGGCAATGTACAGTGCAAATAGCTGCCCTTTTGAAACAAGATGATGGATGAAACTGGCCAACAAACTCTGTTAAGACATTGGTATACAATCTATCTCATCCAAATCAGTTTATAAATACAAGAGTTACAGCATGATGAAAATCAGATTGTTTTAAAATGACAGCCACTCTAGAAATTGAAACTGCTATATCTCAGCCATTGTTTAAGATAAAAACAAAACAAAATATGTTTTGGAACCCTTCTATTAAGGCCAAACTCTTAAAAAAAGATATTTTTCAGTTTTTAATTTATTTACACCACTTTTTAAATTTTAAAAAATTTCAAAAAAGATGGTAGATGAAGCTAGCCAATGAACTCAATCGTGAAATTGGTATGTACTATGCATACAATTAATCTCATCCAAATTGGTTAATAAAACAGAGTTATTGCATGACATAAATCAGACATATATATATATATATGTGTATATATATGATGTTGAATTATAGTATTATCTAATGATTCTACATATATGTAATTCAACATTTGGACAGAGGGTGATTTTGGGGTGTGGGGGTTGTCACAATATGACATGCTCTTTTAAGTCTTAATTTAATTTTTATTTATTCTTCTAGCTAAAATTTTAGTAATTTGTCAACACAATCGTTAGTTTCTATTTATTAACTTTAATTTGATATATTTCCCATTAATTTTGGTTAATTCTTTCAATTTTTGTCTTCCCGTGGCGGCGATCGTAATTCTAGTTCTTTTAAATTATCGCGCTCTACGTTTTTCCCAATCTTGACATCACCATGTTGAAGGAGTTCTTTCTCATGTTTTTTCCCACGCTTTTGTTTGTAGGCGTGATGTACAGACGTCACGCTCATTTCTGCCGCCCTCATTCGTGGGCGTGTTTTTTTCCTTCTCTTGCTGTTATTCTTCTCACTAATTTTTCCGCCTCGTGATCTCCGATCTGGATTTCTAGTCAGTAGCATTCTGGAGTCCGAGATGGTAGTTTGAGGTTGGTCTTCCTCTCTTTTGAAGGCCGTTTTCCCCTGCCGAAGTTTTCTTTTTTTTTTTTTTTTTACAACTCAAGAATGTCATAATTTTATTTGTTCTCTTAATCAGCCAGTACGAGTGTCTTCCCCTTTTTAATCATCGGAATGTCTTAAAGATGTATTTTTCTGATTCAAGTTCTAGTTGTATTGTGCCGTCATATACTCATCAGCATGTGTTTCTCTGAGTCATTCTTTCTCATTCACGACAATTCAAGGTATGATCTTATTTTATCTAATATTTTTGAAGGAGAAGTGTAACGTTAACAGCGAAATACATTTTTGAACCTGGTGTAACTACAAACTGAACATAACTTCTTTTTTGTGAAGTCACATAGGACTTTATTTTTAGTCTTGCTACGAAGCTCTACTGTGACAGGGGTCATGACCAGTGAAAATGTACCAAAATTATCAGGAAGTACTTTCCTCTGGACAGCTGCTTTTTACTTTTGGTAGCTACCTAATATGAAATAACTTTATCACTTTAATTATCAAAGCAGGAGGGGGGGAAAAAAAGAGTTTGTATAATTTCTTAACACTGAGAACATGGAAGCCTTCTTGCATTTTTGTAAAATATTCATAAAACCATTGTTAATTCAAATCCCGCTCTCCCCTGTGTGTTGCTAAAATACCTGTTAAAATATTTTTGTCTACAGCTGATTTAAATTGTTTTGGGGGAACAGAAAATATGGACAAACAACCCAGAGGATTAATGCTACAATTATAATATTTGATTTCTGGTTATCAAAACTTTTTAAATAAAAAACATATTGAATTTTTTAGAAGTAAAACATTCTTAAAAGTTAAATGAAAAAAGTAACTTTTAAAAGATGATTTTACACAACTAATGCAATTTCAAGATATACAGGACAGCAGCACTCAGTAAAAAGGCATGCCACTAACAAAATAAAATAAAAAGAACAAAGGAAAGGGTAAAAACACAATAGACAAATTACATAAATTAAAATGCATTAAGTTATATCTAAAAATAGTCAAGTTATCTCACTTATAAATGCAACTAAAATTATAGGTACACAAATACATGCTAAAGCGAACAAACACATAAAGGAAACGACACTAAATCTGCATAAAGATGGCATATGGCAAGCAAAGTAGAGATATTTATACTAAGCTGATGCTGACTAGGCTATTAACCTTTTCTTTATAATACTAAACATTACGTTCTGGAACTGTATTCAAAACAGGGATACAACAGTAGTCATATTATTAATAAAATAAAGTTTTGTTCTGTCTGTTTCAACAATAGCTAGCAAAATCTATCATACATACAAGTCTGAATATTGTCCTACATGTTTTTAACTTTTTGCAATTTGTAATACAATTTTCAATGTGATTTTTTTTGACATTTATAAAAGAGGAATTCTTTCATAATGTAGCATATTTTATCTTTCACAAACTCTGAATTTTTAGCAATGTTTAATATGAATTTTTAGTGTGTTCTCACATTTTGCACAAATGTTTTGACACTTGTGAACAAATTCAAATCGCAATGTTTTAGCTCACTACAACTAAATATTATCACCTGCAATTTTTTAATTTTTATTCTTTTCTTGTGATGATTTTTCCACATTAGTAAAAAGAAATCCAGTTTTAAAATTTTAGCTCAGTACAATAAAATCTGCCTTCTTTTCAATAAAGTTTATTTAGAATTTATACAGGGATTAAAACATTTTTTGGGATTTTTTTTTTCTTTTAGTTGTTTTGCATTTTGCAGCAATTTTTCAACATTTGTAAAATTCTACTTTATTTATAATCTCTTCACTACTGAGTATTAATGCAATATCATTAATTATTACTGAATTATTTCTTTTCCCATTTGACTTCAGAACAAGATTTTTATTTTACTTGCGTTAGCTTGAATCTTAGACTTTGAATCATATTATTCTGATATCGAAATTGTAATTATGTTCAAATATCATTAATAAAAAAAGACAAAATGGAAGTCCTCATGTGGCGACCCAGTTACCAAAGAGGGTTAAAGGAAATTTTAGCTGTTTTTTCTGCAATTTTTAAAGTTTTCTTGTGTTTTCCTGTTATTTTTTTCACAGTAATAAGGGGGAATCTAATGTATATCTTTTAGTCAAGTATAATAAATTTTGTTCTCATTTCAAGTAAATTTATTTGAAATACGTGCTTCAATTAAAGTTTTCATTTTTTTTAATGAGGAAACACTAGGTGGATTAACTAATTAATAAAAAAGGAAAGAAATTTCCAAGTTTACATTCAATTATGAAAAAGGTAAAAAATGCCTACCTAAACTATGCTCTCTACTTATCACATCTAAAGCATCTCATATTCTAAAACAAAGTCAAACTTCTTTTCCTACCTCTCAAGAATTATCGGAAAATCTTTAACTCTCAAACTGTCAAGAGGGCTTTACTGCATTTTCATAAAAATGCTTTTAAATATAATCTTAGTTAAAATCTCCTTTCCCTGTTTGTATTTAAAATACACTTCAATCCCATTTATATGATACTAGCAGCCTCCGCCCGCTACGCTGGTCAGTATCTCTAAAATAATCTTGAATCGAACGAAATATATTTAAATAAACAATCTCAATATCGAATCAAATACCCACAATTTTTGTCTGATTTATGTAATCTTACATTGGTCAGTTCAAAGTTCATTTTGACGACAAAATACGTCTAAAATGACTAAATAACTGACAAATTACAAAAGTACTAAAGTAATTAAGACTTTTTTAGTAGGTTTTTTTTATCTTGAATTCCACTTGAATTGCTTCTACCTGAATTTGCTTCTGAGGTATGGTGAAACATGTTATTTTAGACCATCCGATGAATTTCCTAAAGGAAAGATTTATATATATATATATATATATATAGATAGATAGATAGATAGATAGATAAAGATTCAAAATTTCAGGTTTTTACGCCGAAGACATCGCCAAATTAGGAAAATGTGAAGTATCTCACCAAGTACTGGATTTAAAAGAATTTGCTAAGTACCATTCAATTAAGCATGAAAAAATGCACTAAAATATGCACAAAAAAAAAAAAAAAAAAAAAAAAAAAAAAAAATAATTAGTCAAATATTAATAAAAAGTCGAAATAAAAATCGTTTAATGACATTTTAAACACGTGAATCGTATTTAATGTCATTGAATGCGACATTCACGATCCTCCATTATTAGCATCTAATCTGATAGTTTGGCGATAATTTTTTGGTTGACGGGATAACCTAGTAATACCGTTTTTTTATTAGAATGAATGATAAATTAATTGCAAATATTTTTTCATGATAATGATTTTTCTTTCATATTCAAAATATTTCTTTTTTAGGTACTTCTAGGTTATCCCGTCGACCAGAAATTATCGCCGAACTATAAGATTAAATGCCAATAATGGATGATCGTGAATGTCACATTCAATGACATTAAATGCGATTCACGTGTTTAAAATGTCATTAAGGGATTTTTATTTTGACTTTTTATTAATATTTTTATTAATATTCTACTAATCATTTGCTTTTTCGGTATTTAAAATAAAAATTATGTCAACATGTATAATTTGGCTATTAGTTTGGCAATTTGTATATTTTGGCGAAATTGGTCGACGGGATAACCTAGAAGTATCCCTTTTTAGTGATGGTAAAATAATTGCAGATGAAAACGATATAATAGTAAGGCTAAAACACGATTTAATGACTGCTTGGCATATGACTTGGCGGAGACTCGATAAATACGCTAATTCTATCAACCTAAATATCCATATAGAGTGTAAACAAACAATTGGTACCATTTGATTATTCCGTCGATCAATTTCGCCAAATTATACAAATGAATATAATTTTTATTTTAAATAACCAAAGAATTAATAAATTACTAAAATATTAATAGGAAAAGAGATAAAATATCGAATTAAAATTAGTTGACGACGTAACAATTTGCAAAACATATTTAATGTCAAAAGAATGTGACATTTACGACCATCCATTATTGACCATCCATTGATATTTAATTAACCTTATACTTTGGCGACAGTTTTTTGGTCGACGGGAGATCAAGTATTGCCAAATAATGTAATATTGTCAAAAAATGTAAACAAATTATATAAACAATAATATTGCCAATAATATTTAGATGCAGATATCATCTACGGATCACATTGGCACGATTGCAACAAAATTGCGATTTTATGCCTCACGTGGTAATCCAGTAATAGTCGTTTATTTATCAGTAAACTATTTCATTATTTTTCTTTTCTATTTTAAAATCATACAAATTGTTTTGTTCCATAATTACTAATTGAATTAATTAATTTATTATTAATATTATACCAGATTACATTTTCTTGGCAACGGGAAAGAAAAATGGTTATTTTTTATCGGAAAAATTTTAATTGATTCTGTATGAAAAATAATGAAATTTTGAATTATTAAGAAAAATATTTTATTAAATCAATTAAAAATTAGCCTATGTTCACCGGAAATAGTGTAGCTTTCCAACGGTGAAAGAATTTTTCAAATCCGTCAAGTAGTTTCGGAGCCTATTCAATTCAAACAAACAAACAAACAAACAAACAATCAAATCTTTCCTCTTTATAATATTAGTATAGATTACAATTTGAAATATACTTCTGTTTAAAATGTTTTTGCCTACAGCAGATAACAGTTGTTTTAGGAAATAGAAAAATATGGGCAAATCGTTCAGAATATTAAATATCTTTATAGGAACTGTAAATCAAATTATAAAACCCAATTTAAAGTTAATAAGGGGAAAAAAGACATGATATTCACTGCTTAGTAAAAATACATGTTTCTCATAGTTTCTCTATGCTTAATTGTTGTACAAAAATTATGTGGCATGTGAAAAATGAAAACATATAGCTACGAAACAGTTCACGAGGTTTGCATGTATTCATCTGGTTGCAACAGAAAATGATCAATTTACTACTGAAAAACTGAAGACAACAACCTAAAATGTTGATTCAGAGAAGCCAAAGAATAGTTTGCTAAAGATTTTATAGTTATTGGTGGAATTTCTCATCACAGAAATGTTGAACAAGGAAAGTAGAAAAAATATCAAAATTAAGCAGGGCCGTGAAGTTAGAGTTGTGGAGTCGAAACCATTTTTGAGCAAAAGAATTGGAGTCACTAAAAAACAAGCCACTTTGAAGCCAGATTTATTTGTTAGACATTTTAAAGTGAAATTAAACTAATTGTGTGTAATTTTAAATCTGTAAAATGAATTGTTATTTATGGACTATATCGGCTTATCAAATTAAAGATGAGCGATTTATGAGTCGAAACCATTTTTGAGCAAAAGAATTGGGATCACTAAAAAACAAGCCACTTTGAACCCAGATTTATTTGTTAGATATTTTAAAGTGAAATTAAACTAATTGTATGTAATTTTGAATCTATAAAATGAATTGTTTTTTATGGACTATATCAGGCTAATCAAATTAAAGATGAACGATTTACTGTAGATACAAGGGAGGTATAGAGTAAATACAGTACTATCTGTGTACATAGTAGATGAAAACTGTTTTAATTCATAATTGTGTAGATGTTTTACATTTAGTAAATAAGTACTTTTAGTATTTGCAGAGGTACAAAAGACCCAAGATACATTTGTGGAGATACAAAGGCACTTATTTTTGGGGTTTGAGGATGAATGAACGAGCTACAACGGTCTGCAAAAACCCAAGGCCTGGTAAGATAAGGCAATTTTTCAAAAAAGCTGTGTAAGTAGAATTAAGACAATTTATGTTAATGGTCCATATCAGAATTATAAAAAATTCAGCAAGCTGACAAGCCCAATGTAACAAATTTGTTAGAATGAAACTATGCTGATAAAATATGAACAATTTACAATGAGTATGATTAGAGTGAGATTAAATACAAAGGCGCGGCCAAACTTTTTAAGGAACATTTTAAAATTTTGACTTAGGCAGATCTCTTACCGGAAGTAATGTGAAAATTATAAATATGTACTATTTTTGCAAACAAAAGAAGTTGGAACCTGGTATAGCATTGTAACAGAAGCTCCCCCCCCCCCCCTATCAAATTTTTCCGGTCTGTATGGCCAAATGTCAAAAGTTTAAAATACCCTTGATTTTTTTTTTTTTTTTTTTTTTAGAAAAAAATTATACTCAATAGAATTTTTATATTTTATTAATGCCTGTATATTACTCATAATTTAAATGTACCTTACTTTTAGGCATTAGTTTTTTCAATACAAAAAAAAAAAAAAAAAAAAAAAAAAAAAAAAAAAAAAAAAACAAAGAATTTCTTATCTATACTTTCTATTTTTAAATCACAATGTGATGTTTTTATTTTACAACTATTTTGTTATAAAATCTTTACCTTTGGATATCCGTCTAAAAAAAACATGGTTTCCCTTTTTATACAAAAGGCATGCACAATTAGATCCAATTAATATAGAGTCATTACTGTCCTCAAAGTTCAACATTTAAAAAATTATGTTTGAACTTTGAGGACATTAATCACTCTATATTAATTATGTTAAAGCATGAATTTGAATTTCACTCCTAACAAAGAGAGGCTCATTTTGTTCAAAAATATTTAGAAAATGTTAAGATAATACAATTTAATAATTTTCAGTTCAGGACGAAAAGTTACAGTATTTATGTAAATTAATTGCTTTAAAATTGTTAAATAAAATTTAATAGTCTAATATATATATATTTTAAATAATTGATTTTTTTATAGGGGAAAAAAAGCTAAACATCTATTTATCAATTGAAGAAATTGAAATGACTATAATTTTTAGTTGAAGCTTCAAGGTAATCTTGGGGAGAGCTGAATGGGTTTGCTAATCATGATTATTTCAAGTTAATAAATATGCATATCAAGCTGTGGAATTTTCAGAAGAATTTGGATTGCAAAAAAATATCTAGATATTTAATAAAATATTAAATAGGCCAAAGAGTTAAATTTAATTGAAGAAAACATGGCAAAGAGAAAAAAATATTTTGAACATAATGCATCAAATAAGCAAGGAAGGCTTCAAATACAAATGTAAAGGGCATAACGGAAACACTGTCCTTATTTCATGCTACTTTGACTAATACAAGAAGAGCTAAGAAATAAAAATAAAAAGCATCGCATAAAGATTTCAGCCTAAAATAAATAAATATTCTTTGAATAAATGTCCACTTTTTCTACACACATCCATAGGTGGGAAGGTGATGTAATAAAACTAAAAAATAAACAGGGGGTAAACTTCTTACATAATGATGATTCTGTCATTTCTTAAATATTACACCTTCCTGAGAACTTCTATAAAGAATCATCAACATGACTTGCAATTATTAAGAAATATTTTCACATAATACACAAACATAAAATTATATAGTTTTCCACGTATTATCATTTCTCATTAAAAAAATACGAGAAAAGTTTCAAGAAGACAACCCTATAAAAATATGTATACAGTAAGAGTTCAACTAACCAGCATGCTAAGGAAGTGTTGATTGTCGGATACTTGAAAAGTCTGGATAGTTGAGCACTACAAAATCTGTCTAGACAGAAGAGGGAATAGAGTAGGGTGCATTGATGTAACAGTGAAAAAGGAAAATGATTTTTTGGTCTATTTTCTTGTTTGGAAAGCCAATCAAATAACAGTCGAACCCAGTTAAGTGAACCCGGTTTATAACGAACTCCCGGATATAACGACCGAAAATTTTGGTCCCGCCGTTTTCCTATTGTATTTAATGGTATTTTATCCTTTTATATCGAATCTCCGGAATCTTAAGAATCTGTTATAACGAACTTTTCTTCTAGTTGACCATGATTTTTTTTTCCTCTTTTTACTTTTCCGCTGATATGAAAAAAGGTTTGACTCTAATTTTAAAAGAAAAAGCATGCCAGCTAGTAAAATAAGGTTCAAATTAACGATTATTTTTATCAAAGAGTAATGAGACCTGCATTCTTTCTTTTTATGGTAGCCGTTCTGCAGTTGTGATCACGCCTACCCATCAGTTATTTTCCATTAATTTTGTCATTGAAATTCAGTAACGTACTTAAGCAAACTTATTTAACTAATGTATTTCGGAATAATTCGAGGTATGGCAACATTGAAAAGAACATCTTCTTTGAAGCAAGCAATCCTTAAACTATACTCTCGAGTTCACAAACCGATGAAAAAAAGTAAAAAAAAAAAAAAAATAATAATAATAAAAAAATAAAAATTAAACGATTTTTAACGTGCCAATAATTAGTGTTAGTCATCCTGAGCCTGGATAAAGTGTAAAGATTTTAGTATAGTCCGGATCATTCCTTAAATTGTTTGTTTATTTATCCCACAGACTTCTCATAACTCTTATATGAGAAGTCTGTGATTTATCCTAACATTTATCAGAACTAGGGTTGGTCTCGAATGTTTAGATAATCAGCGCTTTACTGTATTTCTATTTGTCTTCCTTTTTAGTTAATTTATATTGTGCCATTTTAATGTAATCAATTTTAGTCAATTCAATTCATTAATGATCACATCTAATAGAATTTACGTTTTTTTTTTCCTTAATACATCATTATTGAACACAGGTAATCATATCAGGTATTGATATCAGGTAATTATATACATATTTTGTAACCTCTAGCATTTTTTAAGGGTTCGGATATAGCGAACAAAAACATCTGTCTCTTGAAGTTCATTCGTTATAACAAGGTTCGACTGTATTAAGTTTGTATTTGATAGTTATTTTTGTTGAAATAAAATAAAAGTGCAGAATATTTTGTGCTGGGATGTAATTTCTAAATTTATTTATTAATCTTTTATAACATAACATTATTTAAAATTAGACAGTACATAAGATTTTTATTTAGAACAAAGATGAATAACAAATACTGCTCAGTAAATTTTAACATGGAAAAAAAAAAAAAAAAAAAAAAAAAACTTAAGAAGTTAAGTAACCAATCAGTGTTCCTGTAGATGTATTTTATAAGCTTTTTTTTAAGGTGAAAAATGCATCCTATCCTTTTTTTAAAAACATCTCCTTTTCACCCTATTAATAAATAAATTTAAAAAAAATTATCTTTCACCCCCCCCTCCCCCTATTTCTTTTCTTTTTTTTTTTTTTTTTTGGAAAAAGCATGTGGACAATTGTAAAATTAAATTCTGTATGATTCACTAGTGTAGTCTCAGTCAAATTTGTCCCATGCAGGCCAAGAACAGGTACAGTAACCCCAGAACTGCACCATAATGATGATTCCTTTCTGCATAGCTCAGAACATGACCAGATGAAAGCTGATAACATCCGACATTTCCAATTACAAAATAGATTTTAAAAAAACTAAACATTTATCAGTTAAGTGGTTCAGATAGTGCACTTAGTTTGGGAGGGATGTTCACCAATTACCTGAAAATTGAACAAATTCAGATAATAAGCAACAGAGATAGCAATTATTTTTTTAAAATAAGAAGTAAAGAAAAAAAGTATCCTTTTTATAGTCTCTAATAATAATATTATTTCTGTTAGTAAGTTAAGCTGTTGAAAAAATGCTTTTCCCGACTAATTCAAATATAGAAAACTTTGATTCAATCTCAGTAACTGGCAACCAGATGGAAGAAAAAGTATAAAAATCCAGCAATAAATAACAACAAAAAAAAGTAATTTATCCAGAAATGTTTTTGTTGTTTTATTTCTAGCTAAGCATAGATGATCGAAATACATTTAATAACATTCTTGCGTGTACAAATATAAAGAATTTTGTTAAATATTTCGTTAAAAATAATGATTTCACACTCTTGAGTTATAATAATAATAATAATAATAATAATAATAATAAATAGCTTGTGATAAATAATTTTTCAGCAATAAAATTTTTTTTATCTGTTTATGGGTATAAGAGAAATAAAGGAATTCTCTCAACTCTTCCAGAGCTGAGCTTTCTTTTTACTTGAATGCTGGATAAAAGAACTTTTACTGTATGTAGAAAAAGAAAATTTTTCAAGTTTTGGATAACTAGAATAGTCCTAATATGAATCACAATTTCATAAAACTTTAAACATAATATAAGAATACAGGTATATATTCTTACATATTATAGAATGTAGTAAGAATATAATAGATAAAACCAGTAAAACTAAAATGCAAATCAGCTACAGCAAGACTGGAAAGTAAAATACAAAAACAAAATTTTTTCAGAGAATAATTAACACAATAGAGAGAATGGCCATGATATAAAAGTTTAAAATTAACAGATTGTGTTCCATTGTCATCTCAATTTTTTACTGCACATTTTTTGCATTTTCTTAGTTAAAAATATTTTATTTAATTTTAAAAAGTTGCATTTCAAATTTTAAATCACTAGCAGATGTTGAAGCAAGCAGTAACCTTAGAAAAAATTCAAGTTCTTTATAGGACTGTTCACATTTCCTTCACATGAAATTTTATTTTAAATTATGTAGGTAATATCAACACATGTTCACATTAAAATACTTTATTCTTAATTTAGACATGATAGAAAAATAAAACAACGAAAATCAAATTAAAATCAACCACACAATTAATGTATATTCGAAATAATGCAAAAACAAGAATTAAGGAGTAAAATTATTTTAATCATTTGCTGGGCCCGACTTAGACACTGGGGGCCCTGGGTCAAACATTATAAGGGGGGGGGGCCCTTCTATCTTAAAGTTTTTTGTAAATTATACTGAAGTGACTAAAACTAAAATTCATACCTATTGTATGTGTATATAAATTTCGTACCAAGTACTATTTACAGCTATATGCATATTAGCAGAAGAAAGATAACTTTAAAAAACTATAGAATTCATTTTTTTTCCGGTTACAGGAATATAAGGATAAATGTGAGGCCTTAAAGGGACAATGAGTATGGAAACAGAGAGGGTAGGAGAAGAAAGACCCTTAAAACTAGGGCATTTTTTATTATTTAACACTGCTTTAACAAAAAACTTATGTCTGTCCTTGGAGGGCCCTCTCAAGCCAGGGGGCCCGGGGCAGTTGCCCCGCATGTCCCTGCCTAAGTCAGGCCCTGATCATTTGCTAAAATGAGCTCATTAGGTAAAAAAAATATATGATGCATATTTATAGTCAAAAGTCTTATAAAATTTTGTTTTATGCAGTCATCTGAACAACAAAAAGGAAAGTAAAACTTTATTAAGCAAAATTAAAAGATAAAACTTACCACCAGGTGCTCTAACTGATGCTAAAGGTCCTCCTATAGGAGATCCTGTTCTCCTATTCAATAAACTATTGAAAAAATTCTGTAAAACACCTTCTCCTCCAACAGTCCCAGGTTTGCCTTCAATCTGAAATATATGACATATATTAAAACTTTGAAATAATGGTGATTTAATTACTTTGATAATATCTATAAAATACAATATTATGAACAATAAAAAAGAACAATAAAATTTTGAAAAATATAAAATTTCAAATACTTACTTTTATGTAGGTTTTGCTTTTAATAATTATTATACTGAGAAACTTATTAAATACAAATGCTTTCATTTGATAATTATTTAAAAGCGATGTATTGGACTAAAAACATGGGTTTATTTACAAAATTTTAATGTATTTCAATTATAGCAAATTTATTTTTATTTATTTATTTTTCAATATTAGGTATTCAGGCTCATAAAACCATGATAGATTTTTTCATACATATAAAAAAATGATGGTGTTGAGAGATCTTTATATCAAATTGTCATAATTAAGATATATTAAAATTTAATAACAAGAAAGATTGCATTAATATGCACACTCAAAAAATTTTAAAACTAGTCGTTGTGGGGCCGCCGTAATACTTACCCATCATGGATATGCATTCTATAAAATATGAAAATAAAACGCATGTAAACTATTAACAGAATGCATCGCAATTCCAAAATAAAATTTAAACGCATATTTAAATAGTTTTAATATACTCAGTAATGTTCTATTAATGAATTTCTGATGAGCCAATTTCTACAAATCACATAAAACGCCAAAATACTCAAGTAGTACCGGATTGCGTAAAAGAAACATCGTTATAACTCCAAAAATATTAATCATATTAACTAACAATTTACTGTGTCGGATTAAACATCTTATTTCCAATTAAAATATATCTGAATTGAAATTTGAATGAAATACAGGGTCGAATGTGGAAGAATGTGAAAAACAGGATTACACATATCTCAGCAACTAATAATCCGATCGACTTCGTTCTTTATGCAAAATTTGTGTTATTTTATTGCCTTTTACGTCCACTCCTTAAAATAAAAAAATTCGAAAATTTTTATATTCCTTTCATCAGAACGAATTTTTCGAGAGTCCGAAAAAAATAGTTCCGGATAATCGAGGTTACTGATATTAAATAGGCTTCGTTGCATTCTTACATACTAAGCACATACAAAATTTCAAGTCTCTATCTCAATTTCTTCGGGAGATAGAGCGGTTACAGACAGACAGACGGCAATTTTTTTTTTCTAAAAATATGTTTTTCGGAATCTTCAGTATCTGAAACGTGTAAATCCGTCAAAATTTTTTTTTCGATTTTCAAAACGATTGCAAGATTTACCCTATACTACGTATGATGGGTAAGTAAAAATTGTTGATGAAACTAGTTATGTATGCAATAAAGGATCAATTAAATTTAACGGCAGAATTTAGTTAGAAAGTATATAAAATATTTCTGAATATTTGATGCAAAAAGATTAATGCAAGATGCGATTTAGTGAGCATACTTTTTCCATGTTAAATGAAAATTATTTTAATGCATCTGAAAATTGCTTGTTAAAAGATTATTTGAATATTCAGAACTTAATGAATTTAAACTTGAATAACAATGAAATAGTTTATTATTTTTTCTTAACTTATAGAATAAGATGCTGAAGTTATTTCATTTTTTGTGGTTTTATCAGCTGGATAAATTTAAGTATGTTTTAAAAATAATCTGTCTGATTAAGAAAGCTTTCACTATAGATTTTGACATTAAAAAAATCATTGTTTCCATGGTTACAATACTTTTCTCTTGTTGCTCCAACATTAACAATCTAAAAGTCAAATTGACAATGTTCAGATTTGGACTTTAATTTTGAATTACTATTTTAATCAATCAAAATGTTGTTCTTGATGATTGTTAAATTTAATTATGTATACACATAAAAGCATATGACAAAATCATTGTTATAAAAGTACATTTGTTTGAGCTAAACTTTTTGAATTAAATCAGTATGAGGGGTAGAAAAAGTTTTTTCTTACAGTATTTATAATGAAAGTGCATTCTTTTTAACCTTTCACAGGGTGCGCAAATTTTCATCACTGGGTGCACTTTGTAAATTGTACAACAGACGAAAAACAATCCATTATTGCTGATTTATTTTAATTTTATAAATAACTAGCAGTTACCCGTGACTTCGTTTACATAACATTTAAAGAAAAAATAATGGATCAACCAAGCAAAAAATTTCGATGATGAAAAGCATGTGTAATTAACTTTTTATAGCGAATTTATGGTAAAAAACCTCTGATTATCCCTATTTGCTAATTTGTTTGCTGGTTAAAA
This sequence comes from Maratus speculifer, assembly GCA_964019185.1. Classification (NCBI taxonomy): domain Eukaryota; kingdom Metazoa; phylum Arthropoda; class Arachnida; order Araneae; family Salticidae; genus Maratus; species Maratus speculifer. Next base: position 67,108,060 of record OZ025295.1, read on the forward strand.
TTTTCCTTTCAGCGATTAATACTAATAGATAGAAACACTCTTGAATTATTTTATTCAGCTCTGTAGTTTTCCAAGTGCCTTTAATACACGAAAGTATCTTTTTAAAATTTAGTTCAAACAAAAATATTTCTTATTACTACCTAAATTACATTTTCAGAAATTATCATCCGAAGACAACCTTATATCCAGTTCTTTGCGGGACCCTGTATATCATTTTATATATATACTACAAACATTTCTTAGTTTACTAAATGCATTTCAAAATAAAAATGCATATTTTATTTAAAAACCATCTTTAAGTAAATTACGTCAATATTCAGTAACCTTTCCGAGATCTTTTGTGTAACCCTGCATATCTAAATTTAACTATTTATACTATTACCATTTATACTCTCCATTTAATATGGATACATTAAGCAAACTTAAAAGCACATATCATAATTCAAAATGCATTTCATCCATGCAACAGTCATTATCCATCATATACAGTACTTTGAATAGAATATATAATATTTGAAATCTTTTGTGTGCCCCTGTAAATGCTTTGCACTTCGTATTATGCATGAAATAACTCACATTAAGCCTCAGCAACGTATATCAATTTGATTATACATGAAATCGTTTTCCATAACTAAAATATTTCGGAAACTGTTCCTTTCTTTAATCTTATGCAATGGAATTCTTCTGTGTAACCCTGTAAATGAATAATAAGTGTCCTTTTCACTACATACTTTACAAAATGCATATTTTAGTGCACTTTGTAAATGCATATAAATTTGAATATGTTTCACAGGGTGTAACATCGTTAAATTAAAACAATTTTCCCCATAATGTCGTAATGTAAGGAAGTTTTCTGACAATCCCTGTAAATTAACTAATCATGGTAGAAACTTTATTTTTAATAGGTATTCGTGCTAGGTAAACGTTAAGAACGTCCAAAAATTTCATGGAAATCGGAGTATATTTACAAAAGTTAGAAAGCGATCAGACAGACAGACAAACCGAAAGCATAATAGCTTTTCAACTTTCTTCGAAAGTGTTAAAAAATCGAGCCAAAAATATATTAATCAGTAGTCTTATTTTCCGCCTTTTCCCCACAAAAAATTTCTTCCATTGATAATTTTGAGTTTTGAATAAAAATACTCATTTGTATGTAACTTATAACTTATTAATTAATATAAGCAAAAAATATTTCTGATTCATTTTAAATATGACGTCATTATTTATCTCGCTCCATTAGCTACTGATACTCATACCCCTTATATTTTTAATGACTGCTATAAAGTACCTGTTTTATTTCAACTATGACGTCACATTTTCATAAGTGAACCATTTTATTAAAAATACAATTCTTTTTCATTCTTTTTACTTTTAATTTATGTCGCCATATTTTACACAAAAATTCCCATTAACTAAACAAATATCCTCGTTAAATATATTATAAAAAATACACCTTTTATTTTTATTTCAAACATGACGTCATATTTATTTTCTTTTAAATTATCTTATTATAGTTTTTCGCGTGGAAGTTTTTTATTAAAAATTCATTGCCGCTGAAAAATTATTATTCCATTTTTTTATTTTGTTGGCAACAGGAAAGGAAAATGGTTAAATTTTATCTGAAAAATGCCTATTGATTTTGTATGAAAAATAATTAAAATTTTGAATTATTAAGGAAAATATTTGAATAAAATAAATAAAAATTAGCCTATGTTCATTCCACTCCTATAATCTATCCATATGCAAAGATTCAAAGACATTAATCCATCCGTTTTGAAGCCAAGTTCATTCCAATTTTTCGGACACACTTTCACATTTATAATATATATAAGGATTTAATGTACAAATATCATATACATTATTTCTGATCACAATTTATGAAAGTTTTCTGCAATACACTTATTTTTTTTTATAATACACTAAAGCAGACGATTAGTTGTGTAAAAAGGTACTTAACTGCTAGAATCACAAAGTATTAAAATTAATAATAAATCATTCATTAGATATAATACATGAGAATATATGCCTACAATGTTCATCAAAGTGTGAAATGTGACAAGAGTAGAGATGGAAATACTCGGAAAAAACCCAGTTTTTTTCGGGGGTTTTCCGAAGGCATATTTTTTCAAAATGGAAAAATTGAAATTTTATTTGTAAAATAATGCATTGAAAATTTTGTAATAGCTCACTCACATACTTTTTATTTTATTTATTTTTATGTCTGACCTCTCAGCAGAAATCTGTTTGAGAAGACTTGAAAGGATCCTTCACATTTTTTTCTACTTTAAAATAAGACTATTCAGAAAATTTCTCTTGAAAATAAACATTTCAGAAAAAAAGTTTAATATTCAAAATGAATCTTTCGCAAATGCAATGATTAAAGAAAAAAAATTTAATGCCATATAGCAGCTGAATCTTATCAAGTTGCATATATGTATGAATAACCTTATTAAAAATGTCTAAATAGGAATCTAAATATAGTAATAATTTCTAATTTATAAATTCTGATTATATTTTATCTATACAAAAACTTCAAAATTTCACAAAAACAGGATTAGATGAAAAAAAATCAAAATATGTAATTAAATGCAACTTCTCTCATTAAAAATAAATTTACATGCAAAATTATTTCAATAACATGCCGATTAATGGAAATTGTAAAATTAAAAATTAAACGTAAAATTTGAAGCATGCATTTAATACTTTCTTCTATCTTTACAAATAGTAAGTATTAAATTCATGAAAAATTTGACTTCCAGTTTTTGATGGATTTATATGTTTTAGAAAGTCCTGAACACAATTTGGTGGTTTTTGGAAAATATCTGTCACTCTGTGAGTCTGTATACAACAAAAATTTTATGGGCACTTTATCTCAAGAACTTGTGCACTTAATTTTACAAAACTTTAGATTCAATTACATCTTGATACAAACTCGAGATGTTTAGTTATTGATGTATATTGTCCAACAGATGGTGCTGATATGCTGCATTATTCATTATTTCCATAAAAGCTCTATCTCAAGAACTAATGTACGGATTTTCATAAAACTTCAGATTAAGTTAATCCTTGATATAACTTGATGCTGATTACATTTTGATGTAAATTTCTCAACAGATGACACTGCTCTGCTGCATTATTCATGATTATCACAATAGCATGGCTCCCAACACATTTTAGTCCTCAAAAAGGGGGAAAGGGGACCATTTTTATTTAAAAAGGGGACTTTGGGGGACCATTTTTGCTTAAAAAGGGGACTTTGGGAGACTAATTTTATTAAAAACGGAAACCAAATAAGGATCATATGTGTGTAAAAATATGTCACAAATTTTCCTAAATAAGAAGTAAATTTTTAAAATTACCCCAGAAAATATGTTAGATGGTTCTCTTTATAAGATTTCATTAAACAATATACATAATTTTATTTAAGCACATTTAAACATCCTACTGAAAAAGCAAATAAAGCATTCAATGTTCTGGCATTCACCTTGATAATTCTCGTTACCAGTAAAAAATAACAGTGATTAGTTAATAAAACAAGTGAGTGGGTAAGTATGATCATAGATCACTCAGAAGGTTTTATTTAGTATTTCTTTCAAAACATTCTAAACTTTAATAAACCAAAATTGTTAATAATTAAATTTGTTAAAAATTAATAATTGTTTATAAAGATTAAATCCTTACACAGATGGGGATGATATAAGGCAGTGAGAATGGAGGTAGAGAGAAAGTGAAGAATAACATTATTCATAACCTGGCCTTTCATTTAAGATATTACATGACATATTGTAGATTAAATTTTTTTAGAATTTATTTCAATTGCATTCCCTGGCGACAGAAAGAGATGAAAATATTTTAACTGTTGAAATATGTTGAGTAGATTTTTTTTTTTCTTAATTTTTTAGAAAATTTATGAAGTGGTAATGAATGCAATTAAACATTAAACCATCTGCTAGAGGTGAAAAAATGAGTTAAGACAGTGGGAAACGTATGCTTAGGCCAACAGTTCTAAAAAGACATGTGAAAAAAAATCAATTTTCTAATTCCCCACCTTACACGCACATGCACATGAAGAAATGCCCCTAATTGTCTGGGGTCAAAATAGACCCTAGCAAGATGTTAGGCTCAATGAGATACCTTCTTTGGTCAACCCTTTAAAATGAGATTTAATCTCGCTGTAGTTTAATTAAGAGTTGAGTTGGAAAATTGCTTAAAATACTTAAGTTAGGAGAAGTAAAAAAGAAACTTGGAAATTTAATCCCACTGCCCCCCCCCCCCCCACACACACACTTCTTAAAATTTTTTGTGTGTTTTAAAAATAGCTGAGATTTTGAAATCGGTAACTTAATTACTTTTCTTAATTCCGTTATTTATTTATTTATTTTTTTTTGGGGGGGGGGGGGCTAAAATTAATATTTGGATTAGTGCCAACTACTACCACTCATAAATAAAAGGGGCCAATAAGTTCATTTTATATAGCCTATAATAACAAATCAGACATAAAATAATGATAATTACTGGAGAAATGCTTAGATTTAAATAACATGTCATACAAAAACATTTCTTTTTCTTTTTAAAAAGCAATATTTGAATAAAATAAAATCTTAATCAATTTTTACAAAAATTACACATTCAGAATTAGTGCAAAAAAATAGGTATACAAGCACAAGATTAAAATCTATAAATGCAGTACATGTAAATATTATGTACCCTCAGGAACAGCCCTTGTCAAATTAATCGGATGTGGCAATCCCGAAACTTTCATCTACCTCATCTTGAAAAATGCTTGATAGAAGCACCACATGTCGAGTAATTTACCCCAAAACTAATCAACAATAATTTATAGCGGCGGGCAAAAATTTCCGGCCAGCATAAAATTTTTTGTTATTTTGAAAGTATACCCATATAAAAAGGAATTTCAAAGTGATACTCATACATTTTATTGACATAGTAGTTAGGAATTTATTTATGGAATAACAAATGAATATCAATAAATACAACTGACAAAATTAATTGCAAAGAAAAACACATGCTTTCAAAAGTTATCAGCTATCTAGGAAAGTTGCCATTATCTCCTGAGATAACACTGATAAACAAATTTTAATGCATTTTCAATTTCTCTGTATACGTTGGGTGTTTCTGATAGATTTCAAGCTGCTGAAAAAGAATATGTTTGTAAAAATTTTCTATTATTATTCCCTCCAATTTTGAGAAATTTCATTAATACATTTTGGAGTATGTACGCATCGTATAGGTATTATAATTATATTATTCTCTTTCATGTATTTGATTCACACAAACATTCCTTTTTCTAATTACAACGATAGAAGATACAGCAAGAGAGTAGAAACAGATGTCCTCCTAATAAATTTTATGTTAGCGACCTTGAACAGACAGCTCAAGCCACCCCCACAGTATTTGACTTTAACGCAAATCCCTGACAGTGGAAACTTATCTTTCGGGGCAAATATACTACTGTTTCTTTGTTCTGTAAGACTTTTTAATTAAATTTTTATTATAATTATCATATCTTCCTTTACAATATGTAAAACATGTCTAGAGGATGCGTTAATGAACCCGATTCTTTTTGCTGTATGTGCAGGGAGCTAACTTTGAAAAAGCATCGATGCGCCTATCATATGTACTTTGGATATAAAGTAGTTGAATGAAATAAGAAATAAGCACCTTGTTCTTGTTATACACAATGTGCTACAACCTTCCGGACGTGGATAAAAGGCACAAAAAAGTGTATGTCCTTTGCTATACCCATGATATGGCGCATGCCGAAGGATCAAATAATTGACTGCTACTAATGTATTACAAAAATTAAAAGATTCTTTGCAAGAAGTAAACATAAAATTAAGTACACGAACTTAGATTCAGCAATGTGACCAGCATTACATAATGATGATTTAAAACTACCGAAACCTCCAGAGAATTTTACATATGATGATGCAGCAGTGGAAATGGAAATCGATGAAACTGAAACTTCCTCTACATCTGATATGAATTATTCTCCTGGCATAAATGAGGAACCACACCTAATAACTCAAAAAGAATTAAATGATTTTGTGAGAGACTTAAATTTATCAAAGAAAAACTCAGAATTACTTGATCAAAATTGCAAGGTTGGAATCTCCTGAAAACAATACAAAGATATCTATTTATCTAGATTGATATAAGAATTATTCAACATTTTTCAAAAGAAAAGATGATTTACGCTACTGTAATGATATAAGTGGCTTAATGTCTGCTTTAAATTGTCAATATAACTCGGAACAATGACCTATAAGAGAGCACCCACAGCTAAGACATTTACAGCTACATTAAGTATGAAATTTCTTATTAATATCATTTCTTTTTACAAAAAAATCTATATTTTTCTGAAACTTTATAAACAATGCATACTTTTAGTGTTTTAAATATTAATTTTAAGCTCTATAAATGTTTATTTAAAATTTTGTCATTATTAAAATACCAAATGATAAATTTCATAAGGTGTGTGTGTTGAATAAATACTACAAAATTGAGATTTTCAGGATTTTGAATATTTTTAAAAATCTGTGGGTGATGGAAACTTTTTAATGGCATATTCTTTCACAGCACCACCTAATATATAAAAGTCACCACATACTTAGTTAGAAACAGAAACCTTGTTTATCAGTGTAATCGGTCTTTTAGTGACAAACAACTCACTCTTTACAAACAATAATTGTTGAGCTTTTATTTTTAAATTTAGATTTTGTTACTTTTGTTGATTAATTAACAAACATGGCCAAAAAAGTATTTTTCCAATAGCAAAAATAAAAAATGATGAATGGCTGGAAATTTTTGCACAAACAAAATTTCGTATACCTTCCCTTTGCACCAAGTGTCTTCAATACTGTATCAAAATGATCACGTGGTTAGGGGTCCTTTGTATATTCCTAACTTTTAGAGGTAATTATGCCTCTTCGCTGAAATATTCTGGAAAACAATTAAAAAAACTAACTGGCCGGAAACTTTCACTGCCATTGTATATCAAATATTAAATTAATATAAATTTTTATTAAACTCCATGCATTAGTTATTGAGATAAAGAGCCCACAAAATTTGTGTCACATACAGACATTTTGTAAAAACATTTTTCATGATCTCCAATTCCTAAAACATGCAAGCCTGTTGAAAACCTGAATTAAAAAATTTCATGAATATAATACTTTTTTCTTGTAAAGATAGAAGGAAAGATCTTTCGCTTTAAACTTTTTTACAGACAGGAACTGAAATTGGACAGTTTTTTAGCCCAATTGTTGCACTGGCCCCGCATAACAGTACATAAAAATTTTAGATTTTTCTTCAATGAAAAGAATAAGTTTAGGCTAAAGAAACATGTTATAATAATTTGGGTGTTTAAATATGTAATGCAGTATTATATTCATTTATAAATTGACATCATTAAAAATTTTTAAAATGGTATGAAAAATAAATAATGAGAATGAAAAATATATTTCTAATTCTTGATTCAGCAGAAAGTTTTCTGTAGAATATACCTTCTTATTTGAAAGAAATTGCATTCCAATAATTAACTAGTCAGATGTGGAAATCCCAAAACTTTTACCTATCTCATATAGTTTAGTAATTCCTGAAAAATGAGGCTTAGCAGTACCACTGATTAGATGGTTTACACTAAAATCTAGTCAGCAACAAATTATGTCAATTTCTAACAGAATCTGAAATTCGATGAGAAACTGCATATTTGTTTCTGAGGCATAACTATTACAAAATATTAAAAAATTCTGCATAAAATCATCACCTTGATGGGTGATGTACACCAAAAACTAATCAGGATCAATTTTAATCAGGTAATAACTGAATCTGAAGTTGATGAAATATATTTGTTCTGGAGATACAACTATTACGATAGCGTGAAAAATGCTGCATAGCAGTGCCACCTGTTGGGTGATTTACAGGAAAAACTAAGCAACATTAATCTATATCAGGGAGTAATAAAATCGGTAGTTTGATGAAATTTCATGTATTAGTTTTTGAGATAAACCTATTGGATATTCATAAATAATGCAGCATGGCAGCAACACCTGTTAAGCAATTTACATCAAAGGATAATCAACACCAAATTATATTGAGTACTAACAGAATCTAAAGTTTTATGAAAATCTGTGCATTAGTTCTTGAGATAGAGCGATTAATGAAATTGTGAATAATGCAGCATAACAGTGTCAATTTTTGAGCGAAATACCGTAAAATGGGGTGAATCGGAACACTTTTCAACTTTAACGTTAAAAAAAAAAGCAATAATTGATTTTTTTATCTTTTTATTTTTCAACTAGAAACTTCAGTCTTGTTGTCTTCTTTACTTTTTAAGCAAAAACGAAACATTTTTATTGTTTATATATATATTATTTATTTTTTTAATGGTGTTTCGATTCATCCCGCAGATAGGGATGAATCTGAACGAATGTTATAATCTTTATTTATTCTGGTTCAAACTTTAATAGGGTTAATAAAAACAGAAAATAATGATAATGGAGGAATAGGAACAAGTAGCTACCATAAAATGGGGTGAATAGGAACAGCGAGGTGAATAGGAACGAAACTTCCCGGTCATACAAATAAATTTATTATAAATATATTTGCTGATATTTCTAGTTGTCGATTTTTTTTTTATACGAAGGTAATAACATAAAGAGTTGGGTTTTGACATGTTTGCACAACTACTGGGGTATATAAAAATTTTTCAAGAGGATCCATAAAAACCTCATTTTTTCATTACCTTCAAAACTTTGTATGTAACTTCAGTATTTTTAGTATTCTAAACCTAAGAGAGGAGATTTTTAATTAACGATAGACCTGTAAACGATATGCTGTATTAAATTCTATTTATTTTTAAACTACATAATGAAAAAATAAAAAATGGCCTGTAAAATCAGAGGATTAAGATTTACGGGGTGAATCGGAACACGTTTTCTCTTATGGTTAATTTTTCTACGCAGTAATAGTTTCATGTAATATATGAAAACATATGTAAGAATAGGTATTGTAACAATATTTTGTTTGTTTTAATTGCTTGAAGAGTTTAAAGGTGCCCAGAAATTACTTGGTTAAACAAAATAGTCAATGCCTAATCCAACAGACATGGAACACACAATAAAAGAATTCAAAAATACCAAATTAGTTAGAAAAACTGCACAGAATTATTTTCTGACATCCACAAAATTACACAAACATCTCAAAATGAAAAACCACTTAAAAAAGAGAGGGATGCAAACAGTACTAAGGGCTGGGGATGTGGGCGTATTAGTAGATCATATTAATACATGCAGCGATTGGGGCTACTCAATAGATTCACTTACCCAATGACTTCTAGTAAAGGATAACACAGAACAGATTTGAATTTGTATTAAATTCTACTTCTGCAATCTAATATAATTTCTTAAAATAAATTTAAATTTTTCTTGATTGCAAAGTTGTTTTTTAATTTTCAAAAAGGCGTATCTTTACTTGTATATGAGAGAAAGGCTTGGTTTCACAGTAACTACGTGTTCCTATTCCTCCCTTATCATTATTACCTGTTTTTATTAACTCTATTAAAGTTTGAATCTGAATAAATAGAGATTATAACATTTGTTCCGATTCACCCCTATCTGCGGGGTGAATCGGAACACTATTAAAAAAGTAAATAATACATATATAATCAGAAAAAAATTTTAGTACTTGCTTAAAAAGTAAAGAACAGAACAAGACCGAAGTTTCTAGTAGAAAAATAAAAAAATCAATTGTTGCTTTTTTTAAACGTTGAAGTTGAAAAGTGTTCCGATTCACCCCATTTTACGGTTCTATCAAACCAAACTTCTATTTTATATACAAATAAAGATATCACTTTTCAAAAATTAGAAAACAACTTTAATCTCAAGAAAAATTAAAATTTATTTTAAGAAATTATATTAGAATTGCAGAAGTAGAATTTAATTCAAATTCAGCCCTTTCTAAGGTATTCATTGGGTAAGTTAATCTATTGAGTAGCCCCAATTGCTGCATGTATTAATACGATCTACTAATACGCTCTCATTCCCAGCCCTTAGTACTGTTTGCACTCCTCTCTTTTTTAATTGGTTTTTTATTTTGAGAGGTTTGTGTAATGTTGTGGATGTCAGAGAATAATTCTGTGCAGTTTCTCTAACTAATTTGCTATTTTTAAATTCTTTTATTGTGTGTTCCATGTCTGTTGGAATAGGTGTTGACTATTTTGTTTAACCAAGTAATTTCTTGGCACCTTTAAACTCTTCAAGTAATTAGAACAAACAAAATATTGTTACAACACATATTCATACATATGTTTTCATATGTTACATTAAACTATTACTGTATAGAAAAATAAACCATGAGAGAAAACGTGTTCCGATTCACCCCGCAAATCTTAATCCTCTGATGTTTCAAGCCGTTTTTCATTTTTTCATTATGTAGTTTAGAAATAAGTAGAATTTAATATAGCATATTCTTTACAGGGCTATCAATCATTGAAAATCCCCTCTCTCAGGTTTAGAATATGAAAAATACTGTAGTTAAATACAAAGTTTTGAAGACGTCGAAAAAAATGAGGTTTTTGAGGATCCTCTTAATATTTTTTTATCTACTCCAATAGTGGTGCCAACATGTCAAAACTGAATTTCCCAACTTTTAATGTTATTACCTTCTTATAAAAAAATGGGCAATTAAAAATATCATCACATATATTTATAATGAATTTATTTGTATGACCGGGAAGTTTTGTTCCTATTCATCCCATTTTACGGTACACAAAAAACTAATCAGCTCTAGTTTACATCAAGGTCTAAGTGAATCTAAAGTTTTGTGCATTAGTTCTTGAGATACAATGCCCACAGAATTTTTGCCACATACAGACATTTTCTAAAAACCATCAAATTGTGTTCAGGACATTCTAAAATGTATAAATCCATCGAAATTTGGAAGTCGAAATTATTTAATGAATTCAATATTTTCGTTTTGTAAAGATAGAAAAAGTAAAAATAAGTGAAAAGACATTTTACTCCAACCATTTTCTTTAATATGATTCAGAGTTGTGAGCTTTAAATTAGTTTTTCTTAGTTTTAATCATCTGCTTCTCCACAATTCAAAGACTCTTTCCATTCAAAAAAGCTTCTTTTTTTTAGGGAGGAGGGGAGGGGGGAGTTGAAGCACTCCAAGGTCTGTTATTGAAGACTGGTCAAGCAGTAGCTTAATATAGTAACTTTCGTGTTCTGCAATTTTTTAATTTTTAAGAATTTTAATGAGATTCTTAAAATTTACCTGTATTTTGTGGCGATTTTTTAACATTTAGACTCATGAAAGAATTTCAGTTACAATGCTTTTTTTATACCCATTATAATGCTTTTTTTTACACCACTTTAATAAATTTTGTCTTCTTGGATTTTTAAGCTTTTAGTGATTTTCAGTTTTTTTATTTTGCGGCAATTTTTTCAGACAGAAAAGGGGATTTGGGGGACCAAAATACAAAAAAGGGGACTAAAGGGGACCTTTTTCTAAAAAGGGGACTTTGGGGGGGGGGGGGGAAGCGGACCATTAGGGAGTCCTGCAATAGCAATCTCAAGAACTAAAGGACGATTTTTCATGAAACTGCAGATTCAGTTAGTTCCTGATATATATCAATGTTGTTTAGTTTTTGGTGTGAATTGCCCAATAGGTGGCACTACTATGCTGCATTTTTCATGATTTCACTGTAGCTGATTAATTGAATGTTTTTTCAGGATGTTAAATCTAAAACTGACCTCCTCTTCTCTCCATAACTAAGAGTAATGTTACAAAATATGGGCAGTTTGCATTAGATAAGTACAACCACAATGAAAAAAAATCCATATTTTATTACAACTAACTATGTTCCAAATTACCCTTTCCTTCTTGATTAAACATTGAATTTTAGTAGTTGTCTGAAGAATAGTAGAATTTTATCTCTGTGTGTAAATGCTTTTGTTCATTCCTCACATTTTCTATTCTCTTAGAAATATGAAATTACCATATGGAAACACTGAATAGGGTTTCTTACTCAAAAATGCGATGCAAGATTTTGGAATAAAAGAAATTTTACGTTTAATTAAACTTTTAAAAAAATATTTTCCTGGTTTCAGTGAGTAAAAATCTAACAGTCAATAAATCCTATGCTGTTTTTTAGTCGCAGATCTGAGTAAGCTAAACTAAAATTTAGTTTTGTTTGAATTTAGATTATAAAACTAAATTGAAATTTTTTGAGATGATAATAGAAGGCTATACCAAAACTAAACATATTTTTTAAAGGAAATAAAATTATAATTATAAGAAAAAAAATGTAATATTGTAAAAATATACACTTTTTAAACAATGGAAGATTTGAATACTGATATTAATAATAATGACAAAACTGCAATAATTTGTTACTTAAACTAGTATTATTTATTTAAAAGCAATACTTATGTAAATGGGATGTATAATTCATTTCATTTCAAACTGCAGAGATATTGGCTCAGGTTTTTACATTAGGTCAATTGTTAATTAAACATGTAACTGAAAAATCATTTCAACAGAGACATGCCATCACAGAGACATTATATAACAAAAAATAGTGTTAAATAAAACCTGAATGTTACTATGAAAATTCTGAGAATGGGAAAAAAATTAACTTTTAAGAGCAGGCTTTGCTTCTTTTTATTTTTATTTTGTAATATAGTCATAAAATGAAAAAAAAATGTTTATTAATATTATCTAAGAAAATACAATTTATTTCAGAGAAACAATTACAAAAAATCAACTTTTCCGTGATCTTTTGATGAAAACAGCAGTTTTTTTTTTTTTTTTTTTCAATGATCTTTTGACAAAATATTTGTAAACGATCTTTTATTGAAAACTGCATTTTTTCCTGTGATCTTTTAACGAAATCGGTGTTCCACAATCTTTAGACGAAATCGACGTTTTCTCGCGGTCTTCAGGCGAAATTAGCATTTTATCTGCGATATTTGATGAAATTGACATTATAACTGCGACCCACACAGGAAATTAGAGTATTTTTGCGATCTTTTGACAAAGTTTGTTGACAAAATTGTCGTTTTCCCTCAAAATATTGACAAAATGTGTGCTTTTTCAGCAATTCTTTCGCGAAATTTGCATTTCTCCATGATTGTTTTTTCTATGCGCAAAAACATACAAATTGGCAACTATGCAGAACTGATAACCCAATTACAAATTTTCAGAAGGGGATGCCTTAAATTTTTGGAAATTTTGGATAAGAATCACCCCTGAATTCACTGTTATAACCAAAATTGAGGATGATGAATAGTATTATGAAGAAGAAATCAAAGTTGTATATCTAGCTGTGAAGGAATTAAAAGTGTTATTACTTTTTGAAATTAGAAGCTTAGAGGTGTGTCTGGATTATTTTTTTCATTTTTTCTTTCACTCATGGCCGTGAAAAGTAAATCACTTTGGTGGCTATTAGTATGATCCCAACCAATCACTGCTGTGCTTCTGATGAATGACATACACACAAAAAAAAAAAAAAAAAATGCACGTGTGCATTTTACAATCGCATTTTTTTTTTTGAACAATATCGCTTGTATGCAAACCGCAATACAATTTAAGGAATTTCTAAGGAGTATTTTGCTTACCTAAGTAGTTTTAAGTACTACTTGGGAACGTTTTCATTTCTAAGTAGTTTCTAAGGAGTCTGTACGAACCCTGTTCATATACTTTTCAATGGTACCAGAGTTTCCCCCAGAGGGTTTCAGGGGGGTGCTCCGCCCCTCCTGCCCTTTAGTTTAAAAAATAGCACCCCTCTAGTCATTCATTAAAAAAAACAGCGCCCTTCTTGCCCACATTTGAAAAAACACAGCGCTCCAGCGATGATCCAAAACAATCGGCAACAGAACGCAAAAAATAGCCTCAACCGCGTAATTTTGTCAAAAAATCGCTAAAAAAATGGCAAGTTTTGTAAAAAACCGCAAAATAACGACTAATTTCGTCACAAAATTTCACGAAACGGCAGATTTCTTCAAAAGATTGTGGAAAAACGACACATTTTGCAATAAAACGGAAAATTTTGTCAAATGAGTCTCAAAAAACGGCAACTTTCGTCCAAAAACTGAAATAAAACGGAAAATTCTGTGGAAAGTTCCGTTTTTACGCGATATTTTCACAAGATTTATAGTTTTTCGCGATTTTTTTGTAGCAAAATATGACGTTTTTTGCGATCTTTTAGCAAAAACTGCTGTTTATGCGATCTTTTAATAAAATTTGCCGATTTTTCGGGATTTTTTTAAACAAAATTTACCTTTTTTTTCTTTTTTTCAATATTTTGATGAAATTTCTGTTTTTTCACGACTTTTTGAACCACTAAATTCTAGATTCAACTCTATAAAAGTGCCCTTAAAAATGAAAAAGTGCCCTGAAAAGTGTAAAAAGTGCCCTTTTCAGAACAGTAGCGCCCTGTCCTTTTTTAAACCTGGGGGAAACTCTGATGGTACAGTAATGAAAATGGCACAGACACTGCTATCATGCTGATACCTTTCAGCAGAATAGTTTCAAACTGAAGAAGAAACTGTCAGCCATAACCAAAATCATACACAAAAAATTTGTTTCAATTCTGTGCATAACTGTATGAGCTTTTTGGTGGTACAATAATGATAATGGCTCAAAAAGTTTTGTTACAGCACCCTTTTTTGGCAGATTTTTTTACAAATCCAGTAAGGATATGCTTGCCATAGCCAAAAACATACACAAAAAATTTTATTCAATTCTACGCTTTACGATTCAATACTTTCAATGGTACAATATCGAAAATGTCATAGACATCATTATTAAAGTAGAACATTTCCAAATTGAAGGAAAACCTGCTGCCATAATTCAAAAACATATAAAAAATTTAGTACAATTCTATACATAGTTTTATGCCTTTTTCAATAGTACAATTATGAAAATGGCACAGATTTGCTATTAAAGCGTTCCCTCCTGGTGGAATACTTGCAAATTAAAGGAGCCTGTTAGCCATAGCCAAAACCAAACAAAAAATTTATTTCAATTCTATGGATAATTTTGTGCACTCTTGCAAATTAAAGGAGCCTGTTAGCCATAGCCAAAACCAAACAAAAAATTTATTTCAATTCCATGGATAATTTTGTGCACTCTTGCAAATTAAAGGAGCCTGTTAGCCATAGCCAAAACCAAACAAAAAATTTATTTCAATTCTATGGATAATTTTGTGCACTTTTCGAAGGTACAATAATGGAAATGGCACAGACATATCAAAGTTACAGCATCCCCTTCTTGCAGAATATTTCCAAATAGAAAGAGGACACGCTCGCTACAGCCGAAAACATATACAAAATATTTGGTTCAATTATATATATAACTTCATACACTTTTCAATGGTACAATAACGAAAATGGCACAAAAATCATTACTACAGTGCCTCCTTCAAACGGAATATTTCCAAAATGAAGGAGGACCTGCTTGCCACAGCCAAAAACATATACAAAAAATTTTATTTAATTTTTGCATAACTTCATACACTTTCCGATACTTCAATGGTGACACATGGACAGATAACATACTGACATTTTCTATGAATATCTCTTTTGGGATCTCTGATCCCTAAAATATGTAAAATCATCAAAAACTGGAAGAAAAAAAAATCTCAATCACTATACTTTCTTCAACTGAAGATAGAAAAAAGTAAAACCAAACAACCACATCATTACAAAAGCATATGCTATCAATTGAAACAAAAAAAATTTAAAAGAATATTAAAAGCTACACAATACTTTTGCAGTCAGAGGTAATAAGTTAGAGCTATTATCAATCTGCTAAATTCCTACTTCATAGAATTTAAAATAAACTGGAATTTATACTCTAAGCCAGCTTTCAAGGCTAATATTGATTGATAGGTTTCATGCAGATACCGAGTAGGGATATTTTGAAAGATTTTGTTTAATTCTTTATGCCCCATCTATACTATAAAATACTAATAAAATAACTTGTTATAAAATTCATTTAATACATTGATTAGTCGCAATACATTTCAGAATGAACTATAGATACTTTATTTTATCCTATTCCAAAAGCATTACTGGTTGCAAACAGAAATATTTAAAAAAATGAACTTTTTCATTTGTTTCAACTTTTGACATTGAAAGATTGTGGGTGAAAAGTTTTAATGAATTATTCCTATATTTATTTCTATTGTAAGATCATTATACAATAGAGTCTTGCTATTCTGAACTAATAGAGACCGAACACTGTCTGGTTTAACTGAAATTTGTAATAGGCAAATTTCATTAATAATATTCAAAGCACTGACTTGTTAGGGTGCAAATTAAGTGCAGGAACATCTGCTCTATACAACGCTGGTCATCTTGTGGTAGGTTCTGTTATTTCTAATAACTTAATTTAAAGTTCATTGTTAATATATAACAGACTCTTCAAATAAAAACTACAACTGTAATATCACAGCAATAAATAGGCTTTTTCTCCACACGCAAATCTTAGTCAACAATGACAAAAGACAAATTATCAGGTTGAGTCTAAAGTTTTGACCCTTTTTTTATTTTAATGTTGACAACAAATATTTACAAAAATAAAAAACATTAGTGAGGATAGTAATCACCATTTAAGTTCGACAATCTTCTGCCAACGTTTTGGCAGTTTTTCAATGCCTTCCTTGAAAAACTCTGGGCTACGTGAGTCGAGAAAGAGGTCAACCTCTTTTTTGACCTCTTCTGAAGAATTGAAAATTTCACCGCTAAGGTGCAGTTGCAGATGCGAAAACAGATAGTAGTCGGAAGGTGCCATGTCCGGACTATATGGAGAATGTGGCATTAAGTCCCATTCCAGCTTGTATAAGTTCCAATTCGTCCACGCACTGACGTATGGCCTGGCATTATCCTGGTGAAACATAACCACCTTGTGTCGGAACTCCTTACTTCGCTTTTCCCTAATTGCTGCGTCCACTTTATGCAGCATGCTGCTGTAAGACTCACTGTCGATGGTCTGGCCACTTTTTAAGTACTCCTTGTAGATAATACCGCGACTATTCCAGAAAACACAGAGGAGGATTTTTTTATAGGTCAATGTGCGCCTGGTTATGGTCCTGACCGGTACACCTGGTTCAGACCATCCTCCTTTTCGACTGGTGTTGTCGTAATAAGCCCATTTTTCATCACACGTAACAATCCGGTTCAAAAAATCACCCTTTCGGTGATATTCGAGCAAGTTTACACAGGTCCGTTTTCGTTTTTCTTTGTCATTTTGTGTCAGATCGTGCGGCACCCATCGATTGAATTTGTATTTCAAACCAATGTTTTTTAATGCTCGAATTATGGTTGCTTGAGAAACATTGAAGTGAGATGCAAGTTCCCGTGATGTAGCATTTTGATCTTCATCGATGGATTTCCGCAATTCGGTCTCATCAATCACAGTAGGTCGACCAGCACGTGATTCATCTTCGATGTCGAAATTCTTAATCTTAAAATTTTGATACCATCGTTTGACTGTACTAAGTGATACAATATCCTCACCTAAACGTGCACACATGTTACGGTGACATTCTGTCACTCCGGTGTTGCTACAGAACTCGTAGTAAATGATGGTTCGAAGCTGGATACGTGATAGTTCCATTTTCGAGGCTTCGTGGAGGCTACAGATGATATTTTTTAAAAACAATAAATACACAGTGTTGTAGCACACGTCTTCGTCTTTCGAAACCAGAAAACCGTATGTAAAAATGTCACTTAATTTGCGAACGCCAGCTGATTTAGTAGCACTATTCTGCGAAAGGGTCAAAACTTTAGACTCAAGGTAATATTTAGTTAATTCAATGCTCTTCATCAGAAAAAAAAAAAAAAAAAAAATCACTGAAATTCATCCTTTAGGCACTCAGTAATTAAGATACAAAATTATGGATCTAAAACTATAAACGCCCTTAAAACATAATTTGATAACTTCAGTAGACTTTCTGAAATCCACACAGTTTGGGACCAGACGTTATATTTTAGAATTTTTTGATGATTGCTTTGTTTTGTTTACATTTTTTTAAAACAGTAATTTTAATGCAATTAATGATGCAATTGAGATTACTATAATGAAGATTACAATTTAGTAAAAATAAAATAATTAAGAAAAGTAATAAACTAAAATAATAAAAGTAAAACTCAAATAATCAATAATGTATAGTTAAATATTCTTAATAAAGATGTGATGCATTTTTCTTAAATTATTCAACGAAACTTGCCTCATAAAAGTACATTACTAATCCACATCAAAACCATAAAATAAGGAAGTTTTATTTCAGATTTAGCCAAACTTAATAACCAAAAAAGTTTCATTAATGCATAAATATATTTGGCAAGAAGATTACCAATGATATCAATTTTGAATTTTTTCAGAAATAAATTTATTCTTCTTTCATGAAAAAACAAATTCAGTAATACAGTAGACTCCCTCAAATCCGCACAGCTTGGGACCAGAGGTTTTGCGGATTTCTGGTCATTATTTTGTTTACATTTTTTCATCTGTAATTTAAATGTAATTAACAATGAATTCGAAACTACTATAAAGGTTTACAATATAATAAAATATTAAAATAAGTAATAAACTAAAATAATAAAAATTTAGACAGTTTTTAACATGATTAAAATATTAAAAGCAAAAGTCAAGTTAATAAATAATGTATGATTAAATATTTATTATAATGATAAGATGCATTTTCCATATGAAATTTTCTTTATAAAGATACATTATTAATTCACATCAAAATCATAAAATAAGGAAGTTTTATTTCAGGTTTAGCCAGACTTAATAACCAAAAAAGTTTAATTAATACATAAATATATTTGATAACAAGATAGTGATTACAAGGGATAACAACAATATCTTTAATTTTTTAAGAAATAAATGTATTCTTTCTCCATGAAAACACATGAATTCAGTAATATAAATGAAAATTACAAATTAAATACATATGGAATTCATATAAAATTATAAAAGTAAAATTTTGTCCCTACATATGAATTGGTAGATCATTGTTTACATCTGTAAATTATGTGCGGATTTTAGAGAGTTGCAGATTTAAGGGAGTCTACTGTATTAACAAAAATTACAAATTAAAATGTATATTGTAATCAGTCTTTGTAAGATTTTCTGTTTTTACACTGTTTGGTTGCTTTAACCACAAAAATACCTTTTTTGGAGAGGCCTGCATTCCTGGGGATCCAGAAATTCTTCGTTCTGCAGTTTTCTGAACTCCTGGAGGTGCTCTCATCGGTGTTTCTTGCTAAAAATAAAAACAAATATTTCTTTTCACAAAAGTTTATATTTTGACACAGCAAAACTTTTTTAAGGAACACTATTACATAGTGGACTATTTCTTAAGTCTCAGCTCTGTCAAACATGAAGTATAAAGCATTTAAACTCTTGAATAAAGGATCATCAATTTAAGGGGCAGTAACAATTGTCATAAAGTTGCATATAAAAGTAGCTAGAATTACAGCTTTGCTTATACTCTTGTAGCACTTTATATATACATGTAACATTGCAGGGTTCCCAGCAAAACATAATTGACAAATTCCTTGACTTTGCATGACCAAATATAAAAAAATTCAGTGACTTTCCCTGATAAAATTTCAAAACATTCTTTGGTCAAATGAATAAAACTTGCTACTTATACATGAAATTTTTTTGTTGAAAACAGTGATTTTTTTTTTCTTTAATCATTTTTCAAATTTATCTTTTTTATGATTGTTTATGAATTCTGTGATTTTTATCCCTGAAATAATTTGATGAATTTTGTGTCATTTTTCATTTTTTTTCTAAGATTTTCCCATGACTTTTTAGAAGATATTTGTTACTTCCTTGATTTTCTCTATTTTATTTGGAATTTCCCAGACTTTCCATGACTACTTTGAAATTCCCTGACTTTCAATGGTGCTGGGAATCTATAATTGTTTATTAATTAAAGCATAGATAAAAATATTATAGTTATAAAATATTCATTTCTATTTGGAGAGGAGAATGCGAGATATCTATATTCTGAACAAACAAACTCTATTATAAATAGTCTTTGGAAGAAAAAAATATATGAACAGTAAAATTTATCTAATGATTCTGAAAGTGTTCCAGAAAAGCATATCTTTTTAAACAATCGTTATAGAAATATTTAAGGTTGGATTAAAAAATAATTATAATTCCATATAGGTACTACATTCTATTAATATTTAGTAGTGCTTTTAAATAACAATGAAAATTAATTTATTTGTAATAATTAACTAATAATTATATTTTTTAATTATTACAAAAAAAATATAGCAGCACCATAAAATTTCTGTAACAGATATTTTCTGAACATCCTTAAAAGTGTAAACTCATAAAAATAGATATTTAAGAATAAGCATCTCTTCTTATGTGTATAAAAGAAAGGAAAAATGTAATTAAATATTAATAAAACTTACTGAACCAACAGGTCGTCCAGCTGTGGCAGGAACTTGCTGATTGATAAGACTTTGAAGCCGGCATAAAAATGACTGGTCATCTTCAGCAACTATTTCAGCTTCTCTTTGTAATGGCTAAAAATATAAAAAGTGAGAAATTGAAAAAAGTTATGTGAAAAAGAAAATGGCAAAATTAAATTTTACAAAAAAAAAAAAAAAAAAAAAAAATCAAAAATCAAAAATTTTAAATAATTTCCAGAAAGCTATATTTATGTTTTAAAACGTCAAAAGATTATTATAGCTTTATAAAATAAATATCAGTGCATGAAATGCAGAAGCAACTTGTTTGAAATTTAGACTACTTGCTATATAAATAAGAAAAAATCTAATATATATCAATAAGCCACATAAAAAATTTTCCATTGATCATTGTTTTATTTTCATGATTAACTATTTATGATATTTAGCAAGAAATCATACTTTTCAGACTGAATTATGCCAAGTCTTCTATAAAAAAGTATATATTTTGTATGTATATATATACAGGGTGTCCCTAAACAAATGGTATATACGCTAGGGGGTGATAGAACACATCAAGACGAGTAATAGTAAATAGGAAACCAAGGGTCCCAAACGTTTTCCAAAAGAGATAGCCGCCATTAAAGTTTGGGGTCCAAAATTTCAAATACACATAAAAAACGGAAAAATTGGTCGATTGATTTGCGGTTTTCACTAAAACTATTCTTTATGACGGTATTTTCTTGAAAATAAATTATAAAGATGAATTTCGAAAAATGCCGATAGAAGGCGCTTCAAACTTCGGATTAACGAACAACCATTTTTTGCCGTGATTTTTTGCATCTCATTAAATGGTTTCGTAAGCTTAGACTTAAATTTTGAGCTCAAAATTTGAAAGTGGGAGAGGTTAAGTAGCACAAACTTAACTGTGTACAGAGGGTTTAAATTTCAAATGATTATAAAAAACAGAAAAATTGGTTGATTGATTTGCGGTTTTCACTAAAATTATTCTTTATATCATATATTATTCTTTATATCAAGTATTTTATTGAAAATGAATTATAAAGATAAATTTCAAAAAATGACGATAGAGGGCGCTTTAGACTTTGGATTAACGAAATAAAACATCCTTATGTTATTTTTTGCGGTTATTTTTTGCATCTCATTAAATGGTTTCATAGGCTTAGATTTAAACTTAAATTTTGAGCTCAAAATCTGAATAGTTGGGAGTGGTTAAGTAGCACAAACTGAACTGTGTTCAGAGGGTTTTAATTTAAAACGAAACGGAAAACTATAAAAAAAAAAAAAAACGGAAAAATTAGTCGATTCGTTTGAGATTTTTGCTAAAACTACTCTTTAAATCAGTGTTTTCTTGAAAATAAATTTTAAAGATAAATTTCACAAAATGCCGATAGAGGGCGCCTTAGACATTGGAGTAGCATACAACTATTTTTAACTGTTATTTTTTTAAAATCTCATTAAATCCTTTCAAATGCTTAGATTTAAATTTTGAGATCAAATTCTGAGTCGTTGCGAGTGTTTAAGAGCGCAAAAGTGAACTGTGTTCGAGAGGGGGGGGGGGATAAATTCAATTCCTGAACACACTTCAGTTTGCGCTTCTTAACCCCTCCCAACGATTCAGAATTTGGGTTCAAACTTTAAGTTTAAATCTAAGATTTCAAAAACATTTAACAAGTTTTGGAAAGCATTTAATTAGATACAAAAAATAACGGTTAAAATTTGTTGTTGGTTACTCTGTAGTTTAAGGTGCCCTCTAACGGAATTTTTTGAAATTTATCTTTAAAATTCATTTTCAAGAAGATACTGGATTAAACAATAGTTTTATTTTAAACCGGAAACGAATCGACCAATTTTTCCGTTTTTTATTATCATTTGAAAATTGAACCCTCTGAACACAGTTCAGTTTGTGCTACTTAACCACTCCCAACTATTCAGATTTTGAGCTCAAATTTTAAGTTTACGAAAACATTTAATCACATGCAAAAAATAACGTAAAAAGTAGTTGTTCGTTACTCCAAAGTTTAAAGCACCCTCTATTGGCATTTTTTGAAATTTATCTTTACAACTTATTCTAAAGAAAATACTGACACAAAGAGTAGTTTTAGTGAAAACCGCAAATCAATCGACAAATTTTTCCGTTTTTTATAATCATTTGAAATTTCAACCCTCTGAACACAGTTAAGTTTGTGCTACTTAACCGCTTCCAACTATTCAGATTTTGAGCTCAAAATTTAAGTTTAAGTCTAAGCATATGAAAACATTTAATGAGATGGAAAAAATCACGGCAAAAAATAGTTTTTCATTACTTCAAAGTCTAAAGCGCCCTCTATCGGCATTTTTTGAAATTTATCTTTATAATTTATTTTCAAGAAAATACCAGCATAAAGAATAATTTTAGTGAAAACCGCAAATCAATCGACCAATTTTTCCATTTTTTATGTGTATTTGAAATTTTGGACCCCAAACTTTAATGGCGGCTATCTCTTTTGGAAAACATTTGGGGCCCTTGGTTTCCTATTTACTATTACTCGTCTTGATGTGTTCTATCACCCCCTAGTGTATGTACCATTTGTTTAGGGACACCCTGTATATATAATGCTAATGTACATGGCACAGAAATCGCGATTGTTTTTGTTTAATGACAACGTCTAAACAAAACACACCTCATTGATTTTTGTAAAAGTTTTTTGGCAGGATTTGAGCAGAGGAGGTAAATCTGGTATGTTTACATTTCACAGTTTTGCGTTTCTCTCTTTCGCTGCAGTTAAGGGACTTCACAATATCATTAGAAACGCCTGTAAAAAATCTCAGCGAATGCTTGAAAGTGAAGAAGCTGCATTAAGAAGAGAAAATCAAAACAGATTGGATCGAGAACAGCATCAATCACAGAGCATAAACAATCGCCAAAATAAACTTAATATCAGGCAATAATATAATTAATAACGCATTAATAGCCATAGCAATGTAAACACATTGCTTCTGAAATTCTTCAAATTACTATGTTTAGGGGCGTGCAAAGAGAAACGGCACCCAGAACAAAGGTTGAATTTAGATCCCCCCACCCCAGACTTTTCTTGCAATAGACCAAAAATTGGCATTGGTAGTATAAATTTGGTGCCCCCCAAGTTTCCGTGCCCGGGGAAACTGCTCCCTCCCCCCCCCTCACACGTCGCTGACTATGTTACAAAAACGTTCAACCTAAAGAACATCTCTCACCTTTTTGTTCTTTAACAGAAAGTGTCATACTTTTGGTACTAACAAGGTTTGTTCGATAAATTGACATGTGAAAAATATCGTGCCAATGTGGTGTGTGTATGACATCTGTGCCACATAAATATTATTCAGTTTTTTTTTTTAAGTCCACTCCAGGGTTACATTTTCTAATGAGAGTTCTGGCACAGTTTTTGTCCAGGCAACACCAGATGAGTCAGCTAGTATATCATACAAATACATTTTTTGTTCTATGACATCTTTGGCCATCTTTTCATTTTTTCTTTAGAATTTAGTCAAACCAGTGAATCAAAATTTTGCTTTCTCAGTTCACTGTAAAATGTCACCTCTTTCACATCTTTTGATCTCGATATTTCCCTCCAATGGCAGCTATTGTGAGGAAACTTGCATTATTTTGATGGCAGCATTTTTCGGCACTGTACATACTTGTTTATGCTTACCATACCTACATCTAGTGCTGATGATAGGAAAAAAAAAAAAAAGTCATGCAGTGGGAATTTTTTTAAAAAAGGGCAGACTTGTACTTTGTTCAAAAAAGAAAAAAAATTACTTTGAACTGTCTTTTTAAATTTCCTTTGAATGTGATATTTTCCTGAAATCAATTGAATTTTGCAATCTCGGCAAACATGTATGATCATATAATTGGGATAATTTTTGATAATATATACAGGTTTTTAACTCATAAAGAAATATGCATTATAGATATTGAAAAAAATATGAGAAGATAAGAAATACAAAATTATTTGAATAAAATCTAAATTTTTCTGCTGTAAGACATTCATCATTGTGTGTTTCGATTGGGTTGCCCCCTTTCCCCTATAGTTCACTCTAATGTGATTTTCATGCATAATCGTGAACTGTAATACTGTCACTTTTACTCATCATGACAAAGCAGAGTCAGGCCTAAAAAAGCAGCATTGACTTTCAACTGCGGTGTTTCACAAGATCATTTGAGCAAAAATCATTTTTCTTAGAGCGAACCATACTGCTTACTAGAGAGTTCACACTCTGTCTGATTAGTTGAAGTAAATTTGCCGCGAAAATTGTACAGGATAAAAATCTGAATACAACTCAATTTCCGATTGAGTTCACATCCTATGCTTGAAATTCTCATTATCACTTTGCTAAGAATAGGACTGGGCAGAAAAATAAGCTCTTGCTTTCAGAAGAATATTGACAGAAGAAAATAAAACTGGATTTTGATTATAAAAAAGAGCAATTTGGAGCTATGAAACTCTTTTAAAGGCCACAGGTTACATAGGAAGCATTAAAAAAAGGCTGTCAGGCATATCAGAAGGGTTAAAAAGGGCCAGCAAGTACATAAATAAATGGATTGTCTGATGATGTACCTTGCTAAAATAACTAGAGTCAATACTACTCTTATCAGGAAATCATTTCTGTTGATGCTGCATTCATTGCATTTTTTCGTGGCATTGTAATGGATCCATTTTGCAATATAGCACCATGCTACATTATTCCCTTAAATCATGTTTTTTTCTCTGCTTTGGTATGGCCAACTGATAATATCTGTTGCTCCTGGAATGTACGAGGGCCGTTTTTTTTTCAACCTCCGATTGCACAGCATCAACGTTAGACGAGCGGCAGGAAGTCGGTATGTGCATAGAGCGAAGGCGCATGTTCTCCACATCACCCTCTTTGACTGCCTTTTCATTGACGCCATTGTGAGGCGAGCTGTAGCCACGTAAACATGGCTGCCTTAATTGATTCTCCCGCCAAGTGCGAATTGCAAAGTGTTATTCGATTCCTGCAAGCTGAAGGGAATAGTGCAGCTGAAATTCATCGAAGAATGAGCCGAGTGTATGGAGAAAGCTTTATAAGGGATGGTGTTGTGCGTGAATGGTGCCGAAAATTTAAAGATGGCCGAACCGATGTGCATGATTGTTACATGTGGACTTCGGATGCCGAAAACTTCGACGCTAAACTATGATTATGTTTCAAAATCATGAAGAATTGAATTAATTTAATATAGGAGCATCAAAAATCCCAACATCCAAAGTGCACACATAATCGGCCAGATTGCATAGTGTAAAAATAAAAAAGAATAAAACAAATTAAAATTTATCAAAAATAAAGAAAATTAAATTTATCAAAAATAAAAAGAATTAAATTTCTTGAAAATAAAATACAGCTTACCTATGATGAAAATAGAAAATTATAATAAAAATAAAAGAAACAACTCACCCATCTTGTGGTAGATATTCAGAAAAGACAAGTTATGCAACATGAAAATATTTTATTTTATATGAATTAATGTTGCATTCTTGACAGGACTGAAGAAAAGAAATATTATTAAATATTACTGTTGATAAAAATTATTGTTCTAAATATTGATGTTCGTGGAAAAGAAATTATTGAGAGTTCATTATATTTAGTCCTTTAGAGATTATTTTTCATAGATCAGTCCTTTGGAGGATTTATGTTATTGATGAGCTTGCTATTAAGTTCGTGGAAAAGAAATTATTGAATGTTCATTATATTTACTCCTTGAGAGATTATTTTTAATAAATCAGTCCTATGGAGAAATTACGTTATTGATGAGCTCGCTAATTAAGTACATGGATGGTATCTCTTTGAAAATGGAACAATAAGAAGTTGTGGCCAGTGCAGATCTATCCAGATATGTTGAAAAGCTGGGCGTCATCAGGAATATTCATGCTCGAAATGAATGTAGCTGCGGCAAAACTTCCTCAGAATCAATTTAATTCGGAGAGAATCCAGATATGGCAAAGCTGATGTAGATGCTCTCAAAGAAAAATGATGATGATATTACTGCTACTGATTCTCCCAGATGGATAAAGTCAGCATTTCAAAAACTTTTTAATTCTCAATGAGATTCCGGGATCAACATCCAATAGAACTTTCTTCTTCGCCGTCTTTTTTGGAACTCAGCCCCAACGCTACGGGAAACATTCCCGAGCGAGGGAGAAAACTGCCGCATCTTACCAAGCAGGTGGAATTTTACAGAATGATTACATTTCCAGATGCGAGCCTCGCATCCCAGCTTCAGCTCAGCCAATCAGAAACGATCCTGAGCGTTCGTGTTTCGAGTGTCTTCTCGAAAATTCTGCGATGACTCATCTTTAACTCCACTGACCTACCCATGATGAAAAATGGCGTCTATTTTGAAGGGAAGAACACATTTTTTCACTGTCATGGCGGACCGATTTACAGTGGGAATATTCAAAATATAAAAACATTACAACATACAAAATAACATATTTCAGCAAATACATGGTCGTTTTAGGTGTTATTTATGTCAAAATAACCAGAAAAATTTTATCTATCCATTGAATATAGATAGTATTAAAAAAAATCGGAAATAAAAATATTTTATTTCTTGCATAATAAAACAAAGAAATAATGGTGCACGTAATGTATAGCTGTGCGTGAATGGTGCCAAAAATTTAAAGATGGCCGAACCGATGTGCATGATGGAGGTCAAGGACGCAAGTCTGTAGCCACAGACAACCTTGTTCAACGAGTGGACGAAGAAGTTAGAGGAAACCGAAGGTTCACTATAAATGATTTGTCCATAAAATTTCCAGAAGTCTCGAGGTCTTCTCTGTACACTATTGTGATGGATATTTAGGCTACAGAAAAATTTGTGCTCGCTGGGTCCCAAAGATGTTGACGGACAACCACAAAGCACGACGAATGGGCTCAGCCTTGACATTCCTCACCCGTTATGACACTGAAGGAGAAGACTTTTTGAAATCAATTGTGACAGGTGATGAGACCTGGGTTCAGTATGACACACCTGAAACAAAACGTCAATCTCAACAATGGATGCATACGAACTTGCCAAACAGACCAAAAAAGTTCAAACAAA
Organism: Maratus speculifer; assembly: GCA_964019185.1. Classification (NCBI taxonomy): domain Eukaryota; kingdom Metazoa; phylum Arthropoda; class Arachnida; order Araneae; family Salticidae; genus Maratus; species Maratus speculifer. The sequence continues at coordinate 67,135,636 of OZ025295.1, forward strand.
CCTTCAACAACAGAAAGATTATGGCTACAGTGTTCTGGGATCAAAAAGGTGTGTCGCTTGTTGAGTTCATGCAGCCAGGGACGACGATTACTTCAGCTGTTTATTGTGAAACTTTACGACGGTTACGCAGAGCCATTCAGAACAAAAGAAGAGGCATGCTGACTTCTGGAATTGTTCTGATCCATGACAACGCCCGTCCTCACACTGCTGCTGTAACCCAACGTCTACTTCAGCATTTTCAGTGGGAAATTTTCGATCACCCGGCATACAGTCCCGACTTAGCTCCGAGTGACTACCATCTTTTCCCTGAACTTAAAAAGTGGCTAGGAGGGAAGCGTTTTCAAAGTAATGTGGAGCTTCAAGACAGCGTCAAGAATCATTTGAATTCATTGGCGGACACTTTTTATGAAGAGGGTATTGGAAAGCTTGTCCACAGGTACGACATGTGCCTCAATTTACAAGGTGATTATGTTGAAAAATAACCATAAGTGTACATAACTTTTAGTAATAAAATGATCTTTCTATATATGCTTGTCTTTTTTTTATGGCCCATCGGAGGTTGAAAAAAAAACAGCCCTCGTAATTTACTGTGCTAATTGCATGATGGCAGGGGTCGATTTAGAAAAAGAAAGTTGCATAGCAGTAACTGCTATACAAAGTCAGTTTTGAATAGCAGTTAGACACTTTTGTATAGCAAGTAAAAAATAGCTAACGTAACTTTTAAATCTTGAAAATTTACATTTTTTTTTTTTTTTTTTTTTTTTAAAGCAATATTTAACCAAAAGCGAAATACGGTCGGAGCAAAGAAGTGGGGGCAGAATCTGCGCTGTTTCAATGCATAAATAAAGTAAAAGGATCGTAATAGTGAGTGTTCATTTTAGAACCACTATAACACACACATCAAACTTCTATGAGCAAATGCCGTGATTAGCGAGTAACAATGATTCAGTAATCAATCACAGTGTCAGAGCGGTAACAAATCATGTGTTTACTGGGAAAACTGCACCCAGTAATGGCATTTCGCTGTACTTCCATTGTAAATAAACACTTGGGGAGAGTGAAAACACAACGTATGTTGTTTAAAAACATCTTTAAAAGGCTTGCCCTTTTCCCCAAGAGAATGAAATTTTACTTTATGCAGGTTTTATTCTTTATTAAACATTGTTGTTTGCTTTTCTATCATATGATTTTGAATTTCATTTGCAATCATTTTATTAAGCCTCTTTTGTTTTAATTTTAAGTTCAAATTTAAAATCAGTCTGATGGGAATGTCTTGAAGGTGATATCTTAGAGCAATTTAAAATACATTTTTTATTTATTCCTCCTCTCCCCTCTCTCTATTTTAATGAGGACTTTTACTAAATTTTTATTCATATTAATACAACCGGATAATTTTGTAAAATTTGTTTTGCAATAGCTTATAGGAAATGGCCATAGGAAACCTGTTATTTTTTAAAAATCAAGATTAAAATAAAATGATTTTTTTAGTTTTTTTAAAAATGCTTTCATTTCAACATCTTTATTGTGTTTCATAATCAAGTAAAAACTTTTTATTCTACTTTCTCTATGACTTAAAAGGAGTTTCAAATTGCATGGACTGTTGCCTAAAAAATAATTCCAATCTCTTTAAATAAAATTCTATGAATGCAAATTAGGTTCTTCTCACCTTTTAGAATTCCATCAAGATGATCATCTACTATAAACTAACAGTGCCATTATAAATTGGCAGAAATAATATATTGAGCACTATTGTCACTACAAGTTGTTTGCCCATTTGTTCTTGCATACATTTAGGTATAAGTTTAATAAATTAATGATTATCATTTTGAAAGATTAAACTAGCAGCATTATAAGCTAGAAATTTTAAGAATACAATCAATGAATAATAAAAAAAAATTTCATTGTCTTATTATTTCTGATAATGTGCTGATGAATAATCATGATATCTGGCATACTGTCCAAATATATTATGTTCCATGGATGTCTGTTCAATCTGTATTTCTAAAAATCACCGACTTCATCAACATAATTTAGACTTACTAATGAAAAAGTTTCACTCTATGTGTCAGTGTCTGCAATGGCTAGCGAAATTAAGCATACCTTGAAGTCTAAAAATTTTTGCAAGGTTTAATGGTTCTTCTAGAATTTTTACTCTAATATAAAAAACAAATTGAAAATGCTTATTGAGCGTATATTTAACTTTTAAAAGAAGCTTTCAGTTTCAAAAATATAATTTTTAAATCCTTGAAAAGAGTTCATTTCAGAATTTTTTTCTCACTCATAGGATTTGCATGATGCATATTTTACATTAAAAAAAAAAAAAAAAAAAAAAAAAATTCCAATTTTATACAATCACTCTGAAATTTTATTATAATATATTTTATAATTATCTAATACAATCACAAATACTGATACAAATAGTAACAATTAATTGCTTCCTATAGTAATACTTTCAGTGCATATTTTTAAATATGCATATAGATATATATTTTTTTTGATGAAGAGACTTTTTTGCTAGTAGATGCAAATAACTGTGAAGTCAGCCATTCAGAATAACAAAGTTTTGCACACATCCTCTTAACTTACGACTTGTAAGAACAATCACAGACACTCCAAAAAAAAGGTGTCACATGATTCTAGTAAAATAGAATTACATGTAAAGTATGTGTTTACTTTTGAGTTATTCTGTTCTCTAAATTTGAATATGTGTTTTCAGAGATGGTCTCATCATGAATATTTATCGCTGCTCATAAATTATTCTCAAAGGAATTGCAAATAACAGAATATGAATATAAAAGTTAACAATAAAATACTAAATATAAATAAAACTGAATACATATGTTAAAGAAATAAAAACTTATTTAGAAAGAAATATAGTTAGCTGTAAGAGAAGAAGTAAAATAAGTTATTGTAAGTTTGGATTTTTTTTTTTTTTTTTTTTTTTTTTTTTTTTTTTGAGATTATATTAAAAGTATTTGAATTATTTAATTATTTTTGTAATTTTTATTAAGAAACAAATTTTTAAAAATCTTAAATGAATAAAAACAAAATTTGACTTAGTTTTACTGAAATTTTATTTGATTTAATGATCAACAAAAGAGAAAATAGAAGACAAAGTCTGTTCATATTCAAAACTTCATAATAAGTTGACAAATTTCTGTACTGGAGTATAGTTTATATCAAAAGACTTGTCAAAGTGTTGTTTTTTTTGGCAAGACGAAAAAAACATAAAGGGTTAACATTTTCTTGGAGTTATTTTTTGCAACCAACTGAAAAGTCTTACAGTGTAAATTGCACTTCTAAAAAGACAATTTATTAAATTTTTGAGTTTTGAATGACAGTTGTTTTTATATATTTTATTGTATTATTATGCAATGTATATTTGAAGCTATAGTTCCACTTATTAACAGTTATCGCTACTTCTTGAAGAAATAATCATTAACTTTAGTTTGAAAACATGATTTTTTAAATTTTACAGAAAAAGGACAATTTTTTTTTAATTATTAAAGAATAAATACCTTTCTGAGATTTAAAGGCTTAACTATAACATCGTTATATTGGTCATCTGCCTGCATAGACGTCAAATTATCGACTAAAATACTGCACTTCTTTGAATTGTCCCAACCTGCAGGTCTGAAATTTTAAAGTAAACCTTTAATAAAAATGTCAAGCATTTTATTGATAAAAAAATTTAATTAATAACCAATACTAAAGTTCTCAAACATAAAAATACCTACATAAATACAGCATCTTTTTCAACAACTAAGGCCGGTGTTCTAAAAGGAAATGAGTATATTCTGTGGACTAAATATTTTAATAGTAGATCACAGTTTTTATCTTCTTTGACAGACACATAGAACAAAGATGCACCATCTGAATGAGGGTTAAGGGTATGTAGTAGGAAGAAAGAAACAAAATTGGCTTAAATGAAATTTTTAAAACAAATGTTAATCAATTTTAGGTAACAAAAATTTGGTGTCTAAACAGAACTTTACATATCCTGTTGCCCTAAAACATTAGTTAGAATTTAAATAGTTTATGCTTAAAATTTCTAAGCTAAAAATAATTGACAGCTTTTTAAAAGAATTTCATTCTTTATTTAATTTGGAACAAAAATTATGTTACCTTTAAAGTGCTACTTTCTTTTTTGAAACATTACAATAAAAAGGTGCCACAGGCAAGATTAAATGTGATATTTTGAAAATTATATCTATTGGATAAATCTATTATATATATCCATACATATATGTAAAAGATAAATATTTTCGTATGAAACACATATGCATCAACAATATTCAGGAAAATTTTACAGGGTTTTTCTACAATCTTGGGCCAAACTGAAAGAGAAAATAAAGTACACATAAAGAAGCTATTTTGGCACAACAATGCAGAGTCAAAATGAAAAGTTATGACCAAAAACAAATGCAGAAGAAATACAAACAAGTGTTTTATTGATATAACGATTACAGTTAGTGCTCAAATGTTCCACCACCACCATCAATTCATAGCTATCAGCATCTAGCAAGCGATTGGCATTGCTTTCAAAAGTTCCAAATCTCTCATCGATGAAACACCAATTGACTTTGATAAGGACATCAGTGCAAGACTTTCAGTCATTGATGCAGATGTTTATGTAATGCTTGGAAAGGCATGCCAATCACTTGCTAGTCAAGGCCAGTGACATACTTGTGCTCTTACTGTAATTGTTATGGCAATAAAATGTTAATTTCCTTTTTTTACATTTCTGTCATATTTCTTGATTTTCACTGAAACTTTTCATTTTTGATCATACATTCTTGTACAAAATATGTTTGTTTTAGTTAGCTGCACCATGTTTGTCCCATGATTGTAGAAAGACCCCGTATATAAAAATAATAAATTACTATATGTAAGAATATTGTAAAGATTTTTGTAAAGCAATAAATTGTTTTAAAAATTACATTTTATAAGATAATTTTAAAAGAAACTTTGTGCCACATGTAGAATTTACTTAAAACTTGGAAACAAACAGCAAAAATTACTGTTTTTATTCTGTTGCCAAAATTTTAAACAATTATTTAAAATGCAATTAACACATAGAAAAAATAATTTAAGCAATTGTAAAAATCTTAAAGCTTTCTTTATCATTATTTTCAATTCAAAATTAAATTATTTTGTAATACAGCAGAAGGTTGTTACAACACATTTTCTCTATACTGCACAATTTGACAGATAAAAATAATGAATTTTGTAGCTAAGAAGCATCTACATTCCAAATTGGAGAAATATTGCAGAGTTGCATTTAAGACATTTATTTCATCTTTATCTCCTTAATTCGGGGCTTTCTAATGAAAAAAATTAATATTATTGTAATTTTTTTTTTTTTTTTTTTTTTTTGAAATGAGCAATATAAGGATTTGAATTATGTTTATAAGGTCAATTTAAAAATTATTTATATTATGCAAAAATTTATAATCTGTGTGACTTTTAGTCACAAGGACTGCAATATAAAGATCTCTTATTGTATATTAATATGTTTCAGATATATTTGACCATGTTTACAGAGCAAGTTTAATGATATGTGAAATGTGATCTAAATTTAAAAAAAACAAGTTGGAAATTGCACGTGAACGTAGCATATGAGGTGTTCGTTCAATAACGAAGTTTTAAAAATATTCAGATCTTGCTGATATAGTAGAGCATACTTCGGATACAGTATAGTAGTCGAAATCCTTGTGTTTCTGTAAATATACAGGAAGTAATTTTTATTACACCTCAGCAACGTATATCTTATTAATAAAATGTGAAATAGTTGAATATAATTAAAACACGCTCCAAACAATGTTTCGCCGTATAGCATTATGTAGTTGAATACTTGTTTGTGGCCCTATAATTTAATAATAAAAATTCTTTGCATCACAGACTTTAGAGAATACATATTTTAGTATATATTTCATAGATTCATGCCAATTCTATTATGTTCGAATGAGTGTAACATCATTAAAATGCATTTGAAACTTTTTTCCCACACACCATAATGTAATGGAATACTTTTGATTGTTCCTGTAAATGATCTACACGTTCAACTTTCATAACATTTGAAACTTTTTCCCCATTGACCGTAATGAAACAGAATTCTTTTGATTGTCCCTGTAATTGATCTATCAAGCCGATTTTCATAAAATTTGAAATGACTCGACAAAACTATGTTATAATTATGTATTTTAAATTTCAAATGATTCAGTTGGGTAATTTTTGCGTTGTTATATGCAGACAGACAGACAGACGGACGGACTGAGCGACAACAATAAGTGCTACGTATTTACATAATTACGAACACACCTAAAAATCTATAATATGAGCAACCTCTTGTCTCAATGTGTGTGTTATAAAGTTTTCCACTATATTTTACAAGTTTAACTTATAATAAGAATATCAGAAATTAAAATCAGCTAAGCCAAATATAGTCATTGATAAGATAGTATAGAATCAGTACAATAACATTTCAATTAAAAATAGGTAGCTTTTTACTTTTTGTAATGAAAGCTACCTATAAAAATCCTGCATATTACTACTTGTAAATATATAAGGCATTTTCTGAAAATGAGCAACATACAGTCTGCAAAGTTATAATATAAAATACAGTCCAACCTTGTTATCATGACACTTACAGAACCAGAAAAAATGTCATAAGCGGAGTGTTGCAGTAACCGGAGTTGAAGAAAAATATTTTCATAAAAAATTGTATTTTATGAAAGCTTTTAACTTTGTAACAAGCTTTTAAAGTTAGCAAACATTACATTTCAAAAGGGAGTGTGGGGAATGGAATCAGATGATAATGTTTTGCTGCAGAAAATGAGAGAAATTAAAAGACAGCAAAGATTTTAAATTTGGGCAGCTATGGGGAAGGGGTAAAAAGGAGTTAAACAGAAATTTTGGAGAGAAAAGGGAGATGACTTATTATTTATTAATCTTACAATAGATTTACAAATAAGACAAATATATATATATATATATAGATAAAATAAAAAGACTTTAAATTCCAGGTGCTTGGTAAGAGAAAGGGGGGGGGGGAGCATCAGTTTTGGTGAAGGATAGAGTAAAGTTACTAGACCAATTATCTATTGCTACTATAAAATAACAGATAAAACAAAAACATTTTTAAAAAGAAATAAAAAAAATATTGCCCAGTTAAACTGATGGCATTGAGCTCACAGGCTACGCATACTAATTGTACATTACAGCCTTGTATTTTCGTTAATTCCGTTCGAAAAAAAAATTAAGAAGGGGAAACAGCTCTCCCCTTTCTCCTTTTTTATACTTAATCATTGAACTTCCTAAACTATCAAGTACATGCTTTATCATATTAAAAAACCTATATCCAAAATTCAGAGCAAATCGGATAATTCTTAATAAAAACCCATTTAGCAGTTATATAATTTAAGAGGAGTTATTTCCCTCTTTTATACTTAACCATTAAACTTCCAAAACTATTCAGAGATTTGAACGAAATCTGACAATTCTGTTTGAAAAATCCATTTATGCAAGTTAAGGGGAAGGGCATTAGAACCCCCGTTCCCCCTGTTTATACTTATTCAATGAACACCTAATAACAGCCACGGACTTGCTCATCAGAATGATCCGATATCTAAATTTTGAACGAAAACTGTTAATTCTGCATGAAAATCCCGTTTATATCAATTAAGGGGAGGGGCATGAGCTTCCCGTTCCCCCTGTTTATACTTATTCAATGAACACCTAATAACAGCCACGGTATCACCTCATCCGAATGATCCTATATCTAAATTTTGAACGAAAACTGTTAATTCTGCATGAAAATCCCGTTTATATCAATTAAGGAGGGGCATGAGCCCCCCGTTCCCTCTGTTTATACTTATTCAATGAACACATAATAACAGTCATGGAATCGCCTCATTAGAATGATCCTATATCTAAATTTTGGACAAAAACTATTAATTTTGCATGAAAAACCAGTTTATATCAATTAAGGGGAGAGGCATGAGCTCCCCGTTCCCCCCGTTTATACTTATTCAATGAACACCTAATAACAGCCACGGTATCGCCTCATCCGAATGATCCTATATCTAAATTTTGAACGAAAACTGTTAATTCTGCATGAATATCCCATTTATATCAATTACGTGGGGGGGGAGCATGAGCCCCCCGTTCCCCCTGTTTATACTTATTCAATGCACACATAACAACAGTCACGGAATCACCTCATCAGAATGATCCTATATCTAAATTTTGGACAAAAACTGTTAATTCTGCATGAAAAACCCATTTATATCCATTAAGGGGAGGGGCATGAGCCCCCCGTTCCACCTGTTTATACTTATTCAATGAACACCTAATAACAGCCACGGTATCGCCTCATCCGAATGATCCTATATCTAAATTTTGAACGAAAACTGTTAATTCTGCATGAAAATCCCGTTTATATCAATTAAGGGGGGACATGAGTCCCCCGTTCCCCCTGTTTATACTTATTCAATGAACACATAATAACAGTCACGGAATCACCTCATCAGAATGATCCTATATCTAAATTTTGGACAAAAACTTAATTCTGCATGAAAAACCCATTTATATCCATTAAGGGGAGGGGCATGAGCCCCCCGTTCCCTCTCTTATACATATCGAATGAACTCCAAAAACTAATCAGGGAAGCGCCTTATCAGGATATACCTATATACAAAATTTCAAGTGGATCCGATATTTTTATCATGAGTTATCGCGTTACGCACGAACATACGAACGTACATACAGAACGGATGGGCACATAAGCTCTCAGGCTATGATAGCCTGTGAGCTAAAAAAAGACTCAAGATTTTTAACTTTGTGAGTTGAGGGGACAAAGGGGAATAATATTATTTTAGGGGAGTTGTTAGATAACTTATTATTTATTTACCCAACTAAAGGTTTAAAAAAGGTAGAAAAAATAATAAACCAATGATTTTTTTAAGAATTGAAGGCAACATTCAACTCTTGATAATGAACTACTGAAAGAAACTATGGAAGCAAATCCACAATTCACAGTTTGGTTACAAGTGTGATATAGTTGCAAACTAATTTGGGAAAGTTGGAAAAAGTTAGAAGCATGATACACAGGAGCCAAATGAATTTCCTGCACAGAAAAAACAATGTTGATTTGAAAATTGCAGTAATCTTTTTGTGAATCTACTAGCTGAACTTATTACCAACTGATTTCTTTATAAGCTTATGCACCTAACCATCTAGTGAGGTCATTCAGGAATGGAGCAGAGGTAAAAAATGCCTTTTCAAATTTCATTGTATCTAAAAATATCAACTTTCTTTTTAACTGGCATTGAAACACTAGCAATCCACTGGGTATGGTGTTTAGATGGGGCTTATTTTGAATAAAAGAAGGTTGTAAACTAAAACACATTTTTTTACTTCTAAATCTAACATTATTTTACAAACAATAGAATAAATCAAATAAAAATTCCATTTTTTATATTCCAACTACAGCTGAAATTACTAGCAGACTGAAAATCTATAACTAAATAAAATCTTAGTTAGATATTTTTAAGACTGGAAATACAGAAATAAAAGATGTATTCAGTTGAACAATGTTTTAAAATAAAATAGGAATGAATATGAAAGTATGCATCAAAATGTATGCTGAGTACACAGAATTTTAGAAGTTTCTCTTATCTTTGATACTACATAAGATTTGAAACAAAAAAGATCCATGACACGAATAGTAATATCAAAAGTAAAGAGAAAAAATGGAGAAGTATCCAAAAATTCCAGCATAAAGTCATATTCAGATGCTCTAACCAGCTTATTCAAAATGTTGCACTTTATTAAAATGATATATAAAATGTCTGTGGAAATGTTTATATCTGTCAAAAAATATATCAAGAATAAGTTATCCCTTTAACAAAAAGTAAAATTATGTATTATGTGCAATTACAAAATAAAACTGTCAGCGATTTCCCTTTCATTGATAGAAATTGTACATTTTTTAAATATTATATGTCTGATTACAGCCATTGCTCAAATGTGGATATTTTTACATGATCTTAGTGGTGACTGTTATTCAGAAGTTTTACTGTACACAATATCTCAAAGAAAACACAAAAATTACAAAAATAGTATGAAGCAACAATAAAAGGATACAACACAAACAAAAATTACGAACAGCTAACTGAATAAAGTCAAAATGTTCATCTTTATAGTCATATTGTTTTTCTAACGTAGAAATATAATCTGTCTTTGTAATAATAACTACAATGTCTAAACCTAGATTTGTTTGAATTTCTGAACTAGACAAATTTTCATTAGAACCATGAGTGGGCTTCAAAGGAGACATTACACCATCACCTATTTCTGATCCAGGCTCAATATAATCTTGAAATCTTTTGGCTACTGCAAAAGAAAAAATAAAATAAATATTTTTTGGTACCTAAAAGCATGACTGAAGTGAAAACTTCTATAACAGATGATGTTGCCTAATAACAGCCATAATAACTTTGTATGCATAATTACACTAGAGCTATCTCATGTAAATGGAACTCCAGGCGAATCAAATAGTTGTATTTGTTATAGAGAAGTAAAAGTCTAAAAAATAAAAATGTCGAATCCTTCAACAATTATATGATAGACCATTCTAATAGATCCACATGCATTATGCCTCAAGGCTAAATTAGAAAAAATTTCACACTACCCAATGAATACAAATTCTTGTAATTTAAAAATGTATTTACATGGCAAAAGAAGTATCCTTCTCACAACTGGCTAGTAAAATTATTATATTTATTTTGTTTTGGCATTTTGAGACTACAGATTTTTCTCTTCTTGAATACACAGGTTTGTCATATGCAATTTATTTTTACCCTGTTTGTACTACTTAAAGAAAAAAAAAATGCTTTACACTTCTACAAAAACTACAAAAGATATCTACCACCAACAATATAATTTAAAAATAGTGATTTAAATATAATATAAATATAGTTGTCGATAACGCTGCTTATAAGATAATATTTTTTTCTCCCTTTATGCTAAACTCAACTGTATTAATGACGCCTTTGTCTCAGCATCTTCATTTCATAGAAATTATACAAAAATACTTATATACAGATGGATCAAAATATTCTATCACAGAAAGAACTTTATGCAAATTACTTTTTTTTAAATATCTAATTCATCGTGTTATTTTCATGTGTTCATAACAAAGCTAAGTTTTAACCCCTCCTTATCGTCTCAATTTTCCAGAGTAAACTCATAAATTTTCTTTCCCTTTTTGTATCAATTCAAAGATTATACTAAATTTCTTTCAAAATGCAATTACACCTTTTGGAGGAATTCTTAATGCTTGTTTCTGGATATGAAAGTTGTAGCAAGGCTTTTATTCTTTGGAAAGAATATTGTTTATTCCTTCCTCACATTACATTTACTTTTACATTGTTTTACTATTTTAATACTGATTTACTTCTGATTTAAAATCATCATCATATAAGCTTTCACTTCAAAAAATAACAGTCAAACAATAAGAAAATATCTATGTTCATAAGATGCATATAGCATATATATATATATATATATATATATATATATATATATATATATATATATGAACTTTTTAACACACCTACACTATGCCAAGTTCTACATGATTCTGAGTTGGTTTTAGTCTATTTAAAGATGAAAGAAGAATTGGTTATGAAGAACCATAAAGGAATATGTTTATATTTTTCCAACTACCACAAGAGATAAACGATTTGTTTGTCTATAACAATTTCTAAGTTTTGTACTAACTGAACAACGTAAAATTCAGATCATATTATTTTTTACCCTCAAACCAACTAACTCAATACTATTACAATAATAGTAAAACAGCTGAAATAAAAACGCAAAATATATTTTTATTAGAAAAATCCCTCAATTGCTATGGAGGAAATTTGCCCCAAACCTTAATGAATTAATAATTCATTGCTTGATATGGAATACATTCTTTACATTTAGGATACAGTTAGCTAAAAATATGTACTTTTAGCTTATTTAAAACATTTTTCAAAACTTCAAATTCTGCACCCAGAAACTTTCTATACTAAGAAATTCAAGTTAATAAACTATTTATTTGATAATTTAAGAAAATTTCCAAAAATAAGCGATATTAATTAAAGTCTACTCTTTATTAGAATAAATAGTACTACTTGATTATCCATTTGATCAAAATGCTATTGTAAAACTATGGGATAAAATGCCAATAATGGATGATCATAAATGTCCCATTCACTTGACATTAAACACATTACACATGTTTGTTACATCATTGAGGGATTTTTAATTTGATGTTTGATTTGTATTTTTATTAATATTTATATTTTTATTAATATTTATATTAATATTTTACTAATTCTTTCTTTTTTTATTTACAATAAAAATATAATGAAAATTATGTCAATTTGTATAATTTGGCAAAATTGTTGATGGAATATTGAAGTAGTACCGAATAAATTGACTTTAAAAATGCCTGTTAAAACAGTTGTTTCTTTACATAATTTACAATGTTAAAATAATATCAATATGTTTTAATTATTTTCTCGAAACGCGAGGAAAAAAGGATGAAATTTACTTGTAAGAATGAGATATATATAAAAGCTCTTTTTAATTAAAAGCAAACTATTAAAGGTTATTTTTACATACAGTAAATGTAATACATAAATTATGTTACATATTATACTATTTCTTAGTTTGTACCATAACAAATTTTTTAAATCTATGAATTTCAAACAGTAGAAATTAAATAAATAAATTAAATTAAAATAAATTAATAGTTGATTTAATGAAAAATGAAAGGACAAAGGAAAGTATATTGTTCTTTGAAATACTTATATATACATTAGGGTGGATCGAAAAGTATAGGAAAATTTTTTTTTTAAGAAATCACTATCGGCGCGGTGTGCAAAAGTTGCCTTTTATGCATACTAATTTACAGGTTTTTTTTTTATTAAAATCCATTAATATCTTCCGGTGCCACAAGCGCCCCAAAAATAATTAAAAATTGAGTTTTTTATGATTTTTTTTTATATTTTTTGTTTATTTATTTTCTCTTAATTACTTTTGGCGCGGGGTGCAAAAGCTATCTTTTATCTATCTTAGCTTACATATTTTTTTAAAATAAAATTCATCCATATTTTCCGGTGCCCCAAGCGCCCCAAAAATAGTTTAAAATTGAAATTTTCTTGAAAAAAAATATTTTTTGTTTTATTTTATTTTACTTTTTGAAATTCATCTGGCACTGGCTTGGAAAGTTGTTATTACAATACTACATAATTCTGCAGTTCCCATATATTTTTTTAATCAAAATCCATTCACATATTTGATGCACTAATTATAATTAAAAACTGAAATTTTTACAAAAATGTATTAAGAATTATAATTTACGAAAAATACTTACAAATTTTTAAAACAGTTTAATTAATAACGTATAAGGTTATAAATAACATTAATTTTGCAATAATAAGTGACATATAAATTTAAAAATCAAAGCATTAAATCATAAAAATTACAAAAATTGAACTTATGTAGAGAAAAGTTTTACATCCTTCAATTTGGAAATTGACATATTTTTATACTTTGTAATCTTTTTTGGTATCAAAGTGTTTTATCTGGCTTCTTGATTTTATTCTATTCAATATAAAACCGTGTCTCTTTTCTTGCCCAGATACAGTTTCTGATGCCTCAGACACTAGTCGAACGCATATTTCAACCGCTTGGGTATGGCATGGATATTTTGACCATTCATTCGTTTTTACAACTTTTATCATATTCTCAATTTCTTTGCAAAGCACATTCATCAAAAGAGGTGGTTCAAAGCGTCCAACTGGTTGCCAGTCAATAAGTTCAAATTAATCCTTCGCTTTGAAGTTTATTTGGAGTACTTTGAAAATTCTCACTTCTGGTGATTTTCTCTTTTTATTTCTAGCATAAATTAGCTTTCGCATTGCTAAAGATCTGATATGCTCTCTGTTATCTGTGAGCATTGACAATAGCAAATTTTCAGGATGGCAAAAAAGGAAACTATTTCGTTGAATAACAGCATGTACGATCTTTCTTAAATTGGGTTCCAAATATCTAGAATATGTGATAAGTTTCCAAATATGACGCGCTCCTTCAGTTATAGATGGCTTTGTTTTGACATGAAACCATACAGGTGCATATACCTTCATAATATATGTTGTAAGAGTAATGAGATTATCAGAAGGATTTTCTGTAGCCACTTATAACCTTAAAATTCTACACGTAGTTGTTAGCCATCTTGAGTGATGAACTGGACCAGGTTTCATTAATGCCAGATTGGAACCACATTCACCACGTGATATTGCTATGCAAATATCATATAAATATTGCTGGTCATTGCTGAGAACTCTTCTATCTATGTTGTCTTCCAAATAATAAAGTATAAAAAGTTTATTTTATACATTTAATAAAATACGATAAACGATTTCTCATCCTCTCGATCTACCTTTTACGTTAGATAAATTATTCTTTAACTGTTAATTTTACTTGTATTTTTTAGCTTAAAATTTGCATGAAACTCGATTTTCGGCAAATAATTAAAAGTGTTGGGGCATTGGAAGAAATTTATCAAAGTCGAAAATTATTTGGATGCATGCTAATATACTATAAAATGCATCTTTTTTATCCCGCTGATAAAATAATTTAAAAGAAATTAAAAAAACAAAAATTATAATTTTTTATAAAAATTTAAATTTTTTTACCATTTGGGGGCGCTTGGGGGCACTGGAAGATATGGATGGATTTATATATAAAAAAAAGATTGAACTAATATATATATAAGGCAACTTTCGCAACCCGCGCCAAAAAGAAATTTAAAAATATTAAGAAGCAAAAAAAATATATAAAATTTATAAAAATTTCAATTTTTGACTATTTTTGAGGCGTTTGGGGCACCGGAAGATATGAATGGATTTCAATAAAAAAACATATGTGAATTAGTATGCATAAAAGGCAACTTTTGCACCCCGCGCCGATTCGATTATACGAATTTCGATTTTTCGATCCACCCTAATATACATAGATATATATGTGTGTGGTGTGTATTAATACAAAGAAAAATTAAATTCTGGGAAACCTACATTTACAGAATTGATGCATGGATCACTTTCTGCAGAAAAAGAATAATTGATTCATTTACTGATATAATGATTGACTTCTTAAAAAATCATTGTCTTTTTTTTTTTTTAAAGCACTTTTTTTCCCCTCAAAAAAAGTATTTACTCATGATTTTATTAAGGGGTCGACTTAGATACATTTAAAACACATTTCAGTTTATTTGTAAAAAAAACTTGTATACTAATAAATAAGATCCCATTTGAAAACAGATTCCAGTTAATTGGTATTCTTTTAACATTGGTTCAATATGATTAACCACAATAGAGGGGTTATTAAAATTAACAGAAGTATTTTCTTTTAATTTCAACCCAATTAAATCGTGTACAAAATAACTAGAATTACAACCTATTATATATTATTATATCATATGTAAGTAATATAAATAAAATTCTGGAAAAGAGAGATGCTTTTTTTCCTATTATTGGCTTGGTAACTGCAAGCACTAATGTTTCAAACTTTGCCTTTATTAAAACGAAAATTTTTTTTCACTATTTCAATAACGTAGATTACACTTAAAAAATTACTAAAAGACAGACTTGGATAGAACTAAAAACACTTTTTTTATAGTTTGATTATCATTACTGTATAAAGTAATGACTAAAAAACAAATATATAGAGACAAACTTTTTTTAAATTAAAAATTAACATTAAATGTTTCAAACTAGTTTAAAATTCTTCATCAGTAGTGTAAATAAAATGTAAATTCATGAGCGATGACATAAATTCAACTTAAAGTTGACAATATGCATCATTAACTGCTAAACCCGGAGTTGGGTATTTGAATCAGATTAAAATGACATATTCAGCTGAAACTGAATTAGCCTCATTGAGTAGAGATTTGACAGATCTAGTAAACATGCCTCTAGGAAAATATGGCTCTTGCATATATTGTAATTTGATTTAAGGATCTTGGCCATCATAAAATCTCAAAGATGATAGGTTTGTATGATGTGGGATACAATTTTAGAGAGTACATATTTTTAGGGGTATAATTTCTCGAATTAAAAGAATTCTGGTGTTATTTTAACTGTATCTCCAAGCTATGGCAAGTCTCTCCAATTATATTACTTCACATTGTTTACATGGAATATTATAAATTATTCTTTTCTAATTATCTAATAATAATCTAATTAATAATCTTTCTAATAATCTAATTCATAAAGTTTTGATTACAGTGATCTTATGAGAAATGATCTATTTTAAGCTGAAGTTCAGCTACTGCCTGGAAGAGGTAATTTTCCAATATAAGAGGTGAAGGTGATATATAGGTGACGATACTATTATTGAATGTGTAATCATTTCTTCTAATATAGAAGTCAAGAAAATGTAACCAGTGATCAACTTCATATTCAATAGTAAATACTATTGATGAGCAGACCGTTTGTTGTCAGAAATTATAAACAAATCATCAGCACAAATTGTTACCAAAACTTAATAGCTGCTCCATATTAATTGTAGTTTGTATTTCATTTTCTAGATTTTAAGATGGCCAAAGGCATTAAATCAAACTGCAATTTGCACAAGAGCCATATTTTCCTGGAAACAGTTTACAAGATCTGTGAAATCTCAACTTGAAGAATCTAGTTCCACTCCAGCGAAATGTGTCATTTTAATCTAATACAAACAGCCACCTTTGCATTTAACTGTTTATATCATATGCTCTTAACAGTACATAAAATTTATGTTATCTGTTGTGAATTTATGTTTATTTACAATATTGGTGAGGGACTTTAAAAAAAATAACATTAAATATTTCAAATCTGCTCAAAGATTTTTAAAAGCTTTTAAAATGTTTAAATTGTCTCTAAACATATTGGTTTTTATTTAATTATGAACAGATATATATTTCTTCACTTTAATATAATCATATTTATTTCATAATCACTTTTGCCAAAATAAATAAATAAATTACTTCTGTTTTTATGTTGTTGAAATTTTTCTTTAGGAATTTTTAACCTCTCTATGTGTTCTTCCAAAATTGATGCCCAATTTTGAAGAGAGTCTATAATATTCCAGGGCTCTGTCATAGATGCTGTTAAAAGTACTGTAGTGTCACCAAAGGTTTCTTCATTTAAAACATACTTTAAAAGGTTTCTGTGCCAAGGATCACCATCAAGAATCCAGACTCCTAATCGTGTATGATCTTAAAACATAAAATAAATTATAAGTTAAAATAATGCAAATCTAACAACAGAAATTGATCAAATTACAAAGATAAATATATATACACATGCGCATGTATTTCCTTATTTAAAAATATGACAAAACAATAAATGAATAAGGATATTTGTAAAGTGATCAATCAATCAGATATACATAACAAAATACAATAACAATAAACAGTAAAGAATATAAGATTTTTCCAAATGAATATTTATGCCAGTCCTAAAGAAGAATACTTAACAATGTTTTGGGGTGAACTTCAGTTGATCTAGAATGTTCTGTGAGAATAAAAAAAAGAAAGTGCTTCTTTCTGTTGATCATTTTTTTTTTTGGAGGAGGGGGGGGGGGGTAACTAATTGGCCAGACCTTAGGTTTTTTCCATGACTGATTCCCATTCACTGACAAAATTTCATGTTTTGTTTTACCTGTAACAGATTTTTAAATTTCACGATATTTTCCTTATCCTTACCAATATGCAAAATTTTGCAGCTTTTTCTTGAGGTCTATTGGAAAAAAATCTGTTTCTGTTCGAAAAATTTCAGTTTTTTCTTGCAGAGCATTGTATAGTAGCAAACACAGTAAACTAATACAATATTTTCTGGAAAATGCACCACACTTCCGAAAGTACATTAAAAATACATATATCTATTATTTATTAAAAATACATATATTTCCTAATTTTGGTGTCAGAAGCACCAAAATTAGGAAAATACATCAAAATGTTAAAAATTATGTTACTCTCTATGTTTTGAGGCAATTCTTTTACATTTGTAAAAGGAATCCAATTTCAAACTGTTAGTACAATACAGTACATTTTGTCATTTTTAACAATAAAATTTAATCTGAATTTATGCAGCAATTTTTTTTAATTTTTTATTTTTGTGTGTGAATTTTTTATAAGATTTTTATAGTTTTATTTCTGAATTCACGAAATTCGAAACAGAAATCCAGTATCTAGCTGGCACTTCAATATTTTTATTCTGTTTTGTTTCTTCTTGTATTAGTTAACAAAGATCAATCTTTTCAAAGGCTGCTTTTCTACTTTTTCGATTTTCTTTGTAGGCTTTTTTTTAAACAGGGATACTTTCACTTTCAAAACCAGCTCTGAAAATAAAAGTATCATGTTAAAAAAAAAAAAAAAAAAAAACTGTAAACAAACTTGAAAAATTCTATGTAGAAATTCCTGCAATCCTTTGATGAAATACACATTTTTTCAACAGTCTGGTGAAATTAGCATTTTCTTGCTGTCTTTTCACAAAATTCTTGTTTTTCCACGACTCTCTGATAAAATTCACATTTTTTTTACCAATCCTTTGATAAATTTCTTGTTTTTTCTGCTATCTTTGACGAAGCTAGCTATTTTTTCTATAAATAATTGACAAAAAGTATTTATTTATTTTTTTATTTGTGACCATTTGTGGAAATTCGCGATAATTTTTAAAAAATATTTTCAATTGCACTGGTGTTTCCCTAATTTTCAGAAAAATTCAGAACATAATCACCTAATACATATCACTGCCTGGAAAAAAAAAAATCTCTTTAGCCACTGCCCTGGTAGAAGCACCGCAGTAAGCATATTTTTAACTTCTAAACTCATATGCATTACGATGTTTATTCCTGAAAATATAGTACTAAAAATTTACAAAGAAAATTGTATTAAATATCAACTTTTACAGAAGTTAAAAAAAAAAAAAAAAAAAAAAAAAAAAAAAAAAAAAAAAATCACAATTTAATATTTATTTTTCCCATAATCATTTTATAAAGAATTCAAACATAAAAAATGAAACATCTAATTAATGAAGCATTTTAAGAACTTAAAAAAAAAAAAAAAAAAGTAGTGCGGATATTGTGAATAATAAGAGGGTGAAAAAAAAAAATCATACATCTACATACATTAAAAATTTAAAACATACCATCACGATATTCATCTCTCACAAAGATGTAGGAGTATTCAAGACCTGATCCTTTTTTGGGGTCTTCATTTCCTTGCAGCTTGGCTACTAGTGATGTCTTTCCAGATTCATTGTCACCTATTAATAGCATCAAATAATGTTAGAACTGAATTAATTTGAAAATACTTAAAGAAGAGAGACTTTTCATGCTGAAAATTTAAACAAATTACCATATAACACCAGATATTATCTGTAATTTTAGTATAAAAGAAAATGAATCTAAGTTTACAAGTGTGCATTAGATTCCACATATAAAATTGAATTAACATTATGAACAATATAAAAACAAAGTGCCTATATCAATTTAAAAATGTGCTTCATTTTTGTTAAGTTTCTCTTGAACTACTGTTAAACCCAATAGTAGAAGGTATTTCTAGTGACTGAATGGATGTCAATAGATCTCGTATCATTTCATAAAGCACACTGACAGCAGTAATTGCCTCTCAATTTCCAAGAGTATCCAGTCCTTTAGTCAGGTTTTCCCTGGTTTGGGATTTTTTTTTTTTTTTTTTTTTTTTTTTGTATTATTCTCTGAGAATTCCCCTGATTTTTTAACCAAAAATCTATCCCCTAATTTTTCCAAGAATCCCATAGTCCCCTGATTAATATATATATATATATATAAGACCATTAAAAGTCAGGGATGCCACTCAGAAAATAGCAAAAAAGAGGAAATTATGCGTAAAGTAAAATTTATGACATTTTTCCCAACTTTATGTGTGAATTTTGAAAATTATATTGTTTATAATAAACTAAATAAAGAATTACAGCTTTTCTTTTGTTGTAAACTTTTAATTTATAAGAGTAAGTTAAAATGATTTTTCTTTAGTTCACAGTATTTTACATCAATTAAGGTAACCAAGCAACAGGTTCAGTAAAGAATTTTATGTATTGCATCATTTTAAACCATTCAAGTAACCCAGCAATAGATTCAATGAATATTCCACAAGTGAATAGCAAAATTTTGCAGTTTTTTTTTATTTGACGAAAATAACTGTTATATTTCACGATCGTTTGACGAAAATCGCCGTTTCACATCATGATCGTTTGATAAAAATCATCGTTCCACATCGTGATCTTTTGACAAAAATCGTCATTTGACATTGCGATCGTTTCAGAAAAATCACCGCTTCGTTTCGCGATCGTTTGACAAAAATAGCCGTTTCACACCATGATCGTTTGACAAAAATCATCATTTCACATTGCGATCCTTTGACAAAAATCGCCGTTTCGTTTCGCGATCGTTTGACAAAAAATCGCCGTTTTATATCGCGATTGTTTGACGAAAAGCGCCGTTTTATTTAGCGATAGTTCGACAAAAATCGCCGTTTCACATTGCGATCGTTTCAAGAAAATCACCGTTTCGTTTCGCGATTGTTTGATGAAAATTGCTGCTTTATATCGCGACTGTTTGATAAAAATAGCCGTTTTTTTCGATCTTTTAACGAAAATTGATGTTATATTTCGTGATCACTTGACGAAAAAAGCTGTTGTATTTCTCGATCGTTTGATGAAAAAGGCTGTTTTATTTTGCGATCGTTTGATGGAAAAGGCTGTTTTATTTCGCGATCGTTCGACGAAAATCGTTATTTTATCTCGTGATCACTTAACGATAATCGCAAATTCTTAAAAATTAAAAAAAGCGGAAATCCGCCAAAAGGCGGAAAAGTGGCATCCCTGAAAAGTAGACAATATTCACCAATTGAATTTATCAATAAACCAAACCGAAACATGAGAAAAATTTAAATAAATAAATAAAATGAATGTAATAGAAATTTGTAGAGCCAAAACAGAATTATCAAGCCCCAAATACTTTGGATATATATATATATATATATATATATAAAGTACCCGCCGCTTATTAAAATCACTGGTTAATAAAATCAGTCTCTTAATCTGATCAAATTATGATGATGATCGGAATCAAATCAATACAAATTTCCGTTAAAACTGCTGTTTAATAAAATCAGTATCGTCGGTTAATAAACTCAAAAACTTTCTTCACCAGAAAAATAATTAGTTAAATCTTAACTGAAAATTTTTAGTTTTGCTGAAACATAAAGAAAACAAAACAAAAAATTACATGCATTTTTTCAAGATTATTAGTGCAGTTGTAAATTTATAAAATTGTTGTTACAGTGATCATGATCACTAGGTTTATTTTTTTTGATAATTTGTAAAAAAGAATTCAGTTTGATTCAGTTTTGATTTTGCTAATTTACTGATATGTAGTTAAAGGGAAACTGTGTCAAATCTTTATACAATTTGTTTAAGAACAGAGACAATATTAAGCCTCAATTTGTAGCAAATGGAAATTTGCTGCAATGGAAACGAGAAGAAAAAACAGAAGATGTTGAAACAGTACTTTTAAAATGATTAAAAAATGCCAAGTTGAAAAAAGTTTCTATTTCTCACAGAATTTTGTGCATGAAAGCAACAGTTTGTGCAAATGATGAGTGAAAACTTCAGATTCATGAATGGGTCGTTGTCAAGATGGAAAGAACAAAACAATATCATTTATTGCAAGCTGCAAACGAAAAGCAGGATGCGGATTTGGAGACAGCAGATTACAGAAAAGCAAACATTTTGCCAGATTTTTCGAAAGACTATGATCCTTTTCAAATCCTTAACACTGATGAAACAGGACTGTTTTATCGGGCTTTACCAACAAAGACGCTAACATAGTTACTGTAATAGCGTCGCTGTTGGCTTTACCAGAGCATGTTCAAAACATAGTCCAGTGAAGAAAAGCAAGAGAATTAAACAATACGTAACTGTTTTTCTGACATGCAATGTGACTTAAACTGTCAAGAAAACATCTAATAAGAAACCGCGCTGTTTTAAAGGAGAGAAAAGTTTACATGTGCACTACTGAAACAATAAGAAATCACGGATGACTTTCCAATTTTCACTGATTTTTTTGTGCAACAGGACAAAAAACTTGTAGAAAAAAATTGCCCTGATATTGAACAATTGTGCTACACATCCTCTAAACTTAACATGAAAGACATAAAAATAATGTTTCTTCAAACCTAACACCATTAGTGTTATAGCCACTTGATCATGGAATTATCAAGTTTTTAAATGTAATTATAGGAACAAATTGGCAAAAAAAGAGTAAAGAAATCAAAGTAAGTGATTCATATGCGTGTTCTTTTGTAAGATCTATAATAAAATCTGTTAATACAATGTATTGGATGCAATGCATTACATGACATTAAAATGGCTTGAGACAGTGTGACAAAATACACGATAAAATGCTTCTTGATTTGCAGATTCATATCCGAAAAGTCACAAGAAATTTCTGCTACCTCCAAAGTGAAGGATTAATTTGAGAAAGGATTTCGCTCAATATGTTGAAATTGATGAAAATCTTCCAACACTTAGAGAAATATCTGACACATATATAATGGAACCATTTCTTGTCATAACAAGTTTCAAGGACCAACCAGCTAGTAAAGATGAAGATGTGCAGAGCAGGAACTGTACAGTCAGTATTATTCTCAAGCTAAAAACATTGAATGTGTGATTATTTCGACCAAACAAAGCACCTTTGATTAGTTTTTCATGAAACCCAATAATGTAAGTAACAATGTATAGTTCAATTAATTTTATATGTTTGGTAGTTATTAATTTTCAATGAATAATTATCTAATTTAAACATAAAATAGTTAATCCTGTTTGTTAATGTCACTAGGCGCAACATTTTGCGATCTCATTCTGAGTTCACTGACTACCACCATCGTTTTTGGGTTTTGAAATGTTCGCCGGATTTAAAAATCAGTTGCTTATTAAAATCAATTTGACTCAGAATGAATATGATTTTGTTAAACGACGGTTACTGTATATACAGTAAAACCTCTAAATAACGGACACCTCGGAAACGCAGAAATTGTCCGCTATTCGGAGGTGTCCGCTATTGGGAAAACCTCAGAGATTCAAAAACCGCTAATAAATGCTTAATGTTTCATTAATTTACTTTTATATGTCCTAAAACCTCTATTATATAATTAATCAGAAATTAAAATTATTTTTTAAGCAATAAAATTGAAATAAAATTGTGCATACTCTTATCCACTGTTTATTATATTATTGTGAAAAAAAAAATCTGTTACAAAAGTATATTTTTGCTTGCGATTACATGCAATTTGTTTTTCTGTATGATGTTATTGGACATAGTATAGAGTTCCGGGTGAGGAGGGAGGGGGGACTGCATTTTTTTATCTTTAAAAGCATAAAATCTCAAAATATTCTTAAATGACATTTCAATAGTCTGGGAGATTATTTCTCCTGGGCAACCCCCTGAATTTAGCACTGAATGTTGGGGGGGGGGGGGGATTTTCCCAGCTCTTTATCTACATTTAACTGTGATCACAAAATTTGTGACACGTTGTCCTAATAAATTAAGAAGCTTTTTTACCTTTTCTCATTTTTTTTCCTGTTTAAAAAATTCTTTTTATCTTTTATCGCCGAATAAAGTGTCCGCTATTCGGAATGTCCGTTATTCAGAGGTTAAACATACAAAAATTTAAGTTTTGGGAGTGGGGATTAGAAAAGTGTCCGTTAAATAGAGGTGTCCGCTATTCGGGAGTGTCCGTTATGGAGATTTTACTGTATATATATACATACATATATAAAAATATATAATATATATATATAGCAAAACTAAGTTATTGGATTGGATTACTTGAATAATAAGGTTTTAAAATGACGTTACACCATATTTTAATATAATTCCTTACAGGTAATTCAAGATGTAGCTTCTTTTAATGCCTATTGAATTTAACATTTAAAAAGTATAACACAATTTCTTTTCAATAACATAACTATACTTCGTCTAAAACAACATTTTAATATAAATACTATCTTTTTCATTTTTTTTTTTTTTTTTTTTTTTTTTAATCAGTTTTTGTTTTGTGCTCGTAAATTTTCATAATGTGTGCTTTCAAAACATGAATAACAAAAATTAGCAGAGTGTCAGTTAATTTGGTGATCACGCTCGTCTTCAAGAAAATAAATGAAGTTTAAATTCAAATCCTACATATCTATATATAAAGCAATATGTTTACAAAAACAATCAGACTAATTAACCAAAAGTACTTGTATGGAAATATCACAGTCTTTATGTTATAAAAGCATTGTATTTAAATGTATTATGATCTTCTCTATAAATGGAAAGGTTTTTGCAGTTGAAAATGTTTCATATAATTTAAAAAGATATGTCTATAAAATGATTAAGAAAATTACAACTTTATAAAAATATTTAGCTTTTTATTGTTTCTCTATTCTATTCTCTGATCGAGCAGAGTACATTGGATTGAAAGAAAAAACAAATTTTTATTAATGGACAAAGTAAATAAGATTTATATTAAATATTTTTTTCAATGGTATTTAGAAGCATTGACAGTGCATAAAAGGTTAATAAGAATAATAAGAGAAAATAAATTATGTTTAATAAAAAATCAATTGTACTTTTAACAATGTTTTTTAATTTTAATTCTAATTTTTATGCTTAAAAAGCTATATTTGTTCTTTTAGAACTTTTAGATTATTTTGTTTTAATTTATTCTGAAATTAAAATACATATGGTTTTATCTTACTACATACTAAAATGTTTTAAAGCTAAAGAAATTTGAATACAAATAATTTTGGACAATGTCCAAAATTTATTTAAAGAATTTGGCAAAGTGACAAAAGTAGCTCTTTCATCTACTTATGATAATTTGCATTGGTTCATAGAATGCTAATGAGTACAAACTAAAATATATAAGCAAATCAAAAGAAGCACCAAGACGAAAGAAAATAACAACAATTGAAAAATATTATTACACTGATGCAGATACAAATCCAATGAGCATTTAAAGTTCTAAATGTGCACAGGAATGTTTTAATTTTTTTATTGTAAGAAAAAAAAAAAAAAAAAAAAAACACTAAAAAATTATTCATTTCGATTTAGTCATTTAAAAAGAAAATGAAATAAAGTTTTGAATTCTGCTTCTCTTGAAAAAGAATGTGGTACCATAACTTTGTCAGTTATTTCCCCTTTTACTTTCCAACTGAATACTCAATACTTCAGTGTTTATGCATATGCCAGGGAGAGAAAGAAGGGGAATAATATATTTCTTTACTCTAATCCTAATATGTATAAACTAGAAAGTTTTACTCTGCAGACAGATTCTATTATTATTATTATTAAAATGGTCTATAAATATCTAATTCAGTAATGATTAAAAAAAATCACTAAAATGAGTTTTATCTCTCAATTCCGGCCTTGGGCTTAAGAAACTCCTAAAATTTACTTTAAAAAACTTATTTTTATTATGTTTCTAATCCTAAGATGTATATAAACTGGAAAACTTTACTCTGCAGACAGATTTTATTATTATTATTATTAAAATGGTCTATAAATATCTAATGCAGTAATGATTAAAAAAATCTTTAAAATGAGTTTTATCTCTCAATTCCTGCCCTGGGCTTAAGAAATGCCTAACATTTACTTTAGAAACTTAATAAAATAAGTTTTGTAAATTTATTGTAACCTTTTATTATATTTCTTTACAAATACAAATTTTACTTATTTCTTATTTCACTCATTACTATTATTTCTTATGACAGTAGTTGGGTTTAGAATAATTAAGAAACAGAGTTAGGTGTTTGAAAAGTGACATATGAGAAATTTAATTACAGAAGATAGCCTCAAATTTGCATAACTTGGAGTAGAGGTCTGCACGAGCCGGGCCTCGGCCAGAGCCCGCATCGGGCCAATTTTCATTAATGGCATTTGGCCCGGGCCAGGCTCTGTCCTTGTTTCTGAAGACTCGGGCCGGGCCTAGTCACTAATCTTTTCGGGCCGGTCTGGGCTCGGGCCTTAAATTTTTTCCTGGAGTATCAGTTCGCGCCAATTTTCATTAACGGCATTCGGCCCGGGCCGGGCTCTGTCCTTGCTAATGAAGACTCGGGGTAGTCTGGGCTCGGGCCTTAAATTTTTTCCTGGAGTATCAGGCCGGGCCGAGTCTAACTTATTTTTTCCGTATGAAGCCGAGACTAATTTTGTTCTTCCTAGTCTTCACGGACCTAAATAATCAGTTCCCGTTGAATCTTCCCGTACAGGGCCTGACTAAGGCAGGGGCATGCGGTGCAATTGCCTCGGGCCCCCCTTCTTAAGGGGGCATCCCAAAGACAGACATAAGTTTTTTGTTAAAGAAGAGTCAAATGTAAAAAATGGTCAAAAGTGACCAAAATTCTTTTTTTCAATTTTAAGGGTTTATCTTCTCCTACCCCCTCTGTTTCTGTACCTAATGCCTCACATTTATCCTCATATTTCTGTAATCGAAAAAACACTGTACTGTATAATTTCTTAAAGTTATCTTTCTTCTGCTATTATGTATATAGATGTGAATAGTACTTGGTGCGAAATTTATGTACACATACAATAGTTATGAATTTCAGTTTTAATCACTTCAATATAATTTATGAAAAATTTTAAGATAGAAGGGGGCCCCCTTAATGATATTTGCCCCAGGGCCCCCCCACTGTGTAAGTCGGGCCCTGCTCCCGTATGAAAATCCTTTTCTCGATGTGAAAAAGTCTGTTCATAAATCAGTAAAGTTTGGCTTGGTCCAAAAATTTTTGCAAAATAGACATATACTTTTGAGGCATCATTATTCTACAACTAAACATTAGAATTTTTTTTTTTTTTTTAAAGAATCGTAGATCGCTAGGCGTCTTAAAATAGAATTAAACACACACACACAAAAAACATGATTATGACGGAATTTTTGTTTAAACTGAAAACTGCAAATATCTTTTAAATTGTTCATTCATGCAAAATTAATACAACAATACGCGGAAAATATATATATATTAAACATTTATATGTGTTAAGAAGGAAATGTATTTTTTTCCCAGTGTCTTAGACAGGGTTCATACAGAGTTTGCTAAATGAAAAATAAGGACTATGTAAGGACTTTGTAAGGACTTCCTTAAAAGAAAAATAAGGACTTTCTAAAGTTAAAAAAGAACGCTACATACAATTACTTACATTAAATTTTAATCGTAATAGATTGAAATTTTACATAAAACATAATTATGTAATTATATAACAAAATATATAACATTAGTTGGCTAGCAACTGTTTTTTAGCATCTATTTCTTTGGCCAGGGAGGAAATTTATTTTTTTGCAGATTTTCTACAATTGTTCGATTTTATAAATAATTGAATATCTTTAGTTGATTCAGCTTTATCAACTAATTCATTGGCCTTATTTTTATTTTTATTTATTTTTTAATCTCTGATACTTCTTTTTCAAGAAGGCATATTTTTTTCTTTATAAAACCTAAGTCATCTTCAATTAATTTCCTGAAGAGGAAGACTTGCTGTTAACCATACTACACATATCCAGTGAAATAATAAGCAGGGATGGGAACTGCAAAAAAGCAAAAAGACTGAAAACACGCGTGAACGAAAAATTGCACCATATTGTATTCACATGCGTGAATGAAAAATTGCACCACATTTTGATCACACGTGCAAATGAAAAATTGCACCACATTTTGATCACACATGCAAATGAAAAATTGCACAACATTTTGTTCATGAAAGATAATTCAAGTAATAAAAGCAGGTCTTGATTTCCAAGCAAATGAAGACAAGCACACCAGCCTGTATATTACATTACAGGAGTAAATTACAAATTTTCATTTTCTCCTCCCTCCTCCCCTTATCACAAAAATTTTATATCTATTCCCAATACCATTATCGCTGCCTTCTTCAACTCTCTTTTTAGATGCAAAAATTGAGTTTGTTCATTTGCAAAAAAAAAAAAAAAAAAAAAAAAAAAATTAAATGCAATAATTAATGTTTTAGTAATAATGTATAAATAATTAAAGCCAATATATTTTTTAAACTATTAAGAGAAATTTTCTTTACTTTTTTAAAAAATGTGCAAGATACAAATTAAATTATAAAATAACACTTATTTGAGTGTAGAAGATAACAAGTATCACTATTGTTCGCATTTCTTTTAAAAAGGGGCAAAACTGGTTTATTGAAAATGACATTTTTCCTGAAAAAATAATGCTTTTGTTGAGTAAAGGGGTACTTTTTGTTTAATGAATGGGTGTTTTCAGAAGATACATTCACTCAGAAAGATTTAGAACAATGAAAAACAGATTGTGAAGCAGGAAAATTTGTTTTTGGAGCAGCAAAATAATAATAATAATAATTTAGAAGCAAGAAAGTTTTTTAAAACATAAAAATTCCATCCTGTCATTAACTTTTTTTTCGTGCCCCTTTGACGAAAATTGAGTTTTAAAGAGATTTTTTTGACGAAATCTGCCGTTTTTTCGCGATCTTTTGACTAAATGTGCCGGTTTTTCGCGATCTTTCGGCGAAATGTGACGGTTTTTCGCGATCTTTTGGCGAAAGTTACTGTTTTATCACGATTTTTTGATGAAAATTGCCGTTTTTCGCGAATCTTTTGTCAAAACGTGTCGTTTTATTGCGATTTTTGGATGATATTTGTTGTTTTTTTTTCGCGATTTTTTGGGGAAATTGACTTTTTTTTTCGGAATTTTGTAACAAACTTAGCCCTTTTTTGCGAATCTTTTGACGAAATTTACCGGAAATTATTCGCTATTTCGCGATTTTTTTAACGAAATTTGCCTTTTTTGCGATTTTTTGACGAATAGTGCCGAACTTCTGCGATCTTTTGACGAAAGTTATAGTTTTATCACAATTTTTTGATAAAATTTGCGTTTTTTGCGAATTTTTTTGAAAAAAATTTCGAATTTTTTTGAAAAAAATTGCCATTTTATTACGATTTTTGGACGAAATTTGTCTTTTTTTGCAATTTTTTGAGGAAATATGCCCTTTTTTCGGGATTTTGTAACAAAATTAACAATTTCCGCGAATTTTTTGGCGGAATTTGACGGAAATTACTCGTTATTTCGCGATTTTTTAACGAAATTTTTCTTTTAGCGATTTTTTTGACGAAAATTACGCGTCTCGCAGGACGCATAA
Source organism: Maratus speculifer (assembly GCA_964019185.1). Lineage (NCBI taxonomy): Eukaryota > Metazoa > Arthropoda > Arachnida > Araneae > Salticidae > Maratus > Maratus speculifer. The sequence continues at coordinate 67,164,940 of OZ025295.1, forward strand.
GCTCCATTTTTTTTGCGTCCCGTCGCCGATTTTTTGCGTATTTTACGCGCGTCCGCGGCATCCCTGTAAACAAGAATGCTGAAATCCGCCAAAAGGCGGAAAATTCCCATCCCTTAAGACTACGATCAAACACAGATCAGCGGATTATAGAACAGATTGGCGCAATTATTTGGCGAAATATTTTTTTTTTTTGTTATTCATTTCTGTATTTCAAAGAAAAGGAAATTTTAGATGGTGAATATTGATTATAATTGGTGTTTGTGGATACGAGGTTTCTACGTTGCAATTGGGAAACAAAAGAGGCAGCTTTAATGTCCAATCAGAAATAAATATTATAACAAAGAAACTTGATTTTTTTTTCAGCTGCCATATTTGGCAGATTATGAATGTTTCAGGGGTGGTTCTGAGTGAAACGTTAATATTAAGCTTTTCTGAGTGGCCTAGTGACGCGTTAATATTAAGCTTTTCGGAAATTCACATCGCATTTTCGGAAATCGGCGGCGCGGGGGGAGCGGGGATTCCACGAGTTACCCCCCCTCTGGAGGAGGGGTTTATCCGCGATCTTCAGACGAAATCGGCGATTTATCTACGGTATTTAACAAAATCTGTGATTTATTGCGATCTTTCGTCGAAATCGGCGGTTTTTCTGCGATCTTTGACAAAATCGGCTTTTTTTTATGAAATCGGCATTTTCTTTGATGATCTTTAGACAAAATTTACATTTTTACACGATCTTTTTTCAAAAACGGCGTTTTATCCCCGCGATCTTTTGACAAAATCGGCGTTTTTCCGCGATCTTTTGATGAAATCGTCGTTTTTTTTTCAATGATCTTTTAACAAAATATTTTTAAGCGATCTTTTATCGAAAACGGCGTTTTTTTCCGCGATCTTTTAACGAAATCGGCGTTATATCCGCAACCTTTAGACGAAATCGACGTTTTAACGCGGTCTATAGACGAAATCAGCGTTTTATCTGCGATATTTGGTGAAATTGCCGTTTTTCCCGTGATCTGCACAGGAAATTCGCATTTTCTAGCGATCTTTTGGCAAAGTTCGTTGATAAAAACATCGACGAAATCGTCGTTTTCCCACGAAATATTGAAGAAACGTGTTCTTTTTTGGCGATCATTTCACAAATTTCACTCGGCGCGCTAAACCGTACAAGTTGGCAACTATGAGGAACTGACAACCCAGTAATTTTCGGAAGAGGATGCCTTAAATTTTCAGAAATTTCGGACGAGAATTACCCTTGGAATGTTCGGCGATTTTTTTAAAAAACATTTTACGGATCGCGTTAATATTAAGCTCACGTTAAAAAATAAGGACTTTCAATAAAAAATAAGGACTTTAAGGATCCTTATTAAGGACTATCGAAATATAAGGAGTTTATAAGGACTTTTAAGGTCCGTGCGAACCCTGTTAGAAGATTTTACTTTTACCATATACCATTTTTTAGATTTTTTTTATGTATTAATATACTAATGATAACTGAAACATTTACATACAACAAACAAAGGTTCATTAAAAGCGTAAATATCACAGCCTATGGCACTTTTCCATAAATAGAGATTATAAACGTGGAAGAAAATAAAAGACAAAGTTAAGTTTTTTTTTTGGTCTGAACTCTTCCGTTAGAATAAAGATCAATGTTCTGTACAAATTCACCCGGGCCGGGCCGAAATTTTAACTCTCGGGCCGGGCCAATATTGTTTTGTTCAGGCCAATATGACTTTGATTTGGGCCGGGCCCTGGCCAAAACTTTAACTTTAACCTGACACATTACGACTCAAAATAACCTAATCATCAGATTTTCTGGAGCATGTGACAAAGCCTGATGATTTTCTTGTGCCCAAAAATGATAAAATATAAAATTTAGTCAAAATCACTAAAGTCATATTCTAGATAAAATTCTCGTAACACACAGTAACACATAAATGATCTACTAATCTGATTTTCCGTAAAATGTGACTCAGCCCAATGGTCTTATCATAATCCAAAATAGTAAAATACAAAATTTAGTGAAAATTTTTACAGCCGTTTTTTAAAAATAAAATTGGTTTGATCCACCATAACTCACCAATCAAATTTTAATTTAATCAAATTTGTTCAAACATCTGTTTTAGCTCAATGGTTTTTGGTAATCGAAATTGTTAGAATATAAAATTTAGTCAAAATTGTTTAAGTTATTTCTTACATAAAATTATCTTGACCTGCAGTGAACTGTAAAATGACCCATTAGTATAATTTTCTCGAACATGGGACCCAGTCTAATAGTGGTCTTTTCAAGGTTGAATAAGGTGAAATACCAAATTCAGTTAAAAATAGTTAAAGCCTCATTCTAGATAAAATTAGCTTGACCCTTAATATCCCAGAATGACCCACTAATCGAACTTTCTTGAACATGCAATCTAGCCCAGTGATTTTATCGTGCCCAAAAAAACAATAATGCAAAATTTTGTCACTATTTATCATTTGAGCAATTTTTTAGATACAGTTTGCTTGACCCACACAAATAGAGATCCAAATATATCTACTAATCTAATTTTTTTTTAATATGCGACCAATCTAAATGAGCTTTTTGAGTTCAAAAGCGATAAAATAGAATACAAAATTTAATAAAATTCGTTAGAGCTGTTTTCCAAATAAAATTTGATTGACCAGTAGTGAGCCAAAACTGACCCACAAAATGACATTTCTCGGACATCTGATCTCGCTCGGTGATCTTCTCGTCCTCGAAAAAGACATAATAAAAAAAAAAAATTTCAATATGATTTGAGCCGTTGTTTAGATACAATCAGCTTGACCCAGACCCATTATCACACTCTTTTGTTAAGAATGACATTCAATAAGCAAAAAAGAAGCATTTGTGCAAATTATATGTGCTGTAGGGAAAGAATGCATATTTGTTGCAAGATTACTATATTATAATCCAATATATAATATGATCCAGTAATATAAAAATTTTATTTTAATTCACATGCAATTCTTTGAATTGTATTATTTTCTTAAATGCACATAATACCGTATTTTCCTGCGTATAATCTGCGGATTATCTGTTAAAAAACCTCGAAAATTTCAAGTGCGGATTATCTGCCGGTGCGGATAATCTGATGAAATTTTTTTCAAGCTGAACTGATTTCCCACTTCTACCATCAATTATAAAATGTAAACATATCAAATGATTGTCTGTTTGGGAAACCGCTCGCGGAGCTGCTTGTGATTGGTTCACATATGACGTGACCGTTCTAGTGGGAGTGGCCTCCGATTTTTAAAGAAAATTTGTCTAGTCTTTTTGCAACATGCTTCTATGAAGAATACAGAGTTTCTCAGCTCATCTCAATCAAAAATTGCAATCTAATCATTTGTTAGCTGAATCTTCTTTTATTTGTAACGTGGAAAAAGAATTTTGCTTAAATTACACAGCTGAATTTAGCTGGAAGTAATAGAAAGTGCAGAGGTTGTAATAGATCATATATAATCGATTGCTATAATCGAATGTTCGGTTATGGCAAAAGGAAAAAAATATTATTCACAGAATAAGAGTCTCTTACTTATTTTATTATTAAATACTAAAAATTATTAGTAACTAATATTTTTACCTGCTATTATCCATGGAAGATTCCATGCTGTTATCAAACAATAGTCATATATTATTAGAAATAGATCGAATAAAATCGATCACCGTAATCGAATTTCTGTTATAGCAGAAGAAGAAGGAAATAATTATTAAACTATCCTCAAATATTATTGATACTATCGATTATTATTTTAACTAGCAGTTGTCCTATAATTATTTATTTTATTTACAATTATCATTTAAATAGGACAACTAAATCAATAGAAACTTTATTTATTAGTATTTTTGCAGAGTATAATCCGCGGATTATACGCCGCTGCGGATTATCTGCTGAAATTTTTTTTCAAAGGCAAAAATTTACGGCTGCGGATTATACGCAAGAAAATACGGTATTTAAGCATGCACTATATTCAGAATTTTTTTTTTTTCTAATTTGCTAAATATCATCAAATACACCAATATTAGGCACTATGCAATTTAAAATTGAATAATATCCTACGATATTTTCTGATTAAAACAGCACACAGTAAAACAGTAAAAAGTTTGAATATTTGTTACATCCTCATAGACCAGGAAGCAGCAGCACTGACAATCATTCTATAGAATTCATACCGGAAATTTCAGAAACAGTTGAAACTCAATTTGCATATTAAAATCAAAACTCAATTGGTCTGTCAAGTCATATCTTGGTAGAAAATACCTGAAAATCTGATTTCAAAGGTTGATTCATAGGTTCATCATTATATTTTTCTGCACTGAAAGATATGAAAACATGGAGAACTGGAAAACAAAATGACAAGTCGATCATTATAATTGTGATTTCAACCAAGATATTATTTGGCAGACCGATTGTGTTCTAACATGCAAATAGTTTTAACTAATTCTGGAATCTCAACCACAAACTTGATGGGATGATTGTCTCTTTTGCCACCTTCTGATCTATCAATATGCATAAAAAAATCTTGAAATGCAACATGTAGAAAATACTCACCTAAAACTAGTAAATGCTTGTAAGAAGGAAGTTTATTTGGCGAACTTTCTTGAACTTGACTTAATATATCAAGCCTATTAAAAAGAAAATTATTTTTAAGTAAACACAAAAATAATGTAACAGATTTTTTTTAAAGAAAATTCGTGTTAATACAATGAAAAACTAATTACAATGGTTGCTTTTATCCAGCTCATTGATAATTTGAAATCTAAATCATGCTATTGTTCACAGTATGCTCTAAAAACTAAGATACACTTCATTAATCTTTCATAGTCTGTTTTCATTTCAAAGTTTTTAGTTCATTCTATCAGAGAACATTCTAATATAATATTTCTTCAGTGAATATAAAAAGTCATACTAATTTTACCATGAAGTGATCTGGAATCACCAGGTTCTGGAATAATTCCTGATCATTTAAAATTTATTGTATTTTTCGACCAGGAAGCACTCTAGGTAATTCTATATGTATAGAATGGATTAAGAAATAACTCAAACTCATTTATTCAAATGACAGAAAATAGAAATTAATAAAATGGATACTATGAAATTTTGTTATTCAAGATACGTAAAGGTTGTTAGATATTTTAATAGTCTCCAGATACTTTAGGATCAGGAGTAAATTGTTTATCTTTGGAATTTAGCATTTTATAAACCATTACCAATTTTGTAGTAATTTTTTATTTCAAGTCTATTTGTAAGTCTGTTTTGAATGATGAAAAAATTTGAAAAAAGAAAAAAAAAAAAAAAATACATTCAATACTTGCTGATGAAGCTATGCAAAATCTGAAATATTTTCTAAATCACTGTATTTTTCAGTGATTCTCACCATTCTGAAGGTTACTGATTAATTTACATCAGAAAATGAAGATTCGTAAATGAAAAATGTAACAATCAATGATAAAAAAAATTTGTTAATGTCATCCACTCATTTTCTTTCTATTTCTTCTTGATTATTAGAAAGTTTCTTACCCATGTATTTTAGACACAGTATGTATAATAAAATGTGAGTTGGCATGTACCAAATTGCTATAAACTTTTTTTTTTTTTTTTTTGTGGGTATATTAGATTATGATTAATATGTATACAGTCATTCTATATTAATTAAATGATTAAGTTAAAAAATATATATGTATTTTTATTAGAAAATATAGGAAAATCTTCTATAGCATCATTTATAGCAATAATTGCATATGTCAAATAAGCAGATTTTCATTTTGTCCATTTCGTCCAATTTCTATCAGTGCTCTGAAATTTTGAAAAAAAATGAGGACAAAATAGCAACCCTGTAAATAATTACAAATTATTTAATTATAAATAGCCAGAAAGGTATAAAAAATGGATTGATGCAAAAAATCTTTCATTCCTGATTACTGCTCGTTTGTATCATTTATTTATAACAAAATTAACCAGCAAAATTTATACCAAACAATCCTGAAAAAATGTGATTGAAAATTATCGAATACAGGACAATGTTAAATTCTCATGCAATGTGAAATTTATTCAACTGATGGTAACAATTTACTAATTTTATAGTGTACATGAAGTGTACACTGATTTAATAAGCATCATTCAATTTAACAGAACAGATTGAAACAAAATACCGATTATAAATGCAAATGATAAACTTGGGCACACAAGTAATTTAAAAAAGAACAAATGAAATTTTGCTAGGATTGATATGTAAACTAACATCTATAATAAATTTATTTAATAAAGTATAATGATTAATATTACAGGCAACATTGAAATTTTCGTTTAAATTATTATAATGATAAAGAATATTTATTCGAAAGTAATTAAGAATTATTCAATTGAATACACACCGAAATTTTAAGTCAACAAAATATTTTTTTGCAGAGAGAACAGGTGAAACGTCAAATTTTATTTTTTTAATACAAAGTTCATACATGGATTTTAGATCTAACGGCTTATACTAAAACAAAGATTAACAAAATATATCCCCATTAAAAAAGAAGAAAAAGTCAACGTCTGTCTTCCCTTCATAATAATCCAAAACAAACACACAATAAAACGAGCAGGTGAATTACAAACAGGTGAACATAATACATTAAAAATACTATTCAGAAAGAGATTGATCGATTTTATCGTAATATTAATGATAACGAAAGAACCTTTCTTCAATGTTTATAAATTGTAAAAATAAATAAACAAACAGAGAGAAAAAAACATTTCGAGCATACCACAAGTTTTCGTCTTCCTCTTTTTCCTCTGTTGGTACTTCATTATTACTACTTTTATAATTAAGTAACGACATATTTTCTACAAAACTACAATTATATTGTAATATTAGATTTTAATTTATGTAAATTAAGCGATCGGCATAAAAATAAAAGCTGTTAACGCCTTTTCTGGCTACATAACGTCACGAAAAGAGTTACGGACATGATTATGTCAAAGAGAAAATAAAACTAAGGTGTTGCCAAATCTTTTATCAAATGCTGCAATATCTGTAGAAAGTAGAAATTTTTCATTGATTCGCTATCTGGTGGAGAAAAGATGTAACTTCTTGCTGCAGGAAAATTTTTTTCATTTTCAAATTGTTTCAGATTGTTTTATTTTTTCAAGAATTTCATCTTTCATACACTGTTTAAAATTTTAAACTTTTGCTAGCATTTTCAGACGATACAGCGAAAGTTTCACTTTTTTAACATATATGACATTAGTTTTATTTCAAAACTATCCGAATTTAAATATCTAAAACTTTTAAACGTGTTGTGCTACAGTGACAATTTTGCTGTACTTTTTTGAATTCCATGTGTTTTCGTTGCAATTTGAAATAACTATTAAAGTGTACATGAGGACAGTGGCGTAGCTAGGTATTTTGGCGCCCGGGGTAAGAATAAATTTTGCGCCCCCCCCCCTTCACACACACACACAAAAAAAAGAAAATAAGTACATTTTTTTCCCCACAAGAGAAAAAAATGCCTTACTTTGGCTTCTACCGGGAGAAAAAGGAGTCGTCACTAGTCCTTGCTTTTAAGGATTCAGCTGATTACACAAACGTACAAAACTAAAATGTGTGGGACCCGATTATTAAAGATGTATAGTTTTCACAGATGTAAATTTTCCTAGTGGGTGAAAAAAGTTCGGTCCAGGATTCGAACGAGGGATATATTGGCTGAATCCGCCAATGCTCTTTCAACTGAGCCATCCCTGACGAATACTGGAGGACTAATTCACCCAATTAAACTCCACAATCACACAATCTGGTCTGATACTTTGGATTAGCTCAACAGAATAAATCGATGGTTAATATATGGAACTGCAGGAATTAGATTAATTTATAAGACGATTACTCAACCGGTAAACCTTGTGCATCACAGATCCCGGAGATTGTGCGATTCTTGAACAAATATCAATCAAGAGCTATTTAATTAATTAAACTAAATGTTCCTCCCGAATTATCAGACTCGCAGATGGAAAAATATTACAATCCCCAACATATTAACAAGAATCTGCATGAAAAAAAAGATTAGATTTTGCCTATTTGAGATGCATGCACAATCACAACCTACGACCATCATGTAGGTCCTGAGATTTATGTAAATGGCTCCTGGGACCGTGGGACCTCCGATCAAACTTGCAGAGATAACGGTAAGATGCAGCGACGGAATAAACGAGATCGGTCAATATAGAGGTTATCGAGTCAAATTCTTTTTTCCCTTATTTTCCCAGTTATTCCTCACATAGATAGATGTAGGCATAGTCTTTTCTAATGCATATGCGCTAAGTTAAAGGATATATATCAAATATCTTTAACTTTAAAAATGACAGAAACAGCCATTTGTACAGGTCGTACTAGGAAGACTGAAAAGTCCTACTTTCTTTTTTACATGATTTAAGACGTAAAAATTAGGGACTAGGTCACTCACATTTTATTACAGTGCTGGAAAAAATATAGAACCGATAGTAAATTTACAAAAAGGAAAAATTAATGGAATTGCTGATAACAAAAATTGTATCTTCATTTGCATGATCAACATTGAAATAATACGCTCAAACTTAGATTAGAAAAGAGGAAGAAAGACCATAAATTATGCTAATCTCTTACAACTAATGAAAAGCACTTTGGAAAAAACTGTAAAGCCGATGGTTCTAGCCTCATTTTGCATAATGACAGACTTGAGAAATCAAGTCGCCATGAAAGTTTAAGTAAATGTAAACGTGTTATGTGCATTCATTTTTTTTGGCGTGTTTAATACAATACCATGAAGGAAAATATTATCCTATGGTGAACAAACAAAAATATTAACTTTAAATGAAGCTGGAATGTCTGTTTCTAATATTACAAGAAAAATAAGAAGGTCCAGGTCCAAGGCTGCATCAAACAGTTTTCTCATAAATCTCGAAGATTACGGCAGTAAGAAGCGCACAGGAAGACCAAAATCTTTAACTGTTAAGCAATCAAGGCGAATATAGAAGCTAGCTTGCGGAAAAAAATGTCGTCTGCCCAAATTCAAGAATTATTACAATTGCCATGTACAAGCGGAACGGTCAGAAATGTTTAAAGTAACAATTCCATTGTTCAAATAAAAAAATAAAATAAAATAAAGGAAAACCCCCTCTCTCTAAGCACCACAAATATGCTCACTTAGACTGCACGAAAGTATTTCATCGAAGGCACAAACTGTCATGTTGTCGTTTTTGATGAAAAGAAATTAAATTTCGATGGACTTGACGGCTATAAATATTTTTAGCATGACTTACGACAGGAACCTCATTTTTCTTAACCCGTTAGCGACGGCGCGCGCATTTTGAAGTGCGCATCTGAGGACGGAGCGGGGAAATTCGATTTCACCTTCTGGGCCGGAGGATTTCGCGCAGTTAAGCCTAACGCTTGTCAAAAATTCTTTAAACATTAATAATAAAATAACTTTCGCATGAAACTTTTTGAAATTCACATACATGGAATTTGATGTTATTTTATATATTCATTCAAAAAATGATGTATATTGTGTGCACTGTAAAAAAAATGACCCTTTTGCTGCATCGTCACTCCACCGCTTTTATAGAAAACGATTACTTTACTGTGTTATGGAGCATTCTCATTGGTCACAAAAGAGATATTCTATAATAGCTGTGGAGTGACGCTGCAGCAAATGGGTCAAATTTTTAACAGTGTGATATTTTAATTGGAAAAAAAATATTTAAATGTAAATAATGAATAGTTAATATCCTGTTTTAGCTTTTAAAATGATATAACATGACAGAAAAATACTTACCTGTTAAATATCAACCTATGAAACATTTTGCTATAATAGAAAAACAAGCCTAACCATCTTGATATTTAATAATTTTTAACACTTTCAGTAAGTAAAATAAATGTTTTACAAAAAACGATTTATTTAGAAATGAAAAATATTAAATAAAACTTACAAACAACCTGCTACTGTTGCTTTGTAACACTTATATATATATATGTGTGTGTGTGTGTTTGTGTGTGTGTGTGTGTGTAAGATTGAATAAAAAAAAAACAGTTTAATTTTATAATATTTTTGAAATAAAAAAATATATATAACACATAATTAAAAACAAACAAACAGTCTTGAATAATAATCAGTAATGATGTGAAATCAGAGTAAAAATTAAAAATGTACCTTTCCAAAATATGTTTATGTTAAAATTATTTCAGAAATAGAAAATATATTTCCATATGGTATATCGTATAATAAGGTATATCAAATAAAAATTATTGGATAATTATGAATAAAATTTAATAATGATTTGAAAAAGTTTTATCATAGCAAACGCGGTAGCGTTTGGTATAATATGTTTAAGAAATAGAAAGTGCAAACAACTTTCTAAAATTTCTGGCGAACCAGTTGAGATACGGCAGTGAAATTTTTTTTAAAAGATAGAACTCGACGAGACGAATAAAATGATAGCATTCAAAAAATTACTGCAGCTTAGAATAGTTTTGTATTTAATTTTTAATGAAAAAATGAAAGCAAAAAATTCAACAAAGTCTTGCTAACGTTTCCGTGGATGGATTAATTTCGTTTTTGGTTTATTTTAATCCTCATGGTAAAACTCAGAACAGTTTTTTTTTTCATCTTTGTATGTTTGTCGGTCGCTGAGAAAATCGAATTTTTGTCTGAAATTTCCAGCTGAACTTAGTCTTTTTCTTATATATTACTTAATTATATTTACTTAATCTTGTAATTGTTGCACGTAAGTTTAAATGAACATAAAAATAAATAAATAGATTAGATAAATCACGTGAAAAAATACTTATTTGTTGTTATTTTCATGTATCATATTCACTATCTATTTTGACGAGCGAAGTGAAATATTTTTTTATTTATTAATTTCTCATCTATTTAAGTTAAAAGCCGCCTCTGGCAAAAAGTTTAGTCTCTTTTAAATTTATGCTAGCCACTGTAATATGATACTTTTATTCGTAATTTTATTTACTTGCTTATCTGAAGGTCCATAAGATGAAATGAACAAATTTAGGCAATCAGGACAAGAATTTGTGGAAAAGTTCATTATTATTAAAGTTATTCTGATGGTGTGTTTGGCGAATAAATCAAAAATGGCGCCGAAAGACCGAATAGCAAATGTTTTTAACCGCAAAAGGGACGTAACCGTGTTTTTCCATCACGTAATATTTTATTTCAAAGACTGATTTAACACAAGATTGACATTAATATTATTATTTTTTTTAATTGTACAAGACAAAAAGATATGTAAAATTATTAAGTACAAACGTTCATACCAATATTTTTCACAGTTATTATTTTATGAATAATTAGACATGAATGGAAAAATCTACAGGACAATTAAAAGATAAGCGTAAAAATATGGTTTTACATTTATTTGAGCCTTTGAGATGTAAGGTAAGGGCGTACCGGTAAGAAATCCGGTTTGGCGCAACACAAGAGCGGTGAGTCGGGCGCTCCATGATGATTCGGACGTGAGAATGTGTCATCTTTTTTTTGAGGGTACGTTAAATTATTCTAGGTCAATTAAATTATTACTTATTTTATGAATGTCTGATTAATATAAATATGTTTGCCAAAGCTTGGTGCTATTTTGGCTTCAAAAAGGGAGGGTATGATGCCAAAATATATAAATAGCTCTGAAAACAAACCTGATGAACTTTAATTTTTGTTTTCGCACGAATTTTTTCTGTTTCTATATTAAAATGCGGCACAAATGTCATATACGAATCACATTAGCGTTAGTTTTTTTCTAAAGCCAATTTGGCGAAAATCTCGTTTTGGGATACCAGTTACATACCCGGTGTCCCAAAAATGACTGGTGGATTTTAAAATTCAATGACTTGCAAATGGTGACAGCTATTTAAAAAATTTTTGCAGGAGGGTTATGTATAATGGCAGGAGTTTTTTACCGTAACTTTTTATTTTAGTTCGAATTTCAAAAAATAGATGGCGCTGATAGCGATTGAAGGCCAGGTGATCAGTGTTGAGTGAGGTCAGTTTCGGCGTCGACCTGGGCTTCAATTGCTGTCAGCGCCATCTATTGGTTGAAATTCGAACTAAAATCAAAAGTTACGGTAAAAAATACTCCTGACATTGTACATAACCCTCCTGCAAAAAATTTTTAAATAGCTGTCACCGTTTGCAAGTTATTGAATTTTAAAATCCATCAGTCATTTTTGGGACACCCGGTATATATTTTTTGAAAGGTAATAACAATAAATAAAAAAAGGTTTGTTTAATAGAACAAAACAATTTATATATTTAAAAAAAAGAAAAAATTATTTATTAAAAAGTAAATAACAACATCCGGGTTGACATATCAAGCAAAATAACGACACTCTGGATTCAGTTAAATACTCCGATGCGCATATGACATTGGCGTCAGAAAAAAAATTCGCCAACATGGTGCGTATATGACATCTGTGCCAAAAATGCATACCTATTTTATTTATATTACGTAAGGTGCTACTTGATTATCAGGTCGACCAATTTCACCCATTTATAGAAATCGCCAAACTATTCGCCAAATTACTCAAAAGGAAAAATGTTGCCATTAAAAAATTTTAAGTTTAGAAAATTAATGAATTTAGGTTAAAAAAATAAAAGTCATTAACGAAAAAGATTACTTTAATGATGACGTTTAGTTATGACGTCGAGACGTACCAAATATAAAATTCGATATATTCAGGTGATTTTGAACAAAAGAATACTAATAAAAGTTTTCATATTTTAATGCAGAATTTATCAAATCAAACCATAAAGAGATATTTGTAAGATATCGCATATGTGAATAACATTGAAGTATTTTAAATGTAATATTAGAATTTATTAAAGAGCATAAAAATATGGTACTTGCGTATTAACGCCACCGCAGCAGAAGTTGCGCTAATGTGCCAATAAAGAGCAATCTTGTTCGCACGCGCACAAAAAAAATGGTATCAATAGTAGGCTAAAAAAGTACTAAAATACTAAAAATTACGTCAAAATGAGCACAAAAAAAAAAGAAAAAAAAAACACTAAAAAGGCACGACAACAAGATCACTCTTTATTGGCGCATTAGCACAACTTCTACTGCGGTGGCATTAATACGAAGGTACCAAAAATATCAATGTTAGCGGAAATTTGTAAGGAGTTAAATGCTTTTTATTTAACCAAATAATGTCGGCGGATACAACCATAAAGTAACTTTAATAAATTATATATTATATTTTTCTCAATTAATATCAAGAGCTATTCGCTTATTGGTATAAAATATATATTAAATAACAAAAGAACAAATAAATTAGTCAAACATTCATAAGAATATAAATAAATCATCGAATTAAAATCATTTGATTACTTAACAAACAAGTGTAGCGGGTTTAATGTCAAGGAAGTGTAACATTTATGTTCATCCATTATTGGCATATAATCTTACAGTTTGTCTATCGTTCTTTGGTCGATGGGATAAATTAAATAGTTATATATTTACTTATAGTATTTTTTATAAAATGAAAGAAAAACGTGCAAGTTAAATGTATCTGATATATGTATTTTTAATTTATGTGTTTTTTAATGAAAGTCATGTACTTTAAATAAAGCTAGTGACAGCTTTATATTTAAAATGAAATTAAGGCGAAGGAAACCTATTTGGCGATTGTTTCGAGTAGCTAAAATAAAAGTAGCAAAATAGCCGTCGGGCATATAAAAAATAAAACAATCAGGTCGGAGCTGTTGATGACAGTCACAAGACTTATGCTGGTATTTATATAGGTATTATAGCAAAATTTGCAACATCTCTGGTGTTAAACTAGGACTCTCGTGGTAAGACATTTGGCTGCTCAGCAGCGGGTATAGAGTTCAAATCCCGTCGGATGTAAGTTCGTTTTATTTAGAAATGCTTTTGTGTTAAATTATTATTCCTTCGGGAATATTCTTATGTTAATTGTTATTCAATTTCTAGAATTTTTCTAGTTGTGAATGCTTTATTTGAGAAATTACCTTGAATATATTTAATTGGTATGGCTTTTAATTCTTTTAATAAAGTTCTGTACTTTTTTCGTTCAAATCCATGGTTTATTTTTCTTATCATGCATTTTATATAGCAATGCAATGACTTTTATAATTATTCTGATACATCAAAATTTTATGCTGTTGTTATCATTTTATAAATTTTGACAGCAGCAGTTATTTTTCTTTTTAAGATATTAGAAAATCTTCAGTTTTTATCAAAAAATTAAATGACTAGTATTAAAAAATGCTCTGACGAGCACCAAAAAAGGTTAATATGTTTTTAAGTATGAAAAAGGGTTTGACAAGTGCTTCTGTTAATTATTGAGCATGAGGAAGGACAAGGGATCCCTTCTTGGCTACAACTCACTTCAATGCCAACTTTTAAAAAATCATATTTGCGCTTTTTCCGTGAAAACAAATCAGTCGCAGTTACTATAAAAATGTATAGTGTAAAGACATAACCAGTAAAGGTCCAGCTTAATTAGACATAAATGTAAGGGAAGACGACACAGTGCCAAAAACCTAGTTCCTGCATCACATTCATGCACTGGCACCAAGCATGCCCTAAGTGTATAATTGCACAGAAAATTTATTTGTAGTATAGTGCAGAGTGAACAGTGCAGTTAACATCAGGGATGTAAGTGCATGTTATACGCCGTATGCCTTCTGGACTTTTTAATAGAACACCATATACATTATTTCTCAAGAAAGCTTATAGTATACACATTCTAGGGTATCCCTCTGCTTAGAGCATATATCCTATCTTATTTTTACGACTACACCCCTGGTTAACATCTAAAGCACGGTGGAAAGTTCTACTAAAGAACCGCAAATTTCTTTCATACGGAAAAAGCGCAAATATGATTTTTTAAAAGTTGGCATTGAAGTGAGTTGTAGCCAAGAAGGGATCCCTTGTCCTTCCTCATGCTCAATAATTAACAGAAGCACTTGTCAAACCCTTTTTCATACTTAAAAACATATTAACCTTTTTTGGTGCTCGTCAGAGCATTTTTTAATGCTCTGACGTAGGAGGATAGAGGTTCATAATATCCTCTATCTCATCAGCAGTCAAATACCGGCGTCTTTTAGACATTTTAATTAGTTAATAAACGATATCGCTTAAATATATATTATTAATTTAAAACGAATTAAACGAAATTATTTAAACGAAACAAGTGTGAAAAGTAAAAATTTATCAAAAGAAGAACGCAGAAAAATATTCTTAATTTAGCTGCACTGAGAAAGAATGTTATCAGCGTATCAGCTTCCACAATCAGTTAGTAACACTTTTCTTTCTTTCTTATTATTTTTTATTTTTTAACTGCGAAGCACTCCTGAAATACAATAAAAATATAAAAAAGATAAATCTTTCCTTCTGTAACAAAGAAAAACACGAAATATTAATGACGTCGGTTTTTGCCACTACGATCTGAACGATATAAAAGAGCGGGAAAAAAAGCAATGAATCAGATGTTCATGTTATCATTCGTAACCTTAAATATCCTTACTAATACACTTACTTACGTTAACCGCAAATTTTTCCTTCTGAAGTTCAGTAGCATTATTTCTAACTAGCGACCCGCCCTCGCTTTGCTTCGGGTAGAGCAAGTCGTCCAGTCCCATGTCCAAAAGGATTAATACCAAGGTAAAAATAAAAAGCTTTTACTGAGACGGCATTTTAATTATTTTTTTAATAAAAAAACACTTATTGTGACGTAACTATAACAGCCATATGCTGTCGCGACATTTTTTTGTAGATAATTATACGTACTGCAAAGTCGTAGTACATTATTTTGTTTTATAATTAATAATGTTCACAGCGCACGCGATGTAAGAATTTTTAAGGTCATTTTTCTACACCTTGGGTTACATTATTGGCATTATAGTAAGGATCCCTATTTTTTTTTTAATATAATATAATATAGCCTATGTTCACCGGAAATAGTGTAGCTGTCCAACGGTGAAAGAATTTTTTGGTACTACTCTGTTAGCCCGTCGACCAATTTCGCGAAATTGTACAAATCGCCAAACTAATAGCCAAATTGTACATATTGACGTAATTTTTATTTTAAATGACAAAAAAATAATAATAATAATAATTAGTAGAATATTAATAAAAATACAAATAAAAAGTCGAAATAAAAATCAATGACATTTTAAACACGTGAATCGTGTTTAATGTCATTGAATGTGACATTCACGATCATCCATTATTGGCTATTTAATCTTATAGTTTGGCGATAATTTTTTGGTCGACGGGATAATCTAGTAGTACCGAAGTTTTCAAATCCGCCAAGTACTATCGGAGTCTATTCAATTCAAACAAACAATCAAATTTTTCTTCCTTATAATATTGGTATAGATGTGACGTTATTATTAACCGACTTTTAATTAGTTACATATATCCATTCTTCTTGTTCTTTTAACAAATACTTAAAAATTGTAACTTTTAACAAATACTTCCTATGCTATTTAAAGTATGACGACATGTTTTTTCAAATCAAATATTTTATTAATAATTTAATTCTTTCTCGTTCACTTTACTTCTAATTATGTCGCCATTTTTCACAGAGAACCTCTTATTAACGTAACCGATATGCGTGCGTCCTATATAATAAAATACTTTTAGTATGACGTCACATTTTTTTCCTTTGAATTCTTTTTACTTTAATTTTTCACGTGGATACTGTTCAACTGAAAATTAATTGCCGAAGAGAAATTATTCCAGTTTTTTATTTTCTTGGCAACGCGAAAGAAAAACGGTTATTTTTTATCGGAAAAATTTCCATTGATTCTGTATGAAAAATATTGAAATTTGGAATTATTAAGGAAAATATTTGAATAAATCAAATAAAAAATAGCCTATGTTCACCGAAAATAGTGTAGCTTTCCAACGGTGAAAGAATTTTTCAAATCCGTCAAGTAGTTTCGGAGCCTATTCAATTCAAACAAACAAACAAACAAATCTTTCCTCTTTATAATATTAGTATAGATAAAGAAAAATAAAGTTTTACTAGACGCGTAAAAAGATTTATGAAACACAAAGACGTGATGAAAAAATAATCTTTTTCCCATTGTAGTATTTCCATAAAAAATTAAATTCGCGTGGATTAAAAAAAAAAAAAAAAAGTTTTCCTTAGCTTTCATTAGCTTTCCTAGTTTGAAAGAGAACTCTTTTTCCTTAATATAGATTCAAATAGAATTAGGATAAATTTTTTATATGCTAAACTGTGAAAAACAAAACGCTCCGTTTGATCGGCATCAATGGTAGTCTCGCGGGATGTGAGTACAAATAGCGCCGGCATCAATGGTAGTCTTGCGGGATCTGAGTACAATCGGTGCCGGCATATATAGTGGTCGCTCGTCTCCAAGGGGGTTAATCCGCCAATTTGTGTTTGGTAATGGTTTGGACTGCATTTGCTGCCTGTGGAACCGATCCAATTGTTTTCATGCATAACAAAATGAATTCAGTTATGTATCAAAATATGTTAGGATATAATTTATTACCCACTGCTTTTCTTATAATTTCAGGAGACTGGGCATTTCAGCAGGACAACGCTTCCCTTCATGTATCATGTTTCAAAGTTAACTAAATCTTGACTGGAAGCTACCCAGATAGCATTTTTTGCTTTTTAACAGCTGTTTTCAACCATACTATGTAAATGTCTGAATGCTTTTTTAAGGCTTTTCATGTAAAGTTTGAAAATATTTCGAAAAGGGTTGGAACAGGTTGCTAGTTGACACAATCAGAGCTTGTCCTTAAGTGTTTCAGAATAAGCATGTGAAATGGAAGAAAGAAAAGGATAGTTATAGGAGTTACAATGAAAGATAGATAAAAGGCTTTTATAACAAGCATGCAGAAAAAATGAAAATGAGGTTTTTTATAAATCTTAAAATCTTATTTGATAGAAAAAAAAAAAAAAAAAAAAAAAAAAAAAAAAAAAGATTTTCAGCAAAATAACTGAATTTAAAAGTTTTCTGAGCTATGTAAGCTTTTTTTTACTCATTTGTATCTGTTTTTACAGAAAACTAAATTTTCGTCTAATATTATATATATTGAATAGGTTATTATTTTTAGTCACATATTTATAAATTCGCTTATTTTAATTAATATATTAAATAAATGATAAAATTTGAATATACTTTACTTTTTAAATTAAAATGAGGTGTTTTATAAATCTTATATATATATATATATATTTGATAGAAAAAGGTGATTTTAAGCAAAATAACTGAGCTTACAATTTTTCTAATTTGTGTTTAACTTTTTTTTTTTTTGCTCGTTTTGTGTGTTTTTATGGAAAACTAAATTTTAGTCAAATACTATCTATTATTAAAAATTACAGTTTTTTGTTAGTCACATATTTATCAAATAGTTTATTTTAATTCATATATTTATTAGATAACTGATAATATTTGAATATGAAGTTTTTTTTTAATTATAAAAAATTAACTTGTTTTTAGGCATTTTATTTATTTATTTAATTAGATAACATTCCTATAATCTTTTACTATGTATGTATAAAATAGGTATTGAATTTGTATCAATTCACAACATTACTAGATTTAACTTCAATACTTAAAAAAAAAAAAAAAAAAAAAAAAAAAAAAAAAAAAAAAATCCTAAATTATTTTAAAGGTTATTTTACTTATGCAGAAACACCTGATTGCTAATGTTAACCCTCTGCGGATTTAAAAAAAAAAAAAATCTTATTTGCATTTTTTTTTTTTTTTTTTTTTTTTTTTTTTTTATTGCATTGCATATCTGAGGTTGATCTCTACCAAGGCTTTTTTTTTACTTTTTCAATCCTGTTTATTTTTTTTTAATTATTATTAAGATATTTTTACTTTCAGAAGTTTGAAAGGAAAGGTTTTTTTTCATTGGGGAAAAAAGAAGCAGGTAAACAATTTAGAAAACAGTCTCTGTACAGACTGTCCACAGTTAAAATTTAAAATATGAAAATGCAAATGAGATAGTCAAGAATTTTCTCTCATAGAATTAACAATAGCATACAGGTATTTATGCATGAACAAAGTAATCTCTTACCTAAAACTTTCCAGAGGGAAAAATTTTAATTATCAACTGTAAAATTACACCTAAAATTACTGAAAAATTTCACATTCATAAGTAAGCGTAATTCGAGTTCATTGGAGCATTTCTCACTCTGCTGATAACACACAGAATCGCTCAGTTAGAAACGTGAAAATTTTCACGTATTTAATATTTGAAATTCATCTTTACACACATAGGCATAGAGTTTTGAAAATTATTGATTGTGCATTTGAAATAAAAACAAGTTGGAAATCGCACGTGAATCGTAGCAAATCAGGTGCGTTCGTACGATAACGAAGTTTTAAAAATATTCCGATCTTGCTGATATAGTACATCGTACTTTGGATACAGTATACTAGTCGAAATCTTTGTGTTTCTGCAAATATGCAGGAAGTAATTTTTATTACACCTCAGCAACGTATATCTTATTCATAAAATGTGAAGTAGTTGAACATAATTAAAACACGCCCCAAACAATGTTTCCCCGTATAGCATTATGTAGTGGAATACATTTGTGTGGCCCTGTAATTTAATAATAAGAATTCTTTGCATCACAGATTGTACAGAATGCATATTTTAGTATATACTTTATAGATTCATTCCAATTCTATTATGTTCGAATGAGTGTAACATCATTAAAATGCATTTGAAACTTTTTTTTCCATTGATCGTAATGTAATGGAATACTTTTGATTGTCCCTGTAAATGATTTATGCATCCGACTTTCATAACATTTGAAATGACTCGACAAAATTACGTAATAATTATATGTTTTAAGTTTCAAACGATTAAAATGCGTTTGAAACTATTTCCCCATTGACCGTAATGTAACGGAATCCTTTTGATTAACCCTGTAATTGATCTATGCATCCGATTTTCATAACATTTGAAATGACTCGACAAAATTACGCAATAACTGTATGTTTTAAATTTCAAACGATTAAAATGCTTTTGAAACTTTTTTCTCCATTGACCGTAATGTAACGGAATCCTTTTGATTGTCCCTGTAATTAATCTATCCATCCGATTTTCATAAAATTTGAAATGACTCGACAAAATTATGTTATAATTATGTATTTTAAATTTCAAACGATTCGGTTGGGTAGTTTTTGCGTTGTTATATGCGGACAGACAGACGGACAGACGGACAGACGGACAGATTGAGCGACAACAATAGGTGCTACGAATTTACATAATTACGAACGCACCTAAAAAGCAGAGGGATTTTTTTTTCTAGTGTCATATATCTCTGGAAAAAAAATAAAAATAAAAGCTTTATTTCAATACATAGGATAAAAAACTATTTAAAAAATTTCTGATGGGACTTAAGAATACACAACTCATGTCTATGCTCATGCATAGTAAATTTGATTATACTAATTACTTACCTTTTGAATCCAGTTCACACTTCAGGATCATTTAATTATTTATTGTATATACAAATCTGTTTACTTACAATAAATATTGAATGGAATATGCGGAATTCCATTACAGCATACATTTTATTATAGTAGAAGATTGCAGATTTTTTTATATTAGTACTTCATTAAATTCTTAATTATTTAATTTATTAAACTTATCTTTTTTAATTTTGATTATTATTCAGAGAACATTGGCAGATTTTTAAAAATCCTCCATAGAATTAAGTTTGATGCATGCAGCAGCTATTTGATCTTTTATCAGAAAATTGTTTAAGAAAGAAAGTTCAAAAAGAAACTTTTTTATAAATTCAATAGTGATTTTCCCAGCTCTTTTACATTAAAGTATTTTACATTTCTTACTTATTTAACAACATAAATTTTACAAATTACAATAAGTCAAACACTTCCTTCTATTTTTTATTATTTATTTTTTATGCCAGAGAAATATTTTTCTATGAGCAACACAGTAAGTACTAAACTAATCTTATTTTTTTAAAGTTATAATTTAACTCATTTAAATTAATTATTCTTTTCCCTTTATAATTTTTAATAACGGAAGTCTGACTAAAGCAATGAAAATTATTTCTCTGTACCAAGGAAATATTCTCGAAAACAAATGAAGTATCATTCAGTTCATAAAATTCTATTTATTTACATATAAAGAATTGGCATAATTTATCAATAACACATGAATACAATTTTGTCAGGAACTTCAATTAAGTCTCTCCATCTTCTTGATTCATTTTTTTTCTCTAGAAAACAAAAAGATAAATATAAACACACAAATCAAATATGCATAGCAAAAATAAAGTACTGTGTGACATCAAAAACTGTACAGACAGAACTCAGATAACGTTAAAAATTTGAAGATTTAAAGTGATGTGTTAGCAGACAGTGAGATTGCAGACTCTATGCTAAATTGAATCTTTGATAGTTGGCAGCAGCTCAGAGGACGAGGTTGAGCAACTAACACTGTTTCAAAAATTTATAATAAATCTACAAAATTAGTTACAATAAAAAAATCTGATATTGGTTAGTTTAATTCTCAAACAAATATTATCATATCTTAACCTAGACAGTGTTTGAAATCCTTAGTGGTCTACTGGTCCGAAGCAGCCAAAACTTCAACCAGACAACTAATTGGAAAAACTTAAGAGATCTACACGATCGGTAACAATTTTTGCCCTCTCCGACAGACATATGTAAATTTTCTTGGCCGTGAGACACTACAACAAATTTCAAATCAAGATTTTATTCAATTTTTTATAAATTATAATTTTACATTTTATTAGCTAGAAAATTTTGGATAATTGCAAAATAAATTTAGTTTATATTCAGGAGGAGGGGTCGCTCAAAGAGTTAAAAGGATTTTAATAGAATTTACCTGATAATAACCTGAAACTAAATTCGCCTGCTTATAATCAGGCGAAATGCCTTCAATGACCAGCTCATAGCCCCGATATGAATGTAACAGAAAATCTTTAGGGAATTTCAGCCTGAAATATTTACAAAAGTGCGTCACAAATCAATTCTAAGTTAGATTTCATGAATACTATTAAAAACTCTGAAACTGTATTGATCTTTGATTCATTGAGTACTTTGCGTGATCTGATAGATTCAATGAACAAGAGACTAGCCAAAGTCATCGATAAAAAAATGCGACAGAAATGGCTTGAAATATTTACCGTACGTGCAAGTGTGAAAACTTGAGTGAGGGTAATCAAAAGTAGGGATGTACCGAATATTCGGTATCTATTCGGTATTCGGCCATGTTACCGAATGTTCGGTTAGGCCGAATATCAAAGTATTCAGCCGAATCCAATACTTAATAAAGCCTTTTAAAACACATTTTAAAAAACTTTTCACAATTTCTACTTTTAACTGTCAATTTATTAATGTATTTAAAATAATTAGAAATAAAATCTTATTTAAATAATATAGAATGTTTTTACATTATTTATTTGCTGTTTGTAAAGTTTAACTTAAGAAAATTAACCATGAGAAAGATTAAAATTATGATTTATTAGGATTCTCCTTAGGAATAAATGATGCGAGTGCAGATGCAAGTTCCTAAATTCTATTTAGTAAATAATCTGTTTCTTGCTTTTCCCAAAAGTCCTTAATCAAGAAAGGAAAACTTTTGAGATTAGTAACAGCTATCAAGGCAGACAATTTTTTGTTTATGAAACCATAATCATAATCAACTTATTGAATATTAAATGCATTGTATTTCATCTCACTCTAGGTCAGCGGTTCCCAAACTTTCGGGCTCGCGGAGCACTTTTTGGTAAAATATTTTAAGGCGGAGCCTCTGAACCCTACTAAACTGTGTGGTTAACAAATTAATGTTTTTTTTTTATGCCTATGGAGCAAATATGGAGCAAACTTATGTTGAATAAAAATTCGACCCAGTAATTTTTAACATTGGACCAAAGTTCTCAATTTTGCTTTTTGCTGATATAAAAATTCTGAACTCAGCGCGAATTTCCTGTATGAACTTGGAACTAAAGACCGAAACGGTAACCATGTTTGGATTATATATTACATTGGGGCTTACGTAAAACTATTACTCCCTCTGTCCCAAATTAGTTGTAACATTTAGGTTGAAAATTTTGTCCCAAATTAGTTGCTACATTTCAAGTAGGTGGAGTCATAAATAACTTCTGATGCAGTTTAGTAGATCGACACCAGTAAAATTATACTAGAATTATTATAACTATTTATGCTAGGTTTCAGAAACAATGTTAACTCGAATTTAAAGTAAAATGTAAAGAAACAATTATTTAGATAATTCTCTGAAGAAAGAAATCAATAATATTGAGCGCAACGCTGTACTGGAATGTTTGAAACGGTATTTGAAAATTTTTAAACTATGCTATAATGTCATAAATGCTGCAGCTATTAAATTCAATGTGCATCATAATGTTTATCAGCCTATCCCAGAAGCAGGCAAAGACATCACAAATAAAAGACGGGGAAATTTACGATGTAAGTTTACAGCAAATTGTAAATGCGGACGAAAAAAATGCCTCTGAGCAAAATCTAAGATGTCCCAATAAAACGAAGACAATCGCTGCGAGGACTATCATATGCTGTTATAATTCGTAAATAAAAGTTATACAGGATTCTCAAGGCGGAAAAAATTTGGAGCGTATTTTATGCATAACCAGGCAAAGTATATTAGAAAAAAATAAACTCGACAGAATTTTATTTTGTTTGCAGTTTGTTCATGCTAAAAAAATACTTTTTAGAAATGTTGGCATAAAAAAGGCGTAAATGAATTCACGATTGATTAGCTTGAAGATAGTTTTAAGTGATTACTGTTTAAAAAGTCTTTAAAATTTGGGGCATGGCTTACGAGTGTGTGAACCGAGATTTTTTTAAAACTAATTAATTACTTATTAAGGAATGATGGAGGGAATGTTAGATACGTAAATATTGTTGATTGATAGTATAGCTTTCTGAAAAATGTTCAAACAAAATCATAAAGTCATAAATATCAAATATGAGTACAAAAGTATTCAAATGTCGCATCTAATATGTGACAGAGGGAGTATTATTTATGGCGAAAACCACACAAACACAGAAAAAAAGGTAAGTTGTATCATGTTCGTAGCAGAGAGTTGAAAATTCTATGCAATTCCCACAGGCTACTCGCAAAAAAAGAAAAAAAAAAGGCCTAGTTTTAATTATATATGAGTAATTATGTAACACGTTTTCGCTAGTCCCGCCTACCCGTAATAGAATCAAGCGAATATGGAATAATTATTTCGTTCATCCTTAAGTTTCTAGCACTTCTAAACATGCAACGAAAATGAATTGCCTCTCACCTTTTTTTTTTCTTTTTTTTGGACCAAATTTTAAAAATACATTTAGAATTAAGTCATTGTTTTAGTGTTTAAGAAGGCGGGGCAAACTCTATAAGCTGTATTGTTTGGTGCAGCATTGTTCACTTTTTTGGACATTTTATTTAAAGTTTTGGCTATTAATTACAGCTTTAAAAGAAACTTTCTTTCGTCATTGTTTTTTCCTCAAAACAGACATGTAGTTAAAAACTACACATGTTAACCTCTTGAAGGGCAAGCAATAATGTCTCTGTCATATTGTATTCTCACCGGAAAAATCGTAAAATTTTGCTTCAAAATTTTTTTAAATAAAAGGAATTTTTTTTAACAATTTGCCACCAAAGTTAAAAATATAACATTTCGTTAAAAGTTTCTGGTGAGATATCGTTTAAATTAGGTAGGATAAAATGTATCCTACCGTTCTTCAAGGCGTTTAACGAACTGCAACTAGTAGGGAAATGTTTCTAATACAATGGGATACATGGGTGAGATTGAATTTATGTCAGAGCGGGTACTCATTGACAAAAAGTCTAAGGAATGGTTGGAGCTCAGCAAAATTTTAAATTCGTAATGTGATGACAAATGTAAAGAACCAACATATATATTTTAAATTGCTATAGACTTATTTCTGATTGGAAATGTGGCAGAGACCAATTAAAAGAAAATTTTAAAGAAGGGTTGTAAAAAGATACAAGATGCTAAAAAAAATCCCGTTTCAGCAATATACATTGCTTTTAAAATTAAGTACAATTATGAAAAACAGCATAGAAAATTTAAATAACTAAGAAATTATAAAAATATAATAAACAGATTAAAGCAATTAAAGTTACGAAAAAAAAAAAAAGAACTATATGCACAACGTACATAAATATTAAATAAATCTAATGAGGGGTTTCTTAAATAATACAAAATATAACATGAAAGGCGCGTTTAATCGGCAAACATTGTTGTACAGAGAAAAACGCTTAGAAAATTTAAATATACAAATAGCATAAATATTACAGATTAAATAATTTAAAGGTTAACAATATTAATTAATAAAATAATGTATAAATAATATTAATAAAGAATAATTTAAATTTATATATAAAAAGAAATTACATATATACAATGTACACAAATGTAATATGGATCTAATAAAGGTCTTTAAATGATAGAAGATGAAATAAAAATGTTTTCAGCGACAAATATTATTTTATTATAAAAAACAGTATAAAAAATTAAATAACTAAAAATTAATGCAAGAAACATAAACAGATGTTTAAAAAATTAAACGTATAAAAATAAAAAGAAATATATACACACATTACACACAAATGAATCTAGAGAGGGATTTTAAATTATACAAGACCTTTTTTAAAAAGACTTTTTAAGCGACATATATTGTTTTTAAATTTAAATACGATTTTGAAAACTTGGATGGAAGATTTAAATAAGTAAAAATTAATGATAATAAATATTTAAGGAAATTAAAATTCCAAATATAAAAATAATACAATATGGAACATATACAAATATTAAATGCCTGTAATTTTTTTAACTATTATTCTGCATAAGTTTGACGAACAATAGTATATAAAAGTTTAGAGTGATAAATGTGCTTAAATTATTTTAGACAGTTATTTTATTATCTGGTGCAATTTTCGACAATAGTAAGTGAATGTCTGGTTCCGCATTTAACAGGTTTCTGTATTTTGTTTTGATACTTGTATAAGTGGAGATTCCTGCTTCACACAGACATGTCTTTGAAAATGGGAGTAAAATTAATTTTGCTCTGTCTAACAAGATTTTGTATTCATCTGTCAAATGACACCAAAATTTTGTGATACACTTGCTTTGAAAAGAGATTTCTAGATCGCTTTAAGATGCTAAATCAATGAGAGTTTCGTATTTCTCAGAGATTAAGCTCTGTGGTTTTGTTTTTGCACTGGATGGATTTAGTATCCATTTAAAATAATTCAACATATTATTTTGAGCAGCTGGAAAGTCATGCATAAATGAATTTATCAGAGCTTCCGGATGATCTTGAATACTTTCTGATATAAAGGGTGGTCATAAAAAACTTTTCCGATATACGGAGCTCTAGCGGCCATTCCTCGGAACCGATCTAAATGAAATTTCAGATATAGCTATTCAGAGGTATGAGCTCGAAATTCTGTGAGCGACAACAAAATGGCGCTCACGGTTACGGTTATAGTTACAGAAACTCGAAAATTTCCAATGGCAACACCCATTTTTTTCATCGCAAAATGCTCAGCGCATGCGAAAACCCTAAAGAGCGTTGGAATTGTACGTGTATCGCAAAAGGACGTGTTATGCACGCACAAAAAACCATTCTGGAAATCCTTCTCCCCGTAGAAAAAACTCGATTGGGGCGCAAGGCAGAAATTTCCATATGACACAGAATCAGTACACTAATCTCTGATTACAATACAGATCGGAGAAACTAAAACTTTTATTTTGATTACATATTTTTCACATGGGTGCCGTCACCATCACAGGCAATTACGACACCCATGTGGAAAATGTGTAATCAAAATAAAAGTTTTAGTTTCTCCGATCTGTATTGTAATCAGAGATTAGTGTACTGAGTCTGTGTCATATGCAAATTTCCTCCTTGCGCCCCAATCGAGTTTTTTCTATGGGGGGTAGGATTCCCAGAATGGTTTTTTGTGCGTGCATAACATGTCCGTTTCTTGCGATGCACGTACAATTCCAACGCTCTTTAGGGTTTTCGCATGCGCTGAGCATTTTGCGATGAAAAAAAATGGGTGTTGCCATTGGAAATTTTCGAGTTTCTGTAACTATAACCGTAACCGTGAGCGCCATTTTGTTGTCGCTCACAGAATCTCGAGCTCATACCTCTGAATAGCTACATCTGAAATTTCATTTCGATCGGTTGAGCGGACTGGCCGCTAGAGCTCCGTATATGGGCAAAGTTTTTTTTATGACCACCCTGTACATATTTTTTCAAACTTAATGTTATGGTCATTTAAAAACATTTTAGTAAGAGTTAGGTATTTAATAAGAATTAAGAATAAACGTATAAATAGGCGGGACTCCAAAGAACTAAACTCTTCTCACTTTTGTTCGGCAAGCAGAGTTAGCAGCACTGGCGGGACTTTCTGTTTCGATTCACATTGTGCATTCAATTCAGAATACTATTTCTTGTAGTCTTATTTTAAATCGAATTTTTAAAACACATTTAGAGCAGAAGTATAAAATAAAGCAATTTAGACCAGGAATATTACACAGAAAGTAGATACATTATAAATGCCAATGTTTAATTGTTTAGAAGTGTATCATTGCATTTTTGAACCCAACCATTGATACACTTATTTTTGACACATACACACACAAATTTCTACATACTTTTGAAAACCTTTTAATTACAATATGCTAATTCCTTTCATGTTTTGTTTATTTTCTTGAAACACCGCGGAGCCCCTGGTAAGTTCAGTTCAGACGGAGCCCCAAGGGCTCCGCGGAGCACACTTTGGGAACTTCTGCTCTAGGTCAAACTTGTGTTTTCGTTTGTTGCATTAACAATAAATAAGATACCATAACTATATTTTCAACTCACATGCTTTGATTTCTGTAAAATATGATATGATGGGAAGGATGAAAAATGTCACTATTCATAAGAAAAGAACTATGAGCTAGACATTCCTTTATTCAGAATTAAGTTGAAAGTACTATTTATACTTTATATTGGAAAGAATCTGCCTTGCGTTATTTAAAAAGAACAAATATGAGACTGAACAGTTTTTCTTCAACTATTTCTTCATTATTTCTCTTTGATTTCAAAATGTTTGTTTCAATTCGTAGAAGAAATGAAATTTAAAATTTTACCAATTGAAAAAGTCTCATAAATATGCTTCTTAAATAAAAAAAGGCGTATTTTTTTCAATACTGAATGTTCTTATAAAAAGCTCTTATTTATCAAAATATAATAAGTTTCTCTTATTAAGTATTATGTAAAATTGTTTTAAAAAGTAACATTTTAATACCTTTAAACTTTGAAATATAAAAAGTATTTGGAAAGCCGAATATTCGATATTCGGCCCAACAATGACTATTCGGCTAGTCAAATATTCGGTATTCGGTTTAACTGTCGGCCGAATATTCGGTATTCGGCCAAAATCACTATTCGGTGCATCCCTAGTCAAAAGCATATCCTGATTCTCATGAGGCTCAGTTTTTTAATTTTTGGTAATTAGTAGAGAATATTAATTAAAAACTCACCAAAAATGCGATTTCTTTTCACAAAAACTGAGCACACATCTGAACTTGATTCCATATCTGAAACGGAATAAATTAAGAATTTTCACTAATCAGCGAAAATTAAGAAAAATAATTGAGACATCGATTAAAAAATTTCAGAGCACATGTAGAAAAATATTTTAAACCTGTGTATAAATTTTCTGGAAATCGATCGGTAATTTTTTTTTAAAGATTTTCCAGAACCTGATAGTTACAGTGCAGAAGTTCGGAGAAACAGCCATACAGGGATGAACATTCATTAATAACTAAACTAAAAAGAGATCATTTTCTTGCCGATACTTCCATCTAATTTCCAAAAATTGGTGGATCAGGGACTATATGACATATAGGCAATCGACTTAATTATTAAACATTGGACATATATAAAAGAAAAGTTCAACAATTCTTATTTATGCCAAAATATATGAAATGACTTCGGTTTAAAGCTTCTCTCAATTAGGCACCCTCTATTTAATCATTTCGCTTGGAAAAATGACGAACAGGTCAACTAATATACAAATAAAAGATGTTCGTTTGATACCAGAATTATGACTCCAAGTTGCCAAACAGGCCTTTTGATATATAAATTAAAATCTATAAACATAATTTAAAGACATTTTATCAACATAATCGAAGATTATTAGTGTTTGTGTGTGTGTATAAGATTATTCTGAGACGAATTTTATTTATGTCAATGAAAATTAACATCGAATTCTTTTCTCGGATTTAGTGGGCCAGATTTTAACGGGGATTGATTCATTCAAATATACACATGATTTTCATGCAGTTTTAGCTCCACCTTCCAATGCAAGGGGCACATTCTCAGACGCAATTGCAAATGGGCTTTGCTAATCCAACTTGGTTTTCGATTGTCTTACAATTTTTAATTTTACATTCACCGCCAGGGAGTATTTTTATCTGAAGTTTCAAGCTCCCGATTTCTGGGTAGAATTGTCAATGGGCTATTTTTTCAAAATTCAGATTTCTTGATTGACACCAATGTTTTCAAATGGCGAAATTTCCGTTGTTTTTGCCTCAATAAATATGTCATTAAGTAAGACAAATTTTACAATTTCAAAAAAGTGGTGGCAATAAAAGAAAAAAAAAATCCGAATTACAAAATGTAGCCCGCTGGCAACACTGTTTCTCCAGAATTTTTATCTGTCAACTCATCTTACGATTCTTTACAGATTTTTCGGGGCGTGTGCAGCACGCCTATGCTATATGAGAACGCTAGAGATCTATGGCGTAGGCTAGAGGTCTGTACGGGCCCGGCCCTGGATCGAGGCCAGTACCCAGCCTGGAGAGGTGGTTCTGAATTTTCTAACTGGTCGGGCGGACAAACAAAATAAACGGGCCGACCCGAACTGATGAAAAAAATAGCGGGCCTACTGTTCCGTTATAAAGATATCAGCAAAGACGATGAAATCTGAGCTATTTTCAAAAAATATGGCTTTAACGTGAATAAGTGTAAGTGTGCGTCACGAGCCGATCCTAGTTTGACAAATGACAACATCAAAACAGAAATGAAACTTGTACACTGTACACTGTAAAAAAAAAGTGTCGATCTACTAAAAAACTTTAGTGATCCTTGTAATTACTAAAAAAATTTTAATAATCTTAGTCGGTTACAAGAAAATCTGTAAGATTTACTAGAAAAAAAGTTAGCAACGAATAGAGTTAATAATTTTATATTTTTAATAACTATTACTAAAACTCACTTGGTGTGGCCTTGATAGCATAGTGGTTATAGTAACAGACGCCAGGCTAAAAGGCCCCGGTTCGATACTGGCCACTGCCAAATACGCCCCGAATGTATGCAGTGTAAGTACTCGTTAATAAAGGGATTATGAATATCCTGACGGAGCATAGCAATGTTTGGTGCTGCCATCTATTGCGATTTTGCCGAAAATCTTCCGCTCCAGAAGTCTGGATGCAGCTCGAAGGAAGCTCCTGCCCTTCGAGCCCACGTAATGGTTATTAAAAATAATTTTGGAGCGATTACTAAAATTTGCTTGGTGGCTCATACTAAAAATTTTTAAGTTAGTTATACAAAAAATTCTTTTGTTCAGTTTACAAAAGAAATGCTCGTTTCGCTTGCAAAAAAAAGTTTGTAATGGTTACTAAAAAATTCTGTGGAATACAAATTTACTAAAAAATTTTTAGTAACCTCTTGAATTTTTTTTTTACAGTGTAGACATCGGCATCGGGACTGTTACTTTGTGTCTAATCCGGACTGAATATCTTTTTAGCAGATTCGTGACGTGACGGGTCGAGATCAGGCTCACATTGTTTTTCTACATACAGTCCAGCTATGCCAGAATTAGACTTAATTGCTCACAAAATGTGTTGGGCAGACAACACGATTTCTAAAAGTACTAATAGCGATAATGAACTTATGTTACCATAATCTTTGGAAATATACTTAAAGGTGGTTCTTAAATTCGCTGCTCAACAACGGGAAAATTTAACACATTTTCTGACTAATTATTATTATTAACTGCAAAGGTATAATAAAATTGACAACCCTGGTTATTGAAAGGATTTTGAATCATATAGTGTTTTCCTTTTTTGGTAAATAAGATACTTGTATATACTTGTGGAGGTATAAGACGCTCTTGTAACGTGGTTGAAGATTTTTCTCCTTTCGCATGCTGACGCTTCCGGAAATTCAATTCAAAACGCTAACTTTCCTAAATTGCTTGTATAAAAAAGTGGATAACGTCATTCGATTACACAGTTTTTTAATAAAAACACTTGCTAATCTTAAGCATTTCCGAAAATTATGAATTCAAAAATGTATCAGAAAGTAGATTTTTTGGTTTTTGAGAAAATCTTTAATAAAATGATATCGAAATAATACAGCTTCAAGAGTTATGATGTTTTTAACTTTATTTTTTTTTTTATTAAACACAGTAAATTTTTAATGAATTTTCATTTGAATGTGAAAAATCTAAGAATCTAAGTAAGTAATCATTAATATTGCTATTCTGTATTTCCCGAAAAATATACTGTAAAATCATTTTATAAATATGCATGCAGTATCTTTTAATGAAATCTAAATTATATGATAAAAATCTGAATTTTTTCGAAATAGTTCAAATTGCATCAGGTCAGATCTGGCCGGGCCAAAATAACTTTCTTTCAGACCGAACCGGTCCGAGAATGGAAATTCCAACATGTGCAGACCTCTAACGTAGGCAGCAAACCCGTGCAAGAGATTCATTTTGAAAGAGATAAATATTAAAGGAGGTTTGTACTGGTTACAAATGCGTGCGTAGCACATCAGGTCTACACCGGGGTAAAAAAAAAAACGGACAAATTTATAGAAATTGTACTGATAAGCGGGATGCCAGTACAATTTACTGTTTTTAAACGGAAGCATTTCCGTAAATTTTAAATTCCCCCCTCAGAAAAAAAAAAAAACGAAAAAATTTCTGGATTAATTTTTTCAATAATTCCGTTAAAAAGCAATAAATTGTACTGGCGTTCAGATTATCAATACAATTTCCATAAAATCGTCCGTTTTTTTTCCTTTTACAATATACGCTGTCGAAGACAGCGGAAATACACACTAGCGATTCATTTCTGAGAGGGTTTTTTTTTTTTTTGTATGTTTTTCAATTTTAATATGAATAGAAGTTTTAAACATTTGTATGGTTCGTTTGGAAAAATCATCGGATGATCAGTAAGCAAAAGCAAAATGTTCTTTTCATGCCAAAAATATGACTACGAGTCCCCAACAGGCCTTTTGATTTATAAACTGGAGATAAACAGTTAAAAATCTCCACCAATTATTGACAACTATGGATCTCTCAATTTCTCCCACCTTCACAGAATTCTTTTAAAACATTAATACACACACGCATACTCACAAAAAAAGTCAACAATTTTTATTTATTGTCAAAATATGTAAAATAATTTGGGTTTAAAGCTCTTCTCAATTTGGCGCCCCCTTTTGCGCCTCAATTCAGGTAAATACCTTAAATACAAAGTGCGTTGAACCATAGCTATGGAAACATTTCTTTCTTCATTATTTGGATACAATAAAATAATCTTACTAAAGAAAACATTCATAGATACACATACAAAATAGAAAAAAAAAATCAATTTTTTATTTATTTTCAAAGTATATGAGATAATTTCAATTTAAACCTCTCACAATTTGGCGCCCCTTGGCCTCGGCTCCCGGGGCGACCGCCTTCCCCCCCCCTTAGCTACGCCACTGCATGAGGAAATTAACTTTCTTATTGTTTATATTATATTTTTATACACATATCTTATTAAATTTCTCACACAAGTTATTGATAACGGCTAGCTGCAATAAATCGCACACTACATCGATGCCAAAGTTTATTAAAAATATAAAATATTCTTGGTTGTTAAAAAACGTTATATTATTTGCAATTTAGAATTAAATTAAAGTTCAATTCTAATATTTCTAATTTAATGCTTGTATTTAATGCTCGTATTCACTAACTACTTCGACCTCAAGCTATACCGAAAATCTCGGTTGAACGCTCAAGTGGTAGTCATCTTTAATCCTGATTGGACTTTTTTTCGATAATGTCCAATCAAGTGTCATCGGGAATTTCATTTGAGCGTTCGACTGAGGTTTTCTAGGTTGAGGATTAGAAGGTTTAAGATGGCAATGAAATTTGTGAGATAAATTAGAAAACGACTGAAGTTGATTACTGCCCAACCCCCTTTTTGAGAGGCAGTGAGTTGAAAGTTGATGAACATTTTGCACAATTACTACTGAAGTGATTTCAGTGCAAAATGGATTTCTTTTCAACAATGTTAATTAAAAAAAAAAAAAAAAAAAAAAAGATTAGAAAGTATCTTGTTTGCAAAATTACCTGACTGTTGCCATTTTTAATTTATATTTCTTGCCGAACAATCAATTTACAATTTTGTCATTTCTAAATTTTTTACAAATATTTAAAATTGCTTCAATAGTTCCTGAAAAAAAAAATCTTCGATATATATATATACACATACTAGTGGAATTTACGGAAAACCTTTTATCAAACAATAGTATAAACTTTTTGGATTTAAAAATTACATTAGTGAATAACAAATTAATAACTGATCTATATGATAAATGTAAAGATTTTAAATTTAAAGTTAATACTTTTACTCATTTTAAATCCTGCCTTCATAATTCTGTTTATCGAAATATACTCCTTAATCACTTGTTCAGAATCAAAAGTTTATGTTCCCCTCATCTTATAAATAAAAACATTAAACAATTAATATATGATGCGATAAATCATGGCTTTCCTAAAAAATTCATTTACTCTTTAATACACAATTAATTCTTTTATTACTTATCATTTGCAGTAGGATGTTTATTGTGAGTTACTTTTAACATATTGCGCATAAAAAAATATATCAATAAAAATATAAAAAATATAAAAAATACATAAAAAAATAAAAAAAAACTATAAAATGTGTTAAAAAAATAAATTAATAGGTCGGATGGGTGGGTAGATGTTAGATTAAGGAGGTAGGTCAGTGCTGCTAGAAAATATATGCGCTTATGTTAATATTTATATTAAAAAAAAAAGGTGTTGGCGGTAGGAAAATGGTGCAGTGCAACAATAATGTAGTGTTAATTTATTATATATGGTAATGTAATGTTATAGCATTCCTTGTTTATTCGTCTGGAGTTAATATGTAATGTAATTTGAGGCTAATCAATGGTTGTTTATTTAATATAATATTTTATTACTTTTACAACTTTTTAAATTCTTATTTTAGTTATAAAAGTAAGCTATACTTTGATGGTATATTTTATAATAATATAATCAATTATTAATTTACCTATTTTTGCTTTAAATAAGGGTTGGCACTGCTTATGTCAGTTGGTTTTAATTATGGTTTAAACCATATGTATATTTTTATAACATCCTCTAGTTATTCTTTTTTCTCGACAATTACTAAAGTTATTTCTTATTTTTACTTTACTTTATTTTATTTTATTTTTTTCTGAATAAATTCTGACTTCTAATTTTATACAGGGGGCCTTGGTCAGTTTTATATGTATAGGAATAACTGTTAACTTAAAATAATTTTTATAATAATAATTATTATTTTTATTATAAAATCTACTTAATTATCTGTTTATATGTTGTTTACTAATATAATAAAAATAGATTACAGTAGATTGTATGAATATTATTATTACATCCTCTGTTTTTTTTTTTTAATCATTTGAAAATTACTAAAGATATTTCTTATTTTTATTTTATTTTTATATATTTTTTCTCTCTAATTTCCGATTTCTACATTTATACAGTGGGACTTGGTCTATTTTTTATGTAAAGGGATAGCTGTTTAAATAAAAAATATTTTTTTTTCTCTTCTAATATCAACATAATCCACTGTAGTTTGGTTGCTTACAAATAGATATTCGGTTGTTCCCAAAAAACCCTTGTTTAAACAAATAAAAAATACTGTTTTATGTAAAAAAAAAAAAAAAAAAAAAAAAAAAAAAAAAAAAAACGAAATGTTTTTTCTAACCCTGTATTATATATAAACATCGTAACTTGTAAGATTTTGTTTTTATAGTTAAATAATTTTTTGCATTACTTAATTGTATTTAGCAACTATAGATGGCGACACTAATTCTTAAGTAGTCAATCTGAATTTATCTATCTCACAGGACAAATTTATCGACATCAATCGATTCAATTAATTCTATAATTATAATTTAAAACATGTAATTAGTATTAAATAGTTTAACTATTATTATTATGTTAAAAAATTATTTGTCTACTTATATTTTGTAATTAATTATTTTTGATATTAGTTATTTAAATATCTGTTATTAATAAAAACTATTTTACTACTTTAACTTGCACATTAACTGTCTAAGGTGACTGAATGCAAAATTGTATTGCTATCACATGGTCGAAATTGATATTTGTAAGCTAACCTAATATATAATTTAATTTGTCTAATTTTTTCCATTTGACATAATTTTTCAATTTAATTTAATCAATGTTTCTTCAATTATATTATCATTTTATTTTTCCTGCTCTCTATGGAAAGTATGGTTGCGATTGATAATTGTAAGTTATCTTTATAAATATTCAATTACAGTTTAATTGTTTTTCTAATATTTTTTCTTTGAAATGGTTTTTCTATTGCAATTACTATGTTGATAATTCCATTGTGTTCTTGTTATTTTTCTTGATATTCTTCTTTGAAATGAGTTCTCATTTGCGATTAATCGGGCAATGTGGAAATTATTTTTAGGTCTATCCTGATTTCCGTTCAGAAATGAATCGCAATTAACGTGGCTATTTAGTATTGCCCTTGATAACGAGCTAAATACCACATTTTCAATTTTATTTCTAATTCTGACAGCTCCTCTGTGTGATATGGTTTGGCATTAACAAATTTTTACAGTAATTGATGTTGATTTGTAGTATTATCTAATGCTTCTATATATATATATATATATATATATATATATATAGGTTTTGTATTCCTGGGGGTTTGTATTTTACAATTTTATTTTTTATATTTAGTTTTGTAGGTAATTTTCCTTTTTTGTTTGTGTAATTTTTGGTCTTGTCCTTTGGTATTTTTAAAAAATTTTTTGTATATATTTATAATATTTTTGAAGGTTTGAGTTTGATTTCTGAAATCTGAGAAGTTGGGGGCTAAGGATGTAATTTAGCTTATGAGCCTACATCCTTTCAGAAACTTCTCTTTATTTACCCCTACATGGAGGGGCCTCCCTGATGAAGACTTCCATGTATTTTGGGGATATGGAATTTCTTTTGGTTTTGTATATATATATATATATATATATATATATATATATATATATATATATATATATATATATATATATATATATATATGTATTTTTTTTTTTTTTTTTTTTTTTCACAGAATTTTATAAGCGTTGTTGCTCTCTTCATTTAATATAAACATCAAATTTTTTATGTATGCAAAATTGGTACTCGAAAAACACTTTAAGAACAATATATACATATGATCAAAGTTTAATTTTTAAAATATAAAATGAAAAGCGGAGTTGCAGCATCCCTTTTATGGTAGCAATGCCTACACATTCTTCAGCACCATCAGTTAACTCTAATAGTACACTAGTAATTAGTAATGACATTATTAATTTATTGATAAACTAGCTGATCCGCCCGGCGTTTCCCGGGTCCGTATTAACAATATTAAACGAACTTGAAATTTGTATGATTTTATCATTAACTCGTTACATGCAGAAATGCATTGTCTGAAATACGTAGCCACTGACTGTGTGAAAAATCGGTTTTAAAAACAACTAATATTAAGCTCTAAAAATACTCAAAATGAGCAATGAAAAACGCGGGAGGGAATATGTATCCAACGATTGCATGATTTTCGTGTAAAAAAGTTGATATTTACCCGTAAAAATCACTGTTAAGTCACGTAACTAATTATTATTTTCACATACAAATCCCAAGTGAAATATTTTGAATTTCAAACTAATTATATCACTCTTAAATCCGACTATACCATGAATGAAATCGATACACGATGGTAGCTAAAAGGTTGGTATATAGTACTATAATTTCAGAGCTATTTAACAAAAGTAAGTGTTATTTTTAATCAAATCTTGCGTATAGGTTCACTCTGTGTATAAATTCCTAACCTTAAACTTTTATACCGTAACCAGAACCTGTCTGTAACCTAACAGCGACTTAACAGTACCCTACCGTAAATTAAATATAACAGAAATGTAACCTAGCCTAAATGTATTCACTTTATTGTAACATATCCTTATTCTAACCATAACATAAATGCAATTTAACTTTAACCTAAATGTAACCTATATAATATAATAGAAAAAAAAACCATTTTAAAAAATTACTTTTTCTTTGTAAAATATGCTTCAGCTGTAATTCGTTTCTTTCAATTCGTTTTATTAATACAAAATTCCTTCCTCGTGTTTTTGTTTGAGACATTAAAATTTCAGCGATAAATGGTTTAATATTGCAAACCACGGAGTAAGACACTTCTTACTCCGTGTTGCAAACCTTTTTTCGCTTTACTTCGCCTCCACCTATCTTTTTCTCCATGGTGTACAGCAGCTGTGATTAAAAAAAAAAAAATCCTCATTTAAACTGACAGTTTGCCAGTCTATGAATTTTAAAGGTCTGTCCCAGCTTTTTTAATTATTTCTGCGAAAATTTTATGCAACCAATCAACCATAAGAAAATGAAATGGAAAAAAAGCGAAAAAAGGCGATTTTTTATGAGAGTGAGCTTTGGAATTTAATTAATTACTCAGTTAATAAATAGAATTTTGAAATTCTGAGCTTCAGGTGCATCAGGAGAGACATTGGGCTACTCTCAAAAAAATTTTGAGCTTTGTACGTGCTGTAGATTTTGCTAGCCATCGCAGACACACAGACACACACACACACAGACAGACAGAGCGTTTTGTTCTTTTATTAGTATAGATGAAAGAAATTAACTCAATTTTTTACACCAGTTACCAAAAATATCTGTTAACTATACTGATAAAAAAACAAGCTTTATCAGCAACTAAAAAAAAAAAAAAAAAAAAAAAATATATATATAAGTTTAAGTAAATTAAAAAAAAACTTAATAAAATTAAAAAAACATAGACAAGGAGGAGGCAGAACGGAGAATCACCTCATCGAGTTCACGGATGAAAATCTAGGATTAACTAAATCTAGATTCGCATATTAAAACGCAATCGGTCTGCCAAGTCATATCTTGGTGGAAAACACCTAAAGCTCGATTTTAACGGTTGACTCGTAGGTTTACTATTGTGCTTTCCTGTACCCAAAAGGATGAAAAAATAGAGGATTGGGAGCAGGATAACATAATGGTAAACCTAAGGTGTTTTCCATCAAGATATGACTTGGCAGACCGAACGCGTTTTAATATGCAAATCGAGATTTGACTAATCCTAGATTTTCATCCGTAAACTCGATGAGGTGATTTTCTGTGCTGCCGCCTCCCGGTCTTCGAGAAAATACAGTTTTCTCAATAACAGAAAATAAGCTTTCTGTCATTTCATTAACAAATTCCATAATCATTTCATTAACATAATCAATCTTTCTGGATGAATTCTTTAACTTCATGAGTAAAAACAATCAAATTCCTAAAGGGAAAACGATTTTGCTTTGTTTTATCCACCTAAACACCTTCCTGTTTTTTAAAAAGCAAAGACGTGTAGAATGTTCAAAGGAAAATTTAGACTAGTGATCACTGATTATTATTTATTGACCGTCACCATCTATTTATCGTGATACACTCATACACATATATATACAGGGTGTATCTAAACTACTGGGCAAAACTTTAAGGGGTGATAGTACACATCAAGAAAAATAATATTAAATGGGAAACTAAGAGTACCAAACGTCTTCCGAAGGAGATAGGCGCTATCAAAGTTCAGGGTCCAAAATTTGAAATGATTATAAAAAACGGAAAAATTGGTTGATTCGTTTGTGGTTTTCACGAAAACTATTCTTTATGTCAGTATTGTCTAGAAAATAAATTTAACAAAATGCCGACAGAGGGCGCTTTAGACTTTGGAGTAACGAACAACTATTTTTTACCGTTTTTTTTTTGCATCTCATTAAATTTTTTTTAGAAGTTTAGACATAAACTTAAATTTTGAGCTCAAAATCGGAGGTTAAGTAGCGCAAATTGAACTATCATGGGAGTGGGTAGGTTCAAATCTGGTTGAATTCTGGTTGAAAAGAAAACCGCAAACGAATAGACCAATATTTCCATTGTGTATAATCATTTGAAATTTGAATCTTCCCACCCCCATTGAACACAGTTCAGTTAGCGCTACTTAACTACTCTCAACGATTCAGATTTTCAGCATAAAATTTAAGTTTATGTCTAAACTTTGAAAAAATTTAATGAGATGCAAAAAATAACAGTAAAAAATAGTTGTACGTTACTCCAAAGTCTAAAGCGCCCTCTATCGACATTTTTTGAAATTTATCTTTATAATTTATTTCAAGACAATACTGACATAAAGAATAGTTTTAGTGAAAACTGCAAATCAATTGACTAATTATTCTGTTTTTTATAATCATTTGAAATTTGACTACCCCCTCCCATTAAACACAATTCCGTTTGCGCTACTTAACCATAGATTTTGAGCTCAAAAGTTAAATTTTGGAATAAAACTGTCAAACCCAGGAAGCTAAAAGATGGAAGAAAAGAAAATTAACGCAATATAAAAAATATTAGCGATTAAAAAAATAGTTAAGAGAAAATTAAATAGAATTAAATTTAGGTAGTAACATTTCCCTGAAATAAATACAATAATGTTACAATATCACTTACTATTTGTAAGTGCATAGGAGATAATACATACAATAAAAGTAAATAAATTATAAATATTAATAAGAAAGAAATATTAAAAATATTATAAAGACAATAAGAAATCTCTTTCATGGTAGTTTATAGAATTTCACTGACTTAATCAGTAGTTTATTTTAAATAAAATCCTTCAGTGAAAAAAGTCTTTCAAGAGTGTATAAAAGAATCTTTTCCAGTGTTCACTGGATATAGTCTCTTTAATTAAAGATCCTCAAATCTAGTTTAATCTTTGGTTTTAATGTTATGTTGGATTCTAACATTTTTTAATAATATGTAAAATTTCTAATAATAACTAGTATCACTTCAAAACATTAATAATAAATAATATAGAAAAATTTAAATAATGATAATAACAGTAATAATAATAAGTAGCATAATAAGACTCACAATTTATAGCAATAATAATAATAATTCTCCATATCGTAATATTTCTAAATAAGAGTATAATCAAAAGAAAATATCACAGTTTATTTATTATTGATAGGGAAAATATTTGTTGAGGATAAAAATAATTATATAACAACTAAATAATTTTCTTATCTTCTAATAGCATAAGAAAGTATTTTTTTGCTAGCCGAAAGTATACATAAAAATAATAATAATTCCAAAGTTCAAATAAAATTAAATCTAACTATTTAGAAAATGGAATCTCAACCAGTATTTCCTTACAATAATTCCTCTCTGAAACTCTTCTACAAAATTATCAAGTTTGGTTATTAATAAGACTTTCTTAAAAAGGGTTGATAAAAACATAGAAAAAACGAGTTTTATTTGGAATATTAAGAAATAAAGTTTAATTAAGAATATTTTTAATTTAGAGCCATCTTTTTAAATTTACGCATACTGGAATAAATGTTTTTTAAGGCGAATTAAGAATTTATATCGTTTCCATAAAGATTAACAGATTAGACCTAGAAACAAGATTTTAATTTAATAAGTTGGAGTAAGTTCGGAATATTGTTATAAGGAAATAAATATAGTATAAAGGTTAATTTTGGCGAAAAAAAAATAAAATTTGCTATACATATATATATATATTATGTATGTTCACCGATTACTCTAAAAATATCCAACTGATTAATTTGGTTCTTGTATTAAGTGAAAAAGGTTACCTCGAATTGGTACCACTTCCATTTCATCCAAATTGTTTCAGTACCTTTTTAGTAATTTGGCAAAAAACTAATAAAATTAGTGATTTCTCGCAAATTAAAAGTAACATGGATATTGAATAAGCTCGCCGAAAGGAGTGACCTTCGGATGGCCGAGCGGTCTAAATTTCCAGATTTAAGCTCTGGTTCTCCAAATAGAGAATGGGTTCGAACCCCACTCCTGACATACGTGTATAGTCTGCGACAATTTTTCCCGTATTATAATTTCTATTAACCGGCTTCAAAAAGTCGTTAACTTTAAACTAAAAAGAGAAAAATAAACTTTTCTACCACAAAATTGAACCGACTTCAAAAACTACTGCAAAGTGATTTTTTTTTTTTTTTTTTTTTTTTTTTTTTTTTTTTTTTTTTTTTACAAAGTATTAATAAGAAATTAAATTAAGAGCGTAGTATTTACCATGCGTATTATTTTATTTATGTACATTAATTTGATTTTTTGGAGTCGGTGCCAGCCAAGCCAAGTCAAAATTAAAATTAATTATCCAGTGCAAATCGTAAAAGAATAAGTTTAAAAATTTTAACTAAATATTCAATGGTACAAAAAACCCGTAGATACTTGGATGTGTGTCCATTGGAAAATTACATGTAACTTTGCTTGGCTGGCACCAACTCCAAACAATCAAATTAATGTGCACAAATAAAATAATACGCATGGTAAATACTACGTTCTTAATTTAATTTCTTATTAATATTTTGTAAAAAAATTATTTTTCACTTTGCAGTAGTTTTTGAAGTCGGTTCAATTTTTGGTAGAAAAGTTTATTATACAGAAAATCGAATTTCGATTTTCTAACAGCCACTTAATTTTTACAAAAGCCACGCAATTTTCTCGAATCAAAATGAGCGTTGGAGCCAATGCGATGAAAGATGCGAAATACATATCATAGTACAAGAAAAATGGAAAACTTAATTCAACGCATTTTTACTTGAATAGTCTTTTTCCAAATTTAACAAGCGTGTCAAACAGTTTTATAATTTTTCCAACTTACCATAATTAGAAAATGTAATATAGATCTTATTTATAAAAAAGTTTACTAACATTCCTAATTATATTTATAAATCTGTGAGAAATACAAATTTGTGTGAGAAATAAAAAATGTGGTGTACTCTTTAAAGTCGTAAATAAATTTGCCAATTAAGTTTGTAACTTTGCTAAGTGTAACAGTGTTCTATAATTTATAGTTTAAATTAAAAAAAAGTGATTTCGCCGATTAATTTTGTAATTTTGCCAAATATATCAGAATTAAGAAATGTATCATAGATTTGATTAAAAGAAAAGAAAGTTTAACAATTTTGCCAACCAATTTTATAATTTTGCCATCCAGTATTATAATTTTACCAAGATACGGCAATTAGAAAATGCAATATAGATCTTATTTGTAAAAAGCTTAATATTATTCCCGATTAGATTTGTAACTTTTGCCAAGTCTATGATAAATAGTACATTGTAGTTCCTATTAAAGTCATAAACAAATTTGGAAAATAAGTTTGTAAATTTGCCAAGTGTAACAGAATTCGCGATTGGGGAATGTTTGGGAGGGGGGGGGGGGGAGGCTGCCGCCCTTACCCTCTTAGCGAGATCCCTGAATCCAGGTTCTGCAAAATAAAATTCTTTCAGAGAGATAGAAGAAACTTAGTTTGAGGAAAACGTTAAAGCAGGTTTAAATATCTTTAATTAAAGCAAAAAAAAAAAAAAAAAAAAAAAAAAAAAAAA
Organism: Maratus speculifer; assembly: GCA_964019185.1. NCBI lineage: Eukaryota > Metazoa > Arthropoda > Arachnida > Araneae > Salticidae > Maratus > Maratus speculifer. The sequence goes on from OZ025295.1 coordinate 67,207,818, forward strand.
AAAAAAAATCCAAGGAGAAGACAGAAAGGTGGATGTTGCCTTAATCCTCGTATAAAGACAAAAATCGTATAACTTTGCAGGCAAGTTATCAGAGAAGGAATTAATAAATTAAAAAATAAATAAATAAATAAATAAAAAAATAAAATAGAGCCGTAAATCCTTCTTTTAAATTCTTGGCATATGAAATTATGCCGAAACAACGGTATAGTAGAAAGTATACGCCTCATACTTTCTATTTCAGAAATAAAGCCATAGCGTATGCCTTAACTGCGAATATTCATGATTTTAGCGTATACACTTGGTCTATAGCATATACTCAGTGCTTTTTGTTTACGATTAAGGCTTATACAATGTTCGATATTTAGACAGTCAAACTTTTTGATGAAAATATTACAAAAATCGTTAAATATTAGTATTTAGTGGAGTATAAAAAGTGTCCCAAAGTATATGTCATATATTACTCCGGATAATCGAACTTACTGATATTAAATGGGTTTCTTCCTATTATTACATACTAAGTACTTACTAAATATCAAGCCTCTATCTCAATTTGTTCGGGAGATAGAACGTTTACAGATACACAGACAGACACACTGACAGATGGACGGCATTTTTTTCTTCTAAAAATATGTTTTTCAGAATCTCCAGTGTTTGAAACGTGTAAATCCGTCAGAAGAAATTTTTCGATTTTCAAAACGATTGCAAAACTTACCCTGTACTGTGTATGATGCCTAAGGAAAGAGAGATAATAAAATATCATAAATTTGACCGTTTTCTACACTATGTGGGAGTCACGTACCTGCATTTTATGCAACACACAAAATAATACCTACTTCGAAGAGCAAAACCACCCCTCTTCTCCCCCCCCCCCCATTTCTTCCAAAGAAAGAGAAGACTTATTTGATATTGATCAAAAAGTTCAAGAGGACAAATTGGTTCAAGAGAGGAGATTCAGAAGTATTGATTTATTTTCTATGGAGAAGATGAATGCATTTAAAAATATATTTTTAAAAAAGGGAAAAGATATGCTTAGAATAAGCATTTATGTTTGGTCCAGATAGAGGAATTTCTTTTCTTTCTTCTTAGATGTTTTTATTTTAATGTAATTCAAATTCTTTATTAGATGTCTGACCTTTTCAAAATAGTTTAAATTACATTATAAAAAATAAAAACACATGTTTTTTTATGATATTCAATTCTATCTCTCTCCCCCTCTCTTCCCACACCTGGCTTTAAACACTCAAAATATCATCGCAGTTTTTATTTATGTTTTATTATTTATTTTACACATGTTACTACTTTTGATAAAAACAGCATATTTTTTGACATACCATACGTAGTATAGCATAAGTTTTGTAATCGTTTTAAAAATCGAAAAACAAATTGACGGATTTCCACCTTTCAGACACTGGAGTTTCCGGAAAACATATTAAAAAAATAAATAAATAAAATTACTGTTCGTTCGTCTGTGTGTATGCAAACGCTGTATCTCGGGAAGAAATTGAAGTAGGACTCGAAATTTGTGTGCAGTTAGTATGTAACAACGGGAAGAAGCTTATCGAATATCAATAACCTCGATTATCTGGAACTATTTTGTTTTCGGATTCTCGAAATATTCGTTCTAACGAAAGGCATACACACATTTTCGAAATTTTTATTTTAAGGAGAAAATTTAGATTACAACAAGAAAAACATAATTTTTCCATAAAGAATTGAAGTTGGTCAAACAATTAGTTGCCATAGATATTTGTAATCCTATTTTCCACACTCTTCGATTTTTTATGACCTGTGTGTCATGCAAATTTCAATTCAAACATATATTTTAATTGGAAATGAGACTCTTAATCCGAGGCAGTAAACTGTTAGTTAATATGACTAGATGCACCCGTCAAAATTCGACGGAAAAGAATTATATTAGATATGATACATTCAGTTTTATTTACACAATAAGATACTGAGTGAAATAAACAATTGTCACCTCTTAAAATAGGGACAACATAACTTTTCATGATGAAGATACACAAACTTCAGAAAATAACAAAAAATAAGGAAAACATCCCATAATTTATTATGTTGGACTTAGCTTCAGCTACAAATCTTTTTTAATGCGGTTTCTAAACCTTGAACATTATTTACATGCTAACTTATTTAGGAAGTTAATATAATACCTCAGAAGACGAATTCAAAAATATCTGCATAGTTTATTTTTTCCCCGCTAAAATATCGCTTGGTTGTACAATAATTATAATATTAATAAAACATTTTAATTTTAATAGAAACAGGGAGTTACTAAACTGCATAACCAACCCACTACACATTTACAGCACTTGCAATAAATTTAATTTATTTATTGGTTTGTAGCCTCCATGAACTTCTCAAAATTAATTTTATTGGTATGGCAACGAAAAGAAAAACGACATTTTTGTTATGAAAAAGAATAAAATTTTTGTGTTTGTTGCTGATATGCAGAAATTTTTGTATTTATTTTTATTTTAAATAATAACTTAATACAATGAAATGATTTTAATTAATTTTTGATATTATGTAAAATTGAAATATCGTAATACCGGCATATCATATTTTTTATTCTTTTTTTCTAATACGACATCTTTTAATCTTTGAGAAACCCTCATCTTTTTCTAAATAAAAACGTGATTTATGCTGTTATTTAAAAATTCTTTATTTTCATAAATATTTATTATAATTAAAAAGAAATGGCGCAATTTATAGAAATATTTTTATTTGTGCACACCACGGTCCTTTAAATAAATAGAAGTTCAGTTTATTTAGATGCAGGAATAAAAGCCAGTGAATATGAAATCATCACTGACACAGCTAAAACAATGTATGTTATATTCATGGAACAAATTTATCTGGTTTCTGAATGAGGACATTCTCTCCATCGACAAAATTTCCCTTTAGATATTATATTTCATTAAAGTTCATTTTCTGTTATTTTATTTACATAATACTTAGTAATATCACTCAGTAAATAATATGTGTATTGTAACGCGATTAGTGAACAGTTATGTGCAATCATTTTATTAGAATTAAATTTTACGAAAACCATTATTTTTTTTTCTTTGAAATGCGATTACACATTCACCGATGAGATCAAGCTCCTGGTTGGTGGAGATTAATAAAGCAAAATAAATTTTTATTATAGTGACAAAAGCTTAATCTGTTGCCACTGTTTTGAAGAAATGTCATGAAAAAGCTTTTAAAATTAAAAATAAAATATAAAAATGGAAATAAATTAAAAATTAGCTAAAATGGGCACAACTACAAATGAAGAGCTTTCATTTAAAAAATAATTATCAAAATCGGGCCAGTAGAAAGCTCAGGGCTGATGACTAAATAAAACAGCCAGGTCTTTTAAATATATAGATTATTATTTTTGGAGTTATAAGGTTGTTTCTTTTATGCAATTCGGTATTACTTGGTTATCCCATCGATCAAAAAACAATCGCCAAACTGGAAGATTAAATGTCAATAATAGCCTATCATAAATGTCACATTCATTTGACTTTAAACACGTTACATATGTTAGTTACGTCATCAAGTTATTTTTAATTCGATGTTTTATTTGTAGTATTAATCTTTTACTAATTTATTTGTTATTTCGTTATTTAAAATAAAAATTATATCAATTTGTATAATTTACTAATAGTCTGGCGATTTATATTCTATGTCGAAATGGATAGATAAGATAATCAAGTGGCATTGTGAGGGAAGATTTATGTACATGTAGGAGGGAAAATGCGCATTTTTTAAAGCGGGACGTCGTTTTCTGACTAAACTTTAAAAATAGTTATTTTTAGTTAAAAAGAAAAAAGGCATTAGTAAGATAAAAAAAAACTTATTTATTATTTTTTCCCTTTCAAAATCGGAAATAATACGACTGCCAATACTTTGAAGAAATTTCATAAAACTATTCTGAATTAAATTTAAAATATAAAACTAAGAATATTTAGAAAAATAGCTGGTGCGGACACATCTACAAATGAACAGCTTTCATAAAATAATAATAATAATTAGTAAAATTGGTTCAGTAGAAAGTTTAGCGAAGATGTCTAAAAAAACTGTCGTATGTTTTAAATATACAGATTATTTTTTCTCTTTTACTTTAGTAGTTGCCTATGAACTCAATTTCAGTAAAAGTATTTTCCTAGTAATTTCAAATTTATCTATATCGAACAAATTACATTTGGACGCATTTATTTTTTCCCATTCGGCTCGGTAAAAATTTAAATTGTTCGATTACATATATGTTAAATAGGTCTGCATAATATGTAATGCATGTTTAATGTGTTAAATGTGTTTTTTTTAATTATTTGTTTATTGATAAAGCTTTAATTTTGGTGTAGAAAACGAGTTGGAGGCAAATTGCGAACAATTTTCATTTTTTATGTGCAAATTGTTTATTATTATTTCGTAATTGAGCCAGCACGCAATAGAAATAAGAAAAAAAAATATTTGAAATTTATTTTATAAACCATAAAAAAATCGGCCCATTAAGCTACAGATTTCAAGCAAATGACATTTAAAAGTAAATATTTTCCCTATACACTGGTGTAAAAACTAAAAATGTGCGATGTTTAGATGATTAGAAAATTGCAGAAGCGGAAATTGGAAAACCGAAATTTCATCGTGAAATGTTGCCATTCCCAAAATGACGTCAGCGTTACACACAGATATGTTTATTCTTCATAATATAGATAGATGGATATTAATATCAAGAAAGTACACTGTTAAAAATCTCTGTAAAAACACACACACACACAAAAAAGCAAGAGTAAATTTACATTAGTTCTCAATTGAATGCATTCGATTCAGATTCTCGGTCATCATTTAACAGACATTTCCTTTATTTTATATCAAATTCCCTGAAGGAATTTCTAGGTCTTTATTAAAAAAAAAATATTATGCACACTTTTCAAATGATTTTGAAATTTTATTAAAAATATTTTTAAAAAAGTTTACTTTTATTTATTTTTTAAAAGTTAGAATAATCTAGAAAGGGAAAAATTATTTCCTCCGAGTTAGTGAGGGTTTTTATCGACAATCAATTTGTAATTGTTCCCTTCATCATATCCCAGAAGCTTGGTAATATTAAAAGTAAGTTGTGCAATATTATTTCAAAGGTGTTATTATTATTACAATGATGTTATTATTATTATTATTTTATTGGCAAATTGATTATAAAAAATATATTAATCTTCTAAAAATAAGTGACACAAAATTAATAAAATAATGAAAATGTAAAAAATTACTTTTAAATTATAAATTACATTTTTTAAAAATTTTTGTTTTTCTTTTATTTTATATTAAAGATATTCTTTTTTAAAAATTAGCGCATTAAAATATAAATAGTGTATTTCGGGAAACTCCCTTTAACATTATTGTTGTAACAAATAAAGTAGATTCAAATTTTTTCATTGAAAAAAAAAATCCATTGAAGTATTTTTATTACTTAAACTAGTTAAAAAAAATTAAAATTGATTAAAAAAATAGGCATTATATATCGGTCTAAAATATTTTAAAATAAACCTTTTATAATTTTCTAACGAATATATTTGAAACGAAATATTTGAAAATCACAATAGAATTTTCCCCGCTGAATCATAAAACTAGTCGTTGGGGGGGACCACCATAATACTTACCCATCATAATATAAAATATGAAAATAAAACGCGTGTAAACTATCTATGGCAATTCCAAAATAAAATGTAAACGCATAATTAAATAATTTTAATACACATAATAATGCTCTATTAATGAATTGCTGATGAGCCAATTTCGACAAATTATATAAAACGCCAAAATACTCAAGTAGTACCGGATTGCGTAAAGGAAACATCCTTATAAGTCAAAAAATAATAATTATATTAACTAAAAATTTACTGCGTTGGATTAAGCGTCTCATTTCCAATTAGAATATATCTGTAAATTGAAATTTGAATGAAATACAGGGTAATGAAAAATGAAAGAATTTGGAAAACAGGATTACACATATCTCCGCAACTAATAATCCGATCGACTTTGTTTTTTATGCAAAATTTGTGTTAATTTATTTCCTTTTACGTCCATTCCTTAAAATAAAAAAAATCGAAAATTTTCATATACCTTTCATCAGAGAGAATTTTTCGAGAGTCCGAAAAAATAGTTCCGGATAATAGAGGTTACTGATATTAATTAGGCTTTGTCCCATTCGTACATACTAAGTACATACAAAATTTCAATTCTCTATCTCTATTTGTTCGGGAGATAGAGCGGTTATAGACAGACAGACAGACACACAGACGGACGGACGGCAATTTTATTTCTAAAAATATGTTTTTCGGAATCTCCAGTATTTTAAACGTGTAAATCTATCAAAAGATTTTTTTCGATTTTCAAAACGATTGCAAGACTTACCCTATACTACGTATGATGGGTAAGTAATACATACTGCTTTAGCGCAATGAGTAAGTTATACTTTCACGGTCAAGAAGTCTCCGGTTCAAACTACGGGACGGCTAGAAGCAAATAGCGTAAAAAAGATAAATGATACAGCAATTGAAATCTTCTCAGAAAATTCTTATTTAAGGCTCACTGAAGTTTGAGTGATTCCCTGATTTTGAAAACCAAATTAAATTATTATCATTAAATTTACAGAATCTTATATGTTTTTGCGGTGTTAATTTACAGTGTCTATTATAAACTTACCGTATAACTTCTCTGTTATTTAACAGAATCTCGGTTTTTCTAATCCAAGTCATTTTACATAAGATAATGGAATACCCGTAGATTCTCTGTAATTTCGGAGAAAATTTTTAACAGTGTACACGAACACAGCAAATATTTCCATATGCCTCTCTATAGCCCTTCTTAGAAATAAACATTTAAAATCTAAGAACTGAAAAATGTCCTATATACAACCCCCCCCCCCCCCAAATAAATAAAAAAAAAAAAAAAAAAAAAAAAAAAAAAAAAAAAAAAAAAAAAAACACTTTAGGTATTTTATTTTTGTATGGGTCTAGAAACAAAATTCCAACTTCTTACGTTCCCAGAAAAGTATAGTGCCACTCCTCTCTCCACCTCAACTCACAATACATCAGAAGGAAAAGTCTGAATTCAACACTATTCAATTGTACTAATTCAGACTCGAATCACAGTTGATAACTTAATCAGGAAGATCAGGATACCCTGACCCGTTAAGGCATTTGTTCCTAACCTGGGGGTTTTGGTTTAGAATTTCTGAAATCGAAACCTTCAGTTTCATGCCACTTGAATGATTCAACATCATACTCTTGGAAGGAAGGAAAAAAAAAAAAAAAAAAAAAAAAAACTCAGATTCTGAAGAGTTTATGCCTTTTGTATTCTATGAAAAAAGATATAGAGTTCACTTGTAATAAAACCGAATTCCATCGCTTTTAAGGTATTCTACTACTTTTGACATGAATTTTTTTTTTAATAAGTGGAAAAATAAGGGTAACACACTGCTTTTTAGATGCGTTCGTATAATTATATAAATGCGTAGCACCTTACAGTCATCGTTCAGTCCATCCGTTTGTCTGTCAGTCCGCATATAACAACTCAAAAACTACCCAACCGAATCGTTTGAAATTTAAAATATATAATTATTGCATAATTTTGTCGAGTCATTTCAATTTTTCTGAAATTCGGATGGATAGTTTAATGACAAGGACAATCAAAATTTTTTTGTTACATTACGGCCATTGGGTTAAAATAGCTTCAAGTGCATTTTAATGATATTATACTCTTTCGAACATAATAAAATTTATTTCTATCTATAAAGTATATGCTAAAATATACATTATGTGCAATCAGTGGTGCAAAGAATATTTGTTATTGACTTAGAGGGCCGCACAAAAGTATTCCATTACATAATGGTACAGGTCCCAAACAACATTGTTTGGGGCGCGTTTCAATCGTATTAAACTGATTCAGATTTCATGAAATTGATATGCGTTACAGAGGTTTACTACAAGTTACTTCCTGTATAATAGAAAGCACATAGTATATACAGGGATGCACAAAAGATTTCGGATACATACTGTATCCGAAGTATTGTATATTATTACACCAAGATTTGAATATTTTTAAAACTTTGTTGTAGTACGAAGACACCTTATTTTCTACGTTTGATGTGCAATCTCTGACTGGTTTTTAAACAAATTACTTTTAAAAACCATCATTTGACTTGTTAAATCCATTCGCTACAGATGTAGCGCATATTTTATGTACATAGTGTGCATATGATTTTCACTATTAAGAACCAATATTTTCAAATGGAAATCTACCCCTTGTCTGAATTTCTGTAGCTAAACAAAGTGAAACTATGCTGAAATACCTGTAATAAAAAGTAGCGTTACATATAAATTTTTTGATGCAATTTCCTTTTCAATTTTTGGACAATTTAGCCCCTTTTAGTGCGGTATACTAACTGACCACGACATCTAGCATGACTCTGAATTTCTTTCTTTGTTGATTTTTAACTACAGTAGAACCTCGATCCATCGTTTTTCAAGGGGTTCAGAGAGAAAAAAAAAAAAAAAAAAAAAAAAAAAAAAACGACTAATGCGGATTAACTTCAAAATGCGAAAAAGCACAATGTTAATGCATTTAAAATGCAGTGCAATGTATGCAGTATACTATCAAATGCTAAATTATTGCTTATTAAGCTGTAAAAGAAATAAATTGAAGATATAGAAAATTGATATTTATTTTAAAAAATCAATAAAAAATCAATAATATTGTTTGAATTATCGTTATTTTTTTTAATAAAAAAATTAATTTCCAAGACAAACAACATTATTCGGGTTATTTTGTGTAACTTTCATATGCATACATAAAAGTTCATAAAGTTAGAAATGCCGACTTCGCCATTATTTACAGATTTTGCATTATCACACATTTCTCCTATGTTTAGGACTAGGGATGCACCGAATAGTGATTTTGGCCGAATACCGACTATCGAATATTCGGCTAGCCGAATAGTAATTGTTGGGCCGAATACCGAATATTCGGCCAGCCGAATACCGAACATTTGGCTTTTAAAATACTTTTTATATTTCAAAGTTTAAAGGTATTAAAATGTTACTTTTTAAAACAATTTTACATAATATTTAATAAGAGAAACTTATATTTTGATAAACAAGAGCTTTTTATGAAAACATTCAGTATTGAAAAAAATCTGCCTTTTTTTTTATTTAAGAAGCATATTTATGAGACTTTTTCAATTGGTAAAATTTTAAATTTCATTTCTTCTACGAATTGAAACAAACATTTTGAAATCAAAGGGAATAATGAAGAAATAGTTGAAGAAAAACTGTACAGTCTCATATTTGTTCTTTTTAAATAACGCAAGGCAGATTTTTTCCAATATAAAGTATAAATACTTTCAACTTAATTCTGAATAAAGGAATGTCTAGCTCATAGTTCTTTTCTTATGAATAATGGCATTTTCCATCTTTCCCATCATATCATATATTTTACAGAAATAAAAGCATGTGAGTTGAAAATATAGTTATGGTATCTTATTTATTGTTAATGCAACAAACGAAAACACAAGTTTGACCTAGAGTGAGAGGAAATACAATGCATTTATGATTCAATAAGTTGATTATGATTATGGTTTTATAAACAAAAAATTGTCTGCCTTGATAGCTATTACTAATCTCAAAAGATTTCCTTCCTTGTTTAAGGACTTTCGGGAAAAGAAAGAAACAGATTATTTACTAAATAGAATTTAGGAACTTGCATCTGCACTCGCATCATTTATTCCTAAGGAGAATCCTAATAAATCATAATTTTAATCCTTTTCACAGTTAATTTTCTTAAGTTGAACTTTACAAACAGCAAATAAATAATGTAAAAACATTCTATATTATTTAAATATGATTTTATTTCTAATTATTCTAAATATATTAATAAATTGATGGTTAAAAGTAGAAATTATGAAAAGTTTTTAAAAATTTGCTTTAAAAGGCTTTATTAAGTATTGGATTCGGCCGAATACTTAGATATTCGGTTAAACCGAATATTCGGCAGGCCGAATATTCGGCTTAACCAAATAGTTTGATATTCGGCCTAACCGAATATTCGGTAACATGGCCGAATAGGCCGAATACCGAATAGATACCGAATATTCGGTACATCCCTATTTAGGATACCACATGTTGCAACAACTTGATAAATGAAAATATAAGTCATCCTCTGCTATATACAACCACTCCTCATCTGTATTATAGTCACCATTATCAACACAAACAACACAAATGAGTTATTTTAGTATAAAAGAAGTAATTTCAGTTTGTATGTCGTATGAATTCACATGACTTTCAATTTCGTTCCAGTGAAAAGAATCACAACGATGAATGCGGAAAACGATTTTTTAAAGAACGATGTACGCGGGTTTCGTTAACATTATTTAAGTATAATTTGTGCAGGGACCTTGGAAATAAAACGATGAATGCGAGAAAACGACGGAATCGGGAATGATAGATCGGGGTTTTACTGTATTTGGAAAAAATCGTTGTTGTTTTCGATAGAGAATTGGGAAATCTAATGTATATCTGAATCTTTTTATAGGTTGAATTCCGCAACTTATTTAATTTTATCCGTTTCCTGATTGGTCAAGATCGATATCCAAAAATGAAATACATCTGTTTTTAATTTTATTCGTTTTCAATTGCTCCAAGTTTAATGTCCAAAAAGGAATACTCCTGTTGCCACGATGACAAAGAGTGTACTAAAAACTTTTTAAAAAATTAATAATTTAAAAACAAATTGTGATAGTGATTTCAAACAAATTTTATTAAGTACATTTTCTTCTTTACGCAACGGTGTGAAAATTTAAAATGTGCGATATTTATAAGTTGAAAAATTTGCAGTTCCGAAAATTGTAAAACTGAAATTTCATATAAAATTTGTTTGTGATGGGTCTGGGAATATTGATGTTTAATCCAGGTCGTACGTAAAATGAGGCGTTCAGAAATCGGTCTGATTAACTCCATCAAATAAAAATGCACATTTTAAACAGTTAAAGTTGTCTAATTTTAATCTATTGTTTTTTATCATTGGTCTTGTAATATTAATGTTTAATGCTCGGCGTACATATATGACTTGTTATAATCATCTTAAAAATTATTATTATTATTATTATTAATTTAAATATAGAATTTATTTATTATAAGTTTTTAAAATTTGAGTCTTTGAAGATATCATTTTCCAAATAATCGTTGTAATTTGCTAAATTACAATTTTGTTATTTATTTTTATTTGGGTGGTTTGTTGTAATACACGGCATTTCGGTTCCGTGACATTTCGTTCATCTCACAAAACCATTATAGTCTCACTTCTCTGTCTGTCTCACAGCACTCGTACTCTGAAATTATTTGAGTTTCGGATTTGATTTTGTTTTACACAGAATTGAATAATCCGTGACATTACTAAATCTTAAATTTTTTGAAGAAGTCTTAATTAACGCATTATTAATTAGAAACCCCAGTTAAAACTATGGGAAATGATTCACAATTCAACTAAAGCTCTGATTTTAATTAAATCACAAAGGTTCCCCCCCCCCCGAAAGCTGGGGGGGGGGGGAGGTTGCCACAATTTTTTCCAGCTATTAGCGTGATAAATATACTGGATGTTTACAAACAGACATGCATCTTAAAATCTACCGGACCTAAAAACTTAAAAATGCGAAAAAAAAAAAATATTTATCAGAATTTCTAAAATATTTTTGAAAATTCTATCTAGAAGCGAAAAATTCCATTAAATATTGATTAACATAAACTCATTTTATTTCTTCTTAAAACATATAGTAGAACACGGGTGTTTGAGAATATATTTTGTGGCTAGACGACTGTCGTCTAGGCAGTGGTGCGCAAACAGTGGATTGCGACCCCGTTTGGGGTCGCAGAAATATTTTTATGGGTCATCAAATTCAATGAAATTTATTTAAGCGCAAGTCGAAAAAAAAATTATGTAATCTTCAAAAATCAACTACATTGACTATTAAAACATCTGCTGTCAATAAAAGTGTCGCGAGAAAAATTTTATGCGAAATGTGGAGTCGTGAAAGAAAAAAGTTTGCACACCACTGGTTAAGGGTACTGACATTTATTGCCGGCCTATTAATGATTTTACAAATATTGATTACTACTCGAGAAATATTTAATAGAAAATTCGTATACAGCTTAATAAATAAAATAAACAATTTAACATTTAAATGATTACTACATAGATGAAATTAATCACACGTATTATTAAAAATATAATAACTGCAGACACAAGTAATCATAAAAATTACATTTATATTTTATAATTCTCGTATTACAATCATTATACATGCTGTATTGTTGGTACAATGAATTGGTTATTGCTATAGAAGCAATTTTCTCGGCTTCTTCACAATAATAAGGTTAATTACCTTATCATTATCTATTGTGATGACCCAATGAATGTAAATCATTGCAAGGCTACTCAGTTTCTTTTATGCCATGACGCTTCGAGACAACGATTTAATTATTTTCATTGCCAAAAAAACCTCCTTCGAACACTGGCTGTTGTGTCTTGGATTGTAGACAAGACTGTCAGGAAGTGCTTGATCATATTTAGGCAGGGTGGCGGCAGCACATTATTTAAAATATTTTATTTAATAGAACTAGCATACCCAGCCCGCTTCGCCGGGCTTAATTTGAAGGTTTATTTAATAATTTATGTGTATGGTACGCTTCTCTCTCAGCTCGCGACGGATCCCCCGGTGACTCTCCCCGGACCATCGGCACTCCACGTGCGTCGGGTGAGCGTCAGAACAAACTTTCAGCATATACATATGGGTGGTTGTACTTGAATGCACAGACCTGCGCGTTTTTTTCTATCTTGCTTTTATACCTCTGGACCGAGTTGGCGCATTGCCAAGATTTGCTTCCTCTGGACCGAGTTGGCGCATTGCCAAGATTTGCTTTCGCCTGTGCCTCAATTATCCTCAGAATTCCTTTTATATATATAGATTATTACTACATGCCTTCTAAATGTGCAATAAAGTTAAATTTTAATTATTCCAAAAAAATCAAATGCTCGCAAGCAACTCAAAACAGCACATCTGGTTGCCACAGCAAAGCATGTTAGTCGTAAAAAGCATGCTGAAAAGCATATTAGACGTAATTTTTCAATTGTTTTTATACTCAGATAAAATACAAAACGATAAGGTTAAAACAGACGGACAATTTAGAAATTACAAAATAAAATTTAACCAACAACAATTGATGACAAAATGAAGTGATTTATTGATGACAAAAATGAAGTGATGTTTCAGCATGTTAAAATACATACACCATATGATGTTTGTTGGAGTATTTAGCAAATGTCCTGCAGAATTTTCTGGACGATAATAAACTCTATTGAACTTACAAAACGTTTTGGTATAAGATACAAATTTATTTGACCATCTCCAGATATTCCATAAAAAAATTAAAATAAATTCGTTGCCGATGAAAATGTGGATTTATGTTGATCATACATGTGCACTATAAATTCGGCTTTACATGCGAAGTTGGATATATTAATGAAAAGAACGGATGTCAAAATGAAAAGGGACCATCCATAAATGATGTTACGCTTGAAGGGGAGGAGGAGGGTTCATGAAATTATGACAGTTTGTGACAAGAGGGTGGGAGGGGATAAGAAGAAACGTTACATCACACATTTTGGTTAAAATACAAGCATTAAAATACAGTAGATTAAATTATGAAGAATGAAGTTATCTTAAAATTAAAATGTTTTGTAATCACAAAGGTAAGAGTTAAAGCCAAATATGTTAAATTCTATTTCAAATTCCAAAATACTACTCTTTTCAATTGCTACTTCATATTAATATTTTATTACTATTGTATATTATTTCTTTATTGTTGTTGTTGTAGTAAACCTTATTTCATGCAAAAAACGATTAATTTTTATTTTTCAGCTCACAAAGTCATTAAAACACATAGTTAAAGTTTAAAAATAAAATTTGAAATGTGATCTAAAACATAGTGTTTTGTTTCTGAACTGCAAGTATACGTTTACGTAATATAGCGCGACATGTGACAAGAGGGAGGAGAGAGGGTAAAGTGAAGTGTGACACTTTGTGATAAAGGGGGGGGGGAGTTAAAAATATGAAAAAAAGCGTGGCATCATTTATGGACGATCACAAAGCTGGATACGCTGCACTTTACTCAATTATTCACATTAGCGTAACCAGTATGGGTCCTCCTCCAGTTCACGTCTGAAATTACAGAACTAGTTAAAATTCGATTCGCATATCGAAACCCATCAGTCTGCTGAGTCATATCTTGGTGGAAAATATCTGAAAATCTGATTTTAGCGGTGACTCATAAGTTTACCATTGTTTTTTAAAGGGCCCAAAGGTATGAAAACATGGAGGACTGACAGCAAGAAAACACAATGGTAAAGCTAAAATTTAACCGCTAAAATTGGTTTTTCAGGTATTTCCCACCAAGGTATAACTTGGCAAATCGATTGCGATTTAATATGTAAATCGAATTATAACTAATTTTTGAATTTCAGACCCTCTTTAGATAGTGCTATTGCGATAATCCGAATAATGCACCATAGCAGCGCCACTTGTTGAGCGATTTCGACCATAACGTAACCAGCACCATGTTACATAAAGTACTAACTAAATATAAAGCTTAATAAAAATTCCTGCAATAATTCTTGAAATATGGCTATCATGCGATTGTAATTAATTCAGCATAGCAGCGCTACCTCATGAGCGATACACACCAAAAACTAATCAGATCTATTTTATATCAAGGTCTGACAGAATCTAAAGTTTTGTGAAATTCTGGGCATTCAGGGCTTAAATTCTGGGCTTAAGATAGAGCTCTTGTAATAATCACGAATAATGCACCATGTCAGCGCTACATGTTGTGCAATTTGCACCAAAATGTAATCAGCACCATGTTATATCAAGTACTAACTAAATTTAAAGTTTTATGAAAATCCATGCGCTACTTTTTGAGATATGGGTAATGTGAAAATTGTGAATAATGCAGCATAGCAGCGTCACCAGTTGAGCGATATACACCAAAACTATTCAGATCTATCTTATATCAAGGTCTAACACAACTTAAAGTTTTGTGAAATTCAGTGCATTAGTTCTTGAGATAGAGCGCCCACAAAATTTTTGTCACATATTTATATGCAGACAGACTGACAGATTCACAGACTCACTTACACACATTTTGTAAAATCATTTTTTTCGCGTTCTCTGACCCTTAAAACGTGTAAATCCATCGAAAACCGGATTTAGAAAGTTTTCATGAATCCAATACTTTCTTCTAGTAAAGATAGAAGAAAGTAATAAAAAATATCTCGTCAGTTTTTATTATTATTAGAAATAATTTTTCAAATTCTTTCTAAATTTTTGGAAGGGACTTCAGCCCCCTCAACCCCCTCGCAGGGTACATGTCTGCTGATATCTTACTTTTTAACAGCGAGTTGAAAATGATAATAAAGAAAATAAGACATACGAAAATCGTGAAGAAGTAAATTGCTAAAAAATTATTAAAAAAATAAATATGATGTGAATTTAATTAAAATTTTAACATGCAATATTTTTAATTGGGCTTAAAGAAAGCGTAGTCAAATCGTGTGTTTCTTTAAAAAGATTTTATAATTTTTTTTTAGTTTTTAAATTACAAAGGAAAGAACGAAAATGAGCCGTGAAGTGAAACAATTTAAATTTTCAATAGATCAAGATAATCGTAATTTTTTACTTTCAATCTCTACAATTCTATAACACTTTCTTTTTACTTTTTCTTTATCTTTACAAGAAGAAAGTATTGGATTCGTGAAATTTTACGAATTCGAATGTTCGATGGATTTACACGTTTCAGGGGGAGTCAGAATTTTTTTTTTTTTTTTTTTTTTTTTTTTTTTTACAAAATGTCTGTCTGTGAGTCTGTCTGTATGTGACATAAATTTTGTGGCCGCTCTATCTCAAGAACTAAACTTGAACTTTAGATTCTGTTAGACCTTGATATAAACTGGATCTGATTAGTTCTGGGGTATATTGTCCAACAGGTGGCCCTGCTATACTGCCTTTTCATGATTTACACAATAGCGTTATCTCAAGAACTAATGAACGGATTTTAATCAAACTTCAGATTCCTTTCGCCCTTGATATAATATGGTTTTCATTACGTTTTAATGTAAATCACACAACAGATGGCGCTGCTATGCGGTATTATTCATGATTATCGCGATAGCTCTATCTCAGGAACTAATACTCGAATTGCATCAAACTTCAGATTAAGTTATTTCTTGATATAAATTAACATTATGTAATTTTTGATGTAAATCACACAACAGGTGGCGCTGCTATGAGGCATTATTTATTATTATTGCAATAGCTTTATCTCAGGTACTAATGCACGAATTTTCGTCAAACTTTAAATTCAGTTAGTCCATGAATATTCTTTAGTAGTTAGAATAAATGTTTCAACAGGTGGCGCTTCTATACAGTTTTTTTTCTTTTTTCCATTTCTACGATAATTTTATCTCAAATACTAATCTCAATACCAATTCTAATTCTATCTCAAATACGGATTTTCATCACATTTCAGATTCAATTTGAACTTAAAATAAGTTGTTGCTGTTTAGATTTAGGTGTAAATTGCCTAACCGGTGACACTGCTATGTTTCATTTTTTTGGAAGTATTAACGTGTATGTGAGATAGAAGAGTGATGAGTATGTGAGTATGTGAGATAATTTTTGGTTTGCCACATTCGACTAGTTTTATAACTTCAAAAGAAAGATGTAAAATAATCCTATTATTTAAAGATAAATTCTATAGATGGCAGCACCACATCTTATATCAGTCAAAAACAATTCAATTACAGTAGAACCCCGCTAATTCGGACCCCGTTAGTCCGGATCTCCGGATAGGTTTGGTAATTTTTTTTCAAGTTTGAGAAGTGATTGGCTAATTTCCATAGCATTAACTTGTTTCATCGCCGTATTCTGAATAGAAAAAACTTTCGGACGTTTAAGATAACTGTATCAATGTTTTAATTTGCATTTATTTTCAGGTTTACATCAATCACGGAGAATTGTTATGAGAAATGAATTGATTACAGTTAAAAATGTATATATTTTATTAGAAATTGAAAATATTGTTCAATTCTACAGCATGCAATTTGTAATTTCTGCAAACTTCATCCATTTATTCATTACATTTCTTTGTTGTGTCCATCAAATATTCTTGTTAAAGGACAAAAAATATGGGAATTTTTTTAAGTATGAAGAATTTTTTTATTTGATACCAAACTTCTCTTCTCATAAGATTTAATTTAAATTTTTATTTAACAGTAATTTTTATTTAAGAAGTTTTTAAAAATGAGATCACATTTGAAACAATTTTTAAATAGAAGGCAATTTTTTTTGGTATTGGACTCGGGTGGGTTCGGGATCTGGGATATAAATTCTTTCGGGCTCGGGATCCGAAAAATGAGCCCGAACTCATATCTTGTACCAACCAGAACGTACAGAGAGACCGCGAGTCCGATAATTGTTCCACAGGGCGTCCCCTATCATAAATATGGTACGATAAAATCTTCTGAGACAAAAATGACCCTAAAATGTAATCTCATCCTAAAAGTAAAATGATCCGTTTTAAACAAGTTATTTTTGGGTAGAAAGTGAGTAATTGCATGGTATTATTTTTTGGCTAGATAATGATGATTATTATTTTTTTTATAATAGGAGCGGTGTTTACTATATTAGGTGGAGGGATGTTGGATTATAGTGGTTTATTTAAAAATTTATGTAATATTTATAACATTTTTTTCTTTTTTTTATTGTATTACATTTTCTTTTCTTTGAAACTATCAAATCGTTACAAAAAAGAAAAGTCAAATAATTTTATTATTTGTACATAATATTTATAGATGGCAGCACTAGCATTCTGATTCCTTATATGAGGCATGGAATAGGGATTGGTAAATTTGGAAAATCGGGAATCGCACCATTCACTTTTTTGTATAAGGATTTCAACAGAAATTTAAAATTAATATTCAACCAAAACAAGTTTTTAAGACTAAAACCGAATTTCGGTTATTTTTCTAGCACTATCCGATGTCTTAAAAATAAATATTAATTAATATATAGCATGCATATATCGGAAAAATATTTTGCATAGAAACGATAGTACATAAGTATATAATTGTCAATTAAAAGTTAATTTACTTGTATAAGAAATTAATTAATTAAAAATAAGTAAACATATAAAATGATGAAATAATATTTAACCAAAAAATATCGAATTTAATTTAATTTTTTAATGCTTCTAGATTTACTCCTTTTTATGTAAAAAAAAAAAAAAAAAAAAAAAAAAAAAAAAAAAAAAAAAAGAACTGAAGTGAAAATAACGTTTTTAAATTCAACTAAATCAGGAACGTTAGCATTAGACAACACTTTAAGACTAGAAAATAATTATTATCAGTTTTATTTGCCACTTTAACTGTTTCAAAGTGAGACATAATTATATGCATACATTTAACACGATAAATACTTTAAATAATTGTGAAAATATATGTGAGAATAAAACTGTATGAATCTTTTCCTATTCGTGCACAACAAGATCGTGGTAAATCTGATCACCGCAAAAATGACTTGATCTGCTCTCCTAAGAGAGTTTAACAAATAAGAAAAATCATGCGTTAAGCATAGATTATGAAGCACTTTCCAACACTTAATGAAATCTTTAACAAAACTTTGTCATTTAGGGAAATAATAGTGTATAGCCAAATATAACCAAATATGTATTCCAGTACATTAGAGCAGCCCTGTATTTCATATGTCAGTTCATATAATGGGAAAATTTAGCTTAGCAAGAAAATACCCAGTAGCTTGAAATTTCTTATTCAGCAATTCATACTGTTAGATGGAAACATACTTGAACACTTTTGTTCAGCCCTGTAGTTTACATTGTACTGTACCTTTATTACACGTCAGCATTAGGCTAAAATTTATTGTAAACTAAAACACTTTTAAAACAACTGAAATCACATTCTCATAAATCATCATTCATAGGCGTCCATGTACCGAATTCTTTGCATGGCCCTGTGTATCCCTTTATCTATATTCTGCAAACATTTCTCAGTAAACTGAATGCAGCTCAGCGTAAAAATGCATAGCTTATTTAAGAACCACGTTTAAATATTTTACGCTCATATTCAGTAATGTTGGTGAGCTCTTTTGGGTAGCCCTGTATATCAACTATAATATTTATACACACCATATAACGTGCATATATTTAGCGAAATATAAACGCGAATATCATAATTAAAATGCATTTCATCCCTCCATCAGCCATCATGGGACACATATACGGTACTTCGGAAAGAATATACTATTTGAAATCTATTTTGTGGCCCTGTAAATGCTATGCACTTCATATTATGCAAGACAGTAGCGTATAATTTATATTAAGCTTCAGTGACATATATCAATTTTATTATACATGAAACAGCTTAATATAAATATTTAAAATATGTCACACACAATTCCCCCTTTTACCATTATCTAATGGAATTCTTTTGTGTGGCCCTGTAAATGAATAATAGCTACATTTTCACCTTATATTTTATAGAATGCATATTTTAATATGTTTGACAGGGTATAACATCTTTAAAATTCCTTTGAAACGATTTTTTCCCGTAGGCCGTAATGTAATAGGAAACTTTTGATTCGCCCTGTAGATAAACTAATCATGGTAGAAACTTCATTTTCGATAGGACATGTGCTAGGGTAAACGTCAATAACGTCCTAAAATTTCATGGCAATCCGAGTATATTAACGCTTTTTCCCCATGGGCCGTAATGTAATGGAAAACTTTTGATTCGCCCTGTAGATAAACTAATTATAATAGAAACTTCATTTTCAATAGGGTTCGTGCTAGGGTAAACATCAATAACGTCCTAAAATTTCATGGCAGTCCGAGTATATTAACGATTTTTCACCATAGGCCGTAATGTAATCGGAAACTTTTGATTCTCTCTGTAGATAAACTAATCATGGTACTTCATTTACAATAGGGTTCGTGCTAGGGTAAACCTCAATAACGCATAAAAATTTCATAGCAATTCGAGTATATTTACGGGAGTTAGAGCTCGGACAGACGGCCAGACGGATAGACGGCCAGACAAACCGAATGCATAAGCACTTTTAAACTTTGTTGGAAAGTGCTAAAAATGGCAGATTTATCCCGAATTTTGCTTTCTATGCCTCTGACCCAGAGCCCGATTAAGGTTACATTGGGCCCAAGGCCCAGTACTTTTTCCGGGCTCCCTAGCACCAAAATAATAGCTACATTTTTTTTTCCTCAGGGGGAGGGGAGGGATTTGAGGAATTATAAGTAGATTATCATACGGTTGCCAAGTTAATAGGAATTATTTTTGGCTTTTCAGAAAATAATTGCAGGAAATTGCAATTTTAAGAAATATTTTAAAAATCCTTTCGTTAAATCTGGGCCCTCGACAGCAGTGGGCCCTAGGTCGCGGCCTAGTTGGCCTGTGCGGTAATCAGGTTCTACTCTGACCAAAACTTTTAATAACTTACTCGTCATGCGAAGTATAGGCTAAGTCTTGCAATCGTTAAAAAAAAAAAAAGAAAAAAGAAAAAAAAGACGGATTTACACGTTTCAGACACTAAAGATTCCGAAAAGCATATTATTATTAGAAAAAAAAATACCGTCCGTCTGTCTGTCTGTTCTGTGTGTCTCCAAACGCTATATCTCCCAAACAAATTGAGGCGGAGACATGCACTTAGTATGTAATAATGTGAAGAAGCTTATTGAATATCAGCAGCCTCACTTATCCGGAACTATTTATTTCATACCCTCGAAATACTTGGTCTGATAAAAGGCACATAAAAATTTCGATTTTTTTATATTTTTTTTTATTTTAAGGAATGAATGTAAACGAAGTTAATATGTTTATTATTTTTGGAGTTATAAAAATGTTTCTTTTACACAATTCGGTATCAGTTAATTATCCCATCGACCAAAAAAACTGTCACATTCACTTACATTAACCCCTTCGCGACGGGAGGCTTTTACGAAATTTTTAATATTTTGTCACCGGTTAAAAAAAAAAAAAAAAAAAAAAAAGGAACAGAAATTTGCGACTTATTGAATCGAGAAAATACTCCGATTAAATAAGGCAAATTTTACCGTATAATTTTACTGGTGGCGTTAAACACGGATTCTTAAGCCTATTTGCGGCCCACAAGGTGCCGCAACGTAACCTCGTGTCGCTCGTCCACAAGGGGTTAAACGTGTTAGTTGCGTCATCAAATGACATGACGTTTACTGAAGTATTTCTATTAATCTTTTACTAATTTATTTGTTTTTTCGTTAATAATAATAAAAAAAACATTCCAATTTGTGTAATTTACGAATAGTTGGGCGATTTATATAATTTGTTGAAATGGGATAATCATCAAATAATACCCACAGTTCAGTATTAAAGCATTACTATCTATTAAAACTATTTATACGTTTAAATTTTATTTTGGAATTCGCGATGCATTTCATAAATAGTTTAAACATATTTTATATTCATGTTTTATATTACGCATATCGATGGTGGGTAAGTACTACCGTGTCCCTCAACGACTAGTTTTCATATGAAATGATATATAAAGCAGCATAGAACGCCAATAACATAGAACGATTTTGAATTTATACTAATTTCATCTTATTAAAAAATGAGCTGTCATTGTTCGTGGGAAAAAGAAGTTATTATTGCTTTTACAAATTATTGTACATTGTTAAAAAAAATTGTAAAGTTATTAAATTTTTTCTAGAAAACTGGGATTCCTAGAAATTTTTATGTAACGGCAACAGCAAAATTCCTGTAAAAGACACAGATTTGCACTCAAAACCAAAAAATATGTAAGGTTACTAAAATTTTTTTATGAAGCTTGGGATGACTAGAATATATTGTGTATTTACAACTCAAATTATAAATAAAATTATAATAAGATAACTATAATTTTAGTAGATTCGTTTGTAAAAATACAAAATTATGTAACTTTACAAAAATTAGTTTTGTAAATTTGCATCTTTTCTTGTACAATGTACAGATAAAATGTTTGTAATCCTACAGATTTTGGCAACTTTACATCTGTAGGATTACATTTTTTTTTTTTTTTTTTTTTTTTTTTCAGTGTAAAAGAAAGTTACTGGCGCCAAACGATTGAAAATTAAGTTTACCTTTAAATGATGTACGTGGGATATTTTTAAACAAAACTTTTTTTCGTTTACGAATTAAAAAATAAATAAATAAAAGGAAACAATTTTTATTACTTACATTTGAAACGCACATTATGCAGCTATTTCTCAATCTAATCGGCGAATAAATTAAAACATTTATCAGAACGTACAGCAGCTTGCTAATTCCATCAGCATAAAGTTTTGCCAGCACCACCCTCTTCCAGGGATGTAGTGGAAGGTATACGGGGATATACGCCGTACAACGTCTGGATTTTTTAAAGAAGTTCCGTATACCCTCTGTTTCTCAGAAAACTATAGTATATGCACTGTAGGGTATACTCTCTGCCTTGAGCGTGTACCCTCTGTAGAGAGCGTATATCCTCTGTTTTTTTACGACTACCCCTGCGTCTTCACATTGGGATTTTTAACTATTTCACTGTAAAAAAAATTCTGCAAAGGTACTAAACATTTTCTAGGAAACTGGGATTCCTAGAATTTTTCCTGTAACGGTAACAGCAAAAATCCAAGTTTCAGAATCGGTTACATGGGTTTTTCTTGTTATCGTCACATGAAAAGTTCTTGGAATCCCAGTTTCCTAGAAAATGTTTAGTACCTTTGCAGAATTCTTTTTTACAGTGTTTGGAAAATAGTTGTTGTTCTTGGTACAGAACAGCAGAACTGGGAAATCTGAAGCATATCTGAATCTTTTTACTGGTTGAATTCCGCAACTTATTTTACTTTATTCTTTTTCTGATTGGTCCATGTTTAATGTCCAAAATAGTATACTTCTGTTGCCACAATGGCAAAAAAAGTAATAAAAACTTAAAAATATAATAATTTGTAAACAAATTGTGATAAAGATTTCAATCAAATTCTATTAAAAAGTGAATTTTTTTCTCTACGCAATGGTGTAAAAATTAAAAAAGTGCGATGTTTAAAAGTTTAAAGATTTGCAGTTCCGAAAATTGTAAAACTGAAATTTCATTTAAAATTTGTTCATGATGGGACCAGAATTATTAATGTTTAATCCATGTTGTACGTAATATGAGGCGTTCGGAAGTTAGTTTGATTAACTCCATCAAATAAAAATGCACATTTTAAGCAGCTAAAGTTGTAAGGTACCTGTACCCAATATGGACACCCTAAGGAAAATGTATTTTTTTCACCCCAATGTACAAGTCATACACTGTAAAAAAATTCTGTAAAGGTACTAAACTTTTTCTAGGAAACTGGGATTCCTGTAACGGTAACAGCAAAAATTCAAGTTTAAGAATCGGTTTCATGGATTTTTCTTGTTACCGTTACATGAAAAGTTCTTGGAATCCCAGTTTCCTAGAAAAAGTTTAGTATTTTTACAGAATTTTTTTTACAGTGTACGACTCCAAAAATATGTGACCATTATCCTTGGACTATTGACTATCATTATTAAAATTAGCGACCTTGTAATTATTCTGGTTTAATTTAAATGATAAAAACAAAATTTTTTTTACAAGTGTCCATATAAGGAACTACCTGTCCCTATTATGGACAGGTGTTTCCTTATTGACTTTCTACACAGTGTGTATGGAAGAGCCACTTTTCCAAGGGATTTTAGAGGAGAGGGAATTAAAAAAATGTATCTTAAAGTATTCCGAGGACGAGGGGGGAGAGTAAATATCTTCAGAACATGCATTTTAGAAAGGGGGGGAGGGCATTCTCAGTTTTTACCCTTCGAAGACCCATGCAAAGCCCCTTAGTTACTAGTAAATATTATGAAGTAATATTGTTGGTTTTGCTTAGCTTTATTGCATCTGTCTGCGAATTTACATCTGTTATTATTCAGTGCTCACAGCATGGACAAATAGAAACTTTTTCACCATGGGCAGTAAGTCCCACATAATCCTCATGAACCTATCTGCCACATGTGATGCATGGTCGCAAGTTTGAAAAAGCATCAATACTGCAAAAGAAGCAGTACCAGATCTTCTTTGTTGAAGAAGTTATACCATTGGTACCTGCGATTTCGCCAACAGATATCCTACTGGGGAGAGGGGGGGCTTCTTTTTATTTTTCTGCAAGGGTTTTTTGGAGGAAGGTTTTTGGGGGATTGTTCAAATAGCATTTTGTTGAACAAAGATTTTACCAGTTTGATGACCTTTCAAGTTATTGCTTGGCGACGTTGAATTTTCTTCTTTCTTACAGTTGTAGTCGATGGGGACATAAGCTGTCCATATTGGGAACCGGGCGTAGTTTTACTAAATCTTGTACCAAATGAATAAGGAAAATTATTCTAAGGAAAATATGCAATAGAAATCGAAAATATGTTTTATTAGCTTTCTAAAACACTACACTTTTCAACATTTAATCTAATTTTACATATCTAATAAGAATTTAAGCTTACAAGTAATTAAGATCAGCACATCTCGAAATAACAAGTTTCTTCCTAAATGGCGAACAGCGCGCTTTTTTACACTTTCCAGACTTAATTATATTTTCAATTGCTTTTTTTGCGGGAAAATGTTTAGCCATCTCTCGATCAAAATTATTACCTTTAAAAATATTAGGGGTGTCCATATTGAGAGCCCTGTCCATATAGGGTACAAATACCTTATATCTATAAAGTACTGTTTTTTTATCATTGGTCTAGGAATATTAGGCACGCCACACACTAGGGAGACATGCGTCAAAAATCGTGCAACATGACGCAGTGAAACCAGTTTTTCCTCTGTTATCAGGGTGAAATTGTCGCATGTCTCATGTTTTTTCGCTCAATGTCTCACAGGTGTGTGGCGTGCCTTAATGTTTAATGCATGGCGTACGTAATATATGACTCGTTATGATCATCATAAAAATGGTGTTCATCATTATTATTAATTTAAATGTAGAATTTATTTATAAGTTTTTAAAATTTTAGTCTTTGAAAATATCATTTTCCAAATAGTCGTTGTAATTTAGTTAAATTACAACTTTGTTATTTCATTTTATTTATTTATTTATTTATTTTTAATTTTGTTTCGCACTTCTCTCACAAAACAGAATTTTTTAATACTCATTTTGAAAGCATGCCCAAGAGAAATATACTACAAACTTATTTTTTAAAAATATTGGTGCCAGTAGAATATAAAAGAGGTAGCCAGTGGCTGCCATTAATGATAATATTATTAATATTATATGTTGTTTGTAAAAATTCTGTATTATGTTGTTTGCACAAGGTTTGACATATTATTATTATTATTACTTTTATTATTAATTATAAAAAATATTTTCCATCTTATTTTATTATTACGTAACTCCATAAATACGTACTCCATAATTACGTAATTCCGCGTTTTTATAGTTTCACACAAAAACTACTGCACAGGTTTCAAGGTAGTTTTCACTAGAATGAAGCTTGATTCAAAATTTTAACTTTCACATACTTGAAAAAATATTACTGCTAATATCATTCATGTTTGATACTGGTTAGTTGGTTGTGTTTATGACGGCCAATTATCAATTCAAGGGATATATAGACCTAAAGGGGCAGGAAAGTGCCATCCACGGGCGGGGTCTTTCTAAGAAATCTTAATCGCATTTACGCAGGGAAATCCAAGAGGTTTCTAATTCAAATAGAAGATTCGACGATAACTATACAAAACTCCGAACGATTAGGCTGAAGGACGTCATCGGATTCGAACTAGGGATGCAACGGATATCCGGCCAATATCCGATATCCGGCATATCCGGCTGATTTTTCAATATCCGAAATATCATGGGATATCCGAATCACAATCACTGGATATCCGACTTCTCTATCGGATATCCGATTGGATATCCGGCAGAATGCAACAAACCAAATATATATTAATAACAGTAATCGTTTGATCCCAAACAATGCGAAAAACTTTTGTTTATAATGCAAAAGATGAAATATTATTATAAGTTCCCTATCGATGAAAAAAAGGTAATTCTCAAAAGAATTGCCAGCTTTCCAACTATTTATATTTAAACTCTGTAACAAATTTAAAAGTTTACGTTTACATCTTTTAGAAAATTGTATCTACTTTCAGATTGTAAAACAAAATTTGAAGTCAAAATAACAAATGAAGCTTTTGTGCAAAAATGTATAAAGATAAAAAACCAACATTGAGAAATGCACAAATAATGCATGAAAAGAATAGAAAACAGCCGTTTCGAATCTACTATCGAGATTCTTCATCCGTATAAGACTCAGCATGCTAGAAAAAGCTAAGCTGAGCAAAGCGACAGGGAAGCACAGTCTTATATGCCTATTACGGGAGTGAATGGTAATAGATTCGAAACAGCTGTTAGCTACCTTACATGCATCTTCATAAAATTTGAAGTTGTTTATTAAACTGTGATTTTACTAATTTTCTTTCTTTCTTTTAATTTAAACAATGGGTTAATTGGTTTTTAAGTTATACAACTAAACAAACCTACTTTTAATTTCTTCTATCTTTCAAAGAAGAAATTATTGTAATAAATTTTTTTTGACGAATTTGCGTGTTTTAGGGATCAAATATCCCCAAAAACATGTTTATTCAAAACATTTGTCTGCCCCAGTGTCGCCATCATACTATCAAAAAGTGTATGAAGTTATGCATAGAATGATCCAAATATTTTGTGCATATTTTTGACTGCGGTGCTGTAATTGCAATTTTTGTGCCATTTTCATTGTTCTACCATCAAATACTGTATGAAGTTAAGCATTGAATTGAACTAAATTTCTTTGGATACATTTCTGGGAATGACTGTCTGGTCTCCCTTCAATTTGAAAATAGTTTGCCCAAAGATGGTACTGTAATAATGATTTTTGTAAAATAATTTTGATTTTTCATAATCCTTACAGAGAATTGGCGGTTCGTGCAGCGATGCGAACTTCGTATCTTTCTAAAATTGGCTATTCGCAAACAACTGATGTATAGCAGAACAGAAAAGAATATTGATTTTAATAAATATCATGATCGAGATTAACTCATTCTTAATCTAATTAACTGACTGCAGCAAAAATTCTAGATGAAAATAAAAGTTGGTATAATACTGAACTAACAATATTGAAGTAGTATTAATACAGTTGACTCTCTCTACAACGAAACTCTATCCAGCGAATTTCTCTATTTAACGAATTTTTTGTAGGAACAGTCAATTTTTTTCATGATTACATTAAAAATAATCTACATATAGTGAAATATATATCTCCATTTAACGAATTTTTTCAAAAATGTTCTTTTATATGTTCTGAAAACGCTTCAAATTATTTGTAGAGTAAATTTTTTTCATTGATTTCTCGTTTATAAGTCATAGCTACATAGCATCCTCTACCTTATTCCTTATGTCTAAAAAAAGGCATTCAACCCCCCCCCCCCAAAAAAAAAAAAAAACATTATTTTTGCATGGTTATATTTGACTTTGCTTTAGTCAAGGTGAGCTTGAGTTCTTGGAAAAGAGTGAAACATTTGCTTGCTATTGGAACGATTTGCAATAATCACAAAGCATCCTAAAAGATAAAACTATTCCATTATCGTCTTGAAAATGGTGTTTATTTCTTGGTTTGGATAGTAAGTCAGCAATAAGGAAGGGGTGAGGGGGCAATTGCAGAAAAGGTTGTTTTTTACAGCAGGTTTTCATCTATCTAAACTAACTCTCATTATTTTTAGAGTTTAGAGTTTATGTTTGTTGTTTGTGGCGACTTGGAATATTTTTTGTTGTGAGAAATCATTTGAATGAAGAATTGTTACTAAACGTCATCTATGCTGGTGTTATCTTCTACTTCATCTGCATAAAAACTCCTTTGGGATAACATAATGCTTTCTTATAAAGTACAAAATTTTTTGCCGTTTTCTATTCAACGAATTTTTTGACTGAACGCTGGATTTCGTTATACAGAGACTCGACTGTATTTGTAAATATTTTTTTAAACATCCAGATATATGGAATAGAAGAGAGTTTTGGGATTGGTGCATCCAACTAGTTATTTTCATGATTTCATTATAAATATTTAAAATTAAAAGTTTTTTTTTTTTTTTTTTACTTATAAATTTATAAGTGATTTAACTTAAAGTAAAATTAAATGTAGCTTAAGGTAAAACAGTATTAAATAATTAAAACATGAAAAAAATCATTAAGTAAACCCATGTTTGGAAATAACTCTTCAACCATTGGTATATTCGTAAGCCTTTTTATGTTTACATTATAAATGGAAGCTATGTATTTCTTTGTCAAATTACTTTACAATTATAAAATAAACATATTGATAAATGTGTAAAATTTGTTCTATAAATTATCTGTATTTCATTGTACAAATTATTAGCAATTATCAGCATTTCATTGTAATTATTAGCCATTATCAGCATTTCATTGACATATAAGCAGAATATTTAAATGTTTGAAGTACATTTTTTATTCAATATTATTAATATACACATACAGGGCTTGAACTTTGGCATGGGATGGCTGGATTCATGCCTTAAAAAATCTTATGGCCAACACATTCCTGTTACCAAAAAAAAAAAAAAATAAAAAAATAAAAAAAAAAAAAATAAATAAAAAATAAAAAAAAATAAAATAAAAAAAATAAAAAAATAAATAAAAAATATCCCTGTTTGAATTTTTTTTTGTTTCTTTTGTTAAATGGCGATCAAATTTCAGGACTGACTGACTATTTTTGTGATATTTTCTGCTATAAATTGGCAAATCTTACAGTTTTCTCTTACGGCAATTATACAAAATTCATGATTGGTTTTTTGCATTTGATTGAAAAACTTTGCAATTTTTCTCAAAATTTTCTCGCTTGCTCGCCTCGCAAACTTTTGCAACTTTTTTCTTGAGACCGATTGCCAAATTTCACATTTTTTTTCTCTCAACTGAATGTGACAAATTTAGCTATTTTATTCTGCGACTGATTGGAAAATTTCCCTTTTTGTTTTAGTGACATTCTGCTGAAATTAATAATTATTTTCCTGTGTCCAGCTGAAAAATTTGTTTTTTCTCTGTTACCTGCTGATGATTTTCATGATATTTGCTTGTGACAGGCTAACAAATTTCACAATATTTTACTGTAAATGACTGATGAATTTCGCTATATTTTCCCACTGCCCAAGTTCCCTCAAACTTAAAATTTTTTCAGACCGATTGACTATTTTTAAAAATTTATTTTTGCCATGGTGGACAAAATCAGCGATATTTTTTCTATGTCCGATTTCCATATTTTGTGAATTTCTTTTTCTAATTTCTTTTGTCTCTTTTGCCGAAACAAGAAATTTCTAAAAGGGCAGTAATGGTCACTAGAGTTTGAGCTCTATCTAATTAGCCTGGAATCAGCATTAAACAAAATGAGATTAGATCTTGTGTTGCACATTGGAAAAAAAAACTTTTTTTTTACAATCAATGTTTCAGCATTAGATTTTTTTTCATTTTTCGAAATCATCGCACATTTTGTAATCAATGGGCTTGATAATCATACTTCTTTTTTCATTTAAAGGATAATCTTTCATACGATGTTTCTGTTTGGATTCGTTTTTTTTCCATATCTGATAATTTGCGTCTGCCCATTTTGTAACTTTTTATTTTCTTCTTTATTAAAAATGACATTTATTTCCTATTCAAATAAAAATTCTTCTAAATTTAAAGAATTTCGTAAAATAATAATAATAAATAACTAAAATGATGACACTCATTGTCCAAAGCAAGATGTTTAAATGTTTCCCATTGAGTTAATGAAAATCAGTAAAAACATTATTTTTATGATGATCAAAACATGACTCATGTAATAAGAGTTACATACTACATATGTCATGGATTTCCTGGACAATAATAAACAAAATAAAATGCAGACACCACAAGGTCCATTCTCAACCGATAACATCAACCGCTTTCCAAATGATTGAAAAAAAAGGGCAAACTTTAAGAAAACACATTTAGAAACAATAAATAGTTTATGTGCATAGTTAACAGAAATTAGGACATGGCCTTTTTAAATAAACAATTTCTCATGGAATAGAAGAAACCTACTGATTATGCCCTTTTCAGAATTTCATATGGGTTTAAAATTCCATTGCATAGAAGAACATAATTCAATTAGCTAAAATGTCAGAAATTACAGTATTGACGATAATTCCACTAAGTGGTATGCAATCACCGCAGGATATTGACAATGCAATCATCTAAATGTATTATTCTTGCAAGTAAATTAAAAATGAATGCCTATCACATTTTACAAAAAAAAAAAAAAAAAAAAAATATATATATATATATATATATATATATATATATATATATATATATAAATAAATAAATAAATAAAAAAAAGTGTAACATACAAAAGATTCTAAACCACACAAAATCGAATAAAATCTAAATTAAAATATTCATTTAGCAACTCAATTATTAATTGTTCATAACACTCAATGAAAATTGAAAAATAGATATGATATATATATAAGGCTTGATTCTTTTCGTTTGTTTTAATTAAAATAGACATTTTGGATAATTATCTTGAGTTGTTGATTCCAATTATTTTAATGGAATTTTGTCATGCTTGTATAAATTAAATATTTAAATAACATATAAAAAATAATAGTTTTTTTTTTTTTTTCAAATTTCTTCCTTCTTACATAGTTTAACACCCCTGCATTTCCCTGCATTTACAAATGTTATGAGGAAAACTCTCTCTGCCTGGGAAAACCTGAATTTCAAGCCCTGATAGTCAAAGATATATAGTTTCTGTAAATTATATTCCAATACGTTTAAAAGTTGCAATGGTGTGTGAAACATGCTTGCAATTTATTATTTGAGATGGCATTGCATAAAGAAATAAACAAACATTCACCATAACTAAAAACATATTCAGTACCGGATATCCGATCGGATATCCAGCCGGATATCCGAATCCGGCAGGCAAATCGGATACCGGATATCCGGTATCCGATATCCAGCAAAATCAGTATCCGGTGCATCCCTAATTCGAACACAGTACCTCCCGTCTACCAGCTTCGGGAGCAGGACCTCACGGTCACTTTTAAGGCCTTTAGGTTTGATGCCAGTAAATTAAAAAAAATGGATTAGTTTTCTTGGAATTTTCTTAATAATGAAATTACTAAAATCATATAATCTTATAATATAATCATATAAATAAGGAAGCGCATTATATATAGTTGATTTTTTTTCATATATTGGTAAAAAATATCTGATAATAGAAAGGTTAGGTTTCTGTTTTCAGGTTCCGTAAGCAATTTGCCTTTTTTTAGTGAGATAAATTTGGTACAAAAATAATCACATTGTTGAGATCAGGTT
This sequence comes from Maratus speculifer, assembly GCA_964019185.1. Taxonomy (NCBI): domain Eukaryota; kingdom Metazoa; phylum Arthropoda; class Arachnida; order Araneae; family Salticidae; genus Maratus; species Maratus speculifer. The sequence goes on from OZ025295.1 coordinate 67,239,383, forward strand.
TGTTTTTTCTGTGAGCTAATAATATTTTAGATGATCATTCCCTCGTTCACTTTTTATGCAAAATATGATTTCCAAACTTATAATTTATTACTTCATGATATAAACAGATATCTTGATCCAACGTATAAGCCTCAGTTATGACAATTTCCCTAAAATAAAAAACTAACGTAAACTACCGTAATTTCAGGTGTATAAGCCGCGGATCAAACAATTCTTTTTGGACCCAGAAATCTTATTTAGTGATTGAACACAAATACTTACGGCGATCTAAATAGTAACATTTATTTTAAAAAAAATTCTGGGTCGAAAAAGAATTGTTTGATCTGCGGCTTATACACCCGAAATTACGGTACTCATATCGTCTACTATAAATTGTGATACACGTTAAGAGTGCTGATGGTCACTCAGCTTTGGAATTCTCTTTCGTAATGTTAAGTCTACGAACATTTAATGCATTTGTATATTTAAAATATCTTTTGGGGAAATTAATATTATTAACTTCTTTCTTCTGTGTACTCTTCTTAAAAGGATGTTTCTGTTTTTCTTAGTTTTCAAAATGTTTCTGAAATGCATGATCAATTTAATGTTTTATGTGTTAAAAGCTGACGAAGTGTGAGCAAAATTTTAACACTTCGTATAAAATTAGGTATGTACTTTAGAAAAGCTAAGAAAAAACAGAGGCATCCTATAAAAAATGTATACAAAATACAAAAGATAGATGTTAAAACAATTAATCTCCCAAAAAGATATTTTAAATACAGTCACAGCAAAAAAAAATCTTGACATTTGCGATTTCAGATGTTTTGTACATATTTAGAAATATACATGAGGAATGATTCTGAAACTCCAGATATATAAACAAAATAGTACAAGCCATATATTTAAGAGATTTTTTTCCAAAATCTAATAGCGGACCGTCAACAAATTGAAAAAGAACGAAGATCTTTTGAAAAACCCTGTCAAAATTAATGTAGCAAAAGCGTCCAAACTGCAGATTATGATTAAGTGGCTTATGGTACTAAAATGTGTTCATTTTTATGTGGATTGCGTATATACTCGTAGAGAAATTAAGGTTTTTACATAAACCAAATACTTGGCAAAATTTGTCCCATATATTGCCAAATCTTTTGCATATAATTTACAGAGTTCTTAATAAAAAACAATGTTCTTTTCAGAAAATATGAGAAACGACATTGTACATAATACCCTGTAATCAAAGTTAAAAAATATTAATAATTATATGAAAAATGAGCAGGTTTACTAAATAAATTTTTACTGCGCATGCGTCAAAAAATTCATTTACATACTGCGTTAGCTAAATATGTCGAGCAACTTTTCTTAAAGTTTCAAAATTATAGCTTGAAAATTCTGAAAACTATCGTCTAAAGAATAAGATCAAAATCCGATATTCCCAAAATGAAGCAAAAAAAAAAAAAAAAAATGAGGGGTTGTATCCATATTCCATTGATTAGTGTCTACACAGTATTGCACGTATTACTATATTTGGATATAGCTCCTCATCTTTTTGCTTAATTTGGGGAAAAACTGATTTTGATCTTCTTCTATCGACGATAATTTTCAGAAATTTCAAGCTATGATTTTCAAACTTTAACAGAGGTTGCTCTATATATTTAGCTAACTTAATATGCAAATGAAATTTTAATAGAGTTGACACATGCGCAGTAAAAATTTATTTAGTAAACCTGCTCATTTTTCCTGCAATTATTAATATTTTTTAAATTTTCATTACAGGGTATTATGTACAATGTCGCTTCTCATATTTTCTGAAAATAACGTTGTTTTTTATTAAGAACTCTGCAAATTACAAGCAAAAAACGTGGCAAAATTTGTGACCGTTTTTTATAAAAACCTTAATTTCTCTACTAGTATACATGCTATTCGCATAAAGATGAACGCAGTTTACTACCATAAGCCACTCAATTATAATCTGCAGTTCGAACGTTTTTACTACATTAGTTTTGACAGGGTTATTCAAAAGATATTCATTCTTTTTCAATTTGTTCACGGTCCCCTATTGGATTTTGGAAAAAAATCTTCCCGAAAATATATGACTTGTACTATTTTGTTTATGCATCTGGAGTTTCGGAGTTATTCCTTATGTATATTTTTAGATATTTAACAAAACGTCTAAAATCCCAAGTATCAAGATTTTTTTTGCTGTGACTGTATACGAATGCATCAAACGATCAGAGACTTTATGATAGTGAGGGAAATTCGGAAGTTGAGTGATCAGCCCCTTTAAATCTCTATAAATATTGTCACATCAAATAAAGTACACTATTTCAAGGAATAACAAAATTCATAAAAATATTAGTTTCATTTGTATGACGTATTCTTTTGCTGCCTTTTAAACTACTTCTTCATCGCAGGTCTAGTCTGCCCTACAATAGAAATCGATTTTTTCCACCGTACAATAGAAACTATTCCTACTACGAAAATAAATGTAAACGCATGTCTACAGTACAAATCAAGTTATTAATAACAGCCGAAAAAAAAAAATGAATGTAAGCCTGTAAAAAATATTTTCAATTGTCCGTTTGTTGTAAATCATTTTTGAGCATTTCATTATCTGTATTAAAGGCAAACGATACAATTTGACGCAACAGTCATCATTATTTGAAGGATTATAGTCTGTCTACAGTCTCCATTTATATAAAGGGAAAGACACCCTACTCCAGACTATTTGAAACTTATGCTATTTATTGATGAACCTAGTTTCTTTTATAAGAGGTATCTGTAGTAAGTGCACCAGGGAAAAGTGAATAACCGGAAGTTTTAAATGATTAATGTGAATATTTTTGATAAATGGTATGAAGCGATGTTTGTGTCTTTGTAGACGCACTGAAAACAAGGAAATTCATATAGCTATAGTGTACACACACTAGACACATGTATATAGGGTGTTTCAAAATCCCATGGAAAAATCTGGAGGGTAGATAAAGAAGATCGACTAGAATGATATATATACAGGAATACGCAACTTGAAATGTCACAAGCAGGAGATACAAACACTCAAAGACGGAATAAAAAAGTATGGTAAAATACTGTTTAACATGATTTAGTAGTTCAATTGAACCAAGTATTGTACATGGCTCATACGGTTCCATAATTAGTGATTTTGAATGTAAAGATTGCCTGGCGTTATGGATTGGAACTTCATTATGTTGGTACTACAGCATAATCAGAAGTATAGCGATAATTTACACTTATTAAAAAGCTTTCCGCACCTTTTTAAGGCTTCGTTCACCTGACGAAACCCTATTCGTCTCTGTCCATGTCTGTCTGCGTCAGTGTTGCCAGGCGAATACTAAAATTTTATTTTGAATACCACAATTTCCACAGAGCGATAGTCGCCTTATTTATTAACCATTTTTTGCGATTAAAACAAGCAAATAATACTGGAAGAAAATAGTGGTATTCAAAATAAAATTTTAGTATTCGTCTGGCAACACTGGTCTGCGTACACAAAAATTGCAGAAGTCAGATATTCATATTTTGTGAACTTACTGTTGAATACCTCGTGTCACACGACAAATCACACAATTTTGAAAAAGTTTATTATTTTAATTTAATTATTTTTATCAGTGTCATCCGTTCATTTTTGGGATTTAAAAAGAGAAGCTTAATTTGAATGTTCTTCGAATGTAGACATCATGGCTTGGAAGATTCTTAGTTCAATCCCCGTTGCGAGAATTTGAAAATTCCATCCTAAGATGGATTTAATAAGAAGAAATTTCGTATTTTTGGTCAATTTAAGAGTTTATATTATTAGGTTTTGTTCATCTGACATTCATAATATTTTTTTAAATTCAATTTTCTTTCTATTTAAAACATTTTTGCGACTTATTAATGACTAGCAGTTACCCGTGACTTCGTTCACATAACATTTAAAGAAGAAATAATTGAGCAATCAAGCAAAAAATTTCGATGATGAAAAGCATGTGTAATTAACATTTTATCGCGAATTTATGGTAAAAAACTTCTGATGATCCTTATTTGCCGATTATTTTGCTGGTTAAAATTTTCCTTTCAGCGATTAATACTAATAGATCGAAACATTCTTGAATTCTTTTGTTCAGCCCTGTAGTTTTCCAAGTGCCTTTAATACACGAAAGTATCTTTCTAAAATTTAGTTCAAACAAAAATGTTTCTTATTACTACCTAAATTACATTTTCAGAAATTATCATCCGAAGACAACGTTGTATCCAGTTCTTTGCGGGACCCTGTATATCATTTTATATATATACTACAAACATTTCTTAGTTTACTAAATGCAATTCAAAATAAAAATGCATATTTTATTTAAAAACCACCTTTAAGTAAATTACGCTCATATTCAGTAACCTTTCCGAGATCTTTTGTGTAACCCTGTATATCTAAATTTAACTATTTATACTATTACCATTCATACTCTCCATTTAATATGCATTTAGCGAAACTTAAAAGCACATATCATAATTCAAAATGCATTTCATCCATGCAACAGTCATCATCCATCATATACAGTACTTCGAATAGAATATATAATATTTGAAATCTTTTGTGCGTCCCTGTAAATGCTATGCACTTCGCATTATGCATGAAATAACTCACATTAAGCCTCAGCAACGTATATCAATTTGATTATACATGAAATCGTTTACCATAATTAAAATATGTCGGAAACCGTTCCTCCCTTTATTCCTATGCAATGGAATTCTTCTGTGTAACCCTGTAAATGAATAATAAGTGTCCTTTTTCACTACATACTTTACAAAATGCATATTTTAGTGCACTTTGTAAATGCATATAAATTTGAATATGTTTCACAGGGTGTAACATCGTTAAATTTAATTAAAACGATTTTCCCCATAATGCCGTAATGTAAGGAATTTTTTTGACAATCCCTGTAAATAAACTAATCATGGTAGAAATTTTATTTTCAATAGGTATTCGTGCTAGGTAAACGTTAAGAACGTCAAAAGATTTCATGGAAATCGGAGTATATTTACGAAAGTTAGAAAGCTACCAGACAGACAGACAAACCGAAAGCATAATAACTTTTCAACTTTGTTCGAAAGTGTTTAAAAATTGAGCCAAAAATATATTATATGTTGTTTTATTTTCCGCCTTTTCCCCACAAAAAATTTCTTCCATTGTTAATTATGAGTTTTGAATAAAAATATTCATTTGTATGTAACTTATAATTTAATAATTAATATAAGTAAAAAATATTTCTGATTCATTTATATTATGACGTCATTATTTATCTCGCTCCATTAGCTACTGATATTCATACCCCTTGTATTTTTAACGACTGCTGTAAAGTACCTGTTTTATTTCAACTATGACATCACATTTTCATAAGTGAACCATTTTATTAAAAGTATAATTCTTTTTCATTCTTTTTACTTGTAATTTATGTCTTCATATTTTACACAAAAATTCCCATTAACTAAACAAATATCCTTGTTAAATATATTATAAAGAATACACCTTTTATTTTTATTTCAAACATGACGTCATATTTATTTTCTTTTAAATTATTTCATTATAGTTTTTCGCGTGGAAGTTTTTTATTAAAAATTCATTGCCGCTGAAAAATTATTTATCCAATTTTTTATTTTCTTGGCAACAGGAAAGGAAAATGGTTAAATTTTATCTGAAAAATGTCTATTGATTTTGTATGAAAAATAATTGAATTTTGAATTATTAAGGAAACTATTTAAATAAAATAAATAAAAATTAGCCTATGTTCATTCCATTCCTATAATCTATCCATATGCAAAGATTTAAAGACATTAATCCATCCGTTTTGAAGCCAAGTTCATTCCAATTTTTCGGACACACTTTCACATTTATAATATACTAGCTGTTACCCGTGACGTCGTTCACGTAGCATAAAAAAAAGATAAACGCTTTAATTAAACAAAACATTTCATTAACAATAATTTAAAATATATATAACACATATCTTATACCAGGCTATTCAGTAGTTTTTTTTTTTTTTTTTTTTTTTTTTTATTGGGGACTTAAAGAACTCAGTCAAATAAATGGAAAATGTGTTAGATAATATTAAAGATCCCGAAAATGAAATTGAAACCATTTATACTATAGAACACCTGTAACGCACCCCAATGTAACAGAAATCATGTTGTAGTGCATTTCAGAATTCCATATCAAAGAAAGAAAAATCATGTGTTAAACCTATAGGTAATAAAAAAATTTCCAACATTTCCATAATACATAACTTCGCCGGCCCATTCTTTTCTGCATCTGTGTATGTGATCTATGTGCTGGTAAATATTCTAAATACAATGTTAAAATTTTGCTTAGTTAGAAAAAGTATAACGAAGATTAAAATTCACCTTTAGCAATTTCTAATAATAGACAGAAACGTACTTGAATTCTTTTGTACAGTCCTGTATATTACTTGCAAATATTTATACGACCGCATATTTAGCTTAAATTATTCAAGCAAAAAACCCGATTCAAATTATTGAATTCATATTTCCGAGAATCGTTATTGCACAGGTGACCATAGATCCAGTTTATTGTATAGTCCGATACATGATTTATTTAAATTCTACAAACATCTCTTATTATACCAAATGTAGCTGAACTTCAGGATGCATTAGCTTTCCTTAAAATACATACTATAATTGAAAAAGCTCTTCAGCAATCTTTTCTAATAGACCATACTTTGGATACAATATCTGAGATCTGGACACAGGTCCAAAATCTTTTATGCGTCTCTGTAAATGAACAACAAATGTGATGCAAATCATACTTTACTGCAAGCATATTAGTAAATTTCAGTATTTATCATTGTATTGATTATCTCAGTATATTAATTTCATCATGTTTGAAATAGTGCAACGCAATTAAAATACGCTGGGAATATTTTTTTTTCTCCGTAGACTATTATATTACCGAACATTTTTCTGCAATCTTGTAAAAGAATGTTAAACCTTTTCACCCCATTTTCTGCAGAAATCCTGTTTTAGTGCACTTCAGAAACTGATATCAATTTCAATATTATTAAAATAACCTTAATAAAATAACATTATTAAAATATGCTGCAAATGGTTTTTCTTCACAGACTATGATATATTGAAATACTTTTGAGCTCACTGTATGCACACTATAAGTACTATACTTAACATATTCGATAGTAACCATGTTCTTGTGAACCTTAAAAATGCATGTAAATTTCATTACATTTAAAATTATGTAACATTATCAAAATACTCCACAAATGATTTTTTCGCCGTATATCATAATGTAAAGTCTCCTTTTGAGTGCTCCTGTGATTCAGTTATAATTGCTACCTGGTTCATTTTCAATGCCGCACATGCTATAGCAAATCTCGATAACGTATGTTATTTTCGTATGAATTCCACTATATTTACTCAAGTTGAAACACGGACAAACAGACGGCAGACCCCAGGCACTCGGTATCCGGTATACAGACAGGTTGAATTCGTAAACACTTTTAGACCATGTTAGAAAGTGTCAATAAGGAAGTAGTTTCCGTAAAAAAAAAAAAAAAAAAAAAAAAAAAAACAAAAAACAGAATTTTTGAAAATTTAAAAACTTATACTTTGTTTCAGATATGACGTTACATTGATATTTTTAAAATTCTTAATGAAAAGTATTCCTGTGACGTCACAATTGGTAAAAAGTTGAATTTTATAGTCTCGAACCGAAAGAAAGAAAAAGATTCATTTTTATTACGGATTAATATCTGGAAAAACTACTGAAATATTCATATTCTTGTAAAGTGTGAAGTTATATTCTTGTGAAGTCTTCTAAGTGTAAAAGAAATTTTATATAATCGTCTGCGTGATATAAGAAGAAAAACTGACGTCACAATTGATAAAATCGCGGTTTATAACCTCGAACAGAAAAGCAGAATAGGGTCCATTTATTTATTTCATTTTCTTTTATCACGTGAAAATCTTTCAGTTGAAAATAAATTACAGAAGAGAAATAATTATTCCGGTTTTTTTTATTTTTTGGCAACGAAAAAAGAAAGATGATTAAGTATTATGGAAAATTTTTCAATTTATTCTGTATGAAAAATAGTGAAATGTTGAATTATTAAGAAAAATATTTGAATAAAATAAATAAAAATTAGCCTATGTTCATTTCAGACCAATAATCTATCTATATACAAAAATTCAAAGACATTAATCCATCCGTTTTGAAGCCAAGTTCATTCCAATTTTCGGACACTCTTTCACATTTATAATATATATAAGGATATAAGGATTCAGCATTATAAATTTAATTAAATTTCTTTTCGCTTTTAGAAATTTTAAATTTTATTTATATCTCCGCTAATTTTTCTTGATTTCGGATTTAAAAAAAATTTAGAATTAAGAATTTTATTTAAATGATTTGATTTGAAATTTTTTAATTTGATTAAAATAAATAACTTCCTTTTATATTTATTTTTAAATTAAATTTATTGGTACTACCATCTATGTAAGAATTTAGTAATTATAAATTAACAATTTTGATTTATTAATTAAAGGATGAATTGTTTTTAAAGAAATATTAAACGAAACCCTCTGTGTACCCACTTGTTTATCTTTCGTCCCTACTCTGCGTTTGTGTTACTTTGTCTCTTTTACTTGCACAGTGTGCTTCAAGATCTAAATTTTTAAATTTTCAATGAATTCGCTTGAAGTTTGGCTGAGTTGTTAAGAACAGGCTAAAATATTTATGCAAAAAACTGGAAATTGACATATTAAAAACAATTTTAGCTATAGCATTTAAAATATTTTAATACAACAAAAATTTGACGCATTAAAAATTGATCAATGCGCATTTAGTTTGCATAAAATATGACAACATTTATTTAGGAGTTATTTTTCATGTCTTACAAGAAGTTGGCATACATTCTAAAAGTTCACTGAATGCATACATTGTTTTTTTCTAAAAGAAATCGCTACATATATCCATTTGCACATTAATTTAAATATTAAAATGCCCCTGAAATGCAACCTTATCTGTGAAAATTTATTTATTACTGTATAGAAGATATACGGTAGAAATCTCAGAAGAATCTGATTATTAGGAATGTCCCAAGGTCTAGAAACATGCAAATTTTTTATTTTGAAGAAACAGCACTTTAAGTATGAACAACTGTTTAAGTACGCAGCCTAAATGAGTCATTGAAAATTAGCTTAAATGATTTATCGGTTTTCAAAAGACTGTTTATTTACAAGTATACGACCTACAAAGACGGGTGATACATGGAAAGATGTATACACTCACCAAGTTTCTGTTATATACTACAAATGTTCATTGTGTGAGTCCTTAATCACCTGAGATACATTCCAGCAGTAATCCAGTTCCGTTCATACTTTCAATAACATGTTTCTGTCAACGTGCGTCATATCAACAGTAATGCGTTCTTGCACGTAAGCCTCGCGGCGGGTTTTAAAACTTGGTAAGTGTATATATCTTGTGATATATCTCCCGTCCTAGTAGATTTTACTACTCAATACGCAGAGTTTTGAAACCCGATGAATCGCTATGAAAGCTAACCCACTATTTTCTTTGCAAATGTAAAAATTTGAATCTCTATCAAAGTGCGCGTCAGAAGTGAAGAAAGTTTTTTGTTTCGGATGTAGAACTTTTCCTAAAAATTTAGATTCAGTCAGTTCTTGATATGAATTAATGCTAATTACGTTTTGGTGTAAATCGCTCAACCTGTGGCGCTATTATGCTACATTTTTTACGATTTTTGCAATAACTCTGTCTCAGAAACTAATGAACGAATTTTCATGAAATTTCAGATTCAGCTAGATGGTGACACAAGTTGCTGTTAATTAGATTCTCATGTTAATCACCTACTAGGAGCCGCTGCTAGGCGGGATTTTTCACGTTTTTTGTAATAGCTCTATCTCAAAATGTAATGCACGGATTTTCATCTAACTTCAGAATAATTTTTATACATATTTAAACTTGCGTGGGACAGTTAGAAGAAATAAAACGCCAACAAAAAAGGAACTGATGATATTAAAAACAATATTTGAATTAAAATAATAGTCTTTTTCAAAATTTTATGATATGTTGTGTTTCAAGAGGTATTCAGCTGTAAGTACACAAAATTTGAACTCTCTGACGTATATAGTTTATGTGTACTGACTATGTGACAGACAGAGGACAGAGCCGAATAAGATTTCGTCAGGTTACAAAACCCTAAAAAATAAAAGAGCTTTATTGTCAAAGAAAGCTATTTAGTGGTAATTTTTCAACAAAGAGAAGAAAGTCTCCAGTTTCCAAGAGCCTATATGAAGGGGATCTTCAATCGATGAATTGTCTAATTGGATTTCTAAATAGTTTTCATTGAAGCTGTCCGATCTTTGTCTTGTTTTATTTGAATGTGAGAAGAAATTTTTATTTATGATTTGTTGTTGTAATAATCAGTATTGAATTCAGACCCTTTCTCCAGGAGGGACAACATGGGCTCCGGGGGGGAACATTATAGAGTTCCAGGGGGGGGGATTTGTACTTTTTGACCATTGAAAACACAAAATTTCAAATTTCCCGGGGGGGGGGGGACATTTCATTGCTCCAATTCAAATTAACACTCTTCGAAGATCTTTTGATTAAAAATGGAAAATACTTTGTTTAAATGAGTTAAATGTGTCGTTTATTTAAATAAAACATGGAATTCAACAGAACGAAAAAAAAAAAAACATCTGACCATTTTAGACTCGGTAAATATCTTATTGCGCACAAAAAAAAAAAAAAAAAAAACTCATTATAAAAAAATCTTCAAATATTTGTTTTAATAAGATCACAAATTTCGACATTCCCATTTAACATTGCACGGTTGACCTAATTAATGAAATTTATCGTAGCTTTCCACAAGATGACATTTATGGATCAGATTTCCATCGAAATAATTAAAAATATTTGTTTATAAAATATTGGACCTTGACTCGGAAGATTTATGCTCATAAAGACTTAAACATCCTGCGTTTTTATGGAGATATTATTAATCTGGTGTCAAACATTAGATTATAGGGTAGGGGATGCATCTGCCTTTTCTTATGTGAGTGATAAATTTAGCTTATTGTCTTTTTATATACGTACTTTATCCTTGTTTGTTCCACTATATTTATCACGAAGATTTAAGCAAGTAGTAATATAAGAACTACAAGAAAAGTGTGTAAGAAATGAATTTCAGTTTATTGCAATTCAGAAATTAATCAAACGACAGTGTGTTTAGGAGTCATATCCCTTGTGAAATAAGAAAAACGTGATATAATAAAAGTAAATCTTCACACAGGAAAAAAATCTGTAAAGTTACTAAAATTTTTCTAGGAAACTGTGTTTTATAGAGCAATTATCTTATGTAGCGGCAACAACAAAAAATCATGTAACAGTTACATGTTTGCATTGGAAATTAAAATATCTGTAGGATTATAAATATTATTTTTAGGAAACTGGGATACGCACAGAACTTGTTATGCAACAGCAACCGGGATTATAGATAAAATTTTAGTAAGTTTACTGCAATTTTAGTAGTTTCTTTTGTAAAGCTACAGATGTCTGTAACTTTATAAAAAGTAGCTTTGTAGACTTACATCCTGTTTTGATAAAATTGAAATAAGCATATAGATTTCTGTAAATTTAAATCTGTAGAATTAGTTCTTTTTTTTGTTTCAGTGTATTACCACATTTCACGCCATAGTTAATGGGAATTATGGATCCTGAATTACTTGAAATGCTACTTGCAGTAATGCTGAATGTGAAATGAAACTACGAATAGAACATCGCAAAAAATGTATGTGACTTTACTCCATAAAATTTATGTTAACATGTTGCTTCGAATTTTATAGAATAATTTAACTTATAAAAGGATGTAATTTATACTGTTACAATTGATGTAATATTGCACATTAGTGTAACGTAACACCTGTTATATAGGTTAAATTACTCAAATAAAATTGAGACAGGAAAGTTGTCATAAATTTTATGAAGTACATAAGTGTTTTACACTGTAAAAAAAAAAAAAAAAAAATCCCTGTCGGCTGGGCCTATAGGCGGAGGTAGATTTCAAAGAGTGCTCATTAAAAAAAAAAAAAAAAAAAAAAAAAAAAAAAAAATATATATATATATATATATATATATATATATATATATATATGTGACGATTTCAGGAGAACTCGAATTATTTCCACTAGTTAAACAGAAACACGCAGTCATGGCAAGCGAGGGAAAAAACAAAAATAATAAATAAATGTAGAAGATCCAATAATTAGTCATGGGCTGCTGTAAATTCATTTATTAAATTCGTGATAATGAGGAAGGAAAAGCTCCTTTTTGCAAAAATTCCATCATTATTTCAGCGAGCTGTCCTCATCGAAGAAGCAACCCAAGAAATCTTCAGAAGAATCCTCCTTTCATCTCGAGACTTCCCCCTTTTAAACTGAAAAGAAAGTTCTGGAACATTCGGTAACCTCAAACCATCATTCTTTCATGTAAACAGAATTCTTGTCCAGCTACGAGATTATTTTAAACAGACGATAAATTTATTTAAAAAAAATATTATTTAACCAATTTATAATTGACTCCGAATTTTAAATATCTTAGGCAGACGATTTTTATACATGATTAATTTTAAGAGGAAAAGAAAAGAAATGAATTTATTAATATGCACATTATCGTTGACGGCGGAAAAATAAATAAATAGATAAAATAAAATAATGATATTTTTTGAAAGGTATGGTTTTGGAATAAATTTAATAAGAATTTCTTAAAAAGGGTTGATAAAAACATAGAAGAAATCAGTTTTATTTGGAATATTAAGAAATAAAGTTTTAATTAAGAATATTTTTAATTTAGAGCCATCTTTTTAAATTTACGCATACTGGAATAATGTTTTTTAAGGCAAATTAAGAATTTATATCGTCTGCACACAGATTAACAGATTAGATCTAGAAATAAGATTTTAATTTAATAATTTGAAGTAAGTACGGAATATTATTATAAGAAAATTAAGATAGTATAAAGGTTAGTTTTGGCGAAAAAAAAATTTAAATTTGTAATATTATCCCCCCTCCCCAAGACTTTGTATGAAATTGATAGTTAAATAAAACTACAAGTTCAGACAACAGAAATATAATAATTTAGAAAAGTTAAATTTTGGAATAAAACTGTCAAACTCAGGAAGCCAAGAGATGGAAGAAAAGAAAATTAACGCAATATAAAAAATATTAGCGATTAAAATAAAATAGTTAAGAGAAAATAATTCTGAATTAAATTTAGGTAGGAGCATTTCCCTGAAAGAAATACAATAATGTTACAACATCACTTACCATTGGTAAGTGCATAGGAGATAATACATATAATAACAGTAAATAAGTTATGAATATTAATAAGCAAGAGATAAAAATATAATAAAAACAATAAAAGTTCGTTCTCATGGAAGTTTAAATAACTACAATGACTTAATGCATAGTTTATTTTAAATAAGTCCTTTAAATGAAAAAAGTCTTTCAAGAATATATAAAAGAGTCTTTTTCAATGTCCAGTGAATACAGTCTCTTTAATTAAAAATCTTCAAACTTAGTTTAATCTTTGGTTTTAATGTTATGTTGGATCCAACATCTTTCAGTAATATATCAATTTTTCAATAATAAATAGCATCACTCTCAATATCAATAATAAATAATATAGAAAAATTTAAATAATAACAATAACAACAATAATAAGTAATAGTATAATAAGACTCCATATCCTAATATTTTTCAATAAGAGTATAATTAATACTAAACTTCATTATAGAAATCATAATAATAATAATAATAGTAAAACAAGAGTATAATCAAAAGAAAATATCACTATTTGTTTATTATTGATAGGGAAAATATTGGTTGAGGATAAAAATAATTACATAGCAACTAAATAATTTTCTTATCTTCTAATAGCATAAGAAAGTATTTTTTGCTAGCCGAAAGTATAAATAAAAAAAATCATAATAATTCCAAAATCCAAATAAAATTAAATCTAACTACTTAGAAAATGGACTCTCAACCAGTATTTCCTTACAATAATTCCTCTCTGATACTTTTTTACAAAATTGTCAAATTTGGTTATAAGTTTTCAATGCCAAATGTAGAATAATGTTTTATCCACACATGGTTTATAAACTTTAATAATAAAATACAATAGGAATAAAAGGTGTCATTCTTAATTGAGAAATGGAAATAAAAAAAAAGTGTGCTTTTTTGAAAAACTTTTAATATCTAGTTTTCACAATCACTGAAAATCACATATTATGTTATAGGTTTGAGTAGAATCATTAGATTTTATAACTATTATCATATAATATCTGCTGAATAAATAGAGTAATACTAATGTCAAATAAATGAGTAAATATAGTTAGACTTAAACACCCTTAAAATTAATTTATCAACATCAATTTGAAAGCTTTTACAATCAAAGTGTTCACCTTATGCCTGCATAAGGAGCCCAATTTAATCCCAAAAACTCCCAAAAACAAGTAATATTCTTGTAGCGCTCCAAGAACATACCCGCTGATGTTGAAAATTATGGTTTTTTTATGGTAAATTTAATCTATTGTCTTGACTTTAGTTTGATCTAGTGATTGTATCTGAGGTTTTGTTTGTTTTTTGGATTGCTCATAAAACAGTTTAAAATCTTCGGGTGAAAAATAGGGTCTTAATTTAGAAACATGCACAATAACGGAATTCTGTCCTGTCTCATAATTAAATTTATCTATTTCATAAGTTACATCAGAAAGTTTATTTATAATTTTATATGGTCCAGAGAAAGTAGGTTCTAATTTTCGAGTGTTAGGGTATTTAAATTCTTCATAAATTACAGAGTCTTGTATTTTTAATGGGCATTCAACAAAATTTCGATCATAGAGCCTTTTACTTTTAAGGTGAAATTCATGAGTTCGCGCTTTCGCAATTTTGAGGGCTTTGTCTACTGATGTTGTATACATTTTAATTGCCTCACACAAAACCATTACCCACCATTTAAAAAAAATTGAATCAAAATTATCGTGAAAATTATAACTATATTTAGCTGCTAACTTTAACCAGAAATTTTATCTAATAAAAATAGAAATTGTAAATATCATAGTTATACCTTAAATTGTGATCAACTTTTTAATTCTATTATTTTATAAATCATAAACAGATTCAAAAATTTTAATTATAGGTAATTCCTTACTTAAAACCACAAAATTTACTAAAAAAAAAATTAATCACATTTATCAGTCAAAATTCCAGCAACAGCCTTGCACAGTTCCATATTTTTTCTGAATTTAAATAAATTATAAGAATCCGGGAACCAAAGCTCACTGTCACTAGAAATTCTAACAAATAAAGGAAAAAACATAAATGTTAATTTAATTTTCAGCTCAAATGTTTAGTTGTAGGAACATTATCATGAAAATACTGTATTCTGAGAATAGTTCTTGATAACAAACAATATCAATAAATTAGAAAATGTACCTTTTAAAAAATAACTTGAGCTTCTGAGTTCTTTTATACTTCATTATTATTACGAACTTATCTTTAAACGTGCATAAAAATATCATAATAATCTTAATAAGTAACATTAAATATCTTAAGAACATCATACTCCTCAATTAAATTTTTAAGAACAAGCATGTTTTCACTCCAACAAGTAATAATAATAATAGTAATAATAATAATAAGACTCATAACTAGATAAAAAGATAAATAAATAAGGCTCACAGAAAAATAAACAAACAAATAAATAAACCTTACAAACAAAGAACTATCTACACAAATACAGTAAAAAGGATACACATAATAATTAAATACATCTAAAAATAACTCACGGATAAGGAGAAATTTTCAAGCTGATCCTAGGGGAGACAGGAATAACGAAAATTATGAAAGTAAGTAGTAATCTGCGTTCAGTTGTCTCTAAAAGTTTTTTTTTTTTTTTTTTTTTTCTTCTTGTCATTATGACCATGATTATCTTGAGTCATCAGTTACACATAAACAGCAAAAAGGTGGAATATCAGGCCTCAGGAATTCACGAGATATTTAGAAGAAATCTTTCAAACCACTCGGACAGAAAGCTGTTTAACATTAAAATCTCCTCTGTTACATTCACTCGAGGAATCAAAAGGTAATGGCAATTCTTGCTTAATAACACTTTCAATCATGGCGGGAAAAATTTTCGGCGATTCATATTTTTGTCATCACTTCGTTTCAGTAGATTCATTAGATTCATTTACATAGCATTTTACTTCTTCAGTAGATTCATTTCAAAATCCGAAACAGGCACTAGCACAGGCATTACCTATCCTGTGCGACTTTTCGATTAGTTGTGACGATTTCAGGAGAACTCGAATTATTTCCACTAGTTAAACAGAAACACGCAGTCATGGCAAGCGAGGGAAAAAACAAAAATAATAAATAAATGTAGAGATCCAATAATTAGTCATGGGCTGCTGTAAATTCATTTATTAAATTCGTGATAATGAGGAAGGAAAAGCTCCTTTTTGCAAAAATTCCATCATTATTTCAGCGAGCTGTCCTCATCGAAGAAGCAACCCAAGAAATCTTCAGAAGAATCCTCCTTTCATCTCGAGACTTCCCCCTTTTAAACTGAAAAGAAAGTTCTGGAACATTCGGTAACCTCAAACCATCATTCTTTCATGTAAACAGAATTCTTGTCCAGCTACGAGATTATTTTAAACAGACGATAAATTTATTTAAAAAAAATATTATTTAACCAATTTATAATTGACTCCGAATTTTAAATATCTTAGGCAGACGATTTTTATACATGATTAATTTTAAGAGGAAAAGAAAAGAAATGAATTTATTAATATGCACATTATCGTTGACGGCGGAAAAATAAATAAATAGATAAAATAAAATAATGATATTTTTTGAAAGGTATGGTTTTGGAATAAATTTAATAAGAATTTCTTAAAAAGGGTTGATAAAAACATAGAAGAAATCAGTTTTATTTGGAATATTAAGAAATAAAGTTTTAATTAAGAATATTTTTAATTTAGAGCCATCTTTTTAAATTTACGCATACTGGAATAATGTTTTTTAAGGCAAATTAAGAATTTATATCGTCTGCACACAGATTAACAGATTAGATCTAGAAATAAGATTTTAATTTAATAATTTGAAGTAAGTACGGAATATTATTATAAGAAAATTAAGATAGTATAAAGGTTAGTTTTGGCGAAAAAAAAATTTAAATTTGTAATATATATATATATATATATATATATATATATATATATATATATATATATATATATATATATATATGTATATGATTAGAGATAAACCCAGTTTAATAACTTCATTTGGCCGTTTATGAAAAAGTTTTAATTTCATTTTATGCAAAATCTGGTTTTATCAGAATCATCTTAAGAAAAATTCAGCTCAAATGCCCATTTTGACAACATATTTTGAAATAGATTCTAAATTTATTAAAAAATCGACCAAAACAGTACATTATACAGTTCCTAAATAACAAAAAACTGTCAGTTGAAAGCATCTGAGAAAAAAATTGAATTTAAAAATGAGTCATAAAATAACCGATTTGTTGTTTGAATACATCCTTAATTCTTTAATCATGATTGCTTCGGAAAATTTTGTGCGAAATACTCACTTTGACAGCATTTTTAAAAATATACTCTATCTTTATCAAAAAACTGGCAATGCGTCACATTATATAGTTCCTAAATAAGAGGATCTGTAAGTTGGATGCGTTTGAGAACAAAAATGGATTTAAAAACGAGTCAGAAAAAAAACGCAATTTCTTATTTGAATACTTCCTTTAATTTTCAGTCCCGATGACTTTCGGAAATTCTGTTCAAAATACCCTTTTTGGTAGCCTTTTTTGAAATATATTCTGTCTTTATTAGAAAATTGACCAATGCGTCACTTTATACAGCTTTTAAATAAGAGGATCTACCATTTGGATGCGTTTAAAATCAAAAATGAATTTAAAAATGAGTCAGAATATAAGCCGTTTGGATTTGAGGTTTTTTTTCTCCAACTCCTATTTTTGTTTAATTTTTTTTGCTATACGAATTGGTCCTATGAAAAACTTGTCAATATAAAAGTTGTAGATATTTTTGAGAAGATGTAAAATAAATTTAATCAGATTTGATATCTTAAAAATTGACGGAGTTATGGATTTTTCTCTTTTTTCAGCGCCCTTTTTCTTTTCGTTTTTAATTTTTTTCATCGGTAAAAGTTGGTCCTATCAAAAACTTGTAAATACAAAAGCTTTAGATAATTTTAAGAACATTTATAAAAAATTTAGTTGGACTTCATATCTTGAAAATTGACGAAGTTATGAATTTTTTTCTCTCAAAATCCCTGTTTTTTTCGCCCCTTGAGCCCACTTCTAAATTTATCAAAAATCTGTCATGTTATATACTTTTGGCCCATTTTTAAGAAGTAATATAAACTTTAAACTGATTCAATATCTACTTTAATTAAGAAGTTATGGCATTTTTTTCGGTTTTCACAAAAACGCCCCCTATTCCGACCCCCTTGGTCCGATTTTGCCCATTAACGAACTCAGCCAAGATTTTATCGCCATTGATTTTATGTACAAGTTTGGTGGAGATTGGTGAAGAATTATAAAAATTATCGTGTCCATAAAAAAGGGATATATATATATATATATATATATATATATATATAAACTGGTGCGATTGCAATAGGTAGTATTTCTTACGAAATCTACCTAATTCAAGAGGTTACTAAAAATTTCTTAGTAAATTTGTATTCCACAGAATTTTTTAGTAACCATTACAAACTTTTTTTTGCAAGTGAAACAAACATTTCTTTTGTAAACTGAACAAAAGAATTTTTTGTATAACAAACTTAAAACTTTTTAGTATGAGCCACCAATCAAATTTTTGTAATAGCGCCAAAATTATTTTTAGTAACCATTACGTGTGCCCGAAGGGCAGGAGCTTCCTTCGAGCTTCATCCAGTGGGTAAAAAGAGAGACTTCTGAAACGGAAGATTTTCAGTAAAACCGTAATAGATGGCAGCACCAAACATTGCTACCTACTCTATTTTGACATGTTTCTAAAGGGGAGGGAAAGTTCACAGATAATTACCTATAGTAACGGCTACGACAGGATTTTCATAATCCCTTTATTTACATTCGGTGTATATCTGGGCGGCCAGCATCGAACCCAGGTACTTTCAGCCTGGAGTTCGGTGCTATGACCACTACGCTATCAGGTCCACGCCAAGTGAGTTTTAGTAATAGCTATTAAAAATGTAAAACTATCAAGTCTATTCGCTGCTAGCTTTTTTCTAGTAATTCTTACAGATTCCTTGTAACCGAATAAGATTACTAAAATTTTTTTAGTAATTACAAGGATTACTAAAATTTTTTTAGTAGATCGACCCCCTTTTTTTACAGTGTACAGTAAAATAACAAATTAAATAAAATGCGTCCTCTATAACTTCTTGCAGAGGTAATGTTTAAACGCTAACTCTACAATCGCGTAAGATTATTGTAGCGTTTTACAATAACTTTTGTGTATTTCCATAATATGCAAAGTCACTTGAGAATTGATAACAACCAAAAAACCTATACTTTTTGTTGATACCGAGTCAAGAAAAAAATTTAAATATTATAAAAACTACTTTGAATTGATTTGAATTCCAAAAATTACGGACAGCAAAAGAAACTTTTCATTCTGAAATGCTTTTTTGAATCTTGGAAATTTGCTTGTTTCTGAAATTTCGTAAGACAAAAGATTGGTCTTTGAAATTGTGAATGTGGAGAAGTTATATCATAATTAAAAAAATCTTCATGTTAAATGAAAAATATTTCTCTTTTACTATAGTTTATTAAATTGGCATGTAAATATATAGAATGATTTGTATGTACACTCTAAGAAAAAATCTGTAAATTGCTGAATTTTTTCTACGAAACTGGGATTCCTAGAAATGTTTACGTAACGGAAACAGCAAGAATTTATGTTACCGATTCTATTGCAAGAATTTGTCTACTAAGAATGTATTTGTTAAAAATACAAAACTTTGCACATTGGTGCACAAACACAAGAACCTTAATAAGAACTTGTA
This sequence comes from Maratus speculifer, assembly GCA_964019185.1. Taxonomy (NCBI): domain Eukaryota; kingdom Metazoa; phylum Arthropoda; class Arachnida; order Araneae; family Salticidae; genus Maratus; species Maratus speculifer. Next base: position 67,259,510 of record OZ025295.1, read on the forward strand.
CAGTTAAAATAAAATAAAATATAATCAACGTTTCGAACCGTTATATGCGGCCGTCTTCAGGAAAATATGACTAGAAGTTTGCTTCCTGAGCAAGAGAAATATTTCTAATAAAATAAAATCGAAATTAATCAAAAGTCTGAATATGTTGCCATCTAAGCGTCAGGAAAAATTAAAATACTGCAAACATATAAAAATTTTCCTCATGCATAGATGGCAACATATTCAAATTTTTGATTCATTTTGATTTTATTTTATTATAAATATTATCGCTCACTCAGGAAACAAACTTTTAGTCATTTTACCAACACATTTTCCTGAAGACGGCTCGAAACGTTGTTTACTTTTCATTTTATTTTAATTGTACAAGTTCTTATTAAAGTTCTTGATTTTGTGAACGGATGAGCAAAGTTGTGTATTTTTAACAAATACATTCTTAGTAGTTATGTTTTATGGTGCAATTGACCAATAAATGCTTAAGAACATTACTTAAAAACTTCTAAGAATCCTAGTTTCCCAGAAAAAGTGAAGTAACTTTACAGATTTTTTTACAGCATAAAAGACTACATCCTAACTCACAAGATGTATATTTATGAAGATTTATGCTCATCTGACATTTGAAATTATATGTTTCTTTACACCTCTTACTCATAAATTCATTATGAAGGTATCTGCCTACGTACGGAGTACTTTTTTTTTCTTTTTTTTAAGGACAGTTTTGAAAAAATATAATAATTTTTAGTTCTATTGTAGTACAGAATAATAAGAAAACATAAAATTCTAGCAATATCGTTTTAATATTTTTTAAAAATGGGGTTTTTTACTGTCTTTTTAGGTAAATTTCATGTTTACGTCAGATAACGTACACTCAATTAAAATAAATATATTTCAATTTCCTATATGCTGCACATTTCTATAACACTTATCTGTGCACTGAATTAGAAGTTTTACAATATTTTAAAAAAGAACCGAAAATTATCAAAATATGTAAAAAAAAACCAAATTTTTGTTTAGTAAAAATTACCATTTTTTCATATTTGAGTGCCTATAAAATGATTAAATTATTACACATAGCTTAGATCCTTGTTCAGAGCATAGTAAGTGTAAAGCACTCTTACAAAATTTCACTGAAATATCTTTAAAACACTTTATGTAATGAAGTTTATCGCACATGGAAATAACGAAAAAATTTATTTTCCAGAAATCGCATTTAAAGATTTCTTTTTAGGTAAAAAACCACAATATTCAATTGTCACGCTTAAAATGAACCAGATTTATATTCTAACCCTTCCTTAACTTTATTTTTAACCATTTTTAACTTATTAGTAGATTTTTTTGTTCTTCTGTTTAGTTTTGCTGACTGCACGGGCCGGGCCGGCAAAAAAATTGAACGGGCCAGACGGGCCGGGCCGATAAAATTTTTTCTGCCGGCCCGTTCTGAAGATTTACGCAGAAACGATAAAATATGAGCTATTTTCAACGAAAATGGTTTTAACGAGAATAAGTATAAATGTGGCCATACTAGTTTGACAGCATCAATTATAAAAATGCACAGTGTATGGGCATCGGAGAATTGCATTATGTGTAACTCGTTTTAATATTTTTTTAGCTGACTCATGCCGGTCCGAGATCACGCTTGCATTATTTTTCTACATTTAGACTGGCCGGACCGGTACTAGACTTAATTATTGGCAGAAAACATGATTTGTAAAATTATTAGCAGCGATAAAGAACTTATGTTAGCTTAGTCTTCGGATATATACTTCTTGATGATTTTAAAATTAATTTCTCAATAATGCGAAAGTTTGACACATTTTCTGATTAATTTTAAATTGTAAAAGTATAAAAGTGATAGGCCTAACTATTGAAAGGATTAGAAATCGAATAGCGTTTTTCATTTTTTGTAAATAAAATACTTGTATAACCTTGTTGAGATATAATAGTTTCTTAAATGATTGCAGGTTTTTCTCCCTTCCCTTGTTATTGCTTCCGGAAATTCTATTCAAAACGCTAATTATGACAGTATTTTATTTGTTTGCAGTATTCTTAAATTGCTTGCATCAAAAAATGGATAACGCCATTCGATTATATAGTTTCTGAATAAAGATATCTGCTAATCTTATGCGTTTCTGAGAAAAAAAATGAATTTAGAAATTTATCAGAAAGGATCTTCTTTGAATTTAAGAATGAATTTGGATTTGAAATCTATAATAAAATGATATAGAAATATATTTATAAATCTTCCTTTATTAAACAGCTTCAAAATTAACGATGTTTTTAGCTTTCTTTCTTTTTTTTTATTCTAAGCCATATTAATTTTTTAATGAATCTTTATTCGAATGTTGAAAGCCTAAGAATCTAAATCAGTTAAAGGTTAAATTTATAAAGTTTTGAAAAACCGAACGCTGAGAAAGCGGACAGTTAAAACTTCGAACTCAATTGAACAATCCAGTGGAAATTTAATAGAAACCTGATTTTGAAGATGTTCGAATTTGAATCTCGAAAACATTTTGATATAGTTTTATTTACAAGAGTTAAAAATTATTTTTTACATTAGTAAAAAAAAAAGACAAAAAAAAAAAAAAAAAAAAAAAAAAAAAAAGAGAGAATTTTTTTAAGTATAAGGCACCCCCCCCCCTTTATCTTACCATTTCAACAATGATGATATTGCTGTCCCATATTAATATATAAACCCCCTTCGGATATAGTTCGGCCACTGTTGGGAATCAACCGGGGTAATAACGCCAATCCCTGGCGTTATAACCCCGGGATACTTATTGCGCAGTAAATCCTAAACTACAAATTATCTCAAGAAGATATTCAAAATCTTCTACAATAATTTGAAAGTACATGAAATACACTATAAATTTATGCAATAAACAAAGTATTTCTGGATAAAAAATATAGTCTTCCGATCAAAAACCTTATCTCGCAAATTTTAGATCAAGCGTTAATTTTAGTTGCTTGTAAAAACAAGCAATAAGATCTAAAACTGAAACAAATTAACTTGAAGCTGTTTTTTGCGATTTATATGACTCAAAACCCTTCTGCGCGAAGCACATGGGTGTCATTTACCTGATTATTTCATAATTGTGCAAAATATAAGCACTTGGCGTTATTACCCCAGGGTACCTTATTTATAACTTTCTACATACATTCTTATAGCATTATACAAAAAGTTTATACATTAAATTATTATGCAAATATTTAAAAATATTCATTGATAAAACATTGGACACGAACTCTGAAAACTTATGTTTTTAAAGAATTATAGTAGGAAACTATTATTAAACTGATGTCGAATGTTAAAAAATGCCATTGAATAGCGGTCCTTTCTTACGCGAATGATAAATGCATCTTAATGTCTTTGTTATTAGCGTTTACTTTATCCATATTTACTCATGCCCATCACTACTTTCCTATCTGTTAGATGTGACACAGCAAATGATTTAGTGAAAGTGTGTATTATGATTTGAGAAATGATCATTAATAGGCAATGAGACAAAGTGGTTTTTTGATTGCATATCTATTCCTGCCTCAAGAATTATTTTTTAATTTTGAATTTATACCGATTAATATGTTAAGAGTACTTGTTTTTTCAAATAAAAAGTGTTCACTATATAAATATTACTTATAGAACTGATATTCTGGTCCTAAATCCAGAGATTTATTTGACTGTCATAACATTCTACGCACATTATTATAGCATTATAAAAAAAAAGTTTATGCAATAAATTCTTATGCAAATATTAACAAATGTTTATTCATAAAACGTTGAGCACGAATTTTGAAACATTCCCATTTCCATTTATAAAACATTGGTCCCGAAATGTGAAAGTTTATGTTTATAAGGATTTACAACAAGAAATTATTACTAAACTGATGTCGAATATTAGATAATGGTATAGAATAGCGGTCCTTTCTAATGCGAATGATAAATGCATCTTAATGTCATTTCTTATATAGCGTTACTTTATCTATATTTACTCATACCAATGACTTTCCTATCTGTTAGATGTGACACAGTAAATGATTTAGTGAAAGTGTGTAGTATGTTTTGAAAAATGATCATCAATAGACAATAGGACAAAGTGGTTTTATTGATTGCATACTCTACCCGTCTCAAGAATTGTTTTTTTAATCTTTAATTTTTACAGCTTAATATATTAAAGTGACAGATAAAAGGAAATTCTACTCATTAAAAATATTTGCATATAAAGCCTTATTTATCATATTTGAAAAAAAAAAAAAAAAAAAAAAAAAAAAAAACTTCATTACGAGGTTTAATATCTTTGACATTCCCATAAAAAATGTTTTGGGGAAATTCTTTTTTTGAACAAGGATAAATAAACTATGTGGCCATTAATGACCGGACACTTGCGATCTTAGAGGTTTCGTTAAACATCTAAAAAAATACACAAGGAATTATTCTGAAACTCCAGATATGAAAACTGAATAGTACGGGTCATGTATTTCCGCGAAGATTTTCTCTCGGAATCCCATAGGGACTGTCAACAAATTGAGAAAAAAAGAAGATCTTTTGGATAACCCTGTCAAAACTATTAGAGCCAAAGTGTTCAAACTATAGATTATGATTAAGTGACTTAGAGTAAAAGACTGTGTTCATTTATATGAGAATAGCATGTATACTCGTAGAGAAATTAAAGTTTATATAAAAACAGTCCCAAATAACAGATAAAATATTATTTCTTATACACATAGTCAGTAAGAGTCTGTATCAAATTGCGTATTTATTTCGAAAAAACAAATCTAAAATTTAGCTGTGAAAATTGGTAGAATCTTAATGTGATGTTATTATTCAAGCACATCTTATATGTATTTATAGAACAGCTTGATATTTGAACAAGGCAATTTATGTTTTTAAAACTTAATACTCGTCTGAGAATTTTATTAAGCTATTATTAAAGTGATGACTGTTTGACTAACAATATAGAGAAAAATTCTCCCAATAAGAGTGATAAATTCATCTTAATGATAATAATCATTTCAACAGAGTTACATTTCCAGAAATTAATAGGAACTCATACTTGCAATAACACCACTATCAAATTGCCAGCTGTAAGCTTCATAAATCAAATAAAAGATCTTCACTATAAAAATATATCTTATAGAACTGATATTTTGGCCTTAATCCAGAGATTTATTTGATTGTTATAACTTTCTACATACATTTTTATAGCATTATACAAAAAGTTTATACATTCAATTCTTATGGAAATATTTACAAATATTTGTTTATAAAACGTTGGACGCGGACTCTGAAAATTTATGTTTCTAAAGAATTATTGCAGGAAACTATTATTAAACTAATGTCGAATGTTAGACAATGCCTTTGAACAGCGGTCTTTTCTTACACGAATGGCAAATGCATCGTAATATCTTTCTTATATAGCGTTACTTTATTCATATTTACTCATGCCTATCACTGCCTTCCTATCTGTTAGAAGTTATACAGTAAATGATTTAGTGGAAGTGTGTATCATGATTTGATAAAATGAGCATCAGGAGACAATGGGACAAAATGTTCTTTTAATTACATATCTATTCCTGTTTCAAGAATTGTTCTTTTAGTCTTTAATTTTTACAGATTAATATATTAAAGTGACAAATGAAAGGAAATTCTACTTATAAAAATTTTTGCATATAAGGCATTATTTATCATATCTGAAAAAATATCTTCATTATGAGGTTTAATATCTTTGACACTCCCCTAAAAAATGTTTTGGGGAATTTTTTTTTGAACAAGGATAAATAAACTATGTGGTCATTAATGACCGGACACTTGCGTTTTTAGACCTTTTTGTTAAATAGCCAGAAAAATACATGAGGAATTATTTTGAAACTCCAGGTAGTACGGGTCATATATTTCCGCGAAGATTTTATCCGGAATCCCATAGGAGATCCTCAACGAATTGAAAAAGAAAGAAGATATTTTGGATAACGCTGTCAAAACTAGTAAACCAAAGTATTCAAACTATAGATTATGATTAGTGACTTAGTGTAAAAAACTGTGTTCTTATACAGGGTGAGTCATAAATATCGAAACAGTAGGCTATCTCCTTAAATATTGCCCTTAGACCCATACTTACAATTGCAAAAACTCATTAAAAAAGGTAAACTTTTGGATAAGATAAGTTGCAACTCCATAGGGGGTCTATTTGAAAAAGTACGAAAATTAACTTTTTATACGGCCCCCGTAGGAAAAAAAAAATTTTAATTAGGAAAACTTTCCTTATCCAGCCCTGAATAATACACAAGAATTTGCATCTTCATATCTTCAAAACTCGAAGAATTCTAGCCGTTTTAATAATTCATCAGGTTTTAAGGGATTAGACACAAATTGAAATGTGCGCACTTCAAAAGACAATGTTACTTTAACAGTTCTGGGAAATGTGTAAAAAATCTATCTTTTGAGTTGAATTTTGATTTTTTTTTCTTTTGTGATGATTAGCCATATAATTTGCTAAGGAAATCACATCTTAAAATTTATCATAAAATTTCTAAAAATTTCATATGATTAGTACTGGTTTAAATGGGATAGTTAAAAATCGTTATAACTCAAAACATTATTTATCAGATTTCTATTTCTTTTCATTTAATTAAAGATGAAAATCTGATTTTAGTTTTTTTCGGGGTTTTTGTTTTTCAATATTAATTTTAGACCTATTAAAATATTTATTGAAAAAATTATATAACCTTAAAAAAATTCTTATTTTCAAAAGTAAATAATTTTTAAATTTTTCCCGAAACAAAACTAATGTAAAATAATTAAAAATGACATGTTTCAAGTTTGTACTTTTTTCCTTTAACAATTCTTAACTTTTAATAAGGTCTGCACTGGACGAAATTTTCAATCCTGGTCTCGAACAATCCGTATTAAAACCACTGTCTCTGACTGACCTAATACGTGCATGAAATAAGTAAAATTTGGTTCAATCAAAATTTTTACAAAAACCGCATAGATTTTAAAATCACTTTTATTTTACAGAAATAAAATAAAATAAAATAAATACATAAAATAAAATAAATTAAAAAAAATAAAAACTTTAAAATTTATATATTTTTTAAGAATAGTATATTTAAATGCTAAAAAAATAAACACAATAAAAACAGATAAAAAATCTGAATATGACGGAATTCTGTCTTAAATAAAAAAAATGTGTTGATCCGTGCAAAATGAATACAATAATACCCGAGAAAAAATAAACTCCATTTAACCCTCCTAAGAAGGGCATTTGTCTAATACGTATTTTTTTCTTTCGTATGTGATTCCGTCTTAAAAGGTTTTACTGTATAACATTTTTCAAAGTCTCCAATGCATCATGGGATATTGATTAGCGATATTAAAATATACGTGAGACATTTAGATATTAACAGAGATTCATTGATAAAATAAATATATCACGCCTTTGGCGCATCTTTAATAATAAAAAGTATAAATATAGAAAACGAAAAGCTATAGTAAGTATTTTTGGCCAGAACTCTTCCCCGCAAAACAATTTTTAACTACACTGAAGTAAAAAACTGTGTAGAAATTCAAGACTGAGCCGAGCTATGATTTAAGCTTTTTTCTAGGCTGGTCCGGATTATGATTTTAACATTTTTCTATGCCGGGCAGCGATCCATGCAGACTTCCAGAGCTAACGATCAACATAATTTGAAAACAAATTTTGATTCAAATCAATACGCTGCTTTATTATGTCCAAATAAGAGGCACGGTCTTGAATCGACATTTAATAAAGACAATTTGTAGACGATCCCTCATTTCCTTTGAAAATCAGTCAAAAATTCATCGTTTACAGGCATTGTAGTGTAAGTCACGAATTTCGGAGAATTTTGGATTTTAATATCTCTGTCAGATTTTCAGATACGGAGATGAATTTTTTTTGTTCAATTTAGGAATGGATAAGGAATAATTTTCTAATTGGGAATTTTGCTTTACGGGGGCCGTATAAAAATTTAATTTTCGTATTTTTTCAAATAGACTCCCCATCAAGTTGCAACTTATCTTATCAGAAATTTCACCTTTTTTTTTTTATGAATTTTTGCAATTGGAAGTATGGGTCTAGAGGCAATATTTAAGGACATAGCCTATTGTTTCGATATTTATGACACACACTGAAAAAAATGAAGTACTCAAAAATGAGTATATTGATGTACTCATATCGATTTGAGTATATGTGGATCAAAAATGAACCTTATGCTTCCTCAGTTTTGAAACATCGGATTCGGATGTTATCAAAACCAAACGAAATGATAAGTTTGTACTTTGTTAAGATTTACTTCATTCATAACAGCATAAAAGTTATTCATTAAGAGAAAAACAATGCAACATATCCTGGAAATAAAAGAATAATATTACATTTTTCTTCTTTGGAAGGAACTATATTATCGAGCTTTCGCTATAACGCGTAAGGCTACATTCTGTTGTGAGTGCTTCGTCTACGATCGTATTCGTATTCAGCCGCGTTAGCGGTATGTTGTTCAAGTTTGTCATTGTTTTTGGAAAATTAAATTATTTTTGTGTATTATTAATTAAGTTATTTAAGTTATTTTGTTTATTAAGTGATTTTTAACGAATTATGGATTAATTTAAGAAGAAATTAGAAGAACAGCTCTATTCATTCTCTGAAAACTTCGAAAGTAAGTACTCTCTGTTCATTATTCAATATTATTTTATTGTTGATGTAATCAACTGTTTTTTGATGTTGTTAATATTAATGTAAAAATTAAACTGCGCAGAATATTTTAAAGTAATTTAATAATTGCTAAAAAAATGCTCTTATTAATTTTTGAGCCGGAAATGCATGTCATGTTATCACGTGTACCAACATCATTTGGCATCATAATAACAATAATCAATTCACAAGATTTATTTTAGAATTACTATTAATTATTATTATTTGAAAGTGTTTATTCAATGTCACATATTTTTATTTCATTCTGCTTTCGCACATACTCTGCCATCTTTGATGTCATTTTAATTTTATTTCAAACTGCAATTCGCCGGGGATGGTGCCAAAACTTGACTAAATAGTTGTGCAGTGCCAGGATTCGTACAGATTCATTAGGCACTACTTAGAAATGAAAACATTATGTCTGCAAACAAACAAAAAAGAATTGCAGAAATTAGACAAATTAGATAACAAAAATTGCAAATAAATTCATAAGAAATTGATTTTAATATTATTATTTTGTTTATTATTTAGCCCAAATTTCTTTCCATACATTTTTTACTACATAAAGTTTTTCGATAAATTTTTTTATCAATAATTTTTGCTTTTAATACTGTTGTGATTAATCATTTGTATTCCAATTTTTTATGGAACCCAAAGTAGATTTTATTGTTGTAAATAGTTTGATCTATATTTTATTTAAATGTATGTGTACATAATTTAATTAACAAATTCAATAGCATATAATGGTGACTAGTATCTTACAAGGATGTTAATAATGGTGCTTTTTTCAGTTTTCTATGTATGTCATGGACAACATTCACCTTCAAAGAAAGTGATTAAGGTAAAGTGCTCTAAAACTGACATCTTTAAGTAAAACAAATATTTAAAGCATTATCAATTTTCCAAATCCAAGATATCTTTGATTTAAGAAGAAAGAAAAACTCATTCTAAATTGTTTTAGAAAATAAGTAATGCTTTAAATATTTGTTAGATGTCAGCTTTAGGACACTTTAACTTATCGCTGCTCTAAAAGAATAAATTCAAAAGTTATATTTTTTCGCGTACGTCGCATTAGCATTTTTTTTTTTTTTTTTTTTTTTTACATTTAAAAATTCTTTTATAGTTGTATGCGATATATGTAATAAGTGTTTCGAATTTCACTGATCTCTGTGTGTGTGACCATTGGTCATTGCATAGGAAAGTTGATTGTTTACTTGTTTATTTAAACATACAAAATCGCCAAGGTTGTGAATTCTTTGCATTTTCAGCACCAATAATTAGGTTCTAATAGAGAAAAATTTGTTTGAAATGTTCTTTTCTCCAAATCGGGCATTAAAAATTGGGGTGTGCAAGCGCATGCCACATAAATAACAACAAAAGTGGCAAGTCCTTAAAATTTTTTGCAGAGTTTCCCCCAGAGGGTTTCAGGGGTGCGTGCCGCCCTTCCTGCCCTTTAGTTTAAAAAATATCACCCCTCTTTCCCAGTGGTGGATCGTTTTGGGAGGGGCGATACTAAGAAACATAGAATCAACGTAATCATAATTTCTGTTCATGAAATCATTTTTTGTACAGTTAATTATTAAATGAATAATCAAATGAAATGCTTTCCGCGAACTTCTGACTAAATTTGCTCTCTTTTCGCGACTCTTTGACGGAATTCGCATTTTTTGGCATTTTTGACGAATTTCAACTTTTTTTCCGCAATACTCTGTCAAAATTCGGGTTTTTCCCACGATCCTTTAACGAAATTGGTTCTTTTCTGCGATACTTTGACAAAATTAGCAATTTTCTGCAGCCCTTTGAGAAAAGTAGGCCATTTTTCCATGACACTTTGACAAAATTCGCGCTTTTCCAGCGATCCTATGTCGAAATATGCGCTTTTTAGCGATCCAATGCCAGAGTTCGCGTTTTTTACACGATTCTCTGTCAAAACTCCCGTTTTTTCCGCGACCCTTTGACGAAATTCGCACTTTTTTGCAGTACTTTGACAAAATTACTGCTTTTTCAGCAATCTTATGTCGAAGTTCGCGCTTTTTCAGCGATGCTATGTCGAAATTCAAACTTTTTCCATGATTCTTTGCCTACCTTTCTTCCAACTCTTTGACAAAATTAGCGCTTTTTCCGCGACCTCTTGATGAAATTCGCCCTTTTCTGCAATACTTTGACAAAATTAGCACTTTTTTTGCAACCCTTTGAAAAAAATAGCTAACTTTAGACGAAATTCGAGATTTTTGCATGACACTGACAAAAATCTCGTTTTTTCAGCGAGACCCTACGTCAATCCTCTTCAAAATTCACGTTTTTTCCGCGATCCTTTGACGAAATTCACACTTTTTCGCGGTACTTTGACAAAATTAGCAGTTTTTTTGCAACCCTTTGAAAAAAGTAGCGTTCTTTCCTCGAACTTTTGACGAAATTCAAACTCTTTGCTCAACACTTTGACAAAAATAGTGCCTTTTCAGCGATCCTATGTCGAAGTTCACATTTTTTACGCCATCCACTGTCAAAATTCACATTTTTCCTCCGACCCTGTGATGAAATTTGCGCTTCTCCAGTGATAATTTGACAAAATTCGCGCTTTTTCACGCTACTTTGACCAAATTAGTGCTTATTCAGCGATCCTATGTCTGAGTTTGCGTTTTTTACGCGAATCTCTGTCGAAATTCACATTTTTCCTCGACCCTATGATGAAATTCGTGCTTTTCCCGTAATAATTTGATGAAATTCGTGATACTTTGACAAAATTAGCAATTTTTCAGCAATCTTATGTCAAAGTTCGCACTTTTTCAGCGATCCTGTGTCGAAATGAGTACTTTTCCCGCGATATCTTACCTTACCTTTTTGCAACCCTTTGACAAAATTAGCGCTTTTTCCACGACCTTTTAACGAAATTTGCTCTCTTTTTCCGCGATACTTTGACAAAATTAACGTTTTTTTTGCAAACGTTTGACAAAATTCGTGCTTTTTCCGTGATCTTTTATCGAAATTCACTCTTTTTCCGCAACACTTTGACAAAATTAGCTCTTTTTAGTGACATTTTAACGAAATTCGTGTTTTTTCCAGAAAAATGGAATGTCTTCGACAGAGTCGCAGAAATCCCTTCCGGAAAAAAGTCTGAATTCAACACTGGTTTGAGGGGGGCGATCCCCCCCCCATGGATCCGCGCCTGCTCTTGCCCCTCATCCAAAAACTAGCGCCCCTGTTGTCGCTGATTAAAAAAATAGCGCCCTTCTTGCCCTGCATTAGAAAAAACGCAGCGATGATGCGGACGCGCTATAGCGCGTAAATTACGCAAATATTAGGCGAAAGGACCAAAGGATTTTGTCAAAGGACCGTGGAAAAAACTCGAATTTCGTTAAATGATCGTCGACAAAAAGTGAATATTGTCATCTGAAAACAGAAAAAAATGCGATTTTTTTTTTTCCCAAAGGGCCGCTGAAAAAGTGCAAATTTCGTCAAAATGCAATAGACAAAAAGCGCGAATTTTATCAAAGTGCCACAGGAAAAAACGCAGTTTTTTTTCCCGCGACCTTTTGACGAAATTTGTTCCTATTTCTTGATGAAATGTCCCTTTTTTTTCAAAATTTTTTGTCAAAATTCTTTTTTGTTTGTTTTATTTTGTGATTCCTGAACGAAATTTGCATCTTTTCACCATCCTCTGGCAAAACTCGCATTTTTCTCACAATCCAAAAACAAAATTGACGATTCTTTTCACTAATTTAAGAAAATGATATTTTTTCGATTATTTGTCAAAAATTGTGATACATTTTATGTAAGATTTTTAGCAGAGCCGTAAGTATAATCTTGGGGGCCCTGGGGCAAACTAGTGAGGCCCCTCGCACCCGGAGCAAATTAACACTTTGCCCCGGACGCAGTTTTTTTCTTTTGCACGCTGTTGTTTAAACATACACAGTATGATAAGTCCAAAAATGACTAAAAAAAAAGCAGAATTGGACAACCCTACTCGGCAGGCACCTGGCGACGACGGAATTTTTGCCGATCCCACTGAAGCTAGCATAGAGGTGAAAATACGGACTTCTTATTGGTGGAATACTTTAAAGAGCGTTTTGTTTTGGTTCATTTTTGAGTTTATGTAATTTAATCATATGTTTCTGTTTAAAAACCATTTGAACGATGGATTTTGATTATTTTTTTCCGATTTTATGTATTTATTAATAGAAAAGAAGAAAGATTTTCTAGATTTTTTTTAGATTCTTTTTATATTATTCAACCGATCAGAAGTCCATATTTTCTTCTTTATACTATATAGAGTTGCTTTTGCATGCAAAACGTATGAAGTATATCGACGGACATGCAAAAACATTTATTCTAACATGTTATTTTATTTATTTATTATTATTTTTTAACTATTAACATTTAACTAGGTGCTGGACATTTTATAGGAAGTTAGACTAGAAACTAAAATCAATAGTTTTTTTAACCATCAGTTTAGGGCCCCTCAGGCTTGGAGGCCCTGGGGCAGTGCCCCGGCGGTAGTTACGGCCCTGATTTTTAGAGTAACGACCGATCTTTCTTTCTTTATTTTCGGAAATGACTACCTTAATTTTTCTAAATTTTGGAAAGAAATTTGACAGAATCACAGAGATGATCCTAAGCAAAAAAAAAACAAAAAAAAAAAAACAGCAAATTTTTTAAAAGGTTACAATGGAAATGGGAGAAAAGAGGGGGCGATTCCACTCCCGTTATGAACTATGTGCTTTTTTTTGCGCTTTTTCGAAATTTGCATTTTTTCGTGTTTAAATGTGACAAAATTAGCGGTTTTTCGCTATCTTTTGACAAAATTTTCCATTTTTTGTGATTTCTTAAGAAAATTTGCCGTTTTTTCGAGATTTTTTTTAGCAAAATCTGCCGTTTTTTCACGATAATTTAACAGAATCTGCTGTTTTTTGCGATCTTTTAACAAAATAGGCCTTTTTTTGCGATTTTTTAATAAAATTTACCTTTTTTTTCCTTTAATCAATTTTTTAGCGAAATTTTTAGATTTTTTTTTTCGATTCTTTAACGAAATCTCTGTTTTTCTACAATTTTTTGAACCGCTAGGTTCTAGATTCAACTCTATAAAAGTGGCCTTAAAAACCAAAAAGTACCCTGAAGAATGTAAAAAATGCTCTTTTCAGAACAGTAGCGCCCTGCCCCTTTTTAAATCTGGGGGTAAATCTCTTTTTTGGATTCCTTGGATTTTTTCTTCCCAAGTCTGTATGAACCCTGAGTACTCTTTTCTAATAGCGCCATTAATTATAATTAATATTTCATTTTTGAATACAGAATTATTTGCTAAATGTGCATGCTTACATGCATTCATAACATGTGCGAAATACAAAGTTGAAACTTGTTTTAAACTGTGTTGAATTCAGGCACTCTTCTCCCGTGGGGGGGGGGGGGGGATATAGAGTTCCGAAGCAAAAATTGCATTTTTTTTTTTTTTTTTTACTATTAAAAACACAAAATATTAATATTTTTGGGATGAATCTTCCCCCCCCCCTTTTCCTTGTCAGGCTACATTTCCTATTCGCCCTTGTGACAATTCAATTTATCCCTGGAAAATATTGCAAATTATAAGGGATTAAACAAACCAGTTCAGGATATTTTTGGGGGACAAGGGTACACTGTATCCTTTTTGAAAAATTCCTGCCCGGTGACCCTTTTTATCTAGAACCAACACTAATGACCAGAGCCACGGCCTAACTATCCCACAGGCACCTGGGGACCCGTACCATGGTTTGCAAGTTTGTAAAAAAATTGTGAAAAAAAACCAAATTTCTACAAAACACTCGGGATAAAATGCAAATTTTGTTAAATGTCTGCTGAAAAATTTCAAAACTCATCAAAAGGTGGCTAGAAAATGCAAATTTCTACAAAGTACTGAGGATAAAACACAAATTTTGTTAAATGTCTGCTGAAAAATTGCAAAATTCCTCAAAAGGTGGCAAGAAAATGCAAATTTCATCAAAGTTCTGAGTAAAAAAAAAAAAGTGACTTCTGTGTGCTTAAGACATGCTACTTTTCGAAGGAAATTCAGAATTCTGCTTTTTCGGCGGTGAATTTTATTCCTGGCTCCTGGGATCTATGCAAATATGCATTATAATTTGTTGAAATTTTTATCTGGGGGGGGGGGGGGGGTAACAGATGAAATAAACAAAAACATGAGTACAAACCGCGCTAAATTAAGCAAATTTCTTCGAATGCTTGTAGGGAAATGCGCACATTTCCCCATAGGATCTCAAAATAAAAACTAAATTCATCAAACGGTCGCGGAAAAAATACTATTTTCTTCAGAGGATTGCGGGAGATAACGCAATTTTCGTGAACAAGTTGCAAAAAAATACTGAAATTTTATCGAAAGACTGTGGAAAATACTTGAATTTTGTAGAAAAATCATGGGGAAATATGATTTTTTTTTCCT
The DNA here is from genome assembly GCA_964019185.1 of Maratus speculifer. NCBI lineage: Eukaryota > Metazoa > Arthropoda > Arachnida > Araneae > Salticidae > Maratus > Maratus speculifer. Next base: position 67,274,630 of record OZ025295.1, read on the forward strand.
TGTTGATTGGCACATCCTGCTACTTTTACTTGTGACTCATTGGAAAAACTTTTCTGGGGTTAATCAATCATTTTCATGTTTTTATCCACAACCGATAGTTAATTTTCAAGATATTTTCTTTCTACTTATTCTTTTTTGCGACCAATTAAGAATAATTTTGTAAATTTCAAACAAAATACTTTATGTATTAAAAAATATTTGCATGTAAAATTATAGAAGATAAATTTTGGTCCCATCGAAACAGGGGGGGGGGGGGAGGGAAGCATGCTAGCTGCACAATTATTTATGCACTAGTAGATACAGTACATATTATTCTGAAATTACCTAAATACCGTTGTATTTTCTACTAAAGTTTATTATTTTCTGTAAAATTTTGTCAAATTAAGTAGGGCTATGTTTAGGAAAATTTTATATCTTTTAACCGGTCAGGTCGAACAGATCCCGGATAAATATTACTTTTGTACTTAGTCTATAAGAATTAAAAATAATAAAGAATTGAATATAATGTTCACATTGATAGTAATAATTTAGTGTGGTGTACAATAAAGTTACTGGAAGAATGTTTATATATGTTGCCTTTTGCTGAACTGTACTTTTATATGTTTTAAATTTCTTTAAGATTGATGCAGAATACAAGTTACTGTATGACGAGAAAAAGAGGGATAGCTTGTGCCTTGAATTTGGAAATGCATCAAATTTTATAATCCTGCTGAAAGTAAGAATATAGTATTGATTTATAAAAAAATATTTTTGTTAAATTATTTCTGGTTGTATATAATAACAGATAAATTGGCTACTGCATATTAAATATCGTATAAATATTAGGAAAATGCCTAAAAATCTGATAGGCTAGTAATTTTATTTATTTTGCTTTCCATTCGTGTCCAATTTGAAGATTTAAATGTAAAATTTAAATGTAAAACCAATAAAATAAAATGCTACAAAAATCTTTCTTAAACTAAGTTTTTGCAAAACTCATTTTTTTCAAGTTGCAAAATTTAGTCCATGCAACATTTTTCGTTAGTGATTCTGTAGAAAGAAAATGTGAATTTTGTCAAATATTCACAGTTAAAAAAGTGCAGATTTCGGCAAAAAATTGAGATAGAAAAACATTTCCTATTATGATTGTGGGGAAATACAATATTGCAAATTTCACCGGAATTTACTCCATTGTTTTTTTTTTTTTAAGAAAAGAAATCAAGCTTTTTTTACAAGTATAAAAAACTCTGGAAAAAAGAGGAAGCTCTAAGAATCATATTAATATTTTCAAAGAAAAAAAAACTAAATGTAGAACTGTTACAATCATTTATCTTTTAATAATTTTTTAATGGTAATTTTAATTTTTTGTGGGAGATCAAATTTGTTTTCTCAATGTATATTACTTGCATTATTATTTACATTATTATTATTATTTGCATTTTTTTCTTTTCAGAAATTTGTTGTGGTCTTGTAGTGTTGCCTTTGATATTGCCTCAAGCCGATTTTAAGAAAATTGGCTCCAAAAAGTCAAATTGGACCGACAAGTGCTCAGTCTCTTGATCACTTCATCCAGTTGTCTCGGTATTTGGTATTGCATTATTTATTTTCTAAAAATAAAGATATTTTCAAGTTGAGCTAAAGTTCAAAATATATGCTAGATAGAATCCCTCAAAATTTATTGGCTAATGATTCTATGGTAACTATAGGCCAAAAAAAAAAAAAAAAAATCCAACCCTTTTTTAAATATTTTTACAGGATAACACTGTTCGGCATTAAAATCCTCCCCGTAAAAATAATGATCAACAGGTAATATCAATAAAATTACCTTTTTCATGATAGGTTTTTATTGTCTTGTGCTATGTCTTAATTGACGAAATTCTGTATTGTTTTCCCGTAGCAAATTTATGAGATTTCTATTTTTCAAACGAGAAACTGGTGAAACTGACAATTGTTCCATAGCCAATCAATTTTTATTTGCACCATTGAAAAAATTAGCAATTTTTTTCGTGATCATCAAAATTGGTGTTATATTTTTCATGTCTGATCAATAAAATTCGCCATTTTTCGGAACTTGATCAACGCAACTTGTGATTTTTCCTTGTTCGAATGACAATATTTTCTATTGTTCTGCACCCGATCAATTACAGTCGCACAATAAACAGGCAAAATATGGGATATTTCTGCAGTCAAACAAAGTTTGTAATTTTTTCACACATCAACAAAACTGATGGGTTTTTTTTTTTTTATAGAAAAAAAAAATCATAAAATTGATAAGACATTAAAAAAGTTACTGTATCTGATAAGGAAATTACCACTTCCTAAGAATTAATGTTAAATATCAGTTTGTTTGCTCTATGCATTTATTGAATTTATGAACCAGCAAATTTTAAGCAGGGGAAGGGGGGACAAAAATAATTTATTCTTTTCATTTAAGTAACTGATTCATTACTTACAGGTTGGAGAAGGGCTAGAAAAATTTATGAAAGAAGATAGTCTGTTGGACGGCCAAAGGAAGCAACCATTGATTCATTCTTGCCATCGGAGAGAGGTGCAAGCCTCAACAAATTTTTCTCATTTTTGAAGGTCATAGCATAGAGGTGCTTCAAAAGATGCATCTTTGCTTCAAGTTGCATTTCATTTTGAATTTAGAATTCTCACTTTACTGTTCTAATGTGTGGTATTTTTAAAATACATTTTATAAATTTGACTTGAACAGTGATGTTCCTTCATGTGTAAAAGACTTGAAAAATAATATCTATGTAAATTTTAAATAGTTTTCTTTTTTATATTTTGCCTTGTTTTTTTATTGTATGAGTCCTGTTTTAAAATTTTGTTCACAGGGTTCGTTGATTTAAATCAGCTTAATTTTAATCATGATTTAAATCAATAGAATTAAAAAAAATCATTCATTTAAATCAGTTTTTATTTTACGTTATTTTTTAATAAATTTAAGATGTAAACAAATATGATAATGGGCTTTAATATAATTTAGTTTTATATAATATATATGAGTTCCCCAGAGGGTTTCAGGAGGGCGCTCCGCCCCTCCTGCCCTTTAGTTTAAAAAATAGCGCCCCTCTTGTCCCTCATCCAAAAACTAGTGCCCCTCTTGTCATTCATTCAAAAGAAATACTTCCCTTCTTGCTCCACATTTGAAAAAACGCAGCCCTCCAGCGATGATTCCGAACACACTACAGCGCGTAAATTATGCAAAAAATTGCCTCATACGCGTCCCGTGGGACGGGTAATTTCGTCAAAAAAAAAGACATGTTTGTTAAAAATTGCGAAATAACGACTAATTTCCGGCAAGATTTGCGAAAAGAGGATAATTTCGTCACAAAGCAGTAGATTTTCTCCAAAAATCGTGGAAAAGTGACAAATTCCTTCCAAAATTGGGATAAAACGGAAAAATTTGAAAAATGAGTTGCAAAAAAGGTCAACTTTCGTTTAATTAAAACGATAAAACGGCAGATTTTGTCAAAAGATTTGCGGAAAAAAAAAAAACCGGCAAATTTTGTCCAAAAATCACAATAAAACGGAAAATTCTGTGAAAAGTTCCATCTTTTCGCGATATTTTCATGAGATTTGTCGTTTTTTGCGATATTTTCATGAAATTTGACGTTTTTTTTTTTTTAAGCAAAATATGCCATTATTTGCGATCTTTTAACAAAATGTGCTATTTTTAGCGATCTTTTAACAAAATGTGCTGTTTTTGCGATCTTTTAACAAAATTTGCTGTTTTTTGCGATATTTTAACAAAATGGCATTTTTTCCTCTTTTTTTAAACAAGATTTAGTGCCCTTAAAAATGAAAAAGTGCCCTTGAAAATGTAAAAAGTGCCCTTTTAAGAACAGTAGCGCCCTGCCCTTTTTTAAACCTGGGGGAAACTCTGGTATATAATCAAACAACTTTCAGAACAATAAAGCTTAAGCTTTGTAAAAAAGTAAAATAAATGTAAAGTTTAGAAAAACAAAATGCTTTCAAATTTCATTTGAATCAAATTATAAAATAATCTTGCAACAGTAAAGAAATCTTAGCTGAAATATATTAAATATTTGAATATTTACTCATTAGTATTTTGAAAAAACTTCTACAAGTCGAGGTAAAATAAAATTGTATGACTTTATGTGCTGTACTTTGGTAAGGCCTGTTATATTAAGATTTGAGCAAAATCTGAATCAGTCATTTATTTATTTTAATTTAATATAATTGATCTTAGACCTTTAGAATGGTGGAAGGTATTTTTGTTACAGTTATTGAAAAGGCTGATACTAAAAAACTTACAGAATTAATGATCAAATAGCTTTTTACTGCAATAGATTTATCTACTTCCGTAGAATAAATGTTTTCCGCCTTTGGTTTGGTACTTTCGGAAATTAGAAATCAAGAGATAAAACTGTTAAACCGCTGCCATCGAAATGCTCAAGGCCAGAGGAAACAAATTGTGACATATTCACTAATTGACTGACTTCTCATTAGTGGTAGAATTCTCACTGGAAAATTTTGAATAGCAATTTACTTTTATTTCCGGGATATCTATTATCTTATGAAACACTGAACTTACTGATTAACTTATGATTAATTACTTCTTAAACTTACTGATGAGTCTTTGGAATCCCCTAATAAAAAAGCAGCCAGGTACAGTAACACTGTAGTATTCCTTCTGACTGAATTTTTATTTAGGGATTCCAAGTTCTCATTAGTAAGTTTAAATAGTTATTGTTTTATAAGATGATAGATATTCCACAAATAAAATAAAATAGCTATTCAATATTTTCCTGTGTAAATTTCAACACAATTGAGAAGTCAATTGATTAGTGATGACACCTCAATTTGTGTCTTCTGGCCTTAAGTATTTTGATGGCAGCAGCTAAACTCATTCTTCTCAGTCAGCACTTAATAAATTTTTTATGTGTTGCAGATTTTTTATTTTAATTAAAATACTGAAGGTTGGATTAATTTTTGACAACTGATATGTAGTTTCAAGATTTTTTTCATAGCCTAAAATTTTATTTTGAAATAGTATTAATCATTTATGTAAATTGTGTAATATTATTAATAGATAATACTATGTATGTGAAATTTACATTATTTAAATTAAACAAAAAGTCATAAAATAAAAATAATGTGTGTCATAAAAAAAAACAAAAAAAAAAACGATTTAAATAAAAAAAAAATCAGATTGTTTTGATTTTTATAAAAAAAATAAAAAAAAAATCACAAACCCTGATTGTTAAGTTATTGTTTAAAATTATAGGCTAAACAATTTTTCACAGTATTGCAATTATTTATTTCTTTTATGTATATAATTTTAGCTAAATTAGTGTTTATAAAATGTTTTGTACATTTTGCAAAAGATCTTTCAGTTCTTCTTATCTCTGTTGGCATATTAGGAATCGTCATTGAGTCTTAGAACATTACAAGTGTTATGATAGATTTTGTAAGCAATCATTTAGGAAGCTATATAATTATCAGAGACACTTAGAGCGATTCCATGCAAAAGATGAAACATCAGCACCCTCACAGAGCCAACAGGTAGAAGAATTTTCAGTCAGTCAGATGATGGCTTTGTTATTAATTCTGATGTAAACTCCCCTTCAAAAATTTTTCAAAATAAAAAACAAAATGCTAGGGAACTTTTTATGATGTGCAGTATTGCAGTGAAGCTTGTAGCAATAGTGGGGTTCCTTTGAAAAGTATTATTTCATCAATAAAGAGAATTTCAAATTTGATGTGGGATACAGTAAATTATTTAAAAGGTGAGACAATGAAATTTATAAACCAGTCTGTCGATCATACTGATGAACAAACGAAAACTTTTATAGAAAAATTTGATTATTGTGGCGAGTTATATTCAAAATTTGATTCTAAATATAAAATATTAACAACTTTAAAATAAATTGGCTGCTTTGTTAACCCCACTAAAATTGTTCTTGGCTCACGGTACGAACAAAAATTAGATAAAAATGGTGTTCCATGCCAAATTCTCAGAAAAGAAACTTTCCGGTACATTTCAATTGGATTGATGATAAAACAAATTATTTCTGTTGGTGGATTTATAAACATGTTTGAAAACTACAAATGCAACAAAAGCATAAGAGGCACTACTTTAAATAGTATTCATAATGGATTTTATTATTATTCAAATCCAGTTTTATCCTCTATGGACACTATAGCTATTGAGAGTTATATCTAGATGATGTTGAGATAGTAAATCCACTAGGATCCCATACTGGTATCCATAAACTGGGATTTGTTTATTTTACCATTAAAGATATACCTGTGTCACTGCAATCCTCTTTAGATTCTATTTTTATTACAAATATTCATTATGCTCTCATGTCGAAAAGTATGGTTATCAACCAATTTTAGATCCACTTATTCAAGAATTGAAGGTGCTTTTGGAAAGGAGTGTTCAGTTTAAAGGAAAGATGCATAAAATTGCACTGTGGCAAATAGTGGGAAACAATTTAGGGTTAAACAAGTTGTTTGGCTTAGTAGAAAGTTTTTCAGCTAATTGTTGTAGGTTTTGTCTTGTCCATAAAGATATTGTGCACAACATGATAAAAGAAGACATTAGTCTATTGTGTAACAAAGATAGCCATGATGCACATGTTAATGATGTCATTGTTGGAAATATGGGACAACCTCAATGTGTGGTGTTAAATCTCATTGCTCTCTTAATGAATTAGGTTATTGACATGTTACAACTAATTTAGTTGTGGATATTATGCATGATTTATTTGAAGGTTGGTGTGCCATGGGAACATTTTTAATTTTGAAGCAGTATATTTTTAAAGACAAATTTCTAACTCTTACAATTTTAAATGATCGTATAATGAATTTCAATTATGGTAAATGCGATATCCGCAGTAAACCTACTCCAATAAAACGAGATAAATTATTCAATTTTGAGGGTTCTTATGGCCAAAGCTCGTCTCAAATGTGGTCATTAATTAGAAACTTACCCTTATTAATTAGTGACAAAATTCCACATGACAATGAATTTTGGCAGTTGTTCCTTGTAGTGTTGACAATAATTGATACTTTAGTGGCTCCAGTGATTTCTTTGCCAGAAACTTATCAACTGGCTGAGAACATGGCAGACCATCATAAAATTTTTCTTGAACTCTTTCAGAAAATTTCAGTAAATAAAAACATAATACTTTTCATTGATTATTTCTGTTAAAATGTTTAATAATTAAAATAAGCTCACCAGGGAAAAAAACCCCTTTAACCAAAGGTTTTAAAAAGTTTTCAACAATTGATTTGAATTTGAGAAACCGTATTTAAATAATAAAATATTGTTTTTTACTACTGTCACAGACATAAAACTTCCTGCTACTGGGTTTTTTGGTTTTTTACTAGTTTCACTGTGTTATTTACTATCAAATTTTGAACAATCTTTCATTTCATTGTTTTGTCAAGAATTGTAATGTTTGCAATGTTTATTTTTTATCAATGTGGCTATTTATAATATGTGTGATGTTATTTTTTAATTGTACAAAATGTCATTATGGAATAGTAATGTTACGTTAAACATTGTTTAGTCAAAAATTTTAATGCTTACAATGTTTTTTTAAATCAATGTGGCTACAAATAATATGTGTAATATTATTTGTTAATTGTATAAAATGTCATTATGAAATGGTAATGTTATTTTAAATATTGTTTTGTCAAATATTGTGATGTATATTCATCTATTTTTTCCTGATGTATCTTTTTATAATTCAGATATGAATGTGTAAAACTTTGAAATATACATAAACTAATAAACATATTTAAACATTTCTTGATATGATTTGTTGTAACTTATATTTTACTTAATCACGGTTCCCAACATCGTAGAAAATCAGGGAATTTTATCTAAAAAGTCAAAAAATCTTGGAATTTTTTTTATGCAAAATTTATCAAAGTATTGGGAGGGAAGTATGAGAAATTTCAAGAATAATTGCATAAAAAAAATCACTTTTATGATAAAAGATTGTAAAAATAAGTAGCAAATTTAATTTAATTATGTCCGTTCATTAAATCAGGGATTTTCCTAGTCATGTTTTGCTGGGAACCTCTTTGAAGCAAGTTATCTATTATGGGTTTTATTGTAATGTGATATGACTTTTTGTAATGCATGATTTAGAAAGGGGATATTCCACTCTTGAAAATATCCACTCAAGCCTATAAAGATACTGTTTTTTTTTTTTTTTTTTTTTTTTTTTTTTAACCAAAATAGTGCGTATCTTTTCACAGCACGATTTCCATACTAAGGTTGATCTCTAATATGGTTGTTGTTTTTTATCATTTTGCAGAGTTTTTTATATGGATGCCTTGACTTATGGTAGTTATTTGAAAAATGCCAATCATTACATTGCCAAGCACATGTTTTTGGGTGAAAGTGACATTTAACAAGAAAAACTTTGAAAATATTAAAATTTTTAATAAATATACATGTAATTACAATATTTCATGTTCTAATGTATAACTCTGTATGAAAAGCGATCTTAATTCTGAAAAATTTAAATTTTATGTGAGATTTCATTATAAGGTATTTTCATTGCATTATTATACCCATTATATAGTATAATGCATTATTATTATTATATTTTTTTTTACTATAAATGATTACAAATCTCGATTCTTTTTTAATTTTTTAAGCAGTCCTCCCCCCCCCCCACACACACACCACCCTTTTCTGAATAGCTGAGGTTGATCCCACAATTCACCTCCTTCTTTAGTTTTTATATTTTTGTTTTATTTTTGATAACTTAGAACCAATATCAAAAAAGTAAATTACTTTGATTAAACAAAAAAAAAAAAAAAAAAAAAAGTTGAAAAGAAGGTAAATATATAGATTGACCTCAGCTATCCATTGGGAAAAAAATATATAAAGTCATATTACAAAGAAACTTTTGCCATTGGTTTAACATAAACTTACAAGTCTTAACAAGTGTTATTTTTTTATTTTTATTTATTTATTTTTTTTTTTGGGGGGGGGGGGGCGGGGGTCTAATGCTGCAAAGTTATTTTTATGATAGAGGCTTATGAGTAAAATACCATTTTTGGTCTTCATGATGGAATGTAAACAGTTCAGACATTTATAGCCATGCATTGCTCATTGAATTTGAGATTATATCAAAAGGTCAAGAACTTGTGAAAAATCTGATACAAAAACTAGAAAATTAAAATTTTAACTTGTAACAAAGTTTAATTCCAAATATTCCTTATATAAACCATTTCTAACCCATCCAATTTAATTCAAATATATATATTTTTAAAAATACTGAAATATAAAAATAGACAAAAGACCTACCCCTAGAAAAAAAAAAAAATATATATATATATATATATATGCAATAAGATTAATATTAGGCAATAGGTTTCGTGTGAGTGAAGTCTTAATGTATAAATTTTCTAAGGATTTAAAATTGCATTTACTGTATTAAAAAAAGACAAAACACTATCTTACGAGTGTAATTCGTCTACTACGAAACTAAAAACTTGATTATGAAGAATTGTTGAACATTTTCGAAAAAAGTTATGCTTCATAAAATTAAAATAACAGGAATTGTTTCTTTAGTTCATGAGATTCATGACTGAAGGAGATCCTCTTATACTGGAACTATGTCCTTTTGCTATATTATTCACATCATTATTAACAAAATTTGTAACTTTCATTTTAAAGTATATTGAGAATTGTGATACAGGAATTGCTGGAAAAATCTGAATATTATTTTTCAAATTGGACAGGTACTTAGCTTAAATTGCACATTTATGTCAGTAAAGGAAAAATATTTTTCATGCAATATGCATCTTCTCTTCATTGAAATGAAAGGGAAATTTCAGTCTACTCAAACTTATACTTGGAAAAAAATATTTTAACTAAATGCTTTATTTCATATTCTCATTTGGCACAAAATCAACTTTAAAAATGAATAATAAATCTTCAATCTGAAATATATGCATAGTCAGTAATGAACATATTCTGTATCGGATACATTAACGTCTCATCAAAAACGAGTATGTAAAATTGCCCATTTTAATGCAAGTTGTGTAACTCCATTTTACAATAATTTAAATTAAATAATCCAGTGAATTTATATACAATATTGAAAAAATTCATATTTTAATTTAAACAGTATTAGCAAACAATCTTGTGTTCAATGAATAAACTGCTCTACACAGTGAATCATTGATACTCTAGAAATCTTTTTAAACAATCTCTTGATTAATAATTATAAACATTTGGATGCAGCTTGATAAATATAATTCCATAGTTATTCAAAAAATATATTTTGAATAATTCTTGGGATTTTGTTTTTTGAGTGATAATATGAAATCAACATTTTTGGTCATTAAATTCAAAAAGGTAAAAAAAAAAAAAAAAAAAAAAAAAAAAAAAGATTGTTATTATTAAAATGGAATAACTAGCATCCAATTTTTGAATACTTTTACTCAACTTCACATTTTGATCTTAAAACTATTTTATCGTTGATCAATTCACATGTTTAAGGCTTTTTCTTTAGAGCAATAGATATGTTCACCAATACATACCGATATTAATCCTATACATAATATAAATGGCTTAAAAACACCATATCTATAATGCTTATTGCTGAAATGATGTGTCAAAGGTAGAAATTATTTCTATCCAGTAATCTGAAAAATGTAAATTATATATATATATATATATATATATATAAAAAAGAGAGAAAATGTCGTTAGTTTTCTTCTAAAAAAACCTATTTGTCCTTTTGAGAAAAAAACCAGTTGGTTTAAACCATATCAATCCTGCTTTTGAGGGATCGAAATTAACACATAATAAGATTAAATTTGAATGCATTTATGGGATCAAAAATGAATACATATTTGAGCACTTATATGCTACTTTTGATCACATAGAAGTTCAAATTTGAAAACATGTATGTGATCAGAAATGAGTACATACCGGTTCATATTTGAAAACTTCTATGTGATCAAAATTAGCACATAAGTTCAAATTTGAATACATGTATGGGATCAGAAATGAGTACATACCAGTTTATATTTGATCACATCCATGTGATCAAAATTAGCACATAAGCTCAAATTTGAATACATGTATGGGATCAGAAATGAGTACATACCAGTTCATATTTGATCACATCCATGTGATCAAAATTAGCACATAAGCTCAAATTTGAATACATGTATGGGATCAGAAATGAGTACATACCGATTCATATTTGATCACTTCCATGTGATCAAAATTAGCATATAAGTTCAAATTTGAATACATGTATGGGATCAGAAATGAATACATACCGGTTCATATTTGAAGACAACCATGTGATCAAAAATGAGTACATGTGTTTCTCAATTTTGAGTACATTTGCATCGGAGCTATTTTGAGTATGTGACATACTCAAAATTGAGTATTTTTTACTCATTTTTGAGAACCCAGTTTTTACAGTGCACCCTGTATATGAGGATAGCATGTATACTCGTAAAGAAATTAAGGTTTTTATAAAAACAATCACAAATAACAGATAAAATATTATTTCTTGTATACATTGTCAATAAGTGTCTGTATCAAATCGTAAATGTTTCTTTTGAAAAAAAACAAATCTAAGACTTATCCGTGAAAATTGGTAAAACCTTAACGTGGCGCTATTACAAAGCACATCTTATATGTATTAATAAAAAAGGTTGATATTTGATCAAAGCAATTTATGTTTTTAAAACTTAATGCTCGTCTGACATTTTTATTAAGCTTATTAAAGTGATGACTGTTTGACTAGCAATATAGAGAAAAATTCTCTCAATAAGAGTGATAAATTCATCCTCATGATAATAGTCACTTCTACAGAGTTACATTTCCAGAAATTACTAGGAAATCCTACTTGCAATAACACCACTATGAAATTGCCAGCTGTAAGCTTCATAAATCAAATAAAAGATGTTCACTATAAAAATATACCTTATAGAACTGATATTCTGGCCCTTAATCTAGAGATTTATTTGATTGTTATGACTTTCTACACACATTCTTATAGCATTATACAAAAAGTCTCTACATTAATTTCTTATGGAAATATTTACAAATATTCATTTATAAAACATTTGACGCGAGCTCTGAGAATTTATGTTTATGAAGAATTATAGCAGGAAATTATTATTAAACTGATGGCGAATGTTAGATAATACCATTGAATAGCGGTCCTTTCTAATGCGAATGATAAATGCATTTTAATGTCATTTCTTATATAGCGGTCCTTTATCCATATTTACTCATGCTCATCACTACTTTCCTATCTGTTAGATGTGACGCAGTAAATGATTTAATGAAATTGTTCATTATAATTTGAGAAATAATCCTCAGTAGAGAATGGGACAAAGTGGTTTTTTGATTACATATCTCTTCCTGTCAGAAGAATTATTTTTTTAATTTTCAATTTATTCCTATTAATCCGGGAGGACGCGCGCAGGGCCTAAAAGACCCGGTGTGCATATGGTTTTTACTATTACAACCACTAATTTTTTAAAGTAATCTTCAATTTATTTTATCGCAAAATTTGTAAGAATTGTCTCCATCTAAATAAAACGACTCTTTTAATTTGATTTTATTGGTGAGAAAGTTAAAACCATTCATACACTGGGTAAGCGCGCGTTCTCCCGGGTTAATATGTTAATATTATTTTTTTTCAGATAAAAGGTGTTCTCTATAAAAATACGTCTGATATCTTATTCTGGCCCTAAATCTAGATATTTATTTGGTTGTTATAACTTTCTACACACATTTTTATAGCATTATACAAATTGTTTATCCGTAAATTCTTACGCAAATTTTTGCAAATGTTTATTGATAAAACATTGGACACAAATTCTGAAAATTTATGTTTATGAAGAATTATAGCAGGAAATTATTATTAAACTGATATCGAATGTTAGATAAAGGCATAGAACCTTTCTTACGCGAATGATAAATGCATCTTAATGTCTTTCTTCCATAGCGTTACTTTAGCTGTATTTACTCATGCCCATCACTACTTTCCTATTTGTTAGATGTGACACAGTAAATGATTTAGTGAAAGTGTGTATTATGTTTTGAGAAATAATCATCAGTAGACAATGGGACAAAGTATTTTTTTGATTACAAATCTATTCCTGTCTCAAGAATTATTTTTTAATTTTGAATTTATACCGATTAATATGTTAAGAGTACTTGTTTTTTCAAATGAAAAGTGTTCACTATATAAATATTACTTATAGAACTGATATTCTGGCCCTAAATCCAGATATTTATTTGACTGTCATAACTTTCTACGCACATTATTATAGCATTATAAAAAAAGTTTATGCAATAAATTCTTATGCAGATATTTAAAAATATTTATTTATGAAACTTTGAACACGAACTCTGAAAATTTATGTTTATGAAGAATTGTAGCTAGAAACTATTATTAAACTGATGTCGAATGTTATATAATGCCATAGAACAGAGGTCTTTTCTTACGCGAATGATAAATGTATCTTATTGTCTTTCTTATATAGCGTTACTTTATCCATATTTACTCATGCCCTTTACTATTTTTCTATCTGTTAGATGTGACATAGTAAATGATTTAGTGGAAGTCTGCATTAAAATTTGAGAAATGATCATCAGTAGACAATAGGACAAAGTGGTTTTTCGATTACATATCTGTTTCTGTCTTAAGAATTATTTTTTATATCCTCAATTTATATCGATTAAAAAATTAAAATTGTTTAAAATATTTAAAATTGTTTAAAAAGTTGTATTAAAATTGTTTTTTTTAAATGCTAGATGTAAGAAAATTATATTTATTAAAAGTATTTAATAATAGGTATTTTAATAAACTTTTTTGATTATTTCATCTTGATTACATATTCTCGCTTTAAAAAAAAGCAAATTTTAGGTAAGATACAATGTTTTTTAATAAAAATTCAGGAAAGTAAAGACTTTTTTTTTAAAATGGATTTTGCAGTAAAAAAGACACATGTAAGGTCTATATTATATAGGAATATTTTTTGTAGATTTATTGTCAATTCATTTAAAAATTCCTTATTATCGACAAAGTCCCGTTTCTTTCAATGTGGAATTCTCTGTTATCCTAAAAATATAGCAGCCTGCTTTTGAACGGCAGCAGAAATCCAATTATAATTTTTAGAAACATATAACGATGATAACAAACAGTGCTTTCGATTTTACTTTAATAAATACTTACATTACTTCTAATTCTAAATACTATACAATTTTTAATTGTTACTCTATAAAACAAGCATAAAATTAACTTTAAGTTGACGTTTATTTGAAAACTGACTCTCAGTTTAGCGACATTTTAAATTATTTTCAAGCAAGAGTTATTTTTCAAATCTATTTCAAAAATCTTCAAAAAATAAAGAAAAAAGAAAAAAAAAAGACAAATCATAAAATTAGATTATTCATAGAATGCAGCATTATGTCACTAACTCGAAATCTGCTAACCAAAAAGGCAGATATTCAGTTTATGCAAAATATAAATTTAATATCATGTCAAAAATCTTGAAATATATTTTGAATCAGATTATGATAGGAATTATATTTCATTGTTTTTTATGAATCCATTGAATAGGCTACTTTATAAAAAGGAAACTTTCCTCGTTTGTGTAAATGGAGCAGCCATCCCGATTATGGAAAGGGAACGAGGAAATCATGCAAATAAATTATTAGTCGAAAGAATTAAAATTCTGTTTCATCTGCAAATTGTCCTAATATTATTAAAAAATACTTTCACCATTACTTACTTAAAAATTAATTAGCTTAAAACAATGGATGCGTTTCAGAAAAAATGAAATTGAAACGAAAAATGATTGATGAAGTCATTTTAAAACTTTTTTTTTAAACGTCGAATTTCGACGGGTTCTATTTCGTTAATTTAAATATAGAATGTACTTATATAAAGTACTGTTTTTTTAATCATTGGTCCAGGAATTTTAATGTTTAATACATGGCGTACGTAATATATGACTCTTTATGATCATCCAAAAAATGATGTTTATTATTATTATTACTTTAAATATAGAATTTATTTACAAGTCTTTAAAATTTTAGTCTTCGAAAATATCATTTTTCAAATAGTACTTGCAATTTGCTAAGTTACAATTTTGTTATTTTTTTTTATGAAATTAGTTTTATTCAAGTTTTACGAAATTAATTTTATTCATATGCATTAATTCATGTGTTTAATAAAATTGACCAAGAACTTCACACTAGTTAAAAGTGTCTAAAGTTTTTTGTATCTTTTGAAAAATCGTGCTTTTCATGTAAAAATCACATTATCTCATAAAACACTCGAGTGATTTCGATCGTGTTTTTTAGTGGATAAGCATAAATATAAGATCATATACGGCAAACACTTAAAAAAAAAACTTTAATTAGTTTCAGAAAATATTTTTCTGAAAAGTGGAAAATTTCTGAAAAATTCTCATTATTCTACAAGAAAAAATTTTAATCGCAGAAAAAATGTTTACCATAAATTTTGAGCATAATCCAGTAATATGGACATCAAATTTTACCAAAATTGGATGGGTAGTTTCCGAGGAATCGGGGGCTAAAAATTCGCATAATTTCGATAGGTTTGCATCCAGTCTTGTCATCCCTTATCATCATAATTTAATGATAAAGTGTTTTGAAGGCGATATTAAACGAAACCCTCTGTCCGATCTGCAATCACACTTACCCACTTATTTTTAATTTAGCATGAGTGTCAGAGTTGGAAAAAAAAGCTAAACTTTATAAAAATGCCATGCCGGTGGCTTTTATTGGTTTTATCCCCTTTTTTAAACAAACAAACAAAAAATAGCATATAAAAGTCTTATTTCATTTCTCATAAACATTTACAACCGTATATTAAGTCATAGTCTCCCCTCCCCCAAAAGAAGTGTAATAATAATAATAATAATAATAATAATAAAGTGTTACGAAAAAAATAAAAATAAAATTTGCTTAACAAGCCTGCCTGTGAAAAGGATATATAATTTCTTTCTTTTCTTTTTATTCTATATGTACGGTGCAATTCTCGTGGAAAATTAGTTATTTGTGTAAAGCAAGCCACGCCCGGTAGGATGACGGTGAACTACTGACACATAATCATATTTGTATGCATTTTGCGTCATCTTTATAAACATTTTTGTGTTTCTATAAAGTATTAATGTTTTATGTGTTTAACATTCCGTCTCCCAGAAAAAACACCCATTTATCTACATTAAATATTGCTGTCGGGTCCAATGGACCCGTCTGGTAGACGGAAGGTTAAAGATGTATGACACCTGATATCTTCAAGAAACTATTAATATACAGACGCTGAATATTAGGTATTGGTACAGCGCAGTGGTGCATTTCTATGTGAATGATGAAAGCATCTAATGTCTTTCTTATGTAGCTTACTTTATCTATACTTACTCATGTCGCTTTACTTCTTTCCTATCCGTTGAATGTGACATAATAAATACTTTACTGTCACCGGGTATTAAGATTTGTGAAATGATCTCAATGATCATTGAGACAAAGGAGTCTTAATTTCACAGTACTGTTTGTCACAAGAATTTTCTTTTAATGTTCAATTTATTCACATTAAGGGCTAGGTGACTTTATTAATATTTGTTTAGTAAATTTACATCGTAGAGATGTGCAAATATATATTTTGATATAAATACATAGAACACCAAAAGATATATTTTCAATTTTATTACAGTTTGAAAATTTAAGAAATAAATAAAATTTTAAAACGAAATTTTAAAATGCCCCATGCGTCTTAATTTTTGAGATATTTCTTCGATTTTGCATTTTAATTACTTAAAAATTATACTATCAAAAAAAAAGTGTATCGATTTTTTATAAGTTGAATTAATATTTTTTAAGATTCTTTTCTGAATTTCACATTAATTTACATCCAAATTTTGCTTTTTAATAAGTTAAAAATGAAATGTAATTATCTTAATGAAGTCGAATTGAAAATGCACGTGCAGTTTCTTTGTGAGCAATATCAGGATTCTTCTTTAATAGTTTCATGAAATTTGATAAAAAAAAATTAAGACGCATGGAACATTTCAAAGATATTAAAATGTTGAAAAATTATTTTTGAAAAGACAGATTTAAAATATATTAAAGGGAGAAAATTTGTTTATGTACAAAATTCAAACATTGTGAAAAATAATAGCATCTGCATGCGATTTTTTTGAAAATGATTCAGAACAAACTGGAGAAGAATAATATGCACAAAAATATTTTTAGATTTTTGGGTCGGATTTTTCTCAAATAAAAATCCACGGCTCCTTTAAGATACCTGCCTACGTTTAAAACGTCATGAAAATTTGCAATTTTTTATTTTTTATAGTATGAACATTTTTGTTTCTAAATCGTTTTTTATTTTTCCTGTAGGCCTATCAGAAAGGAAATTAGAGCTCTTTGAAAAAAAGGCAGACAACACTAATTTAAATCGAAGTTGAAAAGTTTACACGCGTTTTCTATAAAATTAGATTTTCATCGGAAAATATAAACGTCTATTCCTCCAACTCAAAATTTCATTATCCTATAACTATGAAATTATTTGTGGTAGCTCTTTGACAACATCAAGCGTATAATGATTTAAGGTATTTGTTCTAAGTGTCTTTCTTTTTGATATATAACTACTTTTATGAAGAATTACATGTAAAATTACTAAAATTTTCTATGTAATTGTATATAATCGGCTGTATCTCTTTTAGATTTACGTATATTGATTAGTTTTTAGTTCATTACACTCAAGAGTGTCTATTATATATTAAAATTATCTATTATCTATGCATATATTGAAAAAAATTTGTTATATGCATTTTTTTAGAGCTGGAACCATTTTCATAAAAAAATTCTAAACAATGACTGAAATTCTTCAAAATTTTAAAAAGTTGCATAGATATTATACATATATTTTTACAATTTTCTTTATTCTGTGATAGATTACGCTGAAAAATACTCCCCGAAAATTTGTTAAAGTAGAGTTAAAAAAAAAAGTCTCAACAAGAAAAAAATTTCGTCATTTTCCCGCTTCGAGTTCGTTCTAAAGTTTTATAAGAACATACTTTCATTCTCAGTTTCCGTAATCTATATATATATATAAGAAAGTCTGGATTTCGTATTAATCACAGCACAAAAAAATCTGCCGAACCTAAAATCTTGAAAATTGGGGTAAAAATACTTCTGATAACATTGAGTGCCGCTAAGAAGGGATTTTCGAAAATTCTACCCACAAGGGGGTTAAAAAAAGGAACGAACTTTTAAAAAAATTCTTAAAAATCGGCTTTTGTAGTTATTTTTCAACTGATGACATATTTTAGTGTATTTTTCATGCTGAATCGTAGGGTACCAAGCAAATTCTTTTAAGTTCAGTAGATCGCGAGATACTTCACATTTTCCTGATTTGGCGACTTCTTCGGCGCAAAAATCTAAAATTTTCAATCCTTGTCTATATAAATAAAAGAAAGTCTGGATTTCATATTAATCACAGCACAAAAAAATCTATTGAACCTACAATTTTGAAAGAGAGTTCTTTAATCAGGTTAACATGATTATGTAAGCTATATTTAATTATCTCAATGTATATAAAACGCAAAGTGTAATTTCATTGCGGTCGCTTATATCTTAAGTTCAACAAGATAGATTTTAAGGGATTTTACATTGTTAGTTGGATAATTTTTCAGAAAATTTTTAACAAATGAAATATAGCATTCTACGTTGTTTAATTGAATACTTAGGAAATGTTTTTTATCAGATGAACCCAATTACAAATGTTTGGCTTTATTTTAAAAGTTCCGCTGAATGAATTTTTATGTTATTAAAATTGTTAACATGTTGAGCTCTACGTCCTTCATTGGTGAATAACATTGAACTTTCCGTTTAGATGACTGATTTTTCACCGATGACAAACAGTATAAAGTACGATATAAAACTAAAAATTACTATGACATAAAAATTTCGTTTAATTCAAAGTTTCTTAAAAAAAAAAAAAAAAAAAAAAGACCAGCGTAGCGGGCGAAGGCTGCTAGTATATTAATATTTTTAACGGCTAAAGTTCCTTTTCTTTAATTCAGCATAATCTATTAATTATTTTCCTAAAAAAGAACTAAGATGTATTACTTAAATTGTGAGGGAGTGACCTTTGTAATAAAGGCACTCTAGCATTTTTGAGATCGTGACGTCAATGATTTAACATGTGTAAGCGTGAAAGCAACATCTATCCTTTCTTTTACTTTAACTTTCTAGAGCGTGTGTGTCTTTTGGATTCTACAGTTATGTCGCGGTTAGAAGTAATATGTAAATTTGTAGTATCTCAGTTTGCAGCATATAAAAGCGTGGATTTTGAGTATGTGTAGAGTGTCTAGGCGGCCTTAGCCGACTAGGTGAGTCTAGCGACATTAGCCAGCTAGGTGTATCGAGCCTTCAGTGAGTGACAAGGAGTTTAGGAAGTAGATTCGAGAAGTGTGCCGGTGGTAAGATTTAATGTTGATTACATTGAGTATTTTCAAAGTCAATAAAGAGTACATGTACAGCCACGGGCTGTCTAATAAATTTATCTAGCAGTTTAGCGGAAGTTGAAGTGAGAAGTAATCTGAAGTGCCCCTATTGAGTTAGTGCCAGAGCTGTGAGTATGAGTTTAACCTTTTAGTATTGTTATCAGTTATTAAAATTAAGAACTGCTCCACTGTCCTTCAGCCTTAACCGCTTTAAATAAACTGTTTTTATCTTAGTTCCTGAGTTATGTCTGCATTTAACCCCCAGTACGAGCACCCAACCGTTACAAATGGCGCCCAACGTGTGTTTACCGTTACAAATGGCACCCAACGAAAAGTCGGACATTGTGAGATTGTGCCACGTGTTTATTTTACGGGTGCAGGTGACGTTAATGAATTTCTAGTACAATTGGATGGTTATATTTTGTTCAATAATATACCTGAGGAAAATAGATATATAGTGCTTAAATGCTCTCTCAAGGGCGAAGCACTTTTGTGGCTAGAAAATATAGGAAAATTTTTGATTAATGATGAAGCTAAAAGATTTGAGCAGACTGTGATTGAGTTAAGAAAGGCGTTTCCTAGCGTTAAAGATAACAGTATTTTGAGGAAAGAATTTTACTGCAATAAGCAGAATATTTACGAATCAGCATCAAAGTTTTACCTACGTAAGCTTGAATTGAAGAATAAATTTAATTTAGATATCACATTTGAGGAATTATTGGACATAGTGCTTCCTCTCTTTAATGCGAATATACAGGACTATATCGAGATTAGAGCACCTAAGAACTTTTCAGAAATGTACCAAATTTTATCGAAGTATGAGACTCGGCATAGCTCGGATCAACGGGATTTGCGTAGCTCTCGACAGAGTCCTGTCACGGGAAATAATTGGAGAAATGAGGGAGAGCGTAATTTTTTGAAAGGGGGACAGCGATTTCTAGATAATAATTTGAGTAATAGAAATTATGGATTTGGTCGTAATGTGTCGAATACTGGTAATGGTAATAGGAATTTTGGTGGTGCTAATAATTTTAGAAGTGGTGATAGATATATGTATGGAAAAAGGCAGAATAGTGATTATGATCGGAAAGGGGGCGTTCGGGACAAGAATGTTTCTTCGCAAGTAAGGAGATTAACATCGGATGAGAATTTTGAAAATAGGTCAAAATTGTGTTGGATGGTATTGTCGTTAAGAGTGTCTTCGATACAGGGGCAGATAAGTCGTTCATTTCTTATGATTATTATCGGAAATATTTTTCGTATAAGAAGTTGAAGAGGTCAAGTCTGGTGGTTCAGTCGGCACAGGGAGTAGCTTGTGATAATAAGGGTTCAATAGATTTGGAAGTTGAAATTCGTTCGGTTAAGACATGTTGGGAGTTTTGTGTGTTAGATGGATTAACAGTGAATTGTATAGTCAGTGTGGATTATATGAAGGATAGAGGAATTAGTCTGGATTTCTTTAAAAAGTCATTGATCGTGAATTATGATGAGAATGTGAGTAAGAAAGAGCCTGTTTCAGTGTCAGTTGATTTGGGAGAGTCTGGTTTAAGTAAAATCGAGAAGGAGGAGTTTAATAAGTCTTTGGTTGATTTTGGTGAAGTCTTTTCAGATAAACCGAGTTTAACGAATGAAATTCATATTGGTTTTGACGCATTTGTTGCTAGTAAACCGTTTCGTTATGATTTTATATCTAATATTTTTAAGTCTTTGTGTGAAAAGTTGGAGACTGTGGACGGTAAGGAGCTTCCAGAGTCTAATATGGCTGAGCGTGTAAATCGTACATTAATTCAAATGATTTCTTCTTATGTTGGTTCGCATCATTCGAATTGGGACCAGTTTCTGCAGCATTTTGCGTATGCACTTCGTACGGCAGTTCACGAGTCGACGGGGAAATCGTCGGCTGAATTATTTTTGGATAGAAAGGTGATTACTCCATTTCAGAGGTTAATTATGGTATCGGATGCGGAAAGTCGGTTTATGTGCCAGGATATTGAGAGGTTGGTTAAGGAGGCTCAAGTTCAGATGGGAAAAGCGCAGGAGAAGCAAGCACAGTATTATAATATGCGTAGAAGGGAATTGGAAGTTAAAGTTGGAGATTTTGTGTTAGTAGAAAAGCATTGGTTAAGTTCAAGTCGTCAGAAGAGGGTAGCTAAGTTTGGTCCAAAGTTTGTGGGTCCGTTTGAGGTTTGGTTCGAAATAATAATTTGGTTGTTAATGTCAATGGTGAAAGAATGACGGTTAATCTGGATCAGGTTCGAGTTTATAAGTTTAGAGAAAATGGTAATGAAGTTTCTCATGTGTCGAGTGGTGTTTCGCAAAATTTCCGATTCAATGAGTGTCCCGAGTCCAGCACTTCTTCATCTAATTCTTTTCATCAATATTCAAAAAGAAAATCTAGCCAAACAGCTCCAAAAACTGTTATTGAAAGCAGAAAGTCTATCAAACCAAGAACAAAGTATGATAATAAAAATAAAAGAGCAGTGTCAAATACGTCAGATTCAGTGTGCCATAAAAGGCAAAAGATCATAAACTCCCATTCCTCCACTTATTAGACAGCAACCTCAAAAACATATGTTATCCAATAGCTCAACGTCTTCAGTACTTAATCCTCGGAAAAAAACTTCATATGGGCACTCGTCAAACTGAGAAAAGAACTTTTAAATCTGATTTTTTGCCAAATAAGAGGCAGCGTAGATCCGGAAAGAAACGTGGCCTAGGATCTTCAGTAACTTCGGGTGCGTCTAGAAAGAGGAGACAACATTCAGAGTACCGGCATCAGCAGTTTGAATCTCGCCATGGAGTGACCCCAGCGAACCGATCAGAGCGTTGTCGTCGAGGGGAGTCTACAAGTGTCCCACGGCATCCATTCAGGACCAGGCTGCAGGCACGACAGTCAACTGTGGCGTCACCGTACAGTTCCGATGACGAAAGATCCTTCGTGCAAGGTTTTTGGGACAAGAGGAGAAAGCCATCCTGTAGTATGAAACCGGCTAGCAGCGAATCATCTCTATAATTGGATGATCATGTTCCTTATTAAATTTCTATTAGAGTGCATATATGTGGTAGCAATGTGAAGGAATAAAAAAGCAGACTGTTTTGTATTTTTGGCCATTTTTGGAATTTTTTGACGGACTCACGATTGGTGCTTAATTGTGCTCAAAATTTGTTTGCAAAATTGTTACTTTTATGTATGTTTGAAATTTTTGTCTTAACTGCTTTTAAAAATTCTGGATCTATTGTTATGTTGTTATGTTAGTTGTTCATGTATTATAAAATGTATGTTAATGCATGTTTAATTTTCAGAAAGGTATAGATAGTAATTTGGGTTATTTTGTACACGCACCACGGATCAGGCGGGCACGTGTTTTGCGGTCAAGATGTCCTTGACACGCGTTTCTATCTCTTGTACTAACATTTAATGAATTAACTTTCTTCTTATCGTTGGGAGTTTTATGCGTTGCGTTTGTACTTTAGTTGGGAGTGGTTTCCGCAAGTTGCGAAGTTTTATGTTACATTTGAATATGAAATTGTATTGTATTAAAATTGAACGTTAATGTGATTTTCTTGCAGGAAAGTATACCTGTGTTATATATTGATACTGCTATTTTTCTTTTAGTTTATACAGATGAAGAGTATGTGATGACATCACTTTGTAAATTTGATCTTTTAGATTATTGCATAAGCACAGCTATGTGAAGCTGTACGTATGTTACCCCAAATATTGTTAAAGTGGAGCTAGTTCTGACGAATCTTTGGGAGTTAGTTCATTGGCATATGGGTATTAGGTATTACGTAGTAGCAGAGTTATTATAGTATGAAGTAAATTTAACTTTAGCTGAGTTCTGAATTTTGCTGAGGAAAATTTTTGCGCATTGGGTTTTTTGGACTTGGTGCCAATTCTAGTATTAGAAAAGTTTTATGGAGGAATTTTTGGTAAAGTTACAATTGTATTTCAGTATTGAGGAAATTTCGTAAGTTTAGTGTTTTGATGAATTTTAGCACTCCCAATGGAGTGGGTTGTTCTGGTAGAGGAAGTAATTAGTTTTGGAAGTTTTATAAGTTTTAAGAGTTTTGAAAGTTTTATGGAGGTTATTTTTAAGACAGAAGGATGATTGGATTGAATATGTGAATATTTGATGCAAACTGATGTTTTTGTAATGGTGGGCTAAAGTTAATATTTTAAAAGTTATATTTCGGTGCCAAATTTCACCCATCACTTTGTTTTGACGGTTTGAAATTTATAACAAGAAAAAGTCCTGGGCATGCATTTTGCCCAGTCCTTTTTCTCTGTAGAGTCCGAGGGGGGGTTGTGAGGGACCTTTGTAATAAAGGCACTCTAGCATTTTTGAGATCGTGACGTCAATGATTTAACATGTGTAAGCATTAAAGCGACATCTATCCTCTCTTTTACTTTAACTTTATAGAGCGTGTGTGTCTCTTTCGGATTCTACAGTTATGTCGCGGTTAGAAGTAATATGTAAATTTGTAGTATCTCAGTTTGCAGCATATAAAAGCGTGGAATTTGAGTGTGTGTAGAGTGTCTAGGCGGCCTTGGCCGACTAGGTGAGTCTAGCGACATTAGCCAGCTAGGTGTATCGAGCCTTCAGTGAGTGACAAGGAGTTTTGGAAGTAGATTCGAGAAGTGTGCCGGTGGTAAGATTTAATGTTGATTACATTGAGTATTTTCAAAGTCAAATTCAGCTAGGTGGGGAGGCCAATATTTTCAAAGTCAATAAAGAGTACATGTACAGCCACGGGCTGTCTAATAAAGTTTATCTAGCAGTTTAGCGGAAGTTGAAGTGAGAAGTAATCTGAAGTGCCCCTATTGAGTTAGTGCCGGAGCTGTGAGTATGAATTTAACCTTTTAGTATTGTTATCAGTTATTAAAATTAAGAACTGCTCCACTGTCCTTCAGCCTTAACCGCTTTAAATAAACTGTTTTTATCTTAGTTCCTGAGTTATGTCTACATTTAACCCCCAGTACGAGCACCCAACCGTTACAAAATGTCAATATCTTATTGCGAAATCTTAAATTCATTCCACAAATCCATTTCCCTTTTTATAATAAAAAACCTTTACTTAAACTTTAATTTTGTTTTTTTGTTAAATAATCGTCTGCTAGCTGATTTTGAATCATCCGCATTGGACTGATTACTTTTGCTTATTGCGCCAGATAGAAAAGAGTCTTTACATCTAACTCCGTCCTTATCCAATAGAAGGGCTCGAAGTACAGATAGATACAACTACTTTCGAATAAATCTTATCGGGTTTTTAAATCAGTTCGTAAGAGGAAGGCGGGGCCAATTTATCTGAGAATTTTGAGAGTGTCAGTTTGAGCTGAGAGAGCGATTAGAATTTCACTGGTCTATCAATAGTTAAGCAGGTTCTTGCTTCTGCTCGTAATGTGAAACTGTTACCGTAGTGATCGTAGTTCACGAAAAATGCTTCTGCATGGAACACCTTTTACTTTGTGATTATGTCACATGGGCTTGGAAAAGTCCGGAAGTTTAATGGTATATTATGGAGTAACTTAGATTGGAGTGCTAATAAACGATGCTTCTAAGTTTCATAGAAATCTTCATGATTTGAAATGACCACACATGTAATCGCTTCCCATATGTCCAAAGGACTTCGACTGCAAACTCATTTGATGAAAATGACGTCTGTTGTCTGCTCGAACTCCTGTTTCGTTCGTAACATCCTGTTTGCTTCGAAACAAATTGTGTTTTTGCGGGAACCCCTAAAATATCACAACATATATATATATTTATAATTTTCTTTATTCTGTGTTAGATTACATTGAAAAATACCCCCCCAAAAATTTATTAAAATTAGAGTTAAAAAAAAGCTCCGAACGTATCGGATACCTTAATGAAAAAAAAAAAATGAGAGATGAAAAACAAATTTTATGTACCAAGAATATTTATTTGTCTGTAATAAGTTCAACTTAATTGGTAATTTTATCTTCAGTAAGTTCTATCGTCATGTTATATGTCGAGGAACGTTCAAATAAAATGTTCTGTATTGAAAAAATCGAAAAAAAATTAACATAATGTAAAAAACATAAGTTAAAACTTCAATTTGTTTCCATCAAATTTGAAATTTCCAGTTACCGTTGCACAGTTTTCTAACTTAATGAAATCTGTTATAGCTTTCTGCAGGAATAGCGAGATTCTAAAAGATAGTCGCGTTTTAGCATTACTGGCTTTAGCTGCGTTCTCATTGGCTGTTATTAGTCGCACATCATAGATGTTGTTGTTGTCTTGGAGTGTTAAGATTTGGTGCAGTTCTCACTTAGTCTGTGTTCGAAAGTCTGTTTTGTGTAACTAATTTAAATATTGTTAATAGATTAATGCAATATTGAAAAAACTGGAATATAATAATTTTAACTATTAATTAAAAAATAGTTTTTAAAGAAATCTATTAAAGGTGTTCATTACAGGTAGTTCTACCCTATAAGTATTGTTGCTTAAAAATGAATAACATATTAATTTTCAAATGTTCAGTATTGAGGTTATTAACAAGTAAGGTATTATTTATTTTAAATTACATATTAACATTATTATGGAGCACACATTTCACAATATGATATGAAAAAGAAGCATCAGACATTAATTTTTATTTTAACAATGATTTATTTATTGAAGATACAAGAATAAAAAATGCTCTGGTGAGCATCAAAAAAGGTTAATATGTTTTTAAGTATGAAAAAGTGTTTGACAAGTGCTTCTAATTGAGCATAAGAAAGGACAAGAGGTCCCTTCTTGGCTGCAGCTTACTGTCAATGCCAAATTTGAAAAAATCATATTTGCGCTTTTTTCATATAAAAGAAATCAGTCACAATTATGAAAAAAAAAATGTGTAGCGCAAAGACAGCCAGAAAAAACGCAGCGTAATTAAATATGAATGGAAGGCGAAATAGTTCCAGAAACCTTTCTCCTGTGGCGTATTATACTCATTCAGTGCCACCAAGTATGTCCGCAGCATAGAACTGCACAGAAAACTTATTTGTATTGCAATTGCAATGCAAAGTAAACAGTGTAGTTTGCAGTGCAGAGTCAATAGCGCAGTTCACATGTAAAGCAGGATTGAAAATTTTACTAAAAAGAAAGACGGAAAGTTTTACGCAAATTTATTTTATATGGAAAAGGCGCAAATATGATTTTTTCAAATTTGGCATTGACTGTGAGCTGCAGCCAAAAAGGGACCCCTTGCCTTTTCTAATGCTCAATTAGAAGCACTTGTCAAACACTTTTTCATACTTAAAAACATATTAACATTTTTTGTTGCTCACCAGAGCATTTTTTGTTTTTGTCATTTAGATTTTTTGATTTTTGATTTTTTTATATCATGAAAAACAAAATATTTGCTGCCAAAATTTCATTGTTGTATTAGAATAACTAGCAGTAAATTAGCTCGGTCAAAATGAACTTTGCGTTCAACTCGATATAGTATTTTCACTTTATCAGTTTCTCTGTATTACTACTGTAAAACATGTTATTTATAATAGTATTACTTACAAAAACATTCAATAAGAAAACTATGTATGTATGCGCCAAGTTCATAAATTTTACATTATTTTAAAATTTACAACGAAAGGACATCGATCAAAATCACTGTTTTAGCTCGGCTCTGATTGGTTTAACAATGAATCTCGAATCCTATTAAGAATGTATAAAAAAATTTTCGCATTCTGAAACGCAATATTTTTTGCCAAATTTGGAGACATTTTTTCATTTGGCGCCAAATACGTGTTTTGACTTTGTTTATCTTAATAGTCTATTTCTCGGCCAAATGTTGCCAATATTTTGTCAAATATCGCCAACTGTTTGGCTGTTACCGTATTTTCGTGACCCTGACCCGTATTACCAAAAATGTCCCATTAATCAAATTTGATAAAACATGTGACTTACCTCAATAGTCTTCAGGTAATCAAAAACAATATAATATAAAATTGAATCAAAATCGTTTAAGCCATTTCTTATGTAAAATTAGCTTGACAGCATTCGGCAGTGAAACGTAACTACCCACTAATATAATTTTGTTTAACATGCGACTCAGCCCAACAGTTTCCTCGCGACAAAAAAAGTTTCTTTATAAAATTTAGGTAAAATTGATTGAGTAGTTGTTATATATAATTAGAATGACCCTAACCCATTATGACCCAAAATGACTCACAAATGAAATTTTCACGAGCATGTTTCCTAGCCCAATGGTTTTCTCTTGTCCTAAAACGATATAATACAAAGTATAGCCAAAATGGTGTGAGCCATTTTCTACATTAAATTACCCTAAAAATTGATCCACAAATTATCCTTATAATAGAAATCTCTTGAACATGTGACCTAACTCAATAGTTTTTGCGTTCCGAAAAACGATAGATACAAAATTTAAATAAAATCGATTGAGCCGTTTTTTAGATAAAATTAGTTTGACCTTGACCTATTATGACCCAAAATGACCCATTAATCAAATTTTCTCAATATCTGACCTAAACCAATGATTTTTTTTGCGCCCGAAAACGATAGAATACAAAATTTAGTCAAAATTGCGCGAGACATTGTCTAGAAAAAATTAAAATGACCCAAAAGTGACTTACTAATAGAAATTTTTCGAAAATGTGACTTAGCCCAATGATTTTCTCGCGCCAAAAATATGTTGTATACAAAATTTCGTTAAAATCGATCCACCCGTTCTTTATATATAGCTTGACATGACCCATCATGACCCTTGTAATCGAAATCTCTCAAACATGTGACTTAGCCCATTAGTTTTCTCATGTCAAAGACCTATTACATACAAAAATTCGCAAAAATCGATCACGCCGTTGTTTAAATATAAATAGCTTATCTCAGACGCTTTATGACCCAAAAAGACCCATTAATCGAATTTTCTTGAACATGTGACCTAGCCCAAAGATTTTCTTGAGTCTGAAAACGATAGAATATAAAATTTAGTCAAAATCGTATCAGCCATTTTCTAGGTAAAGTTAGCGTGACCCATAATGACCCCCAAAATGACACACTAATCGAATTTTCTCTAACACGTGACCTAACTCAATAGGCTTCTAGTAATCCAAAACATTAGAATACAAAATTTCGCCAAAATTGTTAGAGCCATTTTTTAGATAAAATTAGTTTGACCCATAATGGCTCAAAAATGATCCACTAATCTAAATTTTACGAATCTCTGACGTAACCCAATAATTTTCTCGTGCCAAAAAATGGTTGTATATATAATTTCGTTAAAATCGATTCAGCCGTTCTTTAGATATAGCTTGACATGACCCATCATGACCCTTATAATCGAAATCTCTCAAACATGTGACTTAGCCCATTAGTTTTCTCATGTCAAAGAGCTTATGATATCAATATATCATATATCATTGAATATGACGATGTTAGGTAACAAATTGATAAACTTATCTGGTTCTCCAGTTAAAAAAAAGAAAAAAAAGAAAAAAAAATCCTTTCTTTTAAAGTAACTAAAAAAATCATGATCACAACAGGATCTACATTACAGTTGAAGTTATAAATATATCGCCCCTTTTCTCATTTTAGTAATACTTAAACCAATCCCTTAATGTAACGGTCACCGAAATCCCAGCACATGTATTTCACTTTGTCCATACCTTATATGGTCATAGAAAACCGAATGTGGTTTTCTTATTCCAGCTGCTCTACAATAAAAATGCTGCATAAGATGTTTTGCGCGTCGTACATATTCCAATATATCTCCTTCTCATGCTACCGTTCCTTATTTGGTATACATTCGCAAATGTTAGACCGCTTCATGAGCCCCAAAGCCTATCCCACAAAATTCCTTTGCTTTTTCAAATTCCAATATCAAGGTTTAAACTCTTTTTTCGCCAATTAGCGATTATCTTGTTAATATGCTAAGTACAAAAATCTCTCTCTCAGAAGAAAAATATTGCACGTATATTTTGGCCAAATATCATATACATGCCAAACATTGTAACCTTTGGCGATATCTGACAACTGATGTTATCTTGGTTCTGACTAAAAGAACGGACACACTTTCACTTCTTCTCTTGGCCTGGCCCTGCTGTAACTACCAATAATTACGTTGAGCGTCCTACTCTCTCGAAAGGGTGAAAATAAAACTTTACTTTAAAGAACCTGGCTGCATATTTATCTTTTTATCGATCTACTTTTCACGGCATTGATGATAACTTGTAATAGTCGATATTAAATCTGCAAGATACCGTAATTACCCAAGATATCCATTACAAACTTTGGTGCTATAAGACCGTACTTAACCCGACTAGAGGAGTATGGACGCTCATAGAATCCGGAGAAATCGCTGCTGTCTATAGCGGTTTCGCATTTTCTCTGCATGGCATGCGGTGTTTTCGAACAACTCAAGATTTATTGCTCCGTCGGTGCATCACAGAATTCGAGACGTATTCCTTCTTCTATGGGTCGCAGGGTGTTGGATGCGGCAAAAGAGGCTCGTCCCTCCCAGTATGACAGTTACTCAAGCCTTAGCCAGCTGGAAAAGTGATGTCAAATCAAAAGTTTTTTTTCTTCGACCCTGATTGATCGACCTGCGTGGCTCCGTCCGCTGTCAACATTCATCATCGCGTTCGTATCTCGACGTGCTGCGGTCAACTCAGTGTCTTCGGCAGTTTTTTTTTCTTTTCAATTTCGACTGCAGTGCTCGTCATAATTGTTTGCGAATTCATCATGTGTGATATATGCTCCGTTCATCTCCGTGCTTTCAGTGGCGTGTATCAGCTGCAATGCGTGTTATAAATGTGTGAAGACATCCAAATATGTGATAAAAACGAAAGTATTTTTATTGTTATTGTCTCAGCAGAATTTTCAACATACACAAAAAAATAACAAATCCAAAAAAAAGTAGTGGCGATTAATGTGGCAACAAGTCGAGCACAAAAAGAGTGAAATATGCAATCAAGTGTTTGTGATAAATAAGTCATCAATCTCTCATACAGAATTTTTCATTGAGAAATACGCAAAATATTAAAAAAAAAGTGTGTGCCAATTATCTATCAATGGTACGCACACAAGTTTTGAATGTGAAATATGCGTCTGATCCCTGTTGACAGGGGTGCTAAAACATACACACACACAAAAAAATCAAAATTAAATTTGTGCTCAAGCGAAATTTTATTACATCAATAATGCCACAATACTTAGATTTATGTTTTACTATTATTATTGTTATTGTTTTATTTGGATACATGATTATTTAAATAACATTTTTTGTTCAGAGCATTTCAAAAAAAAATAGTAATAATGCTTTTTAATACTTATTTGATTAAACTTTATCTTACGGTATTAAAACATCTCAATTATAATCCTGTATCCAAGCATTAATAAGATACCCTTTATATTTTTATTATGCATACATACATTTTCTTACTCTTTAATCTAAAAAAAAAGGTGATTTTTTTTCATAAAATTTTTTTTTGATACAAAGTAAGTAATTTTCAATGTGATATTTTGTTCAGAGTCATGAGAGAACAAATAGATGTTTTCAGTAAT
The DNA here is from genome assembly GCA_964019185.1 of Maratus speculifer. Lineage (NCBI taxonomy): Eukaryota > Metazoa > Arthropoda > Arachnida > Araneae > Salticidae > Maratus > Maratus speculifer. The sequence continues at coordinate 67,305,661 of OZ025295.1, forward strand.
AGATAAAAAAAAAAATATAAGAGTAAGACATTTCTAATACTATCTCATTTACGAGCTAGATATTTTTAACTAAGTGCTTTAACAATTTTTATTATGGTATCTATTTTTATTATTTAAGTGATATTTTGTGTTTTTATTATTATTTTATTTGACTTTAAATGATTGTGAGTACCTTTGAAATCTTTAGAATTTAGTCAAAGGAATACGTGTGCAATTAAATAGTAGCCCTACACCTACCAATTAACATTTACAAATAGTTTTAAACCTTTTTTTTAGTATTTGTTGCATTAGATCAGCTACATATTTAACTGATATGGCTAATTCTAAGATTACTTTCAAAACCATCACTTTTGATGGCGATGCTAATTTGGTTGACTTTTTCTTCAACCAAATCAAAACATTAGCCAAAGCACACGGATGGAAGGATCAGGACACCATCCAGTTTCTAGGTAGTAAGTTATCCGGACCTGCGCTTACTTTCTTTACTCAGAACCCATCTATTTATAAAGCTGACAAATTAAAATTTGTAGAAAAAGAATTCAAAAAATTCTTTGCCCCCCCTAGTAAAACAACAGCGCTCGTGGAATTTAACAATTTAATAATGCTGCCTCAAGAAACGATTAGAAACCTTGCACACAGAATAAATATTCTAACTACTCGAGTACATGATAACATAAAAGATAAAGAAGCCTTAGACAATATTAAATACACAAAACTAATCTCGTGCATTCCACCCCCACTGAGAATTAAATTGCAAGAGGAAAACATTCTCGATTATGACACTGCTGTTGACAGGGCACAAATGTTGCAGGATATAATGCAAAATGAGAATGTGCTACAAACATGTAACACAACAAATCCTGTAGCAGACTCTATTGCTAATCAGTTAAAAATTTTAACTGAAAGAGTCAATGCATTAACACTAACAAGCATTCCAAATGAACAAAACATAGACGCAATTCACAGTATAACCCCACAAAATTCAAAACAGCGTGAACAATATGCGAACAAGGACTTTAAAAGGAAGCATACGGTTTCACCTAAACATAACACACGTAAAAATAAATCTACATCACCACCCGCTTGCCAGCTATGTGCGAAGCGTGGCCACACAGCAAAACATTGTTTTAAATGGCGTAGAGCAAATTCAAATAGAAATAAACATAGTTATAAATACGACAATAACTATAGAAGGAATGATAACAGAAATGGTAATTTAAACTACTAATGAGATGTACTTCAGCTGATGGCTTTACATCTCAAAAGAAGTCTAACACATCAGCAACTTCAGACGAATTTCCATGGACTCATGACCCAACACTGCCTACACTCTGTCCAGACAGAAGGGTTAAATCCGTTGCTTCGCAAACAAAATGTGAAGTTAAATGGTCCAAAAATTCTGCATCACAAACAGTCGAAAACAATAATGAAGTAGCTTCACAAACTGTTAACATATGTGATGACAAAGTTGCAGTTATTTGCAATGTAAATAATTCATCCCCAACACTCCCCCTCATAAAGGCCTCCATTGCAAGACATAAAACTAACTTTTTGCTCGATACTGGTTCATCCATTTCAATTATATCACAAGATTTGTTTGAAAAAATTAAAGACAAACTAAAATATAAAAGATTAGGAACAGGCGTCACTATTAAAACAGTTAATTCAGATGTTCAGTTCACTGCATGCATTAAAACTTCTATTCGCATACACCAAAAGTCATTCTCGCATAATTTCTACATTGTTGACATATCGAATTCCGCTAACTTCCAGGGAATTTTAGGCTTTGATTTTATTCACAAAAATAGAATTCTGATAGATATTCATAAGAATAAAATGTCAACAAATGAATTTAGCATACCACTACTTGATTCTGCCTTATGTGAGAATGAAACACATCATCTTGAAACACATGAAATACATCAATCGGAAAAATTCCCAAAAGAAATTCGATTGGAGAATAAACTTAAACTAGAACCACAGGAAAAGAGGTGGATCTCCATAAAAACTGATTCAATTGACCCAAGAAAACATTACTATTTTCAATGTGAAACAAAAAAGAATATAATTTCTTACGATAGTATTGTAGGTGGTCAGAATTATGAATCAGATAAGGTAGGAACTGAAAACACAACTAGATCCCCACAAAAATTCCAGTTTTATGTTTTTATACAAAATTCATCTACTAAACCTGTACACATAAACAAAAATGCACGAATAGGAACTTTATTTGAAACAATGGACATTATGGACCCGTCACAAAACACAAATTTTCATCAAATTATGAATTCATGTGAAAATGTTTCGAATTTTAATCTTAAATCTCAGGATAACTTAAAGGATTACATTTGTAATTATATTCAGGCATCAAATGAAACATTAAATCAACGTAAAGAAGAACTAAAAATTAGTGACTTTAATTTAAATCATTTACAGGAAGTGAATGCAAAAAGGTTAGGAAAATTATTGCTTGATAATTATGCATCATTTTCCAAATCCATAAAAACACTAGGCCACACAGACAAGGTAGTCCCAAATTTAAAGTTTATAAATGACTATCCCATAAAAACATTACCATTTCCCCTCCCACAATCATTACATAACGAAATGAAAGAGCAAATTCATCAACTTCTTGAAGCAGATATTATAGAACGAAATTGTTCTGAGTGGGCATGTCCCATTTTGCTTGTAAAAAAGAAGACTGATCAGTCTGGAAAACAGAAATACAGACTCGCTCTAGACTTACGTATGTTAAATTCCGTGTTACAAGGCTCATCATACCCCCTACCAAAAATACAAACCATAATTTCAAATTTATCCGCATACAAATTTTTCACTTCACTAGACTTCAAAATGGCGTATCATCAAATAGACCTTCCGGAACAATTTCAAGACCCACTAACCTTTACATGTATCTATGGGACTTTTAAATATAAACGTCTAGTATTTGGTCTAAAGTCATCAAGTGGATTCTTCCAACATTTAATGGATTCTTTAATTGATGAATTGCAAATTGATGGAGTATATTCATATCAAGATGATCTAATATTTGGGTCAAACTCATTTGAGGAAACTTGTTCAAAGTTAGATAAAATACTTAAAATCTTAACTAAGTATAATTTAACATTGACTCCAAACAAATGTACATTTCATACATCAGCAGTTGACTACTTAGGGTTCCATATTGAAAACCACTCTATTGCACCGATTCAGGCAAACATTGTTAAAATTAACTCGTTTCCCACACCAAAAACTAAGAGACAATTAAAAAAATTTATTGGTTTAGTAACATTTTATAAATCATTGGTGCCATCATTTTCGGAAATTATTCAACCTCTCATTGATTTGACTACTCCTAAAGCTACATTTAAATGGACACAAAAACACCAAGAATTATTCAAAAAAATGCAACAAGTGTTCTTTAGTTCACCTATGGTTCGCTTACCAGATTGGTCAAAAACCTTTTACGTTAACACTGACGCATCTAAGGTAGCGATAGCTGGTGCATTATTACAGGAACATGAAGGACAATTACTTCCTATTGCATATTTTTCTAAATCTCTTAAACATGCAGAAAAACGTTACCTAGCTTTAAAACTTGAATTAATGGCCATTTATAAATCAGTAATCGCATTTAAGTACTATTTATACAACAGGAAATTTGTAATTTTGTCAGATAGTGCTCCCTTAAAAAAATACAAGAATACATGTAACCCTGCGGATTTAACTACACGTTGGCTAACTGAACTTTCTGAATACACCTTTTCCTTCGAACATGTACCGGGATCATCCAATGTACTTGCTGATTATCTATCAAGGTGTACATTTGAAAACAATACCCAAGATCTTAAATCAAATCCTGAACTCCTTAATGACCCTCATGCTTTACCAATTGTAGATAATGATATTTCGGACAATATCGAAGAATCCAATAAAAACAAACCCAACTCAGTAAATTATTTAATTTCAGGCAGAGATGCAAACAAGGATCCATTACTTGAAATATCAAACGACACATTTGTCAGTGAGCAAAGAAAGGACCCAAATTTGGCCGAAGTTTACAATGAGATTTTAAGAAATGGATCATCAAAAAAATTTCCGATGTACTTCATACATCCTGACAGTAAGGTTCTCATGACAAAAAAAGAAAACGTATATAATAACACATTTTCGTACCATATTATTGTACCAGACTCACTTAAGGCTAAAGTTTTAACAATTTGTCATCTGTCACACTTTGGGTTAACTAAAACATATGCATTTGTAATAGCTAGATATTTTTGGAAAGGAATGTATACCGACACGTTAAATTTTGTAGCATCTTGTACTAAATGTATTCAAACAAAACATCACATAACACCACCTGCTCCACTTCAGCCCACTTACACACCAACCCACCCAGGACATACCATTGGGATTGACTTACTAGGACCATTTAAAAACGGACAATCAGTTTTAACGGTAACAGATCATTTTTCACGGCACCTCGAACTATTTGCTTTGCATACAACAACAACTGACAAAATTGCTAAATGTTTATTTGATTACATAACTACCTTTGGCAGACCTGCCACTATTCTCAGCGATTTAGGTAAGCAACTGACTTCTGACATGTACAACAGATTCAACGATACATTGGGCATAAAAATACTCCATTCATCAGTAGGTCACCCCCAAAGTAATGCAATTTCAGAGAGAGTAAATAAATCAATAAAATATTCAATTACCACTTTACTTGAAGAAGGCCATTCTTTTGAAAATGCACTACGTATACATAAATCACTATACAACGGTTCCACACATTCTTCCACTAAATATTCCCCCAACTTATTACACTTTGGAAGAGAACTATCTTTATTATTTGATACTTTTGATCAAACTATTAATCAGCCAATCCTTGATAAGGGGATAGAAACTTACCAGTTGCTAAATGATTTGAATTCAATTTACAAAAAAGCATACACTAACATCAAAAATTCACAAGAAAAGAGAAATCAACACTTCCAGAAACGAGCGAAACTAAGAGTAATCTTAGAAAAGGATATAGTGTACCTCAAATCCGTTGATAAGTTTAAACCAAAATACACCGGACCTTTTATTGTGGTACATAAATATTCGCCAGTTTCTGTTTCCATTAAGCGTTTACACTCACCCGATGAATCGGCATTCAGAGTACACATTGACAGGCTAATTATAGCCCCCCCTAGAAATGATCATTTATTTGTGCGTCATGAGGAAAATATAAGTCACCCAGGAAATAGCTCCATAAAATACAACCTAAGATCTCGTTTTTAACACAGCCCATCACAATATTAGGTTAACATAGATTTACAGTAAATGCAGTACATCACAATGATATGCATGTTGTGTTCGAGTTTCCTTTGAGGGAGTTCATGGCTGGTCCAGGTTCTCCATCACAGGGGGCTTCCACATAACAGTTGTCTCTTATTTGCTGGGTTGTCGCCAAGATTTTTACTTTTCCCTTTCAGTAGTTTTGTTGTTCATACGTAATAATAATAATAATAATAGTAATAATAAAAATAACATATCACATTGCACATACATTAAATTTTAGTCATATCAAACATAATCATGATGCACAATAAATCTCTAACCGATTATGACAAAGCTGTTTCTCACTACTCTAGGATTGACATTCCCTTTCAGATATATATATATACCATATGTATCAGAGTTTTATTTTTTTTTATTTTTAATTATGCCCCTTCGAAGTGAAGGCCCGTTCAAAAGTCGCCCAAAGGACCTGTAACTTCATTGTGGTGAGAAACAAATTTCGGATTGGTGCAGTTCACACCAATTTTACTTAAACTCCCTGTTTTTCTATGTAATGCGACGTGCGCTCCTCTGAGAAAGCAAAAGATTTCGGGAGGAGCAGAGGGTCCATGTAATGTGGGCTCTCGCCAATATTCCCACTTCCCATAGGGCTAGGCCATAAGCCGATGCCATCACCTTGTCATTTGACAAGATTAAGGGCAGCACCTTTTTATGGATCGCGTGTCGCTTTCCTTTTTTTTGCTTGTCCTGTGTGGATACACGAATTTTTTTTCTTATTTTTTTAAACATACTCAATTGTCACAAAATACACTTCATCCATAACATTTCATTATTTTTCATACACTTACATGGTTGCAACCTCCATTTCATATTTTTAACCTCCATTTCATATTTTTAACCTCCATTTCATATTTTAACCTCCATTTCGTATTTTAACCTCCATTTCATATTTTTAACCTCCATTTCATATTTTTAACCTCCATTTCATATTTTAACCTCCATTTCATATTTTTAACCTACATTTCATATTTTTACTATCCATTTCGTATTCTTTTAGTATAGATTTTCATATTTGTACCACATAATTCATACTTTTATTATATACTTCATATTCTTCATATTTTATTCAAGATTTCATTTTATCCATAACCTATGTTTTTATATTATTCGTGACCTATAGATAACATTCTTCATAAACATATGTATTATAAACAATTGATGGTACGAACTTCATGACTATTTTACATATTAAACATCTTCCTTGCATTTGGCGCCTTATCTTTGATTAAAAAAAAAAGATAACCTTTATAAAGGAACAATATATGGTATACCTAGAAAAAAAAAACAGGAAGAATGTCTTGTTGTGTGCAAAGTGCTAGAAAAAGCACAAATAAGGCCTGAACTCTAAGCAATAAAAGGCCAATGTGTTCCGGAACGACAACAACATCAAAATAAATGAACATTGAAAAAAAAAATAATAAAAATAAAAGAGAGAGTCTCTGAAGATATATAAGCATATGTCGACATAATGTATAACTGCATAAATTCAAATATATGTAATCAATTCATTATATTTAACCAGCATAATCTTACACTTTTGTATGTAATTCTGAGAGAGACATTTTCGTACCGGGTCCAAAATTTTTTTCAAACCCAAACCAGCGGGGGAGATATATGATATCAATATATCATATATCATTGAATATGACGATGTTAGGTAACAAATTGATAAACTTATCTGGTTCTCCAGTTAAAAAAAAGAAAAAAAAGAAAAAAAAATCCTTTCTTTTAAAGTAACTAAAAAAATCATGATCACAACAGGATCTACATTACAGTTGAAGTTATAAATATATCGCCCCTTTTCTCATTTTAGTAATACTTAAACCAATCCCTTAATGTAACGGTCACCGAAATCCCAGCACATGTATTTCACTTTGTCCATACCTTATATGGTCATAGAAAACCGAATGTGGTTTTCTTATTCCAGCTGCTCTACAATAAAAATGCTGCATAAGATGTTTTGCGCGTCGTACATATTCCAATATATCTCCTTCTCATGCTACCGTTCCTTATTTGGTATACATTCGCAAATGTTAGACCGCTTCATGAGCCCCAAAGCCTATCCCACAAAATTCCTTTGCTTTTTCAAATTCCAATATCAAGGTTTAAACTCTTTTTTCGCCAATTAGCGATTATCTTGTTAATATGCTAAGTACAAAAATCTCTCTCTCAGAAGAAAAATATTGCACGTATATTTTGGCCAAATATCATATACATGCCAAACATTGTAACCTTTGGCGATATCTGACAACTGATGTTATCTTGGTTCTGACTAAAAGAACGGACACACTTTCACTTCTTCTCTTGGCCTGGCCCTGCTGTAACTACCAATAATTACGTTGAGCGTCCTACTCTCTCGAAAGGGTGAAAATAAAACTTTACTTTAAAGAACCTGGCTGCATATTTATCTTTTTATCGATCTACTTTTCACGGCATTGATGATAACTTGTAATAGTCGATATTAAATCTGCAAGATACCGTAATTACCCAAGATATCCATTACAGAGCTGTTACATACAAAATTTCGTAAAAATTGATCACGCCATTCTTTAAATATAAATAGCTTAACCCAGACGCTGTATGACCCAAAAAGACCCATTAATCGAAATTTCTTGAACATGTAACCTAGCCCAAAGATTTTCTTGAGTCCGAAAACTATAGAATATAAAATTTGGTCAAAATCGAATCAGCCATTTTCTAGGTAAAATTAGCGTGACCCATAATGACCCCCAAAATGACACATTAATCGAATTTTCTCTAACACGTGACCTAACTCAATAGGCTTCTAGTAATCCAAAACATTAGAATACAAAATTTCGCCAAAATTGTTTGAGCCATTTTTTAGATAAAATTAGTTTGACCCATAATGCCCCAAAAATGACCCACTAATCTAAATTTTGCGAATCTCTGACGTAACCCAATAATTTTCTCGTGCCAAAAAATGGCTGTATACATAATTTCGTTAAAATCGATTCAGCCGTTCTTTAGATATAAATAGCTTGCCCCTGACCCATTATGACCCAAAATGACCCACTAACAGATTTTTCTCGAACACGTGACCAAGCGCAATGATTTTTTCGTGTCCAAAAATGATAAAATACAAAATTTTGTCAAAATCGTTAGAGCCGTTTTTGAGATAAAATTTACACACACACACAATTTTTGCTCGTATTATAGTCTAAGATTAAGAAAGTTATTGCATTGTCATATAAAATGCATGATATCTGCAAAATAAACCAAGGAATCGAACGAAAATAACCATAGTGCGCTCACAACTTTATTCAAAGAACCGAAACTAAATGCTTCGCAATATAAACAGATAATTATGTTTTTCACGTGATTTATTTAATTTGAATGAATTATGCTACATGCATAAAATATTTATACTTATTTAAACTTGGTGGCAACGAATAAAACAAATTACAACAGCAACAACAAGAAACAATGTTCAACTGGAACTTTAAGACACAAATTCGATTTTCTCAGCGATCGTCAAACATACAAAGATGAAAAAAAATCGTTTTTATATTTTACGAAATGGATTAAAATAAACCAAAAATGAAGTTAATCCATCCATGGGATCGTTAGCTATCGCTTGTTGAATTTTAGGTCTTCATTTTTTCGTTAAAAATTGAATAAAAAACTACAATAAACTACGATAATTTTTTAAATGTTATCATTTTGTTCCTCGCATCGAGTTCTATCTTTTGAAAAAAAAATCGTTGTCGTACGTCAACTGGTTCGCCAGAAATTTCAGAAAGACGTTTGCATTTTCCATTTCTTAAACATATTATTAAACCCTACTGCGTTTGCTATGATAGAAGCGATCGTAATATTTCACATAAAAATATTTATTAAGATAATTTCTATGAAAAACAAAAGCATGTTTTGATATTAAATTTATTAAAATAATTAATTAACATCACTAATTAGCAATTCCCTTTAGTCAATGTTAGTTTACCGTTACAAAAATGATATAGAAACTACATTTGCACTGTGATCTGTTCCATTTTTGAAAGTTTCCGAGGTCTCAAGAAGTGCGCAAAACCTAACGCGCCAAGACGACTACAGCTTCTATGATGTGTGACTTGTAACAGCCAATGAGAATGCAACTAACGCTATTAATGCTAAAACGTGACTATTTAGAATCTCGCGCATAACTACGTTGTCGGAGTAACTACATTGCCATTCAAAGAATAAAATATATTTATTTACTTGCAATATCCGCGTAATAGTTGAAATATGCTAAGTGATATTTTTATGTCTAGTTTTTATAAGAAGTTATACATTTAGAAATAAATCAAATCTTACAATTTAAGTCACAGTTTGACTAAACTTCATTATTACACTGCAGTAGGCAGAAATAAGGCTTAAATTAATAATAAGAAGAAAAAATTGTCTAAATAAATGATAAATTATAAAGTATTTTGAAACTTTTATGCTCATTTCTCATAATTATTCCAGTATTCATTTGAAGCTTTGAATTTTTTTTTGGAATCATTCTTATACGAATTTACATCTTAAAATGAATCATTATGTCAAATTACAAGCTTCTTGTATAACGATTTACCACCTCCCTGGTGATAGTAGTGCTAACATAAAATACGTATATAGAAACAGGGATTTTCACCATTAATTTGACAACATTAATTTTGAAATCGGTTTAGTAGTTTTTAATATTCCATAGAAAACATAATTTAGAAAGTTTTTAAAGGCTCTTTTAGAGCATTTGTTGTTTTTTTCAATCCCAGGTGATAATGGCACCGGTATAAAATATAACCTCTGTATGATAAAAGATTTTCCCCATTGACCCACAAACATTAGTTTTGTAATGGGTTTATTATTTCCTAAGATTGCATAGAAATTTAGGACATTTTAAGAATGTTTTTGGCTTCTTCTCGTAGTTTCACCCAATTTTTGTTTCGAATCTATTTTCGACAGTTCATAGAAGACATTTATATTTTATAAGTAACTACTATGCTCTATGCTAAAGTTTATGTTTCTAGGCCCTTAGGTAACACAAAACCAGGAATTTAGAATTTTCTTTGTTCCTACAGCCCCCAGGTGATAGTGACACTGACATAAAGAGTTTATCTTAGAGCAATAGCTGTCACCATCAATTTTCAACCATTACTTTAAAATCAGTTTGATACTTTCTGAGATTTTATAGAAATGGCCATATAGAACCTTTATCAGAATGTTTTTCGTGCATTATCACCCTCTTTAAATTTGGAATTTTTAAAGATAATTTATATCTAGGAAGTAGCTACCATGCCAAATTTAATGTTTCTATGTCCTTCAATATCACAAAAGTCGAACTTTTATAGCGTTTTTTGCTCTTGCACCTCTTTTAGGATAGTGCCAATGACATAAGATATAGTCTACGTTGGAACAAGCACTGTCATCATCCTTTTGACATAATATATTTTTTAATCGGTTCATTACTTACCACGATTGTCTAAAAATCGCAACTTATAACATTTCAAGAACTCCTTTCGCACATTCTCACTTTATTTAAACTTCGTATTTTTTAGGAAATGTTCTTAGAGGTCCATTTATAAGTAATTAACATATCAAATTTCGTTTGTAGATCTTTCAGTAACACAAAAATCACATTTCTAGAATGTTTTGCTCCTGCATCCTTTTGGGTTAGTGGCATCGATATAAGATGTAGCCTATGTTTGAATAAGGGACGAACACCATTATTTTGATACAATTACTTTTGACATCGTTTCAGTAGTTCTAGAGATTACTCTCTACTAAGAAACAAACTTTATCTCTTTATATTATAGGGATAATAGATAAGGAATTGAAGTCTTGCCCAAAAGATTTATGCTCATAAAGATTAATCCTAATCCCATATATTCAGGAAGCTATTATTAAACTGCTGTCGAATATTAGATTATAGGATAGGGCAGCAGATCTTCTCTGTGCGAGTGGTAAATTCATTGTAATGCTTTCTTTATATAACGTATTTTATCCACGATTACTCATGACAAATTACTATTTTCCTAGCTTGATGGATGTGACATTCTAAGTGATTAAGTGTCACTATACATTATGCTTCGGGAAATGACCATCGTTGATCAATGGGGCAAATTAGTGTGTTATTTCCGTTCCAATTCTTTTATTTTTATGCTGAAATTGTTCTCAGTAATGTGTCTAGATTATTTAATAGTTACAGAAATGTGCTTTTTATAGATGTTTATTGAGTGAAGTCTTTTGATTTCAGTTTGAAAATTTTCAGCGAAAATTTTGAAAATTTTTAGTGAATAGTTTCAAACTGAAAATTTTTATGTTGTTAGTTAAGTGTCAGCGTTATCATGTTGTCCAATGAGAATCAGGTGCGCTACAATAAGACCTTGTAAAAACACCGTTTCAAAGTTGTTGGAATTATGTCATGGGAGAACATTATTTTGAATGGGTGCACTGGCATATACTTTATTTTTAATTACAAATGTAGCCATTATTCATGAAGTATATAGAGATGAGATTCTTGTTCTTTATATCAAGTTCTTTAGAAGTGCAATATGTAATTATTTCTTCTTAATGGATGATAATACTCGCCCTTATTGTATTTCAGTAGTGGTTTTCTATGCCCATATCTATTTAAATGTAGATTTTTTTAATAGTAGGATTGTTACTTTAAGATTATCTGTTTTTTGTTACTGTCAACTTTCAACCAGTATTTTAAAATAAGTTTTAAACTTTCTGATATTTTGTAAAAAAAGATCTTATAGAACGTTTTCCAGAATGTTTTTCATGCATTATCATCCCCTTTTAAAAGTGGAATTTTTAAACGTTCTTAGAGATCATTTATAGCTAGTAAGCAGTTACCATGCCAAATTTAATGTTTCTATGTCCTTCAGTATCACAAAACTCGAATATTTAGAATGCTCTTTGAATCCTCTTTAGGGTAGTGACACTGACATAAGATAAAGCCTATATTAAAGCAAGGACAGTAAACATCAATTTGACATCATTATTTTTTTTAATCGGTTCGTTACTTCTTGAGATTGCTTAGAAAGCGCAAATTAGAACGCTTTTCGAGCATTTTTGTCCCTCTTAAATTTCGTATTGTTTTGGAAATGTTTTTAGAGATCATTTATATCTTACAAGCAATTTACATGCCAAATTTAATGTTCCCAGTCTCTTTAATAACACAAAAATGTTATTTATTAGAACGCTTTTTGCTTTTGCACTTCCTTTGGGTTAGTGGCACATAAGATATTACCTAGGTTTGAACAAAGGGATCATCATAATTTTGGTATAATTACTTTTAAAATCGGTTCAATAATTCGAGAGATTACTGTCCAGAAAGAAAGAAACTTTACCTATTTATATTATAGGGATAGATATAGGTAAGGAATTGGAGTTTTACTTAAAAGATTTATGTTTATAAAGATTAGCTTTAATCCCATAACTTCAGGAAGCTATTATTGAACTGCTGTCGAATGTTAGATTATAGGATAGGACAACGGGCTTTCTCTGTGTGAGTGGTAAAACGTCTTCATTATATAACGTACTTTATCCATAATTACTCATCAACGATTACTATTTTAATGGCTTGATGGATCTGACATTCTAAGTGATTTAGCGTCACTATACATTATGCTTTGGGAAATGACCATCGTTGATCAATGAGACAAAGTAGTGTGTTATTTTTGTTCCAATTCTTTTATTTTTATGCTGAATTTGTTCTCAATAATGTGTCTAGATTATTTAATACATACAGAAATGTGATTTATATAAATTTCTATTGAGTGAAGTCTTTTGACTTCAGTTTGAAAATTTTCAGTGAAAATTTCTTTGGAAATTTTTAGTGAATGGTTTCGAACTGAAATTTTTTATGTTATTAGATAGATATCATGTTGTCCAATGACAATCAGCTGCGCTGCAATAAGATTTAAAATACCTGTAAAAGCATCGTTACGAAGTTATTGGAATCATGTTATGGGAGATCATTATTTTGAATGAGTGCACTGGCACATGCTTTATTTTTAATTACAAATGTAGCCAAAAATCATGAAGTATGTAGAGTTGAGATTTTTGTTCTTTATTTCAAGTTCTTTAGAAGTGCAATATGTAATTATTTCTTCTTAATGGATGATAATACTCGCCCTTATTGTATTTCAGTAGTGGTTTTCTATGCCCATATCTATTTAAATGTAGATTTTTTTAATAGTAGGATTGTTACTTTAAGATTATCTGTTTTTTTATTACTGTCAACTTCCAGCCAGTATTTTTAAATAAGTTTTAAACTTTCGGAGATTTTATAAAAAAAAGATCCTATAGAACGTTTTTCATGCATTCCCCCCCCCTTTTAAAATTTGAATTTTTAAAGTAACGTTCTTAGAAATCATTCATAGCTAGTAAGAAGTTACTATGCCAAATTTAATGTTTCTGTATTCTTCAGTATCACAAAAATCGAATTTTTAGAAAGTTCTTTGCATCCTCTTTAGGGTAGTGACACTGACATAAGATATAGCCTATGTTAAAGCAAGGACAGTAAACATCAATTTGACATCATTATTTTTTAAATCGGTTCGTTGTTTCTTGAAATTGCTTAAAAAGTGCAAGTTAGAACGTTTCTAGAACGCTTTTCGAGCATTTTTATTCCTTTTAAATTTCGTATTGTTTTGGAAATGTTCTTAGAGATCATTTATATCTTACAAGTAATTAACATGCCAAATTCCATGTTTCCAGTCTTTTTAATAACACAAAAATGTTATTTATTAGAACGTTTTTGCTTTTGCACTCCCTCTGGATTAGTGGCACATAAGATACTATCTAGGTTTGAACAAAGGGATCACCATAATTTTAGTACAATTACTTTTAAAATCGGTTCAGTAGTTCGAGAGATTACTGTCTAGAAAGAAAAAATCTTCACCTATTTATATTATAGGGATAGATATAGGTAAGGAATTGGAGTTTTACCCACAAGATTTATGTTTATAAAGATTAATTTTAATCCCATATCTTCAGGAAGCTATTATTGAACTGCTGTCGAGTGTTAGATTATAGGATAGGACAGCGGGCTTTCTCTGTGTGAGTGGTAAATTCATTGTAATGTCTTCTTTATATAACTTATTTTATCCATATTTATTCATCAACGATTACTATTTTCCTAGCTTGATGGATGTGACATTCTAAGTGATTTAATGTCACTATACATTATGCTTTGGGAAATGACCATCGGGAAATGATCAGTAAGACAAAGTAGTGTCTTATTTTCTTATATCATGCGTTATCTTTTATTTTTATGTTACTTACCAATCCTACGTAGTACAGGGTAATTATTGTAATCGTTTTGAAAATCGAAATTTTTTTTTGACGGTTTTACATGTTTCACACATTGGAAATTCCGAAAACCATATTTTGAGAAAATTTTTTTGCCGTCCATCCGTCTATGTATCTGTCTGTCTGTTTGTAAACGCTCTATCTCCCGGACAAATTTAGATAGGGACTTAAAATTTGGTATGTATGTAGTATGTAAGAATGAAAAAAAATCTATTTAAAGTCAGTAACCTCGATTATACGGAACTATTTTATTTATTATTCTCGAAGTATTCGTTCTGATGAACGGTATTTAAAAATTTTCGAATATTTTTTATTTTTAGGGGTGAATATGAAAGACAATGAAATAACATAAATTTTGCATATAGAATGAATTCGACTTCATTCTTAATTGGTTGTTGAGATATTTGTAATCATGTTTTCCACATTCTTCGATTTTTCATGACCCTGTATTTCATTTAAATTTCAAATCAAAGATATATTTTCATTGGAAATGAAACGCTTAATCCAATGCAGTAAACGGTTAATATAATTATAATTTTTGGTGTTATAAGGATTTTTCTTTTACGCAATTCAGTATTACTTGATTTTATTTTCATATTTCATAACACTCATATCCATGATGGGTAAGTATTACGGTGGCCTTCAACGACATGTTTAATTTGTTGTCAATAGTGTGTCAACATTATTTAATAAATATAAAAATGCGCTTTATGTAATTTTTTATTGAGTGAAGTTTTTTTTACTTCAATTTGAAAATTTTTAGTGAAAAATACGCTGAAAAATTTCAGTGAACAGTCTCAAATTGAAAAGTTGTATGTTGCAAGTTAAATATCAGCGTTATCATGTTGTTCAATGAGAATCACATGCGCTGTAATAAGCTTTAAAATACCCGTAAAAGCATCGGTGTTAATTTGCTGGAATCATGTTATGGAAGGGCATTAATTTGAATGGATGTGAATATTTTATTTTTAATTAAAAATGTAGCTATGAATCATAAAGTACATAGAGATGAGATTCTTGTTCTTTATATCAAATTCTTTAGATTCTTTTATTTCTTCTTAAAGCCCCACTCTAGGCACAGAAAAAGACCCGGATGATAATGTAAAGTCTATGGGAGCGTTCTTTTCAAATATCTCGCTCAAATTTTAATATTTTTACGTGATTTTTTTTTGCATAGGATAGCTGAGGACAATATACAACTGGCCTAGTTTTTACTTTTTCGATTTTGCTTATATATTTTTTATATTACGATAGTTTCAATTTCAGAACCGGTTTAAACCGGTTTTGAAAGTAAAAAATAAACTAAATAATAATAATAAATAATAATAATAATATATAATAATAAATAATAATAATAAATAATAATAATAAATAAACCATAAAAAAAAAATCTGAAACCAAAACTGAAAAGGTAAAAACTAGGCCGGTTGTGGATCGTCCTCAGTTATCTTGTGCAAAAAAAATCATGTAAAAATATTAAAATTTGGGATAAATATTTGAAAAGAACTCCCTCATAGACTTAACATTATCATCCGGGTCTTTTTTCCCCCCCTAGTTTTGCGCCTTAATGGATGATAATGCTCACCTTTATTGTATTTCAATAGTGGTTTTCTAT
Source organism: Maratus speculifer (assembly GCA_964019185.1). Classification (NCBI taxonomy): domain Eukaryota; kingdom Metazoa; phylum Arthropoda; class Arachnida; order Araneae; family Salticidae; genus Maratus; species Maratus speculifer. Next base: position 67,321,931 of record OZ025295.1, read on the forward strand.
GGATATTTATTATTATTAATTTATTTATAAGTAGATTTTTTTAATAGTATTATTCTTATGATAGCATTATCTTCTTTTTGAAGATTTGTCTTGCATGAAAACAAAGATCGCGGGCAAGTTCCAAATTCTTTGCTACAAAAACAATCTAGCTCATTGTGAAATAAATTCAATAACGTTAATACGTCGCAAATAACGTTAAATATTATATTATTCCTTCAGTTTTTTTCTAGAACAACCTAAATAATTATACAAGTACAGAAGAGAGGAATGCTTGAATATTATCACCAATAGATTAACACAAAAATATTAGTGTTCAATTTTTAAACATATAGTAGAATATTTGATTCAAATACTGATTTACATAATGATATTAAGAAAGTTAATCTCTATGTAAGCTTACAAATTCTTCCAAATTTCTTTATTTATATGTTATATAATAATAATGTTATATTTGCTCTGAGTATTGTGATTTACTAACGATAAATACAGCGACTTAATGTCAGTGAAAAATTTGTTCAATGAAATAATTCAACGGTTAATGCATTGTATGACATATTATAACATTTTTATTGTAGTTTCAGCGTAATTCAAAACAGTTCAGTGATTTCGAAACAGCCGTGTAGATTATTCTGTTCATTTTCTGCTGTTAAAAAGTAATATTACATACCAAAGAATCTTTACAAGATCAAAATCAGTTTCTCTCTGCTAGGTAGCGAACCAAAAGTGACATAGGCATGAACCCTTGACAAAACAGTCCCTTCTGCCAGCCGTAAAACCACACACATGTGAATAGCCCCAGAAATACAATGGCAATTAATGAAAATAGAACTCACAAAGAGCCCCACAAGTGCTCTCGAAGCTGGTAGAAGGGAGGTGCTGGGTTCTGGCTCAATCGCGCCCGTCTTCCTAACAGTTCAATATTTTTTGTGGTTTTCTTCGAACCTTGGGAAACTTTGCGTATATACAGGTTAGGTTCCCATAGGAAGACCTCCTCGGAGGGCATCCCTCCCCCTAAGACCTATATCTCTCCTGTAGATAATCGGCCATCATAAATAACATTAACATCAAGAATCTTTAAAAATTAATTTTAAAAATAGTAGAATAATTTATGTATCAAGATTTTATTTACCAACCAATATCTGAGAATCAATAGACATCTTTTTATGTAGCAAGAATATTTGCAATGATGTAGCTTCCATTCTGTGGAACTAAAATTTGGAATGAGAAAATCTGTTGAATAAGAAACAATAGTTAAAGTTAATTCATGTTCACAAATATCCATTTTTATTTTATTTTATTTTACGTTTGCACTTAGTTTTTATTATTCACGTAGCCTCGTGATTTCATTTACCATTTTCTTGTTTTTAAAAATTTTTGTGAAAATATTTGTATCAATAAAAATCTTTGGAATGTCTCCGTCTGAGAAATGAAACATATGTCGATCTAAATAAAGATATTTATATGCCTTTTAATTGTACTTTTAATCCCATTTAGAAAATTTTTAGTTTAGTTTGGTTTCTTATTTATTTAAATGCCTAAGTGATTTTGTAACGAATCAAGCTAACAAAAAGAGTAGTAAAATTATCTTTAAATTCCAAGGAAAATAAGCAGGCATACTACATGCACATCTATCGTAATATTTTGCTTCTTTTTGGATTTCGTTGTTCTATGTGCTCATATGCTACATTGTCGTACATAAATAGGAGATATTGGAAGCATTTATATGTCTTTAGGCTATGGATTCCTGAAGCGGAAAAGAATGCGAGCATCATTTCATAAAAAAGAAAGGACTATCAGAAATATTTTAGATTATAATACATACGGTGTTACAGACAATTTTATAGAAGAAATAGTAGACACCAGGAGGATAAAAAATTGCCACGGAACAAGAGATCGCAAAACCACTTATTTAGTCACAAAAACAGGGTTATTCATCGTAACTAAAATCAGCTTGACGGTAATAATTTTGCGAAAATTAAAAATATTGCGATAAAAATATACCTATATGTAACATTTTTCGTATAAAGTATAAAATATGATAACATCACAAAACGTTCTGGAATAATAAGTTACTTACGCAATTGATTGTACTGTATGAACTGATAAGCAGAGTCCAAAACGCAGAGCATTACTGATGGCTCAGTAAATGGAAACCTCATTATTATTATTATTATTATTATTATTATTATTATTATTATTATTATTATTATTATTAACAACAAAGATGAGCATGTCTATTAAAGAGACTTATACATAAGCTTTTTAAAAATTATGATCGTCAAAGAAAGTTAGGTTACTGTAGAACACTCTATATATTTTATTAAATAAGTGGCTTAAAGCCCTATGTTATATGGTAATATTTCATCCTCTTGATGTCTTTGGAGACTACTATCACCTCTCTGAATTAATCGGCCGAATTATGCAGCACTCTATGTATTGCGTTGCCACTACAAGAGTTTACTTATCAGTTTTGTACTTTACTCTTTAATTGTTAAATCAAATACGAATTTTTGCAAATGGGGTATATAGAAAGATTGCTTGTGTCTTCTATGAGTACCATGCAATTAATATTATTTTAGACATGTCACGACTAATTTTTAACATTTAATGTGCAATAGAAAACGAAACAAATTAAGCTATCAAAGAAGTGGTAGAATGCATATTCTAATCAATTCTGTCTACATCACCGTAATCCTTGTTATCTCCCAAAAACCATAATGAAGATGAATAATAAATAGGAGTGCTTTTTCTTTTTCCGAAAACTATATATACTATCATTCAGTATAATATCAAGAAATAGCTGAGCAGCTAATTTATATATAAGCAGTAAATTTTGCTTACTGTCTTTCTTAAGTAAGACATATTATTTATGTTTACCTACTCCTACGGTCTAAATTCATTCCTAACGGCGCAGTATGACACTGTAAAAGATTATGTGAAAGTGTGTATTATTTTATTGAAAATGATTATGAATGGTTAAAGAGACAAAACAGTGGAGACATTTTTTCGATCTTCCGACGAAAGAGGTTTTCAAATGATTTGTACACATACATATTTTCTATACATGTTCTCATATAACTTTTGAATGAATTATCCAACTTTAATACCTTTCTCTTTTTGTTTGAAAGGTATTTTTCTCCTTGTGGCCTTATTAAGTCCATTAGGATCTAGAAAGGATATGTTTGTCCTTTTGTCTGTTTCTATGTTTTCATCATGATAGGCTTTAATTTTCATGAAAAATGACAAAAACTGACAAATATTTGGTAAGATGTTCATGTACATAACACTTCTTAACGTTTTTATGTGCGTTCATGAAAACGTCGTACGGCCAAAGGGAGAAAATAGTTTCAAGTGTATTTTAATGATGTTTAAACCCATTCGATTATAACGAAATTGATGTGTATTTCTTAATGATCTAAAATAAATATTCTGTAGAATATGCGGTGGAAAGAATATATATTATTCATTAACAGGGTCACAAAAAATTCCGTCACATAGTAATATAAGGGAAAACATTGTTTGCAATGTATTTTTTATTTATGTCAAACTATTTCATATACAGGGTGTTTCTAAATTCATGGTACAAACTTTAAGGGGTGATAATACACATCAAGACAAACAATATTAAACAGGAAATTAAGGGTCCCAAACGTCTACCGAAGGAGATAGGCGCCATTAAAGTTTAGGGTCCAAAAATTCAAATGATTATAAAAAACAGAAAAATTGGTCGATTCGTTTGCGGTTTTCACTAAAATTATTCTTTATGTCAGTATTGTCTTAAAATAAATTATAAAGATAAATTTCAAAAAATGCCGATAGAGGGCGCTTTAGATTTTGGAGTAACGTACAGCTACTTTTTACCGTTATTTTTTGCATCTCATTAATTTTTTTTAGAAGCTTAGAAATAAACTTAAATTTTGAGCTCAAAATCTAAATCGTTGGGAGTGGTTAAGTAGCGCAAAAAGAACTGTGGGGGGAGGTTCAAATTTCAAATGATTATAAAAAACGGAAAAATTGGTCAAGTGATTTGCGATTTTCATTAAAATTATTCTTTATGTCAGTATAATCGTGAAAATAAATTATAAAGATAAAATTCAAAAAATGTCGATAGAGGGCGTTTTAGACTTTGGAGTAATGTACAACTATTTTTTACCGTTATTTTTTGCATCTCATAAAATCTTTTTAGAAGCTTAGACATAAACTTACATTTTGAGATGAAAATCTGAATCGGTGGGAGTGGTTAAGTAGCGCAAACTGAACTGTGTTCAATGGGGGTGGGGAGGTTCAAATTTCAATAGATTATAAAAAACGGAAAATTTGGTCGATTCGTTTGCCGTTTTCGCTAAAACTATTCTTTATGTCAATATTTCCTTAAAAAGAAATTTTAAAGATTAATTTCAAAAAATACCGTTAGAGGGCGCCTTAAAATTTAGAGTAACCAACAACTATTTTTAACCGTTTTTTTTGTATCTAATTAAATGCTTGCAAATGCTTAGATTTAAATTTTGAGCTCAAATTCTAAATCGATCTGAGGGGTTAAGAAGCGCAAACTGAACTGTGTTCAGGAGTTAAAATGTTACCCTCCACACCCCTCGAACACATTTCATTTTTCCGCTACTTAATTACTCACAACGATGCAGATTTTGAGCTCAAAATTTAAGTTTGAACTTTTACAAGCATTTAATTAGATACAAAAAATAACGGTTAAAAATAGTTGTTGGTTACTCTAAAGTTTAAGGCGCCCTCTAACGGTATTTTTTAAAATTAATCTTTAAAATTTATTTTCAAGAAAATACTGACATAAAGAATAGTTTTAGCGAAAACGGCAAACGAATCGACCAATTTTTCCGTTTTTTATAATTATTTGAAATTTGAACCTCCCCACCCCCATTGAACACAGTTCATTTTGCGCTACTTAACCACTCCCAACGATTCAGATTTTCATCTCAAAATTTAAGTTTATGTCTAAGCTTCTAAAAAAATTATGAGATGCAAAAAATAACGGTAAAAAATATTTGTACGTTACTCCAAAGTCTAAAGCGCCCTCTATCGGCATTTTTTGAAATTTAAGTTTAAAATTTATTTTCAAGGAAATACTGACATAAAGAATGGTTTTAGAGAAAACCGCAAACGAATCGACCAATTTTTCCGTTTTTTATGATCATTTGGAATTTGAACCTCCCCTGACAGTTCAGTTAGGGCTGCTTAACCACTCCCAACGACTTAGATTTTGAGCTCAAAATTTAAGTTTATGTCTAAGCTTCTAAAAAAATTAATGAGATGCAAAACATAACGGTAAAAAATAGTTGCTCGTTACTCCAAAGTCTAAAGCGCCCTCTATCGGCATTTTTTGAAATTTATCATTATAATTTATTTTCAAGACAATACTGACATAAAGAATAGTTTTAGTGAAAACCGCAAACGAATCGACCAATTTTTCTGTTTTTTATAATCATTTGAATTTTTGGACCCAAAACTTTAATGGCGCCTATCTCCTTCGGAAGACGTTTGGGACCCTTAGTTTCCTATTTAATATTGTTTGTCTTGATGTGTACTATCACCCCTTAAAGTTTGTACCATGAATTTAGAAACATCCTGTATAATTAACTGATATACGTTGCCTGAAATTTACTACAAATTCCTTCCTGTATAATAGAAAGTGCATATTATTTATAAGGACATACAAAATATTTCAGGTACTATACTGTATATTAGCAGTGATTTCTGGAAGTGCAATTTTAGTTGTTATATGAGTTTTCAAGTAAGAAATTTTTGCATATTACTTTTTATGTATAAAGGCTTTTGATCATATGTAGAGCCACACAAAAGAATCCGAAAGAGTTACTGAATAGGAACGAAAACAGCTTAAAGGTTTATAAATGTTCATAAATGGTTTATAAATGAGTTACTCATTTTTTCATTGAAATACATTTAGTATGCTAAGATATGTTTGTATTATATATATATAAAAAATTATATACAGGGTCACACAAAGAATTAGATACATGGTCCTCAGTTGATGATAAGTAGTTATAGTTCGAACGCACCTAATTTGCTACGTTTCTCGTATATTTTCCAACTTGTTAATAGTGTAGTCGTCTCACATGTTTTTTTTAAACAGGTAAATACAAAAAACATAATGTATCGTGTCTTCTATTGTGCATCGAAATAACCCATATTAATAATAGCTAGATTCACAATGAATGTGGATTAGAGTCCGACTTCCAGATCGTGTAACCGAATTTTACCCAAAACAAACCTTTCCCTAACCACTAGTTGGTTTTTGTGGTTAATTTATTGCTGGTTATATTTAGTTACACGTTTACAGAGAAGAAAGCCCCTAAGATTTCTAAAGATGTGATTTGAATATAAATAGTTACAGACATGTTTATTTTTCGGTATGAAATAAAAAAATTATATTAGAAATATAATTAGAGGGTTTTTGATAATTGCATTAATATATGAATCAACTTTCCTTCATTTCACTCTTCGAGTTAAAGTGTGTCGTTTCAGAGCACGTTTCGTACTTAATTTAAATAAAATATTCGAGTTGAGGTCGCTTTAAGCTGCTTCATGTGGTAATCTAATGGAGTTACATCCCCATTAGATTATGGTTATATATGGTATTATATACGGTTCTCAGAACAAACAAAGTGAAAAAAAGGTTTTTGAAATTAATTTAATTTTTTGTTTAAAATAACTTGTTTTTTTTTTTAAAAATCATGAATTGCGTACATTTGGAATGGTAAATTTGTAAAACATGTGTTACATTTAGTGTCATCCTGCGTATAATACTCGATAAAGAAAACAAATATATAGGTGTTTTATTTTTCGATGGCAAATTAAAGAACAATATTTTCACGTTATTAACTACCATGCCAAATTTCATACCTATAGGCACTTTAGGAAACACAAAAATCGCAATTTTAGAAAGTTTTTTACTTTTGTACATCTTTTGGGGTAGTGGCACTGACATAAAATAAAGCCCATATTGGAATAGGTACTATCGTTATCTTTTTAACACCATTGCTTTTGAAATCGATTCGTAATTCTGGTTGTAGTTAGTTACAGTAGTTCTCATAAAATAAACAAACGCACAAACTTTACTTCTTTGTAATATTAAAATATATAGCCTTTTATATATGTTATTATGTAATTATATATTGCAAGAGGATTGTTTAAATTCCCATAAGTACATTTTCTTGGGACATTCTGTATAAATAAAGTTGTTCAAGTAAAAAGTTGTTAAATTTAAAATTCTAAAATTTCAATTAAATTTAAAGCTTAAAACATTTATTTTTCTAATGCTTTCCATCATGTGAAAAAAATGACTTTTTTAAGTGTAAAAAACATTCCTTAAATGTTGGTAATGAAACTTTCACATATTTTTCTTAAATTTATTAAGTAACTTCTAGATTTTTATTTATTCTCAATTTTTTATAACTCTCCGGAAACATTACTTAGTGCACTTGTGTAAATACGTTGTTAATTCAACATGTGCAAACAGCGTTAAAAGAAAGATGTTTAATAAATTTCAAATTCATTTCACCTCACTTTCATTAATATTTATCATTTACTTCAAAGTTCAAAAACATTTTTTTCTAAACATTTATTTACCTTGTACGAAAGTTTAAAGAAAGTAGTTAAGTTCTGAATTTTAAGAAAAAGAAATGTTTTAAAAAAGCAATTAAAACTTCGCTTTTAATTATTGTGTTGGCAACTAAGCAATTCCGAGTTTTTTAAAGAAAATTAAATATGTTTTTTTATGGAAGGAAATAATTTTAAATTGTAAAGTAAAAGCATTAGCTTTAATTATTAGAAATTTGCACCTTTTTTCGTAACTTTGAACCGGAACCTAAACGAAAAGTTGTATAAATCGCTATTTCTAGTGCAATGAAAACCTCAGATAAGTTGTATATATGAATGTATTTATATAAAATCCAAGTCTCTGTGTGTCCTTCACAATTCTGGTTTGACCAACTCATCATGTTGATCGAACTATCGTTTCAATATCGTATTGAAGCAATTATATGGCTTGTGGAAATAATGGACATTCTACCTATCACATCTAATTTTCAATTTTGCTAAAACCTTCATATACTATATACTTCAGTACTAAAACCTTCATAAACTATATAATGAGTGGCGCCAATTTTTGAAAAATATTAGGTGAGTTCAAAAAAAATTTGAACAAATACATGAATATTGGGTGGGCTCAACTAATAATGGGTGGATAGAGATATCAAATTATTGGGTGGGTTCGCGCCCCATGGGCCCATATAAGTTGGCGCCACTGCTTATAATGTTTTAAGTTCTAAATTCAAATAACTAGCTACGCACATCAGATTACCGATATAAATAAACGAACAATTCTTCAAAATGACATAAAAATACTGTGAAACCTAAAAAATCTTTTCGTCTATGTATATGGCAAAAGTTTGAAGTCTATATCTCAAGAATTTATGAACGGAATTTCACAAAGCTTCATCTTCTGTTAGAAGTTGACATAAATTTATGTTGAATAGATTTATATGTTTGTAGCACAAATGCTAGAATGTGCTATGCTGCATTCCCCCAATTTCTGTGACAATTATTTCTTGACATTTGTGTGTTGTAATTTTATTAAACGACGTATTTAGTAAGAATCTGGCATATATAAATCTTGATTAGGTTTCGGTATGTTATTCGATAGATGGTGTTACTATGCTGAGTTTTTATTACTTCCATGATATCTATATCTTGGCATATAACACATAAAATTTGATCAAACTTCATTTTCAGTTAGATTTTTACATTAATTGGTACTAATCGCGATCGTGATTGAAGACTTGAGGATGCATTTATATAACAAATTTCTTATTTTGTAACTCATTTTTTAATTCAGTTTTGCTCTCCAACGCATTCAAGTGAGTGTATATCTTATTTAGGAACTATATGATGTGCCATATTATTCGATTTTATCATAAAATCAGAATATATTTCAAAATATGCTGTCCAAGTATGCATTTGACCCGAATTTTGCTTGAAATGATTCTGATAAAACCAGCTCTTCCAGAAAAATGAAATTTAAAATTCTTCAAAAGCGGCTAAATAAAGTTGCTAAACTGGGTTTAATATCTAATCATATTTCATTTTTTGTTGTTGAAATAGGCATTTAACTTCGAAATGTACCTCCGCCTATAGGCCAAGCCGACAGGGATTTTTAATTTGGTAACATGTTATTATTTCGTAATAAAAAAGTTAAAAAAAAAATAGACTTTTTAAAAAGTTTTGAGATGATCTCGCCCCCCCCCTCCCCCCGAAAGGTAAATGAAAATGCCTTGCAAGAAAAATATAAATTTGCAGTTCATTGGTTAAGTTCACTTTGAATGACCCATGTAGGTTATTCAATGTATTAATGATATTTTATAATACTTATTTTAATGATACATTATAAAGGGCAAATAATGAAAATTGTATTATACAACGGTATAATTAGTAATTTGATCATCAGATCTATTATTCGTTTTCATGGTAATTAATATAGATGGCATACACCTCATTTATTTCTCTAATGATTGAACAGGATATCGTTTCACTAGATGATATTATCAGAGTCCATCCCCTTTCACTAAATAAAACTAATCACATAGAAAACCTCCACTCGTGCCCAATTTATTCTTTGGTCTGTACTTATAATGATCAGTATCAAAATTAGTATCAAACGAGTGGTTTTTCTCGATTTTTTCTTCTTTCTGGAAGAGATGATATTCGACTTTTATTGTTCTTTAGTATGAAGTTAGATGATTTTCACAATAATGTATGGAACAAATACACTAAGCGTTTTGACTTCTGTTATTTACAGCAGTTTATTAACGATATATTGCAAAATCTTTTATACAGGATGCGTAACATTATAGATATAGTATATGATGCACTATGCAATATAAATTACTTTTACATTATACGACATATGTACCCTACACAGGGTGTTTCGCTACCAGACCAACAAACTTTGAGGAATGATAGTAGACATGAAGACAAAAATTATTAAATAGGAAACCATGAGGCGCAAACGTCTTCTGTAGGAGCTAGGGGTCATTAAAATTTAAGGTCCAAAATTTCAAACGATGATAAAAAACGGAAAAAGGGTCGATTCGTTTGCGGTTTTCACTAAAATCAGTCTTTATATCATGATTTTTTTAGAAATTTTTTCTAAAGATTACGTTCAGAAATTGTCCATAGAAAGCGCTTTAGACTTTAGAGTAACGAACAATTACTTTTTACCGTTATTTTGTGCATGGGGTTGAAATTATTCTAAAGTTTAGACTTTAACTTAAATTTTAAGCCCAAATCGGAAACATTCGGATCGGGTAACTAGCGAAAATTGAACTTTAAACAGAGGGGGAGATTTTAAACGTTCATAAATATTGGACAAACTAATAATTTTGTTGCGGTTTGCGTGTCAGTCATCCCTTTGATAATTATTTTATACAAAATGACGTACAGCTTTAGTGTCTTCATTTTTTGATAGAGGGCGCTTTCGACACATCTCTGACATTTCAATGGCATTACTCCTGGGTGTTTTACTACCAGACCAACATACTTCCAGGAAGTGTTAGCGATACAAAGACGACTCGGAATCATATAGGAATGTAACGTTGGAATTGCCTTTTTTGCGAGTTACGGCTAAAAGAAGCAGAGAAAAGAAAACAGAAACATCAGAGAAAGAGCATCATGTTAATGTGACAAAAACTGTTTATTTAAATGTGTTTTTACAAAAGGTGTTCGAATTTACGATCAGAAGTAGTCCGGCATGCTTGATAGCGGCGTTGAGTGGAATTTCTCACGCTTTGAAAGATTCCTGGCGTCTCTGATAGTTTTCTGGCAGCTACAGAAATACCAGTCTTCAACTGATGGTACAGGAGTCTCATACACCCAATTTTCTCATACACCCACCCATGACCCCAGCAGAAGAAGTCCATACATGATAGGTCCGGCGTTCTGTCAGGTCATTGAATCGGGCCACCACGATCTATCCACCACTGTCCATATGTTACTTTTAAGTGTCGGCAAACGTCATTGATAAAATGTGGAGGAGCCCTATCGTGCTGTTCATCGTTCAAATACTTTATTCTGCTACCTTTGGAACCGGTTCGCGAATGATCACTTCAAAGTGATCGCTGCTCAGGTGCATTACCGTTTAGCGCCATCTACCGCAAGGAAACCGCAGCGGCATCTAAAGTCGCTGTCAAACTTGCTGGACTACTTCTGGTCATAATTTCGAACACTTTTTCTAGTAAAACCTTTAAATAAACTGTTTTCTGTCACATTAACGTATCGTCTTTCTCTGTTGTTTCTGTTATTTTTTTTTCTGCTTCCTTTAACCGCAACTTGCAAAAAAGGCATATCCAAGGTTACATTCCTATGTGATTCCGAGTCGTCTTTGTATCCCTAAAACTGTTCGGACTTACGAAACCGCATATCGGCATTTAAGCCTTCTCAGTGCATATGTTTAATCAAGGACACTTTATTTTCGTTTATCATCTATTCAAGACTATATTCCGAACAAGAAAACCTCGCTTCCAGCTGCGGTTGACCTACTTATCATTCTGCATTCCAGCAACCACACCCGGACTGAACTTTAATTCTTGACTGACTAGAACTTTAACGATGTTTTTATTTTTTATTTTTCAGTTTTTCAGCATTCTGTTTGATTCATGACGGAGGAGAAGACATGTATCTCTCTCTCCGTTTTATTTTAACCTAGAAGTTTTCAATTAAAAATTTTTGCATCTAACAACGGCTGAAGAAACCTTATTTTTCTTGGCATTGTATTAATATAATAATTAATCATAAATCTAATATTCCAGCTTTCGTTTTCAACAAGATATCCAGTAAATAGTGTTTCGTTGAAGTAGTGTCACCTACATCAACTTTATCCATGGATATTACAATTGGGCGTGTGTTGCGATATAACTGATGAATGCTGGTTGTTGGCGCTACTGAGCAAGGTAAGAAATTAATTTATTATTCTTACCTGATTAACATTATTTATAATAGATTATGAGCACTGACTGTTGCTCATTAAAAGTCGGTAAAAAATAACTATTGAAAACATTTTTCATAATAGTATCAAAACATAACTATTAATTACAGTAACGATTTTAAATAGATAGAATGAGCCTTTTTAAGGAGGCAATAATAGAGAAATTAAACTCTAGTAATTATGATACCTGGAAATTCCGGGTAGAAAATTATCTTCAAAAAGAAGATTTATTTGAAGTAATAATAAATGAACCTCCCAATCCAAGAGATGATATATTTATAAATAAAAATCGAAAAGCCAAGGCAATTATTAATCTTCTAAAAGACGACGACCAGATAGTCCACACGAAAAATTTGGACACTGCCAGAGAGATTTGGCTAGCGCTTAGAAATGCGCACGAAAGAACTAATTTGTGTAGTAAACTGTACTTACTTCGAAAATTATACTCAACCAGACTATCAGAGTCTGGAAACATGGTTGAGCACCTAAACAAGATTTACCAATTGCGTGATAAATTAACCGCAATTGGGGAAGTAACAGACAACCAGCATCTCGCCACTCTGCTCCTTTGCTTCCTCCCCCCTAGTTATGATACTCTTATCTGTGCTATGGAGGTTAGAAATGAGGATGACCTCACTCCGAACTTTATAAGAGGGAAGTTAATCGATGAATTTAATAAAAGACAGTATAAAAGCGAAAACGCGATTCAAAACTCCGCGTTTAAATTACAAAAAGTTAATGTGCAAAAAACATATAAATTTTGCAAATATTGTAAGAAATCTTCTCATGATATTGATGAGTGCTGGGAATTACAGCATAAAAATAAAAACATCAAACAGAAAAATTTCAGAAATAAAAATTTTGGTACACCTAATAGGTCGGCTGTATGCTCCCAAGACAGCGTAGGCGCGAATGCTTCTAAAACTAAAAATTTCAATAAGGAAAGACCCGCGGATAAAAACTTAACATTTTTTGTTGGTACTAGCTCCAAGGATTTATGGGTTGTCGATTCGGGGTCATCGACACACATTTGTAATGATAAAAATAAATTTCATGACTTTAATTATGCTACCTCTAATGTCACTATTGCGAACGGTCAAGAATTACATTCTGACGGTTATGGATCTGTAAAATTAAATACAGTAATGTCTGACAATAGGAGTAAAACAATTACATTAAAAAATGTTTTGTACGTTCCAGAAATTGAGACCAATTTAATTTTTATAAAACAAGCAACTGAGAATGGTTGCGTAGCCACATTTGAAAATAAATCGTGCAAAATTACTTATGATGGTATAACATATCTTGAGGGTTATGTAAATAATAACTTATATGAAAGTAAGGTAAAACCTGATCCCATACAAAATGTAAACATTACACATTACTGTGAAAAGAAAAACTGTCTACATAAATGGCATGTAAGATTAGGTCACATAAATGTTAATCACATAAAGGAATGAATTGATAAAGATATGGCATCAGGGATTCAAATTGATAATTGTAAACACAGTAATGATTGTGAAGTCTGCATAGCATCAAAACTCACAAATACCCCTTATCCCAAAGCCGCTAGTTTTAGAGCTACGAAAACGATCGAGCTGATCCATAGTGATCTATGCGGCCCAATGCAAACGGCTACGGTTGGGGGGAAACATTACTTTCTAACTTTTATTGATGATTTTAGTCGTTTTACTGTGGTATATCTATTGAGTAGTAAAGATGAGGTATTTTCAAAATTTAAAGAATATATAGCAATGACTGCCAACAAATTTGGCAGAAAGGTACAGGCAATACGCTCCGATAACGGAGGAGAGTACTCCGGGAAGGAATTTGAGAACTATCTAAAAAATGAGGGAATTTATCACCAGTTTACCGTACTGTACTCCCCACCACAAAACGGGGTGGCGGAACGAAAAAACCGCACTTTAGTGGAGATGGGACGCTGTCTTCTTAAGGAAAGCGGTTTGCCTAATTCGTTCTGGGGGGAAGCCATCTGTACGGCGACGTACATTCAAAATAGGCTCCCAACTTCGTCTTGCGATCGGACTCCATATGAAATGTGGACTGGCCGTAAACCAGATTTGTCAAACATTAAAACTTTTGGTTGCCGTGCATATGCATATATTCATAAATCTCACAGGGGAAAGTTAGATGATACCGCACAAGAGGGCATATTTGTTGGATACGACAATAAAAGTAAGGGATATAGGATTTGCGCGGACGGAAGGAAAATTGTTATAAGTCGCGCAGTAAAATTTTTAGAAGATGATAATAATGATTTAATTAAAGATAACGTGTCAAATCAAAACAATGACGCACTAATCGATAAAACCGTGCAACCGACAATGCAATTAATTGAAGATGAAAATAGTTATACTGATAATGACATCCAAAATCAGGATGCGAACACAAATACACCAGATTCCCCACTAAACCTACCACGTAGGTCGAACATATCAAACAGGGGGGTTCCTCCCGACAGATTTGCATTTTTAATAAATGATATTCAAAATAAGGATCCAAAGTGCTGGGATGATATAATGAAAATACAAAATCCAGTAGAAAGGCAGAGATGGATAACATGCTACATTAGATGAGATAAATTCACTCAAAGAAAATTGTACTTGGGAATTAGTAGAAGTTCCACCTGGGACAAAAGTCGTTGGTAGCAAATGGGCTTTTAAATCAAAATATAATAGTCAGGGTCAAATAGAAAAATACAAGGCAAGGCTAGTAGCCAAGGGTTTCTCACAGAAATTTGGGGTCGAGAGAAGGTCGGTCACAGAAATGAGACTTTCGCTCCCGTTGCGTCTCATTCAACCATAAGAAGCTTCTTGGCTATGGCCTTATACAAAAATTTAAATCTTAGACACCTTGATATAAAAACTGCCTTTTTACATGGGAAATTAAAGGAGGAAGTTTACATGCGTCAGCCTGAGGGATATGTAGTCCCCGGATCCGAACACAAGGTTTGCAAACTCAAAAAGGCAATTTATGGGTTAAAACAGGCAGCGAGAGCTTGGAACATTAAAATGCATGATTCGCTATTAAAATTAGGATTCAACCAAAGCTTAATTGACAAATGCCTGTACAAGAGAACCATAGATAACGAAACGATTGATTTGATTGTCTACTTCGATGATCTCCTCATTGCAGGGGAAGATCAGTACATTTGTAAACTAATATCACAATTGAGGAAAGAATACCCTGTCACAGACTTAGGTGATGCTAAATATTATTTAGGTATAAACATTAATCGTCCAGACCAAAACACAATGACAGTAGATCAGAAAAATAAAATTCAAGAGTTGATATTTAAATTTGGTTTGGAAAACTCTAAACCAACTGATACACCTATGGAACCGGGTTATGTTAAATTGAACGATGATGAAAATCTCTTACCAGATAACATAAACTATAGACAGGCGGTTGGCGCACTACTTTACATATCAACTGTTTCTAGGCCCGACATTTGCGCAGCCGTAAACATTCTATGTCGTAGAAATGAAAATCCCAGAGCAAAAGACTGGGAAACAGTAAAGAGAACAATCAGATATTTAAAAACTATTATCGATCTAAAGTTAACATATACGAATTTTGAAAAACCTGTCTTGAGAGCATATGCCGATGCTGATTGGGCAAATAATCCTTACGATCGAAAATCCGTATCAGGTAATTTATTTACCTTAGGACATAATCCTATCCTCTGGATGTCAAAAAGGCAATCTTGCCTAGCAATGTCCTCTGCTGAAGCTGAGTATGTTTCTGCCGCCAGTGCAGCTCAGGAAATCAAGTGGTTAACCAAACTTTTGAAAGAACTCGATCTTCAACAAGAGTTGCCAATCGTTTTATTTGACGATAATCAGTCAGCCATCAAGCTTGCTTCTACGGACAAATTCCACAACAAAAGCAAGCATATTGAATTGCGATGGCATCTATTAAGACACCTCGTCGAAGAAAAAGTGATAAAACTAGAATATGTTCAGTCTGAAGCAATGACCGCTGACCTACTTACCAAACCACTCCCCAAGCCCAAATTTATAGTGCATCAAAAAGACATTTTAAATGTATGAAAAAACACTTCAGGGCTTAAGGGGGGGTGTTCGGACTTACGAAACCGCATATCGGCATTTAAACCCTCTCAGTGCATATGTTTAATCAAGGACACTTTATTTTCGTTTATCATCTATTCAAGACTATATTCCGAACAAGAAAACCTCGCTTCCAGCTGCGGTTGACCTACTTATCATTCTGCATTCCAGCAACCACACCCAGACTGAACTTTAATTATTTCGTAGAACTTTAACGATGTTTTTATTTTTTCTTTTTCAGTTTTTCAGTATTCTGTTTGATTCATGACGGAGGAGAAGACATGTATCTCTCTCTCCGTTTTATTTTAACCTAGAAGTTTTCATTTAAAAATTTTTGCATCTAACAACGGCTGAAGAAACCTTATTTTTCTTGGCATTGTATTAATATAATAATTAATCATAAATCTAATATTCCAGCTTTAGTTTTCAACAAGATATCCGGTAAATAGTGTTTCGTTGAAGCAGTGTCACCTACATCAACTTTATCCATGGATATTACAATTGGGTGTGCGTTGCGATATAACTGATGAATGCTGGTTGTTGGCGCTACTGAGCAAGGTAAGAAATTAATTTATTATTCTTACCTGATTAACATTATTTATAATAAAAACTTCCGGGAAGTATGTTGGTCTGGTAATAAAACACCCAGGAGTAATTGCATTGAAATGTCAGAGATGTGTCGGAAGCGCCCTCTATCAAAAAATGAGGACACCAAAGCGGTACGTCATTTTGAATAAAATAATTACCAAGGGAATGATTTACACGCAAACCGGAACAAAATTGATTTGTTTGCCCAATATTTATAAGCGTTTAAAATTTCCCCCTCTGTTCATATTTCAATTTTCGCTAGTTACCCGATCCCAATGTTTCTGATTTTGGGCTTAAAATTTAAGTTAAAGTTTAAACATTAGAATAATTTCAACCCCATGCACAAAATAACGGTAAAAAATAGTTGTTCGTTACTCTAAAGTCTAAAGTGCCCTCTATCGACAATTTTTGAACGTAACCTTTAAAATTTTTTTCTAAAAAAATTGTGACATAAAGAATGACTTTAGTGAAAACCGGAAACGAATCGACCCTTTTTTCCGTTTTTTATCATCGTTTGAAATTTTGGCCCTTAAATTTTAATGGCCCCTAGCTTCTACAGAAGACGTCTGCGCCCCATGGTTTCCCATCTAATAATGTTTGTCTTCATGTCTATTATCGTCCCGCAAAGTTTGTCGGTCTGGTAGCGAAACACCCTGTATATATAAAATCATAATGAAAGACTTTACAAAACGATTTTATGAAACGATTTAACATACTAAACGACAAATTATGTTTTGCAGCTATTCCTTCTAATATATGAAACAAGTTGGAAATTGCACGTGAAGCGTAGCAAATTAGGTGCGTTCGTACGATAACGAAGTTTTAAAAATATTACTTTCATATATCAATCTCATAAAATTTTAAATAGTTAATTACAATTAAAATGCTCATCAAACAATGTGTTCCCTATACCATTATGTAATAGAATACTTTTGTGTGGCCTTGTAAATCAATAACAAATGTTCTTGCACCACAATTTATGTATGATGTATACTATAATATGTACTTTATAGTTGCATATAAATTTTATTAAGTTCGCATGAGTGTAACACGATTAAAATGCATTTGAAACATTTTTTCCCATTTACCGTAATGTAACGGAATACTTTTGATTGTCCCTGTAATTGATCTATCCATCCGATTTTCATAAAATTTGAAATAACTCGACAAAATTATGTAATAATTATGTATTAGAAATTTCAAACGTATAGAATATATTTGAAACTTTTTCCTAATTGACCACAATGCAATTGAATACTTTTGATTGCCCCTGTAATTGATCTATGCGCACGATTATCAAAATATTTGAAATAACTCGACCGAATTATGTAATAATTGCGTATTTTAAATTTCAAACGATTAAAATGCATTTGAAACTTTTTCCCCATTGACCGTAATGTAATGGAATACTTTTGATTGCCCCTGTAATTGATCTATGCATCCGAGTTTCATAAAATTTGAAATGACTCGACAAAATTATGTAATAATTATGTATTTTAAATTTCAAACGATTCGGTTGGGTAGTTTTTGCGTTGTTATATGCGGACAGACAGACGGACGGACAGACGGACTGAACGACCACTATAGGTGCTACGTATTATAAAATTACGAACGCACCTAAAAATTGGCAGTGAAATTAACAGCAATTATCCTTATTGATCTGTAGATTACAGAAGTGGTATTAGAATGTTTAAATTCGAATTAGCTTTCAAAATATCTTTTTTTTTGCTATTTTAATGACATTTCTATAATGTTGGCACTAAAATCACTCCACTTTTATGAGAAAAAGAAAAAAAAATAGGAATTATTAGATTCCTTTTTTGTCGTCATTTTTACACTGAAATTAAAATTATCTTTTTTTTCAACTGCATATGTAGATATTATTGTGATTGAATTATGTTTTTCTGGAAAAATCGAAAACATAATTCATGAAGGAGAAAAATTATAGTGATAATAAAAAAACATAAATTATTATTTCTCTTAATCAAAGTTTAATCGTTTCAAGGAATGTTTTTCCCATATCTTAGAGAAGGTTATTGTTTTAAATTGTTACCTATTGAAAAAGTAGAGTAAGCATTAATATTTCTTTATAATTAAAAGTTTATTTACATGTGCCTATTAAAAACAGAAAAAAACCTTTCAAATTAAAAATTAATGATTGCGTGTTAAAAGTAAGAAAGTATAGAAAATTATGCCATAAAAACTGCAATTACACATGAATATTAAAAGAGAAAAAAAAAACTTTAAAATAATAAATACATTAATATGCACTAAAATTAGAAAATTGGAGAAATTACATCTTCATTTAAAATGGTTTAATAATAATTCGGCAAAACAATTTTACTTTAAAGATGTGTCTATGCGAAACATTTATTTCATGTTTCAAGATGATCTTTTTTAATCAATGTTGCCAATTCTAAGACATTGCCCATAATAATAATTTCTTTCTAGAAACAAATGTATTTTCATATGAATGTTGAAAAGATAAAGAAAATTGCTTACAATTAGGTCAGATTAAAAATGTTACACTTAAAATCTCTGTATTGCATATGTATAATGTTTACTAATTCTCAACTTGCTGATTGTACCTGTTATTTATTATTTCTGATAATCCCAATGACATAAATACAAAACATTTATTGCTCAGGTTATGCAACTAGAGACCGTTTCTATAGATGCTGTTATCAGAGTCCACTCCCTTTTAGCCACAGGAAACTAATCACTCAGAAGATCCTCTTTTGCGCCCCATTTGAGCCCTAAGCGGTACTTCAAATGAACAGAATCGAAATCAACATCGAATAGTTTATTTTTTTGTGGTAGATTTTCTAAGAAACACTATTTATTTTATTCCCCCTTATATTGGAATTTCTGTAAAAGATTTTGCAGATTTATGCCGATCATGATCTAAAACTTTATGTCTCTATATATACTATATCGCCATCACTGGACATTTTCAATTTTAAACATTTTGTCTAGTATTAAAAAATATATTTGTAGGGTTCCTCTGGAACTTCAGGATTATTAAGATTATGTTTGACTTCAATGTTCATTTGATAAGAAAGACAATTAGGGAGACGACAAAATCAAAGAAAAAGAAAAATACTTTGGATCAAACACACGAACAATTGCTGCACAATACAAATATGCAGATACCATACAACATGTCCACTGAGTTTTGTTAGAATAGCACGCATATTCACGGAAACATAGCGAATTTCTTGAAAAATTAAAAAAAAAAAATCTAGCATGTTTTTAGCTTATACCATACAAGGTTTTCAACCAAATTTAACGCTCAGTTTCAGGAAAATTGACAAAATATAGTAAAAACAATATAGTGCAATTGGAATATAAATATATTAAATATTTTATACAACATGAGTAGTTGCATAAATTAATATTTTTCTGCGCATGCGCGAATGATAACAATGATATTCTTTAAATAATTTAATAATCAAATCTATGGAGCGAGTCATAAAAAATCCAATCAAATATCGTGAATACTAAAAAATTATGCAATTAAAGAATCAAACATCATCAAATTATCAAACAGTCGTGCGTGATGAGAAACAGACTCCATTTTCAGATTATCCCTCGACAAATTCTCAAATTTCAATTATTTTAATGATTTTTGTTTTGAAAATTATTTTTCGATTTTTAGACTTATGTCTCAAACCGAAAATATATACACTAAGTGTGTCAGTCAAAAAACCACAGCCGTCTAACGTGAGGCATTCTCCGACTTACGTCAGTAATGTGTACCATAAAGTTTTATGAAACTTGAATTTTACGCAAGTCGAATTTGTAAGTTGTTTAGGTAAATTTTTTTGAAAAACTGCAAGATTTATCACACATAAATAAATACATATATAAACATGTGTTATTTACATAGCAATGTTTTCATCAAAGTACTATTGATACATATATTATTTACACCGTATTATTTAATAAATAAAATATCATGCGACAGTATTTACCCGTATATAAACTATGAAAGTATAAAAAGAAAAAAAAACTTAAAAAGCACTTTTGAAATATCTGGGGGGCTTATAAATCTAACATTAATGAACTGATTTAAAGCAATTTCGAATAAATATCAAACAACGATAAAAATGAGAAAAAATTAAAGAGGACTAATTTGATATATTCTCCACGAATTCCTGATGGCAAGACAAATTAATAACGCTAACGAAATAAAATAATCTTTGATAAGAATAAACTACATTTATTATGAATTAGATGATTACTAGAAATAACTAAAATTGAAATTGTTTTGTTATAGATTTGATTGTATATACCAATAAAAATATCTCTATTTAATACATAAACTATATTACAGCTGTTGTTTATATCTATATATATTATTTATAAAATAAAAATCAAAACTGTGCAACTGCGTATCAAACGCGCTAACAAAAAAATATTCGAGAATTATTACGAAATCGCGAATGCACGTAAAGTCCCATAATACGTAAGTCGCGGGATGCCTTAAAAATTAAAAGGTTTTGTTGTATTACATTTTGTGTGCTTTCATTGATCAACGAAACTTAATTTCTAGAGGGACAATATATGCTTTTAAAAATAAATTAAAATTAACGCCGCTTTGAAATTTTATTCTATGTAATTGACAAAATGGTTATAATAATATTAAATGGAAACATAATATAATAAAAAATATTCGCGTCAGAAAAAGAAGAAAGGTTTAAAATAATTCACACCAACACCACTGTGATTTTTTAAGTTCTTTGAAGAATGTATATTTTATTATTGTTTACATGTATCACTGTATTTTCTTAAAAGATCAAGTCACAATTTATTTAATTTAAATATCGTTCTCCTAAAATTTTCATGATAACAGAAATATACTCATTAAAAAAATAAAGAAATTTTTCTGAATAGATTGGAGATCAAGAGTATCATTGTCTTCTTTAAACGATCATCTAAAAAAAAACAGTCGCGTGATAAAAAAAAAAAATATATATATATATATTCATTAGAAAAAATAAAAATATTTGAATAGGTTTAAGACCAACAAAATCATTGTCGTTTGCAAATAACCATAAAAAATAAAAAATAAATAAAAATCGCGTGATAATAAAAGAAATATATTTATTCTAAAAAACAAAAATATATGTATAGGTTTGAGATCAATATTATCATTGTCTCCTTCAGACAATTATCTAAAAATAAAAAAGTGATCACGTGATAATAAAAGAAATATATTCATTATAAAAAGGAAATGTATTTGTATAGGTTTGAGATCAACAGTATCGTCTGAAGAAAACAATGATAAATTTTTTCATATCTTTATATATAAAAATCTTCTGTGCGTGTGTATGTAATTGAACTCCTCCTAAACGACTGGACCGATTTTGATGAAATTTTGTGTGTGCGTTCCGGTAGATTCGAGAATGGTTTAGATTCACATTTCGTCGAAATTGATTCAGTACTTTTTTAGTAATTAGGCAAAAACTAATAGTTAGTGATTTTTCGCTAATTAAAAGTGCTATATATATTAATGAAAGTCAGGATTTCGTATTAATCATAGCACAAAAAATCTACCATACCAAAAATCTTGAAAATTAGGGTAAAAATACTTCTTATAACACCGAGTGCCGCTAAAAATGGATTTTCGAAAATTCCACCCCTACGATGAGTAGAAAAAAGAACGAACTTTAAAAAAATTCCTTAAAAATCGGCTTCTGTAGTTATTTTTCATCTGATAGCATATTTTAGTGTATTTTTTCATGCTGAATCGAATGGTACCAAGCAAATTCTTTTAAGTTCAGTAGTTCGCGAGATACTTCACATTTTCCTGATTTGGCGGCGTCTTCGGCGCAAAAAACCTGAAATTTCCAATCCTTATCTATATATATAAAAGAAAGTTTGGATTTCGTATTAATCACAGCACAAAAAAATCGGCCGAGCCTATAATCTTGAAAATTGGGGTAAAAATACTTCTGATAACATCGAGTGCCGTTAAGAAGGGATTTTCGAAAATTCCACCCCTAAGGGTTTAAAAAAAGGAACGAACTTTTAAAAAATTCCTTAAAAATCGGCTTTTGTAGTTATTTTTCATCTGATGGCATATTTTAGTGTATTTTTTCATGCTGAATCGAATGGTACCAAGCAAATTCTTTTAAGTCCATTAGTTCGCGAGATACTTCACAGTTTCCTGATTTGGCGGCGTCTTCGGCGTAAAAAACCTGAAATTTTCAATGCTCATCTTTATATATAAAAATCTTCTGTGCGTGTGTATGTAATTGAACTCCTCCTAAACGACTGGACCGATTTTGATGAAATTTTGTGTGTGCGTTCCGGTAGATTCGAGAATGGTTTAGATTCACATTTCGTCGAAATTGATTCAGTACTTTTTTAGTAATTAGGCAAAACCTAATAGTTAGTGATTTTTTTGTTAATTAAAAGTGTTGAATAATTTCGATAAATAGCGTACGGACGGAATGTCCGAGCGGTCAAAGGCGCCAGATTTAAGCTCAACTTCTCGAAGAAAGAGATCGCGTGTTCGAACCCCGCTCCTATCAAAAGTGTGTGCTTTACAGTAATATAACCTGTATTATAATTTTGATTAACTGACTTCAGAAAATCGTTAACTTTTAACAAAAAAGAGAAAAATAAACTTTTCTATCAAAAATTGAATCGACTTCAAAAAATACTGAAGAGTGAAAAATAATTTCCTTACATAATTGTAATAAGAAATTAAATTAAGAGCGTAGTGTTTATCGTGCGTATCACTATATTTAAGTACATTTTTTTGATTTTCTGGTGTCGGTGCCAGGAAGGACAACGTCTGTCGGTGACAGGACAACGTCTGTCGGGTCCGCTAGTTTTACATAAATTTCCAAGCACCAAGTTTATAAAGGAAAGCACAGTAAGTTTATATTAAGTAAAATTTAGAACTTCTGATTTTAAACAATGGAGAAATATATTTAACACGTTACAACCCAGCGATCTATTTATAGATTGTCTACAACTAAACAAAACTTTTAAATTTCAATACCAGAATTTTAGTACGGAAATGTCTGCTTAAGTAACAATTTTGAGTTTTAAATTTTAACTATGGATTTCGGTACATAGAAATTAATATACAATATGGAAAAATAGCCGCCAGCCCATCACGCATAATTTTAAAACATTTGAATTTTCAAAACACGTTTACGATGTATTTAGTACAAGAGAAAAGGATTTTAATCAACATATGCAAAGGCATTGATTTAGAATTTGTAATTTTTTAATGGAAAATGTTAATTACCATAATATAAGCTTGGAAATTTGATATAAGACTATTTTTTAGACACAACTTTCATCCTTTTTTTTTCTTGCATGGCTTTTTTTACTTTTGAAAAGCGTTTTTTAGTAGATCATTGTTTTCTTCAGACGATCATCTAAAAATATAAACATGATCCCGTGATAATAAAAGAAATACCCTCATAGCATGCATGGTCACAGTGACGTCACAATGACGTCACTGTGAGTCACTTTGGCCACATCACATCTGTGACCAAAATGCCACCACTCAGTGACGTCACATTGTGACTGAGATGTGACGTTCTTAAAAATCTTTAAAAATTTATAAATATTCTTAAAAACACGTCATTTACTTAAAAAAAACAAGTTTCTGGCAATTTAAATATCGTCACTTTTGTCACAGTTTCGTCACAATGTTAATGTCAAAGTAGTCACAAATAACACGTTTTTCACAAATTTGTCACACTGTGACTTCACAAAGCGGCCACAATGTGACGTCACAAATGAGCTTTAAAACGGCCATAACGACTTCACATTTTAGTCACTGTTATTTCACATCGACAATCGATGGTCACAAAGTCACAATGTGACTTCACAACGACGTCGCAGTGACGTCACCATGCCTTACGAGTATATTTATTATAAAAAGGAAAAATATTTATTTGTATAGGTTTGAGATCAACAGTATGATTGTTTTCTTCAAATGATCATCTAAAAATAAAAACATGATCGTATTATAATAAAAGAAATATGTTCATTAGAAAAAAGAAAAATATTTGTATCGATCCAGGTTTAAGATCAACAGTATCAATGTATTTTTCTGACAATCATCTAAAAATAAAAACCTGATCGCTTGATAATAAAAGAAATATATTCATTATAAAGATGAAAAATATTTGGATAGATTTGAGATCACCAGTATCACTGTCTTCTTCAGACGATCATCTAAAAATAAAAACTTCTTACGTGCTAAAAGATAAACATGCTCCATTTTGTCATTTAAATTACATTTGTATTTGATGAGCTAGTAGAAACTTATATACATACTAATATTATAAATCGGAAAGTGTATGTGTGTATCTGTTTGTTTGTCCGTCTTTCACGGCAAAACGGAGCGACGAATTGACGGGATTTTTTAAGTGAAGATATTATTTTTCTAACTCCCCATTTCCCTAAAATGGGGGGGGGGGGTGGAAGTTTGTGTAAAGCATTCCGCAACTTCAAGGTAGAAAGCTATAGTGTTACTCATGTATTCCGATAGATGGCGCTGATAGGTTTATGAAACAAGATAACGTTGTGTGCTCTCTATCTGCACTTAAGTGCGGGAATCGGCCCGCGCTTCACATTATAATGCATACGGTACCTATACTCTGTTATTTGACGATTGATTCACATTGATACTTCTTTCGATTTTTGGCTATTCGTGTTTAGCTTTGCGATTTGGTATTGTTGTCTTGGTTTGATTTTCCGATTTGCGAAAACAAACTCGGTTTCCGATTCGGTTTTATCGTTGTTGTTTTTCAGATTGGATTAATTCATTTAGATTTATAATATTTCTAGAGTTTTAAGGAATAAGACTATCGCTTTGATTTTGTATTTAGTTTTGCTTCATGAATTGGTTTTGTTGTTTATGGTTTAAAGTAAATATATATAAAAATAATAAGTAAAATTTATTTTCCACTTATCCCTCAATAATTCTATGAGTTTTTAAAAGATAGATTACATAGTTTGTTGTATTTAACGGGAGCGAAGCCGCGGGAAAAAGCTAGTAAATTATATTTATTCAAGTAAATAAGTTAAAATTTATCCAGTTTCGAAATTTGATTCTTTTTGAAATTTATATGACATTAAAGTAGATAGATTCAACATGGAAAAAAGTAATTTCAAATACAGTAGAACCCCGCTAATTCGGACACCGTTAATCCGGATCGGTTTAGTTAACTTTTTTTTTCATGTTTCAAAAGCGATTGGCTAATTTCCATAACATTAACTTGTTTCATCGTCGTATTCTGAATTAAAAAAAAAACTTTTTCTGAAATGTTTTCGGAAGAATACCTTAAGCTTTCTTATTTAAACTCTTTAATGTTATCTTTCAAAGAAACAACAATGTGTCACTAAGTTTGGCAATTTCATTTTCCCCAGTTTTCTATTTAAAACATTTAGAAATGCCATAAAAAATCACTGCACAATAAATTTTTACTTAGAGTATTGCAAGAAAGCAAAGTAAAATAGTCCTTACTGTTTGTAAATATTCAATACGTTTAATATAAAGGTGATTTTCTGTAAGTACGTTTTATTTTATTTAATTTTTTTTCTAATTCTCCGGATATTCTAGATTTTCGATAATCCGAATTGGGACTGGTCCCAATTAATCCGAATTATCGGGGTTTTACTGTAATTTTATAATTAAACATATCACTATATTTTTCAACTGTTTACAAAAAAATGAGCTTGTCTCATAAGTTACATGTCCTAAACATAGTAGTACTGCATATCAATTTTATTAAACAAATTACATACTCTCAAACGACAATGCAAATGACGCATTCATTAAAAGTTATCGTGCTATAAGTTTATTTTTGATCAATTTATGCCATCTTCAAAGTGGTGTAGAATAATTCTTTTAAAAAGATTTCAACGAAATATTTGAAATTTGGGCATGTTGATGTCTTTCGCATATGGCAATCAATAATGCGTGTTTAGTAAAATAGGTTGTACTGAATGTTCTGTAGTCAGTTATTGAGTACCATTAAAAAAGATTGAATAAACTTTAAAAAAATATAAAATACAACGACAACAAACAATTTTTATAGGAAAACAAGGATATTTATCAATTTTTGTTTCAAAAATACAGCTTGATTCACTCCGATTTTAATTATCATTCAAAATTCTAAATAAAATATAAGTATTTAGAAGTTATTTTCAACGGATTTACTTTGTTTTCTGTAATGGTATATTGAATAGGGATGAAAGTGTACAGTATTTATATAAGTAAAATCATGTGAACCATCAATTACATGAAAAAAAACACCGAATAAATTGGTGTTCAATAATAATAAAAATAATACACTTTGTTAAATTCACCATAACATAAAAAACAATGCAGGACGCGTTTCGTGATAAAACAATACATCTCGTCATCAGCTGAAATATGAGTTCTATAAAAAAACCTTGGATTTTTGACTGAATAAATGGAATGATTGCAGTTTCTTATACAAAACTAGAAGATAGCCCGTCAAAATAACGTGTTTGCATTTTTAAAGGATGATAAAAAATTACAACAACTGTGGTCAATCATAGCCACTTTAGGCTGAAACAATTTTGATAAATACAGCGATTAAACTTAGAAAGGAAAAAATCTAACAAAAAAAAAAGAAAAAAAAAAAAAGAAAGAAAGAAAATTTCAACAGAAATCTGCATTTAAAACTATAGCAAAACTATCTGGTAGATGGGGGTGGGGATTATAATGAAATTTAAAACGCACCGGCGATTTGCTTAAATAAAAAGTTTTAATTAGTGTTTTTGAAATCGTGTAAAGATTTCAAAGCGAAGTAAAATGTAGTGACGTCATTTACAGCTCCCACTGTAAATCTGACCATTACGACTATGGAACGGTTTCATTGGTCAGAAAATAGACTGCCTTTAAAATCGGAGGTAACTTTTCACAATGTTTTTTATAGATTTGAAATTCGCAAGAGTCATTCACGGCTGTAAAGAAAAAAAAATTAAAGCAACCCTAATATAAAAATTTTAACAATATTGCATTTAAAACGCACCTTCGCTTTCCTTTAATAAAAAGTTTTAATTAAATATAAACTGTAAAAAAATTGACTCATTTGCTACAGCGTCACTCCACCGCTTTTATAGAAAACGGTTACTTTACTGTGTTATGGAGCATTCTCATTGGTCATAAAAGAGATATTCTATAAAAGCTGTGGAGTGCCGCTGCAGCAAATGGATCATATTTTTAACAGTGTACTTTTTGAAATCGTGGAGAGATTTCAAAGTGAAGTAAAATGTAGTGACGTCATTTACAGCTCCCACTGAAAATCTGACCAATGAGAACGTTCCATTACCACTATGAAACGTTTTCATTGGTGAATGAGTTTCTTTTCTCGTGGACAGGTTGCCCCTGGAATTGTTATACACGGAGGGGTTTTATATATATAATGTATTTGTTGCAGCATAGATTAGCACATCTTAAAATTTTCAATTTTTTTTTTTATTTACCCTGTATAGTTGAAAGAAAATGCCAAACTGTAATACTTTCAGAAATAATGTATAATACAACTGAAAACATGCTTCTTTCAATTATTGCTCACAGGCGACTACATATCTATTTTTTTATGAAATTAAAAAATATATATTATATTTTTCTATTACTTTTATTATTATTATAAATTTTTTTTTGCACAATTCTGACACACTTTTATAAATTATATGTTTTTTTAACACTTTGAAGCATAATTGAAAAGAGTTAATATCTTCAGTTAGTTTATCTGTCTGTCTGTCATTTCTGTCTTTACTGTACAATACTTCAGCTATTCATACTTTGATTTCTATATTATTAATAAATTTAATTCAGGCTCACTATGAAGCGTTCGTTATTGAAAATGAAATAACGTACCATTTATAGTTCGATTACAGCATCTCTCAAAAGAAATCGGATACATGGTGATATATGGACAAAAATTGTTTGACGTACATTTTAATGATATTATACTTCGTTAAATATTGCGAAATTCATGTACCATGCTGATAAACATTACAACATAATTCCTATCGATTATTATGTGCTTAGGCTTTATTGTTCATTTACGGGGAAACACAAAAAATGCCCCAGCGTTACTCGCAGACAGCGTATGTTGAATGTATTCTTTCTAAAAGGAACATTTATTACTGAAGTTCACGATGACGCTATATATAGATGAGTAGGGCGTGTAAAATTTATTTTGACGAATTTACTTCTGATCTATATCGGCTACTCGTGCAACCACGGCCACTTCGCATCCAGCTAATGTACAACAGAATGATGAAAAATATTAATTTTATTAGGGAGAGGGGGAGTTATACTTTAAAAAATGCTGAGCCAAATTTGATTAAATTTAAATGGGATAAATTCGAGAGTATCCTCTTTCAATGAAAAACAAATCACACAAATCGGTCGCATAGTTTCGAAGTAATCGGTGAACATTCTCAAAATAGAACTGAAAAAAAAACATACACATCAAATTAATTACCTCCTTATTTTGAAATAGGTAGAAAATATATATTAAAGTATAAATAAATCCAATATAGTCTTTAATTAAAAATTAACTTCACCTGTAAGTATTTTTTGTAAAACAGGAAGGCGAGTTGGGGTTCAGTGGTTCTTTTAATGTATCTTGAAGCTAAAAAGAAGATCTGTGAGCATCCGCAATATTGCAATATTTTCAAGTTTTTATGCATGTATCTGAATTAAAAAATTTTAATATTTGTATGCTACATTAAAAGTTTTTCATTTAATAAAATTTATGTAAAAGTTTTCCTTTGTAATTCAAATAAATTCATCTGTAGGCTGTTTCATAAATATGTAGGTTTCTCAACGAATCTATTCTGATGAAATTTGCTTCCCCGCGAGCTATTAGTTTAATCATAATAGTCTGATCAAATATTTCTATACATCAAAGAATATGTATGTAATACTTAAGAGTAAATATTTTCAAAGCATTATTAACAAGTATCATCTTTAGTTTTGAATGAAAGTGTACACAGCAAGATTTGGAACGCCAAATTGATGGATTGTTATGAGCGATTCTAGAGATTTATAAATAATTTAATTAATAGGAAATGTTTAAAACGATATGAAAATTAAGGATAGAAGAAAAAAAATGATAGCAATATAGTTGAAGATAAAAATCGATTGATTATACACTTGATGGTCTATCATATGTGAAATTAAGGGAAAAAAATTGAATTTAAACATCTTTGTTTTGGAAAATTAGAAGTTGAATTGTTGTTATTTGTATTAAGCTTGAATTACACGCCATCATATGAAAATTTGAATGTCAAGATAGAGAAGTTCAAAAAATGAAAGTTCATGAATTGCTATAATTGAAGCTAGAGACAAATAAATACTAAATTATTACAGGTTCAATCCGATAAGAAAATTCTAAGACAGAGCAAAACAACACAGTTAAAAATTTGATCCATTTGCTGCAGCGTCACTCCACAGCTTTTATAGATATATCTTTTATGACCAATGAGAATACTCCATAACACTGTAAAGTAACTGTTTTCTATAAAAGCAGTGGAGTGACGCTATAGCAAATGTCAAGTTTTTAACAGTGAAACAGACTATTACAATTTAGTCGAAGATAAAATTCAATTGCTTATACCCTTTATGATTTACCATGTGTAAAATTCAAATCTGAAGCACGAAATTAGAATTTAAACATCTATCTTCTGTGAAACTTAGAAGTTGAGCTATTATTGTATTATTGTTGATATTTAGTTGGAGCTTGAATAACAAACATCATATCAAAGTTTGAATGTCAAGGTTGAAAAGTCCAGAAAAAGAGAGTTCATGAATTGTTAGAATTGAACCCAGAGGCATAAAAATGCCTATTTATTAAAGGCTCTGAACGGTATGAAATTTTAAGACAACAAAAAAGATACTGCAAATTATTTGAATATAAAATTTAATTGATTAGCACTTGATGATATCTTATGTGTGAAATCCAAATCCAAAACAAGAAATTTGCTTTTAAGATTCTTTGTTCTGTAAAATTTATAAGTGGAGCAGTTGTTGTTTTTATTCAGTTTGAGATTGAATAACATCATTTTATTTTTCTAAAACTACCTCAAAATTGTCCCCCCCGTTGTCTGCTCTGAACATGCCACCGTCTCGGCTCAAAAAATTTTAAGCTCCAGCCCCATTTCACCTGGCACGGCAGGTGGGAGTGATGTGCGGCGCCAAACTCAGTTTTTTCACAAAGGCAATAAACTACTAAGTCCAGCAACCACTAGCCACAATTACCCGACCTCGGCACTTGTCTACGTAGATCGCCTCCACTCTGCCGGCTAAAATTCCATCATGTACGGTAATGGCGCCTGGTGCATGTAAAATCTGTCGTGGGTGCAAAGTCCTCCAAGTTACCTGTGAATTATACCTCTGGAGGTGCCTTGCCAAGTGAAGATCTCGTCATCTGATCAAGGCTCTAAATTACGAGACCATCTTGCGAAGCCATTTGCAGTTCAAACATTTATTGCCGCTTCGCGGCAATTAAGCGGTCGTTCGCCCCGATACCAGGTATCAAACCGTTAAGCTGAGATAACTCGGTGGGTAGGGGCCTGGTCATCGGTTAGGAAGAAAGAATAACATCATATGAAAGTTTTAATCTTAAGATTAAAATGTCCAGAAAATTACGCACCATTATGCGCATTTACTTGTATACCACTTTTAGGGAGCAGTGAATTGGGGATGCGAATTTATATGATTTCAGAAGAATCTCGTCTCTTGAATATTCCAGTTGACTATATTGACACTATTTTGACAAGAGTATTTATTGGTTCTTTACGTGTACATGAAATATCTAGCAATTCTTAATATTCGTGAACTGTTATAATCGAAACCTGAGACTTATAAATACTAATTTATTAAATGTTCAAAACAATGTGAAATTTCTTTTGAAATAAAAATCACAGAAGACGCTCGAAAACTACAGCAATTTACGTGAATATACAGGGTGTCCCTGAATTCATGGGCGAAACTGCAAGGGTTAAAAGAGCACAACGTAATAATTCATCATCGTATAAGAATGTATGTGTAAAATTGAGGTGTTGAAGTACAG
Source organism: Maratus speculifer (assembly GCA_964019185.1). NCBI lineage: Eukaryota > Metazoa > Arthropoda > Arachnida > Araneae > Salticidae > Maratus > Maratus speculifer. The sequence continues at coordinate 67,353,733 of OZ025295.1, forward strand.
AGAGTGGAGAACGACATGAAAAGAATGTTTATTGGCAGTATCATTGAGAAGTACTGTGTTTATAATAAGTGTGCACAATTGCGTCCACCAACAGCAATAAATGCCTGGCAGCGTCGATGGTGCATTTTGAATACAGATTCAAAATTCACCTCATGAATAAGTCTGTTCAGTTATTCTTAGAAAAAGTAATTAATCCTAAGATCGATAAATCCTGATATTAGAATACACAAAGTACTCGTACAGCATCTAAGACAAGCTGTTGTTATCATGCGTATCTGGAAGTGGTTTTACCAAAACTATTTTAAGGTGTTGTGATCGCACTTAGCAAGCCAGCATTTTTTCAGTATGATAAGGTGGAAGCTCCTTTCAGCACCATTATGCGCATTTACTTGTATACCACTTTTAGGGAGCAGTGAATTGGGGATGCGAATTTATATGATTTCAGAAGAAACTCGTCTCTTGAATATTCCAGTTGACTATATTGACACTATTTTGACAAGAATATTTATTGGTTCTTTACGTGTGCATGAAATATCTAGCAATTCTTAATGTATGTGTTAACTACCCCATTCACACTGACTGGCGTACATAACTGTTGGCTAACTTAAAGTAAACATACCAATTGTCAATGCCACTTCCAATAAACGTTACTTTCAGTTCTTTATCCCATGTCTGTGTCTCACCGCCTCACTTATGTCTATGTATTTTTGTACAATAAATGATTATTAAAGTATCCTATATCAACCCTTACAGTTTGGACCTCAAGTTCAGATACACTTTGTAGATTTTTTACACTTTGTATACTATTGATTATTAAATGCACTTGATTAAGTAAACATATAGAATAATTATCGGATAAGTTAAAATTTAATTCGCTTTATTTTGAAAATTTCAATGCTAGAAAAATTAATGTATGCATAAATATTGCATATATATATATATATATATATATATATATATATATATATATGTATATATACATTTAATATTTGAGTGAAATGGTAAAGTAGGGTTACGTAGGGCAACTGGGCCATGATTTTACAATGCGGCTATGGAGATTCTTGCAGTCCCGCTTCCAAAAACTATCGTTCATTTGAATTCAAGTTTGAATCTTTGTAAATGTGTTATGGTAAGTTCACTCTATCAGACAGGAATAAAAAAAATTAAACTTAAATGTTTAAATATATATATATACGTTTAATTTTTTTCTTTCTTCGTGGATCCAATAGTCATATTTTTATAGGGCAACTAGATCAGGAGGTTCTGTGATCCACATATGTTTATGTTTTTTAACATGGTGTATCAGACCCTATTTGAAAAAGTGTAAACAATTTAAAAGAGTTTAAATCAGGCAGATCATATAAGTTGTACATCAACTAAAGAGCGTTATAAGCGAAGCTTTGCTATCAATATGTCTAAAATAAGCCCTAATAATCAAATTATTACATTTATTTATACCTAAAGTATAGGAATTAAGTGTATACTTGTGTGCTTTAATTATGGAAATAAGTACTAAAGTTACGTGGATATTTTAGGAGAAAAAATAACAAGATAAATCTATGAACAAACAGCCACGTAAGTAAGTAAGAATCTCATTCTCTTTTTTATTTACCTCAATTGAAGTGCTTTATGTCCAATAAATCTGTGGAGGATATAACCATGTTTTAATACACAACATAACAATTTTTAATTGGTTTCGATAATTTTCTAATAATGTTACTTTGTCTTATTTCCACCTTTTCATTTGTATCGTAGAATTTCAAAGTTTCGCTATCTCACTTATAAAATTTGTTTTGATACCCACAATATACTTTAAAAGAATAATTATGTAATTTTAACAAGATGTTATATGATTTTATTTGTTATAAGCAATAAATAAATAAATAAATAAAGAGATTGATTTCCTGTAGTAAGAAAAATTGAAAAGTTTTTTTTAAAAATTCTTTAAACGTATTGGGGTAACTGGACCCAATATGGTACAGTTATCCCTGATACTTATTATCCCATTCTTGAAAAAAAACTGGGGTAACTGGGACACCGGCCTTACATTTGAAATATGAAATAAATATGCAGTTGTATGTGCAATGTTTAAAAAAATGATTACTTAATTAAAGCAATTACAGTATTTTAATAAAAAGCCGATGAAGTTCAAGGAAACGGACATCGCTTTTTAAAAAAGAAACCGAAATTTTCGACAAACTATCAAAGCTAAGTCAGAGTTATGACTGGTTTGACGCATATTGTTTTAAGAAGTAGAAATTAGGGGACATTGTTCAGAAAAGTTAAAAGGCAACAGCAGTTTTTTTAATAAATATAAAACAGTCTATGGCCCAGTTATCTCGTGGGTCCTGTTGCCTCAGCTAACCTTACTATTTTCGTACATTTATACTCAATTTTTTGAAATTTCGAGAATTAATCAACGAAACATCGAATTAAACTCATCTAGTTTTTTAGCCCTAAATAAGAAAATAATTGTTTAATCTTCAGCTAACGCTACTTCTTCATGGTTCAAGAAGTTAAATAAAATGAAACAGGTACATGAATGCATGATTAAAGTAAAAATTACATATTGATTGTGCTTTATACATTGGAATTCTAGATGTAAATTTAATGTATATCTCTGATGTTTTTTAACTCTTGCAGAAATATTCAGCAGTTACAAAGCAGCAAAACTGCGCTTATAATTTGTACTCACGTCGTGAATCAGTCATGACTGATAATTATAGTCAATGAAGATCACAGCAATAAATAATCTCATTTGAGCTGATGTGCTTAAATCAGTGAATAATGTTAAAAGTTTTTGGATGAAGGAAAGAGATTTTTTGTAAACAAAGAGTTCGGCCAGGCCGCAATTTCAGTAGCATTTTCGCTGAAAACGAATTTTTGGTAAAAGTCAGAATTTGGGCCGAAAACGAAACCGAATTTTTGGTCAATCTTTAGTTTTTTATTCAAGCAAATGATTCGTTTTGCAAAGCGAATACTGAAATCTCCGAAAAACACTTTAAAGATAAAGCTTGTAATGTTGGATGCATTTTAAATACTTTTTTTTAAAGTTTTATATTGATATAATATGTTTGTACGCTAATAAGTGCTAGTGTTCTTTAAATTATATATTCGGGATTGTTAGTATCATGTCAAAGATTTAAAGACATATTCCTCGAAGTAAATACTCTCTCAAAAGTCATCTTTACTTTTGTATGAAATTTATTATGAATTTTGTATGTAGTATTTTTATAAATTCGGTGTAAAAATTTAACAAGAAACCTTTTATGCACACAACAGTGGAGAAAAAGAACTGTAAACATATAAATGGTTAAATATATATACAAAAAATTAAATAAGCTTAAAATTTTAAATTTGTCAAAAAATTATACTTTTCCAAAGCTTTTTATTTGAGAAAAACATAATATAAAAACAAATTTAAACATAAAACTATTTTAAAATACTTATAAAGAAAAGGAAATTTGGTCCCCGGATTCCTTTAAATGGTCAGTAACACCAATTCATTTAGAGGATTTTGGAAATTGAAGAGCTTTGGAGAGAAAAATTCCAGATTTAATTAAACAGCTATTCAATATATTGAGCGGAATAATAGTCTTCTAAATGACGCTTTTCATTAAAATTAGTCAAATGAGAAATTTGTCGAGCGAGCATGAATTATTTAAAGTTCAAACTAAAAAGGCTGTAATTATTTTATTCATGAGATTTTTCTGTATTTGTCATGCATTAATGTTGATCTTGTATAACAGATTTATGAAGTACAGTATTAATGCACTTATCACTAGCAAACTTGTAAATAAATAAATACGAAAATTGAAAGTTTTTAAACACATACATTGAAACTTTACTGTTAAAAAATCTGAAATTCGCGGATATATTTTTGCTGAAATTCACAGAAAAAGTTCCTTTTCACAACAAAAGGGTATTTTTCGTTAAAAATTGGAAAATTCCATCATGTTTCCTGAAACTAGCGAAACAGATGGGGATAGAAAGAAAGATCGGAGATACTCCGTTTCTGGGGACAAATTTATTTTGAATGTTTACAAAACTGACATGTTGCTTCACAGAAATGGAAAAACTCAACGAAAGAATCCTGGCTCTTTCGTGAGACTCGTATAGTTCTGCTGAATTGCAAATATATTGTTTTTTGTCATTGATAATAAAAATTATTATATTTCTTACCAACTTTTTAGCAATTTTATAATACCAATTTTATACAATGATAATATTTTCTGTTAAAACATAGAAAAAAAAGCGAAACTTTTCTATAACTTTTCATTAGTTCTTGGTTAAATGCATTCTATTACGTTTCTCGGTCATCATTTTGCACACATTTCTCTTCTCTCATATCTGAACCCCTGTATTGATTGCCATACTTTTATTTATTTGATATTTTATGATATTTGTATCTTTGATAAAACTTGCAATTTAAAATACGCACTTTCTATCCATTTTTATTAGAAAAATTAAAAAACATATTTTTATTTTTATTTAAATTTAGAATAATTTAGAAAGTGAAAAATCATATTCTCAGAATTGGTGGGGATTTTCATCGACAATCATTTTGCAATTGTTTCCTTCACCAGATGCCAGAAGCTTGATAATGTTAAAAATAAATTACGTAGAGTTACTTCAAAGGAGTTATAATTATTACAATGCTATTATCACCATTATTATTATTTCAATGGTAAAGCGTTTAAAAAAATATTAATTTTATAAAAGCATATTGCACAAAATGAATAAAATGATGAAAACATAAAAAAGTCACCTTTAAAAAATCACCTTTATTTTTTTATTTTTTTTTAAACTTATTTCTTATTTAAAAAAATCTGTTCATTTATTAGCACTTTAAAAAAATTAAAATAATCCCTGCCGGCTTGGCCTATAGGCGGAGATAGATTTCGAAGTGTACTCATTTAAACAACAAAAAATAAAATATGATTAGAGATAAACCCAGTTTAACAACTTTATTTGGCCACTTTTGAAAATTTTTTAATTTCATTTTTCTGTAACAATTGTTTTTATGAGAATCACCTTAAGCGAAATTCAGCTAAAATTCCCATTTTGACAACATTTTTAAAAATATATTCTGACTTTATTAAAAAATCATCCATTACGCGCATTAAATAATTCCTAAATAATAAAAAAGTCAATTGTATGTGTTTGAGAGCAAAACTGAATTTTAAAATGAGTCATAAAATAACCAATTTGTTATTTGAATGCATCCTCAATTCTTTAATCATGATATCTTAGGGAAATTTTGTGCAAAGTGCCTTATTTGGTAGCATTAAAAAATATATATTTATCATTAAACTGGCCAATACGGCACATTATACAGTTCCTAAATAACAGAACCTGTCAATTGGATGTGTTTGAGAGCAAAACTGAATTTAAAAATGAAACAAAAAAATGCAATTTTGTTATTTGAATACCTCAATTTTTCAATCACTCACTTCGGGAAACTCTGTTCAAAATACCCTTTTTGGCAGCCTTTTTTGAAATATATTTTGCCTTTATCAAAAAATTGCACAATCCGTCACATTATATAGTTCCTAAATAAGAGGACCTGTAAATTGGATGCATTTAAGAGCAAAAATGGATTTTAAAATGAGTCCGAAAAATCGCAATTTGTTATTTGAAAACTTCCTCAATTTTCCAATCATGATCACTTCAGGAAATTCTGTTCAAAATACCTTTCTGTCCCGGTCTTTTTTGAAATATATTCTGCCTTTATCAAAAAGCTGGCCAATACGTCACATTGCATAGTTCCTAAATAAGAGCATCTGCCATTTGGGCACGTTTAAAATCAAAAATGCATCTATAATATAAATGAGTCAGAATATAAGCAGTTTGGATTTGTGTTTTTTTTCTCCAACTCCTATTTTCGTTTAATTTACTTTTACTATCAGAATTGCTCCAATGAAAAACTTGTTAACATAAAAGTTGTATATATGTTATTGAGAAGATGTAAAATAAATTTAATTAGATTTGATAGCTTAAGAGTTGATAACGTTACGCATTTTTTTCTTTTCCACCCCCCCCCCTTCTTCTTTTCGTTTTAATTTTTTTCCTTGGTAAAAATTGGTCCTATCAAAAACTTGTAAATACAAAAGTTTTAGGTAATTTTGCGAACATTTATAAATAAAATTAGATGGATTTGATATCTCGAGAATTGACGAAGTTATGATTCTTTTTTTCCCAAAAACCCTGTTTTTATCGCCTCTTGAGACCATTTTTAACTTTATCAAAAATCTATCAAGCATAAAGGTTTGACCCATTTTTTAGAAGTACTACAAACTTTAAACTGATTCGATATCTATTTTAATTAAGAAGTTTTAACTTTTTTTCTGTTTTCACAAAAACCCTCTCTATTTCTACCCCTGGTCCGATTTTGCCTATTAATGAACTCGGCCGAGATTTTATACCCCTTGATTTTATGTATCAGTTTGGAGGATATTGGAGCAGAATAATAGAAATTATCGTGTCCAGAAGAAAATGATATATATATATGTATAAACTTTTATGTATAAACTTTTTTACTGATGGTAGTTTTGGGGTCTAAAGGTCATGATCGGTGTAGATCTGAAATTTTTTTTCTAGAAATTCCAACATAGGAGCGAACGCAATAGATAGTATTCATGCGAAATCTACCAAAAAATGCTGAGTAATATTTCTCCGTGCAAATTCTTCCACAGACCTATGATTGTTCTTCAAGTATATTTGGTAATCTAGCTTTGGTTAAGCTAATCTTTGGGAGTAATCTAGCCATTACTACTTTTCAACAATTACTCATTATTGAAATTGATACTGATTTCTCCATTGGAAATCAACTCCTGATCCCTAGCCATCGCCTCTCTTAGGGGTCGAAGCTCAAAATATCAATGTCCAATTCATGTATTTTCCTCAGATATAAACATACATTCCAATCTTAAAGCTCTGTATCACCAGGAATATGATGGAAAATATGACAAAAGATTTGACAGTCACACTCAAACATAACTGTGAATTAAAAGAAAGCATGTGACAAATAATAACATACTGCGTGAAAACTCTGCATGCAAAGCCATTTGCTATTCGATTTGACTTTTTATCAACGACAGAGGAAAGGAGGATAGATAAGCAAACAAGGGTGGTTCAGTAATTATTGTCTCTAGTGTATATAAAGTATTTGTACTATGATGGTTAATATGGAATATTGAAGCAAGATGCCTATATGTTCCATTTCAGAACCATAGCTGCTATATATTAACATATTTTTAGAGAAAGTGTTGAAGTTTTAAAGATCTATTTCTAAAGAACTTTTAAGAGGAGTATGAGGAGAAAAGTCTGGTTTAGAGCTTATGGGGTAGATCTGTGACACTGGATAAGGATTGGCTACATTACTATGATCCCGACTCCAAACGACAATAGCCATATCTCATTCACTGTCACAAATCTAGCCTTATAAGTTCCAAACAAGCCTTTCACCTCCCCCTTCAAAAACATGTTAATATAGCAGCTACGGTTCTGAAATGAAGCATATAGGCACCTAAGGCATTAGGCTTCGATATTACTATCAACCATCGCAGTACTAATAATTTATATACATTAGAACAATAAGTAAGTAATGATCCTTGTTTATTAAATAATTAAAACATTTCAGGAAAAAAACATATAAAACTGACGATACGGAGCAACTGGAGGGTAAATCACTTATGCTTGCTTTATCCAAATCCTTAAAAAAAAAAAAAAAAAAAAAAAAAAAAAAAAAAAAAAAAAAACGAAAACTTTGCATTTTCCAAATATGCATTGAAAATGTCTTTAAAATATGGTTAGAAGGAATTAAAAATTTCTGAAGTAAAATTCATAATCTCAAATTAAAAATCCCACATAAAAATACTACAATGACCCCATTTCATGAAAAGCATGATTTCAAATCAAAATTCAAATGAGTCATTCATTTACTGCACTTGAAATTTATTCTAACTCAGCTTAATGCATGCCTGGAAATGACATGCAGAATTCCCTTTAAAACTTCGCTGTTTAGAGATAGGCATGTAAATGTCTTTAACAGTGAGGCGGTTCTCGATTATGAAAAATAATTAAATTAAAATGGGATATCAGTGAATTTTCGCTATTAAGAAAATGGCCTATGTTATTAACATTTCTTTACTTAAATTATAAAATAAGTTTTGTAACTGTAAATACATCACTGTAGCTGTAAATAGAAGGGAAAATTAAAAAAATTTCACTGATAAATTTTCAGAAATATATATTATTTGAACAATTTTTACTAAACAATATGCGAAAAAAAAAAAAAAAAAAAACCTTGAACATTGTATAAAAATTAAACTATTTTTTTGTAATATCAAACTCTATTGTAAATATCTTTGCATTACAAATTTCTACTTAATATGGCAGCTATAAAATAGCTGTTTCTGGAGTAAAATTAGTAAAACCAAATTAAAAACATAGAAACTACACTGTTAAAAAAAAGGGTCGATCTATTAAAAAAAAATTTAGTGATCCTTGTAATTACTAAAAAATTTTTAGTAATCTTAGTCGGTTACAAAAAATCTGTAAGAATTACTAGAAAAAAGTTAGCAACGAATAAAGTTAATAGTTTTATATTTTTAATAGCTCTTACTAAAACATAGTTGGTGCGTCCTCTATAGCATAGTGTTTATAGTAAAGGACTCCAGGCTAAAAAGTCCCGGGTTCGAAAATTGCCACCGCCAAATACGCCCCGAATGTATGTAGTGTCTCGTTAATAAAGGGATTATGAAAATCCTGTCGAAGCAGGTAGGAATGTTTGGTGCTGCCATCTATTGCGGTTTTGCCGAAAATCTTCCGCTTCAGAAGTCTGGATGCAGCTCGAAAGAAGCTCCTGCCCTTCGGGCGCACGTAGTAGTTATTAAAAATAATTGTGGAGCTATTACTAAAATTTGCTTGGTGGCTCATACTAAAAATTTTTAAGTCAGTTCTACAAAAAATTCTTTTGTTCAGTTTACAAAAGAAATGCTTGTTTCACTTGCAAAAAAAAGTTTGTAATGGTTACTAAAAAATTCTGTGGAATACAAATTTACTAAGAAATTTTTAGTAACCTCTTGAATTTTTATTTTTTTTTTTACAATGTAGTCGTTGAGGCGACCGTAATATTTACCCATCATATTCATGCGTAATATAAAATATGAAAATAAAACATGTGTAAACTATATATAAAATGCACTGCATTTCCAAAATAAAATTTGAACGTCTGTTTAAATATTTTTAATATATAGTAATGCTCTGTTACTGAATTATGGATACTAATTCATTATCCCTTTGACCAGTTATATAAATCGTCAAACTACTCGTAAATTATAAAAATTTGCATAATTTTTATTTTAAATAATGAAGGCACAAATAAAATAGTAAAATATTAATAAAAATAAAATGAAACGCCGAATTAAAAAAAACCCGATGACGTAACAAACACGTGTAACGTTTTTAATGTCAAGTGAATGTGATATTTGCGATAAGCCATTATTGGTAATTAATATTTTGGCGATAGTTTTTTGGTCGACAGGATAATCAAGTAGTGTCGAAATACGTAAAAGAAACATTCTTATATCTAAAAAAAATAATAATCATACTAACTAAAAGTTTAATGCATCGGATTAAGCATCTCATTTCCAATTAAAATATATTTTTGAATGGAAATTTGAATGAAATACAGGATCATGAAAAATCGAACAGTGTGGCAATGTGATTACAAATATCTTGAAAAATAATTACCCAAGTGACTTAATTCTTTATGCAAAATTTCTTTATTGCCTTTCATAGACACTCCTTAAAATAAATAATTTTGAAAAAAAATTATATAACTTTCATCAGAATGAATTTTTCGGCAATCCAAAAGATAAAAAAAAGTTCCGGATAATCGAGGTTACTGATATTCAATAGATGTCTTTCCATTATTGCATACTAAATACGCACTGAATAGAGCATTTACAAACAAACAGACAGACGGACAACAATTTTTTTCTAAAACTGTGTTTTTTAATCTCTTGTGTCGATCCGTCACGCGCAAATCCGTCAATTTTTTTTCGATTTTTATATACAGGGCTCCCAAATGGTCCGCTAACTGAACATCAGAATTTTCTTAGAGAAATTTTCCTTTTAGATTTTTCTTGCAAATTGAAAAGAAACAAACTTTGGAAGTGAATTCTGGAGCAAATACTGTAGAAACGTATTATGAAATTTTCTGTTAAAAAATATTGATGTTCAGTTCGCAGACCATTTGGGAGCCCTGCTTTTACTACATATAATGGGTAAATAAGTACCACAATAACATTATACCATTAAGGGAAAGCTTACAAATAAGAATTCAAATGCGGGATTAACTTATTATCTCAGAAAAAAAAATTATGATTCATCTCAATGTTTGCTTAACTTTTAAATGCTTAGTGTAAGGAGTTGCATGACTTTTTTTTTTTGTCATTTGGAGTTTTCTATTGTACTTTTGGTGAGCTTTTATGTAATACTTACATGTGATAACTTGCATTAAGGTCATAAAGTCTGTTTTTGTTCTGATTAGTTAGTTATAAAAATGTAATATCATTTAATTGCTGTTATTGTGCAGTGTAATTACAATTACATAGAGAGAGTTAGTATATAATTTAAAATTATCATCTTTTGAGCAAAACATAAATAAGTGTTTTCACTACTTTTCTAGTAAATAATTAGCAAATATAGTATCAAATATATTGTTTTCCGTACAAAATAAAAAAAGTCCCTGTCGGCTTAGCCTATAGGCGGAGGAAGATTTCGAAGTTAAGTGCCCATTTCAACAACAAAAAAATAAAATATGGCTAGAGATAATTCAAGTTTTGCAACTTTATTCGGCTGCTTTCAAGCAATTTTTAATCTCATTTTTCTGTAAGTATTGGTTTTAACATCGTCATCTTAAGCGGAATTTGACTTAATTGCCCACTTTGACAGCATTAAAAAAAATATATTTTGACTTTATGAAAAAATCAACCAATGCGGCACATTATATAGTCCCTAAATGAGAGAAACTGCCAATTGAATAAGTTTGAGAGTAAAATTGAATTTAAAAATGAGTCACAAAATAAACAATTTGTTATTTGATTACATAATCAATTCTTCAATCATGATCGCTTCGGGAAATTTTGTTCAAATTGTCCATCTTGACAGCATTTTTCGAAATATATTCTGATTTATCAAAATCATGACCAATACGGCACCTTATACAGTACCTAAGTTAAAGAACATGTTAATTGGGTGCGTTTGAGAGCAAAAAGGAATTTAAAAATGAGTAAGAAAATAAGAAATTTGCTTTTTAAATACTTCTTTAATTTTTCAATCACTATTGCTTCAAGAAATTCTGTTCAAAATGTCTACTTTGAAAGCATTTCTTGAAATATATTCTACCTTTATATATATATATATATATATATATATATATATAAACTGGCCAATGCGTCACATTATATAGTTCCTAAATAAGAGAACCTGCCATATGGATGCATTTAAAATTAAAAATGAATTTATATGTCTAGTCATATACAGGCAGAGTCACAGACAGACATTTTGTACAGACATAAATGTTGGTTATTTCTGGGTCCTAAAACGTGTTAATCCGTCAAAAGCCAGAAGTCGAAAGTTTTCGCGAATCCAATATTTTCTTCAAATAAAGAAGAATAGATGGATAGAAGAAAGAATAGATAAAAGACATAGAACATAGAAGAAAGTAAAATATATATATTAACCTATAGTAAATTGCATTTAGTATAAATATATATGTTTATGTATAAGGTTAGATATATATAAGTTTAGTATGAGTATAAGTATATTCGCAAAATATCCAACCATGCATTACGTGTAATTGCACATGTAAGGTTTTAATCTATTTTAATATAATTCTTTCTACTTGTTAATCAATGAATATACATGGTTTCATTGAGTAATTCAAACACATACTCCAGCAGGCACTTAGAAAATCGTAATGTTTTTCCAATGATTTTATTGTAATAAAATTTGTTACCCACAAGCAATTAGCGTTATTGTGATGTTGTGCCGAATAGTGCCCATAGTCGCTGTCCCAAAATAAATGTTTTGATCATATATAGATATTCGATATTGATTGAATTTCCTATTTTAGTATTGAGAAAGATCCATTGCTTTTATTATTTTTTTCTGATGAGTGCAAAATGAAAAAATATTATAAGCCTATTAGGTCGTGTTTTTCAATCATATGTAGTAATAATCTATAATAATAACAAATAAAGCAATAAATGAGAAAAATGTCAATCATCAGCCCTAATCGTTCTGTAAATAAAGTTGATGAAAATATTTTTGTTTTAATTTTTACTTTATTTAAAAGAAGAGATACTTAATATGCGCCACGTACCACATTTTTTGGAAAACCCTGCTTTAATGCATTACACAGTATTTATGAACGTTTTTCAAGATTCATTAGACTCATAAGAAGTTAATTTTGGCGTTTTAAGCTAACAAGGAATGTCTTCATATGGGCATACTCCGAAAAATCTGAAAATATTGCAGAATGTTCTTCTCATGAGAAGATAGCGTTCATAAAAAAAATAATGAAAATTTCGTTATTTGTCTATTTTTCATAGGTTGGCGATGGAATGTAATTTCAAAAAAATATTTTTGTATGTCGAATTCACTTTAAAGGAAAAAAGTTTCATGATGAACTTATTTAGATAAATTTAATTGAAATAACTTTAATTTTGTCAATTTTACTTTGCTTTAAGTATAATTTTGTTATATCGATATTTATCTGTATTTATATTCACATTTAACTATAAAATTTGCGATTTAAAACGTAATTCATAATTTAAATTAATTAAAATTGTTTCAAGTTCAAAGTCCAATTCAGTTTTATCGATCCGATTTTGTTGCTATGGAAACATCTGGCTTTTATTTTTAATTACCCCTAAATGTATGAAACTAATGTTTCTCAATATGAATTTTTTTATATATGAAAATATTTTTTTCCAGCAATAAATTAAACAATTGATGCAACAAACAATATAAATATATAATACAATGTAGATATAAATGTACATAATATGTTAAACTCTCTCATTGTTTATGATTAAATTCATTAAATACCATTTACATACATTCTAAAAATCCAACAGTTTTCAGTTGCATTAAAATCGTTTGCTTTTGATGAGGAAAAGAGCCGCTCGCCAAATCGCGTGACGCTTTCATCTTTTCACGCCAATATTCGAAAGTATTTTATTTTTTATAGACTCTCCACTGTAATTCTGCCGCTCAGTTTGACTGATCCTTTATTACATACATAAGTAGTTTATTTAGTATGTCTTTCAAAAAATTCTGAGTATGCCTAGTATGGAGATCTTCCTTATAAGTAAATCAATCAGTATGATTCTCATTGCATTATTTTACATACAGTGTCATTCCTGAAGGCAGTTTCACCTCAAATATATAATAATAGTCGAGACGTAGCTGGGGTTTTTTGGTAGCTTCATCGCCTCGGGCCCAACATTTCCCGCTTTTCAGCGTCTTTAATTTGTCTAATTTTGCTAAAAATGTGTCTGGTATCAAATTTTTTCCCATTCCTTTAACGAGTCGGATTATTCGGGTCCATAGTACTGGTCGCAGACGACTACGCAGACAGTGGTGATAGCTTGGTATAGCTATTTGCATGTTATTTATTTATTTTTAAAATGGCAGCTGCGGGATGTTTGATTTCACTACATTTGGGGAGGTTTGACTAGGGTAAATTTGGTAGAGGAATAGGCTTAATAAGCAAATTCGAGTTTCGATCGTTCGGGCACCTCGTAAAGTATCTTTTTTTTAAACATTTGATGAAATTTATAAGAAAACAAGAAAAACTGAGTAACCACCAACGTTCGGATGAGGAAATAATGTGGCAAATAGTGGGGAAACTGAAAACAAGGCAGTCTGAAGTGCATATTCCTAGAAATTTCAATGGAACGTTTGGCGTCGAGTCCAACACATGGAATCAGTTTAAGGACACTGGAGCCATAGGAAGAAAACCTGGGTAAGGTCATTGAAGAGTCATGCCGATTAAAGAAGATAGCTATTTGTGCATTATAGCGAGGGATAACAAAAGTGTAACGGCTTCTCAGCTCTCTCGTCACATTTATGCTGACACATGCAGTGAGTTTCAAGGGTTACTGTTTGCAGCAGGCAAAGAGTTACATGACAGAGGGTTGTTTTCATTAAGATCTGATTCTTGCGTCCCGCTCACTTCTGGACATAGGAGAATCCATTTAGCAAGATGCAGAGATCATCGACTTTGGTGTAGGGGGTGCCATAAATGGGGAACTATTGAAGAGTGACTGTTCAGCCTAATCATTTGAAGAAAACCGGGATCCGCTACCTGTCTTCCAATTTCCAAGAAAAAGAGCACTGTGGTAAATGAAGTTTGGTGGTCTGGGAAGCATCATGTTGAATGGACACACAGCTCTTCCTGTATTTGGCAAAGTTTGTATGGCTGATGTGACAGATTCAGATTCAGTTAGGTGGGGAAGCCTACCATATGGCTTGAGCTCAACAAGCCCCACCTAACATTTATTAAAAAAAAAAAAGTTACAATGTCAATCACAATGGGCTGCCCTATTTTTCAGGGCGAGCCCGGGAAATAAGTATCTAATATTTACAATGATAACTTTACATTATTGCATGATGGTGTGTTTAGAATATTCAGACGTGTGTTTTAACAACAGAAATATTTATAGGTTCGAATTAGAGGTGCGGAATATTTACAAGTACAATGTTCTATAGTTCATTTTGAAAGTGTATAAGTCCAATGAGTATGGTTCTTAGTAAAGTTCGAAAGTTCATTCGAGTCCATTTGAAAGTTAAAGAGGAGGCATCTGAAATAATGTCTGATTATCCTCAATGAGTTTTACACAGTTTATTATTTTGTCAAGAAGCCTAGTTTCTTTCAATATCATGTTGAACCAAGCTGCATCTGAAAGCGTAGAGGATTTCCGTATATGGTAAAAAGCAGTTAAGGTGCATGTCGTCAGGTAATGTAAGGAGTCACCGACTTCCCCACATGTGCAACGGTTAGAATCTACTTTATTAAATGTTACAAGATAACTAGGGAAGGGTCCGTGATTGGTGGCGAAGAGATAGAGGTTGCGATGGAACAGCAGGTTTACCAAAGAGACCTTGGGAACTAGGTTGTAAGTATAGCGACCAGTCTCTCCATAGTCCCACTCTTGTTGCCATTCTGCTAGGACCTGGATTTTAACTTGCCTCCGCAAGTAAGAAGCTGGAAGTGGTAGAAACTTAAACAATGTTGATTCTTTACCCTCTGCTGCTTGTTTCGCAAGATGATCAGCCATTTCGTTACCAGCACAACCAGAGTGGCCTCTCACCCAGTTAAATTTTATAATCTTTTTGGAGCTCTGTAGGGCCAGTATTATTTCGACTATTAGTAAGTCTTTTGAGCATATGTCCTGTATTGCTTGAACACTTGAAAAACTATCCGTATTTATTGTCATTGTTTCAAATGCACTTCCATCTGCCCATATAATTGCATCCAGGATTGCCGAAAGTTCCGCTTGGTATATGCTATTTTCTGTATTAAGCTGAACCTTAGATGTGTGAATTATGTTATCGCCTTGGTAGACACAGGCGGCATAGCCAGTACCGGAGTCCATTCTCGATCCATCCGTGTAGATCTGCACTTCTGACTGTTGGTCACCCTCTTCTTGAGTGTGAAAATAATCTTGAAAAGGGGAGATCCGTGCCGAGGAAGTTTTTGTTTGATAGAAGAATGGTAAGTGCTGTTCGAACGGCATACCCAGCCTGAGTAATCTCCCTTGCGCTGTGATTTGCTTCAATCGGAGGGTTATTGGCAGAACACCTGTCAAGACACATAGCGCATTAGCCGCCGTTTTGTTATAAGCTCTTGAAATTAAGAGGAGAAGCTGATATTGGATTGAATTCAAAAGGCGAGCACCATGTTTTTTCTGTAATCTGGGATACCATACAGCTGCTGCGTAGGAAAATTTTTTCTCTAGTATATTGTTATACCAAATTTTAAGTATAGATTTCCCCAATCCACCTTGAGTGGAGGCAAATTTCATCAAGTTTTGAGAAACCTTCAACAACTCTTCACGTTTATCATTGAGATGCGGCAAAAAAGATAAAGTCGAGTCAATTTTAATACCGAGGTATAATATTGAATTCTTAGAGCGGATTGAATGCCCATCTATCCTGAGAGTTGGGGGACGTCGTAAATATTTTCTTCCTCGACGAATGTTTAAGGCTTCACATTTTTCATAGGAGATTCTTAAGTTATGCCGAGTGGTCCAGTTACTTATTATATCCAAAGCTAATCTACCGAAATCTTCCAGGATTTTCCTTGTTCTCCCTTTCAAGATCAACAAGATGTCGTCTGCATAGATCACCGCCTTTATCCCATGGTCCCTTAATAAACGCAAGAGAGTATTAATAAAGATCCTCCACAGAAAGGGGCCAAAGCAGGACCTCTGAGGGCAGTCCCTTTGAAACCAGTGTACTACGTCCGACAGCCAATGCACAAAGGCTCCACGCCGAGAAAGGAACGAAGATACTGTATTACAGTACGGTTCTTCAACCTCTAAATTTCTAAGTTCTTCTATTGTAAAGTCCCAGGGTAGAGAATCAAATGCAGATTGAATATCGATTGAAACCAACGTTATGTAATTATCTTCCAAAGAAAACAAATCAATTATAGAGAACACTTCCTGAATTGCTGTTTCAGTCGAGCGCAATTCCATAAAACCATGTTGAGCCGGTAGTAGATGCGGTGTATTCAATAAGGAGTGGTTGATTCTTCTTAGAAGTAATTTCTCAAATACTTTGCCGAAAATTGGTAACAATGATATAGGTCTATAAGACCTTGGGTCTTCCGGCGGCTTACCTCGTTTCAGGAAGTACACCAGTTCACCAATTCTCCAGTTCTTCGGAAAATAGTTTAACTGAAGAAAGAGTTGTACATATCCAATAACAACGAAGCGTTGGATTTAAATATTTTCCTTATTATTCTATGATCTATATTGTCTGTTCCAGGTGCTTTGTCTTTGTTGAAGGAGAAGATTGCTACCTGCAGTTCCTTTTCAGTGAAGTAAGGGACTAAGTTTACCGGGTTAAACGCTGGTTCCTGTGTTTCTTCCGATGGGCCAAAGATTCTGGTTGTTAAGTCTGTATAAAATTCAGCTCTTGATTGTATTTCTGTAAGGGAGTCAGAGAGTGCGTATATTTCTGTTCTGTAGAAATTCTGGAACGCCACTTTTTTCGTTTTCCCATATGGATCTCTTGTTTTCCTACAAAAGTCCTGCCATGCCGAGCGCTTCGCTTTCAAAATTGCTTTCTTATACAGGGCCCTTTCTTTTTTATAGCGCAATTTATCTTCATCCGTGGAGCTTGCAAGTTTTGACTTTCTGTACAAGGCTTTCACGAAGCTTCGGTTTCTTCTAAGAGCGTCTGACCACCAATGAATTTTAGGGACATGTGTACTTGGACGTTTCTTGAAGTTCATTCCACACTTGTTCATTCCACAGTACTTGTCACAAGTTTCTGTGAGTATACTTAGGAAATCCGTGTATTTGGTTTCGAAAGTTGTGCTGTCTTTAATATCTTTAAAATGTATGTTGCTTCTTTCAAGGCTTCCTTGCAAGTTATGAATGAATCTCTTGAGGGAAACGTCTTTCGTTCTATATCTACGCTTTGGCAGTTTAGGAATTTGAGTATTCAGCTCTATTGAGATTAAGCGGTGATCCCCGTAATTCAAGTCTTCCTCTGTGGACCAAGACTTTATCCAAGGAAAGACGGAAAAGGAGGCCAAGGACACATCAGGCCAACCATGTATGTGTGATGCTTTAAAAGTTGGCTTGCTATTTGGATCGTTGACTGACAGCAGATGAAAGCGTTGCATTTGCATAATTAATTGACGTCCTCTTTCGTCATCCCTTGGGTAACCCCAGAGGGCACTATGAGCATTGAAATCCCCCAGCAGTAAGAAGTCTTTGCTCAGACCTCTTAGGTTCGGCCAGTCCTGTAAATCTGCCTCAAGATTCGAAGAGGGGGGTGTGTATTGTGATCCAATTGACAGAATCCCTGAGTCAGTTTGTATATTAACAAAAACCGAGTGATCGAAAGCTTTCAATTGTATGTGTTGAATATTTTGGTCTATAATCACTATAAAACAGTTTCTGGTATTCGAGCTATATGCTGCAACTGACGAGGGAAGGCCATGTGGTCGTCCTTCTGTAACTGCACAATCCTGCAAGCAGGCTATACTGTATTTTTCATCTATTAAATATTTTACCAAGGATGAGGTCATTGCTTTTATTCTCTGCAAGTTGATTTGAGCTAATAGCAATGGTGTTTGGTTAGCTTCTGCTTTTAATCTTTGAGAGTTATTCTGATTTATATTAAATTTACGAGAGAGAGATGTTGGGGCTTGAGAGCCTTCTCTGCTGATACAAAGGAGATCTTGATTTATATCTCGATTTAAGGTGCCTCTATCGGCAAAGAAGAGGCATTGCCTCCTTATATTTCCTCTGATTTTTATATTGGCTATTTAAGTAAACTTGTTTTCGTGAGGATGGGATGGTCTTTTTCTGTGAGATAGTTAATTGAGAATAGCTTCTTGAGGAATTTCTATTAGGTGTTCTTTGTGGGAGATCATCAGTTCTTGTATAGTAAGTGTTAAACGAGAGATTCGTTTCTTTTTTAGGTTGTTGTAAATAATTGTAGTAGGTTTTTAATGCTTCTGCGCGTTCCGCCTGGTAAATAGGACATAATGGTGAGAAAGCAGCATGTTGTAGGTCATTTCTTTTATCCCGTTGACAATTTATGCATGACATCACTGAGTTATCACAATCTGCAGTTCGATGATTTTGTGCGCATGTACCACAGTTTGTCTGGTATTTGCAGTTACGAGTAGTATGGTCGTTTAATGCTTGACAGTTTGTACATCTCGTAACTCTGACATAGTGTTCGATCCTTATTCTGTTGAAGTAAATGTTAATAAAGCCTCGTTTTGTTAGTTCTCTGTAGTTGAGAATACTTGTTTCTATAACCCAATTTTTATGTGATTTGTCCTTAGATATCAGGTTTTTGTTTATTTCAAAGTCATCGTTTATAAAGACTTTCCTAAATTTAAGTTCTTCTTTAAGATCATCTAAAGTGATGTCGTGCGAGACCCCTAAAAGGATTATTTGTCTTCTTCTTTTGTCTGGATCGAGTATTTTATATAAGATTTTGGTTTTCGGGGCTAGTTTATTTTTGAGAATAGTTGCATCCTCTTTTGTGGTGATCACTTCGATGTTGTTGTTTTTAGTTTGCTTCATTGAACGGATTAATGTTCTTACTTCTTTGTCTTTAATGCAGTTCCAAACCGATTTCTCAAGTTCCGGATAATCTTCTATGGAGTTGGGGATAAAGACTAGTTTCTGTTTATTGGTTTGTGAAAGAGCTGATGGTTGGAGGGAATTGAAGGTTTCTTTGGACTTTTCTGCTGTAGAAAGCGTTGGTGATTTACTTAATAGTGTTTTAATCTTGTTTAATTGTTTCGAGAATTGTTGATTCATATCTGTTAGAAGATCGTTTTTGAGCGACTCCATTCTGGAATCTTGTAGTGTGAGTTGGGTGTTATTTAGTTGATTTTCAAGTTCTCTGCTTGTTTTAAGAAGGTCGCCTATTTTCAATTGACAGGAGTTATGGAAATTTTCATGTATAAGCTGTAAGAATGATGCCTTGGCGCCCTATGTACACTTTTTCAGCGAAGTAATTGGTCCCGATTTCCTTATAGTGGACTATAACGCGCGCCCAGACAGAGCTCATCTGGCGACGAATTTTAGCAAAATGATGGCATTCGCTGGATAGATGACATTGGTCAGACAGATCTCCAGGCCTAAACGATACAAAATGAGTTTGGGACGCTCTGGGAAGGAAAACTGGGACTCGCTTTCCAACTCCCAGAACTGCACAGGTCCTGAAAACAGCAGATTCAGTTTCGGCTGAAAATCGCATTTTTTAACACCTTGATAAAAGGTACTTCGAGAGACATCTTTGCTAGACTGACTTGGTCTCTTAATCTGAGGAATTTCTCTTTGGCTATCTAATAATAGTTTAGATCCTTTTTAGATCCTGTTACATATTATAATTATAAGCACTTAAAATAATTTATTATTAAAACATTCCGTAGTTTTCCATGTTTTTGCGCAAGAAAATTAAATATTGTAATTTTCTGAAAGAAAAATATGGTGCAACGTTCACATCCCTTAATTTTGGCGTGGAAGAAATGGCAAGTAAGAGCAAAATTACGCAAAGAAACATTAACAATATCTAAAAATGATTTTGCATTAATAATGTAATTAAAACGTTTCCACAACCTCCATTGTTTAATTCTGCATTAATTGTTAAAATATCTTGTAAATGATTATATGTTCTTAAAATTTCGTACTGTTTTATTCTAAACATTAATTTGATAGCACAAATTAGTTCTTTCAAGAAAATTGTTTTGATTTGTACATATTATTTATGAAAAATCCTTTTTTTATACTCCTGTCACAGATGTTTCTTCTTCATTTAAAATACGAAAGGTATTATAAATCTCTTTGAATCTGAAAAAGTAAGATTTTTTTTTATATAACCTGTCAGATAAATCCTTTCTTTTGATTAATGATGATAAATTCTAAATCGTTTTCATATAAAATGTCACCTGATATTGTTATGCCGTAATGTTTTAAACAAATGTATAATTCATAGTTTGTTTTATAAATTTATTTAGGATTCAGGTATGTCACATCTGTGTATCAGTAACATAAAAATTACTGTAGTAATAATAAAAAAATAAACAAAAAATAAAATAAATACAAACACTAGTTACACACTCATTTCTAAATATTTCGAAATGAATCTGTTGTAATAGTTTTAGTTATTGCTACAATTCTTTTCTATATTTCTAATAGATTTTTGTTTTCTTAAGGGTTCACATGCATATTTATTTTAGTTTCAAATTTAAAATTTCAAATGCATTTAAATAGATGCATCTTGGTACAGATTGATGTTGAATAGATTTTGGAGTATATCGTTCAACAGGTGCGCTTACATGTGTTCTATCGTCCAACAGGTGTGCTTGTATGCCTGTGCTATATTTCAGTGTGGGACATAATTACACTGAACTTATTATGTAAATTGCTTTTCACGAAATATTTGGCAGATTCAATTTTGGATTTCATTTTTTTACATGGAGCGCTGCTGTGCTAATCATTTTCATTAAATAACATAATCATATCTTTTTTTTAGTTGAAATAAACAAAAATATTTCATTGAAATTAATAATGAAAATATGTAAGTTGGTTCCAGTTTTGCTTTAAATGTACTTTTGTGCTATGCTTTTTTATACAATGATTTCTGGAGTTCTATTAAACTTAAAGAAATTCATTATGTTTTTTTTACATAACTGTTTGTATTCTCTTATTTAGTTTATTAATGCATTGAACTACCAAGAAATTTTTTTTATGGCACAAGTATTTGCCTTTTTATATTTGCCAAGATCGTCTTTGTACTTCTTCAAAGATGCCTCGTTAGCTCCATCGGGTGGTTGATCCGGTTTGACTAACTTTCCTTCAACCAGTTCTAAAGCATTAGTATAATAATTTAAAGCAAACTTGATTCTGTATTTCCACATCGGCCAATCGTTTTCTCCGCTTAATGGTTTTATCTGCAAATTTCCTATATCCATAATTAGACTTTCACTCTTAATGAAATATCTTCTATTTTTCAAATATATGATAATAACCACTTAAAATTCAGTCCACTTCGATCATTTATTTCCTTCTAGGATTTTCTCAGATTCTTGGGAAAAAATGATTTCAGGACTAACGTTAGACAAAAAGAAAACGAAGAAAAACTTAATTTTCTTGCCGATTATGCATTAGGCTTAATGCTATAACGATATACTAAATATTTAAAAACTTTGCTTGAATTATTACAGCGCAGTGGAAGCGTGCTGGGCCCATAACCTAAAGTAATTTTAAATCAATTAGCATATTTAGATAAATATTATAACAGAATCATTAATAAATGTGAAGAAAAACTTCGTTTAATATTGCTTTGAGAAATTTAGCTAGACACATAATAAAGCCGTTTATAAAAAAAGGTAATGGAACACAGAGTTCAATAATAAAAAAACCTTAACGGAAAAGATGTTGCCAAAACACAATAATGTAAAACTATTTTTTTTTCTTTAACAAACTGCAACAGGTATAACTTCAAATATTTATTGCGTTTTGATATGCAAATTGAGTTTTAACTAATTCTGGAATTTCAGCCGTAAATTTGATGAGCTGATTGTCGGTGGTTCCGCCTCCTGGCCTAACATTTAAACTTGCTTAATACCAAAAGCAACAGAATTAAAGTTCTCGTATTAACTGTTGCTCGTAATGCTCTAGTTGTAATAAGATAATAACAATCCTTAAAAAATACACAAAAGAAAATTAACTTTTATTAATAATTGCTAATTATGGCAATATCAACCTAACTTAAAATTATTAAGTTAGCAGAAAATACTCCTTTAACCTTTGTGAGTGTCATTCTTTTATATGGATCTTTCTCCCCCTTGATTAAGGTGCTGAAGCGGAAGTCTGTAAAGAACTAATAATTCCAAAATGACATAGAATACTGCAACCAAAGTCTTTTATTTTTTCCAAGAAAAACTCGGTAAACATTGGAAAAGTCATACCAATTTCACATATCTTGACTTCAGATATCTTTTACATTTTAATAGTGCAATATGGTTATGAAAAGGCTGCTTAATATGATTCGGAATCAGTGTATAAGGAAAGAGACAGATTAAGCTGGTTTTCCATACTCCTTGGTTTCTATGCAAGGCTGAATTTGAATTTCCCTATTCTTTGTCTTCTTTCTTCCAAGATCTTGATAAATTATACACCTCTCAGCACAATGGTTAGCATACTGGCTACAAAATGAGTATGCTGTACAGATGTTCGTGAATTCGATATTAATCTGATGGCACGGTAACTGTGCAAGGCATTCAGTGCTTTCCTTCAATGAGACTTTCTTTCCTTTTTTTTTGCAAAAAGGCTACCTTGAAGGTTTTTTCCCTATAGCAACATAGTCAAAACTGCCTCCCCCCCCCCCAAAAAATACTGCCCATTTACATAACTACTAATAAAAATCTACAAATATAGCACAGTAAAACCTCTGTAAAGGACACTCCCGAATAGCGGACACCTCTATTTAACGGACAGTTTTCCTATCCCCACTCCCAAAACCTAATTTTTTATATCTTTAACCTCTAAATAGCAGACATTCCGAATAGCAGACACTATTTTCGGCGATAAAGGATAAAAAAGTACTTTTTAACGAGAAAAAAAAATGAAAAAAATTAAAAACCTCTAAATTATCAGGGGTAAGTGTCACATATTTTGTGATCACAGATAAATGTAGAGAGTGGAATGGGGAAAATCCCTCCCCCCCCGTTCAGTGTTTAATTAACATCTTCGAGAGTAACATTTTCGAGAGCATCGAAATGTCCTCCCAGTAGATTTTGAGATTTTATGCTTTTAATGGTCAAAAAGTGCATCCCCCTTCCCACCCGGAATTTCACAATGTCCTATAATGTCACATTGAAAAACAAATTAAGTGTAATCATAAAAAAAGTAAACTTTTGTAACAATTTCTTTTTTTATAAGAATGTAAGAAACAGTGGATAATTGGTGTTCCCAGTTTTATTTCAGTTTTATTTCTTAAAAAAATAATTTTAATTTCTGATTAATCATATAAGAGAGGTTTTAGTACATATAAAAGTCGATTAATGAAACATTAAGCATTTCTTATCGATTTTTGAATATCTGAGGTTTTCCCAATAGCGGACAATTTCTGCCTTCCCGAGGTGTCCGTTATTTAGAGGTTTTATTGTATTTGCAACAAAAAGGCGACTATTTTTTATTATATCTCACTGACACCACATTTTCAAAACAAATATTTAAAGCACTGTCTGACAACGATTGCAAGAGAAATATATTTCAAAATTTATTTTAGATTAATACTGGTACGAACAAAATATAAAAAGAGTCGCCTGCGGCAGCCCTGTACATATTTTATTTCAATTCAAAAATGTATAATAATAATTGTATCAAATAATTTGCATTTTTGTCTTTGTTTTTTCTATGCCCTACATAATTTTAAAAATATTTTGTACATTTTTCAATAATAACGTGTTGTCTTTAGTGGCAACGATAGCATTTCATAATGCTCATGTTCCTTTTGCACACTTTTAAGATTTTAGTGAAAATATGTCATCCAAATTTATAATACAGTGCGTGTAAAAACTGCAAGGAGATTGCAGCATGGGGCTGCTGTTCATTCAACGACGAGGTGTCAATTATATATCTTTCAGTAAAATTTAATTTAAAGACGCATATACGAGTACAAACTCTTTTTGACCATCTTTCATCTGTTGCAACACTTCAGGGAAGAAAAAAAATTTATTTAACAGTGACATAACGCGCTTATCTGCACAAATCGAGAGAAAAAATTTAGTTCTAATAGAAAAATATTGAAGCTTTGAAATGGCCGCTCATAAATCTTGATTTAAATCCTATCGACACCTTATAGAGAGATCTGGTACGATGAGTTTATAAAAATAGAAGCCATTTTTTTCAGAATTGAAATTCAGATCTACAATTGAAGAAGAATAGCACAAAAACAATCCCGAACTGTACTAAGAATTAATGATGTCGAAGACTGATGGAATATTTGCAATCATTAAACTCATAGGTGAGTGTATGACACATTGAATATTTGTTTCTTTGGCTACTATATTGAATTTTCTTTGGTATTCTTATAGTTTTTACTCAAGCAAAAATAGCAAAATTACTTTATTTTCAAAATAAAATACTGTCAGTTGAATTTTGTTGACTTTTTTATTAGTTTTTCAACTTGGTGATACATATTATATTAAAAAAGTTTCATTAGTTTTGAAATTTATGAAAACACTTAATAATTTTTACTGTCGTTATAGTTTTTACACGCACTGTATACTTTCAAAATATTTACTCTGAAAATAGTCTGCATATTCATTGATGCCAATGATATTGTACTAAAAAAAAGCATATATTCTTTGTTTATCTAGCTCGAAAAAATAATGATAATAACATCATATGCATTTTTTTATAAAAAAAACACTAACATTTAAGTAAGCAGAGAAAATATATTAACGAAATATATTTTTATTGTATTATTCAGTAACACTGTATTCACGATAAATAGAAATAAAACCAGAATATAAAAAAATATCGTTATTGTTAATCACTATGACTACAAATTGAAAATGTAAAACTTATTAAGCAAACATTTCTGTAGATTATTGTATTCATACTAAGGACTTCATTAATAATGTTTATCATGCTAAAATATCAATAAGAAGTCAATAATTGTATTAGTATTTTTTGCATTATTGTCTGTTTAATACAAAATTCATGAAATCCATTTACGCTAACACGATATCGATGTATTATTAATTAACAATTGAAGAACACAGTTAATAATAATTATTATTTAACAACATGGTTACATGTTTCGAGGTACACAGTATTTAATTTTTCTATATAAAAAACATTTATTAAATCAGTTAACTTATTTGCAAAATTTTCCCCTTTTTCTGATAGATTTTAATTAAATGGATTTATGTGCAACGAGTTTTTATTATTAAAATTAATATTTAAGATTCCCATCTAACATGCAGGGTGTTTCGCTACCACACCGACAAACTTTGAGGGGTGATAGTAGACATAAAGACAGACATTATTAAATAGGAAACCATGGGGTGCAACGTCTTCTGTAGGAGCTAGGGGCCATTAAAGTTTAAGGTTCAAAATTTCAAACGCTGATAAAAAACGGAAAAAAGGGTCGATTCGTTTGCGGTTTTCGCTACACTCATTCTTTATATTACAATTTTTTATTCTTTTAATTTTAAAGGTTACGTTCAAAAATTGTTGATAGAGGGCTTTAGGCTTTAGACTTTAGAGTTACGAACAAACACTTTTTACCTTTCTTTTGTGCATAGGGTTGAAATTATTCTACAGTTTAGATTTTAACTTAAATTTTAAGCCCAAAATCGGAAACATGGGATCGGGTAACTAGCGAAAATTAAACTGTGAACCGAGGGGGAGAGTTTAAACGCTCATAAACATTAGACAAATTAATCGATTTTTTTGCGGTTTGCGTGTAGGTCATCATTCCCTTGGAAATTATTTTATTCAAAATGACGTACAGCTGTGGTGTTCATTTTTTGGTAGGGGGCGCTTCTGACACATCTCCGACATTTCAATGGCATTACCCCTGGGTGTTTTACTACCAGACTACCATACTTCCAGGAAGTGTTAGGGATGCAAAAGCGATTCGGAATCACATAAGAATGTAACGTTGAAAATGTCTTTTTTGCGAGTTATGGTTAAAAGAAGCAGAGAAAAAAGCAACAGAAACAAGCAGAGAAACAGCAACACGTTAATGTGACAGAAAACAGTTTATTTAAAGTCTTTACTAGAAAAGATGCTCGAAATTACGGCAAGTAGTAATTCGGCATGCTTAACAGTGGCGTCGCATGGAATTCCTCAAGCTTTGAAAGATTCCTGGAATCTTTGATAGATTTCTGGAAGCTACAAAAATACGAGCTGCTAGGTCTTTAACTGATAGTACCAGAGTCTCATACGCCCAACTTTTGATGTGACCCCAGCAGGAAAAGCTCATACTTGATAGGTCCGGTGATCTGGCAGGCCAATAAACCGGACCACTACGACCTATTCACCGCTGTCCATATGTTACGTTGAGGTACATCATCATGAGGAACATCATTGATAAAATACGGAAGAGCCCGATCATGCTGGAACCACATAGAGCTGCGCAACGAGAGAGAAATTTTCACGCGCATTAACGTTCAGCGCCATCGACTGTCGCTGTCAAGTTTGCCGGACTTTTTCTGGTCGTAATTTCGAACACTTTTTGCAGTAAAACCTTTAAATAAACTTTGTTCTGTCACTTTAACATGTTGCTGTTTCTCTGCTTGTTTCTGTTGCTTTTTTTTCCTGCTTTTTTTTTAACCGTAACTTGCAAAAAAGCCATTTTCAACGTTACATTCCTGTGTCATTCCGAGTCGTCTTTGCAGCCTTAACACTTCCTATAAGTATGGTGGTCTGGTAGTAAAACACCAAGTAGTAATACCATTGAAATGTCGGACATGTGTCGGAAGCGCCCTCTATCAAAAAATGAGGACACGAAAGCTGTATGTCATTTTGAATAACATAGTTACCAAGGGAATGACCTACACTCAAACTGCAAAAAATCGATTAGTTTGGCTAATGTTTATGAGCATATAAAATATGCCCCTCGGTTCACAGTTCAATTTTCGATAGTTACCTGATTCCCATGTTTCCGATTTCGGGCTTAAAATTTAAGTTAAAATCTAAACTTTAGAATAATTTCAACCCCATGCACAAAAGAACGGCAAAAAATATTTGTTCGTTACTCTAAAGTCTAAAGCGCCCTCTATCGACAATTTTTGAACTTAACAATTAAAAAAATTAAAAATCGCGATATAAAGAATGATTTTAGCGGAAACCGCAAACAAATCGACCCTTTTTTCTATTTTTTATCACCTTTTGAAGTTTTGGACCTTAAACTTTAATGGCCCCTAGCTCCTACAGAAGACGTTTGCGCCCCATGGTTTCCTATTAAATAATGTTTGTCTTCATGTCTACTATCCCCCCTAAAAGTTTGCCGGTCTGGTAGTGAAACACCCTGTATAGCTTTAATTTTTATGGCATGCATTGAGTTAAAATAAAACTTGTACTTTTTAAATGCTCTCAATGTACAAATACTTAGCTTTCATATAAATCAGAAAAAAATTAAAAAATGTCAGTTAGCAAAATTTGCATCCAAGTCCTTCAACTATTTTTGCTTTTTGAACTAGATGATAATAAAGTGAAATTAGTTCATTAGGTGCATTTGTAATTATGTAAATACGTAACACCTATAGTCGTCGTTTAGTCCGTCCGTCCGTCTGTTCGTATATAACAGAACAAAAACTACCCAACCGAATTATTTTAAATAAAAAATGTATAATTTTTACATAATTTTGTAGATTCATTTCAAATTTTATGAAAATGTGATGTATAATTTAATTACAGGGACAATCAAAAATGTCCCATTATTTTACGACCAATGTTCGATGAAATGTAAGAGGCGATATAAAGTTACAGTGAAACCTCGATTATCCGAGCTTATCGGGTGCGTTAGCACCTCGGATATCAGAAATCTCGTTTAATAGAAACTGTGTAATATAAACTCGCTGTGCTCGCGAATTTAACATCTCTTAGAAAAGAACGTTTTTTAAATAATAAATATAAATATACATAAAGCTGCGTTTTACAGCTCAACAAATAAAAGCAATTTCCAAAGATTCCATTAAGAGCAGTTTATTACGCTATTAATATTTTTACAAAACATACTGCCTGCCCTACACACTCTGAGAACAATTAAGTCCAGTTCCGGATCGACTTGACTTTGTAGGGAAAAAAATTCAAGAGTGAGCAAGGGTGATCTCGGTCCGGCATGAGTCAGCTGAAAAAACTAAGCCTGAGGTTCAAACAATTTTTAACTGTTTAATGCCAAACTCTACACTGGATATGTTACATTTTTGTATTGATGGTGTCAAATTAGCATCAACTCGTGACGTATATTTATATTGGGGATTAAAATGGTTCATATTTTATCGCCTTCCATTTAATTTTTATTTCAGGTCAGTAGGTTCGCTTAATTTTTTATCGGCAGGCCAGTTCATTTACCTTTTTTAACCTGGCAGTCCTGTCCATTTATTTATGCCAGCCCGGCCCGTTGAAAAATTCTCGTAATTCTGCAGGAACGGGCCATGCTGATCTCTAAAGTTCTTTAGTACGGAAAAAGAACAAAAAAGTGTTTTTTTCAAGGTTCATCCCCCTCCCTCCCCCCCCAAAAAATCAGACTTTGTTATTGGCCGGTTAACGGAAATCTAGATTAACCGAAGCTTGGTTAGTCGAGGTTTTACTGTATTTCCCTGAAAAACCGAATTTCCACAATTGAGGAAGGGAGATTACTAAGCTTACAGTAATTTAAATAAACTTTCCTTCAGGGTTGTCAGTTTGGTCATCTTTTTTGGGCAGAAAATTACGATTTACGTCAGAAAGTCCAAAAGTTATTCTCATATTTATTTAACGATAGATTTTTCATCATTTCGTAAAGTAAAAAAATCCCTGTCGGCTGGGCCTATAGGCGGAGGTAGATTTCAAAGAATGCTCATTTCAAAAAAAAAAAAAAAAAAAAAAAAAAAATGTGATTAGAGATAAACCCAGTTTAATAATTTCATTTGGCCGTTTATGAAAAATTTTTAATTTCATTTTTCTGCAAAAACTGGTTTTATCAGAATCATCTTAAGAAAAATTCAGCTCAAATGCCCATTTTGACAACATATTTTGAAATAAATTTTGAATTTATTAAAAAATCGACCAAAACCGTACATTATACAGTTCCTAAATAACAAAAAACTGTCAGTTGAATGCCATTTGAGAAAAAAATTGAATTTAAAAATGAGTCATAAAATAACCGATTTGTTGTTTGAATACATCCTTAATTCTTTAATCATGATTGCTTTGGAAAATTTTGTGCGAAATACTCACTTTGACAGCATTTTTAAAAATATATTCTATCTTTATCAAAAAACTGGTCAATGCGTCACACTATATAGTTCCTAAATAAGAGGATCTGTAAATTGGATGCGTTTGAGAGCGAAAATGGATTTTAAAACGAGTCATAAAAAACGCAATTTGCTATGTGATAAATTCCTTAAAATTTCAAATCACGAAGACTTCGGGAAATTCTGTTCAAAATACCCTTTTTGGTAGCCTTTTTCGAAATATATTCTGTCTTTATCAAAAAACCGATCAATGCATCACATTATATAGTTCCTAAATATGAGGATCTGTAAATTGGATGCGTTTGAGAGAAAAAATGGATTTAAAAACGAGTCAGAAAAAAACGCAATTTCTTATTTGAACACTTCCTTAAATTTTCAGAGTCGACGACTTTGGGAAATTCTGTTCAAAACACCCTTTTTGGTAGCCTTTTTCGAAATATATTCTGTCTTTATCAAAAAACTGACCAATGCATCAGTTTATATAGTTCCTTAATAAGAGGATCTGTAAATTGTATGCATTTGAGAACAAAAATGGATTTAAAAACGAGTCAGAAAAAAACGCAATTTCTTATTTGAATACTTCCTTTAATTTTCAGTCCCGATGACTTTCGGAAATTCTGTTCAAAATACCCTTTTTGGCAGCCTTTTTTGAAATATATGCTGTCTTTATCAGAAATTTGACTAATGCGACACTTTATACAGTTTCTAAATAAGAGGATCTACCATTTGGATGCGTTTAAAATCAAAAGTGAATTTAAAAATGAGTCAGAATATAAGCAGTTTGGATTTGAGGTTTTTTCACCAACTCCTATTTTTGTTTAATTTCTTTTTGCTATACGAATTGGTCCTATGAAAAACTTGCCAGTATAAAAGTTGTAGATATTTTTGAGAAGATGTAAAATAAATTTAATCAGATTTGATATCTTAAAAATTGACGGAGTTATGGATTTTTCACTTTTTTCACCGCCCTTTTTCTTTTCGTTTTTAATTTTTTTCATCGGTAAAAGTTGGTCCTATCAAAAACTTGTAAATACAAAAGTTTTAGATAATTTTAAGAACATTTACAAAAAATTTATTTGGACTTGATATCTTAAAAATTGACGAAGTTATGAATTTTTTTCTCTCAAAACCCCTGTTTTTTTCGCCCCTTGAGCCCACTTCTAAATTTATCAAAAATATGTCATGCATAAACTTTTGGCCCATTTTTAAGAAGTAATATAAACTTTAAACCGATTCGATATCTACTTTAATTAAGAAGGTATGGCGTTTTTTCGGTTTTCACAAAAACGCCCCCTATTCCGACCCCCTTGGTCCGATTTTGCCCATTAACGAACTTAGCCGAGATTTTATCCCCTTTGATTTTATGTACCAGTTTGGTGGAGATTGGTGAAGAATTATAGAAGTTATCGTGTCCATAAAAAAGTGATATATACATGGTGATTCAGCTCGTCGGTGACAAACTTTAAGGATCGATAGAGCACACCTAGACGAACATTTTTGAATAGGGAATGTAGGGTCCCTGACGCGATGGTAAGGCGCTAGGCGCTTTCGAAAATTTGGGTGCCGAAATTCGAAACGTCATAAAAACTAGGGAAATGGTTAGATTTTCTTGCTTGTTGCGTCGAAATGATTCTGTTTGTTTAGACTTTCTTCAGTGCCAATTTGATAAGCGTATCTCTTAAAACATGGATAGGGGGCGCTGCAGACTTTGGAGAGCTAGACAACAACTTTAAGCCCGTTATTTTGATAATTTAACACATGCTCGCCAAAGTTTATACTCTAACTTAAAGTTTGAACCCAAAAGTAGAGCCCTGCAAAAAGCGTAAGAGCCGGAATAAAATGTCAAAGTACAGGGTGGTCGAAACTCGAAGGCTCCTAAGAGATAAACAAACAGATTTCTTGACTTATGGCATGCATTTTCATGATTCTGTTTGCTGGGGCTCTCTGAAACTCAGTTGAACGGTACAAAAAGAAACATCGATAGGGGGCGCTTTGGGCAAAAAACATAATTCGTTGACATTTCGGACGCTAACTGGAAACGGGGCGCTACGATCAGTTAGTAATAATGAAAACACATTTTCTACCTCTGCTCAACACTTCTGAATAAATTTAGACCAAAAACATCAATGATACTGGAAATTTATTTACAAAAAATAACACTACAGAAGATGCTCGAAATTTCGACCTTGGGCCATGATGCAGGCTTCGCACCTCCGTCGCATTGAGGAGTGTGTGTTTCCAACAATGCCAGGAGTATCTCTGATCTGCCCTGCAGCTGCCACAATGCGCGCCACAAGTTCTTCAGCAGTGCTGACAGGTGTATGGTATACCTCGGCCTTCAGGTAACCCCAAAGGAAGAAATCCAAGCAGGTGAGGTCTGGTGATCGGGCAGGCCAGTGAACTGGACCCCCACGCCCGATCCACCGCTGGCCATACCTTGCGTTTAGATGGAGACGCACGTCGTTCGTGTAATGGGCCGGAGCTCCATCGTGCTGGAACCACATCTGGCGACGCGAACCTTCGGGTACGTGCGCCTCCTCCAGAAGCTGCGGCAGCACTTGATCCAGGAAAATCAGGTAATTTCCACCTGTCAGCCGTTCAGGTAACAAATAAGGGCCAATGAGGCAATCCCCCAGAATGCCGGCCCACACATTTACTGAGAAACGCTCCTGGGCTGCTCGGCTTCTGGTTTCATGTGGATTTTCATCACACCACACATGACTGTTGTGGGCGTTCCACATTCCCTCCCGGCTGAAGGTGGACTCGTCCGTAAACAAAATGCTGTTTACAAAACGGGGATCCCTGGATCTCATCGCCAAGTACCATCTTGAGAATTCCACTCGAGGGCCAAAATCCTGCTCTCTGAGCAACTGCACCCGCTGGATGTGGTAGGGGTGCAGATTCCGGGAACGTAAGATGCGCCACGCAGTTGCTTGCGAAATGCCAACATGTCTGGCGATATCTCTCGTGCTAAGACCTGGGTTGTCCTCAACCAGGTTAAGCACAGCCTCTTCGTTGTCGGGGGTGCTCACTGATCGCTCCCGTTCAGGCCTGCCTCCGTCGAAAGATCCCGTTGTGGACAACCTCTGGTGTACTCGAGCGAAGAAGGCATGGCAGGGGATTTGCCTGTTGGGGTAACGCTCGGCGTACAACCGCTGAGCGGCTCGTCCATTACAACCAGCAGCGCCATACGCCAAATGCATGTCAGCCAATTCAGAGTTTGTGTACCGTTCCATCCTACTACCGATCTGCAGACAAGTAACCCGAAGCTTAAGTAGGTACCGCACGTTCAAAAGACGTATCTGCGCATACAACTACGTCATCTCGCGTTGTCGTCTACGCATTACGTATCTTTTGCATATCGATATGGTACGATATCTTTTGCATAAATCAGCAAAAAGCACCTTATGTAAATTTTATTGCGCGCATTGTGCATGATTGAAACCAGCTATGTTTGTTCAAAAAAACAAACAAACTGCAGTTTTAATAGCTTCTTATGATAAGTAAATTACTCTCTTGTTTTGTTTCTAACTGATCGTAGCGCCCCGTTTCCAGTTAGCGTCCGAAATGTCAACGAATTATGTTTTTTGCCCAAAGCGCCCCCTATCGATGTTTCTTTTTGTACCGTTCAACTGAGTTTCAGAGAGCCCCAGCAAACAGAATCATGAAAATGCATGCCATAAGTCAAGAAATCTGTTTGTTTATCTCTTAGGAGCCTTCGAGTTTCGACCACCCTGTACTTTGACATTTTATTCCGGCTCTTACGCTTTTTGCAGGGCTCTACTTTTGGGTTCAAACTTTAAGTTAGAGTATAAACTTTGGCGAGCATGTGTTAAATTATCAAAATAACGGGCTTAAAGTTGTTGTCTAGCTCTCCAAAGTCTGCAGCGCCCCCTATCCATGTTTTAAGAGATACGCTTATCAAAGTGGCACTGAAGAAAGTCTAAACAAACAGAATCATTTCGACGCAACAAGCAAGAAAATCTAACCATTTCCCTAGTTTTTATGACGTTTCGAATTTCGGCACCCAAATTTTCGAAAGCGCCTAGCGCCTTACCATCGCGTCAGGGACCCTACATTCCCTATTCAAAAATGTTCGTCTAGGTGTGCTCTATCGATCCTTAAAGTTTGTCACCGACGAGCTGAATCACCCTGTATATATATATATATATATATATATATATAAACTGGTGCGATTGCAATAGGTAGTATTTCATACGAAATCTACCTAAAATCTTAAGGAAATTTCTCTTTGAAGTCTGAATTCGAGATAAAAGTGGAAATCAAACGGTCAACCGTACTTTCCTTATTTTATACAATATCATCGCATGGTTGATAAAAATTGAAAGAAACTTGAACTGCGTTGTCATTTCGTGCCGCATTAAAAGTATATTCAGGTAGTTATATTGTTTAAAAAAAATTCCGTAAATTCTAGAAAATATTTCATTTTTTCACAAATTTTCCCTATTTTTTCATATTTTCATATTTAAAATTTCTATTTCAAAGACGGAAAAAATAAATAAAGGAACCACATTACATTGCAACGAGAAACATACACCTTTATGTATTTCTGTATCACTATTTAATTTAAACAACAGTTATGAAACAACATTTACCTCAGGTAGGATTCGAACTAGGGACAGAGGCGTAGCTACAGATATTTTTTTGGGGGGGGGGGGGGGGAGAATTTAAAAATTTCCCAACTTGAAAAATATTGTTCTAATTTCCAATTAAAATTATACAATGCAATGTGCTTATAATGATAACAATACTTATGCATTAAAAATAATTTCTTTTCAAAAAAAAAAAAAAAAAAAAAAACTAGATTTATTGCTACTAAAGAAAAATTGTAACGATTGCTAATGAACACTTACATTGTAATTTTTTTCATTTAACACTGATCCTTCTGTTCTTCAAAGAAGCCCACCTAATGATCACATCGTCCAGTTTAAGTAAGTCCGCTATTTTATTTTCACATTTCAAAAGCATTAAGCTATCCAGTCTGTCATCGCTCATGGTAGTTCGTAATTCATTTTTTATAATTTTTAGCTGACTAAATGTCCTTTCATTTGACGCAACACCATAAGCTGTTGTGAATGTTAAAATGCACAGTTTGAAGGCTTGACCTAAATAATTTTTGAATTTTTTGGCATGAACGAAAAGTCCGTTAAGAGAGTCAACATTATTGTTTGAACACAAGTCAAAAAGTATTTCCATTTGACTCTGCAAGTCGTGTATGTCAGGTTTATCAGATCCAGGAGGAAACATGTTAATAACCTTTTCTAGATTACTTATGCTCAAATTTGCTTTGGTGAATGGTAGCTTAAAAATCGAATGTATCGGTTCAATAGTATCTTTGATATATAAAACATTGTCATTGAAACCCATTAATAATGTGTCCAAAACTTCTTTGAATTCTTTCCTGTAAAAAGTATTTAAATCTATGTCCATTGCTGTTCTATTGTTTTCATCAATTTTTTTAGGTGGAACCCTTTTTCTATGGTGTTTTCGGAAGTCTGATTCAACATCTATCCCCATTTTTTCAGCGAATACAATTGAACTTTTTATAAGATTATTCATTCCAGTGGAATCATCACTAATTGCTTGTAAGCTTTGGACAGTACTTTTTATTATCGCAATGCAGTCAATGACGTTAAAATCAGGTGTCTCCAGAATTTCAGTTAAAATTTTTATTTTGCTTAAGATGTTTTTCATGAAAAAAAATGATGCAATAAAATCAAAAGTTTTCATTTTTTTATAAATTCCAAATGCTTTTGTTCTAGAAGAGGAATCAAAAGTCTTTTCATTGAAAATATTTTCTAATAGTTCTATTACCATTTCAAACCATTTCCGATTCAGCTCTTGCGGTCCATCTGGTTTTTGATAGATTTTTAAGTTGAATTACTTTATCAATGTTCTCTACACATGACTGATAATGCTTAAATCTTTTTGTACTTGATGTGAAAAAGACATAGAGCTCTTCAAAGATTTTAAACAAATCTTGAATTAATATGCTAACGTTGCAAGCATGTTCTAGAGCAGTATTAGTGCGGTGATCTTGACATGGTATGTAAGGAACACTGTGACCGACAATCTCAGATATATGTTTTTGTACACCATTGAACCTCCCGGACATATTTTGAGCAAAATCATAAGACTGGAATGCAAGCTTCGAATAATCAATTTCTATTTCATTTAAGCACTGTAAAATTAAATCTGCCATTCCCTTTCCAGTTTTGTCACTACATTCAATTGTTTTGACCAATCTTTCCCTAATTTCACCTTCATTACTTACACTTCGGATAACAATAGACATTATATCTTTGTGTGACAGATCTGGAGTTGTGTCGGCCAAAACTGCAAAACATAAACTATTTTTTATTTCAGAAGTGATTACCTGACGAATTTCAGATGCTATTAAATTTATCATTTCATTTTGAGATTCTGGACTCATATATGTAACATGATATGGTCTCAATTTTTTATCTTCAAACCAACATTTCATTGTAGTATTGTGCCTTGAGATAAGCTGTATCACTTCGAAAAAATTTCCTTTATTAATATCATCGGTGTTTGACTCTCGAAATGCTAATCCTTGCTTTCCGAATGTTTTACAAGTATCCATTAAAATTTTGATAACTTCTCTGTTGTGCATTCGAACTTTTTCTTCCTGAATTAAAACTTGTCTTTTTGATTTGTCAATTAAGACATCAATATGTTTTTTCTTTACAAGAAAATTACAAAAATCATATAGAGCAGACTTATGAGCTTGAGATGAGAAATGTTGTTGGAGCTTCCCTAATTTATCTTTTCCGCAACTTTTCATTTTACCCCATACTTTTACTCCGGTTGAAGTCCAAGCATCTTCTCTTTTTTCACGACCTATACCAACAGGAAAAAGACAACATACAAAGCAAAAAGCAGCATGCTTTGCTGTACTGTACTCTACATATTCAAATTCTGTATACCAGTGGGGATTAAACCGGTTTTTTCCATCAGAAGGAAAACATGCTAATTTATGTTGATGTGGACCTAACTGAATTAAATAATTTTTCTGATTTTCATTTAAGTATCTGGACGTAGACCAGGATCATGATTTACTATTTCAGAGGCACTTCCACTGTCTTCAATTGAAAATTCTAACTCATTATTCAGTTTATTCAATACTCTGCACCCCTCTTCAAGAACTATATCACAGGTTTCTTTAATTGAAGAGATAAAGTTAACAATCTCAGTTATTGCCAATTTCTCGTTAACTATGTCAGATTCATTATATTGAGAAAAAATAGTTTTGCTCTCAGTTAATTTTTCGAGAATAAAAGAAAATTTTCCCATAAAAGACACCCAGTCCGACTTATTTTCATTTTCTTCTTTAGTTTGGTTTTCATTTGTGAAGCTTGCAGTCTCGTTTTGAAATTCTTTATCCATTTCAGATTGGTTTTGAGTTTTGGAATTCGTAGCCTCATGTAGAAATTCACTTTCTTTTGAAAAATCCAAATTACACTGTTGAAGAAGTTGATCTTCGCTCTCGGTGTTGTTTATAGGAAAAGAAAAATCTTTTATTTCTTCAGACTTTTTATTTAAGTTCAACACATCAGTATTACAACTTATGCTGATTATTTCTTCATTTGACGGACTGCTGTCATATCCATATATTTGTTCCGATTTCACATCGTCCACTTTTTTCCTTTTACGTACTGAAGCATCGAATGGATTTTTAGGGGCTCCAATTTCTGCACAGAAACTCTATTCCCATTATGATTGTTTTTTTCATGCTGAGATTTACAGTCATTATTAAATACTGCTTTACAATTACAACATTGAACTTTATTATCGCTTTGGTTTCATATTTTATAAACCGGTAAAAATATAGCAGTTTTTTTATCCGCACACAACCAAAGTAAAAAGGAACACATTTACTTTGGGTAAATGTAAGGGTAAATTGGGTAATTTATAAAGGGTTACCAGTATTTTTTCTGGCGAAAACTCATTGGATATTGTTGCCCAGTTACGTAATATAGCAGGTGTAGCTACTATTATAGAAATTAGGACTCCAGCTTTTCTTTTTTTTTTTTTTCTTTTGGCGCCTGAATAAATATTTTTAATATTTTTTTTTTTTTCAAAGTTACTTATTCCAAGTTCTTTTAATACTATTTGAGATTAGCATAAAACGGAAATACAAATTGCATTTTTGTTTTACAATATTAGAAGATATTGCTATTTTGAAATAAAATTTACAGATTTTTAATCTTAGATTGACTCGACGACTAAAGCCGTTGTATAAATTCTCCGGCGACGCGACGACGACGGGTTAAATGTGAAAAGATGTGAATATTTTCTTGTTTTATTTTCATTTTGACAGTAGAATATGTTATAATTGGAATTATTAATTTTATTTTTAAAGATCTATTGCGATTTCTTTTCTTTCGTCAACCATCATTAGTTTAAAAATTCCCTTTTTTGTTTACTGTCTTTGCTATACAGCTCATATTCAAAATATTAGAATAATTACCTTTTTTTTAGAAATTGAAAATATCGTTTGGTAATTTAATGTCTTTTAATGAAAATATGCAAACGATATTTTTATTAAGAACTTATTGTTGATTAAACTTACTTGTTATCTTAAATTTAATATCATTTTTGAAAAGATTAATTGCAAAAAAAATATTTTGAAAAGTCAAAATATTAGAATATTTATTCAAGTGGTTCAAAATATTAGAATATTTCACATTAATTCTCCTTTAATTATTACCAATTCTTAACTGGTGGCATCATTGATTAAATTCAGACTATTTTATTTAAAATCAGTATTCTTTTTTGCAGTTTGTTTCTTTTTCGTCTTAAAATGGGCCGTGTGAGTGATATTCCTGAATCTACTAAACTTCGTTTGGTTGATTTGTATCGGCACGGTAAAAATCAATGTTTTATAGCGAATTATTTACATTGTTCGCAATCGAGCGTTAGTAAAATACTAACACAATATTCAAAAATTGGAAAATTTCAAAATAATCGCCGAAATGGTGGCCGAAAACCAAAAACATCTGCTAGAGATGACAGGAAACTGAAGCGTATAGTTAAGAAAAACTGTTTTAAAAGTGTGCGATTCTTGCACCGAAAATGGAAAGAAGAAGGAGTTGAAGTTTCTACATCGACAACATTAAGACGTCTCCATAAATTTAAATTTGAATCTCGTGTACCGAAAACAAAACCTCTCATGACTGCAAGACAAAAGCGTATAAGATTGAATTGGTGTAAATCAAGACGTTTATGGAGCAATGAAGATTGGAAAAATATATTATTTAGTGATGAAAGTATGTTTTGTGTTTCATATGGTAATCAAGGTATTCGAGTTTGGAGAATGAAGCAATAAGCATTTGATAAAGAATGCCTTAAACGTTCCGTAAAATTTGCTGCTAGTGTCATGGTTTGGGGTTGTATGAGTGCAGAAGGACCTGGAAAGTTATGCATCGTCTACGAAAAGGTTAACTCTCTGATATATCAAGAAATTTTAGAATATTACATGATTCCATCATCAGAAGATTTATTTGAAGATGATTTCATCTTTCAACAAGATTTAGCGTCCCCGCATACCTCGGTGTCAACTAAGAATTGGTTCCGCCAACGCAACATTAAGGTACTTCCTTGGCCACCAAATTCACCAGATCTTAATCCCATCGAAAACTCATGGTGTATAATGAAGAAAAAACTTCAAGAAAATCCTCCTTCAAGTAAAACTGAGTCAGTGGCACGTATAAAGTCTATTTGGGCTCATATTGATAGAAATGTTTGTAAACACCTTGTATATAGTATGCAAGATCGATTGTACGCTGTTATGAAAGCTAAAGGGGATGCTACAAAATATTAACTACCATTTACTTCATATTCATAAGGTAATATTGTTGCGTAAAATAAAATATTCTAATATTTTGAACCAATCTAAATTTTATTCTAACATTCTGGTGTGTTTAAGGAAGCTGTATACCTAATTTATTGTGCTGTATTTTATATTTTATAAATGTTAAAATCTTATCTAAACATTCCAGATTTAATTTATAAGAAATTTAATTGCATTTATTTAGTATAAAAAATAAATAAATGACAAATAATTTTTTCTTATTACTTTTTCTCAATTATTCTAATATTTTGAATATGAGCTGTACATGTCTTTTCCGGCTGGAATTTCCAGATCAGAGCACGGTCCCGACTACATATAAGCTATTTTGGCCCAGCACGGCCCGATTTGAAAATTAAAACTTTGGCTCAAGCCGGATCTATATTTTCACAGTTCAGGGGCCGGCCTGAACAAAAATCTTTGAAAACAGGAACAGCTTGCGTAAAAAACAATTAAACCAGGCCCGATCCGGCCCAATTTGATAGCTACAAAAAATTCGGATTTTTCTTAACGTACAATTAAGATTCTTCTAAAGAATGCTGATAAAAAGAATCTAAAATAATTATTTTCTTGCGCATTTCTCAATTCACTTTTGTTCGGAAACGCATAAAATTGGCAGATGTTCTTATTTAGAAAAAATGTTATCGAATGGCGCTTTCTTTTTTCTTGGAATGAAAGCAACATATATTTCAGAAAAGGCTGTCAAATATTAGTTTTTGATTCGATTTTCAAAACGTCATAGCAAGTAAAGAAGAGAAAACTGTCGTTGTGTGACAATAATCGCCTGTAATTAGATAAGTAATTTATTTATCGAAAAATGGAAAACGCTATTCAATTCGAAATCGTTTCAATCCAATCACTTCAGGCCTGTCAATGTTATGCATTTTCTTTTAAAAATGAGTCAGAAAATGTTTAAGAAAGTTTTGTGTTATTCAACAGGGAATTTGAGAACCACCTCAAGATACATTTCCGATGATTCCCCTTACCAAAAGTTCGTTATCATTATTACTTATTTTGCAAAGCAAAACTGTCCGCCCGACACATGCCAAGAGCAACCAAGTCCAGTTCCGTCCAGACTCAACTATGCAGAAAAAAATAATCCTTACCTCGGCCTAACCCGAGTCCAGGAGAGCCATTTGGGGAGGGCAGGGGAGACATCCCCCCCCCCCCCACAAGAAAACAGACATTTTTGATCGCAGCCTCTATTACAAAAAAAAAAAAAAAACTTCCGGAAGAAAATGTGAGAGATTAATGAAGATGCTTGTTATTATATGACTATGAACAAGGTAATAAACAATCTGGAAAGCCATTTTGGGGGACCTGGCGATGTGAGGGGAATCCCCCGCCAACTGTAGGGTGTTTGATGTTGCACAGTGTCCTCCTTTCATACTCCTGACGTAAAAATTGCTTGAAAATTTCCCGCCAAAGATAAAAATCTGTCTAAAGTGAAAGTTTTCATCAGTCTTTTGCGACTTCATATTCGACATTTTTACTTTTTTTGCATCTGTGATTTGATAATTTTTCTGGTTTGAGGATTAAAAAGGGGGAGGGGTAATAAACTGACGGTGCTCCTGCCCGAGTCTGCAAAAAAAGCTAAGCTCAGGCTCAAACATGATTAACTATCCGATGACGTTCTCTACATTTTGGACAAAATATATTTTTGCATTAGTGTTGTTAAAATAAAATCGGCTCATGCAGCACATTTATACGCATTCTTGTAAAACTCATATTTATTGAAAATAATTCAAATTTTATGAGCTTCTTTTAAATTTTTATATCAGAATGGTGGAAGCACTCTGTTTGAAAGTTTGCCTGCTCGGTCCACGGGCCATGCCAGTACCTTGGACCAGGCCCGGACAGACTTCTAGTATATGAGCCATTATGGATTTTCATACGAAAGTAACATAAAAGTCACGGACTATAATTTGAAATTTTTCAGAAATGAAAGTTTTGGAGGAAACAAAGGAGTGGAGAAAGCTGTTTAGAGTCAGATATTGATACACAGGAGCAGAGACATTTAGGTCTAATAAGTGTATGATGTTTTCATAGAACAGAGAAATACAATGACAAATTGAGTCTGGTTGATTTCTTTTGATAATTTAACTTGTTTGCTAAACCATTGTCACCGAAAGAATAAAAAGTTCATATATTTCTTGTAATTATTAAAAAAAAAAGAAAGTCTTTCAAAAATCTAAATTTTCCCAACTCTAAGCTCAAATTTCCCAACTTCACATATATTGGGGGGGGAGGCTCCCCCCCATACCCCCCCATGGCGACGCCCCTGACTAGGGAACTATCTTTTTTAGATTAGTGCTCCTAAGCATTGCACCACGGGAACACGGGCAACATGGTCAAATATTGTTACATATCCCAGATGCTTTTTATGAAGATAGGTTAAGATATTGAAAAGGGAACGCATTTTCGTAGATACAATATTTCTCAATTGAGTATACATTTCTGAAGTTTCCATATTGTTGAATATTTAGCTTTTTATTTTCTTGCATTATACAAAAAAAATTTTTGTCTTTAAAAGTATTACATGCATGAAAATGTATATTATGAGTAATAATTGCTTCTTTTTAGTAAGATCTTTATACAGACGGGGGACAAAATAATAAGAACACTTGTGAAATAATGGAAAATCTTTATTAGTAGGGGGTTGGACCAAAGATGTTAGAGGAAAAGATGTGCAGTTTCCATAGGCGTAATGTAAATCCACCGCTGTCAGTGAAACAGTGCAAATAGCTAGGCAATAGAAGTCGTATGCAGGGGCGAAAGATAAGAAACGTTCACTTGGCGCGCTTTGGCATTATCACCAGTAGCGATAATTATCAAAATGTGGAGTAATGATGTGGTCATCGCTGCCCGCCTCGGTCCCTCCCCTCAATCCCTGCGAAAGCAGTGCGCGCCCCCCTCCCCCTCCATCCCTTTTCGTGGAGGGAGATGAATTAGGTCAAAGTTCATACAATACGTTTACAGAAGACTACTTATAGATGAATCTGTTTGTTGTTATGTTAGTTTTCGAGTGAAAGTGGAACTTTCGATACATAAAATTTACTATTTAAAAAGTTCAGCATCACTGAAGACTTTTCAGTTGTACATGTTAATCATCTATCTATTTGCAATATAAAAAATGTATCACAACAAACAAATCATATTAAAAAATCTCCCACAATCTTTAAGTCTCAAGACGAACTGCCAAAAGAAATGGCGTTTTGAATTCTCGCGGGGCGGGGGAGTTGGCGCAAGGAGGTTTACTAGAAAAATATTTGGCGAATCGGTGGATGTAATGAGCCAGCCTACGATTGGATCTCCCCCATTGAGCTTGTTTCATAGCAGTGCTGTTTGCACTGTTTCAGTTAGTTACGGTTTCCAGAGCCTTCATGTCTTTCCCTCTAAGGTCTTTGGTTGGACTACCCTTTGACTGAAGAACAGATTGAATAGAACCTTTTATAGATGTATAAAGGTCATGAACAATATTTAAAAGTATCTTAAGCCATTATTCCTGCAGAATGGTCTCTGATTCCGAAAGACTGAATGGAGGAAGACATTGAGAACAAAGTTTGGACTCCAAATTTTCCAATAAATGTTCAATAATATTCAAATCCGGAGATTGAGGGGGGCCAGGAAAGATGTTCAACTTCAGCGTCAAGCTCTTCGAATCAAGCTTGAACATACTTAGCAGTGTGGAAAGGGGCATTGTTGTCTTGAAATAGCAGTCGCTCTCGATGGAATAAAGTCTGGACAAAAGGGTGGACATGATCCCCTAGACTAGTTAGATAGCGATTGGATTTATTTGATCCTTCCATTCAGAATAACAAGTGGCCCAAAACCGCGCCAAGATGTCGAACCTGAGACCATAATGGAGCCACCCGAATGCTTCAAATTCAGCATCAGGCATTCACGTTTAAACGCTTCTCTGGACGTTCTCCAGACATAAACGCGTCCGCTCGTCTGAAATAGGGCGAATGACGATTCATCTGACCATAATTCCTGTTGCCACTTCTGTGGTTACCACTGTTTGTGATCTCTGCACCATTGGAGTCGCTTGAAAGCATTAGTTGCTGTCATCAACAGTTTTCGAATTGCCAGTCTGCTATATATGCTCACAGAATAGAGTTCATTTTTGATAGTTT
This sequence comes from Maratus speculifer, assembly GCA_964019185.1. Classification (NCBI taxonomy): domain Eukaryota; kingdom Metazoa; phylum Arthropoda; class Arachnida; order Araneae; family Salticidae; genus Maratus; species Maratus speculifer. The sequence continues at coordinate 67,397,522 of OZ025295.1, forward strand.
TTTGTTGAAATGGGATCCTGGAAATGTCTGTTAATTTCGGATATTATCTCTGATAACGATTGCTTGTGCTTTCTGGCTACTATGGGCTTCAAGACTAGTCTATCCCTATCAGCAAGCTTAGATTTCCGGCCACTGTTGTGCTTTGAAGACGTCGTCTTACCCTTTTTCGTGTACGTCGTCATAACTGCTGTACCGTACTTCTTGTAACCGCCAAAAGTTTTGCTGCTTCCGTAACCGATGCTCCACTTAAACGTGCTCCAAAAATCATTCCTCTTTGGAACTCTGACCGGTCTGACATTTCAACTTATTATAGACAGTTCGATTGATGCATGCAACACAGGTGACTGTTGTTGAGAGACAGATACTTTCCTCTTCACGCTCACTAAGTGGCAGTCTTCTGTTGCAGGTGGTGCGGCCGTACTGCAGGTGTGAAATACGTCATACTTTTTCACAGGTGTTCGTATTATTTTGTCCCCCATCTGTAATTTTATTGTAATTTTTTTTTATTTTTTAACATTCATTTATTTTTTCAAGCATAGCAACATTTTTTTTCTCCACGCACTGTTTCAAATTATTTGTGTTATGATTTACAATAAACTCAAATAAAGGATTGCACCACGGTATTAAAATAAATTTCCTTTCTTCCTTATTATAAGATTATAAATTTGATAAATATTATTTTTATAATAAGTTCATTATTATATTTCGGATTTGTTTTACATTTTATATACGAATGGTATAAAGTGAATGGATTAAAAAATATTAAAATTAAATATAAATTTTTTCATTTTAAAATACCTGTTAGAAATTTAAAAAAAATAATAATGGTAATAACAAGTCAAACGTTATTTTAATATCTTAATGAAAAGTAAAGTGTATTACTTTCTTTTTAACTGTTTCAAACATACAAAAAGATTGTATAAGATTTAATTTTTTTTTTTTTAAATCGACAAAATTAGGAACTCTTTTATAGCTTTTTATTTGAAAAAAAAAAAAAAAAAAAAAAAAAAGAAAAAAAGAAAGAAAAAAGGAAGAAAGAAAAAAAAATATAGTAAATTGTTTAAATGTAGATTCATAGATGGCGCCTTAACATTTATCGTATTAACATTACTTGAAAACCCGTATTAGACAAACACTATCTTGCCAGTTGGTAATTAATTGGATGTATTTTGAATATAGAATCCAGTTTAGCCTAGTTGAGGTTTCTTGAGAATAATGTCAGTGTATACAACAAATAATTACCTTGCTTTTCAAACATAGCAATTATTTCTGAATACCATTTACAGAATAACTATTGTTTTCTAAGCAATAACAAAAATATTCGATAAAATTTAGGTTAAACTTATTGTATTTATACTGATTTATAATCGCATAATGTCAATAACGGATATTGTACTGTTTTCTTAGAAAAATGAAATAATTCCGTAAAGTTTTGAGGAAAAATTTCTGTACATTGACGGAATCTTTTTGCAGTGTACTTCCATAACATTTTTGCTTATTGCTCTAATGAAAACTTTGTACATAAAAACAAATTTAAACTCGCCGCCACACAGTGGGGCAAAAAGCCTTCAAAACTGGCAAAAAATCGAAAAAATGAAATTTTATTTTGAACTACCGACATGCGTCACTTTAATAGAGCAGATGTCAGTACACATCTGCCTAGTATTAAAATTTGTGCAAAGTTATTTTGATCGTCACTAGAGAAAGAAGTTAAACTGCATATTGTGCTTTGATAATAAGTGAAAAAAAAAAAATCAATAATTTTGTTTCAACATTCGTTTGTTAATTTCGCTATAATAATTAAAAAATAATTTTTTTTTGACTGTGGAACCTTTAACTACAAGTATGTAACAATAATTCATTAACTTTTAATTTGTTTTAATACGATTTTTATAGATATACAGACGCTTAGAATATATAGTGGTGAAATTTATAAAAAAAATTAACACTGTCTACAAACATTGTAGGTTTTAGTTATGAATTAAGGCGAATTAAGTGTTAATTATAATTTTTTCAACTAAGTATGAGTTTTAAAAGGACAAATATGCCAGAAAATCTTGCTCTTTTTTGCCACTTTTTTAATTGTATGGTCATTTTTATAGCTAATCATCCTTAAATTTTTGTTAGTGTACGGGTGTGCCAAACATGATTATAAATATTTTCTTTGTTAAATACGAATTTTAATGCATTGTTTATCACAAAACAATGTATTTAAATGAAACTGACTATCATGGAATGTTTTAACAAAAAACTTTTGAAAAGTAATGTGATTTTATGGTATAAGAGCTCCATAATCGGAGAAACTACGAACAAGTAGTTTAAATGAAAAGAAGATTAAATGTTTTAAAGTTTAATATAAATTCCGATGAGCAAAAGCCTGGCGAAACAAGGGAAATGCTTTAGAATAAACAAAGAGTGGCTTGGCAAATCGCTTTCATTTCCTCGATTTGAAAAACAAACAGAAGCGTAATGAAAAGCAAACGTGCCCATCTTCATATTTCGTCTGAATTTGTTCTGGACGATCAAAAATATCAAGAGTAAAACGGTTATACAATTCTAATTCTACATATTCGTTAGTGTACGTGACATGTATGAGTTTAAGATCTGAAAAACAAAAAAACAAAAAGTGAGTGTTAGCACTAAAACAACAGAAACAGTTTTTCTTCTGCTGTCTTTATAGTAATACGTACATTTTGCCTGAGAAAGGTTGATCCAATCCTTCGAAACGAGTCGCTAATATTCATTATAAGGTTTGCTTGAGAATAATTAAAACTACTAATTATGTTTACATTTTTTAATGCGATATTATGGATGATTTATAAATATCTAATTCGTATAAAACTATCTTAAATTCTTGTTTTTAACTCATTTTTCTACAAAAAATATTGAAAAAGGTTTGTAAATTAATTAATAAATTACTATTTAGCTTATGTAAAAGTTTAAAATTTTACTACTTTTCTTCTACAAAAGAATCCGTGATGTGCTTTTTTTGTTCAAAGTAAATTTTATTTTTTGCCAACTTTGGAGGCTTCCTGCCCCACTATGTGCGCCGTTCACTAATATACATCAACAACTGCTCACTATGAAAAGCATTAGTAGCGAAAAAAAGAGTAAATATCGTATATCTTATTATTGGTGGCCTCTTGAATTTCCAACAGAAATCAACTTAAATTTGCGTATGTTGTTGTGCTGTTTAAATGACGGCCGACTACTTGCATGAGTGATATACAGGGTGATTCATAAAAGATGGGCAGAACTTTAAGGGGTTATAGTACACTTAAAGACAAATAATATTAAATAGGAGACTAAGGGTCCCAGACGTATTCCCAAGGAGATAGGGGGCATTAAAGTTTAGGGTCCGAAATTTCAAATGATAATAAAAAATGGAAAAATTGGTCGATTCGTTTGCGGTTTTTGCAAAAAAATTTTCTTTATGCCAGTATTTTCTTGAAATAAAATTTTAAAGTTCAATTTCAAAAAATGCCGATAGGGGGCGCTTTAGACTTTGGAGTAACAAACAACTATTTTTTAACGTTATTTTTTGTATTTCTTTAAATGATTTCGAAAGCTTAGACTTAAACTTAAATTTTGATCTAAAAATCTGAGTCCTAACGAGTAGTTAAGTAGCGTAAACTGAAATTTGAAATTTGAAACCCTTCTCCCCCCAGATCAAAAATCAGTTATTCCCGATCTTTGTGTCGTAGATTAGGCTCTAACTACTGCCGCGTTTTGATAAAATTATTCTTTATGTCGGTATTTTCTTGAAAATAAATTTTAAAGAAAATTTTCAAAAAATTCCGATAGAGGGCGCTTTAGACTTTGGAGTAACGAACAACTATTTTATACCGTTATTTTTTGTGTCTCATTAAATGCTTTCTAAAGCTTAGACTTAAATTTTCAGCCCAAAATCTGAATCGTTAGACGTGGTTAAGTTTCTGGGGAGAGGGGTTTGAAATTTCTACTCCTGAGCACAGTTCAGTTTACCATGTCCACACATTGTGTGCTGTGATACGAGGTAAAAAGACACAGATTAGGATTATGTTACCAAAGCATATTTATTAACATGTAATTACAATAAATGTTCAAAATTGTGACCACCAGAGGTTATGCACGCAGAACAACGGCGGAGAATGGAATGGCGAACATTCGCGAAAACATCAGGCTTTTCGAGCACTTCCCCTACAGCGGCGGAAAGTCTGGCGACCAGTTCCTCGGGGGATTCAATGGGTGTCTCATACATAAGAGCCTTCAATTGTCCCCAAAAAAAGAAATCGAGGGGTGAAAGATCTGGCGAGCGAGCAGGCCAAGCAACAAGACCACCTCGACCAATCCATCTGTTCGGAAATGTGCTGTCCAGATAGTTGCGGACGTCTCGTACGTAATGGGCTGGCGCTCCATCGTGCTGGAACCACATGACCCGCCGGATGCGTGGAGGAACAACGTTTAACAGGTCTGGCAGCACATGTTGCAGAAATGTGAGGTATGTTTTACCGTTGAGGGGTTCAGGAAGAAGGTACGGTCCGATTAGGTGGTCTCCGAGGATTCCTGCCCAAACATTGATGGAAAAGCGTCTCTGATGAGCATGTGGATACGTAGCATGTGGATTGACATCCGCCCATACATGTGCATTGTGTGTGTTAAATGTACCTTCACGTGTGAAGGTACATTCATCGGTGAAAAGCACAGTTCGTCCAAAATGTGGATTTAGCTCGTTCTGCTGCAGAAACCAGAGGGCGAATTCAATACGATTTAGATAATCCCCTATAGACAGTTTCTGGACTCGTTGCACATGAAACGGGAGCAAATGTTCATCCTTCAGTACCCTCCAAATCATGGACTGTGAGGTATCCACCTGCCTAGCCACTGTTCATGTACTTGTACTTGGCTGCGCCGCTACTACATCCAGAATGGCTTCTGCAACAACTACTGATTCGTCCTTTTTTGCACGACCTGCATTCGACCAGGAAGCGAGAAATGATCCCGTCTCACACAACTGTCTGTGCAAGCGCTCGAAAGTTTTGCGGTTAGGCAACCGCCTGTTGGGAAATCGCTCTCCGTACATTCGTTGTGCCTCTGCACCATTTCCATCTGCCGCTCCGTAAATTAAATGCATCTCAGCCTTTTCCTTATTCGTGAAGGGCACCATCTTCCGATTCATTACTACAGCGACTTACACTTGACTCACCGTTCAGTGGTTTTTATGCCTGAATCGTGTCGAAATTTTGCATACGTGTTTTTCTTCTTCCCCATTTGACATTTGCATACTTTCTGTCTCCTTCTTCACCCGGTGACTAGCGTCAGGAATGGAGCTTTAACGTTTGCATGGGCGACGTTTCCAACTGTGCCAGTGCCTTTATGAGTGAATTCCGACTATGCAGTCCTTGACGAAAGTTGTATTTTTGCCTCGTATCACAGCACAGAATCGTTGGGCATGGTTAGGTAGTGCAAACTGAACTATGTTCAGAAGTTGAAATTTGAACCCCCTCCCCTCGCTACTGAACCACGCTCAGCGATTCAGATTTTGAGCTGAAAATTTAAGTTTAAGTCTAAGCTTTAGAAAGCATTTAATGAGACACAAAAAATAACGGTATAAAATAGTTGTTCGTTACTCCAAAGTCTAAAGCGCCCTCTATCGGAATTTTTTGAAAATTTTCTTTAAAATTTATTTTCAAGAAAATACTGACATAAAGAATAATTTTAGCAAAACGCGGCAGTAGTTAGAGCCTAATCTACGACACAAAGATCGGGAATAACTGATTTTTGTTCTGGGGGGTGAAGGGTTTCAAATTTCAAATTTCAGTTTACGCTACTTAACTACTCGTTAGGACTCAGATTTTTAGATCAAAATTTAAGTTTAAGTCTAAGCTTTCGAAATCATTTAAAGAAATACAAAAAATAACGTTAAAAAATTGTTGTTTGTTACTCCAAAGTCTAAAGCGCCCCCTATCGGCATTTTTTGAAATTGAACTTTAAAATTTTATTTCAAGAAAATACTGGCATAAAGAAATTTTTTTGCAAAAACCGCAAACGAATCGACCAATTTTTCCATTTTTTATAATCATTTGAAATTTCGGACCCTAAACTTTAATGCCCCCTATCTCCTTGGGAATACGTCTGGGACCCTTAGTCTCCTATTTAATATTATTTGTCTTTAAGTGTACTATAACCCCTTAAAGTTCTGCCCATCTTTTATGAATCACCCTGTATGCCCGAGGGGAAGGGTGTGCTCTCCGTGGGGGATATTTTAAAGGAATCTAATCCATATTTATGCAATGATATCCAAGATTATAGAAAACCATAGAAAACTCCAAATGATTAGGCCGGCAGACGTGTTTGGGTTCGAATCCAGCATCCCTCGTCTATTGACTTTGAGAGCAGAACTTCTCGGCTACTGGTGGGAAATAACTTTGCGTATATACTCTACCTTTATCCTTGTTCTATAACACCTTTTTAAGTATAATTTCATTTGTCACATTAAAAAAAATACTGTTTTAGAAAATGGAAAGTAATTGAAGTTTTATCCAATCAGCGGTGTAAAACCGCATGGGTATGTAAATCTTACAGGGAAAAATTAATTAAGATATTTTTTTTGAAAAGGAACAAAATAGTTTGCTTTATAATTTTAACCAACTGTCAAGATTTCAAACTTAAATCTAATGATTTAATATTGGGTTGGGGAAAAAGTAAGTTCGCTTTTTTTCGTGTTTTTCAAAGTTAATTTATTTATATAAATAAAACAAAACTAATCAAAATTTATGTGCTATTTTGTTCGAAGACCTTTTGCCATTTTTCTGGTAAAACAATAATTCCGTCACTGTAGAATTTCTGAGAGTTCTGGGCAAAAAACTGAATAAGGTGATTTTCACAAGTCTTTTTTGAAACCAGCTTAACACCTTCAAGAGAGTACCGCATAAGGCGGAACAAATGGTAATTCGTCGGATCCAGGTCCGGACTATATGATGGGTTCATCAAAACTTCCCAAAAAAGCTCTTTCAGTTTTTGCCGAGTCACTAAAGATGCGTGTGGTTTAGCGTTGTCGTGATGGAAGACAGCGCCTTTCCTTTCGATCAATTTTGACCGGTTTTTTTAATTGCCTGCTTCAGTCACATTAGTTGTTTACAGAAGATAGTTGAATTGATGGTTTGGCCAGGTTTGAGCAGCTCATGATGGAAAATATCTTTCCAATCCCACCAAACACTCAGAATCACTTTCGTAGGTATCAATCCGGGGATTGCCACCATTTGTGAAGCTTCGATCACGATCTTTTTAACACATTGTTGTTATACGTGATTCCCTTTTTATCACCCGTAATGATTTGTTTCAAAAATGGCTCGATTTCATACCGTTTCAGAAGCAATTCACAAATGAAAACTCTGTCCATTAAAATTTTCACTGTAAATTTATGGGGAACCTAAGTATCGAGTTTCTTTTGGTATCCAATTTTATGTAAATGGTTCAAAAGTTGTTTATGGTTAATGTTTAGTTCCATAGCAATGTCGTGGGAAGAAATATGTCAGTCTACCTGGATTGTTTTTAAAATTTCATCGAATTTTTCAAGGATTGTCCGGCCAGGGAAAGGTTCATCTTTAAGATGGAAATTTTAAGAAGGAAAAAGAGGAAACCTATTCTGACTTTGGTGTTTACTTAAGCACTGATCACCATAAATGTCACACAAGTTTCGATGAGCCTGCGCCAATTTTTCCCTTTTTGGAAGTAAAAAACTAAAATGTGACGAAAATGATCTTCTGAAATCTCTATTTTTAAAACGCAATAACTTTTGACTGGTTAAACAGATGACGCTACCTTTATATCTAGAATTTTCTAGAAACTGTTATCTTTCAAACGCTGTATAGTATGACTTAATTGAGTAAGTATTACTCGAGATATGGGTGATCTATTGTGAAAAAACGAATTTACTTTTTCCCCAACCCAATATTAAGAGCGAAATGATAATTATTTTCATTACAATTTGAGAAATTACTATAAATAAGTCTATCTTTTTATAAGCGATTTAGAAAGAATTCCCTCATGTTTTTGTCACTTTTTTCTAATCTTAAATTTATTTTGTTTATATAAGCCAAACACTAATTGCAATAGCAGATTCATACGCTGCTATAAAAACATTTAAAAATTGCATCATATTTTCTAATTAATTTTTTCACATTTCTTATATACTTTTGAAAACTAAATAAAGGATGTTTTTCCTTCTAAGTGCCAACTCAAAAACTGCTGAAGCTTTAAAAAGGGTGTTTCATGTCAAATATTTATTTATTAATGTATTGCAATCATCCTAAACGTAATCATTTTTTTAATACTTGAAAAATTTCCACAAAAAAGTATATGATTAATATGAAAAAACGAAGAAAACAGAATAATTTTTTCCTTTCCTAATTTCTACGTACACGTACGAAAAAAAAGTAGAAAAAATATTAGTGTAAATGCGGTAATTTCAACGATCACACACTAGCTTTTTTTGTCATTATTTCTCCTACATTGAATTTCAAATTTTGAAAGATAAATATATTTATCTAAAATAAATTCAAATTCTAGACTAAGCGGCTAAATATAAGAGAATTATCTAAAAATAATCTTTAATTTTCAAGCTACTATTTGCCCAAATTCTTTATTTTAATCCGCTTTATATTTCTTTTCCTCACCATTCAGATTATTTTGGAGTAAATAGCAATGAAACCTGGTTAGTTTTTCTCAATATTTTTTAAAATAAAGCAGCTATTAAAGTAACAGCTTTATTTGATTTTTTAAAAATAAATATCGATAAGTTATACTGCTTACCACACAGTGATAGTTAGAAAAGAAATTCTAATTCTGTCCTGTACATAATAAAAACATTTTTTTTTCTTTCTAAAAATAAATTTTTCTAGTAGATGTTTTTATGAATTTTCTGTGGAAATCTTTTTTAAAAAACAAATATATTTAATCAAAAAATAAATCTGAATTATTTTTTAAAACTAATAATAATTTTAAATTTAAGGGGACATGGTATCTTTGAAACTTTTTAAAAATTTTGAATAATGTACTGTAATATACGTGGGGGGGGGGGGGCATAATACTTAATACTAAAAATTAACTAAAATAAAAATATGAAAAAAATCTTGTAAAACTGCCTATTAGACTAAAATTTATTATTTTTTTTATTTAATTTTTAAAAAATCTCTGCTTTTTTATAAATATGAATATTTTTGATTCGATTTTCTTTTCACATTTATTATAGTATATTAAGTTGAGTAAAAAGTTTTCTGCCAAAACATTTTGTTATTGTTAATTGATAAATACATATGAAAATATCAAAGCTAATGAGGGTAGCAATTTACGTTCAAATCTACACTCGTCTGTCAATGTTTTTACAACTTTTCAATCCATTCTGCGAAAAAGAGTGATGACCACGAAAGTGATCGACTTCATTTATAACCTCTTTATTTGAATTAAAAATTTCGCCATCAAGTGCAGCTGCAGATGTGAAAATATGGAAATCCAAAGCAGTCATGACGGGGTTGTATGGTGGATGTTGCAACAAATCCTACTCTTGCTTGTAGAGTGTCCACTCAGTCATCAAACTAACACGTGGCTGGGCGTCATCTTGATGAAAGAGAACCATTTTACTTCTGAAATCATTTGTTTGTTTTTGAGAATCGCATCAAGAACTTTGATTATCATGTTGTGGTATTCTGCACTGCTGATAGTCTGTAAGCTTTTCAGGTACTTCTTATACAGAATTGAGTGATAATCCCACCAGATACAGAGAAGTACCTCATTGTTAGTTAAGGCACGTCTTGCAACTGAACCTGCTGTATTCCCAGGTGCTGACAGCTCTTTTTTACGTCTTGCATAGCGGTAGTACACCCTTTTTTCACCACAAGTTACAGTCTGTCCAGAATGGACAGAACCAACTTGGACAGAACTTTCCTTTGGCCAGAACAATGGACAGAACTTTCTTTTGACCTCTGAGAAAAGACACACAACAGTATTTTCTTTTGCAATTGTTTTCAGCAGTCAATTCACGACACACCCAGCGGTTGAACTTAAACGCTAAATTTAAGCATTTCAGAGCATTAACTATTACTTTTTGGTAAACATTAAGCTCTAACGCCACAGTTCATGTTGAAACATTTTTTTTCTTGATCAATGATTTGCTTTAACTGCTTACAATAAACTTCAATAGGCCAGCAAGAACGTGGTTCATCTTCAATGTCGACATTTCCAGGTTTAAACGTCTGAAACCAAACTTTGACTATATCATAAGAAAGAGTATTGATGCCTAAACTTTTACACCTTTTTCTGTAGCATTCACTCACACTGAATTTGATACGGAACTCATAGTACGTAATCGTTCTGATCTGCTGACGTGATAGCCAGGGGTGTAGTCGTAAAAATAACAGAATCTATACGCTCTAAGCAGAGAGTATCCCTAGAGTATGTATACTATGGCTTTCTTGAGAAACAGAGGATATACGGTATTCCTTAAAAAAATCCAGAAGATAAACGGCGTATACCCTAGTATATCCTCCACTACATCCCGGGTGATAGCTCTATTTTAAACAATTTTTTGAAGCAAACGATAATAAATTTTGAACAAACAAATTATAGAATCATGTAGTTCCTATAATCTGCTTTCGAATGCAAAAATTGGTTTGTGGAATTGTTTGTTTTTAAAAATTGTGAATAAATAAATCTCTACTTTGAGCCTGAGCCTGAGCCCAATGACTGATATAACAATTGAGAATGCGCAGTGTATCTTACCATGTACCTATAATGATGTACAAATATGTAAAATTGCGGATTTTAGAGTTGTCATAATCTTTTATTGCGTTATTTTTAATTTATTAAACTTTTTTACTAAAAGTGTGTATGAATATTGTTTTCATTTTTTTTCAAGTTATGGCCTTCTGTAACTTTCCGTTCAAATTTTTTCGTTGTTATAAAATCACTAAAGTCCTTTCTTTATTAAAAAACTTTTAAAAAATGCAGCATAATGTTTATTCTCCTAGGAATATTTTTTTACGTGTTAGTAGAATTTTTTTTCTAGTTTATTAAATCTTTTATGCAATTACTTAAAATAAATTAAATGTCGATAAAATCCAATCTTTTTTATGTTTGCCGTACTCATGAAAATAAAAGTTAAAATAAAGCTGTTATTTTTATTTCTTCTATGGAAGTATAATTCTCTGTATTTATCTAAAGTTTAAGTGAAATTGCAGCTAACTTGAAAGTCAGGCTTGAATGTCACGTGATAAAAATAGTCTGAATAGCAGTTCGAAAACTGATGGAAACGAAATTAAATTAATCATGTGACAGCTGAGATGGTTGAAATGGTAGTGATAGAACTTTTTGGTTGGCTGCGTAAAAATAGTAACAGTAACTTTTATTTAGAGGTTTTTAACAACGAACTACTTAACAAATATATACATGAAAACACTTTAAAAAATTAATTCATTTTTAACGCTTCCCAAAATGTTTGAAAAGTATTTATGACTTTGATTCGTTCCTCTGTTTATCTTTTCTTAACTCTTACAAATATTCTTGAATTTCGACCAAAACAGAATAAGTTATTAAAATTTACCATAGCATGTTGATGCTCCCTATTGAAATCGTTTACAGGGGCGCTGAAAATAATTCAGGCACATTACAGTCTATGGACGAAAATTGTTCGAAACACATCTTAATAGTATTATACACTGCTCAAAACAACTAAAGGATATTGCAGTATTAGGTAGATTTTGTATCTGGGAAACTTTTTAGCTGATTGATACATGGTCGACAGACATAGTAGGTTATATGAGAATAAATTACACATGTTTGGCAGAAAAAAATGCATTTTATTGCGCATTTGTGTACAAAAGGAAAAAAACATAATTTGTGAATATGAGAAAAAAAGAATAAGAAAAGGTGTTTTCTTCAAAGAAAATCATTTTCAGTAGGGGGTATGGTTTCCACGGATGGCAAGCAACGTCGAACACCTTTGAGGCATAGACTCAATGAGGCTATTAATGACGAGTTGGGTTATTCTGCCCCACTCTTCCAGAAGAGCTCTTTCCAGTTCTTGGAGAGTTTGTGGGGGTTGTTGGCGGCCCAAAACTCATCTTCTTAGAGCGTTCCAAACGTGCTCGATTGGATTCATGTCTGGAGAACACGCTGGCCATTCCATTCGAACGATTTCCTTCCTCGAAAAGGAAATCCTCTACCAGGTTTGCACGATGTGGCCTGCAGTTATCGTCCATTAAAATGAAGTTATCTCCGATTGCTGCAGCGTAAGGGACTACAATAGGTCTGAGGATCTCATCCCTATATCTGCGACCAGTCAGAGTTCCATCTCGAATGATGTAGAGGTCAGCGCGCCCGTCAGTGGAGATGCCACCATACACCAACACTCCTCCACCGCCAAATCTGACACTTTCGTGCACGAACGCAGGATTATTCCTACTGCCACGGTCTCTCCAAATGAAAATACGCCTATTATCCGGATGCACAGAAAAACGGGACTCGTCAGAAAACAGAATATTGCTCCATTCATTTCTCCTCCAGCTGACATGCTCGGTTGCCCACTCCCTGCGGTCGCGACGATGCCTTGATGTTAATCTAACACATACCATTGGCCGGCGAGCATACAGACCTACAGCATGGAGGACAGTCTGAGTTGAAATCGTGGTGCCTGTAGCCGAGCAAAGGTGCTGTTGGAGAAGAGTAGCGTTCATGTTTCGGTGTCTCCGAGCTGTTAACGCTAAATACCGATCTTCATTGGGCATTGTTGCCCGTCTACCACCTTGCCCTGGTCTTCGGCCTGCACATCCACTCTCCAAAAATTGATTCCAGATCCTGGAAATGACACTTTGTGACACTCCAATGGCTTGCGCTATTTCGGCTTGAGTTTGGCCCCCTTCTAACCTACCAACAATTCTCCAAGCTTCTGAATCTGTCAAATGACTTCGCTGAGACATCGTACTCATCGAAACAAAGCACTCACTGAATGCCGATCATCCTTCTCTTCATTCTCTTTTATCCAGTTGAAAGTCAAATTTCATTCGCTGCTGCTGAAGCGACGTTTTTGACGTCGAACTCAAAATTTGCATACTCCACAGTTTGAAAACCAGAAAAATTTGCATTTGTGATTCTCTTCTTCTATTTTTGGCAAAAAAAAAATTTCGTTTATATCTTTATTTTTTATAAAACTTCAAATATCCTTTAATTGTTTTGAGCAGTGTACTTCTTCAAGCTATAAGGAATGGCTATAGAATATTGATGTATAATATTCATATACATTAGAACACGTTTCCTGTCTAAAATTGTGTGTGTAGCGTTTGTTTTTTCTTTATATATGAACTCTAAATTTCAGATTATAATCATACCCTATTAACAATCGTGCTTATGTCTTTCCCGGCAAATTTCTTTAAGATTACACTGCTTTTTTCCTTAGAAATTCGCAAAACGATGTTATTAAAAATACTTGCAAATGATATATGTTATAATAGAACTGTGGAAGTATTTATAAAATTCCTGTAATTAATTAAATAAACTATGTTATTTTTTTCTTAAAATAATGTGCCCACATAGAATGAAAAAACATGCTTATTGTCCATTACAAATCTACTTTTTTTTTCACTCGCTGATTCATTAAATTTGATACAATTGTTTTTTTTTATGATAAATTTATTGTTTTAAGTCAATGTGTTTTAGGAATTAAACTCAAATTAATTTTCAAAAGAATTTTTAGTTTCATAAACAAATAATGTTATAATAAATGAGTTCTCCGCCTTGAACAGAAAACCAGTATTTGGGAAATAATTCAGCTACTCACAGCAGATAAAATTTTCAGTCTGAAACAAAACAAAACAACAGTAAAAAAGACTAGTCAGATATGGCAATCTTAAAACTTTCTTCTTTCTCCTACACGTTAATACTTCCAGAAAATGAAGCATAGCTGAGTCACCGGTTAGGTAATTCACACCAAAATCTAACTTGCAACAATCTAATCTTCTAACTGAAACTGAAATTTAATGAAAATCCAAGTATTAGTATTTAAGATAGAATTATCGCAGAAAGCGTAAAAACATTGGATAGAAGTGTCACCTGTTGAGCAATTTACTAAACTAAAGAATACTAATTTATATGAGGGACTAATTGAATATGAAGTTGAAGTTTGATGAAAATCCGTGCAATAGTTCCTGAGATATAACTATTGCAATAATCACGAATAATATCGCATAGCAGCGCCATCTGTTAAGCAATATACTCCAAAAATTAAAGAATTTACATTTATATCAGGGACTAACTGAATCTGAAATTTGTTGAAAACTCGTGCATTAAATCCTGAGATAGAGCTATTGCGATAATCATGAACAATGCCACATAGCAGCGCTATCTATTGAGAGATTTAGTCCAAAAATAAAGAATACTAATTTATATCAGGGATTAACTAAATCCGAAGTTTGATGAAAATTCATGCTTTATAATTCCTGAAATAGAGCTATTGTGATAATCATGAATACCACATATCAGCAGCCATATGTCGCGCGATTTACACCAAAATGTAATCAGAACCATGTTATATGAAGGACTAATGGAATCTGAAGTTTTGTGAAAAGCCGTTCATTAGTTCTTTAGATACAGCTATAGTGGAAATCGTATAAATGGCAGCATAACAGTGCCACCTGTTGGACAATTTACACCAAAAACCGATCAGATCTAGTTTATATCAAGGTTTAACTGAATCTAAAGTTTTGTGAAATTCCATGCATTAGTTCTTGAGATAGAGCACCCACAGAATTTGTGTCGCATACAGACAGACTCACAGACTCACAGACTCACAAACAGATATTTTGTAAAAACATGATTTTTGGAATTTCTGACCGCTAAAACGTGTATATCCGTCAAAAAAAGGATTTCGTAAATTTTCACGAATTCATTACTTTTTTCTTGTAAAGATAGAAGAAAGTAAAAATTTTCATTAATTCAATACTTTCTTCTCGAGAAGATAGAAGAAAGTAAAAATCTTTAAAGATTGTACTATTCCTGATGAAAGTGAAGATAAATAAAAAATAATAAAGTAAAATATATTTTCCCGCATTAACGGAAAGGTCACACAATCCCGATGAAAGTGAAGATAGGAAAAAATAGAAAAATATTATAGATTTTCAAGCATTAACACACAGATCGCACCATCCCTGGTGAAAGTGAAGATAGTTAAAAATAACTAAGTGAAATAAATTTTCCGCATTAATGGAAGGCTTACATGATCCCGATGAAAATGAAAATTGGCAAAAATAGCAAATTTTGATAAATTTCCATGCATCAACATGCAGATTGCACCATTCCTCTTCAAAGGGAAGATAGGTAAAAAAAACACTATAAAATAAATTTTCCTGTATTAACGGAATGTTTACACAATCACAATGAAAAGAAGATAGGGAAAAATGTCAAATTATGATAGATTTTCATGCATTACCTTACAGATCGCACACTGTAAAAAATTTGCGCAATGTTCTTGACATTTACTGTGTAACATTCCTGGGTTTTCTCGGATTATTTCTACTCATACAAGAATACCGAGAAATCTTGTGTAATACCTTCCACAATCTTATGTAACTTTTCGGAATAGTTGAGAAAGTGGAAATTACTGATAAACTGTGAAAAGTTCCGAATATTTTCTGTGTATCATTCCTTAGTTTTAGTAGGCATACTTTTTGAGCTTTTGTGTAACTTTTCGGATTTATTCTAAAATAGAAATTATTGGTAATCTTTGCAAAGTTATATATGTTTTGTGTGTAATATTCCTTATTTTGTGGTTAATATATTAATTACAAAAAAAATCTTTATTTTGCGTGTATGTCATTTCATTATCCCAGTTGTGAAAACACTACGGGATCTTGCTCTATAAAAAAATAACACGAAGGTGCGTATACCCTTCTAATTGTCCATCTCAAAGCTCTTGTTCAAATTTCTGCCCTGTACAGCTTCTGAGCTATATTTTACATGTAAAAACTAGTTTTTTGTGTGTTTATCACTTTGCTCGCTTAGTTATGAATCGAGTATAGAAACTAGAGTCACTAATTTTTACCGAAGCTTTAACAACGCATTTAATTGTAATTCTCAAATATTTTTTTCCCAGTATAGACTTTTAAGATTCTTCTTGGTCTTTATTTCCATATGAACTATTTTTTTGCGTGTAGGTCATTTTGTTGCCTCAGTTGAAGAAAAAGACTATGGGATCTAGAGCAACGAACTTTGGAATGAAAGCGCGTATGCCCATCTTATTGTGCATTTTGAAACCTATTTTTCCAAATTAGACCAATGATCGTTTTACGAAATTATTTTATCAGTGACTGTTTGACGAAATTCTCGATCTTAGTACCGCAACCAAATACCTAAAATTTTCTCCAAATACCTACTATTTCCGATTAGTAATGTTCGCCTTATTTAATCAGCATGCCAGTTTAGAAGATTTTTTTACAATGTCTACCACTATTTCCGAATAGCAATCTTTCTGTCATTAAATAAAGCGATTATTACTATTCGGAAGTAGTTTGATTTTCATATCAAAAACCTAATTAATATCCAGGTATATGTATTCGCATCGTAAGCGAGATCTTTTGTCCAATGAATGAAAACTTTATCTGATATTGAATGGAAAATTTTTACATCTGTTGTAAGAGTGATGTTCTGGTGATGTTGGAACTGGAGTACATTCA
The DNA here is from genome assembly GCA_964019185.1 of Maratus speculifer. NCBI lineage: Eukaryota > Metazoa > Arthropoda > Arachnida > Araneae > Salticidae > Maratus > Maratus speculifer. Next base: position 67,414,222 of record OZ025295.1, read on the forward strand.
GGTATTAGTCGGTATCACGTCTTAAGCGGGTTCGACTGTTTCCTAAAACAATAAATCTAGCATAAAAATTATTATAAACAAAGTCTACGCTTGAAGGGGAAATGGGAGAAGTTCTGGCCAACTGTTTTATTTTTCAAAATATTGAGTCTATAACATGAAATTAAAGACATATGAGTAGAGAAATGCTTAAATTTTGTCCCCCCTCCCTTTTTTAGTATCTGCAAGCTACACATGTCTACAGAGGATGAAAAGGTACAATTTTAAGTTACTTACTAGAAAATATTACTAATTTTGTGGCAAGGTTATTTTGCCTAAATGTGATCCATAAGTACGGTAATGTTTTTTTACTTAAAATCTTAATACAGGAATCCCAAATGCTACATAAGAAGGCATTCGATTTTTAACGAAACTGTAAGCATTTTTCTGCATTGATCACATTTACTTAGAGATTTTTGATCAAATAGCCATCGTTGATTTAATAGCGCCTCCATGTTTCGTAAATTTAGCGTATTTCCCAAAATTGCTTCTCGAATTTTTAACTTTGAAGATTAAACAATCTCACTAACATAAAGAAATTACGTCTGTTTCATTTAACTGACCCATAAGCTGTTAAAAAAAGCGCCCAGTTTGTGGATTAGAATTTAAACAACTATCAGGTAAGTTTGTATGGTATTCTTTATATAGTGTATAAAAATAATTAAAGCAAATTTCATGTTTAATTAAGCTGTCGTAAGTCGTATAATTCTCCATTTAAAAATGTAATTTAACTTAGCACTTAAATATGTATTTAAGCAATTTAACTTATATGTATAATCAGACTTATATAAAATAAAAAATTCTATGCATATTATCATAAGCTAAAAACTTTCTGTAAATTAAATGAAGGATTAAGTGAAAACTAAACAAAATTTTATAGTATCAATTCACAATCTTAATTTAAGAAAAAGAATGTTACATAAATTAAGAATTGCTGGATTTTTATCAGGTTTTTAAGGAAGTCAATATTTCAATCATTATGCTGAATTTTTTAACATTTGTCAGGCATACTTTTTGAATGTTATTTTCTTTATAAATATTCTGAATAATTGAAATACTTTACGTGTATATGTCTTTATTATACAGATCTGTGCATAATTATTTACAGCAATATTTAATTTGCATGTTGGTGCAAAATATAGATAAAAATTAACATTGGCCACTGGCCAGTTGCTCAGATTTTTAATTATTGACCATTAACAAAGTTACAAACACTTCATACAAAATCATATGAAGTGTTCGTACAGTTCTAACCATCAACATTGTAGCTTATTAATATTTTTTTAATTTCCATTCGGTAGGATTACACTCAACTGAAAACTGAAATTGTATGTAAGAGATAAATATGTAAGTAAGAAATTACCGTAGTCAAATTAACAATATTTAATATGAGTTCGGAAATCCACATTAATGTGGGTGTGTATTGTGGGGGAGAGGGCGAATTGACAAACCCCAAATTATATTCTATCTACGAAAACAGGCATCCAAAAGTCTTAGAAAACAATATTAAAATTAAAATTTATCAAATAAAAGCTACATTAGAAAAACTGCTCTGAATCCGCGTTAAAAGGCGGTGTAACATCGAGGATTTCTCAAACTTAATTTCTAAATTTGAATATATTATGTACTCAAACTTAAAATACGTATTATTACCATATTGGAAAACAAGAGCTCGGAAATTCGCGTTAGCAAGCCTTCCAAAGCCCAACTAAAATCCACTCAAACGGAGGTTTTTAAATCTTGCTTCCAAAATAATTTTCAAAATTAAAATTTATCAGATTAACGTAAAGCTGCATAAAGAATTGGAAAAGTACTCGAAACCACATTAACAGGGGATGATGGAGTAACACCGAGGATTTCTCTGATTTGATTTAAAATAACACAATTTTAATGTTATATGTATAATTCAACAAACTTAAATACACATTAGCTAGTATATTAGAAACAAGAATTCTGGAAATATGCTTCCAAAAAGATTTCCAAAAGTAAACTAGCAAACCGAATTATTTATTACCAAAAGAATTGAGAAGAAACATGAAAAATAATTTTAAAGCGTTAAATATCACTTTCAATTTAAATCTTGTTACATCTATTGTTATGATTTGCTGAACTATTTCAGTGTCATTCAGTATACCTTAAATCTGAAAAATTTTTAACATCTTTATTTTGACAGGGTTAGCAAATGCATTTTGAAATTTTCACAACACTACTTTTATAAAACCTCGGGACAAATTTTATTAGTGTTTGAAGTGAAGGGGGAGTATGGGGAAGTTTAAAGTTTGTTGCAATTATTATGGTAGTTATGATAAGGGTGTGTCCTTCGTGGTGGTCTTTCTAAGGGAACCTAACCCGTATTTACGAAAGGTTCGAAGAAAACCACGAAAACGCTGAACGATTAAGCCGACGGCCGCGATTGGGTTCGAACACAGCACCTGCCGCCTACCAGTTGAGATATCAGAACCTCTCAGCCACTGATAGGGCTAAAGTGAGGGGCAGTATGGGGGAAGTTTAAAGTTTGCTGCAATTATTATGATAGTTAAAAAATATAATTAAGTATCCGTGAGATTAATCCATTTTTTTGTTAAATATGTACCCAAAATTTGAAGCTATTCAGATAATTTTGTGCAAGAAAATTGCAATTTAAAATAAACAAAATGAAAGTGGTGGATTCTACCCCCCCCCCAAATATTTAACCTATAAACCCTTGCATTAACACGTTAAGTGGCATGCCATTCACCGGTGACAGACATGGAAATTTCCGTTTTAGCCGCGTCAGTTGCCCGTGGCCGACAGCGTAAAATTATTATATAAAACTAAATATTATATTGCTTTAAGAAATTGCTGAATTTTTTAATTTTCCTTTTATTTTAATTAAAGGATATCATTAATTAAACGGGAAGTTCAGTGTCAGTCATCCATGACTGACGTGGAATTCAACGTGTTAAAGGTGTAAATATCCTTCTAATAAAAGGAGACCAAAATTTGAAACTAATTGGTTCACGACAAGGAAAACCTAGGTAAAGCTAAATTAGTTGGAGAGGGAGGGTTTCTTTTACACTTGACCAATACTTGACCTAACATTGTTGATTTGATTTCTATCGTCTAATTTTTTAATGAATTGATACCCAAACGTCAAGGAAAATGGATAATTGTAAACAAAATTTTTTGTTTAAGCCTATTTAAGAGGGGAGGGGTGTTTACCAGTCACTTTATATTTGATCTAGAACCCACCAAAACCCAAAATAATCAGCTTCACGAAATAAGTGGAATTTATTTAGTAAACTTAAGCGAGTTTGCTTAGGAACATGAGTCTTGTATGATTCAGGTTCATCCAAATTTTGGTTTTAGCAATATTTTAGCAGATTTTGTAAATTGATACATTTAAGTTTGCACAGCAAACTTCCGTTTTGTTATGAGAAATAGATATAGATTCTAGGGGACCTTGTGGAAAATTTTGCAGAGGACTCAAAACTATAGTTACACTACTGATTGGAGATTTCACAAAATCAATATATAATTGAGAATAAAATGTTTAGCAATATTTTAGCAGATTTTGTAAATTGATACATTTAAGTTTGCACAGCAGTGAGATTTCTGGATTAAGTAAATTAAAAATAACATTGACTTGCAATTTGTTCCAAATTCAATTTTGTCATAAATGAAATTAATCATATTGTATAATAAGTCGGAGAAAGACATTTTAAGGAATTTCAGGATTAAGCATTAAAGTTAGACATTTCAGGATTTTTTTTTTTTTAAGATATACTACGACCCCTGTTTTAAATATTTCGTACTGTATAATAGCATGCGTAATTAGCTCGGATAAAAAAGATCCTTTGGTAATTAACTATCCCCTCCCACCAGCCGTGAAACAACCTTTGAACCAAAAGGAGTTATCTACTTTCTTAACTAGTGTTTGAAATAATCGTTAATTTTGACTCCGAAAATTATAAACGGATTTTTCTCCTTTCATCCCTGGTATTGATATATCTTACAACCATCGTGTTTTGCGAGTAGTACCCATCAAGTTTGAAGACTCAGGACGGTAAAATTAATCTCCACGTTTTTTAGTGTTACTTGACGGTGGAAATTGCTGATTTTATGCTATAGTGCACGGAGCTAACCAAAAAATATATGTAAATGAAGAAGCGTAAATGAACTTATATTGTATATCAATATCGAGGACAGTGGCAAAACTGAGATCCGCAAAACCCTGCGACGTATGGGGGGGGAGGGGCATGGAAGTAATTGTGCAAAATAAACATCTTAAACGGTCATAAACGGTTGATCATTTTAGGATTTTAAGAACGAGTCATTTGTATTAAATAACGAATGTATATTTTGCGTACTCCAAACCTGATCTGCGCGTAAAAAAATCATATCCAGAAGACGGGTCACGAAACGGGGACCCCGTTTTGTTATGAGAAATAGATATAGATTCTAGGGGACCTTGTGGAAAATTTTGCAGAGGACTCAAAACTATAGTTACACTTCTGATTGGAGATTTCACAAAATCAATATATAATTGAGAATAAAATGTTTCAACGATATATAAACCCATTTTTATCTAATAAATTCAAAATTTTCACTTAAAATCCAAAATACTGCAATACAGTTTTCAAAATGGAACAAAACCCTGTGTATTTCATGGACATTCATTTTTGACCATGCGCAACATGACAACAGTGCACTTGCAGAAACCCCTTGTTTAAAAAATATATATTGAATATTTTAAAACTTTTTTTATTTTTTGGAAAACATTCTGGGAATATACAAAATTAGTTGTAGTACTTTTTGTATTGTTATTAAAACCTTTTGTAGGACACATATTCAAGTATTCTATATTATCCAGCTAATGCATAATACAAAGTGTTTTTGCAAATGAGAATAACTTCTCCAATAAACATTTTGATTTTTCCAGAAACTGAATAAACAATATTGTATCCAATAATTTGTGCAAAAAAAAAAAAAAAAAATAAATAAAACATAAAATATGCTTTTTGTTTCTTTGTAGCCACCTTGGATAATAATCATATCTGAATGTAATGATAGTTCAATAACAGAAACAAATGGCGACTTTGGAACAGCAGAATTAAATTCAAGTATTGAAAGCACCTCTTTAAATATTAGCAGTCACTTGTATATTAAAGCACCCATGGCGCGAGGATTTTCAAATTCCTTCACATCATTATTCTTCTTCTATAATTAAAGCTTTAAATGAAGATTGCTTGCAACGGATAGAAAAAAGTGAGTTACTGGACCATTTAGCTTTGAGAATCTGCAAATACACAGACAATCCCTCTACAGCTGAACGAAAGCAAGTAGAAGATGTAATTTTAATTGAAGGTGTGGAATTTGTACAGAGTGTAGTTTCGACAATCTCTTTATATTATTGTTATAACATAAAATATTCTCTCAAATGCACTGGGACTTACACTTTCATTGAACTAAAATTGTTGGTTACTTTATGTGAAAAATTAAGCAAACTGTGATAAAATTCTAGATTGCAATTTTAAACCATAATATCAATAAAGTTTTGTGCATATTCCAGTGCATATTACGAAAGTTCTCTGAATTTTTATTTTTGATTATATTATTTTTTAATTGCATAATATTCTCGATATCATAAGTCGAAGGGATTCTAAAAAAGTATTATGTGATAGCTATTTGTTCAGATAAGTCATTTATAGGAATTTGTAATATCAAAGAGAGAAATATATTTTATTTGAAGTATCAAGAGTATACTGTATTAAGATTTTCATTTTTTTTAAAGGTTATCTTCTTTCGACAGCTAAATGTTCTTTTTTTCCCTTGACATCTGAAATTGAATTTTGTGCTTTAACCAAATGAATGAATCTTTTTAAATATGCTAATGCTTAAATTACAATTAAAATGTTTTTTTTTTAATTATAATTTTAAAATCTCTTCCAAAAATTTCTGCATATTTTAACTTGCCTTGAAAATTTGTGTAGTTAAACCTTAATAGTTTGGATAATCTTTTAAAAGAATTATGTACTGTATAAATTACTGTATTATGTACTGTATTAATGCACATGCATCAAAAAACGTCTTTTCATTGATTATTGTGATATTATATTAATTATTTAAGGTATAGACTTATCAAAGGTAATTGATCCAATTTAAGTGAAGAGAGTGGTGTAAGGCGGGGGGGGGGGGGCGGAAGCTTCGAATAACCACATACTTCCCCAAAAAGAGCAGATATTCAGATACTGTAAAACATTTAAAAAATGCTTTGTTAGATTAAATATGCCATTTTATGCCAAATGACTAATCTGTTGTATTAACCAAATGACAAGTTGATAATCTGTTTAACACTAAAACAGCCGGGTATTTTACAAAAATTTTAAAAAAAGTGTCTCGCACCATAATTTTAATTTCAAACTATCTAACTTATTTAATTAGTCTTTTTTTTTTTTTTTTTTTTTTTTTTTTTTGCTGTATCTATTTAACATTTCTTTTGAAGAAAATTCTGGTTCGAATCGATTGTTATCATTCTGGCAGGGGTCATTTTGACCCCTAATGGCGGTTCTAGTGTTAAATTATTAAATAATATGGCAAAATTATCTAAAGGTTATTTTGAAAATACACAATTGCTTTGTACGACATTTTGCCAAAAAATGTATATTTTGTGTTACATTACATGATAATCTGTATCATGTTCTAGACTTAACTGTAACTCTAAGGCATCTAAAAACTCTTTGAATATCATGCTGAAAATTAGAAGAAACTTATTGAAAAAGGGCCTTAACATACTAGATTATAGATTTCTGGACTTTTCAGATTTGCACAATTTTCCAAACAACTTTTTAGTAAAGTTCCTGTGAAAATCTGTGGCAGAATAGCTGCCACTGGATATCCCAGGAACACTTACCGTACTCCGTGAAATGTTTCAGAACTTTTCACAATGAAGAAACTTAACTGAGATTTTATACGTAAAGTTCCAGGCTATAAGTTTCAGAGTTTTTCAAAATGAAGGAGCATAAATGAATTTTCATGAGTAATGTTCCAGATGATAGGTTTCGGAATAGCGGAACCTAACTGAGATCTTATGAGTAACATACCATATTAAAGATTTCGGAAATTTTCAGAAAGGTGGAACCTAACTGAGTTTTTATGAGTAGCATTCCAGATTATAGGTTTCAGAGCTTTTCAGAATGGAGGAATTTAACTGAGATTTCCCGAGTAATGTTTCAGATTGTAGGTTTCAGAACGGTGGAACCTAACAGAAAATTAATGAGTAACGTTACACATAAAAGGTTTCTAGACTTTTCAGAATGGTAAAACATAATTGATATTTCACGAGTAACATCCCAGATTATAGATTTCTGGACTTTTCTGGCAGATGTAAATTTCCTGGCATTTTTTGGATTAAATTCCTGGGAAAACCTGTGGCAGAATAGCTGCCACATGTTTCCTCAGGAACCTTACGCAAAATTTTTTACAGTTCAGCAGGACTATTCAAAATGGAGATATATAAAAAAAAGTGAATTATAATATATGTTCACGCATTAATATAAAGCTAACATAATCTCTTGTGAGAATGAAGATAAACAAAAAGTGCAAATTAAAGTACTTTTTTCAAGTATTAACATAAAGCTGACATAGTCTCAGGTGAAAGCGATGATAAGTAAAAATACCAATTAAATTTATTTATGTATTTTTTAAATAATTATCTAATATTTATATGAATTAGAAAAACAATAACTTGCAAAAAATAATTTTTTCTTAAATTACTTATTTTTAATTTTTTGTAATCAAAATTGTGCACTTTACTTAAAGCTATTATGTTACAAAAAATCCAGTATAAATAACTGTATTATTTAAATGAGCCTTTTTATTCGAAATTGTACAAATAAAGAATATCTTAAATCTAGTTTTTTATAATTAAATAAAAAAATGTTAACCCTTTTTTAAACTTATTTGCAACTTAAAAGTAAATTTACATTAAAAAAATAACGTTAAACTTTATTGGCGTACATCTTTAAAAAAGTGATTCCTTGAACTAAAAAAAAAAAAGGATTTCTTCTAAAACTTTAAAAGTAAATTTGATCGCAAACTTTTTCGTCTCCATAAAAAGCTGATTTTTTTAAACCTTTTTACTTATGATATAATTAATTTAATTAATATTTCAGTTTAATCGTTGAAATGGGGAGATTAAAAAAGTATATGGGAGAAAGGTGTATTGTATAACTGTAACGGAAGATTGTTTCATATGGCTGAATGAGCCTGATTTATGCATATGTTTTAAATATTGATTTTCTAAAAAACACTATAAGTTTTACTCTTCAGTGCACTTCAATTACGGTGGATGTTTCGTAAAAAAGCCCTAAGTACCGAGTAAAAAAATCCACCGCTGCAGTGTTTCTTTGATATTTAATAAAGGAAAAACCTGAATAAAAGTTTAATTTTAAGTCGAGAAATAATTTTCTTTTTCTTTTTAATTATCCAAAATTACCATATCCCAGTAAAAAATACTTTAAACTATTATTATTTAAAATTTTACAAGCACATTTTTCTCTGCTATTATTATATGAAAGTTGCATGCATTAAAATTTTCAAAATAAAAAGCACCATTATTTCAGTTAAGAAATTTTTGTATAGGAAAATATATTTTGATTCCTTATAACGAGTAAAGAGTACAACTAAAATTTTATGAAAAAATAATTACTATTCGTTTCTATACTTTACATGATTTGTATTAGCCCAGAGTAGTTGTCCGGAGACGAAAGAAAAAAAATCAGTTTGGAGATTTCTAATTAAGTAGATTTCGTGTGAAATACTACCTATTGCATTCTCTCCCATGTTGGAATTTCTGAAAATTTTTTGCAGATCTACGCCGGTCATGACCTCTAGACTCCAAAACTACCATCAGTAAAAATCTTTATCGATCTATCTATTTATCTATCTATCTGTGTATATCACTTTCTTCTAGACACAATAACTTCCATAATTATGCTCAGATCTTCTTCAACCTTTTACATAAAATCAAGGGACATAAAATCTCGGTCGAGTTCATTAATGGGCAAAATCGGACCAAGGGGGTGGAAAAAGGAAGGGTTTTTGTGAAAACCGAAAAAACGCGATAACTTCTTAATTAAAATAGATATCGAATCAGTTTAAAGTTTATATTACTTCAAAGAAATGGGCTAAAAGTTTATGTGTGACAGATTTTTGATTAAGTTAAAAATGGGCTCAAGGAGCGAAAAAAACAAGGTTTTTGGGAGAAAAACATTCATAACTTCGTCAATTCTCCCGTTATCAAATCGAACTAAATTTTTTAAAAATGTCCTTAAAATTATCTAAAACTTCTGTACTTACAAGTTTTTGATAGGACCAACTTTTACCGACTAAAAAAAATTAAAAACGAAAACAAAAAGAGAGGTGGAAAAAGTAAAAAATCCATAACTTACTCAATTCTTAAGCAATCAACTCTAATTAAATTTATTTTACATCTCTTCAATAATATCTACAACTTTTATATTAACAAGTTTTTCATAGGACAAATTCTTAAAGCAAAAATAAATTAAACAAAAATAGGAGTTGGAGAAAAAAACCTCAAATCCAAACTGCTTATATTTTGACTCATTTTAAATTTCATTTTTGATTTTAAACACATCCAAATGGCAGATCCTCTTATTTAAGAACTATATAATGATGTATTGGCCAGTTTTTTTTTTATAAAGGCAGAATATATTTTTAAAAAGGCTGTCAAAAAGGCTATTTTGAACAGAATTTCCCGAAGTTATCGTAATTGAAAAATTGAGGAAGTATAACAAATTGCGTTTTTTCTGAGTCATTTTTAAATCCATTTTTGTTTTCAAACCCATCCAATTTACAGGTCCTCTTATTTAGGAACTATATAATATTACGGATTGGCCAGGTTTTTGATAAAGGCAGATTACATTTAAAAAAAGGCTGCCAAAATGGGCACTTCGCACAAAATTTCCAAAAGCGATCATGATTTAAGAGTTTAGCATGTATTCAAATAATAAATTGGTCAGTTTTTTTTATATAAAGGCTAAATATATTTTTTAAAAAAGCTGTGAAAGTGGGCACTTTGCATAAAATTTTTCAAAGCAATCTTGATTTAAAAATTGTAGATGTATTCAAATAATAAATTGGTTATTTTATGACTCATTTTTAAATTCAATTTTGCTCTCAAACGTATTCAGTTGACAGTTATTTGTTATTTAGGAACTGTGTAATGTGCCGTTTTGGTCAGGTTTTTGATAAAGGCTAAATATATATATATATAAAAAAAAGCTGTCATAGTGGGCACTTCGCACAAAATTTCCCAAAGCGATCTTGATTAAAGAATTGTGGGTGTATTCAAATAACAAATTGGTTATTTTATGATTCATTTTAAAATTCAATTTTGCTCACAAACGAATTCATTTGACAGTTTTTTGATATTTAAGAACTATATAATGAGCATATCGGTCGATTTTTAATAAAGTCATATATAATTCAAAATATGTTGCCAAAATGGGCATTTTAGCCGAGTTTCGTTTAAGATGATTTTGTTAAAACCAGTTCTTACAGAAAAATAAAATAATTTTTTTTTCAAAAGCGGCCAAATAAAGTAGTTAAACTGGATTTGTCTCTAATCATTTTTTATTTATTGTTGTTGAAATGAAAACTCTTCGAAATCTATCTCCACCTATAGGCCATGCCGACAGGGATTTTTTTGTATCGAAAAGTTCAACGTGGTAAATGCTTAGAGTAATAAATATGTCAATCGAATAATGATCGAGAAATTAACACGCAAAATTATATAAATGCAAGAAGAAAGAAGAATTATACTTATTTTTATTTATGATATTGATTCGAATTGAAACAATAAATCGAGGATTTATTTTTTACCGATTCCTCTTGATACTACAGTGTTGATTACATTTCAGGAACAATAATGTGAATGTAAAATCTGAGAATCACGAACAAACAATACGTTTAAGACAGAATACATATAAACGTAAGAACAAAAATCAAAAGTTTACTAAAAAATAGCGAGAAGGCAAAACTGTTTTGAATTTTAAAAGTTGGTTATATTACCAGTCAATTATTGCATTAAAAATCACAGGAAGGAAAACATGCAGTACCAACATTTATCTGATAAAAATTAGCATAAAAATTCAAATGGTTTAATGATGGAGAATCAAGTGACGTCATCTTACGCTAAAAAATATAAAATGAATAAAATTAGTTGCAAAAGATTATATCACATTTGCATCCAAAGTTTAGGGATATTAAATGAGATAATATCGTTACAAACATCTTTACATCTCATTTAATATCCATAAACTTTGGATGCACTTGTTAAAATAATCTTTAGCAACTAATTTGTTAAGAATAGAAAAAAAAAAATACTTTTAAATGCAATTTGTTTGAAAGCTGTATCTCAATTTATTTTTGAGATATTAATTTTTTATTAGTTTTTAGTGCCAATTTTGTAATTGTGGCAACAGATTAGCTCCATTTTCTCTTAAAATTGAAAAGAAATTAAAATGCATATGTCAAATATATCGTCTATTATAAAATCCGTTTCCGAACTTCCGTTTTATTTCGTTTTTATTCATCAATGATCAAATTAAAATACCATTCTTTAAACATGGTAAATATGGGTATGAGAAGTACGCATGTAAATTTTCAGAAGATGAAAATGATGACGAGTTTAGATTTCATGTGAAATTCTATGCTCGTGTCAATTTGGGATATATTTTTTTTTCATTTGCATTCATACCAAACATAAGAGCCTCAGTTAATCAGTTCTCATCATTATAACTGATCTTTATTATATTTTATTGATTGCATATGTGATTAAAGTTTAGTGTTAATAATTTGGACAACTGAGTTTTATAGAAAAAATATTTTGTTAATTTTAGCTTAAAATAATATTTGTTTGAGAGTTAGACTGACCAATATAAGATACATTTTTTACCGGAACTAATTTTGTAGATTTATTATAAATCAGTGAAACAGTTCCTTCTTAAACATTTTCTTTAGTCGAATTTCGACGGGTACCATCTCGTTATTAATAAAACAGAGGATTTTATTTTAAACTCTGAGTTTAACTGCAACCTAAACAATCTATAAAATTTAAAAAGAAGAATAAAAAGTAGAAATTCTGAATTATGTCTGATTCTTTGAATTTATAAGTGAAATGACTCCTCGGAGTGAATTGCCTGAAATAGATATGAGAAAAGTGTGGCTCTAAAAAGAAAAAAAATGAAAGTCTGAACGTGAAATAAGTAAGATTCTTAATTATTCAAAAACTGTGATTCATAATATTTTAAGTAAAAAAAGAAGAAATTCTTTAGAAAGCCTTTAACTTATTAAACACATGTTTTTGTATCCTTAAAATAAAAGTGCATTTTAAATAAAACAGCAAACCTAGATTTGTACTAAGAAAGTACAGTTCAAAATAAAAATTGGCAGCCCCTTTTAGTTCTAGAAACTCTGAAATTGAATAAAAATCACGATGAGTGTACTGTAGTTTTGTTATGCTAATCTCTTTCAAATGCCACATTAATACTTTTTGGATATTTTGTTACCTTTTAACTTTTCAACTGAAGTATCTTAGCACATTTTCTAAGTAATGCTCCAAAGCCTTTGAAATTTAATATCTGGATTTACTTGAAGTTTTATAAACTTTCATTTGTGAGTTTAATCCCCCTTTGTTAACACTTTTGAACAATACTACTAAAAATAATACAACACTAAATCGAGTTAGTCAAACAGTTGTCAATAAATAAACAAGTAATCTAGGTAAATTAATTACACTCTTTTAACTTCAAATTTATTACATAATTATTTCTTATTGAATAGCAAACACTCTAATATTTCTTGAAATGGAATAATTAATTTCTCTTCCATAAATGCTTATTCGTTCTGAAAACGGATGCTTATTTGCTCAGTTTCCTTAAAGTTCATTTTCAGATGAAATCTTTGTTGTAGAAATTTAATATATTTAAAGTTATAGTTTTGTTAATAAACTGAAGTATAATATTTGCTTCTATTTTGTTAACAAAATTGATTGAATGAACCCAAGATTTTCAAAAAAGATTCTAGATTCTTTGATTTTAGATATTTAGAAAAAGTGCTTTTGATTATATAGTTTTATTTTTTTAGGTTCTTAGTTTGATTAAATCTTTATTAACGTCTTAACGTCTTCGTTTAAAAATTGCGAGTTCATCTTGTAATTTATTTTTATGCAAAAAGCTAAAAAATACACAACGTGTGAGAGAGAAAAAAAAAAAAAAAAAAAAAAACGAAATTTTTTATGGAAAAATACAAATTGGTATTTTCATATCCATTAAGTATATACATAAAGCACCTTTTGGAGCTGACAGCGAATTAATTCTTTTTGATCTTTTTCCCTGGCGTCTGCCTTTAGTTGTTTGCCCGTGCTTTGACTCGCGCAAATAATCTCGGATTACCATTTAATTGATGTATGTTATTAAGATTTATTGTGGCAGTTTCGCAGGCCCGGACTGGCTCCTTTGGGGGCCCTCGGCTAGAGAATGAAAAGGGGCCCCTTACCAGAAATTTAGCGAAAATAGAATATTTTTAAATTTAGGCTTGGATGGCAAAAAAACACATTTAGGCTATTTTGCCACTTGGAAAATAGTTGAATAAAATGTAAGCTTTTTGCAAAGTTGTTAACTTACTTTCACAATATATATTTACACGGCCGTAGATAGGAGAGCAACAGGGGGGGGGGACTCAACAGAATGTAGGGGTGGCTCATAATTTTTTTTTCTTTCTTTCTGACGCAGAAAGATAAATTAGTGCATATTCACATTGTAGGTACTTTGTTAAATTGTTATAATAACTTCATTTTATGATAAGAAAAGTATATGATGATGAAAGTTTTGAGTGTATAACTGGTGCAAAATTAAACATCCTGTTAGCTTCATATGTACAAATAGGATGAGGGAGTGTTGAAACACTTATTTTAGGTGCAATTTAGTATTTCTGCAAAACTGTGAAAAGGGCTCAAAACTAAATTAAATTTTTAAACAGAATTTCATTTGGATTTTCAGAACATAAATTCATTGAGTTATTTTGGAATCTTTTTCAGGGGGGGGGGTCAAAATATTTTAGGGGAGGATGAGCCGCCCATAGCGACCCCTTAGCTATGGCTCTGTATATTTATATTATTTTTATACACCATACTTAAACTAATTCCATGCTAGAAAAAAAAATAAGAATTATTCATTTTAAGTGGTAATTATTTAAAAATGCGCGTGAGGTTTATTTTTAGTTTTCGGCAGTCAAATGACTCTGTTGAAGTCATAATAATCTAAATTTTATTGTGATACCTAAGTAAATATTAAAAGTGACATAACAGTAATAACAAAAAGTTGGTAAGTATGATCGCAGATAGCTCAGAGTATTTCCTTTAATATATCTTTCAAAATAACTTATCCTTTAATTAATAAATCCAAATTGTTGATTTATAATTATCAAATCCTTACATAGATGGTAGCATCAATAAATTTAAAATAAAAAGAAGTTATTTATTTTAATTAAATTTAAAATGTTCAAATTAAATTATTTAAATAAAATTCAAAATTCTTTAAAAACGCGAAAAAAAAATAGCGGAGATATAAATAAAATTCAAAATTTTTAAAAACGAAAAAATGTTTAAATGAAATTTAAAATTCTGAATCATTAATAAACCGCTCATTTTTAAAATAGGAAGAAAATTGTAATTATATATATATATATAAATTACAAATTTTAAAAAAATTTCGCCAAAACTAAACTTTATACTATCTTAATTTTCTTATAATAATATTCCGTACTTACTTCAAATTATTAAATTAAAATCTTGTTTCTAGATCTAATCTGTTAATCTTTATGCAGACGATATAAATTCTTAATTTGACTTAAAAAACATTATTCCAGTATGCGTAAATTTAAAAAGATGGCTCTAAATTAAAAATATTCTTAATTAAACTTTATTTCTTAACTAGTATAATAACCCCGTCAAAAATGACGGAATTTTCAATTTCATTTAATTTTCATAATAATACAAAAAGAATGAAGATTTTAGTATTGAAGAGTTTGTATTGTAGAAAAGCACATTTTAAAAATAACAATAGATTTCTACAAATACAAATAATAAAGTTTTTTTTTTTTTTTTTTTTTTTTTTTTTTTTTTTACTTGATATTTAGTTTTTGAACAAATTTTAATTTCAAAACAAAGAACAGTATTTATTAGAATAACGAATTAAGAAGCTATGTGTTTTGTTTTTTAAATTTGGATTTGGTGCTATCTATACGCAGTTAATATAAACAAAACAACTTTTTTTAAAAAATAGCAGTTTTATTTTGAAAATAGCAAAATTTTCAAGAAAATTCGCGTATTTTCGACTATCTTTCGAGAAAATTCGTTTATTTCCCTTGATTTTTTGAGAAAATTTGTTTATTTCCCTTGATTTTTCGAAAAAATTCGCATATTTTCCGCGATTTTTTGACAAAATTTGCGTATTTTCCTCGATTTTTCGACAAATTTCGCGTATTTTCCCCGATTTTTCGACAAAATTCTCGTATTTTCCGCGATTTTTTGACAGAATTCGCATATTTTCCTTGATCTTTCGTCAAAATTCTCGTATTTCTCACGATCTTTCGTTAAGATTCGCCTATTTTCCGCTATTTTTTGACAAAATGTGCGTATTTCCCCCGATTTTTCTACAAAATTGATATTTTCCCGGATCTTTCTTCAAAATTCGCGTATTTTCTGCAAAATTTGAGTATTTTAAACGATTTTTCGATAAAATTCGAGTATTTTTCATGATCCTTTGATGAAATTCAAGTATTTTTCTGCAGCCTGTTGACAGAAATCGCGTTTTCCCTGCAATCTTTTGACGAAAATCGCGTCTTGTTCATGATTCTTTAACAATAATCCTGTCTTTTCCTGCAATCCTTTAACGGAATTTTTTTCTTTTTTTTTCTGCAATCCTTTGATAAAAATCGCATTATCTTCCGCGATTCTCTGAAGAAAATAATATTTTTTTCAACTTTTTTTTTTTTTTTGTGTGTGTGTGATCATTTGCAGAAATTTGCTTAATTTGGTGCAGTTCGTACTGTCTTTTTTGTTCTATTTCATCCGTCATGCCCCTCCCCCCCTTAAAATATAAATATAGTTTAATGTATCTTTGCATCGATCTCAGGGGTAGTAAAATTCGTCGCCGAAAAAACGGAGTTTCGTGTTTCCGCGGAAAAGTAGAAGGTCTCTTCAAAAACAGGTTTGCGAGTCCTTTGTTAGTTCATAGATGGCGGCACTGAAAAGTGTTAGATGAGAGGAAGACGTCGGTAGCCTTCACACCATAAAATGAAATCGTACTAACGATAAAAAACTTATCAGTTCAAACTTCCGCTGATATCTTTATGTATTATAATTGGGTATCATAAACATGCTTTATATGAAAATATGCTGAACAAACATTATTTCAGGTGGAAGAAATTTTAAAAGCATCATTTTAGCACCAATTTTCAGCTAAGCCTAACGTGGCGTTGATCTTCAGTGGATTCCCGAGTGGTACGACCTGGAACCGTTCTTACACTTCCTAAAGACGCAAATTATTATAAGTAGATATTCCAAATAAAACTCATTTCTTCTATGTTTTTATCAACCCTTTTTAAGAAAGTCTTTAAATTTATTCCAAAACCATACCTTTAAAAAAATATCATTATTTTATTTTATCTATTTATTTATTTTCCCTCCGTCAACCTTTGATAGTGTGCATATCAATAAATTCATTTCTTTTCTTTTTCTCTTGTAGCAGCCAAGGAGTGATTATTTTGACCTTCTACATTTATTAATTTTGTTTTTTTTTTTCTCGCTGGCCATGACTTCTGTGCGGAGAAAGCTGGCGAGGATGTTTCTGCCCCCCTAACTTCAAAATGTCACATATACACTATATTGCCATTGATTATGGGACACTTGCGATTTTAGACATTTTACTAAACATCTAGAAAAATACATGAGGAATCGTCTTGAAACTCTTAGTGTATAAATATAATAGTATAAGTCATACATCTCCGTGAATATTTTTTCTCGAAACTCCAAAGAGGACCGTCAACAAATTAAAAAAGAATGAATATCTTTTGAATAACCCTGTCAAAACTAATGTAGCAAAAGCGCTCAAACTCTAGACTGTGATTGAATGCCTTATTGTAATAATCCTTGTTCATTTTTATGCAAATAGCATGCATACTCGCAGAGTAATTAAGGTTTTTATAAAAATGATTCCAAATTTTTCCAAGTTTTTTCCTTATAATTTTCAGAGTTCTTAATATAAAATATTATTTTTTTCAGAAAATATGACAAACAACACTGCACACAGTACCCTGTAATCAGAATTAAAAAATATTGAAAATTGTATAAAAAATGAGTTGGTTTACTAAATAATTTTTTACTGCGCATGCGTCTACGATATCAAAATTTCATTTACATATTATGTTAGCTAAATGTATAGAGCAACTTTTGTGACAGTCACAAAATCATAACTTGAAAATTCTGACAATAATCGTCAATTGAATAAGTCGAAAATCCGTTATTCTCAAAATGAAGCAAAAACAAGAGGGGTTGTATCCATATGTTCATTGATTAGTGTCAATATAGAATGCACAATATGGGATGTACTACTGCATTTGGATAAAATCCCTCATTTTTTTACTTTATTTTGGAAACAACGGATTTTGTCCTTTTTCTATAGACGATTACTTTCAGAATTTTCAAGCTATGATTTTGAGACTTTTACAAAAGTTGCTCTATACATTTAGCTAACATAATATGCAAATGAAATGTTGATATCTTTGACGCATGCGCAGTAAAAAATTATATAGTAAACCTACTCATTTTTCATACAATTTTTATTATTTTTTAATTCTGATTACAGGGTACTGTGTGCAATGTTGTTTGTCATATTTTCTGAAAAAAATATTATTTTATATTAAGAACTCTGAAAATTATAAGGGAAAAACTTGGAAAAATTTGGGGGCATTTTTATAAAAACCTTAATTACTCTGCGAGTATGCATGCTATTTGCATAAAAATGAACACAGTGTATTACAATAAGGCATTCACTCGTAATCTAGAGTTTGAGCGATTTTGCTGCATTAGTTTTGACAGGGTTATTCAAAAGATATTCATTCTTTTTTAATTTGTTGACGGTCCCCTATAGAGTTTCGGTAAAAAGTCTTCACAGAGATGTATGACGTATACTATTATATTTATACACTAAGAGTTTCGAGATGATTCCTCATGTATTTTTCTAGATATTTAGTAAAATGTCTAAAATCGCAAGTGTCCCATAATCAATGGCAATATAGTGTATATATGAATATTAGTGATAAAAAAAAATATAAACCCTTAAATCAGCAAAAAGTACACTTTAAAAAAAAAATTCTATCTTTCTAGGGAACTGCAAGAAGTATAAGGCACCGATTTTGATGAAAGTGGTATCGTTGGAAAGATTTAATTGTGAGGAGTAAAATACTCAATGAAACTACTCGTCGGAAATGAGCCGTTTTCTAGATATCCGACAATTTATGTCACGTAGCTAGTGAACACTTACTGGGAAACGATATCACTTTCGTTAAAATCGGTGACTTACACTTCTTGCAGGTCCCTAGTTAGTATGAAAACTTCAAATTCCTGCATCACGGTTCAAGCTGTGAATCTTCTGCTTACTAGCCAGTCTGTTTTCCTAAAAGTCTTTCACATACCTTTCCTCGAAGGACATAGCTGACGCTTTGTTTGTTTGTTTGTATTTTATGCTGGCCAATTATCTACACTTGGAACATAGGCCCTAAGGGGAGGGGTTACCTCCGTTGGGGTCTTTCTAAGGGAACCTAACCGGTATTTAAGCAAGGAAATACAAGGCTCGAAGAAAACCACGGAAAACTCCGAACGGTTAGGTCGACGGTCGCGATTAGGTTCGAACCCAGCACCTACCGTTTACCACTTTGGAGGTCAGAACCTGTCGGCCACTGGTGGGGCCATAGCTAACGCAAATTGCCAACTTGTAACAGCTGTATCTGGAGTATACTACCTACCATCATGCTGAATATTATGCTATCATAAGGGTCTTTTAAAATAATATTACAGAACATTGAACCTATTTTTGTTGTAGAGGTTTGCATGGGCTCGGGTTTGGCCCGAGACCCGTATCCAGCCCGGTCTGCGGGCCGGTCAGGCAAAGAAATTTAACGGAAATGCTGGGCCGATTAAAAAAAAAAAAAAAAAAAAAAAAAAAAAAATAATAATAATAATAATAATAATAATAATTAGGGAACCTACCAATCCGATATAAAAACTTATACGAAGACGATAAAATATGATCCGCTTTCAGTGAATGACTTTCACGAGAATGGGTATAAATGTGCGTCACGAGCCGATGCTAGTTTGACACCATCCAAACAAAATCGCGGGCATCGGAGTGTTATGTGGTATCAGAGGCAGGGTTTAATTTTTTCCAGCAGACTCATACCTAAGGACGTGATCAGGGGTTCACTTTTTTTCTACGCAGTAGAGTCGGGCCAGAACTGGACTTGAATTGTCTCAATATGTGTAGGGCAGTTACTATGTTTTTTAAAAATATTAATAACGATAATAAACTTCTGTCAATGGAATCTTTGGAAGTATAACTTAGGGTGGTTTTCAATCCACTTCTCAATAACGCGAAACTTTGACTAATTTTTAACTGTAAAAAATTGACATGCGTGACTATTAAAGGATTTGGGAATAGAATAATTTTTCCATTTTCGGTAAATAAATTATCAAATGGTAAGAGATTTTTGTCACGTGACTGCAGGTTCTTCCCCTTTTCAATGATATCGCTTCCAAAAATTCAATTCAAAATGCTAACTTTGACAATAATTCTAAAAGATATAATGTCTTTATCAAAAAATGGAAGACACCATTCGATTACATAGGTTCTGAATAAGAAAAAACAGCAAAACTTATGCATTTCCGAAGAAAATGAATTTAGAAATGTGTCAGGAACTAACTCCTTTGGATTTGAAAAAAGCTCTAATAAATGACAGAGAAATATTTTTCCAAATATATTTTTTATAATACATCTTTACAAGTTAATCATGTTTTTACTGTCTTTTCTTTTTTTTTCTTTAAATCTAAATTACATCAATTTTAAAATGAATTTTTATTTGAATGTTAAAAATCTAGGCTTTAAGTAAGACATTATTTACATAACATTAAATCATTAATGTTATTATCGTGTATTTTCTATGTTAAGTAAATATCGTGATTTTAAAGTATAGTTTTAAAATATAAAATATTTCATAAATGTGTATGTAATATTCTTTAAAAGGATCTTAATTGTATGTTAAGAAAAATTAATTTTTATGTGCAAGTTGAGTGGAATCAGGTCGTCCTTACTACTTAACCAAGTATTAAATGTTTTAAACATTTTTCAAAGTTTAATTTTTTTTCATTTTTTTTTCTTTTCTTTTCGTACTGTCGCTTTCGTACGACTGCTTCATGTTGACCACACTGTGAAATTGCACTAGTTACAACCATACTATACGAGATTGGCAAGTGAGCGTCGCGATGCACTCTGAATCTGATTCTGTGAGTACTACAGAAAGGGCGATGTATCAGTCAGCAGCCCTATTCCGTCTCTCCAATGTCATGACACGACAAAACTATATAAGTTACCATGAAAAAACTATCAATTATTTAAAATTTATTGTAAACGCATATTATTATTGGAAAATACTCAATTTTTTTCTTATGTAAGTAGTAATATAAAATCGTATACTCCTTTTTTGAGTGGCATTTCCGGGGCCCCTTTGGGGCGGGGGCCCTCGGCGATAGCCGACCAGCCGAGTCCGGGCCTGCAGTTTCGCTAGATAGATTCGCAGATAGATTATAAAAGTTAATGGAATGTGTTATAAATGTACATCATTTATAGATTGTTTACAGGGATACTACAAGAATCCTGTTAGAATATGGACTATGAAAAAAAATCTTTTGATGTGTATTTTAAGTTATTGAGGTACACAGCAAGAGGATTTCTGTAGAATATGTTATGCAAAGCATTTACTGTTCATTTGTAAAAAAATTACATATTTTTATTACTGTCAAGGCTTTGTAGCTGTCAAAGAGCAATAATTGGCGGAAGCGTATTTTCATTTGTAGTATGCGTTTTTAATTTTTTTCATATTTTTTTGTGCGCATAAATGCAGGAGTTGCACAATACTATTCGAGTACATTTCCGTTTAGTGGCTGTTTCACTGAAACACTTTGATCGCAAAATCCTGTGTTAACCTATGGGAAAACTTTCAAGTGCTATCACTTCTTACCTAATATAATAATTAAAATATGATTATCATCATCTGAAATTAGATGTTAGATGCAGACGATATGTCTTTTAAAAAATTACCTACTTTAACTTTAAGTATTTTTAAGAAGATGATAAAATTTCATTAAGTAGAAATTCAAAAGTTTATAGGAATACTTGAAATGTAAGATGTCAGTTTTTAAAATTTTTCATCGTCTGCATCTAATGTCTACTTTCTGATGTCGAAAAAAAAAATGTAATCACTATATTAGATAAGGATTCGTCGCGCTTAAAAGTTTTCCCATAGGCTAACGTGGGATTTCGTGGTCATGGGAGTTTCAATGAAACGCATCGTTAAAAATCTGCAGAAAGCTGGCTAGCAATTCAACCGTTTTTATGCAATATGGTTATATAATCGCAATTTAATTTTTCTCTTAACATAATATGGTCAATAATACGGTCCGCTGCGTTTAATAATATAGCCAAATAACCATTTTCTGAAAAAACGGTCGAATTGCTAGGCAGGTTGCTGCAGATTTTGAACAGTTCGGTGTTTTAAGATGAATTTTTAAATGTGTTATGTGTTTCCGAATTCAAATCAAAATTAAAAATCTATATATTAAATACAGGGGTTCACACTTGAATGCGGTTGTTTTTCCGACTATAGGTGATAATTGTTGAAATTAAATTTTCAAATGTGTTATGCAACTTCAGAATTATTTATTTAGATTCATTTTTCACCATTAAATGATAAAGTTTTCTAATTGACTTCTAAGTGTATTGGAAAGGATTACTTAATTAATGCATGGTTTTTTCTTGTTATAGTTACTTACACTTTACATGTGAACTACTTGTTATTTTGAAATAAGTTTGGACACACTCAACCTTGAACCTAGCGTGCTTCAATGTAAAAATCAATAATTTTACAGCAGCACAGTATCCACGTTAAAAATTGGATTTTACCTTGCATTAACTGGCATGCCGGGTCTCTAGATAAAAATGCTTTAATCGCAAAGCATAAGAAGTTATGGGAATTAACATTTAGTTGGAAGAAACGTCATTTTCTGTAAGTTTACTGGAGCAACACAATGTAAAATACGGGTAAATTTACATTTTCTTTAAATAGTAGCAACAAAATGAACCACTTAGATCAAATAATGGACCTAAATTTAGATTATGTATGTACATTAAATGTACATTATTTGGTAGATTAAAGGATCGAGACTAATAATAAGCTGGAAGCACCAGCGATCGTTTAGTAACCACAAGCCTCGAGCACACACTTCTCGTTTTTCAGTGTCTTTAATTTAGTTTACAATCGTTCTTTTAAATTTGTCGAATTTCATTTTTTCGAACATTGCTTCCGTATACTGGACCTAGTATCCTGGCTTCGACTAGGAGTCGGAAAAAGGGAAGTAAAAGCTAAAGACTGGGAGCGGAGGGCGTGCCGCGCTCTTCGAATTCTGTCCCAGTCTACAATGCATTTCATATAATACATTTACATGTAGTTTTTAATGTACCTAATAATCCCAAGTTTACGTCTTTAAAACTAACACTACCTGAGTGAGGTGACTGGAAATGTTTTTTCAGGATTATCCTAGCATGCGAACAACTTAAGCCACTTTCCTTTCAAAAGCTCTTACGAAAGTTAACTATCATTTCATTATATAGCCAATACTGTCTGATGCTTAACTAAATCCCCTCCCCTTTATCCCTTCTGAAATGAGATAAACAAGCATTTCAGAATTGTATGCTTAAAACCTTAAATAACAAATAATTTTCTCTTTTAGTTCAGTGAACATATAACCTGGAAAAAAGTAACTCTAGGAATTTCAAGCAATAATACCTTTAAAGTCAACTACAAAACTGTAGAAGCTTTCGCATCAAATAAAATAACCGAACAAAGGCTTTCAGAAGAAACGAAAAATAAAAATCACTGTTTTCATATCCATTAAGCAGATGCATGGTGAGCCTATCATATTACACATACATATGTTTTACTGTGGGAAACTTAATGCATGTTCATCTTTATTTAAGATTAATTATTGTTTTGGCAGGATAAGAACAATACGTTACACAATTAAATTTGTTCTTTTATTTTTCAGAGCTTTTATTAAAGATAATTGTTTATTTTAGTAGGGGAGAGTTAAGAGGAATTGGACAATAGTTAGAATACCATGATGTACTTTGTCATAGACAAAATATATTATGACTTTCAAAATTGTTTAAAATATAGTATTTCTTTAAGTTGTCTGCTTTGTGATGTATTTTCAGAATTTAAGAAAATTAGTATTTATGAATTGTTGAATAACTATAACGTAAATATCCTAATTTGGTGAGGATTTTCACCCCACTAAAATGATTGGATTATTTTAAACATGGAATAACTCACTAGCAGATATTATGTTGAAAGATTTTATCTTCAAGTTGTATATTCTGTGATACATTTTCGGAATGTAAAAATGTTAGCAGTTAGACGTTTTTGGACAACTGTAAATTATTTAAATAAAATCTATGTCTCTGTTTGTCCCTAACGATAACGGTTGGATCTCCTCATTGTAATGACGTAATGAGTAATTGTTGAAAAATATCAATGATAGTGGGATACTAGAATACGCCAAACTGTGACCAACATGGCCCATTATAACCAAATATCGGAAAACGTGGCGAGAAAGTAAGTTACCCCATATAATGTCAACTTCGCAATAGCTCACTAATTTGGCAAAATTCTCATTTAAAACCTTTAATATCCAGTAATAGAGTTCACCGCAATTTAATTTGAATTTTGCGCTTTTTTGTCTCAACATTTAAAACGTAATATATGAAAATGTAAATTTCTACATATTAATAACGATGTTATTAATAACATAACCACCACTAGACAGCACTGTCCTATCTGATATCTCAACAGCCCGAATTCAATATGTTTTAGGTACTTTTCCAGTATAGGGGACTCGTCGAAATAGCGAAATTGATCTTAGCAAGAAAATAAAATTTGGCAACATATTTTCTACCAACTTATTCACGATTCATATATATAAGTAATTTTTCAATAATATCAAATTTATTTAATATAAAGAAGCTATGTGATTTTGAAAGATACTATTTGATTATCCTGTCGACCAAAAAACCATTGCCAAACTATAAAATTAAATATCAATAATGGATAATCGTAAATATCACATTCACTTGATTTTAAATACGATACAGGTGTTTGTCACATCTGAAAGTAATTTTTAATTAGACGTTTTATTTCTATTTTTGTTAATGTTTCACTAATTTATTTATTCTTTTGTTATCTTAAAAAAAATTATGTCAATTTGTATAATTTGGCGTCGTCGAAATTGGTCCACGACATAATCAAATAGTATTCTACTATAGTATACAAACAGAAATAAATTGTATATAATTAAAACAACAATAATATACATATAAATAAAATTTTTCTAAATAATGTATATAAACTTAAAAGTTCATTAATTTTATTTTCGTAACTGTTTTTATCTTCCGGCAAAATATCCCACTTTTGAAGCCCAAATAATGCCAAACTTTAAAAAGTATGCCAAGGTAATACAGGTGAAATACAAAGTGTTATGTAGAGGGATACAAAAATTATATTTTTGGTATATTTTCAGTTTGGAGGCTTTGGAAAAGAAGGAAATTTGCAACAAATTATTCACTGCTTCTTTTCATATACATCTCAGCTTTTTTGTATTATTTATACATTTTATTTAACTTAAAGATATCGTTTACTTCTGTTTTATGTAAAACCAGAAGTAATTTTTACATAAAAAACAACAATTAGATATGATTAAAATACATATATAAACAAACAAAAAAAGTTCCTCAAGTTTGTTTCAAGGTCGAAGGTGTTCCTCAAGGTTGTTATAATAATTTACATTACCTGGAATCAAACATCATTTTCTGATGCTGAATTGCGGCAAGCTAAAAAAAAAAAAAAAAAAAAAAAAAAAAAAAAAAAAAAAAAAGCCAAGGCTTTTGTAGTGGAAAAATATTACACTCCGTATTATTTTGCACTACCTGCGCAATATCTTGTACTCTATGGAAGGGAGAGACGAAATATTTAAATATTAAATATTAAAATTTCTATAAAGCACTATAAGACTAAAGAATTAAGAATAAAATAAATGTAAAACAAAACTAAAAATATGTTGTTTGATTAAAAAATTAAAAATAAATAAATATATATATACATTTTGAAAGGCATTTTTTTATCAAAATTCACAAAAATTAGAGAAATATATTTTCTTGAATGTTATGAAAAGTAGAAAATAACTTTTGGACTTAAAAATAAAATTGTTTTCATTTTCTTATATACAAGGAAAAATTTAAAGTATGGGTGACAATTATTTATGTATAGCCTTCTGACTGCCCCGAACTGATATAAACACTCACTATCGGCAGGTTTCACAGCAATAATAAGCATTATTTTAAAAGGTTTACTATCCCAAATTATTACCCTATTATGGGTTGTTAATATACTTTCATAAAATATTACAATTATCTATATTCGAATCTTATATTTTACTTTAAAATATCCATATATTTTGGAAGAATAAAAAATATGTCTAAAAGCTGTTCTACGTTTTGAAAAGTTTACCAAAAATAGTATTACAAACACCATTTCTTATTTCGCTTCGCACATTGTTCGACTAAAGAAATCTGTCTACTGAAGTAATTGAATTTTTGGGTGTGCATTCAAGTCTTTTGTAAGGAGTGCAAATAGTCTAATCGAAATGATCTCCTAAAGAAAAAGTATATTATCTATTTATCTATATATCTATATCTCTATATAAATGTGTTTACATATACACATACATGCAGAGTATTTTTCAATAATGTAGAAAAAACGGTTTTCATTTCACTCCTTTTTAAATAATAATAATAATAATAATAATAATAATAATAATAATAATAATAATAATAATAATAATTATATATATATATATGTGACGATTTAAGGAGAACTCGAATTATTTCCACTGGTTAAAAAGAAACACGCAGTCATGGCAAGCGAGGGAAAAAACAAAATAAAATAATAAATGTAGAAGATCCAATAATTAGTCATGGGCTGCTGTAAATTCATTTATTAAATTCGTAATAATGAGGAAGGAAAAGCTCCTTTTGCAAAAATTCCATCATTATTTCAGCGAGCTGTCTTCATCGAAGAAGCAACCCAAGAAATCTTCTTTCTCATCTCGAGACTTCCACCTTCTAAACTAAAAAAGAAAGTACTGGAACATTCTGTAACCTCCAAACCATCATTCTTTTATGTAAACAGAATTCTTGTCCAGCTACGAGGCTATTTTTAAACAGACGATAAA
Organism: Maratus speculifer; assembly: GCA_964019185.1. NCBI lineage: Eukaryota > Metazoa > Arthropoda > Arachnida > Araneae > Salticidae > Maratus > Maratus speculifer. The sequence continues at coordinate 67,440,938 of OZ025295.1, forward strand.
TTTATTAAAAAAAAATATTATTTAACCAATTTATAATTGACTCAGAATTTTAAATATCTTACGCAGACGATTTTTATAAATGATTAATTTTAAGAGAAAAAGAAAAGAAATGAATTTATTAATATGCACACATCAAAGGTTGACGTAGGAAAAATAAATAAATAGATAAAATAAAATAATGATATTTTTTGAAAGGTATGGTTTTGGAATAAATTTAATAAGACTTTCTTAAAAAGGGTTGATAAAAACATAGAAGAAATCAGTTTTATTTGGAATATTAAGAAATAAAGTTTTAATTAAGAATATTTTTAATTTAGAGCCATCTTTTTAAATTTACGCATACTGGAATAATGTTTTTTAAGGCAAATTAAGAATTTATATCGTCTGCATAAGGATTAACAGATTAGATTTAGAAACAAGATTTTAATTTAATAATTTGAAGTAAGTACGGAATATTATTATAAGAAAATTAAGATAGTATAAAGGTTAGTTTTGGCGAAAAAATTTTAAATTTGTAATACATATATATATATATTGCTTTTTCGGAGCCCTATTTTTTAATTTTCCCCTACTTTGTATATGGGAACAATATCTATATAAAAAAATTTAAGTCATTTGAAATAAACGGTCAAATGCAAATATTAACTGGCGCTCAGACTGTTCCATACAATAAACATATGTATCATTAGCCCCTTGGGGAAGAGCGACTGGTATACGTGCTACTTAAAAATTTCAGAGTTTTTCATTATTCCACCAGTTATATCTTATCGCAACTTTTACCTTATTTAATTGGAGCATTTTCGCAATTCAAGTACAGAAAATTTTCTGTTTTGAAAAACCGGTTGTTAAAAATTAAGCAAAGTGCTCTAATCGCGAAGAAGTTAACTGATTTATTAAATAGAAATCATTGTTGAAAGAATAATAAAACTTTGTAAAAAACTATACAAAGTAGGTTTGGTTACAGCTGAATGTACTAAAAAAGTATGAATGGGTATACCATAAAAGTTCAATGAGATATGAAGCCTAAATAATATCAAATATTGCTGCTTTGTTTTTTTTTATTTATCTATTTTTATGAGGCTTAACTCGGGACTGAAAATAAATGGTACTGTATTTTTAAACTTTATTTGGAATTTCATAAAACTATATTTTGAGTAGTAATAACCATTTTTTTTCTCCAGTACATCTAGCATAAAACCTTTGTTCAATGTTTAAACTTATAATTGTGCTAAAGGAACTTGCAAATTTACAAAGCCGCTTTGATCCGTGACGCGTTTTTACGGATAGTTTTTAATTAACTTTTAAATACACAAGACTATTAATGAGAGACCTACTCAATGCAAACTAGTCCCAATCGCCATAGTATTTATACAGAGTTTATATGTATAAAGAATTAAAAAAAAATAGCCATTTTAATATAAAAAATTTTATTACATAGTTGCCGCTATATCCGGAGCAAGGACCCGAATTTGTGCAAGAAATTCAAGGTTCGAAGAAAACCACGAAAAATTCCGGACGATTAGGCCGACTGGAGCCATTAGGACCTCTCGTCTACCAGTTTTGAGGGGAGAACATCTCGGCTAATGGTAGGGCAAATAATAATAACAATAAAAAAACAGGAATACCTTATACAATAGTTTTATCTTCAATCATTTTACATATGATTATTTTGAGAAATGCACAGCTAAATATGAGAAGAGTTAGACCATGGCGAACCCATAAATGATTCGATTTTATGAAATAAATGATTATAAATATAGAAACTTACTGAATTAATTCTGCATACAGTTACAGAAATGTAAGAAAATATTCTTTATATAATGCGGTAACTTTATAATAAATTAAGAACAATATAGATGACAAAACATTATATTAGTCGCTTTAATAGAAAATATATAGTCATATCATGCACTATTACCGCTTAATATCTACAATAAAATATTGTATTTACCTACTCCTGTGAGATGTCTTTCCTTTAAAATATTTATTTGCTATGGTAAAGCAAGAAAATGTGTCTGAAAGAAATAGTTCTATCGTTTGAAAAAGCTCAAAAAAGGAGTATTCAAAACAGTGATCCTTATTTCATTCTTCAATTCACTGAACTAAAAAATCCTATCGTTTGAAGTGATTGAATTTGTGAACAGTGCTTTCAAGTCTTGTAAGAAGTGTAAATACTTTTGTTAAAAATATCCACAAAAAATCTTTTATTTGACCATGAATCACTTTGAATTGTCTGATTCTAAGCATTTTAGAACGTAGTTGAAAAGTGTTCATTCATTCGGTTTGTTTATCCATCTGTATCTTTTCCCGTCTACGTTCAAACTTTCTTTCATATACTCAGGTTGATATGTAAATGATAAAAGTTAGATCGATTGTTATCATGTTAACTATCGCACGTTCGGTATTGAAAATGAAGTGTGTTGCGCATATAGTTCGTTTACAGGATCTCTCAAAAGAAATTCGTTTTATTTTGGTCTACATATAAAAATTGTTTGGAATATATTTTACAAATGTTTTACTATTTAATTTTTTTTAAATTAATATATAGGGTGTTCCAAAAATTTCGGAATAAACTTTAAGGGGAGGTAGAGGACATCACAATGATTCAGATTTTTACATCAACCCATGTTCAGAAACGCTTTCCTGTCGCAGTAGTGACGACACAAAAACGCATCCATAATTGAGTGTGCCCCTTGGTGGTTATTACGTGCGAAGAACGGTAGCAACAAAATGTCTTAGATTAAAACACGCTTGAAGCAACGAAATCTTTTAAAATAAGACTCTTAGGGATATTTTAGACACTATTCTCAGTTCATTTACAGAATGAGTGAGACAGACTGAGACACTTATGAGTCTTAAAGTAAGACATTTATATTGTCTCAATTTTCAGATTAAAATAGTTAAGTGTCTCAAATTCTTTCTTGTCACATATGTGTCTAGATTTAAGACGCCTCTATTTGCAGTGTAGTGCGTCAGTCAGGACATCCCTGTTTCGAATGCTGCCCTGAACATTTTACCGTCTAGTTGGAAAATTACAACTCATATATATATATATATGTATTATCAATAAGAATAATTCTGCTAAATTAATCGAGTGCCGTGCAACTTATCATTCATTTACATAGTATATCATCATAGTATTCAGATTCGAAGAATTCGGTTATAGTACTGTTTGTGAGTGATAATTTTTGGAGTTGCGTTTTCAGTCATGGTATGTGTTTTAAAATGTACCAAATATTTTGCATATAGCTTGACTACATGATTTTTATTTCTTAAGTAAAAAAACTTTAAATATAAAATGGTCAAAAAGAATACTAGAAAATAGGAACTTTGCTTTTTCAGAATTCAGTGTTGCTCCCGATGAAAAAAAAGTATATGTATATAAATATAGATAATACAAAACGTGTTTAATTTTTAAAACTTAAAACACACACTTTTATTTTATATAAAATGACTTCATTCACATCCGTTGGAGAATTCCACATTTACGATCCAGTATGAAACAACATCTACAGAAAAGGATGTATTTGACGTCATTATAGCAGAATACTACTTAAATACAGCAAAAAGCAATTTCGTCTTTCAAGAAACACGGCAAAATAAATAAATAAATAAATAATAAACTGAATAATTATACACAAAAGAAAACTATAATTTATCAAATTACAACAACCATTTGGAAAATGTTTTATAAATAAATTCTATATACATATAAAAAAACATGGTTTGTTAGAATTAATTAGTTCAATATTATATTGTGTTTCTTTTTCGTGTTCGTCGCACATTTCACAATCGGTGGTATCGATAATCAGACCTCTTTTTTTTTTGGTTTAATAGACGATCTTTCATACGACTTCATTCCTTGGATTTTTTTTTACCCATACTATCTCATAATTTGAGTTTACACATTTTGAACTTTCTTGTTTATTAACAAAGACATTTTTCCCCTAATCAAATAAAAATTCTTCTATATGCAAAGAATTTCGTCATAAATAAATAAATAAAAATAAACATAATTTTTATGATGATCAAAACGTGGCTTACATAATAGCAGAATCATATATTATGCAAGCCATGGATTATTACAAACATTAATATTCCTGGATTAATCATAAACAAACGTTAAATGAAATTTCCGTTTTACAACTTTCGACACTGCGGATTTTTAAACATCGCACATTTTTCAGTTTTTACATCATCGTATAGAGAAAAAATGCACTCTTGGATGCAATTTGTTTGAAAATCACATTTTAATTTTTTTGAGTTATATTTCTACATACCGTATTTACTCGTGTATAACGCTCACTTTTTTTTTTTTTGAAAAAAATTCAGCAAAACTCGTAGGTGCGCATTATACACAGAATATTTTTTTACTATTTGAAGTAATCACACGATGAATAAAGAAATGGATTCAAAGAAAACATCAACACTCGGAAAATTTTACTTTACAAAAGTATTACTGCATCTTTATTTCTCCTTGCACTGTTTTATACAAAAAAGCTAGTAAAATTATTTAAACGCTAACTAGCAATTATCATTTCCATCACTCATTCCTACCCCCCCCCCCCCCCCCCCGTCATTTACACCCCACCCGAAGTCTAAAAATGTAATTTCGCCTTGCTTTCTGGCCAAATGCAATGTTTGTTTCGACTTTCTTTACTGAAATTCCTCTGGCCAATGAAAATTAGGATTTTTAAAAATCCTAATTTTTCTTGAAAAAAGTAAGGGTTGGACGTTATACACTCGTTATACTTGAGTAAATACGGTAGTCTTTTATTAATATTTTGTCATTGTAGCAACAAAGGTATTCCATTTCCAGGTATTAAACATGAACCAATCAGAAAACGAATAAAATCCGCTTATCTCTTCAGATATGTTTCAAGTATCTCTATTTTTCACCGTCAGAAACAACCATTTCCGAAATGGTTAAAAAAATAAACTAACCAATCATAAATCTTAAGAAAATGCAATTTAACAAATTTAATGTTATGTGTTTTAAAAGCTGCTCATTTAGCTATCACCTTTCACAATGTTAAACAGTAAATATTTGTTACTATATTCTGAATGCGTTGGAAAGTGTTTCGTAATCTTCACAAAGGGCGCGATTTTTCTTTCTTGTTTTAAACATGTAAGGCATAATGAAGTTTTTGCATTAACTACACTGGTGTCAGTATATTAAGGAACAATTATGATAAAACTAACATATGATGCTACATTATATACTTTTAATTGAATTTTTATTTTTTGTGACTTTGCGCATTAACTCGGCAGTAGTCGCGTACCGGTCTCTTTGCATACACTATACTTATTCTTACAATACATATGCATATTCTCAACATATTATTCATACCATATACATAGTCTTCTCATAAATCATATCCAATTACAAATACGATGAAGAACTAACATGTAGCTGCAGCATAGAGCAATAACAAGTCATCCCTGTTTTTACATCAGATATATTTTTACAAGCATAGTTGAAAATCGGCGGAAAAATCTACGCAACAATTGTTAATATCAGTTCCTTTTTACCTTCTCACTTTATTCCAAATAGCATGAATAAAACTAATAATTAAAGTAAAATATATTTCATAACTTCAGTGGAATGTAATATCCGAATATTAAGTGGAAAATGTTCTTATTTTACATTTACTATATGCAGAGGGCAGGCGGTAAAAAGACCGAGCGCGACTAATAACATTACAATTAAAAAATAAATAATTAAATAAATAAACAAATAAATAAATAAAAAATAAATAAACCCTGAGTAGATAGGTTTCTTGTTTTCATCGACAGCAATCAAAACATAAAAAAAAAATAACAAAATTTTAATTTAAGAAATAACAACGACTATTTGGAAAATGATACTTACAAAGACTTGTAAGTAATTTCGATATTTAAATCAATAAAAATAATAAACATCATTTTTATGATGATCATAACGAGTCATATACTACGTACGCCTTGCATTAAACATCTATATTCCTAGACCAATGATAAAAACAACCAGTAGTTTATAGATATGCAATTTTAACTATTTAAAAATGTGCATTTTTATTTGATGAAGTTAATCAGACTGACTTTTGAACGCCTCATATTACGTACGACATGGATTAAACATTAATATTCCTGGACCCATCATAAACAATGATGGGTTTTAAATGAAATTTCAGTTTTACAATTTTCGAAGCTGCAAATTCTTAAACTTCTAAACATAGCACACTTTAAATTTTTATACCGTTGCGTAGAGAAAAAACGCACTTTTAAATTAAATTTGTGCGAAATCTTTATCATAATTTGTTTTCAAATTATGATCAGGGTTTTTTTATTACTAGATTTTTATTATTACTTTTGTAAGTTTTTATTACTTTTTTGTTATGGTGGCAACAGAAGAATTCCATTTTTGATCATTAAACATGGACCAATTAGAAAACGAATAAAATAAAAAAAAGAAGTATTCCATTTTTGGACATTAAACATGGACCAATCAGAAAACGGACAAAATAAAATATGTTGCGGAATTCAACTAATAAAAAAAGATTCAGATATACTTCAGATTTTCAAATGCTCTACCGAGGAGAAGAACCATTTTCCAAATAGTAAAAAAAAAAAAATACGTGTGTCACTTAGGGACTGCCGCGGTAAAGCTATTGCATAGCATTTTTTATCAACTTATGCAATTATAATTATTTATTTATTTTTTATTTATGCAGTTTTTTTGTCTTTGATATTAATTCAAGTTTCTTCCTTTTCTTTGATATTAATTCAAGCTACACTTTTTGAGCGTGATGACCGATAAGAAAAAAGTGGCCCACTGGGCACTCCCATCCTCAAAGAGGCCGACCTTCAATCGAGCAAGACGGCCCTTTAAAGTTTGAGAATAGGTTGAGGTCGTTTCAGCCCCAAGGCTTCTAATCATTCGCTTTACGGGATGAGACTGAATCAGTCAAGCGCCAGCTATCCTGAGGGAAACTTCGAAGGGAACAAGCTACTAGATGGTTCGATTAGTCATTCGCCCCTAGACCTGGACCTGACGATCGATTTGCACGTCAGAACCGCTGCGGACCTCCACCTTTAAAAAATATTACTGCAACACAAATAGGAGGCAGCACCTGGAGGTGCGATGCATGAAAAAGCAGTTACAGACCTTTTCAACGATGTGTCACATGATGGCTGTAGAAAAGAATTTAAAAACATACCCCTATAACATACATATCCATAAGAATTTAAAAACGATGTGTCACACACCTCGTGTCGAAAAGAATTTTAAAATGTGCCCCCCGAAGGGGGCAGATTGGGGGGGTAACGCACCAAACATGTATAATTGGGATGAGCAGTTGAAGACCTTTCAAATGATATGCCACACGACTGGTGTAGTAAAGAAATTAAAAATGTGCCCCCCTGGGGGGCAGAGTGGGGAGTGACTAGACATGCGTAATAGGAATAAACAGTTGCAGACATTTCAATTGATGTGTCACACGACTGGTGTAGTAATAAAATTAAAAATGTGCCGCCCTGAGGGGGCAGAGTGGGGGGTAACATACTAGACATGCATAAAAGGAATAAGCAGTTGCAGACCTTTCAATCGACGTGTCACACGGCTGATCTAGTAAAGAAATTAAAACAAATTTTTTCTTTTATTGAATAAATGAGAAGTCTGCCGAAGTCTGCCGAACTGAAACGACGTTAGCCGGAGTGTTAGGTTTTTCTCGTTACGGAATTTCTAGATTCGGTCGCCGCACTCAAAGCCCGCGATAAAAGCTATACAATAGCTTTAAAAAAAAGACGTGAATGCTTTTGGGTTCAAATAATTTTGCTTCACACGAATATTCTTCAAAACAATAATTATCAGGTGTACATTAACAAGCATTTTCAATTCATATATCCTCAAAGTGGTACAAAATCTAAATCGTATGAGAGTTTAGAATGCAAATAGTTATCAAAGTAAGACACATTTTTGATAAGTTTATTTATCTGCAGAGCATTAAATGCATTGTTTGTAATTATGAAAGACAATCTAGATTCGGAAAGAAAACTAAAGTTGCGACACTTGTAAAGAGCCGGAAATACGATTACCTGACATTTCTACGAAATTTTCGTTCATTTAGTTTCATTAAAGCAATAATCTAGCGAAAAGTTTCTTGAGTTCTAGATGTAAGATTCAAGATATTCACCAAAGACAATATCTATATTTATTTTATACTCTGAACTTGGAAATATTTAGGTAAATAAAAAACTACACATTTCTACATTAAATTTCTGTACAAAGGAAAAGAAATATTTTTCTTGTTGAAGGCAGAGCGTGTTTTTTATTTAGTTATATGTTTTGCAAATAATCAAACCTTCATTTCTCTAGCCGAACAAAATAGGATCCTGTAGTATAAATTTGAATACAAAACTGCATTCTTACAGAGCTGACGGTGAGGCTCCTAATCTACAGACTTACTAGTATACTTTTAATTGATTTTTTTCGACTTTGTGCATTAAAATAATTTTGCTTAAGGTTCCAACAATAGCTATTGAAAAAGAGCCGGATGATAATGTAAAATCTATGGGAGCGTTTTTTCCAAATATCTCGCTCAAATTTTAATATTTTTACACGATCGATTTGCATAGGATAGCTGAGGACGACCTACAACTGGCCTAGATTTTACTTTTTCGACTTTGTTTATATATTTTTTATATTGTGATAGTTTCAATTTCAGACCGATTTAAACTGGTTTTGAAAGGTAAAGCAATTTTTTCAAAAACATCTGAAACTAAAACTGAAAAAGTAAAAACTAGGCCAGTTGTGGATCGTCCGCAGCTATCTTGTGCAAAAAAATTATGTAAAAATTTGAGCAAAATATTTGAAAAGAACGCCCCCATAGACTTTACATTATCATCCTGATCTTTTTCTGTGACTAGTGTTGCGCTTTAACATGAATATTCTTCAAAACGACAATTATCAGGTGTACGTTAACAAGCATTTTCTATTCATATATCCTCAAAGTGGTAAAAATTTTAAATCATGTTAAAGTTTAGAATGCAAATAATTATGAAAGTCAGACCCTTTTTCAAAAGTTTATTTATCTGCAGAGCATTAAATGCATTGTTTGTAATTATGAAAGACAATCCAGATTTGGGAAGTAAACTAAAGTTGCGACAGTTGTAAATAACTGGAAATACAATTACCTGACATTTCTACGAAATTTTAGTTCATTTAGTTTCATTAAAGGAATAGCTTAACGAAAAGCATCTTGAGTTTTAGATGTAAGATTCAATATATTTACCAAAGTCTGCGTATATTTATTTTATTCTCTGAACTTGGAAATATTTAGGTAAATATAAATCTACACATTTCTACATTAAATTTCTGTACAAAGAAATAGAAATCATATTTTTCTTGTTGAAAACAGAACGTGTTTTTCATTTAGTTACATGTTTTGCAAATAATCAAACCTTCATTTCTCTAGCTGAGCTAAATGAGATTCTGTAATGTAAATTTGAATACAAGTCTACATTCATCAATACAAAATTGTATTTGTTGACACAAGGACAGTTATCAGTCTAGTTTGCAAACGATAATTTTAATTTCTTTAGTTGAATTAAGCGAATTCTGTGAGGAATGTGTTGGAAAGAGTTTATTAATCTTCGAAAAATGCACGAATTTTCTTTCTTGTTTTATACATGTAAGGTATAATGAAGTTTTTCGCATTAAATACACTGGTTTCAACGCATTAAGGGACATTTATGATAAAACTATATGATGCAATATTACATACTTTTGATCTACACTATAAAAATCCGACCGTATGTATATTTGTTTGTATGTATGTGACGGAGAAACGATGCATTTGTTTCAAATTGAAGGGAAAAAATTCCGGGATCCCGAGTTGCCCATTTGTCTGTCTACCCGTCTGTCCTTACGTCTTATCCGCATATAACAACTTAAAAACTACCCAACCGAATCGTTTGAAACTTAAAATATATAATTATTAGATAATTTTGTCATTTCAAATTTTATGAAAATCGGATACATAGTTCCATTACAGGGACATACCAAAGGATTCCGATACATTACGGTCAATGAAGAAAAAGATTTAGAGTGCATTTTAATGGTCTTATACTCTTTCGAACATAATAAAGTTGATATGCATCTATGAAGTATATACTATAATATACATTCTGTACAATCTGTGGTGCAAATATTATTTCTTTTGATTTACAGGGCCACACAAAAGTATTCCATTGCATACTTATATATTGAAGAATTGTTTGGTATGCGTTTTAATAGTATTAAACTATTTAATTCTAACAATTAAACTACTTAATGCCCGTAATTAATAAACTAATAAACTATTTAATGTAATTAATAAACTATTAAACTATTCAATGTCGGTCTGTCCGTCTAAACCAATCAGCGTTGCGGGCGAAGGCCGCTAGTATTCTAATAAAAGTTATTCTACAACTGTATGCAGCATGTAAGATAATTCACTAAGATCATTTAATGTCTGATTTCGCTATATAGTTGGCATACTGTCAAGCAGTCGAATAAAAAAAAAACATCATATCTGGTCTACTTTTTAAAATAAGACGAGTGGAATCCCGTCGAATTTGACGAATGAAATGTTTAAAAGACCCGATCGATTTGGTTTTAAAAAAGTCCTTCCGGCAATGCCGGGAGGAAGAGGTAGCTTTCATGTACTTATTTATATATTGTTTATTTTAAATTAAGTTATATTATTCAAACAAACGAAGCTCAAATTAATGAAACCCGATTTTATAAGATTGAATGCTAGTTTTTGTCGATACTAATTATTAATAGGAATTTTTAGAAATTAGTCATATTTTATTCAACCTGGTTTTATTTTCAGCGATATAGAAAGTCGCCAAATTCCACGATATCATGAAGTGTATGCTATTTTAAAGCAACATGATGGATAAAACAAAACCAATGAGCTTGGTCGAAATCTTAATCCATGTGGAAATGCACTCTCATATCGAAATCGGTTAATATATACGACTGCTGTCGCGGGCAAATTGTTTTTTTTTAAAATGTCAACCACATTAAAAACTCAAACTACTATATCTCAGGCGTTTTTTAAGATAAAGACAAAGCAAAAAATACACCGGAACTCATTATTAAGATAAATACATTCGAAAGAATTTTTTTTACAATTTCTAATTTTTATTTGTACATCATTATACATTTAAAAGATTTTTGATAATTTTAAATAGCCGCCATTTTGAAACAAGATGGCGGATGAAGTTGGCTAGTGAATTCGGTTAAGACATTGATATGTACTATGCACACATGAATTTATATCCAAATCAATTTATAAATATGCGTATTATCGCGTTTCAAAATGTCAACCACGCTGGAAATTGAAAGTTCTATAACTCAGGCATTTTTAAAGATATAGATGAAACAAAAAATGCCCTGGAATCTTTGTATCCAGGTCAAATACACAAAAGAAATATCTTTTTCAATTTCTCACATTTTTGAACCTAATTTTAAATTTTAAATTAAAAAAAAAAGTTAAATGGCCACCATTTTGAAACAAGATGGCGGATGATGCTGGCTAACGAACTCGGTCTAGACATTTGTATGTGCTATGTACATACCAAGTTTCATTCAAATCGGTTCATAAATACATTAGTTACAGCATGACAAAAATCGGATAGTTTAAAAATGTCAGCAATAAGAAAAATTCTAAGTGCTATAACTCAATCATTTTTTAAGATATAGACAAAATAAAAAGCGTTCTGGAATCGTTGTTTTAAGTTCTAACACATAAAAGAAAAATATTTTTCAACTTTTAATTTCATCGTATTAAATTTTTAATTAAAATTTTTTTAAAACATTTTAAATGGCCGCCATTTTGCCACAAAAAATGCCCTGAATCTTTGTATCCAGGTCAAATACACAAAAGAAATATCTTTTTCAATTTCTCACATTTTTGAACCTAATTTTGAATTTTAAATTTAAAAAAAAAGTTAAATGGCCACCATTTTGAAACAAGACGGCGGATGATGCTAGCTAACAAACTCGATCGAGACATTTGTATGTACTGTGTAAATACCAAATTTCATTTAAATTGGTTCATAAATACATTAGTTATAGCATGACAAAAATTAGATTGTTTGAAAATGCCAGCCATAAGAAAAGTTCAAAGTGCTATAACTCAATCATTTTTTAAGATATCTATCTATCTATCTATACTAATAAAAGAACAAAACGCTCTGTCTGTGTGTGTGTCTGCGATGGCTAGCAAAATCTACAGCACGTACAAAGCTCAAAATTTTTTTGAGAGTAGCCCAATGTCTCTCCTGATGCACCTGAAGCTCAGAATTTCAAAATTCTATTTATTAACTGAGTAATTAATTAAATTCCAAAGCTCACTCTCATAAAAAATCGCCTTTTTTCGCTTTTTTTCCATTTCATTTTCTTATGATTGATTGGTTGCATAAAATTTTCGCAGAAAGAATTAAAAAAGCTGGGACAGACCTTTAAAATTCATAGACTGTCAAACTGGCAGTTTAAATGAGGATTTTTTTTTTAATCACAGCTGCTGTACACCATGGAGAAAAAGATAGGTGGCGGCGAAGTAAACCGAAAAAAGGTTTGCAGCACGGAGTAAGAAGTGTCTTACTCCGTGGTTTGCAATATTAAACCATTTATCGCTGAAATTTTAATGCCACAAACAAAAGCACGAGGAAGGAATTTTGTATTAATAAAACGAATTGAAAAAAACGAATTACAGCTGAAGCATATTTTACGAATAAATAGTAATTTTTTAAAATGGTTTTTTTCTATTATATTATTTAGGTTAAAGTTAGGTTAAAGTTAACTTGCATTTATGTTATGGTTAGAATAAGGATATGTTACAATAAAGTGAATACATTTAGGCTAGGTTACATTTCTGTTATATTTAATTTACGGTAGGGTACTGTTAAGTCGCTGTTAGGTTACAGACAGGTTCTGGTTACGGTATAAAAGTTTAAGGTTAGGAATTTATACACAGAGTGAACCTATACGCAAGATTTGATTAAAAATAACACTTACTTTTGTTAAATAGCTCTGAAATTATAGTACTATATACCAACCTTTTAGCTACCATCGTGTATCGATTTCATTCATGGTATAGTCGGATTTAAGAGTGATATAATTAGTTTGAAATTCAAAATATTTCACTTGGGATTTGTATGTGAAAATAATAATTAATTACGTGACTTAACAGTGATTTTACGGGTAAGTATCAACTTTTTTACACGAAAATCATGCAATCGTTGGATACATATTCCCTCCCGCGTTTTTCATTGCTCATTTTGAGTATTTTTAGAGCTTAATATTAGTTGTTTTTAAAACCGATTTTTCACACAGTCAGTGGCTACGTATTTCAGACAATGCATTTCTGCATGTAAATAGTTAATGATAAAATCATACAAATTTCAAGTTCGTTTAATATTGTTAATACGGACCCAGGCAACGCCGGGCGGGTCAGCTAGTATATTAATAAAATAACAAATCGCTCTGTCTGTGTATGTGTGTGTGTGTGTGTCTGCGATAGTTAGCGAAAACTACGGTACGTACGAAGCTCAAAATTTTTCTGAGAGTAGCCCAATATCTCTCCTGATGCACCTGACGCTCAGAATTTCAAAATTTTATTTATTAACTGAGTGATTAATTAAATTCCAAACTTCACTCTCATAAAAAAATCGCTTTTTTTTAGCTTTTTTCCTTTTCATTCTCTTATGGTTGGTTGGTTGCATAAAATCTTCGCAGAAATAATTTTAAAAACTGGGACTGACCTTTAAAATTCATAGACTGGCAAACTGTCAGTTTGTATGAGGATTTTTTTTATTACAGCTGCTGTACGCCATGGAGGAAAAAGATAGGTGGTGGCGAAATAAACGGAAAAAAAGGTTTGCAATATGAAACCATTTATCGCTGAAATTTTAATGTCTCAAAATAAAGCACGAGGAAGGAATTTTGTATTTATAATACGGGTTGGAAGAAATGAATTACAGCTGAAGCATATTTTATGAAGAAATAGTAATTTTTTTAAATGGTTTTTTCTAATATATTATTTATTAAAATAAATATTTGCTTTTAAAATAATTGAAATTGGAAAATTAAAAATAATTAAATGTCAAAACAAAATAAATAAAATATTGAAAACATATGATTTGAAGTAAAAAATTGTATTACTAAAAGTTTTCTCTTTTTTTTTTTCAGAAATTTTTAATACTTTATAACGTAGATGAAAAATGTTTATGATTTAACAACATATTAATAATTCCATGTCAATATATAAAATATAGTGATGAAAAGATTCTTTTAAAATCATGCATGAACACTTAATAACACATAATAATATTAATCTAAAATCTAGATTTCAGAGTGCAGACGATTTTAAGACATTAACGAAAGAATGTTGATTTTTCAAGCAGAGTCTTAAATGATGCTTCTATATTGATATTTCAAAGTCATATGATAAAAGTAATCAAATAATTCTTGCCTATGATTGATCTATGTATCTTTCATGCATTCTGATCGTGTATTACAGGCAATAATGGCACAAAACGTTATTTTTTTAAACGAAATTTTAGTCATCTATTCAATAACAGTTTAGAAGGTAAAAAACAAAGACAAAGAAATACTGGTTTAAACCAGTTTGAATTGATCGGAGTTTCAAAGGACATGGTTTTGTTGGTGTTTATTTGGACTTAACGTAGCGGATTTTAGAGTTACATTTTTTGTGTCACCCCAAGACATTATACTGCCACTCTATTAATTTCTTTTTACTATATGGTTTTACGCATATTTTTGGCATTTCGAACATTAGAATGTATGAGTCATTAGCTGTGTTGCTGTAAAAAGCATTACACAACACTTTTCTATGAGTTTATTTTTTTAATTATTGATTAAATTTAAATGTGTTCTATTCAATTTAAAATTGTAATATGGCTTTAATTTGTTTTTAAAACAAAAATAAAATAGCTGTTTGGCGTACAATTGTTTGTATCCGCAAACGATTCATTCACCATAATACATTATCAAATAGCAAAGTAAATTATCTATCAGAAATAGCCATAAAAGAATAGTAGCAAAACTGATTATAACCTTAATGATTAGACTAATTTAAACATAACCCGATCCCAACCAGAAAAAAAACAGACCACACTCCGATCCGTGATACACAAAATTTCCGTGAGTATAAATCCGACCCTGACCTAAAAATTCTGTTTGGAAAAAACTATGGATTTGATAACTGACTCGAACCAAATCTGATTCCCGCAAAAATGTTTAAGTGAAGCATAACCCGATTCAAACAAGGAAAAATAATTTTCGTGGGTACGAAACCTGACCCGAACCTAAATATTTTTTTGAAAAAAACCCGAAATATGACTCGAACGAAATATGAAACCTATAAAAATATTCCAGAGAACTATAACCCGATCCCAGCAAGACAAAATACTTTCCATGGTCATAAACCCGACTCAAACCTAAAAAACTCCGATTAAAAAATCCTGAACTTTGACCCAAACCACATCTAAATCTGACCAAAGTATTCGAAAGAACTATAACCGGATTCGAGTAACACAAAATAATTTCCGTGGACATGAACCCGATACGAACCTAAAACTCCCATTCAAAAAATACCTGAAATTTGAATCGAACCAAATCTGAATCTGACAAAATTATTTCAAAGAAACCAACCGGATCCAAACAAGACAAAATATTTCCATGGACATGAACACAATCCGAACCCAAGAAAATTCTTTGAAAAAATCACGAACTGAACGAAATCTGAACTTGGCAAAAATATTCCAGTGAAGCATTTCTTATTCGAACAAGGTAACATAATTTCCGTGAACACGCAAGAAAAACCGAACCCAAAAATTCAATTTGAAGAAAAAGCCGAAATCTGAATTGAAACAAATCTGTTCCCGACAAAAATATTCCAAAGAACCATAACTGTATCCGAGCAAGGCAAAATAATTTCCATGGACATGAATACGAACCGAACATTAAAACTCAATAAAAAGAAAAAAAAAAAAAAAAAAAAAAAAACCTAAAATCTGAACTGAACGAAATTTGAACCCGACAAAAATGTTCTAATGAATCATAACCAGATCCGAACAAGACAAAATAATTTCCATGGACATGAAACCAATATATGGTATGGTAACATTTAGGTTGCAATTACATTACGGTAAGTCTTTGATTATATTTAATTTCCCGTTAGGTTACAGTTAGGTCACGGTTAAGTTAAAGTTAGGTTAAAGTTAAATTGCATTTATGTTATGGTTAGAATAAGGATATGTTACAATAAAGTGAAGGCTAGGTTACATTTATGTTATATTTACTTTACGGTAAGGTACTGTTAAGTCAAAGTTAGGTTACAGGCAGGTTATGGTTACGGTACAAAAGTTTACGGGTAGGAATTTATCCATAGAGTGAACATTACGCATGATTTGATTAAAAATAACACTTACTTTTGTTAATGGCTCTGAAATTATAATACTACATACCAACATATTAGCTACCAGCGAGTATCGATTTCATTCATGATATAGTTGGATTTAAGAGTGATATAATTAGTTTGAAATTCAAAATATTTCACTAGGGATTTCTATGTGAAAAAAAATAATTAGTTACATGACTTAACAGCGATTTTTGATAAATATCAACACTTTAACACTAAAATCACATAGTCGTTGGATACATATTCCCTCCCGCGTTTCTCATCGCTCATTTTGAGTATTTTTAGAGCTTAACATTAGCTGTTTTTTAAACCGATTTTTCACACAGTCAGTGGCCACGTATTTCAGACAATGCATTTCTGCATGTTTCGAGTTAATGATAAAATCATACAAATTTCAAGTTCGTTTAATATTGTTAATACGGATCCGGGCAACGCCGGGCGGGTCAGCTAGTAAATAAAATAAAAAGTGTTCTGGAATCGTTGTTTTAAGTTCTAACACATAAAAGAAAAATATTTTTCAACTTTTAATTTCTTTGCATTTAATTTTAAATTTTAAAATTTTTAAAATTTTTTAAATGGCCGCCATTTTGAAACAAGATGGCGGATGACGCTGGCTAACGAACTCGGTCGAGACATTTGTATGTACTATGTACTTACCAAGTTTCATTCAAATCGGTTCATAAATAGGATAGTTATCGCATGACAAAAATCAGATATATATATATATATATATATATATATATATATGGTTATATATATATATATATATATATATATATATATGTCAACATTTGAACGGAGGGTGGTTTTGGGGTCTGGGGGTCATGATCGGTGAAAATATACCAAATTTTTCTGGAAGTGCTTTCCTCCGGACGGCTGCAATAGGTAGCTTTTTACTTTTTGTAATGAAAGCTACCTAAAAAAAGCAAAAGTAATTACATTATTGAATTAATATATAATAAATATATTTCCAAACTTAATGTCAAGTTTGTCAGTTACAATTTTGCATGCAAATATTCGCACATCTTCAGTTAAAATTATAATCTGAGTGACGGCGAAATTCAGAAATTTTATTTTATATGCACTCACAGAAAAATAGTTTTATTAAAAAAAACTAATTGCATTTTTACTATGACATTATTTTCACTAACTGAAGTCATCTGAAAGTAAAATCTCAATCTCAGTGTCCATAATGAAAAGAAATATTGAAATGTAATATCGATATGAGTAAAAATGCGATGTTTTAAATAGTGACGTCATTTTCTCTTCAAATGTTTTTTAAAAGTTACTGTTATTAGTAATATGAAAAAGGCATCCGTAATAATATTGTAATTCCCATTTATCTGGTTGCTGAATGACATCATTTTCCTCATATGAAAATTTTCTTATTTTGCTCTAGACATTAATTTTTATCATAAATTATTTTCTGTTATTTTATTTACATTATTAATATTATTTCTCAGAAAAAATATGTATTTTTTTTTTACCCCAGTTAGTGCATAATCATACGCAATCATTTTATTGTGGTTAAATTTTACGAAAACAATTAACTTTTTTCTTTTAAATGTGAGGACATGTTCACTGATGAAATAATGCTTCTGACTGGTGGAAAAGTGATAATGGAAAATAAATTTTTATTATTTTATTATTTATTGAGAGAAAAGCTAAACTGAGTTGCCACCATTTTGAAGAAATATCGTAAAAAGCATTTAAAATTAAAAATAAAATATAAAAATGGAAATAAATTAAAAGATAGCTAAAATGGGCACAACTACAAATAAATTGCTTTCATTTAAAAAAAATAACTATCAAAATCGGTTGAGTAGAAAATTCAGGGCTGATGACTAAAAAAACAGCCAGATTTTTAAAATATGATTGTATGGATGTCTCGTTTTAACGTCCAGATTATGAAAAAGTGGGCCACAATTTTTGACACGACATTTTTTAGCTTGTCTGAAAAAAATAGCATCGGAGTCCCCCCCCCCCCCACACACACACAAAAAATGCGTATATTTTTCAAAAAATGTCGTCTGTCATAAAATTCCATGATTTTGATTTTATTTCGTTTTTATTCATCAGTTAAATAACTTCAAGTTTTGAGTTAAAGTGATTTTAAAATGATCAAGTTAAAATACCATTTTTTTAAACATGGTGAATACAGATATGAGAAGTACGTGTTTAAATTTTGAGAAGATGAAAATAATGACGGGTTTTAATTTCGGGTGAAATTCTATGAACGTGCCAATTTAGAAGATATTTTGTTTTTTTCATTCGCGTTTATACCAAACATGAGAGACTCAATTGATAAATTCATCATAATAGCTGATCTTTATTCTATTTTACTGATTTTATATGCAATTAAAGTTTAATTTAAGAAAATTGTACAACTGAGTTTTATGGTATTTTGTTAATCTTAGCTTAAAATAATATTTGTTTGAGAGGTAGACTAATGAATATAAGATGCATTTTTTACTGTAAGTAATTTTGTAGATTTATTATAAATCTATGAAGCATTTCCTCCTTAAACATTTTCTTTCATCGAATTTCGACGGGTTCCACCTCGTAATTATAATATCAACAAAACATTTTAATTATAATAGAAACAGGGCGTTACTAAACTATTCGCATTTGAAATGAAATAGACGCCCTCTCGCGGACAAAGTCTGAAAAACGAAATAGAACTGATACCGTGAGCATCTTCCGCTGAAATCAGTGTTTAAAAGGCCGATAAATAAAAAAAAGGTTCTATAATAAATAAATAAATAAATAAACAGTTCTATAACGCATGCAACGTTGGGTTCTTTGTATTAAAATGATCTAAAATCAAAATTTTATACACAAAGTTTAGATCTATAATATAAAAAAGTACATTTGACTTACTCATGGCAAAATAACACGACAGCAACACAATTCTTGCATGATTCACTACGTAAACAAACGATTATCAGGTCTATACAACGCCACCTTTCAGTCATTACAAACGCGAATATAACCAACCCTCTACGCATTTACAGCACTTGCAATAAATTTAATTTATTTATTGGTTTGTAGCCTCCATGAACTTGTCAAAATTAATTTTATTGTTATGGCAATGAAAAGAAAAACGATATCTTTGTTATTAAAAGGAATAAAATTTCTACGTTTGTTGTTGATATGCAGAAAATATTTCCTTTATTTTTATTTTAAATAGTAACTTAATACAGCGAATTGATTTTTATTAATATTTGATATTATGTAAAACAGAAATATCGTAATACCGACGTATTACAGGTTTTATTATTTTTTTTCTAATATTACATCATTAACATCTTCAAAAACAGACATCTTTTCGGAAATAAAAACATGAGTTATGCAGTTATTTAAAGATTCTTTAGTTTCATAAAATATTTATTATAATTAAATAGATATGGCGCAATTTATAGAAATATTTTCATTTGTGCACACCACAGACTTTTAAATAAATATAAGTTCAGCTTATTTACGTAGATGCAGGAATAAAAGTCAATGAATATCACATCATCACTGACGCAGCTATAACAATGTATATTATATCCATGGAACAAATTTATCTGGTTTCTGAATGACGACATTTTCTCCACGACAAAATTTCGTATTCGATATTATATTTTTTAAAGTTATTTTATTTACATAGTACTTAATAATATTACTCAGTAAATAGTCTGTGTATTGTACCGCGATTAGTGAATAATTATGTGCAATCATTTTATTAGGATTAAATTTTATAAAAACCATTATTTTTTTTCTTTGAAATGCGATTACACATTCACCAATGAGATCAAGCTCATGATTGGTGGAAAGTAATTAAGCAAAATAAATTTTTATTATAGTGAGACAAACTTAACCTGTTGCCACTGTTTTGAAGAAATGTCACGAAAAAGCTTTTAAAATTAAAAATAAAATATAAAAATGGAAATTAAATAAAAATTAGCCAAAATGGGCACATCTACACTTAAACAGCTTTCCTTTAAAAAAATAATTATCAAAATCGGGCCAGTAGAAAACTCAGGGCTGATGACTAAAAAATAGCCAGGTCTTTTAAATATATAGATTTTTTGATTAGCACCATTTCTTTGAAATAAGAAAATTCGCATTACCTACTCTATTAAAATCCGTCTGTATGTATGTATGTGACGCTATCTCCTCCAATCCCGGAAACGGAGAAACGTCACGTTGGTTTTGAATTAAAAAAATCTTGGGATCCCGAGTTCCACCTTCGTCTGTCTATCTGTCCATTCGTCGTCCATCTGTCCGCATAGAGCAACTCAAAAACTACTCAACGAATCGTTTGAAACTTAAAATTTATAATTAGTACATAATTTTGTCGAGTCATTTCAAATTTTATGAAAATCGGATAGATAGTTCAATTACGGGGACAATCAAAAGGAATGGGGGAAAATTTTCAAGTGCATTTTAATGATGTTACACTCTTTCGAATATAATAAAACTGATATGCATCTATGAAGTATACACTAGAATGTACATTCTGTACAATCTGTGGGGCAAATATTTTTTATTGATTTACAGGATCACACAAAAGTATTCCATTGTATACTTACATATTGAGACATTGTTTGGTATGCATTTTTATAGTATTAAACTATTTAATACTAAAAATTAAACTATTTAATGCCCGTAATTATTAAACTATTAAACTATTTAATGTCAGTCTAAACCGACCACAGTAGCGGGCGAAGGCCGCTAGTCTACACTATTAAAATCCCACCGTATGTATGTATGTGACGCTATCTCCTCCGATCCCGATAACGGAGAAACGTCGTGTTTATTTTGAATTGAAGGGAAAAAATCACGGGATCCCGAGTTGCCCGTTTGTCTGTCTGTCTGTCCATCTGTCCGCATATAGCAACTCAAAAACTACTCAGCCGAATCGTTTGAAACTTAAAGTATCTAATTGTTAGATAATTTTGTCGAGTCATTTCAAATTTTATGAAAATCGGATGAATAGTTCAATTACAGGGACAATCAAAATGATTTCGATATATTACGGTGAATGGGAAAAAAAAGTTTCAAGTGCATTTTGATGGTCTTACAATCTTTCGAACATAATAAAGTTGATATGCATCTATAAAGTCTATACTATAATATAAGGTACCCTGGGGTAATAACGCCACTTTAAGGTTCTACCAACTTTCACGGCTCAGTTTTAGATTGTATTTTTCAAACAAATATATGATTTGATACAGCAACTCATTGACTATCTATATAAAAAATAATTTAACAGATATGTATTCTTAAAATGTAATGGCGTGATTTCTGGACCAATGCCATTTGGCATTATTACCTACCTATATGGGTAATAACGCCATGCGAACAAAACTATGAAATAAGATGGAATAATGGCATGCAGACTGCTCAATTCTAAAAATACAAACTCTACAAATTCTACAAACTTAGAAATTGACAAACTGCATCCTAAGCTATTGAAAATGTTCATTCTTTTATGAAATTGTAAAAAAAATAAAGATGTGGTGTGGGGGGGGGGGGGGGGGAGAAGGAGGCAAAAGAATATCAGATCGTGAGCTTTTTTTTTTTTGCTTAAAAAGGACCGTTTAAACAGAAGTATTAGAAACATTGCACAGTTTTTACTGTGTTTATTTGAATCAGTATTTAGGATGTAGCTCGGCCACTGTAGGGAATCAACCGGGGTATTAATGCCAAGGATTGGCGTTATTACCCCGGTATAGTTATTGCGCAGTACATTTTAAACTACAAATTATCTCGAGAAGATATACAAAATCTTCTACAACATTTTGAAAATACACGAAATGCACTACAAATTTATGTAATAAACAAAGTAATTCCGGATAAAAAAAAAAATAGTCTTCATATCACAAAACGTATCTCGCAAATTTTACATCAAGCGTTAATTTTAGTTGCTTGTAAAAGCAATCAGACCTACAAACGGAACAAATTATCTTGAAGCTGTTTTTTGCGATTTATATGACTGAAAACCTTTTTGCGCAGAGCACACGAGTGTCATTTACCAGATTATTTCATAATTATGCATAATATTAGTACTTCGCGTTATTACCCCGCCTGGCGTTATTACACCAGACCACCTTACCTTCTGTACAATCTGTGATGCAAATAATATTTCTTATTGATTTACAGGGCCACACAATAGTATTCAATTGCATAATTATATATTGAGACATTGTTTGGAACGCATTTTAATAGTATTAATCTATATAATATTTTATGAGACTGATATACGTTGCGCAGCATTATACCAAGTTATAGTCATCGTTCAGTCTGTCTGTCCGTCTATCTGTCCACATATAATAGAGCAAAAACTACCCAACGAAATTGTTTGAGATTTAAAATATATAATTGTTGCATAATTTTGTCGCGTCAATTAAAAATTTATGAAAATCGGATTTATAGTTTAATAACAGGGACAATGAATTAAAATAATTTCGCTTAACACGAATATTCTACAAAACGAAAATTATCAGGCTTACATTAACAAGTGTTTTCAACTCATGTATCCTTAAAATGATGAAAGTTTTAAATCCTATTAGAGTTTAGAATGAAAATATTTATCAAAGTAAGACACATTTTTGATAAATTTATTTGTCTGTAGAGCATTAAATCATTGCTTATCATTAAAGCAGACAATCCCGATTTGGGAAGTAAACTGAAGTTACGACAGTTGTAAATAGCTGGAAATACGATTACCTGACATTTCTACGAAATTTTCGTTCATTTAGTTTCATTATAGATATAATTTAGCGAAAAGTTTCTTGAGTTATAGATGTAAAACTTTCAAAATATTTGCCAAAGAAAATATCTACATTTATTTTATACTCTGAACTTAGAAATAATTAGGTAAATTGAAAACCCCATATTTCTATTTTAAATTTCTGTACAAAAAAATAAAAATCACATTTTTCTTTTTGAAAACAGAATGTATTTTTCATTTAGTTATACGAGGGTATGCGAAAAGTTCCTGACTTTGATTACTTATAGTTGAAATAAAAAAAACAAAATAGGGCTCATTTGAAAGTTTAAAATCTTATTATGCAATTCTAATAATGTCAGGCGTTTCTGATTATAAGATTTTTTTTTCTTTTGCGAATGAAAGCTGCGATGGGAGAGGAACAAGAAAATTTCAAATCTTTGTAGTTATGAGGCGCCATGAATGTTTTGTTCCTACAGGAAAAGTGAGCAAAGCAGGACTTTTTTGGTCCGTGACAGAGCAAGAAACTAAACTTTGTTTTACATCTATGATCCGGAAAACAAGGAAAAATCAAAAGAATAGCATCACAGTCGGTCTTCGCGATAGAAGAAACTTTTCCAAAGAAATCGGCCAAAATGGTCACAATGACAGTTTTCTAAGACAAAGACGGTATTCTGTAGGTGGACTGCCTACCTCAAGGATGTAGTATAACTCGGCAATATCATGCTAACCTATTGGTCCATTGGAAGGAGTTCATTAAGAATAAATTTCGAGGGAAGTTGATCAACATGATCTTTCTGTTGCATGACAATGTATCTCCACAAGCGTCCAATTTCGAAACTGCCAAATTGAAGACCATGGACATTCATTTGGTCAATAAATCGTCCCATACACCAGACCTAGCCCATTCAGACTATTTCCTGTCTCCAAACCAGCTTATAGGTAGTCATTTTGAGAACATTGAAGATGTCAAAGATGTTGCTGAGAGTAAGTTTCGGGACCATTAAATAACATTTATTTGACAGGTCAAGAAAGGCTGCAACAACGATGTAACAACAGCAACCTTCTCATGAGATAATATGCTAAAAAATAATTGGATTCCTTAACTCTAGCTATTTTCTTTTTAATCAAAGCTAGCAACTTTTCAGAACCCCCGCGTGTGTTTTGAAAATAATAAAACTTTCATTTCCCTAACTGAACTAAATAGGATGATATAAATTTGTAAAATAAATTTGAATACAAAATTACATTCTTCAAAACTAAATTGCATTGGTTTAAAAAAAGAGTAGTTATCAGTCTACTTTGCAAATGATAATTTAAATTTCTCTAGTTGAAATAAGTGAATTCTGAGCTGAGTTAACACTTTGAGCTCCGATTTTTGAAATTTTTATCACTTAGATTTAATTCCGAAATATCACAATGGCATCAGAATATTGGACCAAATTTATTTTTGTGTACATCGTAAACCGAATTTTTTCTTTGCAAAATACGGGTGCCAGTGTAATAGTTGGAATTTTGAAAAAATTTACCCATAGGATCTCAAAGGGTCAAAGAAAGATCCATTATTTGTTATTATTCAAGGGTGTGGGTGGTACAAAAGTGTCCCCAAAGTGTGCTATAGTATGATGGGAAAGGACGATGCAAGAAAGTCCTTAAAGTGTGACACAAAGTCACTCTAAAATGAGGTGGGTTAACAATAGTGTTGCGAAGTCCAGTGTCATTAAAGACGGGACAACGAAGCAAAAATGTTGGACGGCGGCTTCGAAATCGAGTCATGAAAATGCGGTAAAAGCGAATAAACGCAATCCTATCTATAACAGAATCCTGTTTTAAATTTAAATAAACTTTTTCCCTTTGGTATGCCTATCATATAATTATACCTCCTAATACTAAATCTGTTTAAAACGGAATTCTTTTTCCGTTTCTTGCGATTCTGTCTTAGCAGATTTTGTTATTGTAAATAAACAGTTATATAGTATTTAAAAACTTATATAAATTTGTATAAATGATATGAATATAATAGTATATAAATAATATAATAGTAGAGCAAGTATAATAGTATATTGTTACTGCCCGAGAAAAATTATTCAGACTAGGAACTAAGTCTTTTAAATAGAGATGTCCTCCTGATCCTTTTATAAGAGTTTAAAAAAATACAAATTCAGCCAAAGCTGATCCCGCCTTTAAGTGCGAAAGTAGACAGTGATAGTTAACAATATTATATAAATAATCGTGACGAAAATAAAATTTGTAAAAATATAGCAATAAATAATATAGACAATATTCGTTAAAACTTCGACACGGCACTGTGAAGGATCTATAACCGAGCTCTTGATTAGTGATGAAGTAATATATAGAGGTCGCAAAAAAAAGTTAAAAATGTTTTTAAGCTTTGAAAGCAGAGCCGGTCGCGAGAAAATATTAGCTGGTCAGTCGTATAGGAGAACAGAAGTATTGCAAATATGCCAGCTTAGGTATATTATTCCGCAAGCCATCGGTAAGGACCATTTTCCATATGGAGAGTAAGAATTTAAAGTCAGATTTACTTGAAACTGAAAAATCCCATCTACGCTGTTAAAAATTTGAAACTTTAGCTGCATTTTTACTCCACCGCTTTAACAGAATATCGTTATTTTGACCAATGAGAATGCTCCATAATACAATGAAGTAAGCTTTTTCTATAAAAGCGGCGGAGTGACGATGCTGCAAAAGTTTAAAATTTTTAACAGTGTAGAGTGAAACTGCCAGCCAGGAATCTTAGGCTGAACCGTCATTTATTAAAAATATTTTTATGAGATGGCTTCATTATCCAAATGTGGGGGGGGGGGGGGGTGTTACTTTTAATGAACTCATATTTAAGTGTAAAGAAAATGGGTTGAATGGATGAAAAGAGGATTGCATCAATGGAAATAGTTCTAGAAAAAGAAATTTAAAACTATTTGTATCTCCGCAAAAAATGTTGCTTTTGATGACTCGCGCAGTTTTTACAGATTTTTTTAACAACAAAGCATAGACAATGAAGAGAATTTTAGATTGATGATCAGCACAGGTATGTTTAGTTACGAGTGAAGCATGCATGCTTTTCTGAACGGTGTTTTGTATTTAACACTGGAATAGTGATCTTTGGGATATTTTTATTATTTTATCACCAAAAAGTATATGCATTTATGCACAGGTTTGGTTTATTTTATGTCGGCCAATTATCTGACGTTTCTTACGCCATTTTCATTATTGTATTATTGTAAAATGTATGAAGCTATGCATAGATTTGAAGCTAACTTCATGTATTCATGTTCATTTTGACTATGGTAGTCAAGATACAGATTAAAATGGGGTTATATACCTGGAAGAGGGTGTTGAATAAAAATGCGGAAACCAGAATTAAAATGAGTATTTGGAGGAGCAATTTTATTGCCACATTTGGACTTAGTATTTTTAAATTTGCCAGAAACATTTTTACGATTCATTCATTCTAACATTCTAACGATTCAAACATTCTTTGTTTTTTTTTTGTTGTTTTTATGTCAGAAACATCTTTATTGTTGGAAGATTTTAATATTGACCAATTCTATTCATTTGTCAATCGGACTTCGTAACCGTATTTCAAACTTTGTACGTAGTTTTAGTTTTTTTAAAGATATTTTATTTTTATTTTTTAAGTACCCCTTTTTAACTATTGGTGCGTCCGTTTATTTATATTTTCCCACAAAGCGATGCCGTTTGCAATGATTTTTTACCTCAGCCTTTTTGTCTTGTATATGTTGTATTATATTTTCTTAATTTAATTATTTATTTTTGTTAACTTTGTGTATTATTTTAATTGCAGAGTTATACTGAAAACAGATGTTAGTTAAGTTAGCGAAATTACATGTATGTAGATTTTAATCATAATTGTAATTCTAAATCGATTTTTTTTTAGTTATTGTTGGAAATAAAAAGAACAGTATAAGTATTACTGTGTTATATCTCAGAATTCCATATCAAAGGTAAAAGATCATGTATTGTTATAGAAGTGCACACTGGTAAAATATTTGCTCTAGTTTAAACCAAATTTTGGTGCTCAGTCGCTACCATCATAAGATGCTAAAATCTGTTACCAACATTTGGAGCTTCCTATTTCAACCTCGTTGAAACGATTGGAACTGTGCTTCAAGAAAAGCACCAAATATTGGTTCAAGATTTCACCATCTTACAATGGCAGCTACTGAGCACCAAAATTTGATTCAAACTGGGGCAACATTTTTAACAGTGTAATATGTGTGCCCTCTTTCCAGATTTACTGAAGCTATAAAGCTATCTATATTATAAAGGCCAAACGTATGTGTGCGTAACACATACGTCATTTGGCGGATGGCAACACTTTCCTCTCCAATTTCGGTTTTGCAATTTTCGCTACTGCAAATTTTACTTTCTAAACATTGTACATTTTAAATTTTTACACCGTCATATAGAGAAAAAAATATGCTTTTAAATGCAATTTGTTTCAAAGCTGTAACTCAATTTATTTTTGAGATATTAATTTTTTTTAATAATTTTTAGTACCAATTTTGTAATTGTGGCAACAGAATCACTCCATTTTCTCTTAAAATAAAAATAAAATAGAATGTGTGTATTATTTCAAAAGTATCGTCTGTTATAAAATCCGGTGAAATTCGGTTTTATTTTATTTAATAATTTGGATAATTGGGTTTTATAGTATTTTATTAATTTTTACTTAAAACAATATTTGTTTGAGAGTTAGACTGAAGAATATATGATGTATTTTTTACTGTAACTAATTATGTAGATTTATTATAAATCAATGAAACAATTCTTTCTTAAAGACTTTCTTTCGTCGAATTTTGACGGGTTCCACCTCGTAACGATAAACACCGCTTAATAGTTTCCGAATTATTAACCAATTTCATTCCACCAAACATCTAATTATAATTTTCAAAAGTTGCGGTATTACACAAATGCAACAAAAATTTATGCGATTTTTCGGAAATATGGTTTAAAATTCGATATGTTATGATGTATATTTGTAACACTGTGATGTTCGAAGTTAAATTGTATCAGAAGAAAAACAATGCATTCTGAGAATTATATTAGAAACTATATCTAACTGTATTAGATTATAAATTCAGATGCTATTTTGGATGTATAAATATTCTAAGAAATAGAGAAAAATACCTCTGTTGGATGTTTATAAATTAACGAATTATATGAGAAGTATCAAAACTGTTGTGTTAGAGAGTGATAAAGATGTATAGTGATAATACATCTATGTGTAATCTTACACGACACAAAACATAATTATCCGATAATGATGAAGTGGCAAAATATTAATCAGAAAAAAAAATTCTCAAATTATTTTTAGAATCTATATATATAAAAGAAAGTCTGGATTTCGTATTAATCACAGCACAAAAAAATCTGCCGAACCTAAAATCTTGAAAATTGGGGTAAAAATACTTCTGATAACATCGAGTGCCGCTAAGAAGGGATTTTTGAAAATTCCACACCTAAGGGGGTTAAAAAAAGGAACGAACTTTAAAAAAAAATCCTTAAAAATCGGCTTTTGTATTTATTTTTCAACTGATAACATATTGTTGCAGCGTATATGGGGTTCTTTTTATCTTATGGTTAGAGAACTTCAAACTCTTGTCTCTTAGAAAAGTAGAAAATAATTTATTTACAGATCTTCAGAACAACA
Source organism: Maratus speculifer (assembly GCA_964019185.1). Taxonomy (NCBI): domain Eukaryota; kingdom Metazoa; phylum Arthropoda; class Arachnida; order Araneae; family Salticidae; genus Maratus; species Maratus speculifer. The sequence goes on from OZ025295.1 coordinate 67,469,826, forward strand.
GAGTCTTCGAAACTCACAAATATTACCAGATATTCAAAAATAACTGCTCAAATCTATCGTACAAGTACAGCTTTAGATCCCAGAGTCTCTTTATACAACGTCTCAACACTTAATAACATTCAAAACAACATAAATGAAACTCAAGCAAATTTGCTAACAAACGCCTTGTTCACTCAATGACTGACTGATAAATAATATAATAACAACAGCTCGCATCGCTTCTCTTCTTATATAGGCTCGCAGCAGGTGCTGGAAATTTCTAGATCCATCTCGAAAAAAATCCACGGAACAACATTCAATGTATCAGTATATCAATAGGGGGGGTTACCATAGAGTAGGGAAGTACAATCGCCAACAATCGCCAAGTTTGTCGCCAACTTGACGATATATCGCCAAATTTGGCGACCAAAATTAGCCGCCAAAAGTGACGCCAACTTGGCGATATCTCTCATATTTCGCAAAGCTGCCATTATTCACTGAAAATAATAGACAAGTTTGCTTGATAACAGAGACAATGTAACAAAAACTAATATTAGTAAAGAAATGGAGCTTAATAAGATTATTTATATTATTTTACAGTACAAACACTAACTATTTACAAAATTCGTAATAATATTTTAGTGTATTTTTTCATGCTGAATCGAATGGTACCAAGCAAATTCTTTTAAGTTCAGTAGTTCGCGAGATACTTCACATTTTCCTGATTTGGCGGTGTCTTCGGCGTAAAAACCTGAAATTTTCAATCCTTATCTATATATATAAAAGAAAGTCTGGATTTCGTATTAATCACAGCACAAAAAAATCTGCCGAACCTAAAATCTTGAAAATTCGGGTAAAAATACTTCTGATAACATCGAGTGCCGCTAAGAAGGGATTTTTGAAAATTCCACACCTAAGGGGGTTAAAAAAAGGAACGAACTTTAAAAAAATCCTTAAAAAATCGGCTTTTGTATTCATTTTTCAACTGATAACATATTTTAGTGTATTTTTTCATGCTGAATCGAATGGTACCAAGCAAATTCTTTTAAGTTCAGTAGTTTGCGAGATACTTAACATTTTCCTGATTTGGCGGTGTCTTCGGCGCAAAAATCTGAAATTTTCAATCCTTATCTATATAGATAACAGAAAGTCTGGATTTCGTATTAATCACAGCACAAAAAAATCTGCCGAACCTACAATCTTGAAAATTGGGGTAAAAATACTTCTGATAACATCGAGTGCCGCTAAGAAGGGATTTTTGAAAATTCCACACCTAAGGGGGTTAAACAAAGGAACGAACTTTTAAAAAAATCCTTAAAAATCGGCTTTTGTATTATTTTTCAACTGATAACATATTTTAGTGTATTTTTTCATGCTGAATCGAATGGTAGCAAGCAAATTCTTTTAAGCTCAGTAGTTCGCGAGATACTTCACATTTTCCTGATTTGGCGGTGTCTTCTTCGCAAAAATCTGAAATTTTCAATCTTTATCTATATATATATAAAAGAAAGTCTGGATTTTGTATTAATCACAGCACAAAAAATCTGCCGAACATAAAATCTTGAACATTGGGGTAAAAATACTTCTGATAACATCGAGTGCCGCTAAGAAGTGATTTTTGAAAATTCCACCCCTAAGGGGGTTAAAAAAAGAACGAAAATTAAAAAAAATCCTTAAAAATCGGCTTTTGTATTTATTTTTCAACTGATAACATACTTTAGTGTATTTTTTCATGCTGAATCGAATGGTAGCAAGCAAATTCTTTTAAGCTCAGTAGTTCGCGAGATACTTCACATTTTCCTGATTTGGCGGTGTCTTCGTCGCAAAAACCTGAAATTTTCAATCCTTATCTATATATATAAAAGAAAGTCTGGATTTTGTATTAATCACAGCGCAAAAAAATCTGCCGAACATAAAATCTTGAACATTGGGGTAAAAATACTTCTGATAACATCGAGTGCCGCTAAGAAGTGATTTTTGAAAATTCCACCCCTAAGGGGGTTAAAAAAAGAACGAAAATTAAAAAAAATCCTTAAAAATCGGCTTTTGTATTTATTTTTCAACTGATAACATACTTTAGTGTATATTTGCATGCTGAATCGAATGGTACTAAGCAAATTCTTTTAAATCCATTAGTTCGTAAGATACTTCACATTTTCCAAATTTGGCGATGACTTCGGCGCTAAAACCTGAAATTTTCAATATATATATATATAGAAAGTCTGTATTTCGTATCAATCATCGTACAAAAAAAATCTATTGAACCTACAACTTTGAAAAAGAAATATATAATCTGGTTAACATGATTATGTACGCTATAATTAATTATCTCAATATATATAAAACGCAAAGTGAAATTTCTTTCCGGCCGTTTATAACTTAAGTTCTACTACATAGAACTACTGATATAGAACTACGAATATAGAACTACTAGTTCTACTAATGGAACTTACATTGTGTTGTATAATTTTTCAAAAAATTTGTAATAAATTAAATATAGCATTCTACGTTGTTTAATTGACTACTTATGGAGATGTTTCAAATCATATGAATCCAATTACAAAAGGTTGGCTTTATTTGAAAGGTTCCGCTGAATGAATTTTTGTTTGATTTAAACTGTTAATATGTTGAGCGCTGCGTCATTCATTGGTGAATAACATTGAACTTTCCGTTTAGATGACTGACGTTTCACCGATGACAAACAGACTAAATTATTATATAAAACTAAAAAGTACTATGATATAAAAATTTCTTTTGATTCAAAGTTTCTTTAAAAAAAATGACCAGCGTAGCGGGCGAAGGCTGCTAGTTTTATTATATTTTAATACAAGAAAAGTGTACAAGTTAAAAAAAATATTAATTAAATCTAATAGTATTTTGTTATTAATTAAAAGTAAAATGTGTAAAGAACTTGGTAATTAATGTATCATTTTTAATTTCAATTCTTTTAATTATCGTAGTTGATAATAAAAATATAAAAAACATAATTAACTAATAGAATTTGCATGCTTGAAAACAATTGCAACCTGTCTAATTATAAATATGCCATTTTATCATAAAAACTAAAAAACACACAAGACGCATTTCGGGTTGGAAATTCTAGCAGCTTCTGATCAGCCAAAATAAATATATGTACATAAGGTGACAAGATCACAAATGAACAAAAAGTTAAGAGAGGGCATATTATAAAGTATGAGAAAAGTAGTGCAAGCTGAAAAATAAACACCAAGCACAGAGGAGCACATTCATAAGAGGAATGTGTTGCAAAATTAATAAGAAAAAGCTAAGAGAAAGGAAAAGAGAAAAAGAAATAATAGAAATAAACAAATAAAACTAGTTGGATGTGTCAATCCCAAAACTTTCTTCTATCTCATAAGTACATTTTAATATTTAAAAAAAAAAAAAAAAAAAAAAAAAAAAAAAAAAAAAAAAAAAAAAAACGTGGTGACCCCAAAGTTATTCACTATCGAATTTCCTCGAACATTTGACCTAGCCTAATGAGATTCTGGTATCCGAAAAGCCTAAAACGCAAAATTTAATTAATATTCTGAGAAAATGAGCTTAGTAGTGCCTCATGTTGGATAATTTATACTAAAACCTAATAAGCATCTATTTATGTCAAGACATAACAGAATCTGAAATTTAATGGAATTTCGTCCATTAGTTCTTGAGATATAGTTATAACAAAAAAATTTGCAAAACGTAGCACAGCAACACTATATCTAGGACAATTTATGTTAAAACGTAAAAAAGCGTCTAATTATGTTATGGTGTAAAATAATCTGAAGTTTGATGAAATTCTGTGTATTAGTTCTTGAGATATAGCTAGTTTAAAAAAAAACGTGTAAAATATAGCACAGCAGCACCATCAGTTGAAGGATTTATAACAAAACGTAATCATCGTGTAATTATGTTATGTCATTTTGTAACAAAATCTGAAGTTTGATGAAATTCTGTGCGTTGGTTGTTGAGATATAGCTATCGGAAAAATCGTGCAAAATGCAGCATAGCTGCACCACCTGTTGCAAGGTTAATACCAAAATGTAATCAGCGTCTAATTATGTTATATAATATAGTGTAACAGAATCTAAAATTTGATTAAGTTCTCTGCAATAGTTCTTGAGATATAACTATCGCAAAAATCGTGCAAAATGTAGCATAGCAGCGCCACCTATAGGGCAGTTCACACCAAAACCTTATCAGCGGCTATGTATCGCAAGGTACCGCGGAATCTGAAGTTTGGTGAAATTCTGTGCATTAGTTCTTGAGATATAGCTATCATGAAAATCATGAAAAACGTGGCATAACAGCGCCACCTGCTGGCCAATTTACACCAAAACTTAATCAGCATTTATGTATATCAAGGGGTCACAGAATCTGAAGTTTGGTGAAATTCTGTGATTCTTGAGATATAGCAATCTGGAAAATCATGAAAAACGTAGTATAGCAGCGCCACCTGCAGGCCAATTTTCACCAAAAACCAATAGGCACTAATTCATATCAAGGTCTAACTGAATATAAAATTTTATTAAATTTCGAGCATTAGTTCTTGAGATAGAGCGCCCACAAATTTCTTGTCACATACAGACAGACAGACAGACAGACAGACAGACAGACGGACAGACTCACAGACAGACATTTTCTAAAAATAGTCAAAACGTGTTCAGAACCTTCTAAAACGTATAAATCCGTCGAAAACCGGAAGTCGAAAATTTTCATGAATCCAATACTTTCTTCTTGTAAAGATAGAAGAAAGTAAAAATATATGGTTAAATATATGGAGTAGTTCTCAATTGCTCATGCAAATTTTGTTTTTGGAAGACCATTCCATACATTTAACCTCATTTTTTCGTATCAATGCGGTGAGAAAAAAGAGGCCAAAAAATAAGGTTCCGATTTAGCGCTTATTACTTGCAGTGCAATCTGTCTATTTTAAACTAAATTTGAGAATCGAAGTAAAAAGACACCTGACATCTTTCATAAATCCTCTTGCAAGAATTAGCAGCTATCACTATTTGTAAATAATTTAATTTTAAAATCGTCAGTAATTTTTAAGACATCCGATATGTTATCCTTTAAACTACAATTAATTATACAAAGCTTAAAACATGGCACCAAATCTGACAAAAGATAAAAGTAATTTTTAAACTAGCAAAAGCCATGCTTTGTTTGGATTCGCGAAGCATTATTTTATAAAACAGATATTTGAAAGTAACAATATTTTTTTTATTATTATTATTTTTGCATCTTTATTAAACAAAAACGTTATTTTATGTTTTGGCGCATTTTAATTTTTTACTTATGATGTAAAACTGGCATAAGATATTTTCGAACAAACTTTTACAATTTTTTTTTTTAATTTTCAACTAAAAGCTCTTTTAAAGATGTTTTTACAATTTCAAGTAGCCACTGGTGTTTTTTAATTGTTTGAAATATGCATGTTTCCAATCTTTGTAATCAACATCCGATAATCTTTGATAGCTATTTTAGAATAATATATTTGAAGAAAGCTTGAAGAAAGTTACTTCTTCAAAATCCTATTTTCTGGAAAAAACATTTGAAATCTGCTTTCGTTGATACTATGAATTTTCAACTGTAAAACATTTTATTTTAATTTCTTCATTTTTATACATGTTAGCGTATGAGAATTGCTGTAATTCTCTCCGCGTGGGAGAACTGTTTACTTTCTGCGAATGGCAACTCAATTAATGGAATTACCTTTTAACGAAGCGCTCTCTCATTCTCGCAGTGACGTTTTCACGAATAATTATTGTTGTGTTTGCGATCTTATTAAAGTCTTATTTTTCTATAAAATCCTTCTGATTAATGAGTCGATATTATTTAGCCACAATACGACCTTCGCAAAAATATTTATAAAGAGCTTGAACCAACAACTTCACGCAGATCTTTTAATTTTTCATTTATATAACAAATTTAAGAATTAATTTTATTTGTTTACAATTATTTTGTTGCCAGTTTACAAAAAAAAAAAAAAAAAAAAAAATCCATAATACAATTCTTTTAAAATGTTTAAGTGTCATCTGTGCAAACGATTTTGCGGGATAATGAAAACATGTTTTATTTAATAAATTAATCATGATTCTATCTATAATTATTTACTCCATGATTTAAACTTTTTTTTCTGAAAATATACGCGTTTCATTTTTTATTTATTTGCTAAAATGCTTCCGTATTGGAAATGCATGTAAAATAAATTAATTAAAATAATAATTTTTTTAACGTTTTACTGTAAAAAAAATTATATTCTGCAAATCTACAGATCATAATTTATTTTTGTGTTTAATTTGAAGTTAAAATATTGAATAGTTTTTTTGTAAAGCGTACGACAAATTGTAATTTGAGTGGACTAGTAGAGGATTCGCTTCGCTCATCCTAATAATATATAGTTTTTTTTATTACAACTGTGTCAAAAGCCACCGAGATGTAGCTGAAAAAGAATAAAATACCACTGAAAAAAGAGATTTTTCATCATATTTCATTCCATTTCCAATGTCCTGCTTGTAATCCCAACTAAAACAAAATTCGATTTTAAAGTAATAATAATATGTGAATTTTTTGTTGAATTTTTTTTGGGAAAAATATTTGTAATTTAAATTTAAAAATATGTTTAATAAAAATATTTTTAAACGTAATATGTCCAAGTTTTTCGTTGAGCACTGGTTATTGTTTTATAACAAAGAAGGTTTCCATACGGGCACACTCAAAAAAATCTCAAAAAAAAAAAAAAAATACAGAAAGCTTTTCTTATATAAACATGTATGTTTATAAAAAAAATTCAGCGGAACCGCGATAGAACGCCTATACAAAATAATGAAATTTAGTTTATTTGACGATGTATCATTAGTTGGCGATGAAATAAAATTTCCAAAATCACGTTTTTTTTGTCGAATACTCTTTAACCTCATCGCGAAGTGAGTCATTTGCTTAATTTTCAATCTTTTATCATCGGTGTTTCAAAGCAGAAAAACTTCTGTAATTGAATCACGAAAATGCGCTGATTAAATGAGGTAAATTTTACAATAAAAAAGTAATTGATAAAGGATTCTGAGCAACAATTAGGAAGCAATTTTCAGATGCATAAAAATCGTTTGTTTTTGGCGAGAAAAAGTTCTGCTCGCTAAATAGTGTGTGATTTTCGTATTTTTGCATGTATATCTGAATGTTATAGAATTGTACACAGTTAAAATTTTTGCTTTACTTTAAACCAAATTTTGGTACTTAGTAGCTGCCACCATAAGATGATCAAATCTCGTATGAACATTTGGAGCTTCCTATTTCAATATCGTTCCACTATTAGATATATGCTTCAACTGAAGCTCCAAATGTTGGTTCAAGATTTCACCATCTTACAGTGGCAGCTATTGAGCGTCAAAATTTGGTTCAAATTAGGAAACTATTTTTAAAAGTGTAATATGTGTCCTCTTTCCAAACTTAGGGGAGAGTGGGGATACTTGAGCCACCCCTATTATCTCTACAGTTCGTTAAATTTTCTTTCCAAAACTGGCAATATGGTAACATATTTATAGTTCTGAACATGTAAAAAAGAAATCACATACCTTGGTACCATTTTGGAAGTATAGGGATTAATAGTTGCTTTTTCCCTATCTGAAGTAAATATTTCAGAGCATGTTTATTTTTTTTTTGTTATCAAAGTTTTGTTTAAAGTTGCAACAATATAGATAAATTTAATAAGTATAATTTTAATTGTATTTTGAATCTAAAATGGTTCAAATAGCTGCATGCTTTACTTAGTAAAAGTCTGATAAAGAAAAATGGTGGCAATGGGGATACTTGAGCCAAAAATAAAATTACGTCCTTACATTCACTAATAAATTTTTTCTGGATAAAAGAGAGAATAATTTTTTATTTATTTTTTCTTAAAAAAATAATAACTTAGAAAAAAATGATTAAAATTGTATATTTTTTAATGAAAATATTCATTTTATTTTTCATTTTGATATCAAAATAGCCTGTCCACATAAATGTAAACATAGTTTACAATTTAACTTTTATCACATTAGAATAACTTTTTTAAACTGTTTTATAGGTTATAATCTCTAATACTTTAATTAGTTAGGTCCAACATATTAAAATATTAATTTTTTAATATACTATATTAAGATTAATATTTTTTATTGAAATTGTAACCTCTGTTACTGTAACTTTTTTTTGAAAGAAAATTGAAGAAGAATTGGTAAAAAAAGCAACAAACATCAACATTCAAACTTACGTGCATGGAGCCAAATGTGTAGACAAAATCTTTTCCTGTGAAATCAAAAAACTGTTTGAAAGAGTGGTATGATACATCTGGTTCAGAATCCGACAGCTACTCAATTAACCCGTCAGTAGCCGCGTGTCGGTCTTTTCGCCGCCCGTATAACTTATCTTCTCCTAACTTGTATCACATTACAAATACAACGGAGATCTACCATGTAGCTGACATTGAAGGTTTCTCGACCACCTTAGTGAAGTAACAGGACACCTCTGATTTTCTTTCAGGTACATTTTAAGAAACAAAGTTAAATTTGTCGTAAAAGTCTATGGAACAATAACTAATGTCAGTTCATTTTTACATTTTCCAATTACTCCAGATCTCATGAATAAAATGCATAATTTGAGAAAACTGCAAATTTATATCTTCAATGAAATGTTATTTTCATTTATTAGGTGAAAAATATTTCTTATTTTACATTTTTGGTATGTGGGGGGCCAGCGGCGAAAAGACCGAGCGCGACTAATGACGTTGTGAAAAAAGTTGCGACTACTCGCGGGTTGAAAGCATGAGTTCGAGAATATCTTTAGATGGCAATTCTGTCAATGATGGTGATGATATGAACAGAAATCCTTCTATTGATGATTGGTTGCTACTAAAATATGCCGGAAAGAAAACTGTAAAAAGATTTGTTCGACAAGTGCTTAATAATTCAGAAGATAAACGGAAAATGAAATTTGCTCTAAGAATTGCAGATTCCAAATTTAAATGGCCCCCAACTGAGGATGTTGCTACCATCGATATAACACAAGTTGAAATGTTCCTTCAACCACCAGTTATAACGGCAAAAAAGATCGTGTTACTAGCTTTGGTTTCTCAATTGGTTTTGATGGACTTTATCTATGATAACTTATCATTCTGTAAAATATTTGTGCAAAAATAAAGCGAAAAAAATTACTTTTGTAGGTATTTTTCCTTACTGGCTCAAGTATCTCTTCACCATGGCTCAAGGATCTTCCTCATGGGGATACTTGAGTCACGATGTACAACAAAAAGTATTAATTTTTTTGCATAGAAAAATAGTTCAAAATTAATTGAAAGTGGTTCTCACTTGAAGAAAAAATATAAAATTTTCATTTTCAATATTTTATTTTGTTCTAAGACATTATAAAATTTTTAAAAAAATTAAAATTTAAAAAGTGGCTCAAGTATCCCAATCTTCCCCTACACTGAAGCTATAAAGCGATAACGATAAATTCCGCTTAGTCGTTTCCGAATAATTAATCAGTTTCTTCTCAACAAATACCAAAATATAGTTTTCATAAGTTGCAATATTACACTCTCTTAAAACGAAAAAGCTGAATTAACTCAAGTTGAGCTGAAATCCACTCTTTTCCCATGTTGAAAGGAACCTTCTCAAGAAGAGCTGAAACAACTCAAGTGAATGAGCTGTTTTTAATCAACTCATGATTGAGTGATCTCTATTTTACTCATACTTGAGTGAAATCAAATCAATAAAGGTTAAATCCAGTAGTACTTGAGTGATTTGTAATCAAGTCATACTTGAGTGAAATGAAGTCATTTAAGACTGGATCTCGTAGCACTTGAGCGATTTGTAACCAAATCATACTTGAGTGAAATGAAGTCTTTAGGATTAAATCGAGTAGCACTTGAGTTAGCTGCAGCCAACTCGTATTTGAGTGAAGTGAAATCAACTCATTTAAGAGTTAATCCAAAACTCCTTGAATTTGTAGAATTGAATAAATTCACTCTGAAGAAAAGCAAAATTGCTTAAAATTACAAAAATCTTCAAGCGATTTCTAAATCGTCTAAATAAAATCACATCATTTAAAACTAAATTCAGTAATCCTCGATTAATTTTTATCAATGAAATTCAATATAACATGGAATTATTGCCACATTTTAAAGTGTTGCAATTAAATTCTCATTTCGGATTTAAATTTCTGTTTATTGGCATTACAAGGGTATATATATATATATAAAGAGAGAGAGAGAGAGAGAGAGAGAGAGATTGGAATACTGTAACATGGATTCTCCAATATTTCTTCCAAGTCTTTAATTAACAAGACTTAAAACATTCTAATTTATATGACTGAAAGTTCTCTAATGAATCATAAAAACATTTTTTTTTTATTTCTAATTCAATGAAACTGTTTCCTATGTCAATTTAGGGGAAAAGGCAATTGAATCGTTATACAAAATTAAATAGAGCTTACATGAATTTTTTATTATTCTGTCAAATCAGAAATTTTTAACATCAGTATTTTCTTTTGTTAAATTTAAAAGTACATATATTCATTAAATTGAAAATACTGGTGATCTCAAAATTGCAAATTTGAAAACACTTATTCATGCAAACTGCCTAAATTTGCATAACTGTACAACAGCACCCGAACAACATTAAACAGAATATCAGCTTCTGATGCTGTGGTGCTAATGGGATTTTTCCTTTCTTTTCTTGGGCAATTTCAAGTTTACATATTTTCTAATGATACTTATAGCTTCAGATATGCTTATATACAATTTTAATTTTTTCATTAGCTTCTGATTTAATTGCAAATAACAATTATTTTTTTATTAAAAATTTACGATTTCAATCAAATAAACCAATCTTAGGCATCTTACTAAAAAAATATTGAAAAAATAAACTGGATATCAACCCAACGACTCAACTTCAGCACCACAATGTTAGAAGCTGATTGTTCCCCTTAAGAGTTTAGATAATCCTATGCAGAAGTTATTTTCAAATATCTTGTTTGGATTTTAAAATTTTTACCTTTTTTTTGGGGGGGGGGGGGCATAGAATATTTGAGGATGATCTGCAAGTGGGTTAGTTTTTACTTTTGCAATTTTGGTTAGTTTTTTTTTTTAAATTATTAATAGGAGTTTTAGAACCAGTTTTGAAAAAGAAAGTATTAAAAAACATAAAACCTAAATTTAAAAAAGTATTCCCCCCCCCCACACACACGGCCAGTGCAGGGTTTAAATAAATGAAATTGGAAATATTTTAAATGGATAAACATCAACCCATGATACCTTGTTGTAATTATTCCTCGATTTAAATCTCAATCAAAATCTTATATTTCTTAAACTGACTAAATTAAAAAAAAATATTTTAATTCTTTAGTTTGAAATCTGAAATGGCTTTGAAATCTTAGATAAAATAATTGTTACCCAAAGCATTTATATAAGCACATTGCAATTGGGAAATGTGGAGGAATGCCATTAAAAAACTTGTATAGCTAAAATTTGGATTATGGACAATTATTTTATTGTATGAAGAACCTTCAACTAAATATTGTAGTACAAAAGTTAAATGCAGAAATAACTGAGAAATGGATTTATTGACCATGTGCAATTGTTCTTTATATCATTTAAAACATTTGTTAAAACTTGAATTTATATTCAAGAATAACTTATTTCTTCTTAATTAATCTTTTAATTTTTTATTTTATTCAATATTTCTTAAATCAACTAACTTTTAAATAAATATAAAGGCATAAGACTGCAGCATTTTATGTCAAAAGTTAGAGCCAAATGTGCAATTTAGAATGTTGCAAGAAAGAAAAAAAAACTAATTTTATTTAACAACAAAAACATTTTATTTAGCAAGAACAAAATAAACCTAACATTAATTGATAACAATTCTTTCCAACATCAGATAAACAAGTTTCAATAATATCTTTAACAGGACCTTTATAAATATAACAGTCCATTTGCATTAAACATTAAATACATAAAGAGCATATTGTAATCTGTCCACTGGTTTGTCCAACTTTTAAAATCTTAGGCAAAATAGACGCTTTCTTGAAGATCCATGAGATTAAATAAGATTGTTGAATTTGACTCCTCACAGTAGAATTTTACTGCTCCATGAAATCATCTTCCTGTGTTAAAAGAAAATATTGAAATTAAGTTAAATAGCAATAAATATAATGTTAAGGAATGATTATGAACATATTAAAATATTTTGCAGTTTTCAGATTAAATGTTTTATAAAATTTCCCATCCATAGTCTAAACAAAAAATGAACCATACACTAAAAATTTTAGCTTTATAAATATTGCACTACTGAAAATTCAGCCAATCATGAATAAAATGGAAATTGAATAAATAAAACCTGTGCGATTACACTTATCTGCTTGTTTAAATCATGGCGTAACTTCTGATACAATCTTAAAATAAAACACCATTTTAAAAACAAATTTAAAATGAAAGTTCTTAAAGCAACATTATAAAATGTTGTTGAAAATTCACCTTTGTTGCTACTTTCAAAATGTATCAGCGTTGGCAAATACCCAACCAATACAGGTTTTTGTGGATTTTTAGTTGTTTTTCTATATATTTGCATATTTATATAATACAAGATAGAACCTACGACAATTAGACCAGGGTTGGCACGGTTTAAACCAATTGTTTTTAACTATGGTTTAAACAACTGTTTACTCCTTTTGGTTTAAACAACGGTTTAGTTTAAACCAACTGGTTTTTTTCTAAAAAAAGAAAATTGTTTTTTTTTTCAGAAGAAATCTAATGACATTTTCTGTTTTTCTTAATAATTTATGTATGTCGATTATTGAATATAAATAACTTCTATTTTTAACACTTTATATCAGCAATAAGCATTGGATGTAGCAGGTTTAGATCATTTTTTGGGTATAGGATTAAAATCAGTCTGCATTGGTGAATATATTTATTTCTGTTTAGAAAAAGCTTCGAACATGTGAATTGATCTAATATAAAATAGATTAAAAATATTCAATATTCAATAGAAAAATCTTAATTTTTTGAAAACTGCAGATTATTTAACGCAATAACATAACACAATCCATAAGATTTCAAACTGTAAAGGAAATACCCAATCTTAATTGGGGAGGTTATCTTAAGCATTAAAATCAAAATATGAAGTCGAATAAGAGAGTTTTCAAAGATTGGATGCTACTTATAGCATTTTAATAAAAGTGATTTTTTCCCCCTTGTTAGTTATCTACTAAATCTATGACCAAAAATGTTGACTTCAAATTGTCATTCAAGAAACAAAATCTCAAGAAGTATTTGAATTTTATTATTTGGATAGCTATGGAGAAGAATATTTTATTTATCAGACTACTTTCAATTTACATTAAATACATAAAGAGCATATTGTAATCTGTAATTAAAAGATTAGTTATAAAGATTTTCAGAGTATCAATTCTTCACTGTATACAGCACTTTATTCTTAGAACATAAGACAGTTTGCTAATACTGTTTAAATTAAATTTAAATTTCTTTTATTTTTTACATAAATTTATTGTAAATATTTAATTTAAATCATTTTAAAATGAAGTTACAGTTTATAATCCAATGTCTATTTTTATCAATAAATATGCATGTATATGTAATGGTGATTTTGAATATAGAGACACATAACTCATTGATCTTTAAGATTTTAGTCAAGCTGTAAAAGAAATTCTTCTTGATTATGAAAATTACCCGGGTGCAGGGGCCTCGCTAAGGGGGGGGGGGCAGGGGGGAGCCTCCCCCCCAAACATTCGTAAATGCTGTTACACTTGGCAAATTTAATTAAAATTTTAATAAAAATTGTAGTACATTTTCTATTTTTGATAGAATTTGCAAAAGTTACAACTCTAATTGGAAATATTATTAAACTTTTTACAAATAAGAACTGTATTACATTTTCTAAGTGTGGTAACTTGGCAAAATTATAAAACGAGTTGGCAAATATGAAAATTTGACTTGGCAATTTAAGGTCTTCTCCCCCACCAATTAAAAGTCTTAGCGATTGCCCTGCCCGGGTGTCATCCTCTAAAGGGTGACACCAAATCTTTATTTGCAAATAAAAAATACAATTTTATAAGATTTTGGAGTTTAATTATGAAATAAAATGAGATTTTTAGCTCACGATGCAATACAGCTAGTTTTTTTTTTTTTTTTTTTTTTTTTTTTTTTTTTTTTTTCTTTGCTAAAGTGAAGTTTTATACAGAATGGTGTGTCTAAATAAGATATGCACTAGGGAACAAAAACCAACCGATTCAACCAGTGGGTAACAAAAGTAAACTTTAAAAGAAAGAATTTTCTTCTACGTATAGACACGGCATTGACTTATGCAGACTATGGGTCGAGTGATGATTCACTGCTGCGGTTTTTTTATGCAGAAGGACAAAAGGTAAATAAGGAATGGTAATGTTATTTTTTATAAGAATGTAGAATTGAGATTGAAAAAATATGACATATTGGAAAGGAGGAGGAAGAGGCGGGGGGGCTTGACACCTTTTACATCTGTCCCGGGATGTCACCCATCCTAGCTACACCACTGCACACCCACTTCATCTCTGACAAGTAAATGAATTTTCCTGCCTGAGAAAACCGTACCAAACACAAACCATAAAATATTACTTGAAAAAATAATTATAAGAAAATATTGCATTAATCCTTACTATCTGTTAAATAAATTATCGGAAATAAAATACGCAATTTTATAGTTTTAGTTTACATACTACATACTTTTTTATAAAATAGTAATTTTCCATTTTATTATGCCAAATATTTTGTATAACTGCAAAGGAAGTTTGGTTAATTTACATTCTAGTAGGAGTGTGTTTGTGAAGAGGGGGGGGGGGATGGTTAAAAGTATTTTATAGAATTTTATGTAGCAGGCTACTGATGACTATTTCTGACCAGTAAACTTTCATGCGTACTGGTCTTTGGGACCAGTAACTTTTTTTAAAATCAATTCTACCACTGGGCTATGCATAAAAAATGTTAAGGGAAAGGGAAAGCAATGATATTACAAGGCATTTTCTAAAGAGAAAGAGGATTTGCTTTTTGGTTATCGTTGCATAATATTTAGGAAATAATACTTGCATTTACCAGTATAGAAAGACAAACTTTTGTCCACTGTTTTCGTTTTATTTATAAATTTTCATTTAGATTTAAAGCTACCTGGGAAGCAGGCACAAGAAAACTATTATTTCTGCATGCATTATGTAACAACTTATAAATATTAAGCAGATTATTATAATACAGACCATGCATGCAATAATTTTGTCCAATAATAGTATGAAACTTTGCCAAACAAAACAGTAACACAAGTTCAACATTAAGAATGAAAAAAAAAATCTTGGAAAATGTGTTCAAAAACTACATATTATGCCATATATGTAGCCTCTCTATATAAATATATATGTAATCCGGAGCACGTTTTTACTAAGACACTGCAAACAAGAAGTAAATACAATATTTTGATAAATTTCTATAAATAAAGATATAATAATTACAAAACTTTAATACAAGGCAATTAAATAACGAGATATTTACATTGCATTAACAATTTTTACTCTGATTAAATATACTAATTTATTTTATTAAAGCACGAAAGTTTTGTAGCAGCACTGTAACACCAATTATTAATATAGAAATGCATTAAACACATCCTCAATATTACCGCGTGACACGACATTTTAATTTCAAGGTATGATACTGTTATGAATTTTAGTCTGTTAAAAAGAGAAGGGAAATTTATTAAAAGAAAGCATAATTAAAGTAAAATACTTATATAAAACTTACTTACTTCGTAAAAAAGGCATTTTCAGCAAATTGTTTAGCGAACGGCGGAAGAAGTCTTCATCTTATCTTGCAAGGTCACGTGACGAGTCAGCGGCGAAAATCAGCGCAGGAAAAGAGCTGTTTCATTATTGAGTTGAGTTGTTTATTTTTAAAGCTGTATGAGTGGATTAGAAAGAGAAAAAGTCAAACCAAGATGACTGAATCGGTTAAAAATCAACTCATTCACGATCCAATAAATTAGAACTCTTTCTTGAGCAGCCAAATCCACTCTTTCGTTTTAAGAGAGCACAAATGTGACAAACAATTAACGCGATATTTTGCAAATATGGTTTCAAATTCGACACGTTATGATGTATATTTGCTGTTGTTGTTGTTGTATGTATGTCGGCCAATTATCTACACTATGGGATATAGGCCCTAAGGGGTGGGATGCCCTCCGTGGGGGTCTTTCTAAGGGAACCTAACCCGTATTTACGCAAGGTTCGAAGAAAACCACGGAAAACTCCGAACGGTTAGGCCGACGGTCGCGATTGGGTTCGAACCCAGCACCTACCGTCTACCAGTTTGAGGTCAGAACCTCTCGGCCACTGGTGGGGCGATGTATATTTGCAAATGGTGATGCTAGAAGTTAAAAGTCTATCAGAGGACAAGTCATACTGAGAATAATATTAGAAATTATAACTAAATGTATTAGATTATCCATTTAGATACTATTTTGGATGTATAAATATTCCACAAATAGGCAAAAATATTTCTATCCGATGTTCAAAAATAAACGAGTTATATCAGAAGTGTCAGAAATATTGTATTAGAGAGTGACAAAGATGTATAGTGATAATCCATCTGTGAATAGTTTTACATGACACAAAGCATATTTATCGAATGATGATGAAGGCGTTAAAATAGTAGGAGAAAAATTGATTTCCCGCATTATTTTCAAAATTTATGATGTTTTTATACAGGAAAAAGTACAAGTCTAAAATAGTATTTAATCGCACTTTTAATCGTTGTTAATTAAAAGTAAAATGTGTAATGAACTTGGTTATTATATGACATATCATTTTTAATTTCATTTCTTTTAATCATCGTAGTTGATGATAAAAAATATTAAAAGCATAATTAAATAATAGAATTTGCATCCCTGAAAAAATTGCAACCTGTCAGATTATAAATAAGAAATTTGATTAAAAAAAATAATAAAAAAAATAAAATAAAAAACACACAAGACGCATTTCGGGCTGCAAATTTTAGCAGCTTGTGATCAGCCAAAATAAACATATGTCTGTAAGGAGACAAGATCACAAATGAACAAAAAGTTAAGAGAGGGCAGATTATAAAGTATGAGAGAAGTAGTTCAAGCTGAAAGGGTAAACACCAAACACAGAGGAGGAGCACATTCAGAAGAGGAATGTGTTTCAAAAATAATAAGGAAAAACTAAAAGAAAGGAAAAGAGAAAAAGAAATAATAGAAATAAACACATAAAAATAAAAATATATGGTTAAGTATATGAAGAAGTTCTCAACTGACAATGCAAATTTTATTTTTAGAAGCCTACTCCATACATTTTTTTTTCGTATCAATACAGTGAGAAGAGAGAGTCTAAAAATCAGGCTCCGATTTAGCGGTTATTCCTTGTAGTGCAATCTATCAATGTTATTTTAAATAAAATTTGAGAATCGCAGTAAAAAATAAAAACCTGACATCTTACATTAATCCTCTTGAAATAATTTATTTTTTACCAGCTATCCCGGTTTGCAAATAATTGAATTTTAAAAACGTCAGTACATTTTAAGACATCCGATATGTTATCCTTTAAACTACACTAATTATACAAAGTTAAAAACATGGAACCAATTCTAAAAAAGACAAAAGTAATAATGTTTAAATAATATATAGTTAGTTTATTACAACTGTGTCAAAAGCCACAGAGATGTAAGTGAAAAAGAATAAAATACCGCTGAAAAAGGAGACTTTTCATCATATTTCCTTCCATTCTCAATGTCCTGCTTGCAATCCCAACTAAAACAAAATTCGATTTTAAAGTAGTAATAATATTCGAATTTTTTAGTCGATTTTTTTCGGAAAAAATATTTGTAATTTTAAATTTAAAAATATGTTTAATAAAAATATTTTTGAACGTAATCATGTCCAAACTTTTCGTTGAGCACTGGGAATTGTTTTGCGGAGTACTAACAAGGAAGGTCTCCATACGGCCATACTCAGAAAAATCTAAATTAAAAAATAGAGAATGTTCTTCTTATATGGACATATATGTTTATAAAAAAAATTTCAGCGAAACTGCGATTGAACATCCGTAAAAAATAATGAAATTTCGTTTATTTGTCGATGTACCACCAGTTGGCGATGAAACAAAATTCCAAAAATCACGTTTCTATGTCGAATACTCTTTAACCTAATCGCGACGTGAGTCATTTGCTTAATCTTTTATCATCGGTTTTTCAAATCAGAAAAATTTCTGTAATTGAATCACGAAAATGCGCTAATTAAATAAGGTAAATTTTACAATTAAAAAGTAACTGGTGGGAATATTGAAGGATTCGGAGCAATAATTAACAAGCATTTTTCAGATGCATTAAAATCGTTTACTTTTGGCGAGAAAATTCTTCTCGCTAAATAGTGTGTGAGTTTTGTATTTTAGCGCCAAATATTCTAAAATATTTTATTTTTTTACATATTTTCTATTGGAATTCCATAGCTAATTTTAGTTGATTTTTTATTGCATACGTACGTAGTACCACTAGTATTTTTTTTCAACACATTCTCAATATGCCCAGTAAAGAGATCTTCCTTATAAGAGCTCCGCAAAGCACAGTTTAAGAGATTCTAACTTATTGCGTATCGTCATTTTTTACGCTTTTTTAATACTACTAAAGCTTAATAAATATTTAAAAGAAATTTCAAAATTTAGGGCTAAATTTTAGACGTAAGATAAAAAGGTAAAAATTAACACTATGCTTATGTCTCTTATTATGACTCTTATAATGTTTTAACCACATTATTTCCAGTATATTTTCAGTTACTAACTAACGGACGCATACATTTAATTTTTAATGATATTTTATTTGTTTTCATTATTTATAATGTAAATTTGTAAGAATTCGTCTTACAAATTTACAAGAAGAAAGAAAGAAGAACATCACTTATCTTAATATGCATATCTCGGGGCTACTGACTTCTTTAAATACTTTTTATTACTTAAAAAAAAACAGCACTTACATATAGCACACTAACACACACATTATATACAAATAAAGCTTTTTACATAATTCACCTGGTGCATGCCACCAACACAATACATGAACTACTAACTTTTCACAAGTTCACAAGTTTTTCAAAGTTCACTACTAACTTTTCGTATTTTCAAACATCACTAAGAATAGAACATTTTTAAATAAACTGGATATCAACCCAACGACTCAACTTCAGCACCACAATGTTAGAAGCTGATTGTTCCCCTTAAGAGTTTAGATAATCCTATGCAGAAGTTATTTTCAAATATCTTGTTTGGATTTTAAAATTTTTACCTTTTTTTTTGGGGGGGGGGGGGGGCATAGAATATTTGAGGATGATCTGCAAGTGGGTTAGTTTTTACTTTTGCAATTTTGGTTAGTTTTTTTTTTTAAATTATTAATAGGAGTTTTAGAACCAGTTTTGAAAAAGAAAGTATTAAAAAACATAAAACCTAAATTTAAAAAAGTATTCCCCCCCCCCACACACACGGCCAGTGCAGGGTTTAAATAAATGAAATTGGAAATATTTTAAATGGATAAACATCAACCCATGATACCTTGTTGTAATTATTCCTCGATTTAAATCTCAATCAAAATCTTATATTTCTTAAACTGACTAAATTAAAAAAAAATATTTTAATTCTTTAGTTTGAAATCTGAAATGGCTTTGAAATCTTAGATAAAATAATTGTTACCCAAAGCATTTATATAAGCACATTGCAATTGGGAAATGTGGAGGAATGCCATTAAAAAACTTGTATAGCTAAAATTTGGATTATGGACAATTATTTTATTGTAT
Organism: Maratus speculifer; assembly: GCA_964019185.1. NCBI lineage: Eukaryota > Metazoa > Arthropoda > Arachnida > Araneae > Salticidae > Maratus > Maratus speculifer. Next base: position 67,489,676 of record OZ025295.1, read on the forward strand.
GAAGAACCTTCAACTAAATATTGTAGTACAAAAGTTAAATGCAGAAATAACTGAGAAATGGATTTATTGACCATGTGCAATTGTTCTTTATATCATTTAAAACATTTGTTAAAACTTGAATTTATATTCAAGAATAACTTATTTCTTCTTAATTAATCTTTTAATTTTTTATTTTATTCAATATTTCTTAAATCAACTAACTTTTAAATAAATATAAAGGCATAAGACTGCAGCATTTTATGTCAAAAGTTAGAGCCAAATGTGCAATTTAGAATGTTGCAAGAAAGAAAAAAAAACTAATTTTATTTAACAACAAAAACATTTTATTTAGCAAGAACAAAATAAACCTAACATTAATTGATAACAATTCTTTCCAACATCAGATAAACAAGTTTCAATAATATCTTTAACAGGACCTTTATAAATATAACAGTCCATTTGCATTAAACATTAAATACATAAAGAGCATATTGTAATCTGTCCACTGGTTTGTCCAACTTTTAAAATCTTAGGCAAAATAGACGCTTTCTTGAAGATCCATGAGATTAAATAAGATTGTTGAATTTGACTCCTCACAGTAGAATTTTACTGCTCCATGAAATCATCTTCCTGTGTTAAAAGAAAATATTGAAATTAAGTTAAATAGCAATAAATATAATGTTAAGGAATGATTATGAACATATTAAAATATTTTGCAGTTTTCAGATTAAATGTTTTATAAAATTTCCCATCCATAGTCTAAACAAAAAATGAACCATACACTAAAAATTTTAGCTTTATAAATATTGCACTACTGAAAATTCAGCCAATCATGAATAAAATGGAAATTGAATAAATAAAACCTGTGCGATTACACTTATCTGCTTGTTTAAATCATGGCGTAACTTCTGATACAATCTTAAAATAAAACACCATTTTAAAAACAAATTTAAAATGAAAGTTCTTAAAGCAACATTATAAAATGTTGTTGAAAATTCACCTTTGTTGCTACTTTCAAAATGTATCAGCGTTGGCAAATACCCAACCAATACAGGTTTTTGTGGATTTTTAGTTGTTTTTCTATATATTTGCATATTTATATAATACAAGATAGAACCTACGACAATTAGACCAGGGTTGGCACGGTTTAAACCAATTGTTTTTAACTATGGTTTAAACAACTGTTTACTCCTTTTGGTTTAAACAACGGTTTAGTTTAAACCAACTGGTTTTTTTCTAAAAAAAGAAAATTGTTTTTTTTTTCAGAAGAAATCTAATGACATTTTCTGTTTTTCTTAATAATTTATGTATGTCGATTATTGAATATAAATAACTTCTATTTTTAACACTTTATATCAGCAATAAGCATTGGATGTAGCAGGTTTAGATCATTTTTTGGGTATAGGATTAAAATCAGTCTGCATTGGTGAATATATTTATTTCTGTTTAGAAAAAGCTTCGAACATGTGAATTGATCTAATATAAAATAGATTAAAAATATTCAATATTCAATAGAAAAATCTTAATTTTTTGAAAACTGCAGATTATTTAACGCAATAACATAACACAATCCATAAGATTTCAAACTGTAAAGGAAATACCCAATCTTAATTGGGGAGGTTATCTTAAGCATTAAAATCAAAATATGAAGTCGAATAAGAGAGTTTTCAAAGATTGGATGCTACTTATAGCATTTTAATAAAAGTGATTTTTTCCCCCTTGTTAGTTATCTACTAAATCTATGACCAAAAATGTTGACTTCAAATTGTCATTCAAGAAACAAAATCTCAAGAAGTATTTGAATTTTATTATTTGGATAGCTATGGAGAAGAATATTTTATTTATCAGACTACTTTCAATTTACATTAAATACATAAAGAGCATATTGTAATCTGTAATTAAAAGATTAGTTATAAAGATTTTCAGAGTATCAATTCTTCACTGTATACAGCACTTTATTCTTAGAACATAAGACAGTTTGCTAATACTGTTTAAATTAAATTTAAATTTCTTTTATTTTTTACATAAATTTATTGTAAATATTTAATTTAAATCATTTTAAAATGAAGTTACAGTTTATAATCCAATGTCTATTTTTATCAATAAATATGCATGTATATGTAATGGTGATTTTGAATATAGAGACACATAACTCATTGATCTTTAAGATTTTAGTCAAGCTGTAAAAGAAATTCTTCTTGATTATGAAAATTACCCGGGTGCAGGGGCCTCGCTAAGGGGGGGGGGCAGGGGGGAGCCTCCCCCCCAAACATTCGTAAATGCTGTTACACTTGGCAAATTTAATTAAAATTTTAATAAAAATTGTAGTACATTTTCTATTTTTGATAGAATTTGCAAAAGTTACAACTCTAATTGGAAATATTATTAAACTTTTTACAAATAAGAACTGTATTACATTTTCTAAGTGTGGTAACTTGGCAAAATTATAAAACGAGTTGGCAAATATGAAAATTTGACTTGGCAATTTAAGGTCTTCTCCCCCACCAATTAAAAGTCTTAGCGATTGCCCTGCCCGGGTGTCATCCTCTAAAGGGTGACACCAAATCTTTATTTGCAAATAAAAAATACAATTTTATAAGATTTTGGAGTTTAATTATGAAATAAAATGAGATTTTTAGCTCACGATGCAATACAGCTAGTTTTTTTTTTTTTTTTTTTTTTTTTTTTTTTTTTTTTTCTTTGCTAAAGTGAAGTTTTATACAGAATGGTGTGTCTAAATAAGATATGCACTAGGGAACAAAAACCAACCGATTCAACCAGTGGGTAACAAAAGTAAACTTTAAAAGAAAGAATTTTCTTCTACGTATAGACACGGCATTGACTTATGCAGACTATGGGTCGAGTGATGATTCACTGCTGCGGTTTTTTTATGCAGAAGGACAAAAGGTAAATAAGGAATGGTAATGTTATTTTTTATAAGAATGTAGAATTGAGATTGAAAAAATATGACATATTGGAAAGGAGGAGGAAGAGGCGGGGGGGCTTGACACCTTTTACATCTGTCCCGGGATGTCACCCATCCTAGCTACACCACTGCACACCCACTTCATCTCTGACAAGTAAATGAATTTTCCTGCCTGAGAAAACCGTACCAAACACAAACCATAAAATATTACTTGAAAAAATAATTATAAGAAAATATTGCATTAATCCTTACTATCTGTTAAATAAATTATCGGAAATAAAATACGCAATTTTATAGTTTTAGTTTACATACTACATACTTTTTTATAAAATAGTAATTTTCCATTTTATTATGCCAAATATTTTGTATAACTGCAAAGGAAGTTTGGTTAATTTACATTCTAGTAGGAGTGTGTTTGTGAAGAGGGGGGGGGGATGGTTAAAAGTATTTTATAGAATTTTATGTAGCAGGCTACTGATGACTATTTCTGACCAGTAAACTTTCATGCGTACTGGTCTTTGGGACCAGTAACTTTTTTTAAAATCAATTCTACCACTGGGCTATGCATAAAAAATGTTAAGGGAAAGGGAAAGCAATGATATTACAAGGCATTTTCTAAAGAGAAAGAGGATTTGCTTTTTGGTTATCGTTGCATAATATTTAGGAAATAATACTTGCATTTACCAGTATAGAAAGACAAACTTTTGTCCACTGTTTTCGTTTTATTTATAAATTTTCATTTAGATTTAAAGCTACCTGGGAAGCAGGCACAAGAAAACTATTATTTCTGCATGCATTATGTAACAACTTATAAATATTAAGCAGATTATTATAATACAGACCATGCATGCAATAATTTTGTCCAATAATAGTATGAAACTTTGCCAAACAAAACAGTAACACAAGTTCAACATTAAGAATGAAAAAAAAAATCTTGGAAAATGTGTTCAAAAACTACATATTATGCCATATATGTAGCCTCTCTATATAAATATATATGTAATCCGGAGCACGTTTTTACTAAGACACTGCAAACAAGAAGTAAATACAATATTTTGATAAATTTCTATAAATAAAGATATAATAATTACAAAACTTTAATACAAGGCAATTAAATAACGAGATATTTACATTGCATTAACAATTTTTACTCTGATTAAATATACTAATTTATTTTATTAAAGCACGAAAGTTTTGTAGCAGCACTGTAACACCAATTATTAATATAGAAATGCATTAAACACATCCTCAATATTACCGCGTGACACGACATTTTAATTTCAAGGTATGATACTGTTATGAATTTTAGTCTGTTAAAAAGAGAAGGGAAATTTATTAAAAGAAAGCATAATTAAAGTAAAATACTTATATAAAACTTACTTACTTCGTAAAAAAGGCATTTTCAGCAAATTGTTTAGCGAACGGCGGAAGAAGTCTTCATCTTATCTTGCAAGGTCACGTGACGAGTCAGCGGCGAAAATCAGCGCAGGAAAAGAGCTGTTTCATTATTGAGTTGAGTTGTTTATTTTTAAAGCTGTATGAGTGGATTAGAAAGAGAAAAAGTCAAACCAAGATGACTGAATCGGTTAAAAATCAACTCATTCACGATCCAATAAATTAGAACTCTTTCTTGAGCAGCCAAATCCACTCTTTCGTTTTAAGAGAGCACAAATGTGACAAACAATTAACGCGATATTTTGCAAATATGGTTTCAAATTCGACACGTTATGATGTATATTTGCTGTTGTTGTTGTTGTATGTATGTCGGCCAATTATCTACACTATGGGATATAGGCCCTAAGGGGTGGGATGCCCTCCGTGGGGGTCTTTCTAAGGGAACCTAACCCGTATTTACGCAAGGTTCGAAGAAAACCACGGAAAACTCCGAACGGTTAGGCCGACGGTCGCGATTGGGTTCGAACCCAGCACCTACCGTCTACCAGTTTGAGGTCAGAACCTCTCGGCCACTGGTGGGGCGATGTATATTTGCAAATGGTGATGCTAGAAGTTAAAAGTCTATCAGAGGACAAGTCATACTGAGAATAATATTAGAAATTATAACTAAATGTATTAGATTATCCATTTAGATACTATTTTGGATGTATAAATATTCCACAAATAGGCAAAAATATTTCTATCCGATGTTCAAAAATAAACGAGTTATATCAGAAGTGTCAGAAATATTGTATTAGAGAGTGACAAAGATGTATAGTGATAATCCATCTGTGAATAGTTTTACATGACACAAAGCATATTTATCGAATGATGATGAAGGCGTTAAAATAGTAGGAGAAAAATTGATTTCCCGCATTATTTTCAAAATTTATGATGTTTTTATACAGGAAAAAGTACAAGTCTAAAATAGTATTTAATCGCACTTTTAATCGTTGTTAATTAAAAGTAAAATGTGTAATGAACTTGGTTATTATATGACATATCATTTTTAATTTCATTTCTTTTAATCATCGTAGTTGATGATAAAAAATATTAAAAGCATAATTAAATAATAGAATTTGCATCCCTGAAAAAATTGCAACCTGTCAGATTATAAATAAGAAATTTGATTAAAAAAAATAATAAAAAAAATAAAATAAAAAACACACAAGACGCATTTCGGGCTGCAAATTTTAGCAGCTTGTGATCAGCCAAAATAAACATATGTCTGTAAGGAGACAAGATCACAAATGAACAAAAAGTTAAGAGAGGGCAGATTATAAAGTATGAGAGAAGTAGTTCAAGCTGAAAGGGTAAACACCAAACACAGAGGAGGAGCACATTCAGAAGAGGAATGTGTTTCAAAAATAATAAGGAAAAACTAAAAGAAAGGAAAAGAGAAAAAGAAATAATAGAAATAAACACATAAAAATAAAAATATATGGTTAAGTATATGAAGAAGTTCTCAACTGACAATGCAAATTTTATTTTTAGAAGCCTACTCCATACATTTTTTTTTCGTATCAATACAGTGAGAAGAGAGAGTCTAAAAATCAGGCTCCGATTTAGCGGTTATTCCTTGTAGTGCAATCTATCAATGTTATTTTAAATAAAATTTGAGAATCGCAGTAAAAAATAAAAACCTGACATCTTACATTAATCCTCTTGAAATAATTTATTTTTTACCAGCTATCCCGGTTTGCAAATAATTGAATTTTAAAAACGTCAGTACATTTTAAGACATCCGATATGTTATCCTTTAAACTACACTAATTATACAAAGTTAAAAACATGGAACCAATTCTAAAAAAGACAAAAGTAATAATGTTTAAATAATATATAGTTAGTTTATTACAACTGTGTCAAAAGCCACAGAGATGTAAGTGAAAAAGAATAAAATACCGCTGAAAAAGGAGACTTTTCATCATATTTCCTTCCATTCTCAATGTCCTGCTTGCAATCCCAACTAAAACAAAATTCGATTTTAAAGTAGTAATAATATTCGAATTTTTTAGTCGATTTTTTTCGGAAAAAATATTTGTAATTTTAAATTTAAAAATATGTTTAATAAAAATATTTTTGAACGTAATCATGTCCAAACTTTTCGTTGAGCACTGGGAATTGTTTTGCGGAGTACTAACAAGGAAGGTCTCCATACGGCCATACTCAGAAAAATCTAAATTAAAAAATACAGAATGTTCTTCTTATATGGACATATATGTTTATAAAAAAAATTTCAGCGAAACTGCGATTGAACATCCGTAAAAAATAATGAAATTTCGTTTATTTGTCGATGTACCACCAGTTGGCGATGAAACAAAATTCCAAAAATCACGTTTCTATGTCGAATACTCTTTAACCTAATCGCGACGTGAGTCATTTGCTTAATCTTTTATCATCGGTTTTTCAAATCAGAAAAATTTCTGTAATTGAATCACGAAAATGCGCTAATTAAATAAGGTAAATTTTACAATTAAAAAGTAACTGGTGGGAATATTGAAGGATTCGGAGCAATAATTAACAAGCATTTTTCAGATGCATTAAAATCGTTTACTTTTGGCGAGAAAATTCTTCTCGCTAAATAGTGTGTGAGTTTTGTATTTTAGCGCCAAATATTCTAAAATATTTTATTTTTTTACATATTTTCTATTGGAATTCCATAGCTAATTTTAGTTGATTTTTTATTGCATACGTACGTAGTACCACTAGTATTTTTTTTCAACACATTCTCAATATGCCCAGTAAAGAGATCTTCCTTATAAGAGCTCCGCAAAGCACAGTTTAAGAGATTCTAACTTATTGCGTATCGTCATTTTTTACGCTTTTTTAATACTACTAAAGCTTAATAAATATTTAAAAGAAATTTCAAAATTTAGGGCTAAATTTTAGACGTAAGATAAAAAGGTAAAAATTAACACTATGCTTATGTCTCTTATTATGACTCTTATAATGTTTTAACCACATTATTTCCAGTATATTTTCAGTTACTAACTAACGGACGCATACATTTAATTTTTAATGATATTTTATTTGTTTTCATTATTTATAATGTAAATTTGTAAGAATTCGTCTTACAAATTTACAAGAAGAAAGAAAGAAGAACATCACTTATCTTAATATGCATATCTCGGGGCTACTGACTTCTTTAAATACTTTTTATTACTTAAAAAAAACAGCACTTACATATAGCACACTAACACACACATTATATACAAATAAAGCTTTTTACATAATTCACCTGGTGCATGCCACCAACACAATACATGAACTACTAACTTTTCACAAGTTCACAAGTTTTTCAAAGTTCACTACTAACTTTTCGTATTTTCAAACATCACTAAGAATAGAACATTTTTAATAGAACTAGTGTTGCCAGATTTTTTTTAAGACGAAAAATATTTCAACTACATTTTTTAATTTAGCAAAACTTAGGTCACGTGACGCGTGACAGTCTATTTTTTCTTTTTTTTCTTTGGAATCCGCGTGTTACATCCTCCCCCTCTATTTCCGATCTACGTCTCGAAGAGGAAACAGGATGCTTTTTGGGTATTCCACCTTTTTCTTAGGGTGCAACTGGAATAGTTTCATATTCTTGGAAAGGCGACAAGGCAGAAACATGGTAAGATCCTATTCGTTCAGTAGGATTTTCTAGACTAGCAATACCATATGTCACTAGTGACTTTTGAGTCAAAACTATGTATGGCCCATCTCTCTTAGGCATAAATTTTGCTGTTTTATTTTTACTTGCCTTGCTCACTGGGTGTAGGTTAACCCATACTTTTTCACAAGGCTTGTACTATACTTGTCTACGATTTTTATCATAATATTTCTTTCGCCGATCTTGTTTGATTTCAACAGGCTCTTTCACACCTTTCGAAATATTTGCAAGATTTTTAAGATATGGGGTCTTCGCTTCCTCTGGTTGAAAACACTTTCATACTTCTTCGGGATGTCTTTAAGTATCTTTCTTTTATTGGTATTTAAATTTTTACCTTTATCTTCATGTAAGGCATACGGACCGACTTTAACTGCGTCAGCACACGTTATATTTTCTTCTTCATATTCATCAACAAAATAAAATTTCTTATGTGGTTTATCCCTAAATCCCCCTTTTGCTAGCAATGTCTAACACTGTGTTAGCTTTCTGCAGGAAATCCATTCCTAAAAGCTTTCTATTACCTTTGGCATTTGGTAATACAATAAACTCCGTTTTGAAAACTCGGCCTTCAATTTCTAGGGGCACAGTGGCGGACAAAGTTTCTCTAGCCATCGTAAATCCGTCAGCCAAGGTTACATCATGAGTATGGGAATTCAATGCAGCACCAGTTTTCAAAAATAATTTATACATTCGTTCTCCTGCAATAGAACGATTGGCTCCTGTATCTGCACAGACTAACACCTTCTTACTGCAGATCGTAATAGGCACATTAGGAGCTGAAACTGCCGATGTATTTAAACTATATAGTTTAAGACGATGAGCTTTCACTGTTTGTTTTTTAACCATAGGGGAACAATTTGGGCACTTCTTCTTTATAAATCCCACTTTGCCACAACCATAGCAAAATACATCGGATTCTAAGCGTCGATTAGCAAACTTAGGAGAAGATTTGTCTTCTTTTGGAGGCTTACTCTGTTTCCATGTATTTTCTCGGCGAGAATACTCTTTTTTCTCCTGGGGTACAACAGAATCTTTTTTAGAAAAAGTAGACCTCATAGTATAATACGCATCTAATTTTCCGGCAAGGTCGACTGGCGAATTTAAATGTTCCCAATCATCTAACATATGTTGTTTGCATTCGACAGGCACGCCTCTTTTCATCTGATCCGCTATATTCAGATCCTGAAGAGCTTCAAAAGAGGTTACATTTAACTGTTTAAGCCAGTTTTCAAAGTAAGCACGTAACTCGAAGTAATAATCGCTCCAAATAATTTCTTTATCTTTGCAATGCGTGAAAAACAGCTGCCTAAACCTTTCAGCGCTAATTTTAAACCTTTTTAGAAGTAGACCTTTAACATGTGAAAAATCTGAAGCGTTTTCTTCTTTTTCACAAGCAATAAGCGTAGATAAAGAAGAGGGTACAACACTTAGCAAATAAGAAACCCAGAGGTGTTCTGGTACCTTCGAAAGCTTTAACTGTCGTTCCAGGAGCACCAGAAACAATGTCACATCATCTGTCTCTGGCTTAAATGTAGGCAACAGCTTCTGGATATCTATTTTACTGTCTGGATGAGACATTATCCCTGACGCATTACCACCTACCGCTCCACTGGAAACACTTTGGCACTGAGCCTGTAACTTAAGCTTCTCAAGCTCAGAATTCATCTCAAACTTTATTTCCAGTTCTTCCGAACGACGCTTCTCTTCTATTTCTAATTTACGCTGTTCTAACTCAGCTGCTTTTTCTTTTTCCTCTAAGTCTCTTCTACGCTGTTCTTCCTTGCGTGTCGCAATTTGGTTTCTGACTAACGAATTCACGAAATCGACTTCGTGCGAGGGAGAGGATTTTAATCTTATCACGCAATGTGACAACGGATATAGAGGGTTATACATCTAAATTCATTTCTACAGCGACCTGAAACAGGTTTTCTATTCGTGCTTTATTAAGTTCGGACATTTGTAACTTTAGTAAAACAACAAGATATCAACAAGACCCAACAAATGCTAAAAATTCGATTAAATAAATTGTTCCCCAGACGTGAGCTTTGCTTTACAACTCATGTAAACAAGACATTAATAAAACAAAACATTAAGCTTTAACTTTAGCAAAATATATTTTTTAAATAATTAAACTTCATTAAACTTTTAAGTATTTTTAAAATTTAAACTTTTTTTTGAAAGAAAATATACTTTAAATTATTGTTGATAAAAATAAACTAGTTTGCCATTACGTGTCATTTAATCAAAACATTATTTTAATTAATATAAAACTAGCACTGAATTGTTGACAACATTCATAAACAATGTTCTATATAATGTTAAAACATATCTGTATAATTAAAATGTCAATCAATATTATTATCATATTATTAAGACAAGACTACGCAATGTAGATTTTTCAATACAACTTTAAAAGAAAGGAAAGTCTTACTTCATAAAAAAATATATATATATAAATGCAAAAACTTACTCAACCTGTTTTTGAAAATCAAATTCAATGCTATTTCACAGTATATCAGGATCTCTAAATTAAATGCTTAAAAATAAATATCAACAGAACTCTCAAATAAAATTTCTAATAAATTCTGTTATCTTGCGAAACCAACAACAACAAAACAAACAAACAAATTAATTAATAAACACATACCATATGACACTTGAAATAAAGGTGCAAATACATTTTAATATTTTTTGACTGTCAGTTTATTCCTCTGTTTATAAAAAGAAAAGAAAAATAATATCAACGTAAATAAATGTTTATTTCATTATTTCTCAACCTTTTTAAAAAAAATTCGAATTAAGAAAATTTCTTATTTAATCAAGGTAAAATTAAACATGCATACATAGAATAAACTAAAAGAATAAAAATAAGCATCGGGGAAAAGGGAATTACACAACATAAATAAATTGTAAAATCATCATAAAATGAATTAAAACTAATATGTGATATGCAAAATGTTACAGATAGGTAGAATATGGTAACTTGCGAAAAGAATTATAGATACTTTAAAACTTGGCATACTTATTGAAAATATATGACGAAAGTATTTATAGAACTTTAAAATGTTCCAAAATAAACATACATCAGACGAAACGACGATGATTGAAGCAGAAAATTAAACGAATTCAATCCGTAGAACATATATCGCAAACAAATGAAAATGGTGCTTGGCATAAGATTATTCCGTGGAACGCACTTTCACAAACGAAGAACGTGAACTTTAAAGGCAAAGAACATGCAAAGCATTGAAGAACACATTTCACAAACAAACGAGCAACTATTGCTCGTGCCATTTTCTTGCATTAAACATGCATGAATTTTTATTTCGTGCATATTTCACAATTAAAAAAAATATATATCAAGCTTCATTCATGAAGATGTGGAACACCTTGGAAAGACTTCGCGCCATTTCCTTTTTCCTCTTGCTTACTTGTAGATAACATATCACAATTAAAAGCACCAAACATTTGTAGAATTAAGATGTGAGAAAATTTCAAAAATATTTCCAGGTAAGGGCTCCAAGTTGGGCAGCCATTTTCTAAGAATTCGTCTTACAAATTTACAAGAAGAAAGAAAGAAGAACATCACTTATCTTAATATGCATATCTCGGGGCTACTGGCTACTTTAAATACTTTTTATTACTTAAAAAAAAACAGCACTTACATATAGCACACTAACACACACACATTATATACAAATAAAGCTTTTTACATAATTCACCTGGCGCACGCCACCAACACAAGACATGAACTACAGTTCACAACTAACTTTTCGTTTTTTCGAACATCACTAAGAATAGAACATTTTTAATAGAACTAGTGTTGCCAGATTTTTTTTAAGACGAAAAATATTTCAACTACTGTTGTGGTTACTCTTAACCACTGCCATATTTTTTATTTAATTTAATTTATCGTCCATTTTTGTTTTAATCTTTATTCATTTATTATTTATTTCGCATTCTAAAAATTATCTTAATTCTCGCATTTTTATCACCCCTGTAAAGTTCTTTTTATTACCTAACTTTTTGTTGATTTCTGTAGACTTTTTGTAGAAATCAGTTAGAAATTTTGTTCCTTCCGGTTGTGGAATTTTCCTGTGTTTTCTCGAATGTTCGATGGGGTGTGCACTTCCTTTTTATGGCTCCTCCTATTGTCCAATCAGATATATTCTTCTGATGCGTAATTTAAAAATAGGTGCGTCCTGATATCCAGTTTTGGCTCCGCATCTTTCTGGTGAGATAAAAGTTTATTCTTAAAAGTGCAGTTTTCCTTTTAGTGGCGAAACTCTTGGCCTCTTTATTTTATCGCCACTTCCTTTTGCCTTGCCAGTTGGCGTATTTTTGAATTTATAGCAACCCCTCCCTTCTTTCCTTGGCTGCCGCTGTCGTTTCGTCAGTAGAAGAAGGCAGTGCAGAGGAGAAGCCAGCAGAAGTACAGTAATGAACGCCTGCGGTAATGATGTGTGGGATCCCAGCTAAAATTGTTTTGTTCGGTTTTATGATAAAGGATCAGCATTATGATATAAAAAAAAGCTGTAATTTCTCCAAAAAAAAAAAAAAAAAAAAAAAAAAACAAGGATCCGACTTTATTACTTCGTGAAGACGTCTAAAGGTGTGTTCGTCCATAAAAAAAAAAAATACTACTTATGATCTCCAGAGAAGTATTTATGCATAATAATATATTTCGAGTTGAAAGAATGTTTTGTTTTCTCGAAATAGTGATTGTCCAAATTATTGGAACATCATCTCGTCTAGAATTTCCGTTCGTGGTACGTTGTGTGCTCTTTACAAAAATAAGCACCCCTTTGTTTTATTGCATTTTAACATTTTACCCCCTTCTCTCCAATTGAATAAAAAAAGGTATAATCATTTGGAAATGAGTTTTCTGTTATTTATAAATTTGTACAAGTCATGTGAGCCATCTATGGCCGGCTCTAAAAATAAGAGAGCTACGCCTACTTACAGTTATTATATTCTCTAAGAATGAGAATTCATTTATCTTCATAAAAAAAAAATAAATAAAGAAATTTTTTTTTTGCAAGAAGATTCTCTGTTCATATTCTTTTGTTTGTTTCTACTCTCATGATAAGTCAAGTTTATGCAGGTAAGCTCTATTTTTATTTATTCAATTACTTTTCCTGCAAATGATTAAAAAATTGTTGAACTGTGTCGATTAATGTTAAGTGGTCTTTTGCGGCCAAACCAATGCAATGTCGAAAAAAAAAACGATCACGTACTTATTTCTTTTTCGGAACGTCTTTAGAAACGAAACGTTCCCAACAAATCACAACAACTACATTTTTTAATTTAGCAAAACTCAGGTCACGTGACGCGTGACAGTCTATTTTTTTTTCTTTGGAATGCACGTGTTATTAATTTTTAATTATAAAACTGTTTAATAAATACTGTTTGTTCTTTTAAAATCTATTATATGAAACCGATTTTTAAATACTTATTCGAATAACACTTTAAACATATATTTAAAAAAAAAACCGTCATTTTTTCTACTTAAAAGGAGCAAACAGATTTTTTCATGCAAGGCTATATTGATTTTTTTAAATTCAAAAATATATCTGATTCTATACTAATTAGCAAAATGAACATTTTTTCCAAGCCTCAAGTGGTTCTAATATTACCACTTGGTTCGTTTAAATTTGAGAATGATTTAATTACTTTGAGTTTATGATAGTATTAATTTTTAAGTCTCCCGGCATTTTTGTAACTAAATCATTGTGATTCTTTTAATGATATAATTCGACTAATTTTTTTATTTTACATACCAGAAAGAAAAAAAAAATATTCACTTTGAAAATAATAAGATGAATATAATTTTAATTATTCATAACATTCAGTTTTCTTGTACAATTCCGTCGTATTCTATTTACAGATAAGGAAAATCTACAAACTGTCTACAATCATTGGGAGCCACCGTAATAATTACCTATAATGGATATGCATAATATAATATATGAAAATAAAACGCGTGTAAACTATTAATAAAATGCATTGCAATTCCAAAACAAAATTTAAACGTATATTTAAATATTTTTAATATACATAGTAATGCTCCATTAATGAATTACTGATGAGCCCATTTTGACAAATTATATAAAATGTCAAACTACGCAAGTAGTACAGAATTGCGTAAAAGAAACATCCTTATAATTCCAAAAATAATAATCATATTAACTAACAGTTTACTGCGACGGAATAAGCGCCTCATCTCGAATTAAATTATACCTTTGAATTGAAATTTGAATGAAATACAGGGTCGTGAAAAATCTAAAAATAAGGAAAACAGGATCACAAATATCTTGGCAGCTAATAATCCGATCGACATCGTTCTTTATACAAAATTTGTGTTACTTTATTGCCTTTTACGTTCATTCATTAAAAAAAATCGCAACATTTTATATATCTTTCATTAGAACAAATTTTTCGAGAGTCCGAAAAAAAAAATAGTTCCGGATAATTGAGATTACTGATATTAAATAGTCTTCCTCCCATTCTTACATGCAAAATTTCAATCCTGTATCTCAGTTCGAGAGATAGAGCGTTTACAGGCAGACAGGCACACAGACGGACGGTCGGCAATTTTTTTTCTCTAAAAAATTGTTTTCCGGAATCTCCAGTGTCTGAAACATGTAAATCCGTCAAAAAAAAATTTTTTTTTCGATTTTCAAAACGATTGCAAGACTTACCCTATACTACGTATGATGGGTAAGTAAAAATAACAGCATATAATAAAAATTCCAAATATTATGATTTATGCATTTTTATTAAGGTCACTAAGGCCTCGACAAGTAAAATGCCAGATTTTGTGAAATATTTAGCATCATGTATTTTACTTAAAAAGAAAGATATAAATGAAAAAATTTCTATACAGTAATATTCACATTATAGCATATATATAAATAAAAATAAAATTAATTTTATGCATAAATCAGACATCAATAACTAATCAACTTTTTACGTTTTTGTGAAGATTATTTCTCTTCGGTACATTTTTCTAAACATCTGTTGAAGATATCATATTAAAATTTGTTGTGGCATCAGAAAACATGCTATTTTAGAATAATAAGGAGCAATTTTAATTTTGGCTTAAAAGAAATAAAACTAAAAACATTTTACTAAAAAACTACGAAAATCTTAGCAATTTAAAAATAATTTTTTTTAATTTCAGCCTTAAAATGTTAGATTTTTTTAAAGAAATAAATTACATAATTTGCAATAAATTGCATAAAACAATTTACATAATTTTGGAAACTTTAAACTGCTTACCTAAAATAAAACGGCTAAAATACTTAAATTATCTAAAATAGAGATGGCTGGTGTGAATTCAGCGTCAGTTACTTTGGATTTTTCCAAATTTCCACATATAACGATACAACAACATTCATTTTACAAAAACTGTGGCAGGAGTTATTCAGTAATTTCGAAAATAAAAATAAACATCCAAGTAAAATAAAAAAAGTTAGAAATTACACGTCAAACTTTGCAAATGAGGTGCGTTCGCACTATAACGAAGTTTTAAAAATAGTCATATCTTGGTGTAATAAATAATATACAGTACTTCGGATGCAATTTTGTAACCAAAATATTTTGTGTTCCCCTGTAAATACTATGTTTTCTATTATACTGGAAGTAACTTGTAGTAAACTTCAGTAATTTATATCATTTTCATAAGATATGAAGCAGTTTAATATAATAAAAACGCGCACCAAACAATGTTTATCCTTGTACCATTATCTACTGTAATACTTTTGTGAAACCTGTAAATTAATAAAAAATATTCTTATCACCACAGATTGTACAAAATGCATATTTTAGTACATACTTTATAGATGCATATAAATTTTATTATGTTCGAAAAAGTTTAACATCATTAAAATGCACTTGAAGCTATTTTTTCTTATTGGCCGTGATGTTACGGAATATGATTGTCCCTATAATTAAACTATGTATCCAATTTTCATAAAATTTGAAATGACTCGACAAAATTATGCAAAAATTATATATTTGAAATTTCAAACAATTCAGTTGGGTTGTTTTTGCGTTGTTATGTACGGACAGACGGATGTTACCATTGGTGCTACATATTTATATAATTACGAACGCACCTAAACAGAATTAAAATGTATAAACGACCACACAAATCTATTTTGCTGTTTTAAAAATTTTAGTCTTATATTTTTTTTGCTATTAGAAATAGTATGAAAAGATCTTATTTAAATAAACAATTTGGAAAACATAACGCAATTCAAAACTTAGATTCAGCCTTTATTATCAACAGTTCCAACAGTATTCGAATTCTTTTGAAATGGAATGGATGTAAAATGCTTCTATAAATCATACAATATGCAATGCCTAATGTTTGATAGACCGTTTACCAGGAAAACTCAATCGTAACATTAGCAGTCATGTGGCACTCGGTGGTAAAACAAAAAAAAAATGAATTCTTTGGAATATTTCCCACTTGTAACGGTAAATGTTGAAATAGCTACGCGTTTACGTTAGGTAACATACACCTTTAGTAAGGACAAGCGGAACGATCCCGCCTAAAGAAAAGCAACCAATGACAAGAAAGCAGCCAGAACAACTGGGCAACTTATTTGTGCATTTATAATCGTTGGTTTTCTATCTTTAAACTGTGAAAAACTTGTTAATATAAAAGTTTTAGATATTATTGAGAAGATATAAAATAAATTTAATTACATTTGGTAGGTTAAGAATTGACTAAGTTATGGATTTTTTTCTTTTTCCGCCCCCCTTTTTTGTTTTCGTTTTTATTTTTTTCATCATAAAAATTGGTTCT
Source organism: Maratus speculifer (assembly GCA_964019185.1). Taxonomy (NCBI): domain Eukaryota; kingdom Metazoa; phylum Arthropoda; class Arachnida; order Araneae; family Salticidae; genus Maratus; species Maratus speculifer. The sequence goes on from OZ025295.1 coordinate 67,506,488, forward strand.
ATCAAAAGCTTGTAAATGCAAAAGTTTCAGATAATTTTAAGAACATTTATAAAAAATTTACTTGGATTTGATATCTTGAGAATTAACGAAATTATGAATTTTTTTCTCCCCAAAACCCTGTTTTTTCCCCCCTTGAGCCCATTTTTAACTTTATCAAAAATTTATCATGCATAAACTTTTGGTCCATTTTTTAGAAGTAATATGAACTTTAAACTGATTCGATATCTATTTTAACTAAGAAGTTGTGGCGTTTTTCGTTTTTCATAAAAATCCTCCCTATTTCCACCCCCTTTGTCCGATTTTACCCGTTAACTAACTCGGCCGAGATTTTATGCCCCTTGATTTTATGTATCAGTTTGGAGCAGAATTATAGAAGTATATATATAAACTTTTTCACAGATGGTAGTTTTGGGGTCTACAGGTCGTGATCGGTGTAGATCTGCTAAAATTTTTCAGAAATTCCAACATAGGAGCGACCGCAATAGGTAGTATTTCATACGAAATCTACATAAGAATTACCTTCTATAGTTGGAAAAGTATTGGATTGTTTTGTAAAAAACTGCATATGATATACAGATTTGAATTCATTTTACAAAGTATGCAACAAATTTTGTTCAGCTAGGAAACGGATCACGCAGTTAAAAATTCAGAATATTTACCGTTGGAACTATTCTGTAGGTCGAATGAGGTCTAAACTAACACTGTTATTTTTCCAAACTAGAATGCGATTAGATTAAAATACCAAATGCGGAAATATGAGCGAATTTAAAGAGCTGTGCATATATAACATTTTTATTTTAGGGGGAAGGCGCCCACATAATACCGCAAGATACCTCTAACAAGGAAGGTCTCCATTGGGGGCATACTCAGAATTTTTTGAAAAAAAATACGAATTAAACTACTCATGTAGGTAATAAAGGATCAGTGAAAATTAGCGGCGGAATTACATTATTAGATATGTAAAAAAATAAAATAGTTTGGAATAATTGGCGTGAAAAGCTAAAAGCGACGCGGGATTTGGCGAGCAGTGCATTTCCTCGCCAAAAGCAGACAATTTAAAATATCTGAAAATTGATTTTAATTGACTTCACTGTTAAAAATCTGCAGCATTTACTGCAATGTCACTCCACTACTTTTAAAGAATATCTCTCTTCTGACCAGTGAGAATGCTCCATAGCACGGTGAATAGACCGTTTTCTATAAAAGCGGTTGGAGCTGCAGAAAATGGTACAGATTTTTAGCGGTGTTGTAGCTTGTGCAACACTGTTAAAAATTTGTTGCATTTTGCTGCAACGCACTCCACCGCTTGTATATAATATCTCTATTCCAACCAATGAGAAAGCTCCATTTCACGGCCAAGTAACCGTTTTCTATACAAGCAAGGTAGTGCGTTGCGACAAAATGCAGCAGATTTTTAACAGTGTATTTTTCAATTTGGAACAATTTTAATCAATTTAAATTGTGTTTTAAATTATAAAATATATTAATTTCATTTTGTTATAAGTACATATAAACGTATATGACAAAATTACACTTAAAGTAAGTAAAAATGCAAAACTAAAATTACTTAAACTAATCTTATTTAAATAAATTGAACATAGAAAGCTTTTCTTTAAAAAGTATTCGAAGCGTAAGAGCGTATTTTTCAAAATTTCGTTTCTTCGCCAACCGGAGATAAATCGCCAAATAAACGAAATTTTTATTATTTTTTTGCGGACGTTATAAGAAGGTTCCGCCGAAATTTTTTTTATAAACATATATAACTATATGAGAAGAACATTCTGTAATTTTTTCAGATTTTTCTGAGTATGCCCGTATGGAGACCTTCCTTGTAAGAAAAGAGGGGTTGTCTCTGTTTTAGCATGATCGTAGTAAAATTTAGTGATTTATATCAATTTCGATACATTTAAAATTGCATAATATCATTAAAATATTCTCCCAACGTTCCCCCCCCCATATACCATAATGTAATAGAATTCTTTTGAGTGTCCCTGTAAATGAACCATCAATCGTACATACTTCCTATTCAAGGCCAAACATACTTTATTGACCCTAAATAAACTTCATCAATTGCAAGAAAATCCGAGTATAATTAAGGGAGTTAGAACGTGGGAAGATGTACAGACAAATCGAATGTATAAGCATTTCTCAACTTTGATGGAAACTGCTAAAAAAGGGATTTCTTTTCAAATAATTTCCTCCAAGCAATTAAAGTGATTTACTTCAAAAATCACTTGAAATGAGTAGGTGTTTTGCTCATATTAACCGTGATCCTGCTTTTTTTCATCGTGAAGAACATGAAAATCTTACGATGAAGGATTTTAACCCTTTGTGGCGCGGTGGTTTCATAGTTATACCACTTAATTTTAATTCTCAAACACCACATTGGCACCGGAATTATGTTTAAAAAAATTACGTTTTACTGAATGCGTGAAATATAGCGTTTTCTTATTTATAAATAAAGTTGTTTTCAAATTCCGGTGTCATTCATTAATTTCACCACTTAAGCAATGAATTTGTCCTGCGCCGCAAAGGGTTAAAATGTCAGAGCCGTTTACTCTTCGCACTAATAACGTGAATAAAAACAAATTTCGTAAGGCTGCATTCAGACTGCAATACTTTCAGTTTAACTAAGGATGCACGTTTTATGTCCCCACACTTCGCGTTTGATGTTAATGAGTTTTGTGGTTCAACTCCAATCCAAGTGTAGGACAGATCATCCTGCTTGACTATTGTATCTCCCTCTTTTTCTATTGTTAGTAAACCGCAAGTGAGGAGAAAAGAAGGGAGTTCCAGGAATTCAGTTCAAATTCAGAGTGGTAAAGTCTGTTTTGGCCTTAAGGGGACTATTGGTATCATGGGAAAAAAGATTCCGCGAAAAGAAAATAATTAGTTCAAAGCACCGTCGCGTCGATGGGGCTGGGGGAAATCTGAGCTTTTTTTAATTGCCGTGAAAGAGCATGAAAAACGGATAGCAAATAAAAATGCAAATTTTTACTTATGTATACGATAGCAGGGCCAAAAAATGTAGCTATAAACGCATGCGAAAAACTCCGAGAAACATTTTCAGTTCAGGTTGAATGTCCCTCTCAAATTACTGCTGCGTGATATAGCCTAAATTATTTTCGCTGTTCTTCTATAAGTAGTTTTATAATTGTGTTTTCCTGCTCCCAGTCCTCTATATTTTCATATCTTTGATTGTAGGACAGACACAATGATAAACCTACGAGTCAACCACTAGTGGCATTAATTTTTGGCTTATGCACCACTTCACTTCCGTCAGACATGGATCATTAGATTCCCCTATTTCTATTCTTCCATAAAATAAAGATCTTTTTCTTGTACTTGATACCTTATGTTTTTGAGCTGTTGGCTATTTGCTGTACGATGAGTTAATACAAAATGGACACATTTCAAACGTGCAAAAATTTTTATCACTTAGTATGCCTGCATTCGGTTATAAGTTAACAGTGAGGCGTTTTCAGGGTGCGTAGTCTGGAAGCACCTTGTAAGCACCTTTTACCAGAATTTTTATACTGTAAAATCTGTTTCATTTAATGAAAAAGAAATCCTTTTTCAGATGTAACAACCAGTACTTTAAAGAATTTCTGGTACTAAAATAATTAAAATCCTCTCAGTTTCTTGATGACTACGCACCCTGGTTTTGCATTCTTGAAGGAATGCGAAAGGTATGACTGTATTTTACTGCAGAAATATAGATTGTCTTGACGCATACTAATACTATTGAAATTATCATAAGTTTAGAACCGCCCTCTATAAATTCATTGTAGAATAATAAATATTCTCGAATATTTTTGGAAAATGAAACCGCTGATTTTGATACTTTTTGAATTGCATTTTTTTGTATGAATGAAATAAGTCTTCCAAAAAGTTTTATGAATAGGCGCTACTCATAAAGAATATTGAGTTTCGTAGAATGCTAAATTATATTGACCGACCTTTTGTGAAAAAAATGCAAATTTTACGAGGACATTCTTCAAAAAACTTAATTAAATTTTAAATAGGGTTATATTAAAAGTTTTGCTGTAACTTTGAACAATCACGGTTTTTGAGCTGCTCTTATAAGAGAATGCTTAAGGATTATTTGCATTGCTTTTCATTTCTAAAACCTTTTGTTTAAAGCAGAATTAATTTTGCATAGATTTTCTTGAGCATTTTGTAAGATTCTGAAAATTAAATCTTTCTTGATTATACTATAAATAGAGAGAGTTACACGAAACATTTTTTTAAATATATAAATCAAGTAGATATTGCATCAAAAATGAAATTTATTACTACTTTATATGTTGCACCAAATAAATGAAATTAGATTTTGTAATGGTTATTATATTTTAACCTACCGTTGACAAAAATATGGCTTCCAATTACAAACAACTCTTAAATATGCCATTTTTTTCAAAGGGTTTTATATACATATGAAAATCGAAAATTATTCTTTTAATGCCCCCCTGTTCTTATAGCATATATTAGAAAAATATTCCTTTAGTCTAAGAAGGAAAGTAAAATAATTCCATTTTTTCACAAACAAAACTTACTGCTTTATATAGTTTAAGTTATGAATGTTTTATGATATCCGTCAAGAAATACTCGTTTTTCAATTTTCGGCGTATCAGACATTAAAAGTCATAAATGTCAAAGTACGGTAACTCAGCAAGTTTTTGTCACAGAAAAATAAGTTGCTTAACCTCCTTATACATTTTTATCCGGAATATAAGCTTTAGGGCAAAGGGGACGTGTAAATATATTGTTTCTAAATTGTCCTCTAACAACACTAAAAAGCATTTTTATTGTAAAATATCAATTATCTATTCAAAGAAACTAAATCTGTGGCTATACGATCCATGAAGGTTCAGGTCCTACAGTGACCGATTCTATTTACGTGACCCTGGGCCCCGAGGTGCTATGCAGCATGTATCCCGGGTTGGTGGTTGAGACTAATGGGTGAACCTATACTTTTAGATCACACGATAGCTTAGTGCTGATTTTATCGAACCCAAAGGAGTGAAAGATGGAGTGAACCTTGCCCAGCTGGGAGTCAAAATAGCGATCTGTAATGCAGCAGACATGTTCAAATAAGGTTTTGAAATTTATTGAAATAGATACTTTCTGTATTAGCCGTATTTCAGGAATAAAACACAGAAGATATCGCGAAAGATTTGGCTATTTACCGCACTCTTTTTTATTTTGATAACTTCAGTGGTTTAAGTGCATGGTTCGATTACATTATTAAATTTGTTTTTTATTTAAATCATTGTCATTTTATTTATTTAATAATGAAGTTTTAATTTCATAATGAAATATTAGATGAAAATAAATTGAACTATTTATATTCTTTAAATTGCAAATGTTTTAATCTTTCTTGGTTTTGGCTGCACGTGATGTAGATAAAATTAAAAAGAATTATTTTAATAACCGTAAACGATCCATAAATTGAAGCGCAATTTTCAAGCAAATTGCTCCAGAAAGAAATTTTATTTTTCAGTGTTAAATCCATGCTGGAAAATTATTTTAACTGTAAATGTTACGGTTTTCGTTAATCTTGGCTGTCGCGCACGCCTCCATGGTGCGATCTATTGTAATTTAGATTTTGCCGTTTGGCAACAAAGAAGAATCAACACTTGGTTGTTTATCGACAATTTATGTGAACCTATGGTGCATTCGCTGGATCCGCATTCGGTTCGACAAAATGTTAATATAAATGTATATAATATTTGTAGCTATAAATAATTTAAAGTTATAATTATTGTAGTAATTGAACCAGCCACCACAGGAGTATTTCAAAATTCTCGCACCATTCGACACAATAAACAATCAGTACGTTGAGATGCAGTTTTCAAGCAAATTCCTCCAGAAAGAAGTTTTATTTTTTAGTGTAAAATTCACGTTGGAAACTTATTTTAAACCGTTTACACGCCTGTAATTTTAATTTTGTTCTTCCTATATTACAGCTTCAAATGTTTTAATTTATGCATATAAATTTAGAAAATAACAAAACAAGTATTTCTGCAGTTTTTTGGGCTGTTTTCAATTCAGTGTTCGCATTTTGGAACATGATTATTGATTGACAACCTATGCAAATATAACAAATTATTTTCCGCTGCATGCTATTGTATAATGTTCTTGAGTATTTTCTCGAATTCCAAATAAATTTAGATTCCTAGCGGTCAAATGTAAAAAATACAGAGAAAACGATAAAAGCAAATAATATATATATTATGCAAATTAATGAATTTACATATGCCTTATACCTGTGATTAATGCTTAAACATAAATATTTTTCTTTTCAAAAGTTCAAGTCAATCTTATATTTTATAGGAAAAATAAAGACATCGTTATTATGTTGGAAAATATATGTTTTGTGTTATAAATAATGCAATGTTCCCATTTGGGAACATTGGCGTTTAAACGATTAATAACTGCAAACACTCAGAGTAAATGGCGTGCAGTTTTTAAGCAAATTGACTTTTTCCATGACGGAATGAATACGTTTATTCTAAGTTAATATTCCGTCATGAATGATTCCCAGTTAGTTAGCAAAATTCGACCAGATAAAAGTGGTGTTATTAATAGTAATTCTGCTTGTATAATTCAGTTTCTTGGTAAAATAGGCAACAGAAATCAGCCTTTAATTAATTCTGGCACGACATGGATTACATTACATACGTACATGAATGCGTTGTTGTGAGTTTGTAGGTCTCTGTTTATTCTATATTATTCTATGCTTAAATAAATGTGTCATCAACATGAAGTGCCAGATATGTATATGATACGCCTGGGAAGTAATTAAAACTGTGTAAAGAGAAGCAATCACTTTCTGGAAATTTACCTCTTATATTTAAATATATAACAGGAAAATACTGTTTATGTGAACGCGAAAAGTATGTCATAAAGGTATGTGTATATTAGAAGCATAAGTTTTAACAGGGAATTTACATGCACTTTGCATGTGAATCCCTCATGCTAGACTTTGTCGAATGCTTTTGCGATGCGTAAATACATAGTTACAGCTGGAATCTTCATGCTAAGCAGTTTTGCTCTTCCCTAAGAAACTATACATACAACACGTACATTAGTTTTTATGGTATGTATTGTATTTACAAACATAAATTTAATAATGCTAGTTTCACAAGCGTTTTACCCACTGTATCAATTATTAATGATTCGTGATGAGATCAGTAGAATATTCTTCAAAATTATATCAGTTGTTTAAAACTCCAAAAGAAAAAGTAACTGAAAAGATCAAGAGTAGATTAAGAGTAGAAAAAAAAATTATTGTCCAAGTTTACATGAACTTGCACAGTAAAAATGAAATAAAGTAAAATAAATTTTCTCCTGATCTAACTAACGACGTCTGATTACAATGGCACCATCGACAATAGATCGGTTGCATACGGATTGCTGGGAATTTTACTCCACAAATTGATTGCTTCAATTATTGGCCTTATTACTTTACCAAGACAAAATACACATATTATTAGGCATCTTTTGGATATCATAGAGGTAATTTTAAATTGATGGGTAGACTTGTTAAGGAAGCAGGATTTAAAGCATGACAAAGTACTTTGTTAAATAATTTTAGAATCGCTGTAAGAAGTCCATAGATAGTGAAGATAAGAAGAGACTATACTGTTTAGCTGTTGCATGACTCAAAAAGCAACAAATGCATAAATGACAAATTACACTGTTAAAAATTTTAAACTTTTGCTGCATCTTCACTCCACCGCTTTTATAGAATATCGCTAATTTGACCAATGAGAACGCTCCATAATAGGCTGAAGTAATCGTTTTCTATAAAAGTTGTGGAGGGACGATGCAGCAAAAGGGTCAAATGTTTTACAGTGTAGGTAATTTTTTAAAACGCACATCGTCTGCATCTAATTTCTGTTTAAGATAATCTTATTTTAATTATTATATTAGGTAAAATGTGATAGCATTTCAAAGTTTTCCCAAAGGTTAGCATGGGATTTTATAATCAAAGTTTTTCAGTAAAACAGCCACTAAGTGAAAATGTACTCGAATAATATTGTACAACTCATGTATTTATACGCACAAAATAATATCGAAAAAATTAAAAACGCATATCACAAATGAAAATATTCTTCCGCCAATTATCGCTCTTTGACAGCTACGAAGCATTTACATTGACAGTAATAAAAATATGTATTTTTTTTACAAATGAACAGTAAATGCTGGAAATAATATTTTCTACAGAAATCATCTTGTAGTGTACCTCAATAGTTTTTTAAAATATATTGCAAAAGATTTTTTTCATAGACCATATTCTAACAGGATTCTTTTAGTATCTCTGTAAACAATCTATAAATGATGTACATGTATAACATATTCCATTATCATTTATAATCTATCTATTATCAGTAGCAAAACTGCCACAATAAATCTTAATAACATATATCAATTGAATGGTAATCCGAGATTATTTGCGCGAGTCAGAGCACTTAATGACGACTGAAGGCAGACGCCAGAGGAAAAGTCAAACGGAATTAATTCACTGTCAGCTCAAAAAGGCGCTTTATGTATGCACTCAATGGATATGAAAAGACCAATTTCTATTTTTCTATGAAAGAATTCGTATTTTTTTCCCACACGTTGTGAATCTTTTAGTTTTTTGCATAAAAGTAAATTACAAGATGAACTCGAATTTTCTTTACGAAGACTCCTTCGTAAAATTCTTCGTAATAAAGATTTAATCAAACTAAGAAGCTAAAACAATAAAACTATATAATCAAAAACACTTTTTTTAAATATCTAAAATCAAGGAATCAAGAATCTTATTTTAAAAAAAATCTGTTCATTCAATCAATTTTGTTAATAAAATAAAAGGAAATATTATACTTCAGTTTATTAACAAAACTATAACTTTAAATATATTAAATTTCTATAACAAAGCTTTCATCTGAAATTGAACTTTAAGGAAACTGAGCAAATAAGCATCCGTTTTCAGAACGAATAAGCATTTAAGGAAGATAAATTAATTATTCCATTTCAAGAAATATTAGAGTGTTTGCTATTCAATAAGGAATAATTATGTAATACATTTGAAGTCAAAAGAGTGTGATTAATTTACCTAGATTACTTTTTTAATTATTGATAACTGTTTGACTAATTCGAGTTGGTGTTCTATTATTTTTAGTAGTATTGTTCAAGAAAGTTAACAAAGGGAGATTAAAACTCACAAATGAAAATTTATAAAACTTCAATTAAATCCAGATATTAAATTTTCAAAGGCTTTGGAGTATTACTTCGAAAATGTGCTAAGATACTTCAGCTGAAGAGTTTAAAGGTAACAAAATATCCAAAAGGTATTAATGTAAGATTTGGAAGAGATTAACATAACAAAACTACAATACGCACATCCTGATTTTTATTAAATTTCAGAGTTTCTGGGTCTAAAAGGGACTGACAACAGTGAAGTAAGCGTTTTCTATAAAAGCAGTGGAGTGACGATGAAGCGAAAGTTTAAAATTTTTAACAGTGTATAATGAACTCAAAAAGAAAAGCAAATGTCCACCCCTGGCCAAAAAATAGGATTTTTTTTAAAACATGCACATACACCTATTTTTGTTGATTTTAAGATAATTTTAGTAATTGCATGACATTTCAGCGCTTATGTATTGAAAGATGATGATTTGGCAGTTTTGTTCATTGTACTGTTTTTTACAGTTTTTCCCTTAAATACTAAGTCTGAGTGCCTTGGCACAAACATAGAGACTGCTGAAGAGGATTTTTTTCAGGGTGTGTCTTGAATTCTTATACTTTTTTTTTTTTTTTTTTTTTGCTTAATTCTTCTGAGATTAAAAATTAATGCAATAAATCTTTTATAAATTAGTGGTGGATAAATTTAAGAGACTGTACTTACGTAAAAAATGACAAATATATAGCTTGTGGTAGCCACCTTTTTTGTGTCAGCGTTCAGGCATAGTATTCAGAGGAGGGTGGTGTACTGTGAAAGACAGTACATTGGCTTCTGGTCAAATCGTCGTAAATTATTATATAAACGCAAAAATGTCATGTAATTACTAAAATTATCTTAAAATGGAACAAAAATAGGTAAAATAGATGTTTTAACAACATAAAATAAAAATAAAAATAAAAAATAAATAAATAAATAAAAATAAATAAATAAATAATAATAAAAAATAATAAAAGTCCCCCCCCCCTTTTTTTTGTCGGGACTGTACTTTTGTAGCTGGAATAGTTCTTTTATTGTATTTGTTTTTAGATGAAACGACGTTGTACAGTCGAATTGGTCTTAAAAATGATCCATGGCTAAACCATTGAGAATGAATTACGAGCCAAAATTAAGTTCATCTTAACGTTAATACAGAAAGTTGTGCATTTTTATTTATGTAGTTAGTTTGACGATTTGATGACAGCTTAGAATTTGCGTGAGGGTGTTTAAAGATAAAAAAAAGGTTACTTATTTCTTTTATATATTTAAAATGAAAAACATGATGTTCGAATAAAATTTTAAATAACTTAATCATTAAAATAAAAAGGTATTTAATAAAGGTAAAGCAGGTAATTTAAAACAATACGTAATGTAGATAACATACTTAGCAATTAGGCTATTAAGAAGTTTTACATGTTTCTTTTATAATGGCGTACAGTATTTTTGCGGCATATGTATAATAATATTCTTACATGGTTGCCAACTTCTACGCCTATTTACAGTCAACTAAACATATTTAAAACATAAATTTTACATAGCAATCAACAGTATGTAGTGCAATACATATCAATGGATAAATTTGGCCAACATTTTACTAAGAAGAATTATTAGTTCTAAACATATTTATTAGATTTAAAAAAGCGTGCTCGGTACACAAATAAAAACAGTTTTTCATGTTAGAGAGAAAAAAATATACTTCATTAAGAAAACCGATAATAAAATTTAAAAACTATATAACTGTCATTTAAATCTTGTAAAACAAAAACTTTTAAAAATCTTAAAAAATGTAAAAAAAAAAAAAACTTTTACATTTTGAGTTTAATGAACTACGCATAAAATTCCGCAGTGTGGCATTTTACTTGGAATCAGGCAGTTTATTTAGTTATGCTTGAAAACTTTTCTGAATGCCTTTCTGAATTTCCTTTGTTCATTAAACTTGTGTGCTATCTTTCTGCTACAAATGGCTTAGATCCAAGTATTATAACACAAAAAAGCTAATAAAATTAAGTCAGAGACATTGTCAGTCTTACTAAAGCGAAAGCATTTGTGCATTTTAAGCTTTAAGAATAAAGAATGTTGAAATTTAAAATTTACATTTTATATTTCTGTCAACTATGTCACGCCATATACTTATTATTTTAATATAAGTAAGTTATATTTTAAAGTAAGATGTATAATAATAATTATACGGACGGAAAAAATGTATATTTGGAATAATAAATTTATTATAAAGCCATTCTTTACGAGTTGGATATCATAATCCCAAACTTTTCTTCTATCTCATACGCGTTAATACTTCCAGAAAAATAAAACACAGCAGCGTCATCTGTTAGGTAATTTACACTAAAATCTAATCTGCAAAAAACTTATTTCAAGTTCTAACTGAAAATGAGATTTCCTGAAAATCCGTGCATTAGATCCTGAGATAGAGCTATTGCGATAATCATGAATAATTCCGCATAGCAGCGCCACCAGTTGAGAGATTTACTGCAAAAACTAAATTATACTAAGTCATATGAAGGACTAAAGGAATCTGAATTCGATGAAAATTCGCGCATTAGATCCCGAGATAGAGCTATTAAGATAATCATAAATAATGCCACATAGCAGCGCCACCTGTCGAGCGATTTACTCCAAAATCTAAAGTATACTAATTTATTTCAAGGGCTAATTTCATTTGAAGTTTGATGAAAATTCGTGCATTAGTTCCTGAGATAGAGCTATTGCGATAATCATGAGCAATGCCGCATAGTAGTATCACCTGCTGTGCAATTTACACCAAAACGTAATATAGAATCATATTATATCAAGGATTAACGGAATTTGAAGTGTTATGAAAATCTGCCCATTAGTTTTTCAGATATAACAATTGTGGAAATCATGAATTGACAGCACAGCAGCGCCACCTAGTGGGTGACATACACCATAAACTAATGAGGTCCAATTTATATCAAGATCTAACTGAATTTAAAGTTTTCTGAAATTCCGCGCATTAGTTCTTGAGATAGAGCGCCTGAAAATTTTATGTCACATATAGTGAGACAGACAGACATTTTGTACAAATATTTTTTTTATGACTCTCTGACCCCTAAAACGTGAAAATCCGTCAAAAATAAGAATTTGAAAAATTCCATGAATCCAATATTTTCTTGTAAAGATAGACGAAAGTGAAAATGGTCTATGCCCATTGTAAATTATTCAGATTGAAATCCAGTGAAACTTTGATTTAACGAAATCTTATCGTTATACTTAAACAGTTCATTATGAAGAAAATTCATTAAATTGAAAAATACCAAAATTAATGAAATTTGTATAATGAAATATATATGCTTAAAATGAAAAATACGCATAAAATGGAAATATTGGGAAGCCGTATTTTAATTTAGATAGTAACTTTTCTTAATGTAATGTACACATATGAAGAAATAGTGAAAACACCGTAATAACTGGCGATAAATTGATAAATAAACTCGAATACTTTGTTAAATTACCATAAAATGAAAAATTAAGCAGGACGCGTTTCGAGCTACAACAATAACAGCTCGTCATCAGCTAAACTCAACACGTATCCGTAAGGCACAGAGTCGAGATAAAGTGAAAGAAAGAGGGAGGAAATTACAAAGATTGCGACAGGTGGAGCTAACTGAAAGAGCCAAGGTTGAAGAGAAAAGTCGAGATAAAGTGAAAGAAAGAGGGATGAGAGTATAAAGAGTGCGTCAAGTGGCGCTAGCTGAAACAGCAGAAGTGGAAAGGAAAAGTGTTGCCAGAATAATAAAAGAAAGAGAAAAAGGTAGAAAAACAATAAAATAATAGCGAAAATAAAATAAAAATAAATAATGAAATAAATAAAAATAAATAAAAATAAAATAAAATAATAAAAATTGCAATATTATTAAATAAAATAAATAAATAAAATTTTTTTAAAAAAAATAATAAAATAATAATAAAATAAAATAAAATAAATAACTAAAAATAAATAAATAAAATAAAACATGAAAAAATAATAAATATATTAAAATAGTATATTAAATGTATATTAAAAAAAATTAAAGGAGTAATTTCCATGCAGGAGAAAGGAAGGGGGATGAAGAGGGATCATTCACAAGAGTAGTAGAATTTTTACAAATAAAATAAGCTTCGTGAATATCTAAGTGAGAAGGAGAGGCAGGATTAGAAATAATTCCGGCCATGGAAAAATTTATATAATGACCGGAAGACCAACAGTGAGAACAATCGTAGACCTAGATAATTCCTGATTTTTAATATATCTCTGATGCTCGTCCAATCCTTTCCTCAACGCTCTTCTGGTCTGGCCAATATAATCCAAATTGCAAGAACAAGGAATAAGGAGCAAGGAACAAGGAGCCGATGTGGCGTTTATTTTATTTATTTGTCATTTATTTCATTATTTTTTTTATAATAATGATATAGTTTGGATACATAAAAGTCTTGCAGAAAAAAAATTGCATCAGAATGCTTCGATTATAAACGAAATTTTAAAGCTCGGAAAGAGAAGTATTCGTATAACCTTTTGATAATCTGTTACAGAGAATCATGAAGTATATTATAAAGTACCATTCAGTAAAGCAATTTTGATAATTTATTGAAGAAAAAACATGATATGAACAATAATTTTCATAGGTATTTTCCAATTTTCGTAAATTTTGTTGATTTTTTCAGTTTTAAAATATTTAGAAAATTGCTAAATCTTGAAAATATTCAATGATTTTTTGAAAAAGTACGCTAGTCATGACTAAAAGTGTATCAGTTGCCTTAAATATAAGAAACGATTAACATGATACTTAAAATGGTTTATATCAAAATGTTGAAAACATGCCTTATTTAAATTGCGAGCAAGATTTCTGTTGGAGTATTTAATATTTTTACGTGCAATATGCAGCGATATATAGAAATATCTCTATTTTAAGACTCAAGATAAACTTGAGTATATTATTGTAAAAGTTTTTATTTAAAAATAATATTGAAAATAATGCACGTTTTCCCGATGTTTAACAATTCTTTTTTTTTCTTTTTTTTTTAGTCTGGCCCAATAATAATAATAATAATAATAATAATAATAATAATAATAATAATAATAATAATAATAATAATAATAATAATAATAATAATAATTTAATTTCGATCTGAGGATCTCGTGCAAGAGAAATAAGATTTTAGATAAAACTTGAATAATTATTATTAATATGGACACTTTGTGTATTTTGGATAAATTTTATAAGTTGGGATAATGTACCTAATATCTACTCTTTTTTTAAATTCTATATATTGTTATTTTTGTGTTTGACTAATGACTTTCACAAGATTTTTGTAGGTGAATTATTCATTCTTCATAGAACATAAAATCAGTTCGATAGCTCAAATAATAAGCAAATAAAAAGTGTAAAATCACAAACATGAATTTAGGACATTTGTAAAATAGTTTTTTTAATATCGCACCTAAGTTTTATTTTGTATTTTGTACCTGTCCGAACCGCTGCTGAACAAACTAGTCTACGTTTATTTGCTTTAAAAATTTTCTCATTCAGATGTGGCAAAGGGCTTATATCCATTCGAAAAAATGCTTAAAAATGATTAAAATGAGTTTCATTGTAAAATAATGTTGTCAAAAAATTTGCTTTTGTATAAAATTAAAAAAAAAATAACAGAAACTAAACGCAACTTCGTATTTAACCAAGGCGCTGATCCAGTTGATGTTTTACCCTTAATCGTTAAAATACAACGTTTAAATGCACAATAATTAAAAATTCAGGACATACGTATGCGTTTTCGTGTTCTTCAGTGTTAAAAACGGTAAAATGTATAAAAATAAAAAAAGAACAACTGCCAGTAAGTCGGAAATCCAAATGATAGTAAACACAGAACCAAAAATACTATCAAGCTTCAGCAGCCAAACTCCTAGGATAATGATTTATCTAGCATACCGTACATCTCAACCTTCTGGTAAGATTTGCTATGTCACGATACTTCATTTCCGGTTTGATTCTATTGGCGGCTGCAGCTGGATGGTATTTTTGGTTCTGTGTTTACTGTCATTTGGGTTTCCGACTTGCTGGCAGTTGAGATTTTTTTTTTAAATATATATTTTACCGTTTTTAATACTGAGAAAGCGAGTCCCCAGTACTCGCGAAACGTACACGTATGTTTTGAATTTTTAATTATAGTGTATTTAAACATTGTATTTTATTGATTGAGTTTCCCAGGTTTTTATTGATTGTCTTACCTTTAGACATTAGTTAAGCCAGTTTGGCTAAGCAAAAGCCTCTATTTGACGAGATAATAAGGGCTGCGATATCAGGCAGTGATGAGATAATATGCTAGAAATAAATGAGATAGAAAAACGATCCATGTCACATATTCGCACGATAAATTAAAGGATAGTCAACTAATAGAAAGCTAATGCGACAAAAATAATTTATAGCTGAAAAAGAAGCTGGCCTAAGTAGTCACTGGCTATTAAGGGATATTTTTCTGAAATCAGTTATGTCCAGTATAGTTATTCTTTTTGTAAAAGCCATCTAATTTTTACTATGAATATTTTCATTAGATGATTAGCATATAAAAAATGAAAATTATATTTTGATTATTTCTATGGAAACTTAGAATATCTCATTAAAAATACAGAAAAATATAAGTATAAGGAGATTATGTAAAAATATTTACTGTTAAATTTTTTATTGCATATTTTTGAAGAATTTAATTTTAATTTTACTTACTTACTGGTAGAAATTGATTGCCTATTCGTATCGTTTTAAAATAGTAAAGCATTTTATTTTATTTTAAAAAATAGTATGATAAAATTATATTTACAGAAAAATATTTTTCTAAAATTACTGTAAAATGGAGTTTTAAAATTATAACTTTTAAAACAAATATATATTTTTAATCATTTTTTATAATGTATTATATTATCAAAAGAAAATGCTCCTAAACATTATACCTAATTCTAGACAATATAGAGTTTTTTTTGCCTCGGAATATTACAACAAATTTTAAATTCATGCTCATGAATAAATCAAGAGCCGATTTCTTCTTTAAAAGCAAACACGTTTCACCTACTTGTTACATTTATCTAGATTTAAAAGTGCTTCTCATCACATTTTTCTCTTATTTCTCAGCAATGCGATACAAAATTTTAAAACAAACTGAAATACTTTATTTTTGAAATGCTACGCACTAAATTTTATGTATGTTATACGATCATATCCGCAAGACTTTATTTTTTATGTTATATATTATTTACGCAGTTAGTCTGCAAAATTTATGTTGTGAATTTTTTTTATTTCTTAGTCCGTTCTCTTAATATCACATATTGCAGTTCTTTTTTATCTTAATGACATATAGGAACTTATATTTTTCACAGTTTCCATATAAGCAATATAACTGAAATTTTCTAGAGGTACTAATTCTCTTAAGGGACCGAAGTAAAAAAAATCGTCAAATCTCTAAAATCATATAAGTGCGAGTTGTGCTATCACACCTGTTAATGTTACTTATACATGAATTATTCTTCAGTGTATCTAATAAAAACAGTGATTTATTGATAATTTATGTAAACAAAAATACGAACATTATGTAAAGCACTAGGAGAAGTTGGGGAGTTTCGATACTTAGGAATGATTGATGCATTGATGTATTTTTTAAAAAGATGGCATTAACAGCTATTTATATGCATGTAAAGTTTTTTTAATTGTTTTTTTTAATTATTTAGAATCCATCATTAGCTAGACTCAGGAATAAAGAACTGACAACTTTACTTTTTTTTTTTTTTTTTTTTTGAAGATTTTTGGAACGTTAAGGAAATTATGCAGGAATATTTACTGTTAAGTTTTTTATTACACTCTAAAACTGGGAGGAGTGAAAAGCTCACTTTTTGTAGGAGTGATTTGCATTTTCACTCTTTTTAGAGTGAACTTTATACAAATACACTCTTTAAAGAGTGGAATTTCCGACTCCCTAAAAAGGAGTGAAATATCTCACTCCGTTGTCGAGAGTGAAAATCTCACTCCGTTAAAGAGGGTGAAAGCCCGGCATTATACACTTGAAAAAAATACCCGCTCAACTTTGAACTAATATATGGAATAAAACAATGAAAAGTACCAAAATATGTCAATTCTTACTTTTCAAAAACTACATTTTATAATATAACCTATAAAATTATGCTTATTTGCTATTAAAACGCACTCGTTTTCAAAAATGAGTGTCACTCCTTCGAAAGAGTCAACGGTCACTCTTAAAAAGTGACTTAGACATGTATTACGCATCAGCCAATCACAAATCGTCTTTTCAGTTGTGATTATAAAAATGTTTCTGCCATTTTATCGTGTCCGTTATGTTTCGTTTCCTCGGTCTACAAATGTGGATCTTTAATTTGTATTATTAATACTGAAAAGTAGTTTAAATTTCGATCTTGGAATGATATACTCCGATATCTTATGATTCAAAATAATCCACATAGATTAAGTTTCTTGATCTGGAGTCAAAATGGAGAACAAAAAATTCAGTAAAAAGCAATAATACTCCATTAGTATTCAGTGACGAAGATGTTGCACTGCACATATCTTATTTATCAAACAAAGGATTATTATTCATCAAACAAGGGATAATATTTAACATAAAAAACGGTAAGTCAATTTTAATTTCAACTTTTTATTTTCCGAAAGTAAATTATAGAATGTTGAGTTAAACTTTACACAGGAAGTTGTCTTCTATCTCTGCTCGGAGGAAAAAAAAAGGAGAAAAGAAAAATCGCTGACACAAAGATTGCAGAATAAAACGCTTTAGTA
The DNA here is from genome assembly GCA_964019185.1 of Maratus speculifer. Lineage (NCBI taxonomy): Eukaryota > Metazoa > Arthropoda > Arachnida > Araneae > Salticidae > Maratus > Maratus speculifer. The sequence continues at coordinate 67,524,503 of OZ025295.1, forward strand.
ATTTTAAAAGTTTGCAGTATGACTTATATTAGATGACATTTATTAATTAGAGATAAATAACTCATTAAAATTCTTTTTCCAACAGTAAGAACAAAACATATGTAGCAGTGTTGAATTCAGAGGGTGTCTCGGGGGAGGTATTCCCCCGGAGCATTGAAATGCCCCCCGAAATTTTGAAATTTTGTGTTTTCAATGGTCAAAATGGGCAATTTCCCTCCCCGGAGCTCTATAATGCCCCCCCGGAGCCAGAAATACCCCTTCCGGAGAAAAATGTCTTAATTCAACACTTATGTAGTCATTTCTTTTATTTTATATTTTCTTCATTTTTCTTTTTCCTACATGAGTATATTTTTTATAAAACTTTAACTCACATTCATAGAATACTATAGGGTAGATGTAGCAGTATCATAGGGTAGAAGCAGCAATGTACACACCTGAATGTTTTTGGTTTATAAAAAAATAATAACTAATAAAAATTTAGCTTTTATTTTTTTTCGTAACTCGCCCTTGCATATTTTATAATTTAGCATTATTTTTGACACTCTTAATTAAACCAATCTGGAAGCACAAACGGAAGCATTTTCTGGAAGCATTTTTAAGTTTCATCGTGTTTTCATTGAAAATCATACTAAGAGCTAGCTGGCTTCATTTAATAAGTTTATGTATTCCTTATTTTATTGCAAAATTTGCAATTTTTTGTTTTTGTAGCTGAAGAAAGCTTTGAATTTTATGTATTTAATGTCGTTTATAAAATTTCATCAATTTTTAAGGTTTTGAGAGGAGTGTCCATTACTGGAATACTTAAGTAGTCATTTTCCAGTAATGTACACCTCATATAGGCACTGTTAAAAAAGCAATTATGGTAATGTTTAGTGCATAAAATATTTTTATTTAATTAAAAACTTAAGTAATCAATTTTAATTTTTAAATTGCACTTACCAAAATGTAATGACACCTAAATTTTTATAAATAGTTGTTTTTAAGTTATATTAATATGATTTATAAAATTTCAATATCTTCTTCATTTTATTATTATTATTTTTTTCAAAATGAATCTAACTATTTTTTGCCTATTTTATAATCTGGCAATCAAACCACTCATGAAGCCGAAAAATATTTTTAAGGGCACAGTCAAAGAGGGGCTTATAGGGCTTAATCGTTCACCATTTAAATAAAAACACTTAAGTTACAGAAGTCGTCAAAAACACATTTTCTCTCTTAAATATTTATTTTTACTTTTTCAATTTTGTCTGCAGATATTTTAGGTAGCTTTCATTACAAAAAGTAAAAAGCTACCTATTGCAGCCGTCCGGAGGAAAGCACTTCCAGAAAATTTTGGTATATTTTCACCGATCATGACCCCCAGACCCCAAAACCACCCTCCGTTCAAATGTTGACATATATATATATATATATATATATATATATATATATATATATATATATATATATATATATATATATATATATATATATATATATATACATACATATATATATATATATATATATATATATATATATATATATATATATATATATATATATATATATATACATACATATCTGATTTTTGTCATGCGATAACTAACGTATTTATGAACCGATTTGAATGAAACTTTGTATGTACATAGAACATACAAATGTCTCAACCGAGTTCGTTGGCCAGCATCATCCGCCATTTTGAAACAAAATGGCGGCCATTTTAAATTTTTTAAAAAATTTAAAAATTGATATTTAATGCGAAAATTTAAAAGTTGAAAAATATTTTTCTTTTACGTGTTAGAACTTAAAACAACAATTCCAGAACACTTTTTATTTTGTCTATATCTTAAAAATTGATTGAGTTATAGCATTTTGAATTTTTCTTATGGCTGACATTTTGAAACGATCAGATTTTTGTCACGTGATAACACGCGTATTTATGAACGGACTTGAATGAAACTTGGCATGTACATAGTACATTCAAATGTCTCAACCGAGTTCGTTGGCCACATCATCCGCCATTTTGTTTCAAAATGGCGGTCATTTAAAATTTTTTTTAAAATTTAAAATTTAATATTAAATACGAAAAAATTAAAAGTTGAAAAATATTTTTCTTTTACGTGTTAGAACCTAAAACAACAATTCCAGAACACTTTTTATTTTGTCTATATCTTAAAAAATGATTGCGTTATAGCACTTTGAATTTTTCTCATGGCTGACATTTTGGAACGATCTGATTTTTGTTACGTGATAACACGCGTATTTATGAATCGATTTGGATGTAACTTGGTGTGTACATAGTATATACTGAGGCTTGAATCGAGTTCGATACTCAGTTCCATCCGCCATTTTATTTAAAAATGGCGGCAATTTAAAATTTTTTATAAAATTAAAAATTTAAAATTAGGTACAAGAAAGTGAGAAATTGAAAAAGATTTTTCTTTTATGCATTTGACCTTGATACAAAGATTCAGAGCATTTTTTGTTTCTATAAATAAATAAATAAACAACGTTCAAGAGCACAAATATTATAAAACAAAAGATGTTAAAAGCATACATGTTTCGGGACTTCTTAAGTCCCATCATCAGTGCTAAAAGTGTAAAATGTAAAAGAGTCACATCGCAAAATAACTCGTGTAACTGAGCTCGCCGCTCAGGCGAACTGACTAGGAAACGTCGCAAAGCGACAGTAAAAACAAGCTGGCACGCGAACCCAGAGGAGACCAGTCATCTGTCACATCTTACTGGAACGAGTCCAAATCAAAGAGAACAGGAGGGGGGGGAGGGGGAGTGAAATTATAGGAATGGAAACCAGACATCAGAAAATCTTGGAGTACTGGACATGTCATTAACTAAGTTATTAGAATTTCTCCATATATGATAAACTTCCCAAAAGTCTAAATCATAAACAGATGAACAATATTGTATTATTGAGGCTTTGGAAAATTTAGAGTTATGACTATTGGACCAGCAATGGCTGGCGATAGCGGAACGTTTTATATCACAATTTCTAACGTTAGCACTGTGCTCTCCCACACGCTTTTTTAAGGTACGCTTCGTCTGACCTATGTACATTTTATCGCATTCGCAAGAAATCTTATAAATACCCCAATGTGAAAAATAATCTATTGGATCTTTGAGATTAGAGAATTTAATTTTATGAAAGGAGTAAAGGTTATTTTAAAATCAAATTTTGACAAAATTTTGGAAATTTGATGACTGATTTTTGGAAAATATGGAAGAGTAATTAGATTAACATTGTGGTCTGAGTTGAATAATCTAAATACTCTTCCATATTTTCCAAAAAACAGTCATCAAATTTCCAAAATTTTGTCAAAATTTGATTTTAAAATAGCCTTTACTCCTTTCAGTAAAATTAAATTCTCTAATCTCAAAGATCCAATAGATGATTTTTCACATTGGGGTATTTATAAGATTTCTTGCGAATGCGATAAAATGTACATAGGTCAGACGAAGCGTACCTTAAAAAAGCGTGTGGGAGAGCACAGTGCTAACGTTAGAAATTGTGATATAAAACGTTCCGCTATCGCCAGCCATTGCTGGTCCAATAGTCATAACTCTAATTTTTCCAAAGCCTCAATAATACAATATTGTTCATCTGTTTATGATTTAGACTTTTGGGAAGTTTATCATATATGGAGAAATTCTAATAACTTAGTTAATGACATGTCCAGTACTCCAAGATTTTCTGATGTCTGGTTTCCATTCCTATAATTTCACTCCCCCTCCCCCCCCTCCTGTTCTCTTTGATTTGGACTCGTTCCAGTAAGATGTGACAGATGACTGGTCTCCTCTGGGTTCGCGTGCCAGCTTGTTTTTACTGTCGCTTTGCGACGTTTCCTAGTCAGTTCGCCTGAGCGGCGAGCTCAGTTACACGAGTTATTTTGCGATGTGACTCTTTTACATTTTACACTTTTAGCACTGATGATGGGACTTAAGAAGTCCCGAAACATGTATGCTTTTAACATCTTTTGTTTTATAATATTTGTGCTCTTGAACGTTGTTTATTTATTTATTTATATATAAGCACAAAGTACAATCCTCCCCCCTTTCATTTTTTGTTTTGTTTGTGTCTTACAAAATGGCTGAGTTATCGCATATATATATTAATCGATTTCAATATGAGTGCATGTGCAATCCACCTGAATTAAGATTTCGACCAAGCTCATAATCAGGTACTAATATAACTTAATTTAAAATAAATAAATAAATATATAAGTATATGAAAGCTACCTCTTCCTCCCGGCACTGCCGGAAGGACTATTTTTAAATAACACTTTCATTTTTGGTACCGGTTTTGAAAGTAAAATAAACTTTATAAAAATATCTGCGACCGAAATCGAAAAAGTAAAAAAGATGCGATATAGAGACGAACTTAAGCTATTCAATGCAAAATAAATTAATAAATAAAATGTCAAAATGCAAACGAGATATTAGAAAAATCTCTCCCCATAGGATTAGCATTAGCTCGTGAGTGTCTTCGCCGGCAGGTACTACATGCACATCTACTCTATATACGGAAATAAAAAAGTGAAATTAAATATGACTTACCATGTCATTTTATAAATACGGCTTATATTAATATATATTTTTCAGAAATAAGATTTTAATTACACACATAAAAAAAACAGATAACGTGCATTATGGATTTATATAAATAATATGTAAAACTTAATGGGTATCTGAAAAAAATGTATGTTTAATATTTTAAAACTGTTTAATAACTTGCGCTTATGGGCATTTTAAAACTATCATATATTTATGGGACTACCAATGAAAGCAAACACAAGGAGAAAGATTGGAATAAAATAGTTTATTTCTGTCAATAATCTAATTTAATTCATGTGTAACTTTAATTACGTTTTCCCTTAAAAAGTTCAATTAATGTTACATACTTTGAATTAAATAAATATTGTCAATAAAGTATTTTATTCCAATCTTTACCACGCTTGTATTTATTTTCATTGTATGTTCTAAAAGACACGATTCTTTTAAAATGCCCATAATAGCAATAAAAAAAGAAAATTCATTGAAAAAAAAAAAAAAAAAAAAGAGCATTCACTCCCATGAAAAAGTGACTACTCGCTCCTACTAGGAGTGAAAAAACGCACTTCTTTAGCAAAAGTGAATAGTCACTCCTCAGAAATAGTGATTATTGACCCCTGTGTAGAGTGAATATTCACTTCCTCGGAGTGAGTATTTACTCTTTCAAAGAGTCAATGATTCCACTTTTGCTCAAAGTGAATAGTCATTCTAAAGAGGTTGGGCATATTTTGTGTCTGCGATAGAGTGAGTATTCACTATTCTGGAGTGACTATTCACTCCTTTTTATTTAGAGTGTATATCTTTTTAAAGAATTTAATTTTAAATATATCTACTTACTGGTAGAATTTATATGCCTATTCGTATCGTTTTAAAATAGTAATGTATTTTATTTTATTTTAAAGAATAGAATGTTAAAATTATATTCAAAGAAAAATGTTTTACTAAAATTACTGTAAAATGTAGCTATCAAGGATAATTAAAAAAATATATATAGGGTAACATCCCCAGTAATTGGCACATTAAGAATTTGTCGTTAAACTTACTTAAATTTTCATTACAAAGAAATAAGCTATTTACTTGGAAATATTTTTAAATCAAAGAATGCATATCTGTGCATCTATTTTGCCCACTAAAAGCAAAAAAAAATTGAAAAAGTATTTTTATAAAAATATATTTATAAAAAGTTGCTGAAATCACCAGTAATTGGCACCTAGAGCACCAATGTATGACACCTTGTGATCCAGTAATTGGCATATGTTTATATTAAAAAAAAAAACTTTAAATTTTGCATATGGTTTAATCGCTTTAAATTAATTTACTGTAGATGAAGATGCCATATTTCAGGTTTTTGAGAGTAAGAAATCAGCATATTAATCTGAAATGTGAACACTTTAAAACAATACAATATACTTACATTAATACCCAGTAATTGTCATGCTGTCCCCAATAATTGTCATATGAAGCTTTAATGGATTCCAATTACTAATAAAATTTATATTTTCAAATAAAAACAAATGATAAACAAAATTAGTCTATAATTTTAAAAGTACTTCCAAAATAAATGGTTTAATCGCAAATTCCTTGCGAATTCCTTGTAATTGGAATAGGTGCCAATTACTCTGAACTAGCAAAATTGAAGCACCATTAATTGGCAACTACCATTAATTCAGAAATCCAAATATTTGTGTCGAAAATACTTTTACACAATTAAAGTAACCCTTTTTAACTAAACAAAACTGTTGTCAATTAAAATTTAAAATATATTATAAATCAGATAATAATGAATTGAAAAGCATGCCTTCCTTAAGCCAAAGAACAAGAATTTGCAACAAAATGGCTAATTTGATACAAGCCAGATTTGTTTCTCTTTCCTAGGCTCTATTGTCATCTTGTAAAATAAATTAAAGTTATAATCTTTAACGTAAATGAGCATATAACTGATATATGGTCTTGAATTTTTAAAAGACTGGGTATAAATCTTTTTTTAGGACATGTTTGTAAAATGTGCCAATCACTGGTGCATGCCAATTACTGGGGGTGTTACCCTATAGTTTCATAACGCTTTTTCTATAATAATTTACATAATCGAAAGAAAAACAATCGTAAACTTTATTTCTAATTATAGACAATATAGAGTTTTCTTACCTCGAAAAATTGAGACAAATTTTAAATTCACGCTCATGAATAATTCAAGAATCGGTTTCCTCGAGAAAAGCAGACATAAAAGAACACTTTTCACTTATTTGTTACATTTATCTAGATTTTATAGTGTTTCCCATGACGTTTTTTTCGTGTTTTTCTATCATGTAATAAAAAATTCTAAAAAAAAACCCAGCAATACTTTATTTTTGAAATTCTACGTATTAAATTTTATGCATATTATACCATCATATCTGCAAAAATTAATTTTTTATATTATATTTTTCTACAGTTAGTTGGCAATATTTAAGATGTGCATTCCTTTTATTTCTTAGTTCATTCTATTAATAGCATTTGTCGCAGTTTTTTTTTTAACTTAATGGCATATATGAACTTACATTTTTCACAGTTTCCATGTAAGCAATATAACTGAAATTTTTTAGAGATGCTTATTCTCTTAAATGTTCGAAGTAAAAAAAAAAAAAAACCATTAAACATTTAGAATCATATAAATGGGAGACAGTCCTATCACACCTTTTAATATTGTTCAAACATGAATTATTCTATTCAGTCTATCTATTAAAAACAGCAATTTATTGATAAATTATGTAAACAAAAGTACGAAAATTACGTAAAGCAGTAGGGGAAGTGGGTAGATGGGTAGTTTCGATACATACGAATGATTGATACATTGATATATTTTTTAAAAAGATGGCACTAACAGCTGTTCATATACGTGTAAAGGCTTCTTTATTGCTTTATTTATTTTATTTATTTTTGTTTTATTTATTTAGAATCCATCATTAGCTGGATTTAGCAGTGAAAAAATGACAACTTTTCATTTCTTTTAATTTTGAAGATTTTTAGGATGTTAAGGAGATTAGGCAGAAATATTTAGTGTTAAGTTTTTTTTATATTATATCGTTTTAAAGACTTTAATTTTAAATACACCCACTTACTGGTAGAATTGAAATGCTCATTCTTATCGTTTTAAGATACTGAAGTATTTTATTTTAAAGAATAGTATGTTAAAATTATATTTAAAGAAAAACGTTTCACCAAAATTACTGTAAAATGTAGCTCTCAAGGATAATTTGTAAAACAAATTCAAACTTTTTATCAAGCATTTTCTATAATATATTACATTGTAGGTAGGAAAATGCTTCTAAACATTATTTCTAATTCTGGAAAATATAGAGTTTTCTTGCCTCGGAATATTGCGACACATTTTAAATTTACACTCATGAATAAATCAAAAACCGATTTCCCTGGAAAAAGCAAAAATAAAGGGACAATTCTCACCTACTTGTTACATTTATCTAGATTTTATAGAGTTTCCCATCACATTTTTCTCGTGTTTCTCTTCCATGCAATAAAAAATTCTTAAAAAAAAAAAAAAAAAAAAAAAAAAAAAAATGCAACACTTTTTTTTTTTTAATTCTACTTATTAAATTTTATGTATGTTATACGATCATACCTGCAAGAATTCATTTTTTACATTATATTTTTCTGCAGTTAGTTTTCAAAATTTATGACGTGCATTTCTTTTATTTCTTACTCCATTCTGTTAATATCATATGTTGCAGTTTTTTCTTTAATTTAATGACAACAATGAACTGACATTTTTTGCAGTTTCCATATAAGGCAACATAACTGAAATTTTCTAGAATTGACAATTCTCTCAAGGGACCGAAGTTAAAAAAGCTATTAAATTGCAAGAATCATAGAGATTGTCCTATCACACCTATTAAACTTCATACATGAATTATTCTTCAATGCATCTATTAAAAACAATGATTCATTGATAAATTATGCAAAGAAAAATACGAACATTATATAAAAGAGCAGGGGAAGGTGGGAAGTTTTGATACAGATGGAGGTTTGATACATTGATATTTTTTTAATCATTTTATTATTTAATTTTATTATATTAGTTAGTTTTGAATTATTATTAGTTAGATGACTTTCTAGAGTATAAGATTATTATATCATCAAGATACCTATATAAATAACACTTAACAAGTGGAAGTATTACGTTCATATAAATGTAAGTAGAGTTCATCACAGATTGATGATAAAATCCCGCCCTGTGGGAGACCGACTTTTTGTTTATATAGTGTATTATTAAATAATATATAATTATGATAAAGTATAAATTTAGTTAAAGATTTGAAGTAAGATAAAATGACATTATTTAATGGTTTAAGTGAGTCCCTATATCCTTTGAATAATAAATTAATGATTCATTACATATCTGAAATATCAATTGTTATGAATAAATCATTAAAGTCAATTGATTTACTTAATTTTTTAAAATTGTTTATATTATTTACAAGATGTAAACTATTTTTGATATTATAGAATATATATATATATATATTAGCCTCATAATTTTATTACTTATCACTTTTTATTATTTTTATTTCTGTATTGCTTCTACATTGGCATGTTTAAAAATTTCTTGTATAGGGGTTTTAATTAAAACATTCTCAGATTGGCTAATTTCGGGTTTATAATATATATTTTAAAAAAAATTCGGACTAGCTTTTAGGCATAATCCGTTCATCTGTTCGAAAATTTGGCTTTTTTACATGGTAGCCTCTCGTGCTTTAAGTTCTTCATGAAAGCAACATATGTATCTTCATAAAACTTTGAATAATTTTTTATATTTGTAATTTAAAATGCTTCTTAATACTTTAATGGATTATTATCTATCAAATATTTTGGTCAAAGTTAAAGGGTTTATTAGAAATAAACTAACATATTTACAAAATGTAACAAACATGAAGCTATTTAAAATAATTTTATGAATATTCATGCGCGCAAAAAGAAAAATTATTTTAAAAATAATACATTATGTAATTTTTCTTTAATAAAAAAAGGTATAAAGAAAAAATATTCCTTTGAGAATTTACTATTTGTTACATCAGCAAACATTATAAATTCAAAACTAATTATCGCAATTATTCTATTAATCCTCAAGACAATAACATACAGTTTTTTTGCCTGTTGTTACGTTTTAATGAGATTAAAGAAGGCTGCATAGCAATAATATATTTAGATCTTATTATTCTGTGATATTTTTCACGAATCACAGAGGATTAATCTTTTGTTTTTTCATGATAACTATATAAAGGATGATCAACAAAAAAGGTGTAGTATAAATAATTAAGGTAAGAAATAAAAATCATACGTCATGCATATTATTACGAAACACTTTCTAAAAATTCTAGAATATTTTAGCATAATTTCATATTTTCATACAGTAAAATAAGAAAATACATAGCATAAGGAATCCAGGAGTAATAACTCTACATCAAGGTTGACTCAAAGATGACTCCGAGCCCAGGCCTGCATGTTTTCATGTCATGGGATGCAGAAAAACACTTTGGTAAACCTTAGTAGTAAACTACTAAAATCAAGTTTTTAGGGGTTTTCCCCCAAGATAAGACATGACAGACCAATTGCAATTTAATATGTAAATGAATATTAACAAATTCTAAAATTTAGCCTTAAGCTTGACGAGGTAATTAATTGTCTGTGTTTTCGACTCGCAGTATGTTAGGAATATTTATTCAATCCTACTTTATTAGCAAGTGTATCGGTGTGGTTTAAGCTGTCATTTTTCTCGTTTTAGTGCTGCTTGATCAGTTTTAAAAGACTTGGCGTACAGCCAAAATAATAGACCTTTCTGAAGGTAGGGAAGCATTAGGAAAGGACAAATTTCCTCTCCATTTCCAACAAAAGCAATAGTAGGAAAACTCCTTTTTCATTGCTCTCAGTCCTGTTATCAATAATAGACTCGTCTAACTCACAAGGAAGGTCTCCATACGGGCATACTCAGAAAAATCTGAAAAAATTACAGAATGTTCTTCTCATATAGTTATGTATGTTTATAAAAAAATTTCGGCGGAACCTCCTTACATCGTCCGTAAAAAAATAATAAAAATTTCGTTTATTTGGCGATTTATCTCCGGTTGGCGAAAAAACGAAATTTTGAAAAATACGCTTTTACGCTTCGAATACTTTTTAAAGAAAAAACTTTCTATGTTCAATTTATTTAATTAAGTTTAGTTTAAGTAATTTTAGTTTTGCATTTTTACTTTACTTTAAGTGTAATTTTGTCATATACGTTTATATGTACTTATAACAAAATGAAATTAATATATTTTATCATTTAAAACACAATTTAAATTGATTAAAATTGTTCCAAATTGAAAAATACACTGTTAAAAATCTGCTGCATTTTGTTGCAACGCACTCCCTTGCTTGTATAGAAAACGGTTACTTGGCCGTGAAATGGAGCTTTCTCATTGGTTGGAATAGAGATATTATATACAAGCGGTGGAGTGCGTTGCAACAAAATGCAGCAGATTTTTAACAGTGTATGACACGGTCAATTCGCCGTGCTATTGAGCATCCTCATTGGTCAGAAGCAGGGCCGTAACCAGCGAATGATGTCAGGGGGGGCTCCGAAATTTTTTTTGTGGGGCTGACATCTTTTTAGCAATTTATACAGTACCAGGGTCCATACAGAGTTCGGAAGAAAAAATCCAAGGAGTACATAAAAAATCCAATGAGTCCAAAAAATTTTAAGGAGTTGTCACTTTTGTTGTTATTTATGTGGCATGCACTTGCACAGCCCCAATTCCGCAGGGATTCCGCGAGTCCCCCCCCGTGAGAGGGGTGGGGGATATCCGCAATCTTTAGACGAAATCTGTGCTTCCCCGTGATCTTCAGACGAAATCGGCGATTTACCTGCGATATTTTAGCGAAATCGGCGATTTATTGAGATCTTTTGTTGAAATCGGCAGTTTTTCTGCGATCTTTTGACGAAATATGTGTTTTCCCGTGGTTTTTTTTTTCTTAATGAAATCGACGTTTTTGACAAAATTTTCATTTTTACACGATCTTTTCACGAAAGCGGTGTTTTATCCCCACGATCTTTTCATGAAATCGGCGTTTTTCAGTGATCTTTTGATGAAATCGCCTTTTTTTTTCAATAATCTTTTGACAAAATATTTGTAAACGATCTTTCATCGAAAACAGCGTTTCTCCCGTGATTTTTAAACGAATTTAGCGTTTTATCTGCGATATTTGGTGAAATTGCCGTTTTAACCGCAATCCACACAGGAAATTCGCGTTTTTCAGCTATTTTTTGACAAAGTTCATTGACAAAAACATTGACGAAATAGCCGTTGTGTGCTTTTTCGGCGATATTTTGACGAAATTTGCATTTCTCCGCGATTGTTTTTTCTGCGCGCAAAACCGTACAAGTAGGAAACTATGCGGAACTGATAACCCAATTTGAAATTTTCAGAAGAGGATGCCTTAAATTTTCGGACGAGAATCACCCCTGAATCCACCGTTATTAGCAAAATTGAGCATGATGAATTGTATTATGAAGAAGAAATCAAAGCTTTATATCTAGCTGTGAAGGAATTAAACAGTGTAATCATTTTTGAAATTAGAAGCTTATAGAGATGTGTCTGGATTATTATTTTAACTTTTCTTTCCCTTATGGCCCTTAACATAGATTACTTCGTATACATTTTATATGTTTTTCCTAAAGTTGGACCAAACTCATTTAAAAAAAGTAAAACACACAACAGCATGAATTTCCATTTTCGAAACAAGTGAGCAGTTTTCATTAAATGACGGCAACTATTTATTATTATGCATTTCCCCTATTTCTAAGGATCTTAAAAATGTTTTTCTTTTACTCAATATCATGATGCATTTTCATGATGCATTCAAGAATTTTCTTCACAGTTACCTAAAAACATCAGCTTCTCACCTTCATGTGCTTAAAAGAATGGAAATCTGTTTCCCCCCTTTATATATTATTATTATTATTATAAATGCATTTATCATAAGGTATAATCGTTTGATACTCTGACTAGCATTTCATCGTTAAATTCCAGAAAAATCAATCTACAGCGTCAAATTTGTCGTTATTTTTTGACCAGATTATTTTTTTTTTTTATTCTATTCTAGAAAAACATAAAACGTTGCTCAATCCTATATTGTCTGAATAATTGCAAATGTCTTTATAAAAAAAATAAATAATTAGAAAGTAGTTCGTTTAAATTGGTAAACAGTCTTAGAAAATCAAAACTCAGTTGCGGAGTTTAAATCTTTGAGTCTGAATAATCCATATCGGTATATTTTATGCCCTTTATTAATAAAAATTATTTCGCAAATGCGTTAGAAAGTAGCGGATTTAAGCTTGAAAATAGATTTAAATGCAACATACAACAAATAATTGAAGATATTTTAATAAAAGATATTAAGATATTTTATTTTAAAATAAACTTAGCCTTAATCATGCTTTTTCGTTTAATGCTTTTTATTGTTATATGACAAATTGAAAAAAAATGGTTTGCAAATTTATGAAACATTTTTTTTAAATTGTTTTTTCAATATACCCTTGCTTACACCTGCAGCATGAAACAATTACTAGTATTCAAGCAATTATTTTTCTTATTTCATTTGTATATAAATTGACATATTTTCATTTTTTTTAAATTTCCTTCAAAAATCTGTTTTACAAGTGATATTTCATCATTAACTAAATCTACTGTACTGCCAAATATATATTGCCAATAGGCAAATCATTAAAATTTAGAAACACGTATTTTTAGTTAACTACGTTTAGGGAAGACGTTCCCCCTTTGCTTTAGCAATTGCCGATCAGCTTGACCAAGATGACTGTTTCCATTCATCCTGTGTAAGTTTAAAGCTTTTAAGTTAAGTTATCACAAAACGACCGACGAAACATGCGGTATCCAGTTTGTGCATCTGGATTTAATTTTTGAGGAGAAATAAATGTTCCGATCTAGAACGCGTTTCCAGATCTGTACCACAAATTTCTTTGCCGCAAGCAAGATAATGAAAAATAACTGATCACTGATCTATCAGGGTTCTGAAAGGAAAATATTTGGCACATTTTATTGCATTCAAGGCAGTTAAAAATCTAGCAGTTAAAAACTGCAGTTCCTTTCTCCCTCTCTTTTCTTTTCTTTTCTTTTCTTAAGGAAAGTTAAAATATACATTTTATATAAAAAGTAAGAAATATTGAAAGCATTAGAGGGGGCTCTAGAGGAAGCTAGGAGGGGCTCAGCCCCCTTCGCCCCCATCTGGTTACGGGCCTGGTCAGAAGAGAGATATTCTATAAAAGTAGTGGAGTGACGTTGCAGTAAATGCTGCAGATTTTTAACAGTGAAGTCAATTAAAATAAATTTTCAGATTCGTTAAAATCGTCTGCTTTTGGCGAGGAAATGCACTGCTAGCCAAATCCCGCGTCGCTTTCAGCTTTTCACGCCAATTATTCCAAACTATTTTATTTTTTTTACATATCTAATAATGTAATTCCGCCGCTAATTTTCACTGATCCTTTATTACCTACATGAGTAATTTAATTCGTATTTTTTTCAAAAAATTCTGAGTATGCCCCCAATGGAGACCTTCCTTGTCAGACTTATTACTCACGTGACCGGTCTTTAATGCTTTTCTCAGCAGTACCAAAATAGATTAAACCAAATTGACTTAATTTGAACCAAATAAATTTAGTACGTTGTTAATTAAGATTATTTTGTTTGTTAATATTCTGTGTTAATTAAAAATTACTTAGTTCTTTTAAAAATCGAATTTATGGTAGTGAATATATTTTTTAATATACTGAATATTAAAAATGTCTCTCTGTTAAAATGAAATGCATCCAAGATATTTTCTACTCGAAATTACAATAAACATAAACTTGGGATGACAAACAACCAGAACAATGTAGATTAATACAATGGAGACTGAATCAGGCAACATAAGTGAAAACCATTTGTTTCGTTGAGACGATCTGGATAAAAATGAATCGCAAACAAATTTTGCGAGCCTGAAACTATCGTTTAGTTAATTTTTGTTAAGTTGTTTCCCTTGCAAAATTGAACTCGTCCAGGTGAGTACCATCAAGTTCAAGCAATGAAAATGCGTAGTTTTGCCGTAATTCAAACCCAATTCTTTCCAGAGAGTCTGAGCATCAATGTCGCCACTCTGATATAGAAGCACTCTACTAATACTAGGTACTCCGCTATCTTAATTTTTTTTTTAATGTGATGAACTACGAGTAATATATGTATAAAGAAACTTTTGCAGGATTTCTTATAAATATTTTTCTAGAACTATATTCGAAACGAGATTATGCAGTCAGAAATTGTACTTTTTCCAGAGTTTAGCACTTTGCGAAACTTATCAAAATGTAGGCTTGTAATTGGTCAATCTGGTTTCAGCAATATGAAAACATTAGTATAGATGTCTATCAAAATGTGTCGCGTTTGGGTTTCTCAATCATTCAACATTATCCATGGATTAAGAATGTGATGCAAAACTTTTTCACATAACAATGAAGCAAAAGATAGATGGAGGTGCAGTATGCCGTAAAATGGATTTGCAACAAGATGTGCCTTATTGCTCAAATTTAAATACCCTCACTCTGTCCAAGCAAAGCAATCACGTGGTACAGGGACCGAATTCTTTGACATCAGCCGTGCATTTTCTGTTTAAATGAAAATTATCTGCTTATATTTGAGCATTCTAAAATAGCATTTCATTGTATTATGAATTAAAAACTGTAATATTAAAAGTTTTTTCTTTTTTATGAAAGCGCGTGGTTGTATTTAAGCCTAATGTACGGATTACAGAGTTACATTTTTGGCGTCAGTCACTATACTTCCACTCTATTCTTTTTTTTTACTCTATGCCATATGACATACTTTTCTTCATAGTTTTATTCGAAAAATCGACACAAAATTATGTGAAAGCACACATTACTAAGTGATTTGCCAGCGTTTAACAACAGTTATTTTATTCTGTATTAACCGCATTTAAACTTAATCTTAAAATACAAATCATTTTTGTGCTCGATAACTTGAGTTTCCATTAAAAATAAGTTGTAATAAAATACGGTTGGCATGTACTTCGCATCTTGGCAGACTAAGATATTATTATAGTACTAAATGAACTCAACATGCTCAATAGCTAAATGAACTCAACATGTTTTTTTATGCTCAATATCTTAGGATAAACTTCTAAAAATACCGGAAGTGGTATTAATTTTTGCCTCATACCCCACTTCCGTCAGATATGGATCATTAGATTTTCTTATTTCTTCTCTTCTATAAAATAAAGTTTTATTTCTTATACTTGATATCTGAAGGTTTTGTGCTGTCGGCTTTTGGACTTTGAGTGAATCACTGAAATGTAAAAAAACCTATCTGTAGTAAACCTATCTGTAACATGGTGCAAAACTAAAGCAACAAAAATAAAATGCTAATTTTCGAAAACATGAGAATGTAAAAGAAAAATATATAAACTAAACGTCAGATACAAAAATTAGGTGGTATCTCTGCAGCACAGCTAATTTGATGTATCATTGATGTATACTTCAAATTACACAAGGTCACAAGTATCATTGTCACTACAGAGAATCAAAATATGATATCTTTTCATTCTTTTCATTATTACTTTCAACTGATATTTATGTGGAGATTCCTCTAAAAAGTTGCTGTGCCACTTGCTTTGTGATAGGTCACCAGGGGCCATCTGAATGAAGTCATTTTGCAATTCTCACATATCTGTCATTTAAAGTTTGTCATTCAATTTTGAATTCACTGTTATCACTCCTTGTAAATAATCTAGTATAATCATATTGAAATTTAACCATAATGAAGCAACCACAATAAATTCCTATGGTGTCTTTGTGTGGAGTCTAGAGTGAAATCACGATTGCGCTCCTTTCTGAAAAGTACCAGATTATTTTATTTTCTGTCCCTTGAGAGCTCAATACAAAAGAGATGTCATGACGAATTCATCGTGAATTTTCAAATTATATCTGCTCATCAGTGGTCGAGAAATTCTGTCTTCGATACTGGTAGACGTGAGGTGCTGGGTTCGAAACCAATCGCGCCCGTCTGCCTGATCCTTCGGAATTTTCTGTGGTTTTCTTCGAACTTTTGATTTCCTTGCTTAAATACGGTTTAGGTTCCATAGACAGATCTCCTACAGAAAGCATCCTCCCTTGGGGCCTACATTTTTCCTGATGATAATTTTGAGTCATAAATACAACCAACCAGCCAATCAATCAAATGACATCCACTTAAGTGACAAAAGGTGGGTTCATTGTAAAGTCGCTTGGTGACAACTGATAAAGCAGCACTCACAGTGATTTCTCAGTGGAGTCACTAAATGAAATTTAAAAGAGATGAATGAGCGATATCACATAGTAACTCACTGTAGTTATTGTGATAATTGCGACGCCAAACAGACACCAAAAGACTGACTCTAGTTCTACGTTAGCACATATTTTCGACACTTACTGTTTATAGAACTTTCTTTTGAATATTCAAGTGTTCAAAAGTTAGAATTTTGTGTTGCTTGTTTAAGTTTTGTACTCTAATGTAGGGGGAACTGGGGTACATTGATACAGTTTTTTTCTAAGATTTTTTTTGGTGTCAAGAAAGTAGAAAATTCAAGTTTTTTTTCCATGAGGTGACAGCAAAACTTGTGTAGTATGTTATAAAAATGTACAATCATTGTTTTATGTAGTATTTTTGCATGTAATTTTTAAAAAATCAAAAAAAGTCATTTGTATCAATGTGCCCCATCCCCGGGGCAGATTGATACGTTTAAGAAAAAAGACGACAAAATAATACCAATGCATATTTTTCATAAAAAATGAGTTAGAAAACCATTTTATATTTATTTATAAAAATTCAAATCACCCACAATTTATTTTTAAGCAATATTAAAGCAATCAAAATTAAATATATTATGACTTGATGTTCTGTCTGTTTCTTGTCTGATTGTTGGCTGTGGTAACTTTGTCATATCTAGCACTTCAACCCCAGCATTATCTTCTTTCTTATGAAAGATGAAAAAATTACCAGGTTTTCTGTTTATAAATAGGTTCATAAACAGAAAATAAAGGATAATTATATTAAAAATTCTGTTTATAATATAAGTATCATTTTCTGTTCTGCAGTTTGTTTCTCTTACTTAACATTTCTCATGTCGAAAATACTTTTTTCTCTGGAGAATCGATATAAATTCGAGATTTGCCAGAATGCCGTCTTTTTCTTTTATTACTTCTGCTAGCACTAGATGCTGGGTAAGTTCCTACGTCTTCTGTTTTCAAAAATACTATAAAATGCTCTAATATAAAGAAATTAGAGCTATTTCACTTCAATAAAAACTAATATTAGAAATTTTTCGTGAAAAAAAGGTTGGATTAAGGAGTGTATGGTAAAAAAAATAATAAAAGATAATGAAAATATGAACTATTAAAGGATTTAGGCTGTATCAATGTGCCCCGTCATAAACTGTATCAATGTGCCCCATACAGCGATTTTGAATAAAATGAGTCTCAAATCCAACACTTCACAATATATCTAACAATAAATAATGAGGAACTGATAAAGAGTAGCAGTACTTACCAGGGAGAGTATTCATTTTGGTTGAAAATACTGGAACAGTTGTATAATAGCATTTCAATTGTACAACTCAAATTTACTTTTGAACAACAAAAACAATAAATCGCCCGTCCCATTGCATCAAACTGCTGAATCATTCCAAGATTTTCTGTATGTAGTTGAATACACTAGCATCACCTTTTGGAGCTGTTGTGAAACTTCCTGTAATGACCCTGTGAGCGGTAGAGGGGGTGTATCAATGTGCCCCATGTATCAATGTACCCCAGTTCCCCCTACAAAAAGTTTTAAAAATCTTAAAAAAATGATTTTTTCAAAATATGAAAATTAAGAAGTATTTCAAAAAAGAAAGACTATTTATTTATTTATTATTTTTTATTGTAAAAAAATTATCTTATTTAATAAAGAGATACTGGTTTGAATCAAAATGTATTTTAGGATGCAATTGTCAATTATTGCCTCATCCAAAATTTAAAAAATCGTTTTCCCTCTAGCAATCTGTTTTATAGGTAAACATACACTGAAAGAACAACAGTTTACAAACATCTAGTTTTATCCTATATTTATGACATTGGAAAATTTTGGTTTATAATGAAAATCAATCACAGTTTGAGGTTTTTTTTTCCTCAAAATTTTATTTTCTGGATAAAGCGAGTTTTGAAATTCTCGTCCACTTTTGAAAAGTTCAGATGATAAAATATGTAAGTAATATAATTACCATTTTGAGAAAATGAGCTTTAAAGATGCAACGTTTAATTTGTGTTCATTGTCAAATGCCTACTTTATCAATTAAAATTTCCCCATTTACAAACAGTAATTTAGCAGATGATACAGAACCATTTATCATCTTCAATTAAATGATTAACATTTTTTTTGTCGAATACCACCTTTATCATCTGAGCTCTTAATTTATTTGTAACAGGTCAAATTGACCACTGTGTGCTTTCTAGTTTTAATATGAAATACTATTTTTTTCGATAATAAAACCCTTTACTGTTTCTTGCAAATTTTAAATAACTTTTGATGTATTCTTAAAACTGTTATTTATTTTTTCGATTCTTTCTTTTGTTTATTACGAGTGTTATTTTAACAAATATAAAATTCAAAGTGCTCATTTCTAAATACTAAATCTCTGTACATTACAAAATGTATGTTTATTTTAATATGAGATAAATAATATTTTACTGAACATATACAAATAAATCCAATGAAATTGCTTACATTCAACAATGAAAAAATAAATGAGCTAAGAAAAATATAATGACATACATAAAATATCTTTTGAATAAGAAAGAAAATTACAAAGAGGAAGCAGGAAAAGGGTTAAGGAACTTTTATTTGATGTTTAATGAAGTATGCATGAAATTTTCCCAGCATGAGTATTTTTTTTCTCTGGGACTAAGCAGTTCATTTAGTTACGGTTGAAAACATTTTCAGAATTTTTTTGAATTTAACTGCTTTTTTTCCATTACTACTGGCTTCTTTCCAAAAACCATGAAGCTAAAAGCTAATAAAATATCCGTCGGAAAATTTGCAAATCTATCTATTAGAAAATGCAATACCAAGCTATTTTTCCTTTTTACGACAGAAAAAAAATGCACGAATTAGCGTAATTTAGAATGATATCTTTTATTTTTTAAAAGATTTTCTTATTCATAAATCTTCTAGGTTAAAACTTTTGTCTTTCATCGTTGATCGATGTTAAGGTTTAAACCTTTAATGTTAGAACTTATACTTCGAACTGAAAAAAAGTGCATCAAGTGTTATTATTCTTCTGATGAAAATCCATTTACGTCAAAAATTTAAGAAGCTATAATTTTTTTTATATGGTCCATGCTTCTTAAAACATGTACATTTGAGCTTCTATTTAACAGACATCTATTTTACGAAAATGTCTAATTCAATTTTCATCTTCTGGAACATTGATTATGAATAAAAATAATACAAAAGAAATCTCAAAATAAGGAGAAATATTTTATGTTTAACTTTTATTTTAATAAAAATTCCAAAATTATACATTTTTTTCAACCTTTCAAGATAATGATCATCGAAATATTGTTTCAATTTTTCGTAAAATATCATAATATACCATTTCCACTTCATGCTCTTTTCTGCTTAAAAGAATTATGGGTACAAGCAATTCTAATGGACTTTTATAAGGAAGTTTTCTTATATTTATTATAAAATGGTCATGACCTAAACTTTAATAGAAAGTGGAAGGAAATTATTCATATGCAAATCAACATTTGTGACTATGGGTATTAAGAAAACGGTTATGAGACTTGAAATCGCGATTTCATGAAAGCTTCTTTTTTTCACTGTCTCATTCGTAAAGGGAACTTTTTCAGCGTCTTTTTGACAAAAGATGATTTAAAAACTGCACGACATTATCCCTTACCATAATCCATCGTTTGGCCTATATCGGGGGACTGGAATCAGAACAAACACAAAAACGTGTTGGGGAATCTTTTAAGGATGTAATCAAATCCAAGAAATAGGGAATGTTAGGCACCGGCCAGTGCAAGGTTATCTATAAATGCTACTATAACAGCGGATAAGCAAATTCTTATGTCAATATTTTTTCGAACAACACACATTGCTACTCAAGAAGACAGTTTCTTTTCGCATCAAGATAAAATTTGTCGATCCGATTAATTTGAAATAAATTCATCAGGGTGATCAGCCCTTTAGTTCGTAGACAGATATTATGTATTAGTTTGATATACATATAACCTATGGTTGGAAGACGTTATGTCACAAAACATCAAGATTGGAATTGAGTGATTTTTGTTGTGGCAAATACCGATTGAGAATGGTGTGTTCCTATGTGTAGAAAAATGCACAGAAGAAATAACCTCAACTTCGTACAGTAAAGATCAGACTGTAAGCGAAATGAAATGATGGTATAACTTTGAAACAGCTCATATGAACGAACAGATCTGCATAATAACCGAAATAATACTTTAATAGTCCAAGAGCCGACAACATAAAAACTTATGTTACCGAGCACAAGAACAAAAACCTTTATTTATTCAAGAGTAATAATAGGAGAAACTAATGCTCCGTGTCTGCCGGAAGTGAAGTGGTACATAAGGCAAAAACTAACACTACTAGTGGCTCACTCGTAAGTCTATCATTGTGTTTTCTTGCTTCCAGTTTTCCATGTTTTTATATCTTTGATTGTACGACAAACACAATGATAAACATACAAATAAACCACTAGTGGTATTAATTTTTGGCTTATGCACCACTTCACTTCCGGCAGACATGGATCATTAGATTTCTCTATTACTACTCTTCCATATAATAATGGTTTTTTCTTGTGCTCGATAACATAGGTTTTTGTGTTGTCGGGTCTTGGATTATAACGACAAAAAGGTACGTAGACGAAATACTCAAATGTCAAGTCTACCTTGCGCTGCAGTCACTGTCTATTATTTTCTTTTAATGAATAATAATCTCACATTTTATACAGCTGAAATTGAGAAGAACAGGGTATAAACGGAAACAATAAAGTAATCGGAGTAGCCAGTATGCCTTTTTAACTTAAATCTAATCGAATATATTTGGGTTAAACTCGGACGACGCATTGCAGAGAGATCAATGTCTCCTTTGACTGTCTGGGTCTTGGAGATTGAACTTGAATACGTATAAAATCAAATTCCAGAATGTCTTATTGATGATCGCATCTCATTCATGGATAATAAGTTTAAAATAGTCTTATAATTGTTGTTCAAGGCGGACCCTACCACTTATAAACAATCACACATCTTCTTCAAACATTTTTTTGTCATTTATACTGATTTAAATTGCATTTTTAACCATATCTTTATGGTTTTAACATCTTTCAATGGAATTTAAATTTTCATGTATGTCATGTATTGTAGTTTGGTGTCTATATTCCATATTGCACTTTAGACATATGTATACTTTCCTTTTTATGTCCATGAATCGCTATCGTTCATGATTTTCTCCACTAGTTTGCTTGATACCTTTTTATAACTTGTATTTTTGGATAATTATAGATTTAAGATTTGTTATAGAAATTGTAATGTATATTTCAGAGAATTACAGAGGAAAATAAAAAAGCAATACTTTCTAAGAAGAATATTTATTTAATCTGGATTTCTTAAAATTGATATCGGTAGAGTCGATTCTGAATAATAATCAGATGATGAAATATTGCGAACTGTGATAAAAACTAACAGAGAAAAACATTATTTAATGTAGGTGAATGGAAAATAGCTCCTGAAATATCCACACCCGAGAGATA
The DNA here is from genome assembly GCA_964019185.1 of Maratus speculifer. NCBI lineage: Eukaryota > Metazoa > Arthropoda > Arachnida > Araneae > Salticidae > Maratus > Maratus speculifer. The sequence goes on from OZ025295.1 coordinate 67,546,943, forward strand.
TAATGAAAGTTTATAGTACATATACGATGAGGGTTGCAATTTTCAGAATATGTTTAGGAAAATGAATGAATGTTAAGATTTTCAAGTCTGTAAAATATTAATGCATGAAAAACTAATACTTAAAAATGTAGAAACCATTAAAAATATCTCTTTAAAATATAGTGATTAAAGTATAATTAAGGAGAATAAGTCTTTTATCTTTTGAAAAAATCCATGGTATGGCAGGTATTTAAGTACAAAATAACACCTGCTTTCAAATAGGAACAGACGCTAGGGATACAAAATTTTACACATTTAAACGTTCTGTACAGATGACTATATGCATTACTGATGACGTCATTCATTGAAATCCCCACAAGCCGAATAACCACTTCTGCACTCTGTCGAAGCTGACATCAAGAAATAATCAGATAACAGTTGGGAATGCTTACATTGGTATATGATGGTCGCCCTGGGAGCCGCAAAAATTTTTTGTAGATGATTATTGGAGTCCTGCTCAGTAATCATACCTTAAAACGTAATAGTCCATCGGGTTAATAGCTGGGGAGCTACGGGGCACTAAGTTTAGAATGAGGTAATCATGGAAGTTTTGAACACCCATCATTGGAATGCGTTGGCTGTTTGGGATGGTGCAGAGTCTTGTTGAAAGAATGCGCGGCTTCACACGTGTTACACAAGTAACCAATAATTTTATTACAAGAGTATGCACTATGGGTATGGAAACATATAGGCAACGGCTTTGACTCTTGCATTTAGAAGAAAGCAAGAGAGTCTAGAGAATGAGCTGGGTGGGGAGACCTACCAACCGTTTCAGAATTCATAAGTCCCACCCAGTGGAATGCATCTTAAGGACAGTCGATTGATAATGTAAAGATTAAATACAATATGAATACAATGTATTCACTATAAGAAGCCCAATATTTGGGGTTTCCTGAGAAATATTTAAATATTTATAAATAATAAAATAACGAGATTAAAGATAATAGGTTTTTAACTTGTTGGAGCGGCAGAAGCTCAATTTTGCTGCAAAGATGAGTGTTCTGCAAAAATACTTCAAAATTTTACATATTTAATTACTAAATTAGAAAGAATTTTTTTATCAAAAAATAATGTTTATAAATAATGCAAAATATCTAAAATAGATAACTCAGTGAATAATTATGATGATTATGATATAATTATATACAAAAATTTTGTTGTTCATACAATAGTTCATTGATGGTGCAGTCGTGTTGTTAGTGGCCAAGAATTTATTTTGAATTAACCTTCCTACTGCCGCTACCTGATATATCCGTTCACTAGGCTGCAGGTTTCACTGCAGTTGAAGCTTTATTTAAATTAATATAATTCTACAAATAAAAGCAGTTTTAAGAAGTGAAATTATGATTGATACTTTCAAGGCTTATAAGCATTATACGTAACAAAAAAATATACAATGACAAAAAATCCCTCTTTTATCAACATTTAACCCCCTGACTGCCCAGCAAAAGGGTAAAATTGTAATGTTGTTTTCTCTGTAATTTATTAAAAATATTAAAAAAAAGATGTTTTTTTCCAAATTGATACAAAATATGCTATTACGTATAGGTGTATAAACTTTGAGAGTATTAATCCTAACTTAATTTTTCAAAACTGGGTTTTATTTGAAGAATTATATTAATTTAAATATTGCTTATGTTGCAGTGAAACCTGCAGCTTAGTGTGTGAAAAAACCCGGTCGCGGCAGTCAGGAGGTTAAAATAAATTGCATAGAAAACAACACAAGAATTTTGCCCTTTTGCTTGGCGCTTTTGTTTCGAAAAATCAGAATATCTTCGCTATTCAGGATTCATAGAATCATCATTGAGATTGAAGAAATTCAGAGCATGACATTTAGAGCCACTTCGGGGATTTTATACATCTACCAATTTTTTCCGGTTCAGTTTCTGCACCTGTACGAAGGTTTTCCATAGGCGGGAAATTCTTGTTTCCTCTTGCTGTTTCTACTTGTTTAGGCAGTGCTTTGCTAAGGTCAGGTGGTTATACTTGAAGGTTCTCTCAAACAAGACCTTTCCTGTCCTCTTCACGTAGGATTTCTATCAAACGTCCTGATGAATCGCACTTCGTATAGTGCAAGAGCCGACAGCACAAAAGCCTTATCAAGCACAAGAAAAAACACTTCATTTTATAAAATAATAGTAATAGGAGAATCTAATGACTTATGCCTGTCGGAAGTGAAGTATTGCACAAGTCAAAAATTAATACCACTAGTGGTTGACTCGTAGGTTTAGCATTGTGTTTGTCCTACAATTAAGAGTATGAAAGCATGGGAAACTACGTGCAGGAAAACACAATGCTAAGCCTTCGAATCAAACGTTAGGTGATATTCATTTTTGACTTATGCACCACTTCACTTCCGGCAGGCATGGGTTGTTAGATTCCTGTATTACTACTCTTCCTAAAATAAAGGTTTTTTCTTGTGCTCGATAACTTAGGGTTTTGTTGTGTTGACTTTTAGACTAGTATGATGGCCACATCAAACTGCAGTTGTCTAGCGAGTGATGTTGCCGACTTCTTAGGTTCGTCGACACGACTGGTGAATTCGGGCATCTGTTATTGGTGTAATTATTTATGTCGTAGACAATGTCATTTCCTCTATGAAACATTTTTCATATCAAATCTGGCAGCCTTCAATTTGTTCTTTACTTTAAATATGAATTACAGGCGAGTTTGATTTACAGGCGAGTTGTTCTTTATCCAATGAGAAAATGATAGCATGCCTCTTCATTTTCACCAGTAAATTTTGGTTTTCACATGTTTACGTGGAACAGAAAAATATTTCTAATTATACTGTACATTGTAGTATTTCACCTTTGATGTATGTTCTCAAATACCTGTCATACCCTGTATATCGCGTTGACACTGCATTTAAGTAAATTTCTGTAATACGCGGGAGAATCCGAAAATAGGTTCCCCCTGTCGACTGTGGTCAGAGTTGTGTATGGAAGTCAAAATTAGAATGAGACATTAAAGATAAGAGATTTCTTTACTTGACGAAATAAGTACCAAGTATGTTGAGACATTTGTCATACCGTTTGATAAGCTGCAAAAAGCCCTCCATGAAAACATCAGGGCTTTGCATACGGACAAGTCGTTAAACTCTTCTTCCGTATGCAATACCCTGAGATTTTCTAGAGAGCTTTTTTAAGTTTATCAATCGGTATGACAAATGTCTCAATGTAATTGTTAATTATGTGCAAAAATAAAGATATGTTTTATCTTCAATGTCTCATTCTATTTTTTTTACTTTCATACTCAATTCTGACCACAGACGACAGGGGGAACATATTTTCGAATTCTCCCTCGTACATTTTTTTTTGAGAAAGAACACTAAAACGCGTTAACTAGAAAATCAACTGCTTTTATAGAATGCTTATTTCAACCTCGATCAAGTAAAACAGCAAAAACTCAATTTTTGTACAATCAAAATTGGATGATTTATGATACTTTGGATTTTTTTAATTTTCGGCAATTTCTAGTTCACTAAAGACGCGTCTTTAGTTAGCGTCGTTTTTATTACTCCAAACAAAATTCATTCACGGAAGCAGTAAATACACTCTGCGACAAATGTCTCAATGTAATTGTTAATTATGTGCAAAAATAAAGATATGTCTTATCTTCAATGTCTCATTCTATTTTTTTTTTACTTTCATACTCAATTCTGACCACAGACGACAGGGGGAACATATTTTCGAATTCTCCCTCGTACATTTTTTTGGGGAAAGAACACTAAAACGCGTTAACTAGAAAATCAACTGCTTTTATAGAATGCTTATTTCAACCTCGATCAAGTAAAACAGCAAAAACTCAATTTTTGTACAATCAAAATTGGATGATTTATGATACTTTGGATTTTTTTAATTTTCGGCAATTTCTAGTTCACTAAAGACGCGTCTTTAGTTAGCGTCGTTTTTATTACTCCAAACAAAATTCATTCACGGAAGCAGTAAATACACTCTGCGACAAATGTCTCAATGTAATTGTTAATTATGTGCAAAAATAAAGATATGTCTTATCTTCAATGTCTCATTCTATTTTTTTTTTACTTTCATACTCAATTCTGACCACAGACGACAGGGGGAACATATTTTCGAATTCTCCCTCGTACATTTTTTTGGGGAAAGAACACTAAAACGCGTTAACTAGAAAATCAACTGCTTTTATAGAATGCTTATTTCAACCTCGATCAAGTAAAACAGCAAAAACTCAATTTTTGTACAATCAAAATTGGATGATTTATGATACTTTGGATTTTTTTAATTTTCGGCAATTTCTAGTTCACTAAAGACGCGTCTTTAGTTAGCGTCGTTTTTATTACTCCAAACAAAATTCATTCACGGAAGCAGTAAATACACTCTGCGAATCATACCAAGAAACAAAGTATTTTAAAAAACGGGAAAAGAAAATATATATATATATACCCATTAGAGGTAAATGCTTATTTGAACATCTGCTTCTTCAGAAATTTTAATTTAAAATTTTAATGGGCATTAATGATAAATTACTCAGTTTTAAAGAAAAAAAATGTGAAAGAAATCTCATATAATCAACAAATTTGTTTTAATGATTATATAGATTTTATTTTTTTCAATTATTTTCCTTACGTAAAAATTACATTACTTCGGATATAATATATGACAGTAATAGTGGATATATTAAAACTGACGCAAATTAAATTATTTTACTTTTAAATTAATTGAAAAAATTCCGAAATGTTTGAATAATTAAATCAAAGCACCGTTTGATTTAATTAGGATTACACCTGCTACTGATATTTTTTCACAGTGTTTTTAACTGATTAAAAAAACAATGAATTTTTATTTGATTTAGACGAAATGTAAAATAATCACTAATTAAATTAGACCCCTTTTCATTGTGATTCAGGTGAATAGAAAGAAAAAAAAATATATATATCATTTTTAAAGATCGAAAAATTGTTTTTTCTCCCTGTTACTTAATTTGTATTTCCTGGTAAGAAAAGAAATTCTCAACTATTGCAAAAAAGATTTTTTTTAACCATTTGGTTTGGTTTGATTTATGACGGCCGATTATCTACGCTTGGGATATAGGCCCTAATGGGTGGGATGCCCTCCGCGGAATCTTTCTAAGGGAACCTAACCCGTATTTACGCAAGGTTCGAAGAAAACCACGGAAAACTCCGAACGGTTAGGCCGATGGTCGCGATTAGGTTCGAACCCAGCACCTACCATCTACTAGTTCCGATGTCAGAACCTCGCGGCCACTGGTGGGGCTTTAACCATTTGGAAAATGGTTGTTGCTCTCAGTCTAGAGATAATTGACGCATATCTGAATCCTGTGATGAATACATTTTATTCATTTTCTGATTGGTCCATTAATATTAATGTTTAATCCATGACGTACATAATGTATGAATCTGTTAGTAAGCAACGTTTTGGTCATCATAAAAATCATGTTTTTATTGCTGATTTTTTAATGGCATACTATGTTGAAACGATGACGAAAGAGTATTAAAAACTACAAAAAATTAATAACTCAATAAATAAATAAGTAAACTGAGATATAGTTAAAAAAAATGCACAAGAAAGTACACATTTTTCATTAGTTAAGTTAGAAAATACATAACGCAGCAGAAAAATTCGTTTTATTAATTTCCACCAATAACCGGAAATGTAATCGAATTGTTTTGTGCAACACTATATAGGACTTATAGAATTTATACATATCCAGCAACTGGTAAATAAATAATTACATTTAAAAACAAATATAAAAATTTACAATGCTTATCCAACAATTTATGCTCAAAGACAGTACTGTAAATAAATTTTTTGGTTTGTCTTGTAAATGAAAATGATAAATTCTATAAACATCATACTCTACAGTAATCATCTTGTAATAAACTTGAATGATGTATATTAATATGAATATATTTAAATAAAGTAACATTATTAAAATACTTTAAATCTATTTTTCTCTACAGATCATAATGAAACGGAATTCTTTTGAGTGTCTCTGTAACCGAAATATACAATAATTCAACATACTTAATTTTTAAAGCTAAAAATGCCACGTTAAAACTCAGTAACTCATATCAGTTATAATACATTCTGAAAATAATTACGTGAATTAAATCACGGTCAGATAGACGCAAGGACAGACAAATCGAATTCTGAAACACATCTTAACTATGTTGGAAAGTGTTTAAAACAAAAATAATACATATGTTTACACTTCCGAAAATAAAACGTTATAGATAAAACTATAAGCAGCAAATATTTCAGATTTTATTTCTTATATAGTCTTGTGATGCAAACATGAATCTACTTGTTGCTATTTTCCTTTTCGACAATGATTTTAAAGTGTAGTGAAAAATGAAATAAAATACATTTAAAAGATTGCTTTACTTTCTCGGTTTAAAATAAAACGTTTCTTAACTCAGCAAATTCTATCTTAAACATATTGCATTGCTCCAAAATAAGAGTTACACCTCTTCAGATTGCTTGGTCTGTTGATTAAAAACAGAGAAAACTTTGGGGGGGGGGGGAAAGTAGGCAGGATTAAAGGAGAACGTGCTTGCTTCAGAACAAAACAATACAGACAACTGATCGTAAAAAAAAAAAAAAAAGGATTTTTAAAACAGTGTTTCTGATGCTCCTGGATACTCTAACCGTCTTTTTAGAAATTAGTTTAAACTGTATAAAAATAAAGCATAATACGAGAAGAATGTGTGAAATGCAATCATTGTTTTTGTTGTTATTCACTGTAAAAAAATTTTCCGTTAAAAAACGGAACTAGTACTGGTAATCTAGACGCCAGTACTATTTCCCTTTTTTAACGGAAAAAAAATTCCGTAAATTCCAGAAATAGTTCCGTTTTTTCACAAAATATTTCCGTTTTTTAATATTTTTTATGCAAAAATTTTCATTTGAAAGTTAAAAGAATTTTTCAAGGACAAACTAACATCTTTGTGATTTTTATTCTTTACTTTAGAAAGACACGTTAACAACAGGCACATATTATATGCATTTAATTTAAATAATAGTGAAGAAATGTGACTTACCTTCCATGGGGATCGAACCCGGGTCGTCTACGGTCGTAGCCTGCAGTGTAATACCATTACACTAGAATTACACAAAACGCTTTTTCAAATATCTTTAGTTATTTCAGATGCATTTCATAAAGTAAAGACAAGATTTTGAACCGCGGATTTATTTTTGTAGCGATAATATATTTTAGCGTACAGTTCAAAATTATGCTTTATAGATTTTCTTTCTATAATTTCTGATATTTAGTTTTTTTTAATTTTAGCTTTATAAAAAAAGTTTAGCCTTTAAGATATTACATGCATGAATGAAAGAATTAAAAAAAATTATTTCCTTCTATTTTGGAAGAGTTTTAAAGTTCTATTGTAATATTATTCATATTCATTTATTTATTTTATAAAAGGATACTAACACACTTTTTTAAAAAGCATGTATTTTAACAAATATTTTGTGTGACGATCTATTGTAAACTCAATAAAGATAACTTAATAAAAGTTACTATGGATTATTAAAATTAATTACATTTATTGATTATTATGACTTAGGTAATCGCCAAAATAATAATAATTTCGGTAATATATATCGATATATTTTAAATTTTATGTGCGAACTTCTTAATTTGAATAGATTAAAAAATATATATATTGAAATTAAAAGTAGATTTTTTCCCACTAAAATATCGTACGCACTTTTTAAACTGTGATACAAATAAACGTTATTTTAAAATCTTACTTAAAAAAAAAGAATAATTTTACAACTGTATCAAACTTAAAAAGAATTAATAAATCTTATTATTACTATTATTATTTTATTATTGTAAAAATATGCTCCTTTTCATTATTAAAATAGAAAAATAGGGAAATATTGCTATAACGTTTTTCTCTATTTTCCTCATACAGATGGCACCACGACACTTATCGGTTAAAAATATCAATGTTGTGCTGTGTAAAAACGGAACTTTTACACTTTCGGAAAAATTAACGGAGCAATTCCGTGATTCGAAACCGCAAAGTGGGAAATACGGAAATACTACTGTTTTCTCGGAAAAATGAAACTATTCCCTAAAATTTTAGGGAAAAGTTTGTGTATATTAACGGATATTTTTTACAGTGTTGCGTTGATTTATTTCCTCTATTTTTGTTAAAATAACATGTTTTAAGTTGGTCTATTAGGTGGAAACAAAATGCATTCCAATAAATTTCCAAAAATAGTTTGAAAGCACTTTAATAATATTAAGCTACTTCAAACAGATTGAAATTGATATATGTCACTCAGGTTCATTATAAGATGTTTACTATAGAATATGGTGTTTATGGAATTTATTGTTCATTTACAGGAACACACAAAATGATTCGATTACAGCTAAAGGTTGAGAATAAAATGCTGAATATGCATTTAAAATTTCACTTTAAAATGTAATTAATTCTTTGTCAATTGCCAGGTATGCACAAACAATTCTACTAAAATTTTACCTCTTGACAGAGATTAATGAAATGGAATTATCTATTGTGTTAGTCTCCGACTTCCCTGCAAAGGTTACAGTTTTGTGAATACGATAGCGTCCAAAGTAATTGTCTCATTTATACAAAAAAGAGCTGTACGTCGATAATGTCAAAATATCGACAGGTATTGATAGAAATATTCATGAACCATAACGCCTGGAATGTCTGCTCAAAAATTTTCGATAGAGATAAAATTGAGAGTTTAAACCTATATATTTAAAAAATAAGTTTTTTTTAAAATTATTTTATAAATCATCTGCCCTAAGCTTTCTTCTGAACCAATTTTAATAAGTAGTTTTTAAAATGAAAGCTGCTTTTTTGTAGATTTGCCCGCAGTAACTATTTTTTTAAAAAAACTATTCCCATTTTTAAATTTAAATTAAAAAAACAATTCTATGATTTTTTTTTCAAAGTGGTAGAAATTAAATTACTTCCATTTTTGCAAAGAAAGGGAAAATAATAAGGTTTGTTAATGAAGCCATTTTTCAAAAAAATCTTTAAGTAAACTTAAAAAAAAATGAATTAAAAACAACGTCCTGCTTTAAGAACACACATATTTAATCAAAAATCTATTACGATTCAACCCTTTTCTTTCAGCTGACGTGGACTTGCTTAATTTGTTGAACTTGCTAAAATAAATTTAATTTAAATAACTTTAGTTTTGTCAGTTTTAATTTATTTAACTATAATTTTGTCATAATTATATATTTATAAGTATTCATGTTGAAATTTAACTATCAAAAATTACGATTTAAAACGAATTTCAAAATTTAAATTAACTAAATTGTTTTATGATCAAAATTAAGTCTAACTGAGCATTATCGATTCAGTTTTGTTGCTATGGAAAATATTTTGGCTTTTGTTTTTGAACACGCTTACATACATCAATAGAAAAAAAAATCAGTCTGTTTTTTTTTCATGTATGAAATTTTTTTTCAGTGATAAATTAAATACTGCTGAAATAAGCAAAATACAACATATATATATATATATATATATAATACCATTAAAAGTAGACAAGATTCACCAATGGATTTTATTAATAAAACAATAAACCAAAACGAAGAATTAGAATAGAATTGAATTATAATAAAATAAAAAAATAGTGTAACGAGTAAATCTGAAAAAAATAAATAAATTAAATGAATGCAAATAGAATTTGTAGCTCCAAAAGCAGAATCATCAGGCCCCAAATGCTCTGGAACTACAAATGAAGTGTGCGGTTTCATCCACGTATTAGCCATGAAATAGCAAAATAATACGTATTTGGGGCTACCAACACACAAAGACCAAATTATTAAACAAGGAACAAAGATATTTTACAAAAAGGAGTTGAAAGTAAGTAAAAATAATAGTTATCCATAACAAACAAAAAAGATAAAGCTGAAAAGAAATATAATTGAACCAGAGAAAATAATTAATAATCGATATTAACATAAAATTAAATTTATAAAATAATTAAAATTTGAATTAAGAGATAACATTCATATTAACATATAACTTAAAATACCATTTTGTTACTTTAATCAGTAACATTTATTGTGACTTTACATGGTAAAAACTCATTATCTTAATATAGGATGATAAAAATTAAAAAATAAAATAAAATAAAATAAAAATTAAAATTAAAAAAAAATAAAAAAATAAAATAAAATAAAAATAAGTAAAAATTAATAATAATAATAATAATAATAATACCAAAAATTATATCAATAACATTAAAATAAATTTGATAATTAAAATATAGCTATTTAACTATAGATATAACTAGACAAATATCCATATATTGGTGTCAATTAAACAGTTTAAAAATATGTTAAAATAAATAACCCACTCTCAATTTTTTCTTTTTTTTAATAATTAACCTTTGCGTTTTTATCCAGACAACACCACCCTCCACCGTACTCTAACATCTACCCACCCATATATATATACATTTTGAATTTTTGTCTTTCTTTTAATGATATTTAATAAATTAAACTCTCTTTTTAAGTTTAATTTATAAAGTACCATTTACGCGCATATTAAAAATGTATCACGAAACAATCTTCAGTTACATTAAAATTTTTGCTTTTGGCGAGAAAAAGTGCCGCTCGTCAAATTGCGTAACATTTTCGTCTTTCACGCAAATATTCGAAAGTATTTTATTTTATTACAGATTTTCTACTGTAACTCCGCCCTAAATATGACCGATCCTTTATTACTTACACGAGTAGTTTAATTAGTATTTTTTTTCAAAATATTCTGAGTATGCCCAGTATGGAGACCTATGTAAGAGCTGGTGAAAAAAAATTGCATACCTGATTTTATTATTTTCTTCTATAGCTAACACAATACACAGAAAAAATTTGAAGATTCTCATCTTTATCAATTTTACCTAGTCATTAATTCCGCATAACAATGATTTTTTTCTTTGTTTTCCATTTCAAATATCGTCGACTTCCATGTATTATATGCTTTTAAAATTTGAAATGCATGTGTTATCATGGAATTTATTTACGGTGTAGGATACCTACGCTAAAGTCATAAAAGTTACTAAATTTACTATCTGCCCATTTTCTTTTCTAATGCTAATTAAGATTTATTCATTTTTTAAATTTGGTAATACCTAGACCTTTAGATCTTTCATGTATTTTTTTGTTTTTTATTATTATGAACTGACTCAAGGCTTCAATTTTTACTTTCAGTAGTTTAACTTAAAAATGATTTTTGGTGTGACCATATAACAGAGCAAATAGCAGAAGAAAGCCCATTCAATAAATAGCAGAAAATATTACAACGAATTATAAAATACAGCAGTATTTATGTACGTTTTATTAACACAGGGTTAGTATAATTCAAAGACTTTCAAAAACCTTTACAGAATTTTCATGAAGTAATATTTACAATATTTAATAATAAAAAAATCATATATAGTGACTAGTTTTTTTAAGAAAGTTTAGGTACTAAAAATTTATAAATTTCTTGATAAGTATAAATTTTGTAATTGAGAAAGTTGTCAAAATAAATAAAAAAAAATCGTATAAATATTCCGGTTGTGATTGTATTTTCATTTTTTAAACTTTTGATTTAAAACATTTTTTAAATTAAGCACAAAAAAAACCTTTTTTTTAAAATTCTGATTATATCTTATTTATTTTTAGTCTACAACATTCATATTTTTTTAAGAAAAAGGAAATAGATAGTGAGGGATTGAGTATCAAATTTTGAATTGTCGCGAAAAAAGTTAAATAGTCCCCTAAAAAGTCGAATTACCCCCCCCCCCCAATTTTTTATTTTGCGAATAAGCAAAACTCACAAATGTTAAGAAATTACTGCATATGGAATTTTTTAAAAATGTTTTTACGCCCGCGATCTAAATATTTCAATAAGTCTTATAAAATTACCTCTCATAGCTAAACTGTCTCAAATAAATAAAATATTAATACTTTAAATGTAAATAAATAAATAAAATATATTGCCATTTAGCAAAATAATTAATTTTACATCACTTCCAAGAGATGATTAAACGTATACTAATACTTATCTTTAGACAAATGTCTTCTTAGACTATCTAAATGATAGCGTCATTTAGAGTATCGGTATTAGTTAAAGTATTCTAAATGGAAATTTAATTAACCTCTATTCATTATTTTGGTATTTTAATTTAAAAAGTCGATTTAATGAAAAATTCGCGAGGACTTAATTTGGGATCGTACAATAATTAACTTTGTGCTTGTATATATATAAAAAAAATCAAGTTCTTTTTAACATAATATGTCAGATTAAAATATTTTGTTCAGAAGAACGTAAGTTAATAATTTTCGCTGGTAGTCATAAATGACAGAAATTTATTTTAATGTTAGCTGACTAAAACTGTTTTACGAAATAAAAAGAGTCGTATTAAAAAATCGCATTAAAACCCTTTCGGATCTGATATATGAATAAAAGATCAAGTCCTTGCTTATATTACTGTCAATTTATATATTTTTCGGCATTTAATAATATGAAAAAAAGTTTCAAATCTTTACAGCATTGCTGTGAATGTAAATTTTAATTATACCACGAAAGGTCATTTGATCAGTTACGAAGGATAATATTTCTATTCAAATCAGAAACGTTTTTATAAAATAAATAAATAAATAAATTAAATAATAACTTTTGTCATCGTATCATCGATAAGAAGTAATCATATAAAAAATAATTTTCCTTTATGTTTCCTTATAAATATGCCTACTTAGAAGGAGACCTTGTTGGAAAGAAAACTTTAATCCGATTTATTTGACTGTTCCGTCTTCACGAGTTTTTAACAAAATACTTCAGTTATTAGTTTTTTTAGTAACACATAGCTGACTTTGGCTGTTTGACAACTACATTGTATGTATCTTAGAATCGTTTCCACAACCTTTGATAGTACAACCTTACATAGACAAATTCTTGCGAATCCAACAGCGTCGACTACAATTCGTTGTGTTTGCCCGTATTCAACTCTCCCGATATTAAGCCATACCATGCATTCTGGTAACTCACTGTTGCGAAATATTTAAGTCACCTTTTCTCTAAACATAAGCTGAGCAATTGAGTTTTATAATTAAAATAGTGAAACAGACTTTTGTGCGAAATCTCGACTTCTGTACTTATCTCCTTTTACTAACACATCATACAGGATGTAGTATAGGATAAGTATTGTAATTGTTTTAAAAATCGAAAAAAAAGACGAATTTACGCGTTTTAGATACTGGAGATTCCGAAAAACATATTTTTAGAAAGAAATTGTCGTCCGTCTGTTTGTGTGTGTAAGTGCCTGTTTTGGCTGTATATTCCGAACAAATTGATACCGAGACTTTAAATTTCGTGTGTCTTTAGTATATAATAATGAAAAGAAATATTTTGAATATCAGTAACCTCGATTACTCGGACTCTAAAAATATTCATGATAAAAGTCATATAAATTTTTTTTAAATTATTTATTTCAAGGAGTGAATGTAAAAGACAATAAAAAACATACATTTTGTATAAAGGAGTCCATCGGATTATTAGTTGCCGAGATATTTGTAATCATATTTTTCACACACTTCAATTTTTCATTTCATTCAAATTTCGATTCAAAAATATTTTTTTATTGGAAATGAGACACTTAATCCGAATCAGTTAACTGTTAGTTAATATAATTATCATTTTTGAAGTTATAAGAATGCTTTTTTACGCTATTCCATACTACTTGACCAAACTACCGTTGACCAAAAACTATCGTCAAGGATCGTCAAATGTGACGACAAAAAATTACCCTCCAAATTTGACACCAACTTGATGCTATTTCCGTATTTCGTCAAATTCCCACAGACCCCCATTATAATCCAATAGGATCCAGTTTTGTTAAAAAAAATTTCAAATTTTATTTTGGATTTGCAATGCATTTTAAAATTCGTTTACACATGTTTATTTTTACATGTTATATTATGCATAGTCATGACGATAGTCATTACGGTGGTCCTAATTTCTGATTTTTACACAATTAGTACACTGTAAAAAAAAAAAAAAAAAAAAAAAAAAAAAAAAAAAAAAAAAAAAACGGACGATTTTAAGCAGATTGTACTGGTAATCATGACGCCAGTGCAATTTACTGTTTTTTAAATGAAAACAATTAGTAAATTCCAGAAGAAAATGTAAAATTTTCTGGAACTTACGGGAATTTTACCGTTAAAAAACAGCAAATTACACTGGTTTCCCGATTACCAGTACGATCTACGTAAAATTGTCCGTTATTTAACAATGTGGGCACATATTTCAAACAAAATTGAGTTAATTATATAAAAGCACACAAATTTAATGTTCTTTTAAAAGTATTACCACGGCTCTTGACAATGTAGGACCGGGCTTGTTAACTAGTAAATTGAATAGCAGTTCCTATCCTAAATAACAAAATATAACAATTGAAATTAATTATGTTGTAAAGTTAAGATTCGATGAATTTCTTAAAATTATTTCTGCTGCAAAAGAAAGCCTTTTTATGAAAAAATCATTCACTTTTTACATTCGACGAAATAATATTTCATTCATTTACAAGGAAATTTATAAATTATTTCTTCTCTCTCGGCAAATTTCTTCTTAGATAACTTAAATGATAACGTCAATTAGTATATCAGTATTATCTAAAACGTGCTGAAGGAAACTTTAATTAATATTTGAATCTTTATTTAGGTTGTATTTTAATTTCGAAAATTGAACTAATGAAAAATTCGCAAAGATTTAATTGGAAAGATTTCAGTAATTATCTTATTTTAATAATGTGTCAATTTAAAATAAAGTTTTTTTTTTTAATTTGGCGTTGAATTTTAATTTTATACTGTTCATCATGAATTATCCTTGCTAGAAATTTATCTGTTTTTTTTTTTTTTTTTTTTTTTTTTTCATAAATTAAATCTATTTACCACCAAATATCTATTCAAAACTTTTACATTGAATATTATTTTTTATCAGTAAATTAAATTATAAATAAATTGCTAAAACAAATCTATAATCTGCATAAATGAATTTACTAAAATATAACAAATGCTTTTTTAATTAAAGTTTAATTCTTCAGATACATATTTTAATTTCGAAAAGTGTTTTAATAAAAAAGAAAATGTGTAGACTTTTTCCCATTAATTTTTGAGCTTATATCGACAAAATAAAAATAAAATTTTTCTTCTATTCTTAAATTATCGTTTGAGCTTTACATATTCTCAGTTCAAATGAAGATAAAAACACACTTTTTCAATCTCAACTGTTTTTAAGTTTAAAAAATATGTTTGCTTTTACCTAAATTTAAAACGTTTGATAATAACTAACGCAAAAAATCGAAATGTAACTTAATAAAAAAAAGAGAAAAAAAGACTGTAATTTAAATCATTGAGAGTATAGGTGCAGGTGCCCAAAATATTTAAAGAGTCAGTCGCTCTTAAACCCAAATAAACCTGCGGCCACATTGTGGAAAAAATGCATCATAGCAATAGCTTTTATATGGGGAAAAAAATCAAAAACTAAAAGTGAAAAATATTCTAAACAAAAAACGAAATGAAGAAAAGAAAAGAAAAAAAAAAAACCCGAAAAGAAGAAAAGAAAAAAAAAGGCTATTTACATCAAATGTGTACATTTCATTTAATCACACATCTTTTAAATTGGATGTAATTTAAGTATAATATAAGTCTTAAGGTGTGCAGAATCAGAAGAAAAAATTAGGCAAAATAAAGGTTATAATATCTGCAAAAGTAACCTAAGCAATCATTTTAATGTGTGGAGTAACATGAAAACAATACTTTTTATTTTCATTTTGTCATATAAGAGTACATATAAAAAATGTGAATGTGTGTGATTACTTTGCATTACAAAAATCAAAATACAAATCAAACATATATTTTTCAAGAATACAAAAGAAAAATTGTCGTAAAAAACCTTATCACGGACTATTACAACGATGCTGCTGTTCTTATTTTTCTAAAAATTCAGACATTAAAAAAAAAAAAAAAAAAATCACGGAAAAATATTGAAAATTTCAATAAACAGTCGCCGAAAAAATCAATTTTGCCAATTGCTAGAGGAAAAAAAGTACAAAATTCGTCAAAAGATTGAAAAAAAGCAAATTTTGCTAAAGATTTACAAAAAAAAACACAATTTTCGTAAAAGAATCGCGATAAAACGCGAATTTCGTCAATGGATCGCAGAAAAACGATAATTTTATCAAAGGA
Source organism: Maratus speculifer (assembly GCA_964019185.1). NCBI lineage: Eukaryota > Metazoa > Arthropoda > Arachnida > Araneae > Salticidae > Maratus > Maratus speculifer. The sequence continues at coordinate 67,563,212 of OZ025295.1, forward strand.
TCTCAGAAAAAACGTGAGTTTCGTCAAAAGATGAGAAAAAATGCGAATTTCATCAGCAAAAACGCGAATTTTAGAAAAGGATCGTAAACGAAATTTCATCAACGAATCTCAATAAAACTCGAATTTCGAGGAGGCATCGAAAAAAAAAAAACCACTCATTTCGTAAAAGAAATACTGAAAAAGTGCGATTTTTGTCAGATAATAACGAAAAAAGAATGCAATTTTCGTCATAGAATCATAGAAGAAAATGCGCATATTTCGTCTAAAGTCGCCTGGAAAAATGCGAAATTCGCAAAAGGTGGCGACTTATACATCGAAAATTAGTCACAAAAGCAAAAAATTTACAAAAGAAATTTGAATTGTAATAGGTTTTTTATTGTATTTACTATAGCTGACTAAAGTATACTCAACATTTTTAACCTGTTTATCTCATAATGTATTTTTAGGAATCTTCACTTTTAGATCGATGTACCTTATTGTCATGGAAACCAAAGGTATGAAGTATAGTTATTTTCAGTTGCATATTCATTAAACTGATTTTTTATTTAAGAGAAAATTTTGGAAATATGAATTTTTTTCTTACACTTACCTCCCCCACAAAAAATTTTGAGTTGTAAATACGTTTTATGTTGTACTTACTGTGGGCTGTCTAAAGTATGTTTAAAACTTAAATCTATTTATCTCATGATTTCTTAAGATTCTTCATATTTAGAATGATGTACCTAATTGTCAGAATAAATAAATAAAAAAAAACCTAACAGACTGCACAAATATTTTCAGCTACATACTCATTAAATTTATTTTTTATTTGAGAGAAAACTTTGGAAATATGAATTTTCTCTTTAAACTCACCTTCCTCTTCAATAGAAATTGAAGTTGTAAAATGATTTATGTGTTATTCACTATGTTTATGTCTAAAGTGTTCTTAAATCTTTAAATTGATTTATTTTATGATGCATTTTCTTAAGATTTTCCATATTTAGATTGATGTACGTAATTGTCACGATAAACAAATCTATGAGATTCTGTATAATTATTTTCAGCTGCATACGCATTAAATTTATTTTTTATTTGAAAGAGAACTTTGGAAATATGATACATTTTCTCTTTAAACTCACCTACCTCCGCAAAAGAAATTGGAGTTGAAAATATGTTTTTTTATGATCAACTCACTGTAACTGTCTAAGTATAGTTAAAATTGTAAATCAGGTTATCCTATGTATTTTTTCAGAGTTCTTCATATTTAAATTGATGTACCTAAATTGTCATGAAAAATAATGATGTGAGGCTATGTACACTTATTTTCAGCTTTATATTCTTTAAAATGATTTTTTATTTGTAAAAATGTTTTGGAAATATGAAGTTTCCCATTAGTCTTGTCTTCCCCACAAAAAAGATAAACAACAAAAAAAAAGTTAGAATACACATCTATATTTTTAGATTCTTTATTTAATTTAAATTGGTTCATGTATAGTAAAGCTGATTTTTTAAAAATTGATTATAAACTCGCTATCGAATATTCTAGAATTACAAAACAATATATTCTCAGGTGAATTTTCGTTGATTATACAATATTTAAATGTTTTAAAATATTAAATATAAATTAACACATTAAGGATTTTTTCCATTATCTGAGACATAAAATAGCCAAATATTCTTTATTCTTACACGAATTACAATAATGAAGTTAACAATAGCCAAACCGAATGTCAACTATCTATCAACAGTGTTAAATTAAGACGATTTTCCTCGGAAAAGAATTCTGCAGCTTTCGAAGAACTTAGTGGGATTTTTTTCTTTAATCACAGGCTTTCCATGGGGCATTTTAATTTTACGGGAGTGAGGGGAGGTATGTGTACCACCTTGGCTACCATCTGAATTTAACATTGGAATAAAATAATAATAATGTATTTTAAATGCTAAAAAGTAAAAATAAAAATAAAGAGTAATACATATTTTAACACGCTTTTATTAACTTCACCTGTATGTTTGCGAGTTTGTGAGTTTGTAACTCTCCTTATTTTATGTATGTTCACCGATTACTCCGAAACCATGCAACCGATTAACTTGGTTTTGGTGTTAAATGAAAGACAATGTTTTCGAATTGGTACCACTTCAGTTTAATCGAAATTGGTTCAGTACTTTTTTAGTAATTAGGCAAAAACTAATAAAATTAGTGATTTTTCGCTAGTTAAAAGTGTTGAATACGTTCACTGAATGGAGTGTAGGCAGCATGGCCGAGTGGTCTAAGGCGCCGGATTGAAGCTCTGTTTTTCGAAAGAGATTGTAGGTTCGAACCCCACTCCTGACATTATTTACATCTATGTAAAATTAAAAAAAAATTCCGTATTACAATTTTTATTTTTAACCGGCTTCAGAAAAGGAAGAGGAAGTTATCAATTCGACGCGTACGTATTTTTTTCTATGTATGTTCACCAATTACTCTGGAACTATTCAACCGATTAATTTGGTTTTTGTATTAAATATAAATATAGTTTAAAAAACTAAAAACCACGCTTTTAAACTAAAAATTGAAAAATAAATATAGTTTAAAAAAACTAAAAAACACGCTTTTTAAGTATATCAAACTAAAAAGTGAAAAATAATTCGTACTATAAGCTGAAAACGAAAATAGATGAAAAATACTATATTACTATAAAATCATTGTTATTGTAGAAATCAATTAATAAGCAATAAATAAAATTATCGTGGAAAAAAAGCGTGGGGTGCTTCTTAAGAACTGATAGATGGAGCATGGTAGATGGAGCACCCCACGTTTTTTTTCCACGATAATTTTATTTATTGCTTATTAATTGATTTCTATAATAACAATGATTTTATAGTAATATAATATTTTTCATCTATTTTCGTTTTCAGCTAATAGCACGAATTAATTTTCACTTTTTAGTTTGATATACTTAAAAGGCGTGTTTTTTAGTTTTTTTTAAATTATATTTATTTTATACAGTATCATCGCGTTTTCTGCAAAATGTAACTGAAACAGTGATTTTTTCATAATTGCAATCCACACCAAATTAATGTGTAGTATAAACATTAACTGTAAACAGAGTTTTTTTTTTTTTTTTTTTTTTTTTGGGGGGGGGGGGTAACTTGAATTGCAGTTATGCCATAAAGTATGATTTTAAAGATAAATACTGAATGTTAGTAAAAGAAAATGCTTTTTAAAAAACAATATTTTTCTTTGATATTTCCTTTTATATAACACAGATTCAGATTATCCATTTCAATGCTTGTTTTTGACGTTTATTCTCCTTTATCCAGTGAAATAATATACACTTCAAAAGGCGCTTTATTTTTATTTTTCTATTCCGAAAAAAGAAATTGCTATAAGCTTTGTAAATTCTTACAGAAACATATCTTGCTACCTCAGAGTCCACCTAACACCTCTTAAGATTCTACGCTGAGCTGATTAAAAACAGAGAGTAATGGAAAAAGACAAAAATTAAAAAAAAATAAATAAAAAAAAAGTGAAAGAAGAACATGTTTCTGTCATCCCAAAATAATATTGCACAACGACAAGATTGTAAGAGCGAGACGAAAATGAAGAAAAAAAAAATCCGTATAAGATAGAAGTTGTTGCTTCGGACATTTCAAAAATAATATGTATATACATTTACTATGTTTCGTGTTGTCGCTTCTGTTGTTTTGTTTGTTTTTGTTGTGTTGTTTAGATTGGAATTTTTTAAGATATTTTATCTTTATGTTTATTTATGCACCTAAGCTTTATGCGCGTTGTTAATTTTCATTTTAAATTCAGTCCAAGGAAAACATTTTAAACTAGATTAATTTCAAATGAGAATATAAAATAGTTTCCAGTTTAAGGGAGACCCGTAAGAAAAAACCCAAAATTTTTATTATTGATTTTAAAGTAATGGATTTTCGTATACTATTTAAGAATCTTTTTGCAAGGAATAATTAGCAAAAAAAGTCACTTTTTATCAAAAAGTATATTTTTTATGTCGATTTTTATGATTTTTTGTGTGGAAAAATACACTTTTTAAAATTACTACTCCTCCTACAATTTTCAATGTTTTGGTATTACTAAAATTTCTTAAATAGTGTTATAGTACATGGAAACGACCTAGGGAGAGATATTTTTAATTTTCTATTTTAATCAGCTAAAAAAAAGAAAGAAATTACGCATGGTAAATTTCCTTATATTTGTTATAATTTTCATGTTTACCAATTTATGTAAAATTTTCAGAAATAGTTAAAAAAATATCTCTCCTTACTTTTGTTGCAATTTTTTTTAAGATTCTAAAAACATAAACACTTTGTTTCTAAACCATTTTACCACTGAGCCTTAGTACTTTGAACTTAGGCAAAATATGGAAAAAATCATTTTCAGGAAAACACATTTTAAATGGCCAATAATCCTTTAAACTCTAGTGATTACAATTAAAAAAGCTCATTTGCTACCTGTTCCAAGTGTCCCCGAGTTCTGGAATTTTGCATGAATATTCGCAAATATGTATTTTATCGTTTTCTGAGATAATTTTTTTTGAACTTTTGATGACTTTTGGCCGAAAATGGGGTTCGGTCTCCCTTAAGTATATATTATGTTTAATAAATGAATGATATTTATATATTACTAGAAGACAGCCCGTCAAAATGACGTGTTTGCATTTTTATAAGGAGGATAAAAAAATTATAACTGTGGTCAATCAGCCACTTTAGGCTTAAACAATTTTTAAAAAGTACTGCGATTAAACACGCGGAAAAAAATCTATATAAAAAAAGGAAATTTTAACAGAAATTTGCATTTAAAACTATAACAAAACTGTCTGGTGGATGGGGGGGATTGGAATGAACAAATCGTAAAAACATAAATTTTAAAAGAATAAAGTAACGCAAAAAATCAATTATAAAAGATTATATTATGAAACTACAGCCAAAAAATACATAAAAATACCGAGAGAAAATAATAAAAATAGCTAAAATGTATAAAAATTTTTTTCTATTTTGGACTATTTTTTAGCTAATACTTAAAAAAAAAACACTCTATAAGATCGGAAACAAATGTAAACAATAAAGAATAAACAGCGCGTGTTCGAGAGACACACGCGCTGCGCGCGCGAGCTCAGGGATTTTGGCTTCCGAGTACTAAATCCGCTGTAATACTTACTCCATGTACCTGTCTCCTGAACACGCGCGCATAGCTCCCGAACGCACCCAATCATTCCTGAGTCGTGATATTACAATGGAGTCATTCTAAAGATTCATTCACGGAATTTGTTATTCTTAAATGACAACAGTTTTAACTTGTTTACATTGTTTGTTCTTTTTCGTAATTGCTGGTTGTTTTATTTAGAACTTAAACATTACAATTAAATAGTTTTTGTAGGTTTTAAAGATAATGCGTAATGAATAAATCTTTTACATGTATATTTTCATAAGTTGAACAATTAGAATATTTGTGAACGGCTCGGAATAGTTAAGCCTAACGTGGACGCAATTGCAATAACTTTCTTTTTCTCGTGGATGGGCTGACCCCGGAATCGTCATACACGGAGGGGTTTTATATATATAATGATGATAATGTTATAAAAAATGTACAGCTTATTGAGAAAAAAATAATAACAGAAATATTTTTACTGTGATTGAGTTAGATTTTAAAAATCGTTTATTATATTTAAATTTAAAGAAAGTAAATTCGGTTTAAAAAAAGTGAAAAAATAATCAGTTATTTTGAAATTTTTAGTATAGTCGTTAAGAAGATAGAAAACAATTATTATCAAAAATGTCTAAAAAGCATTTAAAAATATAAATTTTGTATTTTTGTGCTGTTATTAAATACTGAATGTTAGTAAATGAATATCTTTTTTTACAAACAATTTTTCCCTTTTTTCCCCCGTTGATATTTCTTTTTATATAACATAGCATTCAGATTATCGATTTCAATGCTTGTTTTTGACGTTTATTCTCTTGTTTCCAGTGAAATAATATACACTTCAAAAGGCGCTTTATTTTTTTTTCTGCTTCGAAAAAAGAAATTGCTAAGCTTTTTAAATTCTTAGAGAAACATATCTTAGTACTTCAGCATCCACGTGCTGATTAAAAATAGAGGGCAAAGGAAAATGACAGAAATAAAAAAAAATAATAAAGTGAAAGGAGAACGTGTTTCTGTCATCCCAAAATAATATTGCACAACGACAAGATTGTAAAAAGGGGCGAAAAAAAAATACCCCTATAAAATAAAAGTTATTGTTTTGGACATTTTAAAAATAATAGGGGGAACTGGGGTACATTGATACAGTTTTTTTCTAAGATTTTTTTTGGTGTGAAGAAAGTAGAAAATTCAAGTTTTTTTTCCATGAGGTGACAGCAAAACTTGTGTAGTATGTTATAAAAATTTACAATCATTGTTTTATATAGTATTTTTGCATGTAATTTTAAAAAAATCAAAAAAAGTCATTTGTATCAATGTGCCCCATCCCCGGGGCAGATTGATACGTTTGAGAAAAATGACGACAAAATAATACCAATGCATATTTTTCATAGAAAATGAGTTGGAAAACCCTTTTATATTTATTTATAAAAATTCAAATCACCCATAATTTATTTTTAAGCAATATTAAAACTATCAAAATTAAATATATTATGACCTGATGTTCTGGCTGTTTCTTGTCTGATTGTTGGCTGTGGTAACTTTGTCATATCTAGCACTTCAACCCCAGCATTATTTTCTTTCTTATGAAAGATGAAAAAATTACCAGTTTTTCTGTTCATAAATAGGTTTATAAACAGAAAATAAAGGATAATTATATTAAAAATTCTGTTTATAATATAATTATCATTTTCTGTTCTGCAGTTTGTTTCTCTTACTTAACATTTCTTATGTCAAAAATATTTTTTTTTCTCTGGAGAATCGAAAATAATTTGAGATTTTCCAAGCTGCTGCCCTTTTCTTTTGTTAGTTCTACTAGCACTAGATGCTAGGTAAGTTCCTACGTCTTCTGTTTTCAAAAATACTATAAAATGTTCTAATATAAAGAAATTAGAGCTATTTCACTTCAATAAAAACTAATATTAGAAATTTTTCGAGAAAAAAAGTTGGATTAAGGAGTGTATGGTAAAAAAAAATAATAAAAGGTAATGAAAAAATGAACTATTAAAGAATTTAGGCTGTATCAATGTACCCCGTCAAAGACTGCATCAATGTGCACCATACAGCCATTTTGAATAAAATGAGTCTCAAATCCAACACTTCACAATATATCTAACAATAAAGAATGAGGAACTGATAAAGAGTAGCTGTACTTGCCAAGGAGAGTATTCATTTTGGTTGAAAATACTGGAACAGTTGTACAATAGCATTTCAATTGTACAACTCAAATTTACTTTTGAACAACAAAAACAATAAATCATCCGTCCCATTTCATCAAACTACTGAATCATTCCAAGATTTTCTGTATGTAGTTGAATACACTAGCATCACCTTTTGGAGCTGTTGTGAAACTTCCTGTAATGACCCTGTGAGCGGTAGAGGGGGTGTATCAATGTGCCCCATGTATCAATGTACCCCAGTTCCCCCTACATATATATATATACTATATATGTTACGATGTTTTCTGTTGTCGCTTCTTTTTGTTTGTTTGTTTGTTTAGATTGGAGTTTCTTAAGATGTTTAACCTTTTATGTTTATTTATGCATCTAAGCTTTATGCACGTTATTAATTTTCATTTTAAATTCGGTTTGAGGAAAACGTTTTAGACTAGATTAATTTGAAATGATAATTTTTAATGTTTATTTACGTGCCTTAAAGCTTGTCGATGGTTTTCAGTTTAACTATATATTATATTTAATAAATTAATGATAATGATATATTATAATGATAATGTTATATTTAATTAAAAAATGTGCAGCGTATTAAGAAAAAGTTTTAATAACAGAGATTTTTTTTATTGTGATTTAGTCGAATTTTAAAAATTGTTCATTATATTTAAATTAAACAAAACAAAACAAACAAATACCTGGGCTACCATCTGAATTCAAAAGTAAAGTAAAACAATAATACAATATTTTAAATGTTGAAAAGTAAAAATATAAAGAGTAATATATATATTTGTACACTTTCATCGCGCTTTCCACAAAGCTTAATTAACAAAATGAATTTTCCTAATCGCAATCCACGACAAATTAATCTGTAATAAACAGATTTTTTTTGGACCACTATGAATTGCAGTTATGTCATTTAGGATGAATTTTAAGATAAATACTGAATGTTAGTGAAAAGAAATAGATTATCCTTTTCAATGCTTGTTTTGACGTTTATTATCTTGTTTCCAGTGAAATAGTATACACTTAAAAAGGCACTTTATTTTCCCTTTTTCTGTTTCGAAAAAAGAAATTGCCAAGCTTTGAAAATTCTTACTGAAACATATCTTACAACTTCAACATCCGCCTAACACCTCTTAAGATTTTACGCTGTGCTGATTAAAAACAGAGAGCAAAGGAAAAAGACGGAAAATAAAACAAAAATAAAGTGAAACGAGAACATGTTTCTGTCATCCCAAAATGATATTGCACACCATCAAGATTGTAAGAAAGGGATGAAAAAGAAGAAAAACAATCCGTATAAGTTAGAAGTTATTGCTTTGGACATTTAAAAAATAATATATATATATATATATATATATATATATATATATATATATATATATATATATATATATATATATATATATATATATATATATATATATTACAAATTTAAAATTTTTTCGCCAAAACTAACCTTTATACTATCTTAATTTTCTTATAATAATATTCCGTACTTACTTCAAATTATTAAATTAAAATCTTGTTTCTAAATCTAATCTGTTAATCCTTATGCAGACGATATAAATTCTTAATTTGCCTTAAAAAACATTATTCCAGTATGCGTAAATTTAAAAAGATGGCTCTAAATTAAAAATATTCTTAATTAAAACTTTATTTCTTAATATTCCAAATAAAACTAATTTCTTCTATGTTTTTATCAACCCTTTTTAAGAAAGTCTTATTAAATTTATTCCAAAACCATACCTTTCAAAAAATATCATTATTTTATTTTATCTATTTATTTATTTTTCCTACGTCAACCTTTGATGTGTGCATATTAATAAATTCATTTCTTTTCTTTTTCTCTTAAAATTAATCATTTATAAAAATCGTCTGCGTAAGATATTTAAAATTCTGAGTCAATTATAAATTGGTTAAATAATATTTTTTAAAATAAATTTATCGTCTGTTTAAAATAGCCTCGTAACTGGACAAGAATTCTGTTTATATAAAAGAATGATGGTTTGGAGGTTACAGAATGTTCCAGAACTTTCTTTTTTAGTTTAGAAGGTGGAAGTCTCGAGATGAGAGAGAAGATTTCTTGGGTTGCTTCTTCGATGAGGACAGCTCGCTGAAATAATGCTGGAATTTTTGCAAAAGGAGCTTTTCCTTCCTCATTATTACGAATTTAATAAATGAATTTACAGCAGCCCATGACTAATTATTGGATCTTCTACATTTATTATTTTATTTTGTTTTTTCCCTCGCTTGCCATGACTGCGTGTTTCTTTTTAACCAGTGGAAATAATTCGAGTTCTCCTTAAATCGTCACATATACATATATGTGTGTGTGTGTGTATATTTATTATGTTTCGTGTTGTAGCTTCTGTTGTTTCGTTTGGTTTGTTGTGTTGTTTAGATTGGAGTTTTTTAAGATATTTTATCTTTATGTTTATGTATACATCTAAGCTTTATGCGCATTGTTAATTTTCATTTTAAATTCAGTCAAGGATAACGTTTGAGACTAGATTAACTCCAAATGAGAATATTGAATGTTTGTTCGCACATATTCACGCATGTGGTTAGTTTACAGTTTAAGTATATATTATGTTTAATAAATTAATGAAAATATACTATTTTATAATGATAATGTTATGAAAAAATTGCACAGCTTATTAAAAAAATAATAACAGAGATATTTTTACTGCGATTTAGTCAAATTTTAAAAATCATTCGTTATATTTAAATTTAAAGGAAGTAAATTCGGTTTAAAATAAAAAAGGAAAAAAATCAGTTATTTTGAAATTCTTAGTAAAGAAGTTAAGAAGATAAGTACCAATTATTATCAAAAATGCCTAACAATCATTTAGAAATTTTTATTTTGTATTTTTGTGCTGTTATCAATACTGAATGTTAGTAAAAGAATATCTTTTTTGAAACTATTTTTCCTTTTTTTTATATTTCCTCTTATATAATACAACATTCTGATTATCTATTTCAAAGCTAGTTTTTGACATTTATTCTCTTGTTTCCAGAGAAATAATATACACTTCAAAAGGCACTTTATTTTTTCTCTTCTGTTCCGAAAAAATAAATTGCTAAGCTTTGTAAATTCTCACAGAAACATATTTTACTACTTCAGGATCCACTTAACACCTTAAGATTCTACACTGTGCTGATTAAAAACAGAGAGCAAAGGAAAAAGACAGAAATAAAAATATAAATAAAATGAAAGGAGAACGTTCTTCAGTCATTCCAAAATAATATTGCGCATCGACAAGATTGTAAAAACAAGACGAAAACAGAAAAAAAATCTCTATAAGATATAAGTTATAGCTTTGGCCATTTAAAAAAATAATATATATATATATATATTACGATGTTTCCTGTTGTCGCTCCTTTGTTTGTTTGTTTGTTTGTTTAGATTGGAGTTTCGTAAGATGTTTGATTTTTATGTTTATTTATGCATCTCAGCTTTATGCGCGTTATTAATTTTCATTTTAAATTCGGTTTAAGGAAAATGTTTTAGATTAGATTAAATTCAAATTATAATTTTCATTGTTTGTTTACGCACCTTAACGCACGTCGTTAGTTTTCAGTTTAACTATATTTTATATTTAATAAACTAATGATAATGATATATTATGATCATAATGTTATTTTTAATTTTAAAAAATGTGCAGCGTATTAAGAAAAAGTTTTAATAACAGAGATATTTTTATTGTGATTTCATCGAATTTTAAAAATTGTTCATTATATTTAAATAAAAAAAAAATACTTGGGCTCTTATCTGAAATCAACAGTGGAGTAAAATAGTAATAAAATATTTTAAACGCTGAAACGTAAAAATATAAATAGTAATAAATATATTTGTGCACTTTCATCGCGCTTTCCACAAAGCGTAATTAAAAAAGTGAACTTTCCATAATCGCAATCCACGACAAATTAATCTGTAGTAAACAGATATTTCTTTGGACCAACATGAATTGCAGTTATGTCATAAAGGATGAATTTTAAGATAAATACTGAATATTAATAAAATAACATATTTTTTTGAAAACTATTTTTCCCTTTTTTTCCCTCTTTGATATTTCCTCTTATATAACACAGAATTCAGATTATCCATTTCAATGCTTGTTTTTGACGTTTATTCTCCTGTATCCAGTGAAATAATTTACATTTCAAATGGCGCTTTATTTTTTTTTCTATTCAAAAAAAAAAAAAAAAAAAAAAAAAAAAAAAAAAAAAAAAAAGAAATTGCCTAGTTTTTTAATTTTTCCCAGAAACACATCTTACTACTTCAGTGTCCACCTAACACCTCTAAAGATTCTACGCTGTGCTGATTAAAAACAGAGAGCAATGGAAAAATACAGTAAAAAAAATAAATAAATAAATTGAAAGGAAAACGTGTTTCTGTCGTTCTAAAATAATATTGCACAACGACAAAATTGTAAGAACGAGGCGAAAAAAATCCCTATAAGATAAAAGTTATTGCTTTGGACATTTTAAAAATGATATAGATATATATATTACGATGTTTCCTGTTGTCGCTTCCTTTTTTTTTTGTTTATTTCTATAGATTGGAGTTTCTTAAGATGTTTGATTTTTAATTTTATTCATGCATCTAAGTTTTATCCCCGTTATTATATTTCATTTTAAATTCAGTCGAAGAAAAACGTTTTAAACTAGAATAACATCAAATGAGAATATTAAATGTTTGTTTACACACTTTCATGCAAGTCGTTATTTTCAGTTTAAATATATATTATGTTTAATAAGTTAATCTTAATCATATATTATAATAATAATGTTATATTTAATTAAAAAAAATGTGCAGCATATTACAAAAAAAGTTTTTATAACAGAGATATTTTTATTGTGATTCAGTTCAGTTTTAAAAATCCTTCATTATATTTAAATTAAAAAAATAAATACCTGGGCTACTATCTGAAGTCAACAGCGTAGTACAAAATTAATAAAATGAAATGAATGCTGAAAAAAAATAGAGTAATGGATATTTTTATACACTTTCATCGAGCTTTCTACAAAGCATATTTAAAAAAAAAAATGCATTTTCTAGAATTGAAATCCATGACAAATTCATCTGTAATAAACAGATATTTTTTTGGACCAACATGAATTGCAATTATGTCATAAAGCATGAGTTTTAAGAAAAATACTGAATGTTAGTAAAAGAATATCTTTTTTAAAAACTATTTTTACTTTTTTTTCTTTGCTATTTCCCCTTACATAACTCAGCATTCAGATTATCCTTTTCAATGCTTGTTTTTGACGTTTATTCTCCTTTATCCAATGAAATAATATACACTTCAAAAGGCGCTTTATTTTTCCTTTTCTGTTCTGAAAAAAAAAAAAAAATAGATTGCTAAGCTTTGTAAATTCTTACAGAAACATATCTTACTACTTCAGAGTTCCCGTAACACCTCTAAAGATTCTGCGCTTTGCTGATTAAAAACAGAGAGCAAGGAAAAAGACAGAAATAATAATAAAAAATAATGTGAAAGGAGAACATGTTTCTGTCATTCCAAAATAATATTGAACAACGACAAAATTGTAAGAACGGGACGAAAAAAAGAAAAAAAAATCCCTTTAAGATAAAAGTTGTTGCTTTTGGACAATTTTAAAATAATATATATGTTTTGTACTATGTTTCGTGTTGTCGCTCCTGTTGATTTGTTTGTTTATATTTGAGTTTCTTAAGATGTTTGATATTTATGTTTATATATGCATCTAAGCTTTATGCGCGTTGTTAATTTGCATTTTAAATTTCGGCCAAGAAAAGCACTTTCGACGAGATTAACTCCAAATGAAAATGTTATTTACGCACTTTTACGCATGTCATTATTTTTTTTTTTAATATAACAACATATTATATTTAATGAATTAATAATAATGATATATTATAATGATAATGTTTTATTTAATGAGAATAATCTGCAGTGTATAAAGAAAAAAGTTTTAATAACAGAGATATTTTTATTTTGTGATTCAATTGAACTTTAAAAATCGTTCATTATATTTAAATTTAAAGAAAGAAAATTCGATAAGAAGAAAAAAAAAAGATTTTCAGTTATTTTGAAATATCTAGTAAAGACGTTAAAAAGGTAAATAATAATTATTATAAAGAACATCTAAAAAGCATTTTAAAAATTTAATTATGTAATTTTATGTTTTTGTTAAAACTCAATAAAATTAATTTTGCAAGAATTCATATTATTTGCATAAAATCTGCAAGATATTATTCTTCTTAGTAGTATATTTAATATAGACATTTATTTTCTATGAAAAATACAGTTATTGGTGCAGATTCTTTATTTTTGCAATAAATATTTTCACTTATATAAAAGTTTCCAAAGTAAAATACGAAATAAGATTATATTATTGAAATATTAATTATCCTACTTATTTTGAAAGATTGCGCTGCTTTTCAAATTTTTATATAATCTTAGCTTTGCAAAATTTGTTTAGAATATTTTTCTTTTTTGAATGTTAATAATTGCAAAAGATCCCTGTCGGCTTGGCCTACAGGCGAAGGTAGATTTCGAAGAGTACTCATTTCAACAACAAAAAATAAAATTTGATTACAGATAAACCCAGTTTTATCAGAATCATCTTAAGCCGAATTCGGCTCAAATGCCCATTTTGATAATATATTTTGAAATATATTCTGGCTTCATTAAAAAAATCGACCAATACGGTACGTTATATAGTTCCTAAATAACAAAAAACTGTCAACTGAATGCTTTTGAGAGCAAAGTTTAATTTAAAAATGAGTTAGAAAATAATCAATTTGTTATTTGAACACAACCTCAATTCTTTAACATGGATCACTTCGGAAAATGTTGTGCGAAGTGCCCACTTTGACAGCATTTTAAAAAATTTATTCAGCTTTTATCTAAAAACTGACCAATATGGAACATTATACAGTTCCTAAATATGAGAACCTGTAAATTGGATGCTTTTGATAGCAAAAATGGATTTAAAAGTGAGTCAGAAGAAACGCAGTTTGTTACTTGAATACTTCCTCAAATTTTCAATTAACGATCACTAAGGAAATTTTGTTCAAAATACCCTTTCTGACAGCCTTTTATGAAGTAAATTCTCTCTTTATCAAAAAACTGACCAATGCGTCATATTATATAGTTCCTAAATAAAAGGATTTGCCTTTTGGATGCGTTTAAAATAAAAAATGAATTTAAAAATGAGTCAAAATACTATCAGTTTGGATTTGATGTTTTTCTCCAACTCCTATTTTTGTTTAATTTATATTTGTTTTACGAATTGATCCTATGAAAAACTTGTCATTATAAAAGTCGTAGATATTTGAGAAGATGAAAAATAAATTTAATTAGATTTGATAGTTTAAGAATTGACGAAGTTGTAGATTTTTGTCTTTTTTCACCACCCTTTTTGTTCTCGTTTTTAATTTTTTTATCGGTAAAAAGTAGTCCTATCAAAAACTTGTAAGTACAAAGGTTTCAGATAATGTTGAGAACATTTATACAAAATTTAGTTGGATTTGATATATTGGGATTTGATGAAATTATGATTTTTTTTCTCCCAAAACCCTTGTTTTTTTTTCACTACTTGAGCCCTTTTCTAAATTTATCAAAAATCTCTCATGCATAAACTTTTGGTCCATTTTTAAGAAGTAATATAACTTTAAGCCGATACGATATCTATTTTACTTAAGAAGTTATGATGTTTTTTCGGTTTTCACAAAAACCCTCTCTATTTCTACCCCCTCGGACCGATTTTACCCATTAACGAACTTAGCAAAGATTTTATACCCCTTGATTTTATGTATCAGTTTTGAAGAGATTGGAGCAGAACTATAGAAGTTATCGTGTCCAGAAGAAAGTGATATATACATATATATACACATAAAGTTTTTTTCTGATGGTAGTTTTGGGGTCTAGAGGTTATGATCGGCGTAGATCTGCAAAAATTTCAGAAATTCCAACATAGGAGCGACCGCAATAGACAGTATTTCATACCAAATCTACCTAAAAAAGTTAACTTATATCCCTTTTTCGCATTTTTGAAATTACATTTAAGGGGGCTCGGGACACTAAAATCTTCAAATCCCTCCCCCCTCCCCAAAAAAATTATTGCATTAAAAATTTCTTTGTTCTTTTTCTGATGAAAATGACGTTTAATTCATGTATCGATCTTAAGAGGAGAGTTGGAACAAGAAATATTAATGTTCGGTTCGCATTAATTATCTTTTCGATTAGTTGTCAAAATCTATCTTTCAAGCAATGGTTGTCATGGAAATGACTACATGTGAAAATGGATTTTTCTTCATGATGGATTTTTTTCACAATTTCTCGAATTTAAATTTTTATAATTCAAGAACCAATAAAGATAAATGGTTCAAACTTAAAACATGTCTTTTTGACTTGTTTATCTTTAATTTGCATTCATCAAATAAAAAAAAACATTTACTTTTGAAAATATGATTTTTAAAAAATGTTACATCACTTTTTTTTAAAGATTTTTATTTTAAATATTTTTAATTTTTGTTTTAATTAATATTTTTAACGATATTGAGTCAAAATTAAAACTAATGGATTTCTGTTTATTTAAGAGAAAAAATATCGAAATTCTACGAATAATATTTGGTGTTATAGCGATTTTAAATTACCCCACTTTTTTAATAAATTTAATTTTTTTAAATATGATTCTGTGAAGTTTTATCATGATTTTGTGTACAAATGTTATGGTTAATCATCACAAGAAATTTCAAAAATTTTAACTCATCAAATAAAAAAATATTTTAAAATATGTCCCGGACCCCCTTAATGAAAGAAAACAGAGACAATGGCGTTCTTTAGATTAAAAATCTGTTTAAAACATAGAAAAATAGCATTAAAAATCCTTTTCAATAAATACAGCAAAAATTATGCAATGAGACAAATGTTGTTTTTTATCCTAGACACAAATTTCAAAAGGTTCTATCATGAAAAAATTCTGAAGCTGTTTTCCCTAAATTCCTTTGTCTAATAGACTGTAATTAAATCGACATAATATCCGTTAAAAAAAAGATGTACTAAATTACGGCAAAATTAGATGTACATTTTTTATTACCTTTAATTTTACTGCAATTTATACGGCAAAAACTGCTCTCAACATTAAAATCACATCGAAATGAAAATTTATCTTTTTTTTTATTTATTTACAGTGTAATAGAAGAAACGGTTACCATTCTTTTAAGATCAGTTATTTAAATCAGTCTGCGTTTACTGTTTCTTACAATATTGTGCTTATTTACCTTATTAATTTCATATTGGTAGACATTAAAAACTATAAATGTTCAAATAAACAGTTTATCATTCAATTTTTAAGGTAGAGGTACATTATTTTTTGTAATGAACTATACTGTAATAAAAATCCGTTGAATTTACAGCAAAAATTTCTGATAGTAATGTTGCAAGCAGTTTTTGCTGTAAAAATTGCAGTAAAATTAGATGTAAGTAAAAGTTTACATCTAATTTTACTACACTTTTTACGGCAAAAACTGGTGGCAACATTGTTGTTTGCAGATTTTACCGAAAATGTAACGGTTTTTTTTGACGTGACAACGTCTTGTAAATTGGTTTGCCGGGAGACACTTCAAGAAACTGCGTTACGTTACGTTACGCTCCGCTCACGATACGCGCTCACTTTTCTCTTAACTTTTTCCGGTCACTTGTGGGACCATTTTCTGAACGTGAATGTGAATTCGCTGCAAGGAAGGGGCGGTGCTTAATAGGAATTTTAGATAGTATCAAACTAAGACGAAATACGTTATGTATTAGTTATTAGTATAAAGTACAAAGAAAATAAGTGTAGTTTATTTCGTAATTCGGTGGTATATTATGGAAAACTAATGATATGTGATTAGTGAAAGCCATTTTACTTTAGTTATATTCTGCTCATTGAAAAATTCTTTAATATGCTGTTTACAAAATTCAACATTTGACATCAATAAACATGAAGTAAAATGTGTTTAACAAACACAGTGTATTGCAAGTTATTGTATGTATATTTGTATATAAATACGTATGTATGTGTAAAGGTAAAAATAAAATTTTGTTAATATGAAATTCAGTGCGAGATTCTTTGTATAAATTAATGTTTTAAATATAATTCTTTGTATAAATAAATGTTTTAAATTGTTACTATTATTTCATCCTTCTTCCTACTATACGAATGAATATTCACATTAAAATTATTTTACAACTCAAAGTCGTTGTCACGTAAAACTTTCGCCCGTATACCGACTTTACAGGCAACCATTTTTTTTTTTTTTTTTTTTTTTTTTTTTTTTTTTTTACAATGTAGTCGTGACAACTAAATAAATAAATTTAATTGGCTAAAATGGGACTTTATCTGTGCAGGACTCTCTGCGGTTGTGACTTAATAGTCATGTAAAAATGCAATGAAAACATTTGCTGTGCAGTTGATATAATTAATAATTAAATCCTGCATTATTTCAAAAGGAAAGTCACTGTACATTAAGAGCATTTTGTGTCTGATTCTACATCTTATTCCTAATCTAAAATTTTGATATTATATTTTTAATCAATTCTTACATTTTTAGAGATTATTTTAAAGCTTAATTTTTGATACTCTAAATATGATAAATGTGCACTAAATTAAAAAAATGTAAAATGTTTGATATTTCGCTTCAGATTTTAAATTTTTATCAAATTGTTCGAAAAATATTCTTATTCATCTTAACTGCGATTGTGTCATTCTCCAGTGTAATAAGTTACTTCAAGGTGATATTTAAATTACTACTTCACTTTCGATGAATATTTATTTTAAAATTAAATTATCAAATGCCATTTAGGGACCAGCTTTACTTAAAATAATTTCTATAGGTTTGTATCTGAAATTTTAATTTTTAAATGTATTTTTATTTAGAAAACGCTTTATTGAAAAATTCGCAAATATTTAAGTTCTAAATGTTTTGACTCTCCGTTCACGTATTATTTATTTTAAAAAAAAGTTTTATATTTTTAAACCAAACCAATACTTGAGCAGAAAGAAATTGTTTAGCAAATTCATAATGCAGAATTTAAATGTTAATTTTTAAATTTCAGTGCATTAATATCAATTTTTCTGCCGTACACTTAAAAAAAAAAAAAAAAAAAAAAAAAGCACTCAATTTTAAGTAATTGACGTAAAATATCTTCGATCAAAGTGTACTCAAAACTGAGAAACACATGTACTCATTTTTGTTTCCATGGTTTTGTTCAAATGTAAATCGATATTAAATCCCCCCTGAACATACAAATTAAAGTATAAATATGCTGGCATTTATTTCTTGTTCAAAATTATTAACAATAAACTTTTAACTGATTATTTATCAAGAAAAATAGCAAAATTATTAGCAAAATACCCAAATCCAATATTCTTTTATGACAAAAGCATTACTTGCAAGAATTTTAAATTATTTAAAACATTATGCATAATTTAAATTTTAAATTAATAAGCATCTTTTATGCCGCCATGAACGAAATAAAGCAATACATAATACAAAATTATCGTTTGTTTGGATTTGATAACATATGATGTTTGAAAACTGAGAAAGCTATGTGATAATTTTTTATCCAAACATACTCAATTTGATATAAATACATCCATTTTGTCATTTTTGAGTACTTCATTTTTTTTCAGTGTAGCAACGTAAATCTGAATCGATAACAATTTCAAATAAAAGCATTCATAAAACTCAAAGACTATCTAAAGCAGTTTTATTTTTTAATGCTAATCCATTCGAACAGAGGTAGATCGTTTTTTTTTTTTTTTTTTTTTTTTTTTTTAAATTCTGTGATCCAGAATGCGTCCGCTCATTTTTAAGAAACGATACAGAATGTTTGTCTCTAATAATTAACGCATCGGAAATTGCACGTCAAGCGTAGCAAGTGACGTGCGTTCATACTATATCGATCGAAGTTTTAAAAATATTTAGAGTTTGGTGTAATAGTATGGTACGCATTGGTGTATGCAGCGGAAATCTTTCGTGTGTCCCTGAAAATAATATCTCCTTTTTTATTATACAGGAAATATTTCTAGAAAATCTTAGCAACAATTTTCAAATTCATAAAATGTGATATAATTTAATGTAATTAAATTGTGCCCCAAAAAATGTTTTCCATATACCATTATGTAAAGGAATACTTTTGTGTAGCCTTGTAAATTAATAAGAAATATTCTTTACATCACAGATTGTACAGAATGTATGTTTTAGTCCATGCATCATAGATGCATATCAATTTTATTATGTTAGAGAGAATGTAACACCATTAAAATGCACTTGAAACTATTTTTTTCAAATTGACCTTAATTTAACGGGGTACTTTTTTATTGTCTTTGTAATTAAACTATGCATCCAATTGTCATAAAATTTCAAATGGCTCGACAAAATTATGCAATAATTATATATTTTTAATTTAAAATGATTTGGTTGCCCCAAACAATGTTTTCCGTATACCATTATGTAAAGGAATACTTTTGTGTAGCCTTGTAAATTAATAAGAAATATTCTTTACATCACAGATTGTACAGAATGTATGTTTTAGTCCATGCATCATAGATGCATATCAATTTTATTATGTTAGAGAGAATGTAACACCATTAAAATGCACTTGAAACTATTTTTTTCAAATTGACCTTAATTTAACGGGGTACTTTTTTATTGTCTTTGTAATTAAACTATGCATCCAATTGTCATAAA
The DNA here is from genome assembly GCA_964019185.1 of Maratus speculifer. Classification (NCBI taxonomy): domain Eukaryota; kingdom Metazoa; phylum Arthropoda; class Arachnida; order Araneae; family Salticidae; genus Maratus; species Maratus speculifer. The sequence goes on from OZ025295.1 coordinate 67,583,244, forward strand.
ATTTCAAATGGCTCGACAAAATTATGCAATAATTATATATTTTTAATTTAAAATGATTTGGTTCGGTAGTTTTTGCTATATATATATATATATATATATATATATATATATATATATATATATATATATGTATATATTTTGCTGTACTGAATAATAACATTTACTATGATTCCATGCAAATAAATTCTTTTAACACAATTCAAAAACGATTAAAATCAAATTGATAATAGTATTAATTAGATATTCTTTGAATTTACAGAACATTTTAATTGAACATATCAACAACTAAGCCTGACAAATTTAATTAAGAACATTCGTTAAACTCAAACAATATCTAACAAAGTTTTATTTTTTAAAGCTAACGCATACGAACGTAGAGGGATCTTTTTTTACTCAGCTCATCATTCAGAATGTGTCGACGCATTTTTTATATGATTCACTTCAGAATTAGATTTTTTTTCTCAATTAGTTTTATCATTGTTATGTTCTGTTAAAAATGCTCCCTAAATTCAAAGAATCTCCAAACTTTTTCTTTATTTATTTAATCTTTTTTCGAATTGTTTCAAAAAACTTTTTACTCATGTGGGTATTATGACTACTTAACATTCAGAATATTAATTTATTTCACGTCATTTCCAGGGTATATTTAGATCTCCATGCACTTTAAGATGCCACTGTAGTCACTCAAAAAGACCCGTATGATAATGTTAAATCTGTGGAAGCGTTATTTTCAAATATCTCTCTCAATTTTTAATATTTTTACAGGTTCTTTTATTTATGCAAAAGATAGCTGCTGACGATCTATAACCGGAATTTTTTTTTAACTTTTTAATTGTGGTTACGTTATTTTTTATATTATGATAGTTTCAATTTCAGTACCAGTTCTGACCTGTTCCGAAATTTAAAGTAACTTTTTAAGAAAAATCTGGAATCAAAACTGAAAAAGAAGAAACTAGCCCGGGTTTCAGCCGGAATCTAGATCGTCCTTAGCTATCGCATGGAAAAAAAATCATATAAAAATATTAAAATTTGAGTGAGAAGATTTGATTTATTTTTGAATGGATGGTGTGTTGGTACAACCCTGATCCTACTACGTTTCTGAAGGATTAATGTCACTTTTTCATCTCGTATCACTTTTTGCCATTTGCATTATTTATAGAGACAATGAGTCAACACCAATTTAGTTTTGCAGCAGCTACAGATACAGAAAGGATTATGAGTTAGATATTTCCCTATTATCATTTAATTACTATCATCGCAACGATAAAAACGCTAGCAAAATTACTTGCATCAAGCGCCAAATTGAGAAAAATTTTGCTAGAATGTGGCGTTGATATTAGTCATTTGGCATACCATTTATTAGCTGTATACAAAGTATCATTGACCAGTCAATCTTTTCGATCTGTTAGAGTCGAAATCTTATAGCGATTTTTAGTAGATATCATACATGCCAAAATCTCTTAAATATTTCTGAGTCTTATCCAAGTCAAACATAGTTACAACCAGGAATTCTATTTAATCAAAAATTTCAAAATAAAATTTAAAATGTTCGCAATAGACAGAAGTAAGACATTTATTCATATACGTATTTTTCAGATTGAGACATGCTTGTTTTGTATCAGATTACGGAATGATTAAGAAATGTTAGCATTTATGGTGCGTAATTTCTCAACTGTAAATCAAAAGGTATTTAATTTTTATTTAGACGGCTCTAGAACCATTGCCAGAACCATTTAAACATTTAGGAGACATATAAAATGGAACTAATTTTATTAGTTTCTGTAGTGAATAGTCGAATTTCTATTTTATAAGCAGCTACATAAAATTGGGTCCTTTTGAAACATATTTTTCAAAAGGATACATCAAGGGGTTAATGATAGATTTTTCAGTGTTTCTCGCCTAATCAATTTTGCTAACATTTTTTTTCATCTCAATTAATGCTTTTTTAGCTCAAAAGCTATCATAGCCTGAGAGCTTATGTGCCCGTCCGTTCTGTATATACGTTCGTGCGTAACGCCATAACTCATGATAAAAATATCGGATCCACTTGAAATTTTGTATATAAGTATATCCTCATAAGGCGCTTCCCTGATTAGTTCGATATGTATAAGAGAGGGAACGGGGGGCTCATGCCCCTCCCCTTAATTAATATAAACGGGATTTTCATGCAGAATTAAGTTTTCGTTCAAAATTTAGATATAGGATCATTCTGATGCGGCGATACCGTGGCTGTTATTAGGTGTTCATTGAATAAGTATAAACAGGGGGAAGGGGGGCTCATGCCCCTCCCCTTAATTGATATAAAAGGGATTTTCATGCAGAATTAGCAGTTTTCGTTCAAAATTTAGATATAGGATCATTCTCATGAGGTGATTCCATGACTGTTATTAGGTGTTCATTGAATAAGTATAAACAGGGGCAACGGGGGTTCTAATGCCCCTCCCCTTAATTTTTATAATTGGGTTTTTCAAGCAGAATTGTCAGATTTTGTTCAAATCTCTGAATAGTTTTGGAAGTTTAATGGTTAAGTATAAAAGAGGGGAATAACTCCTCTAAAATTATATAACTGCTAAATGGGTTTTTATTAAGAATTATCCGATTTGCTCTGAATTTTGGATGTAGATTTTTTTTATGATAAAGCATGTCCTTGATAGTTTAGGAGGTTCAATGATTAAGTATAAAAAAGGGGAAAGGGGAGAGCTGTTTCCCCTTCTTAATTTTTTTTTTCGAACGGAATTAACCCTTGAAAATATAAGGCTGTAATGTACAATTAGTATGTGTAGCCTGTGAGCTCGATGTCATCAGTTTAACTGGGCAATATTCTTTTTATTTATTTCTTATTCGCCAAATCGCTAATCTAGGTCAAAACCCAACGAGAACCATATGTGCACAGAAAGAAATTTTTTAACTCATACCACACATTACACAAAAATGCTCTGCTATTTATTATTATTATTATTATTATTATTATTATTATTATTATTATTATTATTATTATTATTATTATTATTATTATTATTATTATTACGAATCAGTATGAAGTTTTCTACAATATTAACTGAAATATTAACTGTTGGTATGCTCGAGAATGAACATTTACTAAAATAGACGAATATGTATATTTTTCGATCATTTGTTTATATTTTTTATCTCTTTCTAATAGTTTCAAAAGAATCTCTGTTCATGATAATACAATACATGGTATCATTATTTGTTTATTGTATTTGTATGTATTTTCATAATTATTATTTTTCTAACTTTATTTCTAAGTAATAAGTTAGCCTCTGCCTCTCTTATAACAAAGTTCTTTTTCAAAACAAAATTATCATGTAATGCATATAAATAAATATTTCGAAAAATATGATGTATCAAAATATTTTAATTAAAGAAGTATTTTAAAAATAATTTATTTAAGAACAATTTTAATAAATTATTTAACGAAATTAATTTAGGAAAATTTTCAACATAAAAATATCTCATAAGAGAATATTAAAAATAATTTATTTAAGAACAATTTTAATAAATTATTTAACGAAATTAATTTAGGAAAATTTTCAACATAAAAATATCTCATAAGAGAATATTAAAAATAAAAATTAAACAACTGCATGGTAGGATAAAATATTAGAATTCATAAAATTACGAATGCAGTATTATATATTAAATTACTAACAAGTACATTTTGAAAAATCTCAAAAGAATAATTATAGTATATTAAAAGCTTTCCCCTATGAAATTTTCATCTTATCCATTATCCTGATTCAGAATACTTCTCCAGTTTATTTAACTCTGCATAAAATATTCTCTTCAATTATTTTAAAATTTAAATTTTGATAATTTCAATTAAAAATATTCGCTAAATTTAACGAATATCCAAAATATTTTAATATTTTCTTCATATTATTAAATTTTACTAAGATCTCCAATGAATTTCTACTTATAGAAATATTATTAGTACATTAATTTTAATCACATTTCACACCATCTCACGACATATTTAAATCTCCTTTTCTGTCTTCAAAATATTCACTTTTAAAACTTACATTATAATATGTCGTTTATGTACCTCTATTTTATAAAATACAGTAAATGGTTTTAATTAAAAACCAAATTTTAAAAAGTATTTTAAGCTGGAAAACTTTTATAAATTTCATAAAGATTTTGTAAATATTTAATATTAGAACATTAATTTTATTTCTTAAAAATATTTTAACATTCAAGAAGAATTAATTACTTTACCTATTTTTAGGAATATATGTAAATTTTTCTTCTTGATTTAAACTGTTCATAAATTCTTATAAAGAATAAAGAATGAATAGAAAATAAAAAAATTTGAAGTATGGAATTGCTTCTAAAATAACACATTGTAACTCAAAATCTCTGGTTTGAAATTTTTTTACATAAATTTTAGATAACATTTTTTGAGTGTGCAAAAAATAAATCGAAACAATTAAAATAAATAAATAATAATAAAATAATATAAAGTGATAAAGTACGCAAACTTATGTTTACAGCCTATACGAGTATGCAAAATACGAGTATACAAATATAATAATACAAAATGTAACGTTTGAATATAGAATATTTGCTAAATTAGCACGTTATAACTCAAAATCTCCGATTCGAAAAGTATTTGCTCAGATGTTAGAAAACATTCTTTTCTGAGCCTATAGAAAAAAGTGAATTAAAAAAATAGAACATAAAAAAATATATATTGACTAATAGTTGCTTTTTTCAGATTCACGACAAACACAAATTGATATAATTCTCCTAAATATGAATTCATATTCTAATACAAAGTGGTAAAGTACACGAACTTAACTTTAAAAAATCTATATTTGGACATCTCCATCCTTTTTGATGTTACAAAATTTACCAAGTTCATTTTAGCAATAATTAGCGAACAGCAAAACTGTTCACAGACAAACAGTCTTTAACACTTTATCTACCGAATTATGAATTCATGAAAATTTTACATTCTAAAGTATTTTAAGTTAATTGTTTAAACTAAATTAAAATATTTACACAATCATTTAATAATTTTTTTCAGGGATTTCAGAAGGATTGAAGGATTCAGAAGGATTGAAGGATTTAGAAGGATTGATGGATTTAGAAGGATTGATGGATTTAGAAGGATTGAAGGATTTAGAAGGATTGAAGGATTTAGAAGGATTTAGAAGGATTGAAGGATTTAGAAGGATTAATTAATTTTGAAATTACGGGGATTTTTTGCAATATTTATAACTCCACTCAAATCTTTTATTTTGAATTATTTTCTTAGTGTATTTTGTAGAATTATAAAATCGATAAATATGATGTTCTTATAATATAAATATAGAAATATTTCCGAATTGAAAAATCCCCATCCCCCTCCCTCAGTGCCAAGAAAGCTGAGAATATACAATGGCAGAAGAAATCATCCTTTTAAAAATATTTTTGTTTTGTATAACCAATAATGCTTTTGGAACAAGATAAAGTAATGTATCTGTAACTCATTCTACAGTATTACAAGTAATTGACGTATTAATATTTTTAATAAGGTATCCTAAGGTAATAACGCCATGTTAATGTTCTACTAATTTTCACGGCTTAGTTTTAGATTGTATTTTTCAAACAAATATAGGATTTGATGCAGCAACTCATTGACTATCTATATAAAAAAGATAATCTAACAGATGTGTATTCATAAAATGTAATGGCGTGATTTCCTGACCAATGCTATTTGGCGTTATTACCCACCTATATGGGTAATAACGCCATGCAAACAAAACTATAAAATAAGATGGAATAATGACATGTAGATTGCCAAATTCTAAAAATAAAAACTCTATAGCTCTAGAAAATAACAAATTGCATTCTACGCTATTGAAAATCTTCAATTTTTTTGTGCAAGCGTAAGAAAAAGAAAGGGGTGGTGGTTGGGGGGGGGGGGGTAGGAGGCAAAAGAATATCAGATTCTAAGTTAATTTTTGCTTAAAAAAGGACCGTTTAAATAGAATTATTAGAAACATTGCACGGTTTTAACTGTGTTTATTTGAATCAGTATTTATATTCCCATATATGCATTCTATGCGATAGAAAATATTCAATTTTTTGTGAAAGTGAATAAAAAAGGAATGAGGGGGAGCTTCAACAGAATGTAACACTCTGTGCCTCCCTTTGCTTAAAAAGTGCCACTTAAATATAATTATAAGAAACATTGCATGGTTTTAACCATTTATAATGTAATATTTTAATCATGTGAAATTTTATAATAACTAGCGTTATATGTAATAAATATTTTAATACTATTATAGTATTCTTGTAAATAGTTTTTAACCCATAACTCCACTTTAATGCGGATTTTTTAAACCTAAAGTTAAATTGTCGGCGTTATATAAAATATGCTTTAATAAATTTTTAATTAATTAAATAAGATTTTTCATAAAAAATATTATCCCAATGATATATCTTATTAAATTTTATTCATGATTCATGTGGTTATATATCATTATTTCTATATTAGCAACAAAATAACCTTTAACTGTTGTTAGCAATCCATTGAACCCCCCCCCCCCCCGCTTCCCCAAATTTTAGAGTTTAACGTGTATTTTCCAGTTTAATGGTAGCTACAACTGAAATTTTCTTTCATTTGGAGTCCTCGTACTATTGTTAGAAATATTTGAATAGATTAAATTTAATTAGAATTAATTCTATACAAAAACTTCAGTGCAGGAGCAGTATTCTATGATTTTTAATCATTGATCGCCTTTTAACCTTTAACTAATGTTACCAGACTCACAGACCACTGTTTTTCTTTGATTTTTTATAGTTTAACTTGTATTTTTCAATTTAACTACAAACACTACCGAAATTTTGTTTCATTTGAAACTTTAGTACTATTACCAGGGACATTTAAATAGGTGAATATTAAGTATAATAGTCTTGTATAAAAAGTTTAGTACAAAACACAACCCTATGAGTTATTTCCGCCTTTTATTCATCTTTCAATCTTGCGGTCTCACAAACCGATTCACGTTAGTTACGTTACAATTTATGTCACATCGATTAAAGGTTAAATTTGTAAAATTTTGAAAAACCGAACGCTGAGAAAGCGGATAGTTAAAATTTAGAACACAATTGAACAATCCAGTGGAAATTTAATAGATACCTGATTTTGAAGATGTTCGAATATCGAAAACAATTTGATATAGTTTTATTTATACGCGTGTAAAATTATTTTTGACATTAATATTTAAAAAATAGAGTCTTTAGTTTTGGGTATTGGACCCCCTCCTCTTAATCTTACCATTTCAACAATGATAATAGTGCTGTTCCATATTAATAATTAAACCTCTTTCGAATGTAGTTCGGCCACCGTTGGAAAAAAACAGGGATAATAACGCCAAGGACTGGCGTTATTACCCCAGTATCCTTCTTGCGCAGTACATTTTAAACTGCAAATTATCTCGAGAAGATATCCAAAATTTTTTACAAGATTTTAAAAGTACATAAAATGCACAACAAATTTATGTGATAAACAAAGCATTCCCGGATTAAAAATATAGTCTTCACATCACAAAACGTATCTCGCAAATTTTAGATCAAGCGTTAATTTTAGTTGCTTGTAAAAGCAATAAAACCTACAAATGAAACAAATTAACTTTAAGGTGTTTTTTGCGATTTATATGACTCAAAACCCTTCTGCGCAAAGCACATGGTTGTCATTTACCGGATTATTTCATAATTATGCATAATATTAGCACTTGGCGTTATTACCCCGCCTGGCGTTATTACACCATAATACCTTAATAAGTAATTTTAATTGTATTTATAAGTACCGTCGTAGATAAAGGGTTAATACGCAACATTAACCGTTGTATTTTCGTCTTTTGAGTTATTCTACTGACAATTTATACAAACTGTCCTCTTATAATCATCCTTTAATGGCTGTTGTATAAGTAACATTGCTTTTTTTATATATTTGAGATATGAAAACGGTGATAAAAGGGTTAAGATAGTGCCTAGTCTTTTTGATTATTCGCGTTAGTCTTTAGTATTATTGTAACAAATGAATTCTTGCTCACAAGAAGAACACAAACATCATCATTCAGCAATTTTTTTTAAACACCATTTCCTGGGAAAATTTAAATCTCCTTTAATCTCCCGGCAATTTTCACATTTTCAAATATTTTACATGTTATTAAATGCTGTTTGTATGTTAATATTTTGTATAATGCATTGAAGTCTCTAGTTGAAATCTTTTTTAAAATTTAATTTTAGAATGCATGTTACTGAAAAATACTGCAAAATATTTAATTAGAAGCCTTAAATATATTATTACCTTAATTGTTTTTGTTTACATTAATACTTCACTGCCTCGTGTGCCACATCTGGCACATACCAAAAAACATTATAATTCTCATTATGCGTTATGAATTTGGCCTATATGGCCACAGTATCTGATCAAGGACATTACAAAAAAGAGAATAACACTTAATTTGTCTATGTCAAATGGCTGCATTTGACAAAAAAATAATTTTTTTCTTCGGGAACAAAAAAACTTTCGATCAAGCTATTAAGGTAAAATTTCTTTTTTTTTTTTTTTTTTTTTTTTTTTACTGAATACTTAAAAATATTAAAATAAAGAAAGTTGTAGAGTGTTAAGTAGATAAAATTAATTAATTTATGTTCATTAATTGCAAAATAGAGCAATGCCTTATTTAAAAACCCTTATTGTTTCTATAGCGTACACGCCAGACATATCAAATTTAAGGTGAAAATTTGAAAATTATATTTTTTTTACTATTTTTTCCATCATTAGATCGAAATATAGATTTCAAATATTAAAAAAAAAAATCATGCAATTAAGGGTTAAACCATACTCTGTTTTGTCTTTTCCTTATATGTATGCACAAGAAAAAATGACTTATCCCATACGTGATCAATATTTTACATCTGATTCATGATCCAGAATCGCCTACCAATTTTTGTAAATCAATTTAAATATTCTTACAGACGCATTCAAAACTTAGTAGTTTACATGTTTAATTAAAAACGTTCACTTATTCAAAGAATGTCTGAACTTTTCGAGATATTTGAGATTTATTTAATTGCACTAAAAGAATTCTCACTGAGGAGTACAGCATAAATGTTATCTTTCAGTATAACAATTTATTTTACACCATTTCTAAGCGATACGCGAATCTCCATTTCACTTTCGATAATTTTCAATTTGGTAATTAAATTATGAAGCGAAGTTTAGAGACTAGTAGCTTTTCCAGTATACCAAATAACTTTAATTAAAATATATATACTTGAAAGAATTTTAATTTAAGAAGTGTTTGATGAAAATTTTGTAAAGATTTAAGTTTTTTTCCTTTTTACATGTTATGTATTTGTATTGAGATCAAACTATATTTTCTATTCTAAAACAACAAGTCCTCTTAAAATGTTCCCAAATATAATTTAAAACTTTTATCATAATAACATTTTCTGCATTATTAATATTTTTTTCTAAATATTATAATTGTTTTCGGATTTATGAATAAGTCATAAAATATCACATTCGCACAATCTTTTTAAAAATTTAATTTGATATTATGGATTTAAGAAATTTTGTATACATTTAATTTTAACAATGCAGATTTTTATAAGCAAAAACACTTTATTTAGAAAGATAAGTCTATAGCATTTTACAAAAAAAATGCAAAATCCGGAATAGATGAAGTAAAACAAATGATTTTTGCTTTACCTAAACTACATGCAATACACAACATATAATTCAACTGGGGGCTCAGTGCAAGGAGTCTGTGCAAGGGGTCGGCGTGAATCGAGCTCACGATCTCCTGCGCTCGCGGGCGCCACGAAGCCCCCTTCGCTTTGTTGCTAAGCCTTAATGATTATTTAGGATTATTGTTGTGTTTGTTTAAATTTATTTTTAAATTTAATATTTCATTAACAATTGTAAAACAAAAAATTTAAATGTTTGGCTGTTCACTCCTCAAGATAGAGATTTTAATCAAATTAGAGACTTAATCAATTTAGATATCCTACTTAAGGGGAAAATAAATAAATAAAAAGAAAGGAAAAAGAAAGGAGAGAAATTTTATATGAACTAAAATTTTAATAGTATTTAAATTAATTCATTTAATTATACTTTCATTTTTATCTCCTATCATTTTTATTAATTATTTTTTTCCTTATTCTTATTTTTACCCCTTTAATTATAGACTAAATTTATTTCATTTGTTAGTATATTGAGGATGGGATAGCTTTTTGGAGAAAATTACGTGGAATTTCTGCTTTATACTTTAATATTGTACTAACTTCAGGTTCGCTATAACAAATTGGGTAACAAGTACGCCCATAACATTTCTGAAGCAATTGTTTTTTTTTTTTATCTACTTTTTTTAAATAAATGTTGTGGCTTGTTAGTTCAGCTTAAGCCATATGATAGGCCTCCCCACCTAGTTGAATGTAATTTTCAAGGAGTTGCTTGAATTTTTGGGGACAAATAAAATGTTTATTAATATTCTTGTTGGAAAGATTTAGGCACTAATTAAAATCTGGTTATTGCCAAAACTCTAGGGAAGGCTTACTGTGGAGACCCGAAAAGTTTTTGGTTTCCGTTTGTCAGTCTGTTAGATTGTCTGTCTGTTATTCTTTAAATTCTTGATAACGTCCTTAAAAAACATCCATTTAGCTTGAAATTAAGAAGATATGTATTCAGTGGGAATGTATGTATATAATAGGAGGCATACATTCAATAAAAATATTTTTGTTGTTCCATACATTTATTTTCATAAGAAAATAAAATTACTTAAGAAAATGGTGAGCTTTGATACCATCAGCAGAAAATGATTTAAGAATGTTTAAAGTTTAACGAAATTTGAATACATTTTAAAGTAGGTTTAACGTATATTCAGAATTTTAATTATTTTAGGAATTGTTCGATTTGTCTTACTTTTCGCTAATGCAAAATTTTAATAATAAATCTTTGACAAATACTTTCTGGACAGTTATTTATATTGAAATGACTAAATTTGTATTATTGTAATACAATTTTATTGATATTTTCTAGTATAAAATATATAATTTGGACATTCGAATGTTATATAAATGTACCAATAAAAATCCACCTGAAACTGATCACAACGTCGCGTTTTGTAGCAAATTGACTTAAACTTAACTTAACTTTGGAATGTGAATATGTATTTCAAACTTTCATAAAAATATTTCGCAATGTATAGCCGTTAAAAATTTTTTAATACCCTACTTAATCAACGGTAAATAGTAGTGTGAAATTTTAACTTTTATTATTCACGATTAGCAATACCAGACTAATTGATGGGCTTCTCAAATTTGCTTAACGGGTAATAAAAAAATTGTAACAAAAATTAGCATTTTCAAAACTAATACAAAATTTTGACATTATTTTCTTGTGCATGTATATATATATACAGGGTGATTCTAATTTTTTTTTACACTTTTTTAAATCCTTTCTTGTGCATGTATATACATATATATATATATATATATATATATATATACATATATATATATATATATATATATATATATATATATATATATATATATATATACAGGATGATTCTAAATTTTTTTTACAATAAAAGAGGGGTGATAGTAGACATCAAGACAAACAATATTAAATAGGAGACCAAGGGTCCAAAACGTTTTCCAAAGGAGATAACCGCCATTACAGTTTAGGGACCAAAATTTCAAATAAACATAAAAAACGGAAAAATCGGTCGATTGATTTGCGATTTTCACTAAAATTATTCTTTATGCCGGCATTTTCTTGAAATTAAATTATAAAGATAAATTTCAAAAAATGCCGATAGAGGGCGCTTTAGATTTTGGAGAAACGAACAACTATTTTTTGTCGGTATTTTTTGCATCTGATTAAATGTTTTCGTAAGCATAAACTCAAAATTTTCAGAGGGTTCAACTTTCAAATGATTATAAAAACGGAAAAATTGGTTCATTGATTTGCGGTTTTCACTAAAACTATTCTTTATGTTGGTATTTAAAAAAAAATTAATTATAAAGATAAGTTTCCAAAAATGTCGATAGAGGGCGCTTTAGACATTGGAGTAACGAACAACTATTTTTTGCCGTTATTTTTTGTATCGCTATAAATGTTTTTGGAAGCTTAGAATTAAACTTAAATTTTGAGCTCAAAATCTGAATAGTAGGGAGTGGTTAAGTAGCACAAACTGAACTGTGTTTAAGGGGGAGGGGAAAGTTCAAATTTAAAATAATTATAGAGAATGGAAAAATTGGTCGATTCGTTTGCGGTTTAAAATAAAACTATTCTTTAAGTCAGTATCTTCTTGAAAATAAATTTTAAAGATAAATTTCCAAAAATTACGTTAGAGGGCGCCTTAAACTTCAGAGTAACCAACAATTCATTTTAACCACTATTTTTTGGTTCTAATTAAATGCTTGCAAAAGCTTTTTGAATGTTTTCGGAACTTAGATTTAAACTTAAATTTTGAGCTAAAATTCTGAATCGTTATGAGGGGTTAAGAAGCGCAAAATGAAGTGTGCTCAGGAGTTGAAATTTAAACCTCCTTCATCCTCTAACACAATTCATTTTTCTCTACTTAAACACTCCCAACGACTCAGAATTTGAGCCCAAAATTTAAGTCTATGCATTTGGAAGCATTTAATAAGATTAAAAAAAAATAACAGTTAAAAATAGTTGTACGCTATTCCAAAGTCTAAGGTGCCGTCTATCGGCATTTTGTGAAATTTATCTTTAAAATTTATTTTCAAGAAGATACTGACTTAAAGAATAGTTTTATTTTAAACAGCACACGAATCGACCAATTTTTCCGTTTTTTACAATCATTTGAAATTTGAATCCTCTGAACACAGCTCAGTTTGTCTACTTAACCACTCCCAGCTATTCTGATTTTGAGCTCAAAATTTAAGTTCAAGTCTAAGCTTACGAAAGCATTTAATAAGATGCGAAAAATAACGCCAAAAAAGTTGTTAGTTACTCCAAAGTCTAAAGCGCCCTCTATCGGCATTTTTTGAAATTTATCTTTATAATTTAATTTCAAGAAAATGCCGACATAAAGAATAATTTTAGTGAAAACCGCAAATCAATCGACCGATTTTTCCGTTTTTGTGGTTATTTGAAATTTTGGTCCCTAAACTTTAATGGCGGCTATCTCCTTTTGAAAAAGTTTTGGACCCTTGGTCTCCTATTTAATATTGTTTGTCTTGATGTGTACTATCACTCCTCTTTTATTGTAAAAAAATTTAGAATCACCCTGTATATGCATTACATTTGGATATGGGTGATTCTCAAAATAGGGGAAAATTTCAAAAGTGAAATCTTAAAAAAATTACTGTTAGCAAAATTTCTGAAAAAAAAGGTGTTAATATAGTATTAGGTATACTTTACATGTAGTCAGCAGAGCTAAATATTTAAAAATTAACTTAAAAAAATAATTAGTATTTTTTGAGCCATGCTAATGACAAAACAAATTGCATGGAATAAATATATTAAGAAATTTTTATTTTCTTCCTGTTTAAATATTTTTTTCTATATTTATTAGCCTTCCTTTTCAGCAAATGGTTTCCATTTTTACATATATACATATAAGGAGAGTAAAAACCTTACCAAAGAGCAAACTTTGATTACATGAGCAACATTCTGACACTAACAATGTAAGAAGCTGTCTTAATGATTTTCTGACAGATTTAATGCATATTTTAGGGATAATAAATGTAATACCTAAATTTATATGTAAAATTAAACTTTGTAAAAGATGCAATATAAGCAATGGTTACATTTATGTACATAGGAGTCTTTAGCATGGACAGAAAAACCATGCTAATGACACTGATATTTGTCCATGCTAATGACAAATTTTAATTTAAATAAGATTATGAGCCATATTATTATCACAATACAATAGTCCTTTCTGGGGCTTTTTAAAACACAAATGTCCTATGCAAATAAGTAAAATAAAAATTTTAATTATAAAATAAACATGAAAATTATTATCCATTCTAATGACATACAATTGATGTACGCCCCTAATACTCAACTTCTATTCTTAAAATACAATAAATGCTTCTATTTTCAGGCTGGGATAAAATGGCTACTTGTTGCCATGAAGAAACTTTATATTTTCAAACTATTGTCATATGTGAAAATGAAATTTTGATTATTAACCAGCTGTTATAGTATGACCTTGTTTTGAAAATAGAATATGGAGGACAAACATTAATTCTTTTTTTATATACTACAATTTTTTTTTTTTTTTTTAATTATTGGATAAATCCTCTCCTTGATTAATTTAAAGAAAGAATAATGTTTGTTTTATTTTATAAACATGATATTAACTCTTTAAAAAGCTAATATATACAAGGAACAGCTGCTGTGGACATCCATGCTAATGACATTTTGAACATTTATTCTGTTATTTTAAGGTGTTTTTAACTAAAAAGTGAGTAATTCTTGAGTGCAAATAATGAATAATATTAAGACAAACATATCTAAATATAAAAACATGACAGAAAACCTCTCAATTTTTTTTGTATGCCGAAAGACATAAATTGTCCCCTATTTTGAGAATCACCTATATATATATATATATATATATATATATATATATATATATATATATATATATATATATATATATATATATATATATATATATATATATATATAAAAGATTTCACTTCGAGAAGTAGTTAAAAATTTTTGCAAATTTAAATTTTGAACTTTTAAAGTTAAATTTATTATTAATTATTGCAAAATACACTGCTCAAAACAATTAAAGGATATTTCAGTTTTAGAAGGATTTTGTATCTGGGAAACTTTTTAGCTGATTGACACATGGTCGACAGACATAGTAGGTTATATGAGAATAAATTACACATGTTTGGCAGAAAAAAATGCATTTTATTGCGCATTTGTGTACAAAATGAAAAAAAAAACACAATTTGTGCATATGAGAAAAAAAGAATAAGAAAAGGTGTTTTCTTTAATGAAAATCATTTTCAGTAGGGGGTATGGTTTCCACGGGCGGCTAGCAACGTTGAACACCTTTGAGGCATGGACTCATTGAGGATATTAATGACGAGTTGGGGTATTCTGCCCCACTCTTCCAGAAGAGCTCTTTCCAGTTCTTGGAGAATTTGTGGAGGTTGTTGGCGGCCAGAAACTCGTCTTCCTAGAGCGTCCCAAACGTGCTCGGTTGGATTCATGTCTCGAGAACACGCTGGACATTCCATTCGAACGATTCCTTTTTCGAAAAGGAAATCCTCCACCAGTATTGCACGATGTGGCCTACAGTTATCGTCCATTAAAATGAAGTTATCTCCGATTGCTGCAGCGTAAGGGACTACAATAGGTCTGAGGATCTCATCCCTATATCGGCGACCTGTCAGAGCTCCATCTCGAATGATGTAGAGGTCAGTGCGCCCGTCAATGGAGATGCCACCGTACACCAACACTCCTCCACCGCCAAATCTGACACTTTCGTGCACGAACGCAGGATTATTCCTACTTCCACGGTCCCTCCAGATGAAAATACGCCTATTATCCGGATGCACAGAAAAAATGGGACTCGTCAGAAAACAGAATATTGCTCCATTCATTTCTCCTCAAGTTGACATGCTCGGTTGCCCACTCACTGCGGTCGCGACGATGCCTTGATGTTAATCTAACACATACCATCGGTCGGCGAGCATACAGACCTACAGCATGGAGCCGGTTTCGGACAGTCTGAGTTGAAGTCGTGGTGCCTGTAGCCGAGCGAAGGTGTTGTTGGAGAAAAGTAGCGTTCATGTTTCGGTGTCTCCGAGCTGTTAACGCTAAATACCGATCTTCATTGGGCGTTGTTGCTTGTCTACGACCTTGCCCTGGTCTTCGGCCTGCACATCCACTCTCCAAAAAACGGTTCCAGATCCTGGAAATGACACTTTGTGACACTCCAATGGCTTGCGCTACATCGGCTTGAGTTTGGCCCCCTTCTAACCTACTAACAATTCTCCAAGCTTCCGAATCTGTCAAATGACATCGCTGAGACATCGTACTCATCGAAACAAAGCAACCACTGAATGCCGATCATCCTTGTCTTCATTCTCTTTTATCCAGTTGAAAGTCAAATTTCATTCGCTGCCGCTGAAGCGACGTTTTTGACGTCGAACTCAAAATTTGCATACTCCACAATTTGAAAACCAGAAAAATTTGCATTTGTGATTCTCTTC
Source organism: Maratus speculifer (assembly GCA_964019185.1). Lineage (NCBI taxonomy): Eukaryota > Metazoa > Arthropoda > Arachnida > Araneae > Salticidae > Maratus > Maratus speculifer. The sequence goes on from OZ025295.1 coordinate 67,599,486, forward strand.
TTCTATTTTCAGCAAAAAAAAATTTCGTTTATATCTTTATTTTATATAAAACTTCAAATATCCTTTAATTGTTTTGAGCAGTGTAGTTAGATGTCTTCATGGGCCGGTATTTCCAAGCCCGGGTTTGCAAAAATCAAGCCAGGTCCGACTCAATTCGTACAAAAAAATTAAGATTTTTCCTAGTACACAAAATATGCAATTAAGAATTTTTTAAAGAATATTTTATGGATATTTATGAGATAATTTTACAATAAATTAAAAAACTGTTACGAGTTTGTAGAAGAGAAAATACACAATAGCAATATTAAATATTACATATATTCTTTGACGTTTCAACATTCAAATAAAGATTCCTTAAAAAAGAATGCGGTTTAAATTGAAAAAAAACCAAACAGTTAAAAACGTCATAACTTTAAAACTGTATAATAAAAAGTAGATTGTTGAAAATATTTCTCAGTCGTTTATTAAGGCCTTTTTCAAATGCAAAGTAGATACTTTCGGTCACATTTCTGTATTTATCTCTCTTCGGAAACGCATAAGATTGACATGTGTTCTTATTCAGATATTTTGTAATAGAATTGCGCTATACATTTTTGAATAATATATATTTGAAAAAATACTGTCACATAAACATTTTACATCGAATTTTCGGAAGTGATGTCACAGAAAAAAAGAAAAACCTGCACTAATGGGTCAAGAACCTCTGATATAGGGTTCCAATATTTCAAGGACTTTCAAGCACCTTCATAAAGTAATTTTTGTTTTGTTTAATTTGGAGAAAATTCCATCGTCAGATATTGCAACCAGTATTTTGTGTAATTTCTGATACAAAAACATTTAAAATGCCTTGAATTCATTGATGCGTACGCACCCTGTTATCTCTCGATAAGTAATTTATTTACCGAAAGTGAAAAATTGTATTCGATACCATCAATAATCAGACTTGTCAATGTTATGTCTTTTCAGTTAAAAATTAGTCAGAAAATGCGTAAAAATATTTCTCGTTTTTGAGCAGCGAATTTGAGAAACACCTTGAGGTTTATTTTCAAAGATTTCGGTGAACAGAAATTCATTATCGCAGTTAATATTTTCACAAAACATATTGTCACTATACATAACCTGAGAACAATCCTGCTTGACTATGTTGGGAAAAATGCATGCTTGATCTCAGCCACACAGGTGTCTACTGAAAAACTAAGCCCGGGTTCCGATGATATCTCTAAGCTTGATATGCTATTTTTGTATTCATGTTGTCAAATTGAAATGGTTCATGACGTACATTTATACTTACTCTCGCAAAAGCCTTCTTGAATAAAAATGGCTCAGATTTTATCGGCATCTTTTAAATTGCTATATCTTTAACTTTTATTAAGGCCTCGGGCTAAACCCTGTTCCGAAGATTTCTAAAACGGATGCGGAATCAATACACACATATATATATATGTATATATATTTTAACAATTAATTTTCAAAAGAAACATTCATTGTAATCTATGAATTTTTTATTTTTTATTTTAAGGTGAAATTGATTTTTAGAAACTCTCAATATGCGAATCTAAAATTACAGCTCAAACTAGTAGAATTTCCATTCATTGATTTAAATATGTATATATACGCATCTAAATCCGTTTTGAAATAATAAAAACAAATTTAACTTAGCAGTGCAAGTTTTAAATCCGAAGTATTAAATTACTTGACTGAGCGACTTGTCCTTTGTTATACTGAAGTAAAATTTCGCGAAGAACGGAAACATGATGCCGAAATTAAGAGATAGCATTGAATATCTTCGAGTGGGTGCGTAATACGATCATATTTATATTTTTGCGGAAAAGCTATGTTTATGTATACATGGTTATTTATACTTCGAAAGATGATACACCTGCTTCATGTAATTTATATTACACAACAAAGAAATCTTGATGTTACTTTATCAGAAGATGTCGTCATTATGTAAAAATAGAATAATTATAAAATAAAAAAGTATTTTTTTCTAAACACGCGTTTGTAATTATCCAATGTTCATCTTAAAAATCATGCCTAATTTTTTTAACTTCATTTTACGTTTTTCACCAAAACTCTTCGTCATAATATCTGGGTGAAGATCAAGCTTGATTAAGAAAAATTTACTAATTTTTTACGTTTTATAGAAAATCATTTCAAATATGTTTCCATCCATTTTTATAAATTGTTGAAAGAGAAATATGAGCCTGCTAAGCATTTTCTTGCCAAACTAAATTTCTACGTTATATAGTGTATATATCAACTGGTAGATAAAATACAAAATTGTTCAAAAGTATTGGAATACATGTTTGGTTATAGACAGTAACCGTATTTCCCTAAATAATAAAATTTTGTAAAGATTTCAGGAAATGACGGAAAGTGTTTCATAATCTATGCTTAACGCATGATTTTTTTTTTGCTTATAATGATTTGTAATTTTGGACACTAAAATTTAATGACGCCTATTTTCTTCAGAAGATCTTTGGGAACCTTAGTTTTCTCTTTAGTATTGTTTGACTTGATGTGTTCTATCACCCTTTAAAGTTTTTCTCAAGAGTTTAGATTCGCCCTGTATAATTTTTGCTATATTACATTTTTAACACTGAATAACTGGAAAATAAACCAAACATTATTTAAACTAACATTTTCGGATTTATACATTGTTTTCTTTTGCAAGATCTGGACGCAGGATTTAGATTCAAAAAAGTGTACATAGAGTATTCTCTAAAGTTTTTGTATTCAAATTTTATGTTATGTGAACAATAAAGAAATATTTCATGGAACTATCTGTGGTAACGCTCTTTATTGTCAACAATTTGAACTTTTTTATTTATATTTTCTTTTCTTTACTTTTAATTTTTAGTGTGAAGCAAAATCCCGTACCACGCCGAATATTTATTTGCAAACCACATGTCTGTCCGACCAATAATTAATTAATTAATTAATTAATTAACTTTATTATTGCAGTTTCACTACCATTTGGTATATTTTTTCTGTTTTTTTTGTTTTGTTTAGAAGGACATAATAAAAAGAAAATAAATAAAACTTTATTTGTACTGTCTTTTTGAAATTTTTATACGTATTTTTAAACACGTAATCACAAATTAACAACTGTGAAATTATTAACTGATAAAAGTATATTTAAATAAATACTACACACTTAATTTTTTTATTCATAGTTTTTTTCCTACATTTTAGTCTATACAACATTTTATTGTTCGAGTTTTATTACGATTTTGCCTATTTTCCCAAGTATTTATTGGAGCACTGGCGCATAAATCCCTTGTTTTTTTCAGCCTTTTGTGAAAATAGCAAACACACTGCTGATTATAGCAACTTGTCATGCATTATTTAAAAGAGGGCTTGATAAAAATCCTATTTTTTCCCTTTTAATGTTTTTATATTATTTATTAAACATTTGTAAAAACATAAAATTTTTGGTGCATATAGATTTTCAGATTAAAATATTGAAAATTAAATTATACATTAATATTTAAATGCAATATTAGGCAATTTAAAAATGTTAAAAAGGAACAATATGAAGAAATTGTTTCAATTTTAGTATTTGACAATTCTATCTTCCTGTGTTGAGTAGGGAGCTGGGCTAACTTTGTGTAATTAATTCTATGGAATAACTATAGTACTATTTATAATTATTGTAATAACATTCAACTTTATAACGGGAATATTTGTCGGTTACATCAGGTGTATTGAGATGCATGTTTTGCATAATTTCCACGATTTATTCAAATTACAAATTCAATTAAAAAAATTTTTATTGGATAATTTGAAAGAAAGTGACAACTAGCTCATGAGTATTTTTGAAATATATTGAACGATACTTTAATTAAAGTTAAATTTATAAATTAAGTGTTTTATTTTAAAAATTAAGTATGCTAAGAAAAAAAAAAGCACTTTGAAAAATTTAGTTCTGAAGTATTTATTTTTTTTCTGGTGCGGTGTTCAAGAAAAAATAATTTTTAATTTATTCTTTTAAAAGTGCGTCAGCTTAAAATATAGCGATATTACTTTTAAACTTCGAAAGTTCAATATCAATTATTCTTTTAGGTAGCTTTCATTACAAAAAGTAAAAAGCTACCTATTGCAGCCGTCCGGAGGAAAGCACTTCCGGAAAATTTTGGTATATTTTCACCGATCATGACCCCCAGACCCCAAAACCACCCTCCATTCAAATGTTGACATATACAGGGTGATTCAGCTCGTCGGTGACAAACTTTAAGGATCGATAGAGCACACCTAGACGAACATTTTTGAATAGGGAATGTAGGGTCCCTGACGCGATGGTAAGGCGCTAGGCGCTTTCGAAAATTTGGGTGCCGAAATTCGAAACGTCATAAAAACTAGGGAAATGGTTAGATTTTCTTGCTTGTTGCGTCGAAATGATTCTGTTTGTTTAGACTTTCTTCAGTACCAATTTGATAAGCGTATCTCTTAAAACATGGATAGGGGGCGCTGCAGACTTTGGAGAGCTAGACAACAACTTTAAGCCCATTATTTTGATAATTTAACACATGCTCGCCAAAGTTTATACTCTAACTTAAAGTTTGAACCCAAAAGTAGAGCCCTGCAAAAAGCGTAAGAGCCGGAATAAAATGTCAAAGTACAGGGTGGTCGAAACTCGAAGGCTCCTAAGAGATAAACAAACAGATTTCTTGACTTATGGCATGCATTTTCATGATTCTGTTTGCTGGGGCTCTCTGAAACTCAGTTGAACGGTACAAAAAGAAACATCGATAGGGGGCGCTTTGGGCAAAAAACATAATTCGTTGACATTTCGGACGCTAACTGGAAACGGGGCGCTACGATCAGTTAGTAATAATGAAAACACATTTTCTACCTCTGCTCAACACTTCTGAATAAATTTAGACCAAAAACATCAATGATACTGGAAATTTATTTACAAAAAATAACACTACAGAAGATGCTCGAAATTTCGACCTTGGGCCATGATGCAGGCTTCGCACCTCCGTCGCATTGAGGAGTGTGTGTTTCCAACAATGCCAGGAGTATCTCTGATCTGCCCTGCAGCTGCCACAATGCGCGCCACAAGTTCTTCAGCACTGCTGACAGGTGTATGGTATACCTCGGCCTTCAGGTAACCCCAAAGGAAGAAATCCAAGCAGGTGAGGTCTGGTGATCGGGCAGGCCAGTGAACTGGACCCCCACGCCCGATCCACCGCTGGCCATACCTTGCGTTTAGATGGAGACGCACGTCGTTCGTGTAATGGGCCGGAGCTCCATCGTGCTGGAACCACATCTGGCGACGCGAACCTTCGGGTACGTGCGCCTCCTCCAGAAGCTGCGGCAGCACTTGATCCAGGAAAATCAGGTAATTTCCACCTGTCAGCCGTTCAGATAACAAATAAGGGCCAATGAGGCAATCCCCCAGAATGCCGGCCCACACATTTACTGAGAAACGCTCCTGGGCTGCTCGGCTTCTGGTTTCATGTGGATTTTCATCACACCACACATGACTGTTGTGGGCGTTCCACATTCCCTCCCGGCTGAAGGTGGACTCGTCCGTAAACAAAATGCTGTTTACAAAACGGGGATCCCTGGATCTCATCGCCAAGTACCATCTTGAGAATTCCACTCGAGGGCCAAAATCCTGCTCTCTGAGCAACTGCACCCGCTGGATGTGGTAGGGGTGCAGATTCCGGGAACGTAAGATGCGCCACGCAGTTGCTTGCGAAATGCCAACATGTCTGGCGATATCTCTCGTGCTAAGACCTGGGTTGTCCTCAACCAGGTTAAGCACAGCCTCTTCGTTGTCGGGAGTGCTCACTGATCGCTCCCGTTCAGGCCTGCCTCCGTCGAAAGATCCCGTTGTGGACAACCTCTGGTGTACTCGAGCGAAGAAGGCATGGCAGGGGATTTGCCTGTTGGGGTAACGCTCGGCGTACAACCGCTGAGCGGCTCGTCCATTACAACCAGCAGCGCCATACGCCAAATGCATGTCAGCCAATTCAGAGTTTGTGTACCGTTCCATCCTACTACCGATCTGCAGACAAGTAACCCGAAGCTTAAGTAGGTACCGCACGTTCAAAAGACGTGTCTGCGCATACAACTACGTCATCTCGCGTTGTCGTCTACGCATTACGTATCTTTTGCATATCGATATGGTACGATATCTTTTGCATAAATCAGCAAAAAGCACCTTATGTAAATTTTATTGCGCGCATTGTGCATGATTGAAACCAGCTATGTTTGTTAAAAAAAACAAACAAACTGCAGTTTTAATAGCTTCTTATGATAAGTAAATTACTCTCTTGTTTTGTTTCTAACTGATCGTAGCGCCCCGTTTCCAGTTAGCGTCCGAAATGTCAACGAATTATGTTTTTTGCCCAAAGCGCCCCCTATCGATGTTTCTTTTTGTACCGTTCAACTGAGTTTCAGAGAGCCCCAGCAAACAGAATCATGAAAATGCATGCCATAAGTCAAGAAATCTGTTTGTTTATCTCTTAGGAGCCTTCGAGTTTCGACCACCCTGTACTTTGACATTTTATTCCGGCTCTTACGCTTTTTGCAGGGCTCTACTTTTGGGTTCAAACTTTAAGTTAGAGTATAAACTTTGGCGAGCATGTGTTAAATTATCAAAATAACGGGCTTAAAGTTGTTGTCTAGCTCTCCAAAGTCTGCAGCGCCCCCTATCCATGTTTTAAGAGATACGCTTATCAAATTGGTACTGAAGAAAGTCTAAACAAACAGAATCATTTCGACGCAACAAGCAAGAAAATCTAACCATTTCCCTAGTTTTTATGACGTTTCGAATTTCGGCACCCAAATTTTCGAAAGCGCCTAGCGCCTTACCATCGCGTCAGGGACCCTACATTCCCTATTCAAAAATGTTCGTCTAGGTGTGCTCTATCGATCCTTAAAGTTTGTCACCGACGAGCTGAATCACCCTGTATATATATATATATATATATATATATATATATATATATATATATATATATATATATATATATAATTATATATATATATATATATATATATATATAATTATATATATATATATATATCTGATTTTTGTCATGCGATAACTAACGTATTTATGAACCGATTTGAATGAAACTTGGTATGTACATAGTACATACAAATGTCTCGACCGAGTTCGTTGGCCAGCATCATCCGCCATTTTGTTTCAAAATGGCGGCGATTTTAAAAAATTTTAAAAATTTAAAATTTAAAATTAAATGTGAAAAAATTAAAAGTTGAAAAGTATTTTTCTTTTACGTGTTAGAACTTAAAACAAAGATTCCAGAACACTTTTTATTTTGTCTATATCTTAAAAAATGATTGAGTTATATCACTTTGAATTTTTCTTATGGCTGACATTTTGAAACGATCTGATTTTTGTCACGTAATAACACGCGCATTTATGAACCGATTTCAATGAAACTTGGTATGTACATAGTACATACAAATGTCTCGACCGAGTTCATTGACCAGCATCATCCGCCATTTTGTTTCAAAATGGTGGCCATTTTAAATTTTTTTAAAAATTTAAAATTTAAAACTAAATGTGAAAAAAACAAAATTTGAAAAATATTTTTCTTTTACGTGTTAGAACTTAAAACAACAATTCCAGAACACTTTTTATTTTGTCTATATCTTACAAAATGACTGAGTTATAGCACTTTGAATTTTTCATATGGCTGACATTTTGAAACGATCTGATTTTGTCACGTGATAACACGCGTATTTATGAACCGATTTCAATGGAACTTGGTATGTACATAGTACATACAAATGTCTCGACCGAGTTCGTTGGCCAACATCATCCACCATTTTGTTTCAAAATGGTGGCCATTTTAAATGTTTAAAAAATTTTAAAATTTTAAATTAAATGCGAAAAAATTAAAAGTTGAAAAATATTTTTCTTTTACGTATTAAAACTTAAAACAATGATTCCAGAACACTTTTTGTTTTGTCTATATCTTAAAAAAATGATTGAGTTATAGCACTTTGAATTTTGCTTATGGCTGACATTTTGAAACTTTCTGATCTGAACGATCCATCATGTTGCTTTAAAATGGCATACACTTTATGATATCGTGGAATTTGGTGACTCTCTAAATCGCTTAAAATAAAACCAGGTTGAATAAAAGATGACTAATTTCTAAAAATTATTATTAATATTCAGTCTTGACAAAAACTAGCATTCACGACGACTTATAAAATCACTAATTTTATAAGATTATTTCCACTAATTTGAGCTTAGTATTTTTGAACAATGTAACTTACTTTAAAATAAATAAATAAATGTATAAGTATATGAAAGCTACCTCTTCCTCCCGGCATTGCCGGAAGGACTTTTTTTAATAGCAAACTTTTGTGGTAAAAAGTAAAATATAATACATTGAAACCTCCAAATAAGGAACACTCATGGGACCGGAACTTTTGTCCCTTAAATAGAGGTGTACCTCATTCAGAGTTTTGTTGCTATATTTAATTAATTGATCAGAAGAATATATAAAAATAACAAATCATTATAGGTGAAGTATAAATGTACCCGAAGTGTATAAATTACGTTAACCAGACACGAAAGAAATAGAGAATTAATGAATTAAAATATTCAATATATTTCTAAATCAATAAATTATTGATTTTTATTTCCTATGCAAATTCTGTAACTGAAAAAAGTATTAAAACATTAAAAAAAATTTTACTTAAAGTAATCAATCAAACGTAATTGTTTTCCAAATTTCAAGTTTTCACACACAAATCTCACACACAATTTTATTTACCATAATTATAAGTTTTAGTTCGCCATTATCAGCAATATTTGCAAAAAAAGAAAAAAAAAAGGATTCAATTGCTTTATGGATTTTAAGGCAACGAATCTCTCAAATGCTGGAATGAGTTAATGAAAAACTTTTTGGCACATTTACAAATTCATTTTTTAATGGAAAGGTATGAAACTGAAATGCTTGACTGTGGAAGCGATTTGGAATCGAACTGTATTTTCACTTTTTTGGTAAATAAATTACGTACTTATTTGTGTTTTGATCAGGTGAAAAATATGCTTCCCACCCTTTCTGAGTAGTTATTATTCTTTTGCGTGAAAATTCAGTTCAAAATGCCCAGTTTGACAGTATTTTCTGTAAAATTTATTGCGTTTGCTAATAATAATAATAATAATAATAATAATAATAATAATAATTACATAGAACAACATTTTGAATGACAGTGCCTGCTAGTTTCAGGCATTTCCGAATAAGAAATAAATTAAAGCTTATGTCAAGAAAGTTGCCCTTTTGGATTTGAGAACACCCTATAAGCATCCGTAAAGTTCTTTAGTTCAAAATTTTCTTTTAATCTCCACTTTAGAATCATCCTCAAAAATTTCAGCAGTACTTTCAATGGGGATAAATGCACTGAATGTGAAATTAGAATTGTGGGTTAATAAATGCTCGTCAATTTTGTGGTATCCTCTGAACATGATTGTCTTTCTGTTTAATAAATTCACAAAAATCTGTATTTTCATCACAAACTACTTCATTATCTGAAATGCAAAAAACAGTCTCTTTGATCTCATTTTCAACTGCCCTTTAAATAGAGTGTCCCTTATTTAGAGGTAAATGCATTACATGTCCTATACCAAGGGACTGGGACCGAAAGTTTTGTTCCTTAAATAGAGGTGTCCCTTATTCTGAGCGTCCCTTGTTTGGAGGTTCCACTGTATTATTATTATTATTATTATTATTATATAAATCAGAAAATTTTCTCCTTCTTAAGAAACTCCAAACAAAGATTTTACGAGATTTATATATTCCTAAAGGGGACCTTCACTCTAAAAAATAAAAGTGTAAATTAGACAAATTTACATATATATGTGTGTAAATTCCTAAAATTACACACCTGACATGAAAATTACCCACTTTTTGCAAAGTTTTACCTGTTTTTATGTGCATTTTAGCTTAACAAACTAAGTGTGTATTTTGTTATCACTTGAAAAATATAAATAATTGTGTAAATGCTGAAAAATGTCTGAATTTACACAAAATGGTACGTTATTGTAATTTACATATAATGATATACACATAGGTAAGAGTGTAAATTTCTAAAATCACCCACTTGTCATAAAAAATACCTATTTTAATATGTGCTTAGTTTATGGCATTAAGTTTGTAAGTTTGTTATCAGTGCATAAACTCATAAAAATGTGTAAACGTAGATTACTCCTGAAATTACACTAATTATTATGTTGAAAAAATTATAAATGCATGAATTTTAAAGTAGACGTTACGAAAGGGATAGGAAACTTACATATTATTCAGAGCTACACTTTTTATTTTAGTAAACCCATTCCATAAATAACATGGTGTCATTGCATTGCTGTAACAGTATTTTTAAGTAATAAATTAATATATTTATTTATTTTTATAAGATACTCTGACCACCTCTCTCACTTTCCCCGTTTCAGCAGCACGTGAAAATTTAAAAGAAGTTAAAAAAATTTAATCTCGACACATGTAACAAATGTAACAAATATTTTGTTACATGTAACGTAAAATGTTATTCATTTAATTAGTAAATTTTAATTTCGTTTTCCAAATTCCCTTTTAAAATTTGAACATCAAATATAAAAATTGTATAATTCTAGGTTTTGATTAAATCGTAATTTCTTTCAGTCATCGCACAGACTGCTCTTTTTCACAATTTTACTTGTAATTTTCAGTAATATTTCATTTTTAAAGCGACATTAAAAAGACTACATAACGAGGCATTATAATAGAGATATAATCCCACTTTATGCTTATTCATAAAATTAATTAATATTTTTTGTACTGTTGGTATTCTTTTTTGCTGCCCCCCCCCCTTAATTAAAAGGATAGTAGTTTAATCTTCAATAAAATCTAAAAACTATTTCGAATTCTTTTAATATGTAATATAAAATATAATTCATGTAATTAAGATAATTCTAAATTCGTATCCTGAGTTATTTATACATTTTGCACATCAAATATAAGTATGCTTGATCTTACCCTAAATTATTTGAGCGTCTGGTAGCTTGTAAACTTTTATCCATTTCAAAGTTTAACTTGTAATTTTAGTTTAACTTCAGCTCGCAGTGCAATTGATGGTTGTATTCAGGAACTACTTCAACCCCGAGTTAGACGCGAATCTAGCATAGAAAACTAAAATCGTAAACTTCGTTGACTTGGCTTCATCATGTTTAAGTTGCAAACTAATGGTGGGTCCAGCTGATTACAAGCGCTCTCGTTCAGAAAAATATAGTATATAATAAGTTATTCTCTTATAAAATATAATGTATGTAATGTCATACGTCCGTATTACCTCTAATTCTTTTTTATCTGATTTGTTTATATTTATGTATAAATGTATATGATACATGTTTGATTGTTTTTTTACGTATAAGAATTTTTTACACGTATAATTTACTTGCCTTAAAAAATGTCAACATTACATAACTCCTGATAAATGTCTATTAAAATAACAACTGTTGTATCTAAAGTCATTTATTTCTTGAAAAATTTTCATCTTAAAAAGAATTTATGAATGTATGTTAACAGTAGCAAAATAAACATTAACATAATTTTTTTTTGGGGTGGGGGGGGGGTGAGGTGTTAAATTTTGGTTCGGTTGTGTGAAAGATATTATAGTGTATTTATAAACTATTATACTAATGTATACCATATCTATAAATTATATATTCTGATTTATAAGTTAAACAATTCATCTGAGTTTTATTTATTTATTTATTGAATTTTTTTTAATTATGAAACTTATAATGTTAACTAAGTTTATAATCGATTAAAACTATAGCATTGCTTTTGAGTTTCTACGTTACATTTCCTAATTTTGAGAAATTAATTTTTTTAATTTTTATCTTAATTACATTAAATTTTCAGCTGTGTTTTAATTTGAAAATATTACATCGGAAGAACTATGCTCCACTAAAATAGTCATAGTAAAGAACACATAATTTTTTCTTGTTAATTATAGATTTAATAAAAATACACAGAAGTAAATTGCAAAAGGGCGCAAATACGTTGATTTAAAATAACTCCAGATCAAAAATTTTGAAGAAAATTTATATTAAAGTAATGGCTTTTTCTTCAAATATGCATTTTTCCATTCTAATTTTGCCTATTATTACAGAACTTATATGACATAAAACATATAATTGTATGTATATAAAAAATATGACAGTTGTGTCATAGTGACTATTCAAAATCGAACTTATCATTATCTCCCTCCCCCTCTATATAAATATCCCCCGCCGGGTGAGTTTTATACACGTAAGACACAAATGTAATTATCAAATAAATTCTACGAGCTTTAATTTTGAAAATTTATAAGAGTCAATTGATATTTGGATATAAACACAGTATTTCTCGTTTTGTTTTTTACTATAGCTGATAAATAAAAATACACATTAGTTTGATATCTAAAATTTTAATAAGAATACCTGACATGTTCATTTATGAAAATAGGATTAATTTCATTAATGTTAAAATATATTTGTATTTTCCTTCTTTTTTTAAGACGCAAATTTCTAAATATAAATGTAATGCAAAAGATGTTACTTAAATGATTCAACAGCTTTTTTGATAGTCCTGATAATATTTTATAAGGCAAATTCTTTGTAATGATGAATATTTATGAAAAGAAAACAATTCAACATGTAATATAGGTGATTTATGTATATATAAACAAATCAGCTAAAATATTTGCAGGTAATATGTGTGTGTGTGTGAGATGAAGTTTACATACCTTTTTTCTATTTTTTTATACTATTTTAAATTTTACTTTTATAACTGTATGTAACACAGTACCTTTAATATAATTGACTTTGTATCTTGAGTCTGAAAAATAAAAAATGAAAAATTGAGTCCTAACTCTGAAAATAAAAAGTGTGGAGATTGCAAGTTTACGAACTATGATTATTCCATCTGATTAGTCTGAAATCTATCATTAATTAATTATAAATTTTTCTTTATCTTAGATTTTAATTGAATGTTCTGAATAATATATAAATGACGGGAAAATATAAAATTAAAAAGCAAGGAAGAATATAGAAAATAAAATAGCAGTTTTTATGTGTATATTTAGAGGAGAGTGGGGAGGAATGGGACACTTTTAATAATAAAATCAACTTTACTTGGCACAAATACAAAAGCTTTGATTTATAGAATACAAAATGAAACACTTTCTAATATCCTTGAGCAATATAGAAACATAATTTGAAGAATCAATTTTATAATTAAAGATATTAAAAATTTCACAATGTGTCCCATACTTCCCCACTAACAGAGAAGTAAATTTGTACTATGATGGTTGATGAGGAATATCAAAAACTAATGTCTTAAATGGCTAAATGCTGAATTTTAGATCCATAGCTGCTATAGTAGCATAGTTTTAAAGGGAAGGGTAAAGTTCTAAAAACATTTATAGGGAGTTTTTAAGAGGAGGGGAGCAGTAATCTCGCTGACATTTGACCAACGTTAGTAATTTGGCGAATTAAAAATAACATACATTCGCCAAGTGAAAAAAGTATTAGCCAAATAAATTCGCCGTGTAGCGCAAAAAAAAAAAAAAAAAAAAAAAAAAAAAAAAAAAAAAAAAAAAAAAAATCTTTAAAATTTAATGTATTTCCTTTTTTTCAATATGTTCTAGAATAATCTAAATTTTTATAACTGTGACAGCGATTGTTATTAATCTAATTTCAACTATGCGCTACAAATATAAAAAAATGTGTATACATTAAATAAATATATACATATGTATATGCATATGTATAAAAAACAAAAAAGAAAAAGCAAAAATTGAGCACTAGCAATTTGGCGAATCTAATCGCTTGTTTACTCGCCAAATGAAGAATTTAGTCGCAATTTGGCGAATTGGCGAGCGACAGCGAGAACACTGGAGGGGAGTGAGTGTGATAGGCTGATTTGGAGCTTATGATGCTACACTTGTGATAGTGGATGAGAAGTGTTAACATCACTATGATCTCGAGTCCAAACAACACTATTTTATCGCATCCACTGTCACAAATCTAGCTCCATAAGCTAATAATCAGACTTTCAACTACCCCCCCCCCCTCATTTTACTCCTCCATACAAAACTATATGAATATTGCAGCTACGATTCTGAAACTAAGCATAAATATATCGGTATTCTTCATCAATCCGTTGCAGTGCAGATATTTCATATACACTAGACACAATAGTTATTGAACCTCCATCGAATATGCGTATTTTGCATAATACGCAAAGAACTGTGTAAATTACAATAGCACAATAATATGTGTTTTTTGCGTAATACATATTTATCAGTGTAATCACAGAAGATTACACAGATAAATGAGCAAGGATATAACACAGATATATGTGAATTCTTGCGCAATTTACACATTAATGTGTGTATTTTATGAGTGATTACCATAACTTTTACACACTTAGTGTTACCATCAAATTACACACTGAAATGTGTATTTTGAAATTTACACATTAGGCGTGTATTTTGGCAATTTACACACAAATTTACACACATAAACAAATCGTTTTTGTATAATCGATTTACACATTTTTGTGTGTAAATTTACACTTTTATTTTTTAGAATGTTGGAATTGGTCAAAATATCGACTTTTTTAAAATATTAACTGGAAGCTTTTTTAATTGTAAATATTTTGACATCTCATTTTTATCTATATGACAATTATACCGCGAGATCTGGTAAACTTTGTTAATAACCTAGCGCAATCACCCAATGATCAGTTTAAATGAAATATTTAAACCGATTTTTTCCCCTGTTTGTATTTTTATAACTTGTGTGATCGATACATACTAAGATTTTTTTACTAATTTGCTTAGAGTTTGCTTTTTTTTTTTCTTTTTCTTTTTCTTTTTTTTTTTTTGCTTGTTCTCTATGTTGCAATTAATATTTTGTGCATGGATTTAACATTCAAATTTATAGTTATTTAAAAAAATATATATTTAATTTCAGAGTTTGTTGAATTTTCTTCATTTTTTAGTATACGGGAAAGAAAAAAGTCATATTAAATGTAAAATTCCATACATCTAAAAATCCATGTACAGTTTTATATAGTATATTCTAATGAATGTGGGAAAAAAATCGAAGCAAAACTATTCAAATTTATAAAAGCAGTAAAGATTTTAAAAAGTTAAAAAAAAATAGCAAAATAGGCTGTTCTACAATGTATATATATTAATTTTATTTAATTTTTAGTATTAATTATTGTGCTACCACATTTTATTACAGTATTATTCAAAATTGAAGAGGTGGTTTCAAAGGTAGTGTGTCCCCTTAATTTATACCCAAACACAATATGCGAGAGACTATTAAAATTTTCATAGTTTTAAGTTGAAAGGTCTTGTTTCGGTTTTCCAAGATACCAAAATGGTATATTTGTCCGCCTCAATGTTATCTTTATGGCCTTTTTTCGAATTTCTAAGTTCTAATCACCACGGAATTTAAATGTGTTTAATCATTTGATTATGGGTCAGGTGTGGCGGCTGTTTTTATAATCAATCATGTTACAGTTTACGAAATAAATTCTTTGTGGATAACAATAAATTCTTTGAAAATATATTAGTATTTAGTATACTGTTAAAAAAAAAAGAAGTTTATTAATTTTTTAATTTTGTTTCTTCGTTTACCAGCACCGGATTATACGGGTTGCGGATTAACCGGGGACGATTATTAAAAAGCACGACGGCTAAGAAATCATAGAGGTCAATATTATCAGATGAAGCTAATGAAAATTCTGCTCCCATATTTGCATAGAATACTCAATGAAGATTTGAGAAAGTAAAACTGTTCCGAAAATGTGGACGAAGAAGGAGTGCAACAATGGATTAATAAAAATTCCATATTGGAATTTTACGAAGTTTTAAGCGATGATGTTATTGTGTTGTCTGCCATTTGTCGTACAAAAGAAACGAGGAATTTTGAATGTCCTGTAAGTGATAAAGTCTTGTAACTCATTAAAAATTAATTCACAGTGATGCATTAATGCATACTGAAGCATTAGTTAATTATTTGGAGCAAGAAGATGAAAGTATAATACTGAAAAAATGATATTGAATAATTTCCATTGTAAAATTTGTCCAAGTTGTAAATGAAAAACGAAAACAGACTTCTATAATTTCAAACTTCATAACAGAGTGAGAAAACTAAATTTAGATTTTGTAATAATTGTAAATATAAATACTGAATTACTCGTGTTAAAGTACAAAATTTTGAAAAAAAAAATAAATTTTTGTTTATAAGTCGAACCAGATTTCTAGTAGTATGTTGGAAAATACTTTGTAATCGATAAAAAAAATAATTTTTCATTAAATTAATAAAAATTGTTTTTATTACTTTTCTAATCAGATTAAAACTAAAATATAATTCTTAATTGTTAAAATTCTTAATAACCAAATAATGACACGTTAATGTCACATGGTGACTTTCTGTCACAAGACTGTCAAATGGTAACAGAGACCCTACTGTGAATTAACCACTGTGAAAAGTGGTGAAAACTCACCATGTGACTTTAATGGGATTGTTTGGTGATTTATCATAATGCAACATTCACAATGACTTTGAAATTGAGCCCCCAAATGACAGTCACACGAGTGTCTTAATAAAACGACACTGTAAAGTCACCTGGTGACTCGTCACAAAGCAGCAGTCGCAGTGACCTGACAGTGGAGTCACATATAGTAGTCATTTGAGACTTGTAAAAATGTTACGGTTTTTTATTGGAGTTGTGTTTTGTTAAATTATTAATGTTCGAAAGAACCTGAGTTGAGTTTACTCATCAGAATAAACTGTTTAAAATGAGAGATGCATATTTAATTTTGAGTTGAGTAAAATATTAATAAAATAAACTTTCGAACAATTGAATTCTTCATATGGTCCGTCTTATACGGAGAAAAATCAGCTAGTTGTTATTCTACGTCAATGACTGAAGGATAACTGGTGAATATTTTGTGCTGTTTTGCTATTTCTTCGATGTTAGAGATAATATTATAAAGAGTCAAGAGGGGTAAGTGCACCCATTTAATTTTTATTCATTAAAAATGAATATGAAAGAATTAAAAGCAAAAAAGAAAATTTTCAAAACAAACTTGACAAAATTAAAAGAAAAATTATCGAATTCTGAGCTAGAATTAAATGAATTAATTCTCATAAAGGAGAAACGGAATAAATTAGAGAAAAACTTTTCTGAGTTATTTGAGTCTATTTATAAGATAAGTAAAGAAGATGAGATTGAGGATTTTATTAAGGAAAACGAAGAAATTAATGAAATTTTAGAAATAATGGAATTTGAACTTACAAAAAAGTTATCAAAAATGAAATTGCAAACTGTTAATTTAGAAAACGCCACAAAGGCTGATAATAACATTAAATTGCCAAAGTTAACTCTTTCTGTATTTACGGGTAATTTGCATGAGTGGCTTTCCTTTAAGGATATATTTAAGGCTACTGTACATGAAAATTCAAATTTGTCAGGGGCAATGAAATTACAATATTTGAAGTCTTCATTGAGAGGAGATGCCTTTCGTATAATTCAATCTATTTCAATCGTGGATTCTAATTATGAAGTTGCATGGTCGCTTTTGGAAGAACGGTTTTCAAATTCGAGAGAACAAGTTTACGCGCATTTAAAACGTTTTTTAAATATTCCTGTTATTCAGAATGAGTCCCCATCAGCATTATTAAATCTAATAGATATAACAAATGAATGTATTAGGTCGTTAGAGATTTTGGAACAAAAAGAATATTGTTTCACACAGCTTAGGTAAAAGCTGAAGGAATAAAACAGATAATGTATTTATCACAAATTATCGTTTGCACAGAAAACTTTTTACATTTTGAAATAATTAGGTATATCTTGGTTGCTAGGTGACAAAGCCAGTAGAAAATTAAATAGCATTTTATCAAACATATATCAAACAAGACTCATAAAAGAGACGTATGAAATTTTCTATTTTTTGTTTCACCGTAGTGACTGTGACTCTTGTGACCATGTGCGACTTGAATGAGAGGCTATATGGACTAGCTGTTATGCAGGGATAGTAGTTATTCGAATTATATTACTTCCTTTTAAATATTCGCGTGAAAATTATCGCTTGAAAAATCCCTTGAAAATTGGCTTTTTGGGACTCCGTCCTTAAATTTTGAACACCAGAGTATATATATATATATAAAAGTAAGAAAAATTACGTGTTAAACATAGATTATGAAACACTTTCCAACACTTCCATTAAATCTTTAACAAAACTTTGTTATTTAGGGAAATAAGATGTAGCCAAATATGCATTCCAATACTTTTGAACAGCCCTGTATTTGATCCGTCGGTTGATATGTATATATATATAAGGTGTATTTGTACCCAATATAGACAGTGCTCTCAATATGGACAATGGACACCTCTAATATTTTTAAAAGTAACAATTTTGATAGAGAAATCGCACTACATGTCCGTGTACATTTGAAAAGATAATTAAGCCAGGAAAGTACAAAAAAGCGCCCTGTTCGCCATTTAGAAGGAAACTTGCTGTCTCGTGGTGTGCTGATCGTAAATACAGGTAAGTTTAAATTCTTATTAAACATGGTAAAATTACTTTAAATATTAAAAAGTGGAGTGTTTTTGAAAGCTTATAAAATATATTTTTAATTGCTATTGCATACATTGCTTTAAAAAGTTTCTGTTATTTACTTATTAAAAGATTTAATATAACTACTCCCGATTCCCAATATGGATACCTTATGTCCATATTGGAAGCACAGCAGGTGAATCTTCAGATTCACAAAAATAGAAAGCTAAGCAAGACCAACTACCATTTCATAATATTTTGTAGTAACTGAGGTGCTTTGCATAGGTCTTCGAAGAGCCACAACCGAAAATGACCGCCGGTTCCTAAGTGCATGTTCTGAAGATATTTACTGTGCCCTACCCACCCCCGTAATACATTAAGATACATATTATCTTATCCCATTTCCTCTAAAATTTCATACAAAAGTGGTTCTCCCATACACCTTTTGTGGTAGATTAATAAGGAGCCCCTGTCCATAATAGGGACTAATGGTTCCTTATATGGACATTTGTAATCATTTAAATTAAACCGGAATAGTTACAAGGTCGCTAATTTTAATAATGATAGTCAACAACCCAGGGATCATGGTCATATATTTTTGGAGTCCTATTACGTGTACATGTAAGTGAAAAAAAATAGATTTTTCTTAGGGTGTCCATATTAGTCACAGGTACCTTACTATGTAACGGGAAACTTTAGTTTAGCGAGAAAATTCCTAACTAGTTGAAATTTCTCTTTCAGCATTTTATTCTGATAGATGGAAAATACTTCAATACTTTTGTTCAGCCCTGTAATTTACCTAGTACCTTGATTACAACCCAGTGCTTTGTTATAATTTAGTTCAAACAAACAGCTTCTTAAAACTACTTAAATCACATTTGCAGAAATTATCATCTATGCTGTCCATGTAGCTAATACTTTGGATGACCCTGTATATCATTTTATCTATATTCTACAAACATTTCTTAGTAAACTAAATGCAGTTCAACCTAAAAATGCATAACTTACTTAAAAACCGCCTTTAAGTTAATTACTCTCATATTCAGTAACCTTTATAGGCTCGTTTGTGTAATCCTGTATATCAACTACTATAACATTTATATGCACAATATAATTTGCAGAACATTTAGTAAAACTTAAAAGCGCATATCATAATTGAAAATGCATTTCAACCATCCATCAGTTATCATCGATAATATACAGTACTTCGGATAAGAATATAAGATTTGGAATATTTTGTGTGTCCCTGTAAATGCTATGCACATCACATTATGCGTTAAATATTAAGTTTCAGCGGCGTATATTAACTTTATGATACTTGAATTTGTTTATTATTACTAAAACATGTCGCAAACAATTCCTCTTTATTATTGTGCAATGGAATTCTTTTGAGTGCCCATGTAAATGAATAATCTTATATATTAAAAGAATAGCCGAAAAAAGTCAGCATGCTTTTAAATTGGTCTCTACGCATTGATACTTGCGCCGATATCTGAGAGTCTCCTCCTATTGGTTAATCGGAGGAGAGTGTAGATACTGTCTGTAAAAGCATTTGCAAAGCACTTTTGTAAATATGGGATAAGATAAGACTGCATTTCGCTGACACTGTTTAATGCAATACTATAATAATTATTTTTTTTTCTTTAGTCATCTTATAATGATCGAAATACATTGGTTTTTTTACTTTACGTAAGTTATTTTATTTCCATCTGTATTCTTTTTTTTGCAATGGCAATCTTGGCCATTTAAATTGGCCATTTAATGAAGTATTGCCGGCAATCTTAGGCTTAATTGTAGAGATGTTTCATATGAAATTGAAACATTCAATAGTTAATGATTAAAGTGTTTATTTACGTTCTTGGCCGATAAATTATTTTCTATATTGTAATTTTCAAATTTATGTAAACAGATGTAAACAGATTCGCAAATCACTATTTATTTTTTGCTTCAGTTTCTTATTATACTCAAGTCAAAAAACGGTGATTTTTCCCCCCTCATAATTTTATTTTTGAGCAAATTCATAACATTTAGGAAGTATTCACATTACATTGTTTTCACCGATCTGTATTATTTTTTTGCAATGTTATTGCCGGCAATCTTAGGCTTAATTGTAGAGATGTTTCATATGAAATTGAAACATTCAATAGTTAATGATTAAAGTGTTTATTTACGTTCTTGGCCGATAAATCACTTTCTATATTGTAATTTTCAAATTTATACTAAGTATGTATAAAAAAAGGGCTGGAAAGCACTTTGTTTTGTGTTTTGATGGTGTGATTTTCGACTGATATTTTGATTCATGGATGTAAATAGATTCGCAAATCACTATTTATTTTTTGCTTCAGTTTCTTATTATACTCATGTCAAAAAACGGTGATTTTTCCCCCTCATAATTTCCTTTTTGAGCAAATTCATAACGTTTAGGAAGTATTCACATTACATTGTTTTCGCCGAAGAATGGAGAATTGCATATGAAATGAAAATATGCACAGTTATAAACAGAAACAGCTTTGTAAATCATTAATATTTATTTGATGTTTCACTTTCTTTGTGTTGACTCGAAGTTTCCTTTTTAAAAAAGTAACCTTTTTTAAAAAAGTGTTCCAGTGACAAAATTTGCTGAGTTTTTTTGGGGAGAAGGAGGAGGGAATATTTTGATGAAATTTGCTATTTTTTTTCAATCGCTTGATCTTGATCTCTCAATAATGTTTTTTCAAAAATGCGGAAATCATTATAATCAACAAAGAAAAATAAAATTATCAGAAGAGATCTCTCTTTTTGCAAAGCTTTCAATCATGATAAAGCAGTCTTTATACACCATATTCATCGCTTGCTGTTTGTTGTTTGCTGTGCAGAATATTAATGGAAATAAAATGCCTTACGTAAAGTGAAAAATCCAGTGTATTTCGATCATTATAAGATAGGTAAAGAAAAAAAAATATAATTAACATAGCATTGCATTAAACAGTGATAGCAAAAATGCAGTCTCTCAACAATGTTTTTTCAAAAATATGAAGATCATTATAATCAACAAAGAAAAATAATTGTAATCGATGTAATTTACTGTTTTATCGAATTTATCCTTTTTTCGTGATTTTTTTGTGAAATTTGTTTTTTTTTTTTTTTTTTTTTTTTTTTTTGTTATTTTTTAAAATTTGTCATATTTTCGCTTTTTTTTTCTTTGCAAAAATTACCTGTTTTGCGATCTTTTAATGAAATGTGCCTCTTTTTTTCATCTTTTGAGAAAATGTGTTGTTTTCTCACAATCTGTTTACCAATATTTGTGTTTTTTGAAGTACCTAGACAAATTTAAAGTATTTTCACGATCTTTTGACGAAATTCACATCTTTTATGGTACCAGGACAAAATTATTTGTTTCCTCAGGGATTTTCAGTGAAATTTTTCATTTTTTTCTCGCTATCTTTCGATGTAATTTGCCGTTTTATCGAATTTATGCTTTTTTGTGATTTTTGTTTGCGAAATTGTTGTTTTTTGTTATTTATTTTAGAAATTTGTCGTTTTTTTTACTATTTTTTGCTATATTTACCTTTTTTTGCGATTACCTGGATAAATTTGATGTGCTTTTGAGATCTTTGGGTGAAATTCACGTCTTTTATGATAACTGGACAAAATTCGTCATCTTGAGGTCTTTCAGTAAAGTTTATCGTTTTTTTCCATTTCTTTTGATGAAATTTGTTGTTTTTTTTTGCGAAATTTATCTTTTTTGTGATTATTTGATGAAATTTGCTTTTTTTTCAATCCTTTGGCGAAATTTGTTGTTTACTCACAATCATTTGTCGAAATTTGTTGTTTACTCACAATCATTTGTCGAAATTTGTTGTTTTCTCACAATATTTTGAATTTTTTTCATAATATGTTTACAAATTTTCCATTTTTTGGGATTTTTTTTTTGTCAAAATTTGACTTTTTTTCGAAAATTTTTCATGAAAATTGCCATTTTTTAAACGTTTTGGCAAATTTTAATTTTTTGCAATACTTTTGCGAAATTTGTTTTATTTGGGATACCTAGACAATTTTGTTTGCAGTTTTTTGACAAATTTTTTAGAGATCTTTTGAAGAAATTTGTTGTTTTTTGCAATCTGTTAACGAAATTTGCTGTTGTTTTTTCCACATATATTTCTAAAATTTTCGGGTGGTGTTTTTTTTTTTTTTTTTTTTTTTTTTTTTTTTTTTTGGTAAGTGCGTATTTTGACGAAATTTGCTATTTTTTGTGATTATTTGCCAAAATTTGCATTTTTTATGGCACCTAGACAAATTTTGGTACATAGCAAATGATTTCTAGCATTTTTCTAACAGTGTTTTTTTGTACCTTTTACTTACCCATTATACGTAGTATAGGGTAAGTCTTGCAATCATTTTGAAAATCGAAAAATTTTTTTGACGGATTTACACGTTTTAGATAGTAGAGATTCCGAAAAGCATATTTTTAGAAAAAAAAATTTTGCCGTCCGTCTGTCTGTCTGTCTGTAAACGCTCTATCTCCCGAACAAATTGAGATAGAGATTTGAAATTTTGTATGTTGTTAGTATGTAAGAATGGGACAAACCCTATTTAATATCAGCAACCTCGATTATCCGGAACTATTTTTTTTGGACTCTCGAAAAATTCGTTCTGATGAAAGGTATATAAAAATTTTCGAATTTTTTTGTTCTAAGGAATGGACGTAAAAGGCAATAAAATAACACATATTTTGCATATAGAACGAAGTTGATCGGATTATTAGTTGCCGAGATATTTGTAATCTTGTTTTCCACATTCTTCGATTTTTCATGACCCTGTATTTCATTCAAATTTCAATTCAGAAGTATATTTTAATTGGAAATGAGACGCTTAATCCGACGCAGTTAATTGTTAGTTAATAGAATTATTATTTTTGGAGTTATAAGGATGTTTCTTTTATGCAGTTCGGTACTACTTGAGTAGTTTGGCGTTTTATATAATTCGTTGAAATTGGTACATCAGCAGTTCTTTAATATAGCATTACTATGTATAATAACAATATTTAAATTTTGTTTATGAGTTGCAATGTATTGTATAAATAGTTTCACATGTTTTATTTTCATATACATATCCATGATGGGTAAGTATTACGGTGGCCCCCAACGACTAGTTTTCTTTGGTTCTTTCATATTGTTGCCGTCAAGTTTTGACGGGTTTCACCTAGCCAGAATAAATATTATCATTAATTTTTTTAATATGTGAAATTTACATGTATTTTTGATTTATGAAAAGGTAATAGAAAAGTAGTTGAAAATGCAAATGTTTATTTGTTGAATGGGGTGGGTAATGTAGCAACAAATTAACCACTGAGAGGATCATGGTTATAGTTGTTGCTAAATGGCAAACTATAAATTCAGTCTTATTTTGCTGCGAAATAAGTGAAGTATGTATATTTTGTATGAAATGAGTAATGGCAGTAATTTATAATTTATTCATGTCATGTATAATTTATTGGTGTTGTATTTGTAAATGGAAAATTATCAAATGAGAGAGATTCTAATTCTAAGACAGCATGTATGAATGTAACTCGGCCAATTGCGGGTCATTTGCCTGGATGTAAAATGCAGGTTTTTCTTTTATTTATTGAAATTTTTGCTGAAGATTAGACGTTAAAAAATCCTTTAATAGCTGGAAAATACCTTTTTCTTTCTTCGGTGCCGTCAAGTTTTGACGGGTTTCATCTAGTAATTATTATTTTGACTGAATATTTTACAGAATGCGTATTTTAGTGCATTTTGCGAATTCATGTAAATTTGAATGAGTTTGACAGGGTGTAACCCCTTTAAGTTCCTTTTAAACGATTTTTTCCCATTGGCCGTAATGTATCGGAAAACTTTTGACTATCCCTGTAAATAAACTAATCACACTTCATTTTCAATAGGGTTCGTGCTAGGGTAAACATCAATAACATACAAAAATTTCATAGCAATCCGAGAATATTTACGGGAGTTAGAGCGCGAACAGACAGCCATATGGCCAGATGAACAGAATGCATAAACATTTTTACATTTTGTTGGAACGTGTTAAAAAAAGTGAATGCAGTTTATAAGCAGCTGCTTTAAAAAGCTAAAGAAATAGCCGCCCAATTAGATGTACAATTAAGGTCGCCAGGGATTGTGTCTAAGCAAATATATGAGGCTGATAATCATACTGGTGAATCCGTCGAGTAGTCCTTTCGTCGTGCAATATATACACTTCGTTTTGGATTACATTACAATGGATTTAAAGAAAAGACTTTCTCCAGAAGTTTTGGATTTATTTCAATTTGGAGCCAACATCTAAGTCCTGCTTGTTAAAAGTTGCTTATAATAAGCAGGACTTAGATGCTGTGCAAAATAGTGCATATACTTATCTAAAACTTTTAGATAATAATAACATAACTGTAATTATAAATAAATACAAACTGTGGATAACAAAAAAAAAAAAAAAAAAAAAAAAAAAAGAGAGAGATTGAAAGGGGAAATAGAATTCCAGAGAATGTGACAGAACTTATGGAAAACTGCAATAAGAATTTATATCCAAATATCAAATCATTTTTGTCAATCTTCGCTACTCTGTCAGTTACCATAGCAACGGCGGAAAGTTTTTTCATCAATCCGTCATGTGAAATCTTGTATTCGAGCTTCTATGGACGAAGAGCCGCTTAATTAGTTCAGCTATAATGAATATATTCATCCTGGTATTAAAACTGATCCTGATGATGTCATTACTCATTTTTTACACCCCCGAAAATCCCCGAAAAATGGAATTTGTGATTTAATAAAACACACTTTAACTGCATGAGTAAAGATTTTAATTTTTTAAGAATAACTATTATTGCAATGTTGTCCGATTAATCAAACTTCAAAGATGTATTTTCCTTTAATGCAAAACCTGCTAAAAAGGAATTGTAAAAAATGGGAAAAAATCCACTTTCAACTGATTTGCATTTTAGTAGATTCAAAATTTATTATTACTTTTTTTTTTTGCTTTTCCTTTAAAATTTTACTTTTAAACCAGAGTTTTGTTATAAATTCTGTTTTCACAGGATTTACTGTATTTTAAAATTGTTTCATTAAATCATCTATCACAGTGTTGAATTCAGACACCTTTTACTGGGAAGGTCTTCTGAAGCTCCAGGGGGGGAGAGGATTGAACTTTTTGACCATTAAAACCCCAAAATCTTAATTTTTCTGGGGGGGGGGGGATGTCTCTCCTCGGGCCATCCTCTGAATATAACACTGGTTTATCAAAAGTTGTGACCCCCCCCCCCCCTCTCAGGAGGTTGGGCTGGATCCGCCCTTGACATAAGGAGATCTAGAATTATAGTAAGTAACTGTTTAATAGTTCTAGGTTGTATGGTATAGTTAAAATAGTTACAGTTTAAAATTAAGGGTAATATTGGGCCATTTTTGGACATAAACCAATGTATTCGACTATCAAATTACACAGCTCTCGATCCGGACATCTCTTTTGCATCAAAGCTAAAGAAATTCTCTTATTATTCCAGAATGTTCCAGGCCAGCTTGGATAAAAGTTATAGTCAGTGAATACATCTGTATGGGTTGGGTCTCTATGTCATTCGAATTCTGTGGGAAATTGCTGAAGAATGCTTGTTGCTATGCCTGGGTGTTTTCATAACCCAAAACCACAACTCAGATTCATATTCATGTAAACATTTTGAGATCTGTAACTAAATTTTTACATTCCAGAAAAATAAAATAATATGAATTGTAATTTTAATGTTAATATTATTAACATATAGCATTTTTTTCTAATAAAGATTTTTGTTTAACATGAAATGTTTACTTCAGAGTAAAAAACTACTTAATCATCCGTAAAATTGTGCAAAAGAATTTTTTTAATTATATAAAGAAAACATATCAATATTCTGTGAATGCTATATGAATAAGTTTTCGGGAGTTTCAAGGATAAAAAAATTAAATTATTTTTCATAAATTTTTAATTTAAATTTCCCAAATTATAGGTATATGTTTAAATGATAAAGGTATGATTTTCGTAATCGTAGTATCTTAGAAGAAATTATATTTACAGATACGATTACATTATATTTTTGAAATTTAAGAAATATTTGTCAATTTTTACAGTGAGAGGCATAGATTAATTTGAAAACTGATATGAATGGAATAAAAATATAGTTTCTGAAAAATAGGGTGTCCCAGCATCGTAATCAAAACTCTAAGATAGGGCATTGGAAAAGAAAAGTGATCAGTCACTATACAATCTATATCACTATACAATATAGTGATACACAATCTAAATCATTGTACAATAAATGAATAGGAATGTGACGGATACATATCTGTTACAAAAAACGACAGCAAATTAATACTATACTTACATTTATATTAGGGGATCATCTAAATGCAGAAATTGTAGCAAAGATAATTTGTCTGCAGCTGTTTTGCTTAGTGCTGTACAATTTTATGAATGTAGAAATTGTTGGTCATACTTCTAAAATTATTTTACCATGCACCAACAACAAATGATAATAATAATAATAAAATGACATCATTAGAAGACAAAAAATCGCAGCTGGTAGTAAAGAAGACAATTAAAATAATGGTGGTGTAGGTGTAGAGATGCTGGGAATGTAAAAAGTAAGCACCCTTTATTAATTCCTCAACAGATTATCATAGAAAAAATTTACTGTATCAAACGATTTAAAATGAAGTCTACTTTTAAATAATGTATGTAAAATTTGCTTAGGAAGGCATCTACATATTAAAACAAACCCTAATTTCATGTTTTTTCAATAACAATACCCAATTTTAACAAGTTATTTCAAATCTTCGGTTTAAACTATGCCCAGACACCAAATTTCGAGTCATTTGAATGATAGGTTTTTGAATTATAAACGTACAAAATTTAGTGTTTCTAATCTTAAATTACATTTTCATATTTTATTAATATCCCCTGAAATTATACTCTTTTTTTTGTAGCAATAACATTAAAATACCCAAACATCAATAAATTGAATTTGCAATTTTCATTATTTTATATTTATTATATTTATATTTAGTATTATATTTATTTGAAATATTGGGTGCTAATAATCCCTGCTGAGTGTTCATAATTGTCATTATTTAGTATTTGACGACGTCAGATATAACTGGCTATTCTTATTTCACTTTGATGTATGCATCATTGCGAGCATAACTCATTTTCATAGTTTGTTTGGTTAGCATAGACATGTGAGTGTTTATGTTCAGACGAGCAACAATAATTTTTTCTAGTACATCAGTTACTGTTATTGATATTTTTGCTTCTATACAGCAAGTGATTCTATTTATTTATTTACTTTATTTTTACTTTATTTTATTTGCTTATTTATCTATTTTTGCAATACTTAAAAATGATTTAAAGACACAGTCTTTTAAAGTTTACCATAAAATTGCAATTTCATAGTCTTTTAACGGCTAAAACCCATAAATTTCAAATGAGAAATTGTTTAAAATGTTTCGTGTTACTGACATCTACATTTCCGAATCTTTTTATCTAGATTTAGAATGTCTGGAAAGAGGCCAATTGCATTTTTTTTAAAAAAAGGACACATAAAATAAACACGAGTCAAACGGAATATTTTCTAAAGTGTTGCCGAGCATAAATTCGATGAAGTAGTACTTTATTCAGTGAGAAAATTGACATTGAAGAATAACAATCATCCGTAACCTCAATAATCGCGAAATCTAACTTTCTATTATTCTTTTACACTGAGCAAATTTTATTTTTATTTTAATGGAAAATGAGTAATTTTTAGTATGAAATTCAACTTAAATTTATTTCTTTTCGAACACATAATGTTAGAAAAATATGTCAATCATGATGAGCACATATGAACACGGTAATTCTAAAACGATATTCCTAACTGAGCTCACATTTGATGAATGTGTTAAAACACACTCATCAAAATATCAACCACATTCATCCTGTCGTAAGAACTGTATAGGTTTTAGGAAAAAATCGACCAGTGGATTAATATTTAATTTATTTTCAAACCATATTCGAAACATTTTACGATTGACGCTAAATTAAATTAAATTATATTAATTTCTATATAATTACTAATTATTTTAATATTTTTTGGTGCCAATTATTTGATTTCATATCTGTAGATTTTTTGTGTCAATGGCACTAAATGACGCCTATTGGAATAACTGCGAAAATAAAATCACCCCATATGCTAGGATCTAACACATTTTGTATTCGGCAATTTTTGAACTCGCCATGGCTTATTTAGATAAAATCTTTGCATTAAAAAGTGTGAGGCAACCAATTGAATTGTAACGCTCTGACTAATAGGTCCCAAGAGGAACATTTTACTGGGGCACCCTTTGTGATGTTTTGTTTACTTTTGGATTTTATTGATCTCTTCGGGAAAAATAAACTATCATGAATTTAGAATGTCTCCTTTATACTTTTATTTAGTAACTATTGGTTACATAAAAGTTTAATGGCGACTATCTGTAAGCGAGAAACTTACTGTAGGCATTACACCAGATTCTTCAAAAGATATGTTCATTCGTGCATTTAAAGTTTTCACAAAAGATAAAATACTTGCATTAAAAAAGTGTGAGATGCCACTTGAATTGTAACGCTCCGACTAAGAGGTCCCAAGAGGAACATATTACAGGGACACCCTTTGCATTGTTTTGCTGAACTTTTGGATTTTATTGATCTCCACAGGAAAAATAAACCATCTTCATTTTAGACTGTCGTCTTTGAACTTTTATTTAGTAGATACTGACAATAATCTGTAAGCGAGAAACATCTCGTACACTGTTAAAACTAATGGTGACATATTGCACCTTTTAAGGGTGAAAGGCTTGTCTCACTGGTGACACCCCTAAAGGAGCCAAAATAGCACCTTTAATTAGGGTGAAAAGATGGCACCCTTAATTTAGAGTGCCCAATGATAAAAAATTAAATAATATACTAACCGACTTTCGGCCCTCGATGGATTCGAACGCAGAACGCCTGATTACAAGCTCAGCGCCCTATCCACTCGTCCATCAAGCTCACCTTCATAGTCTCCCTGAAATGTTCATATGTCCTGAAATTCCAAGGTTGCTTTATATAAAAAAGCTCGCCAAAAGTTAGCCATCCGAAGTTTTAAACAAAATTGGGATAGCGTACAGCGGTGATAGTCATCGTAGAAAAAAATTGCTGTGTTGATCCACCAGTGACAGCGATTTGAAGTGCAAGACGTTACAGAGCATGCGCAAATGACTAAGGGGTGAATTATTAATTAGGGTATTAATTAGGGTAGGTTAATTAGGGTAGGGAATTATTAATTAGGGTAGGCGCTAATTAGGGTATTTCACCCTAATTAGCGTGAAACACCCAATGGCACCCCAAACACATTTTCAAGCCAGCTGGTGCCAAGTGATTTAACCTTTTCACCCCTGGGCGTCAAATGCAACCGGTTCGTCACCTTTATTTTTAACAGTGTAGGTAGTACACCATATTTCTTCAAATGCAATATCCATCCGTACTTTAAAGTTGTCACAAAAATTATGCTAACAATATATTTTCAGTAAATAATATATTTAATCACAGGATAGTATTAATTAGATTTCGTTTTGCAAAGAATATTTTCAGAATTTAGCGTCTTGACCTGTACATTAATAATAATAATAATAATAATAAAAACACAAAACATCAGATGCGTTTTATTAAGATTATTTTAAAATACAACAGAGGCTAATTTATGGCATATTTCCGAATTCATTTTGCGTTGAAACGCATGCAACTTTTAGGTGTCCTTATTTAGAAATTATGTATCTGAATGAAGTTTTCCATTTTTTGGTAACGACGGAAACTCTTTTAGAAAATAAAGACAAAGATGGTTTTATGAACGAATTTCTAGATAGGTAAAGAAAAAAATACTGTGATCCGGTAAGAACTGTCACTTATTAATTGATAAATAATTTGTTTATCAAAAGTGGAAACGCTATAGTTAGAAATGCCAATTTTATGATTTTACGTTTCATATTGGTGCCAAAAAATTACCTGTTATTGAAAAATGATTTTTTTAGAACTGCCTTAAGCCGAAATAAAACGCATTACAAGTTAGTTATCTTATCGAAGTATTTAACAAGACTCTTAATATATGGAAAATAAATTAAAACTTTCGAACAGCTCCGATATAATAAACTAGGTGAAAATAATTAAATAATGTTTCCTTGAGCTAATACAAAAATCCGTTAATGAAAACACGTTACTAACAATATTTCTATACTAGAGGTATTTCCTTATTAATAAATAAAGGACGGTAGAATAAAGAAAAGAGGAAAGGTTGAAAGAACTTTATATTCCGCATTTAATGAACTATGCCTGGAATTTTCCTACTATGATTTTTTTTCTTGCAATCAAGCTATTCATTTAGTTAGCTTGAAAATACTTTCGGATTTTGCCGTTAATCTTAGCAGATATTTATTTACTACTATTTTCTTTATCTCCAAAATGAACACAATAAAAATTAGAACAAAAAATTAAGAGATTTACAATTTTTATAATTAAAAAAAAGTATTTTATGTAGTTTGAAAACCAAATTTGTTACATTTTACCTTATTTATGTATATTATGTATCTTTTTGTATTAAAAAAAACATGTGTTTTATGTAAATGAAGTTGTGAGTTTTTTATTCAGATAATGAAATTTTGGGAAATCACAAAAGAACTTCAAATGCGTTATTGTAAACAAAGCATTTACAATGCCAGAAATATAAAAAAAAAAAAAAAAACAAAAAAAAAAACTAATTTTTTTTTTAGACTGCGGTGTTCTTTAGATGCAACTTCACCAGTAGAATAGATTGACTGTGAAAACTTGATTTTTTAAAAATTTTGAATAAGGCGAGTTTTTGAAACTCACAGCCTCGTACATGAAGAGTTCAGAAGTCAATCCGAGTAGCTTTATCAAATAATAATGAAAAAAAATTACTGACATAATAAATGGTTTGCAGAGTTAGCATATATAGGTCACAAGATTTTTTTTAGACAGCTATGTAGAATAACTCATAAAACATACAACAGATGACAATGGAAACGTTCAACTTCGGTGGAAATATGCAAATGAGACGACATTTGCTCATTGTTGAGAGTCGTGTACTAGATCAAGGATACTGAGTCAGAAAATAAATTTTTGTTGATGCAGTTATGTTATGTGAACCAGGAATTAGCGACCAACCCTTTATCAAGTACAAGGCTCTTCCCGGCTTTTTCCAAAACTTGACATCGTTCCCTACATGGGTATTTCGAAACTTTTAAGGCGGTCTAGATATTGCTAAAAGCCAATAAAAATAATGACATTTTCACTAATTGGCTAAAAATAAAAAACTGATCAACAACATTTCAAAATTTCAGAGCATATGAAGATTTTTTTTAAAGTATCCGAAAAGGAATTTTTTTTGTGAACAGTCAGTAATTTTTCTTATATATATGTAAACTGGATGGCGATAGTACAAATATTTGAATAAATCGACACAGGGGAAGGCATTCATTATAAAGTCAAAAGAGATCCATTTCTTCCGATTAGCCAGACCCCTATTTAATTTGGAATATAATATAAATTTATAGACGTTGCTAAATATTAAAAGCTACCTTAATATAAACGT
This sequence comes from Maratus speculifer, assembly GCA_964019185.1. Classification (NCBI taxonomy): domain Eukaryota; kingdom Metazoa; phylum Arthropoda; class Arachnida; order Araneae; family Salticidae; genus Maratus; species Maratus speculifer. Next base: position 67,631,728 of record OZ025295.1, read on the forward strand.
ATTTTATCAATTTACTCGAAGGATATTAAAATGTTTTGTGACAACAATCCCTTTATATGAGATAAGTGTCCACAACGGAATTTGCTTTGATCAACTTTATTTACAATTCTCTGACAATTTTTAGTTCCATGTTCCACCGCTAGTTGATCGTATACTTATCTCTAGTTCTATGGTTTTGATTTCAACGGCCTTTGGCTCATTCAGTTTCGTTTTCGAATGTCTTACAACATTTAATTTAATTTTCATCCGTCACAGGGCATGCTATTTTGGGTTTTATGGACCTGATTTCAAACAAATTTGTTTCTTTCAACACTAACTTCAAATTTTCCGGTACATGCGCAACAACATTTGACATACGATGCGGTAGGCGACGGGAATCCGTAAGAGGTATAGCTTGTGTCACTGCTATCGGAACAACTAGTAATGAGATCACACGCTAAGGTACATTCAAATTAATCCTACAAAAAAAACGGAAATGGTACATGAAATGTGATTATTTGCGTCCCTGTTTTGCATGTTCGTCATACGGGCAACGTGTTTTTGCCAATCATGATTTGCCCGCACTATGTACGGGCATCCTTATTCCAATCATGTTTTATTATACTTACCAGTAAATTTTTATTGTAAATTTTGCATCATTTAATCTGAGCATTTTTCTGATTTAATTAGGCAAAAAATTCTGTTTTCATAAACCGGCGATGAAAGATTAAAAATTCTGTATAAAACATGAAAAAAATAGGTCTTGTTTGAAAGTTTTCCCAAAAATATTGATTAGCTAAGTGTTTAATGCATTTGCTAATTCAGATATTTTACAAATGTTTATTTTTATGAATATTTTATCGAACAACAGCAATATAAACTTTTGTGTATGATTGAAACTATACTAATTTTCGGTAGATTAAAACAAAATTTTATCAGTAAAAAAAAAAAAAAAAAAAAAAAAAAAAGGCTTTTCGAAATTACTAAATTTGGGATTGTTTCAATTGAATTTGGGATTGTTGAAATTGATTGTTTTAATTGAATAAGAAACACAGCAGATTAATAGTAATTACTAATAATTTCATTTATTGAAAAAATATTCCTATATCTAATGTATGTATGCACAGTTATATAAAGATAGACACATGTGTGCTATGTAAGATTGTGCCATTATATACGAAATAAAGGGAACAATATACATATATATGTATTATTTAAAAACACCTGATGTAAATTTAAGTGCATAGAATGACATATAAATACTGTGACTTGATGAAAATGCCAATTAATTTTAATGTTTTATTAATTTTCTTCGTGTTTTTGGTCTTTTTATTTCTGCTGATATTAGTTCTACTTTTTTTCGGGAGAACATGGTGTGCAAAGGTTGATTCTGTATTCCTCCGACAACCGCTTCCCTCCAAAAAACTTCCCTGTTTAAAGGGTATTGTAGCAAACAGCCTGTGCAATCAAACACAAGTCCCTGGATTCTCTGAAATGCACTTTGGAAGATGTCTGGCCCCCGAAAAATAGTATGTCGTGGTCATCTTGAAGAATTTCCGGAATTGCCTTGACTCTTGCATCGCCGCGGGAGGAAGCCATTACGAATGTGTCTTGTACAGAATGTATTTCTCTTTCGAATGGTCAATTAAATAGCTTGTCTTATTCCTGCGATTAAAAATTATTGTTTTTAATTGCATCACAGTATTTATGCGTCATCCGATATATCTAGGTAATTAATATAAAGTGAGATATATGTATAAAACCCTTTGCCAAAAGAATAGCTTAACAGCACCCAACCCCGTATCTGGAGAGTACGAAAACAAAAGATTTCAACTCAGACTTGCGTAAATATGCATTTTATACATTAAGTTCGGAGAAATTTTATCCGATTGATTCCAAGCTTAAACAGGCAGACATAGCCCCAAAAATATTCAATTCGTATTAAAAAATCTCAAAATGTGCAAATTTATCAAAAAAACTCTAGTCGGAAATTTTTGTAATTGCCATGATTTCTTTTTATAAGTAAAAAAGACAAAGCTGTATTTTTTCTTTCAAAATGTTAAACTCCTATATAAATAGCAAACTGTTAAGAACATTTTCTAGTCCGAAAATTTACAATTCAGACTATCTTTATTCTCATTTTCTAAAATGCTTCGAACGAAAGTCAATTGTAACCTAAAAGAAAACATGAGTCATATGCAATATTTCCTAAAGTATTTCCGAGCATAAACTCAATGAATGTTTGTCTCAAGGAAAAAATGCACTTTGGAAGAATTTATGTACGCCGCATTAAAGAGGAAATTAATATTTATTTTGTGTGTCCCGGATTTAAGATTTATTGTTTCACTTTAATTTAGATCCAATTTTCTTAAATTAAAGGTTTAATAACAAATTTATATTTTTTCAAATAGTTATTTACAATGTGAGTATTTAAGCTGAATATGAAGTGATCTTCAATAGTAGAAATAGACGTGTTAATAAATACCTTTTTTTGTAAAAGTAATGAATGAAAGTAATTTTTTGATTACTACGAAGGCATTTTTTAAATAAATAAATAAATCCATTAAATGTACGTTAAAAAATATTTTTTCATGAATTTTCTGAATTCTTTTTAATTTTATATGTACTTTGAGAATTAAACCTTTTATATAAAGGACGCGAGTCGTAATTTAAAGTTAAAAAATTGTTCTGTGAATATATATAAATTGGGTCCTACTTTGCGTGGCATCTTTTTTGTAAGGAATTATACTTCTTCTGCTTTAAGAATCTTTTTGAACTCACGAAGATATTTCTGCAAAAACAATAGATTATTGCAGCATTAATTGTGTTCGGTAAAGCAAATAATATATAGACTTCCGGATTTGAAAGATATCTTCTTTAATTCACATAAATTCGATGAAAACACAGAACATTTGTATGTTAACACAAAAAAAAGGAAGGAGAGTTTCAAATTTTATATTTTAAAGTTTTTTTTAAAAAGAAATAGTCTCGGAGCTCTCAGTTTTTGCTTCCGAAATAACAGCTTGAGAAAATGTTAACAAAACCCGCGAAGAAATCGTTCTGACAGTAATAACAAGTCCGCAGTATATGTGACGTCGTGTGTTTTTTAGAGAGATAATTTCCTTTTTCTTCAAAATACTTTTTTGGTACTGCCATCTCGTGTGCACTTTGTAAACAAATTGTCATGAAGAAAGACTTTTCTAATATTATACAGCAATTTAGTAACTTTATTAATTACATTTTTCGATTACGTGATATTTAATCGATAAACACTTTACTTATTCAGTTCACTTTTAATTTATTATCAATCCCTGATTTTTCCAAAACTAGATGAGATTTAGCCATCTCATTTTTTACTTTACATATTTCTATGGGGTCACTTACGTATTTCTATTTATTTTTTTAAACTTTTAAGCGTATTTTTACTAATTTGATGCATTTTATATTTGAGATATCCAGAAACCAAGGGCTGTAAGTGATAAAATCGAAAAAAAAAAAAAAAAAAAAAAGAATTAAGCGCACAGACGACTTGGATTATTTCTTTTCAGATAATGAAATAAAAGTCATTTTCTAATTGCGTGTGTGCTGCTTTCTATTGACTAACCACTTTTGCCGAATAATAATCAATATCGTTTAAGTATAAATTTAACTGAAATGGTACTGTACTTTTTTCATATTTATTGAAATAAGAACTCAAAAACCACAATAAAACAAGTGACAATTTTTTATTTCAATTCATTCAATTACTAATGATGTTCAAATTTAACGTCAATTGTTTTTAAACGCAATTTACTCCAAATCGATTTTTTTCTCATTTGCACCCCCTTGGCTTTTGAGGCTCTAATTTATATAAAATCATATATATACAATATTGCACCTAATATCAGAAACAGAAGTAATACGTATTATGTAGAATGTTTTGTGATTATTCAAATTTATTTTCAGAATGTCAAAAACATTTCGGAATTCAAACCTGTTGCATGTTTTATTTATAAATTTTAAAAAGCAAACATGGAAAAACGGAATATACTAATGCAATGCTTATACTAAGCGCACAAATATGAAAGCAAGAACTTTTTTTTTTTAACTTGCACTGTAAATCAAAATTTTGTGTTTTAAATCTGAGGATTTATACACTTGATATTCAAGGGTAGTAAACATTTCTGTTACGTCTCAAAACAACAAATCTATTCATGATAATAAAAAAATAATAAAATAATAATAAAAAAACATTTTATGGATTGACATAATGGAGATAATGTTTTCCCGAAAAGTTTTTCAATTGTGTGTGAAATATTTATTCAGTATTCATAATAGTTTCCGCACTGATCTGCAACTTCAATTTAAAATCAACTAGAAACCGGACTTGAAGCCGACATGAATAAAATATTAACAAATACTTATATCATATAAATTTGGTATAAATTTATTTGCGTTAGAAAAAAATGGATAAATATATAAAAAAATACATTAAAATTTTTTTCATTAATATAAAAGTCATTTAAAATGTTTCACCCAAATACAGTAGCGTCATTTTTACAAAGATATTGTTTTGTTGACTCTAAACCTCCAAAAAAAGACAATTGATACACAATTAAATGTATATTTTCAGAAGAAAAAATAAATCATGAAGTTAGAAATTATAGATAGAATCATGATTAATTTAATAAAGGAAATATAGTTTTATTATTCCACCAAAATATCTCAAAAACTATTTTTTAAATTAACTAAGGAATAAAATATTTTTAGATTTGATAGAAATTAAATCTGATTTGCAGACTCTGACACTATTTTTTTCTTATCGAATGATTTAAAGAAAAACATTTTTTATTATTTTGTTGTAAATATTTTTTCGTTAAACGGATTCATTTTTGTAAACAATAATGAAATCTGTGTATTTCTTGCTGTAAATAAAAATCATTGAGTCAGTAAAAAGGAATAAAGTGATGAATGATTAAGTACGTGAATTATTATCGTTGCATCAAAAAAAAAAAAAAAAAAAAAAAAAAAAAAAAAAACTATATTGCATCCATTTTAAATTAATTATATTGTGATTTTTTTTGTAAAGTGGCAACAAAAGGTATATAAAAAAATAAAATGAATTGTTAAATTCTTTATATGAACTGTTATTCGAATTCAGAAGTTGAAATTGAACCAAATGAAACATAATTACTATTAAGAAGTAATTTCTATTAGTACTATTTTTAATTTGTTTGCCGTTTAGAAGCAATTTATGGAATGAATAATTTTTATTAAAAATGCTGAGAAAACAAGATATTCTAACTTTCAAATATTTATCTTATGAAATAATGCTTCACGAATCCAAACAAATCATGGCCTGTGCTAGTTTAACAAATATTAATAAATATCTAAATAAAAACGTCAAAACTCTCTAATTTTATCACAAACATTATAACAAAAGCAAATATAACAAAACAATCATAATCAATTCATATCAAAAATGTATTTTACAAAGAATTAACTTTTTGTGTAAATACATAAAACAAATCTAAATATTATTATATTATAACGATTTGCGATGTAATTTAATACATCTATGAAATATATGAAAGGAAGAAACAGAAGAAAAGTTAAAGAACAAACAGAAATTATGTAGCTTGTTTTATATTAATTGTGTGAAAAAATATTAAAAGAAATGTTATTTAATTATATTAAAATAAATTGGTACATATTTATTATATTTAAAACACATGCGATAAATAAGATGTTGAATTATATATTTATATAGTAGTATATTTTATTAACATGCATCACACCAATATTTAATTAATAAAAAAATAAACATAAGAAAGTTATCGTCATAATAATATTTTTTAAAAAACTTTAAGAGTAACAATTTTAATTCTATGCTTTTTCTTATAATATATCAACAAATAATGTACATATAATAAATATTTATACATAAATCCCATTTTTATTTAAACAATTCTTCATAAAGCAATAAATTTAATAACATTGAGATATATTTATTAAAAGTCATGGCTATCTATATAGTAAATTAATAAGTAGATAAATAAAACAGACTAATGTATAGATACAGTATTCATACAAATGTGAGTGTACAAATATCGAAAAATACATCTTCTGAACTTATGTCTTCTAAATTATTGCATAACCCTTTCTTCCTTTGCAGAGAAATATCACAAATATTTCCACTTAGAAGCAAAATGTTTTTGTAAGGGGGGAGGGGGGAGAAAAGAAAAGAAAGAAAGAAAATATTTTCCTTTTGCTGAAATAAGCACAATTCTCAAGTTCTCATGAAAAGAAACTTTTAATAATGCTTATACAACTTTTGGAGTGTCAATGTGATAGAAATTCATATTTTTGTTAGATCTGAAAAACCATACTTTTCATCTTATTTAATGAGGTGCGTGGTATAACTATTTTGAAAGTTTATGTATTTTTTCTAAGTAAAAAAATGTGAAAATTCTCTTTATAATTATTTGTATGATAAAACTTCATCGACCTCTAATTTAAAAAAGTTTTTTTTATGTTTTATTTCATTTTATTTTACTTTATTATGGAAACAAGATTTGAAATTTGTTTGAAAGTTTTGCTTGTCTAGATAAAATGTCTTTCAAGTATACCGAAAAATTTTGAATTAATAAAATTTGAAAGAAAATAACAATAATATTATAATGATAATAAGTTTCCTGTAAAGTAGGTAAAATAAGAAGGTAGTTTCTGAAAATATTGGTACCGTAAAATCCGGCATATAACACGCAGTTATAATTCCAAAATTAAACCGAAATTTACAGGTGTGAGTTATACCAAACAAAAAAAAAAGATATATTTAAAAAGAAAGGTAATATGATCATAATTGCTTTTTTTTATGAGAATACTAATTGAATAAAAAAATTATTGCATAAAAAGTTCGTTATATTTGTCTTGTGTTATACCTTCAGACACATCATCGAATTGTATTTCATCTTCATCATCACTGTCACTTTGATCTGACAATAAGTAATCATTTTTTATTCTGTCTAAATTTTTTCACATATTATATATTTTTAAATGACTTTTGAATTAAGTTTGGCCTATTGTATATCATATTTCTTATTACGTACTCACACACTATTTTAGAACTGGCATGACATATTTGGACACCTTTTGTATAAATGTTGTGTCACCTACTAACATTTAGGTATTGTTTGTGACTTCAATATACCATTATTTAAAAGACTATGAAAATCCTTGGAATGAAGAATATCAGAGTATAAAGTCACCTCATACATGTACATAATTTCAAGTTTCTTTGTAAAGAAAAGTATGCGTGTTATACGGCGAATATGCTTAAAAATACAGTCTCAAATCGTAGGTGCTCGTTATACACCGGTGCACGTTACATGCCGCAATTTGTGGTATATAAAATATCTTTTCACTGTTTCAAATATTATTACACTATTCCGTTTCTAAGATCGTAACTTGATTTTATTTAAATTGATTTATTTCATAGTTTAGATATACAAGTAATCACAATGTATACGAAAATTATGCCCATACTATCATACTGAACAGTGTTATACCACACTATAATAATTTTTTCTTAAATTATTTGCAACATACTAAATATAGACGAACTGAATTATAATTATGAATCCAGTTTTAAATTTAATTATTTATATGACAAGGTGTATAATCGTAAAAATGACAGCGGGATACTCTCTAACCAGAGGGTATACGTTTAAAGTAAAGAATGTACCCTAGATTGTGTATACTATAGCTTTTTTATGAAACAGAGGGTATACGTCGTTTTTTAAAAAATACAGAAGGTATACGGCGTATACCTTCTACTACATCCCTGTACTCTCTTAAAACGAAAAAGCTGAAATAACTCAAGTTGAGCTGAAATCCACTCTTTACCCATGTTGAAAGGAACCTTCTCAAGAAGAGCTGAAACAACTCAAGTGAATGAGTTGTTTTTAATCAACTCATGATTGAGTGATCTCTATTTTACTCATACTTGAGTGAAATCAAATCAATAAAGGTTAAATCCAGTAGTACTTGAGTGATTTGTAATCAAGTCATACTTGAGTGAAATAAAGTCATTTAAGACTGAATCTCGTAGCACTTGAGCGATTTGTAACCAAATCATACTTGAGTGAAATGAAGTCTTTAGGATTAAATCGAGTAGCACTTGAGTTAGCTGCAGCCAACTCGTATTTGAGTGAAGTGAAATAATTTAAGGCAAATCCAGTAGCACTTGAGTGATTTGTTATCAATTCAAGTTGGAGTGAAATGTTGTCATTTTTGATTTAATCCAGTAGCACTTAGGCGATTTGTAACCAATTCATACATGAATGAAATCAACTCATTTAAAAGTTAATCCAAAACTCCTTGAATTTGTAGAATTGAATAAATTCACTCTTAAGAAAAGCAAAATTGCTTAAAATTACAAAAATCTTCAAGTGATTTCTAAATCGTCTAAATAAAATCACATCATTTAAAACTAAATTCAGTAATCCTCGATTAATTTTTATCAATGAAATTCAATATAATATGGAATTATTGCCACATTTTCAAGTGTTGGATTTAAATTTCTGTTTATTGACATTACAAGGGTATATATATATATAGAGAGAGAGAGAGAGAGAGATTGGAAAACTGTAACATGGATTCTCCAATATTTCTTCCAAGTCTTTAATTAACAAGACTTAAAACATTCTAATTTACATGACTGAAAGTTCTCTAATGAATCATAAAAACATTTTTTTTCTTTCTAAATCAATGAAACTGTTCCCTATGTCAATTTAGGGGAAAAGGTAATTGAATCGTTATACAAAATTAAATAGAGCTTACATGAATTTTTTATTATTCTGTCAAATCAGAAATTTTTAACATCAGTATTTTCTTTTGTTAAATTTAAAAGTACATATATTCATTAAATTAAAAATACTGGTGATCTCAAAATTGCAAATTTGAAAACACTTATTCATGCAAACTGCCTAAATTTGCATAACTGTACAACAGCACCCGAACAACATTAAACAGAATATCAGCTTCTGATGCTGTGGTGCTAATGGGATTTTTCCTTTCTTTTCTTGGCCAATTTCAAGTTTACATATTTTCCAATGATACTTATAGCTTCAGATATGCTTATATACAATTTTAATTTTTTCATTAGATTCTGATTTAATTGTAAATAACAATTATTTTTTTATTAAAAATTTACGATTTCAATTAAATAAACCAATCTCAGGCATCTTACTAAAAAAATATTGAAAAAATAAACTTGATATCAGCCCGACTCAACTTCAGCACCACAATGTCAGAAGCTGATTGTTCCCCTTAAGAGTTTAGATAATCCTATGCAGAAGTTATTTTCAAATATCTTGTTTGGATTTTTAAATGTTTACCTTTTTTGGGGGGGATGGGGGTGGCATAGAATATTTGAGGATGATCTGTAAGTGGGTTAGTTTTTACTTTTGCAATTTTGGTTAGTTTTTTTTTTTAATATTAATAGGAGTTTCAGAACCAGTTTTGAAAAAGAAAGTATTAAAAAACATAAAACCTAAATTTACAAAAGTATTTCCCCCCCCCCCCCACACACACACACACATGGACAGTGCAGGGTTTAAATAAATGAAATTGAAAATATTTTAAATGGATAAACATCAACCCATGATACCTTGTTGTAATTATTCCTCAGTTTAAATCTCAATCAAAATCTTATATTTCTTAAACTGACTAAAATTTAAAAAAATATTTTAATTGTTTAGTTTGAAATCTGAAATGGCTTTGAAATCTTAGATAAAATAATTGTTACCCATAGCATTTATACACTATATTGCCATTGATTATGGGACACTTGCGATTTTAGACATTTTACTAAATATCTAGAAAAATACATGAGGAATCATCTCGAAACTCTTAGTGTATAAATATAATAGTATACGTCATACATCTCAGTGAAGAGTTTTTACCGAAACTCCATAGGGGACCGTCAACAAATTAAAAAAGAATGAATATCTTTTGAATAACCCTGTCAAAACTAATGTAGCAAAAGCGCTCAAACTCTAGATTATGATTGAATGCCTTATTGTAATACACTGTGTTCATTTTTATGCAAATAGCATGCATACTCGCAGAGTAATTAAGGTTTTTATAAAAATGGTCCCAAATTTTTCCAAGTTTTTTCCTTATAATTTTCAGAGATCTTAATATAAAATAATATTTTTTTCAGAAAATATGACAAACAACATTGCACACAGTATTCTGTAATCAGAATTAAAAAATAATGAAAATTGTATACAAAATGAGTTGGTTTACTAAATAATTTTTTACTGCGCATGCGTCAACGATATAAAAATTTCATTTGCATATTATGTTAGCTAAATGCATAGAGCAACTTTTGTGAAAGTCACAAAATCATAACTTGAAAATTTTGAAAATAATCGTCAATTGAATAAGTTGAAAATCCGTTATTCTCAAAATGAAGCAAAAACAAGAGGGGTTGTATCCATATGTTCATTGATTAGTGTCAACATAGCATACACAATACGGGATGTTACGACTACTTTTGGATAAAATCCCTCATTTTTTTGCTTCATTTTGGAAACAACGGATTTTGTCCTTTTTCTATAGACGATTACTTTCAGAATTTTCAAGCTATAATTTTGAGACTTTTACAAAAGTTGCTCTATACATTTAGCTAACATAATATGCAAATGAAATTTTGATATCTTTGACGCATGCGCAGTAAAAAATTATTTAGTAAACCTACTCATTTTTCATACAATTATTATTATTTTTTAATTCTGATTACAGGATACTGTGTGCAATGTTGTTTGTCATATTGTCTGAAAAAAATATTATTTTATATTAAGAACTCTGAAAATTATAAGGGAAAAACTTAGAAAAATTTGGGGCCATTTTTATAAAAACCTTAATTACTCTGCAAGTATGCATGCTATTTGCATAAAAATGAACACAGTGTATTACAATAAGGTATTCAATCATAATCTAGAGTTTGAGCGCTTTTGCTTCATTAGTTTTGACAGGGTTATTCAAAAGATATTCATTCTTTTTTAATTTGTTGACGGTCCCCTATGGAGTTTCGGTAAAAAATCTTCACGGAGATATATGACGTATACTATTATATTTATACACTAAGAGTTTCGAGATGATTCCTCATGTATTTTTCTAGATATTTAGTAAAATGTCTAAAATCGCAAGTGTCCCATAATCAATGGCAATATAGTGTATAAGCACATTGCAATTGGGAAATGTGGAGGAATGCCATTAAAAAACTTGTATAGCTAAAATTTTGATTATGGACAATTATTTTATTGTATGAAGAACCTTCCACTAAATATTGTAGTACAAAAGTTAAATACAGAAATAACTGAGAAATGGATTTATTGACCATGTGCAATTATTCTTTATATCATTTAAAACATTTGTTAAAACTTGAATTTATATTCAAGAATAACTTATTTCTTCTTAACTAATCTTTTAATTTTTGCTTTTATTCAGTGTTTCTTAAATCAACTAACTTTTAAATAAATATAAAAGCATAAGACTGTAGCATTTTATGTCAAAAGTTAGAGCCAAATGTGCAATTTAGAATGTTGCAAGAAAGAAAAAAAACTAATTTTAGTTAACAACAAAAACATTTTATTTAGCAAGAACAAAATAAACCTAACATTAATTGATAACAATTCTTTCCAACATCAGATAAACAAGTTTCAATAACATCTTTAACAGGACCTTTATAAATATAACAGTCCATTTGCATTAAACATTAAATACATAAAGAGCATATTGTAATTCGTCCACTGGTTTGTCCAACTTTTAAAATCTTAGGCAAAATAGACACTTTCTTGAAGATCCTTGAGATTAAATAAGATTGTTGAATTTGACTCCTCACAGTAGAATTTTACTCCTCCATGAAATCACCATCTTCCTGTGTTAAAAGAAAATATTGAAATTAAGTTAAATAGCAATAAATATAATGTTAAGGAATGATTATGAACATATTAAAATATTTTGCAGCTTTCAGATTAAATGTTTTATAAAATTTCCCATACATAGTCTAAACAAAAAATGAACCATACACTAAAAATTTTAGCTTTATAAATATTACACTACTGAAAATTCGGCCAATCATGAATAAAATGGAAATAGAATAAATAAATCCTGTGCGATTACACTTATTTGCTTGTTTAAATCATGGTGTTACTTCTGATACAATCTTAAAATAAATCACCATTTTAAAAACAAATTTAAAATGAAAGTTCTTAAAGCAACATTTGTTGAAAATTCACCTTTGTTGCTACTTTCAAAATCTATCAGCGCTGGCAAATACCCAACCAATACAGGTTTTTGTGGATTTTTAGTTGTTTTTCTATATATTTGCATATTTATATAATACAAGATAGAACCTACAACAATTAGACCAGGGTTGGCACGGTTTAAACCAATTGGTTTTAACTATGGTTTAAACAACGGTTTAATTTAACCAGCTGGTTTTTTTTTCTAAAAAAAAAAAAAAAAAAATTTGTTTTTTTCAGAAGAAATCTAATGACATTTTCTCTTTTTCTTAATTTATGTATGTCAGATTATTGAATATAAATAACTTCTATTTTTAACACTTTATATCAGTAATAAGCATTGGATGTAGCAGGTTTAGATCATTTTTTGGGTATAGGATTAAAATCAGTCTGCATTGGTGAATATATTTATTTCTCTTTAGAAAAAGCTTCGAACATGTGAATTGATCTAATATAAAATAGATTAAAAATATTCAATATTTAATAGAAAATATCTTAATTTTTTGAAAACTGCAGATTATTTAAAGCAATAATATAACACAATCCATAAGATTTCAAGCTGTAAAAGAAATCCCCAATCTTAATTGGGGAGGTTATCTTAAGCATTAAAATCAAAATACAAAGTCGAATAAGAGAGTTTTCAAAGATTGGATGCTACTTATGGCATTTTAATAATAGTGATCCCCCCCCCCCCCCTGTTAGTTATCTTCTGAATCTATGACAAAAATGTTGACTTCAAATTGTCATTCAAGAAACAAAATCTCAAGAAGTATTTGAAATTTATTATTTGGATAGCTATGGAGAAGGATATTTTATTTATCAGACTACTTTCAAATGTTTACTATTAGTAATTAAAAGATTGGTTATAAAGATTTTCAGAGTAACAATGCTTCACTGTATACAGCACTTTATTCTTAGAACATAAGACAGTTTGCTAATACTGTTTAAATTAAATTTTAATTTCTTTTATTTTTTACATAAATTCATTGTAAATATTTAATTTAAATCATTTTAAAATGAAGTTACAGTTTATAATCCAATGTCCATTTTTATCAATAAATATGCATGTATATGTAATAAGAAGGGATGTTAAAAAACCCCGGTTTAAACCAAAAAAAAAAACTTTTTTGGTTTTTTATGAAAAAAAAGACAGGTTTTTTTTTCAGGCATATTTGTAAGTGGCCCTTTTCTTGAAAAGATTGTGCACCCCTAGTTTAAACCAACTGTTTTTTTCCTTCAAAAATTTTTCTTTTTTAATAAAAACATAATGACATTCTCTCTTTTTATATTTAATTTAAATGTTTCAAATTATTGGATATAAATAATTTCTATTTTTAACACTATTCCTGCGTTTGTAATGATAGGTTTAAAATTGTGCTGATGAACATACCTATTGTTCTAAAGAAAAAGCTTAAACATGTGAATTTATCAAACTTAAAATAGATTAAAAACATTTGATAATATTTAGTATAAAATATTTTTTTAAAAAGCAAATTATTTAAGTAATCTGTCATAATATGCATGGTGATTCTGAAGAGAGACACATAACTCATTGATCTTTAAGATTTTAGTCAAGCTGTAAAATAAATTCTTCTTGATTAAGGAAATTACCCGGGTGTCATAATCTAAAGGGTGACACCAAATCTTTATTTGCAAATAAAAAATACAATTTTATAAGATTTTGGAGACTAATTAGGAAATAAAATGAGATTTTTAACTCACGATGCAATACAGCTAGTTTTCTTTTCTTTGCTAAAGTGGAGTTTTATACAGAATGGTGTGTCTAAATAAGATATGCACCAGGGAACAAAAACCCACCTATTCAACGAGTGGGTAACAAAAGCAAAAGAAAGAATTTAAAAGAAAGAATTTTCTTCTACGTATAGACACAGCATTGACTTATGCAGACTATGGGTCGAGTGATGATTCACTTCTGCGGTTTTTTTATGCAGGACAAAAGGTAAATAAGGAATGGTAAGGTTATTTTTTAAGAGAATGTAGAATTGAGATTGAAAAAAATACGACAGATTGGAACAGAGGAGGAGGGGGGGGGGGGCTTGATACCTTTTACATCTGTCCTGGGATGTCACCCATCCTAGCTACACCACTGCACACCCACTTCATCTCTGACAAGTAAATAAATTTTCCTGCCTGAGAAAACCGTACCAAACACAAACCATAAAATATTACTTGAAAAGATAATTATAAGAAAATATTGCATTAATCCTTACTATCTGTTAAATAAATGATCGGAAATAAAAAACACAATTTTTTAGTTTTAGATTACATACTGCATACTTTTTTTATGAAATAGTAATTTTCCATTTCATTATGCCAAAAATTTTGTATAACTGCAAAGGAAGTTTGGTTTATTTTACATTCTAGTAGGAGTGTGTGTGTGAAGAGGGGGGGGGGGCGGTTAAAAGCATTTTATAGAATTTTATGTAGCTAGCTACTGATGACTATTTCTGACCAGTAAACTCTCATGCGTACTGGTCTTTGGGACCAGTAACTTTTTTAAAAATCAATTCTACCACTGGGCTATGCATAAAAAGTGTTAAGGGAAAGGGAAAGCAATGATATTACAAGGTATTTTCTAAAGAGAAAGAGGATTTGCTTTTTGGTATCGTTGCATAATATTTAGGAAATACTTGCATTTACCAGTATAGAAAGACAAACTTTTGTCCACTGTTTTCGTTTTATTTATAAATTCTCATTTAAAGCTACCTGGGAAGCAGGCACAAGAAAACTATTATTTCTGCATGCATTATGTAACAACTTATAAATATTAAGCAGATTATTATAATACAGACCATGCATGCAATAATTTTGCCCAATAACAGTATGAAACATTGCCAAACAAAACAGTAACACAAGTTCAACATTAAGAATGAAAAAAAAAATCTTAGAAATGTGTACAAAAACTGCATATTATGCCATATATGTAGCCTCTATATATAAATATATATGTAATCCGGAGCGCGTTTTTACCAAGACACTGCAAATAAGAAGTAAATACAATGTTTTGATAAATTTCTATGAATAAAGATATAATAATTACAAAACTTTAATACAAGGCAATTAAATAACGAGATATTTACATTGCATTAACAATTTTTACTCTGATTAAATATACTAATTTATTTTATCAACCCTAGATAGATAACCATATTTCACTATACACTAAATCGATTACGTCGATTCGACGTAGGTTATCTTTAAGGGGTTAAAGCACGAAAGTTTTGTAGCAGCACTGTAACACCATTTATTAATATAGAAATGCATTAAACAAATCCTCAATATTACCGCGTGACACGACATTTTAATTTCAAGGTATGATACTGTTATTAATTTCAGTCTGTTAAAAAGAGAAGGGAAATTTATTAAAAGAAAGCATAATTAAAATAAAATACTTATATAAAACTTACTTACTTCGTAAAAAAGGCATTTTCAGCAAATTGTTTTGCGAACGGCGGACGCGGAAGTCTCCATCTTATCTTGCAAGGTCACGTGACGAGTCAGCGGCGAAAATCAGCGCGGGAGAAGAGCTGTTTCATTATTGAGTTGAGTCGTTTAGTTTTAAAGCTGTATGAGTGGATTAGAAAGAGAAAAAATCAAACCAAGATGACTGAATCGGTTAAAAATCAACTCATTCACGATCCAATAAATTAGAACTCTTTCTTGAGCAGCAAAATCCACTCTTTCGTTTTAAGAGAGTATATGACTCATGAAATCACAGCAGCATGCCAAGTTAAGTATGTTTTGCTCGATTCTTTTAGGATACATATTTCTTTGCAACAGAGTGTATTTAGCTCAGATTGGATAATTTTTTGTGTTTTGTTAGAAGACTGGCAGATTTAAACAAAAAATATTTAGTAAAATTGAAAAGAAAAATATAGAAATATTGGCATTCTTGTATTCAGGGCGAAAGTATCCCAAATCATTTAAAAAATAAAATTTTTAATATAATACTTCTGAAGAGTCAGAAATTCCTTAGATGTATTATTTACAGAAGCGGAAAAATTAATTAAAAAGAAATTTTAATAAATATAAACCCTTTCTAAATTTAACTATAAAATTTTGAAGCTTCATCTTTAAGATGAAATGAATTTGTATTCCTTTTTACATGATCTAGATTTTGTAGAAAACATTTTTAATAAAGATTTTTTTCTTCCAAAATTAGGAGAAATAGATCATTATTTTTCAGGTCTTGAGATCAAATTATTTGTAAAAATATTCTTTTCTAATATGATACTTAAAAAAAAGAAATTCAATTATTAATAATGTTTCTAAAAACAGAATAATGCTTCTCTGATTTTACTTCTGAAGTTATTTAGCAAATATAAACTTTTTGCAGTTTTAGCTTATGAAAGCATGAAGTAGAATTTCTTACATTTAAAATGGAGATAATTCGATATCAATTTGCTAAACTTTTTTGACAAAACAAGATTTAGATATTGTAGAAAAATACTTTTTAATGAGATAAAAGTTTTTTTTTCAATAAGTAGCAAAAACAAAATTCTCTTGTTCGAATTTTTAAGGCATGTGCAAAAGTAATATGTTGTTTTTAAAGAGAGTAAAAATGCATTTATTTCTGTTATCTCTAAAAATAGATTATTGTTATTCTTATAAGGTATTTTTATTGTTGTTCTTTTTGCTTAAAGGGTGGCAAGAGTGGGTGTAATCTTATGGGGAAATTTACGAGATTTAACCCTTTCGGGTCTGGTATACTATTAACAGTAAACGCCTCCTAATTGAAAATTATTCTGTTTTAACAAATACTTTTGTTACTATTTACATGTAGTAATATTAGTATGTGTCTATGCATTTACAATATGACTTCATTAGCGTTTATACATTTAGTACTACTAATAATAATGAATATTTGCTTAATTCTCTTTGTACTGTTTGCAATTTTTTTTATTTTAAACATGTATTTCAGTCTTTAAATTTAAAATAAAGGTTAATTTTTAGAATGAATAGCGTGTGATAAAACGTAAAAAGTATTAGAAAGTGATAATATATGTTAAATTTTGTTGCAATTTTGATATTCTCGAAACGTTTCCAAAAACTCTTCCCTAGTCTATTATTATATGAAAATGAATTGAACAGTACGCAAAATGAGAGCATTCGTTAGATTTCAAACAATAACATATTTATTAAACTTCAGTAAATCTGTTCGGATACTAGTATTAATATTATTAATGTAAAAGTAATTTTTCTCTCACAATTGAAAAAAATTCGGACCCGAAAGGGTTAAGAGCCGTTTCCTAGGAAAATACCGAACCGATTATGATGAAATTTGATATCCACATTCACTGAAATATACTAAAGAGTGCTAGTCACTCTCCCCTCGAATTCCGCTCGGAATGACTGTCATGCCGCTACATTGATAGAGACGCACGTCTTCTTTCCGCCTGACGAAGAAAGACTCAGTTCTGTTGGGGGATAGAGCAGAGTTTCAAAACGCAGTGTTTAAGGTCTGCGGTGTGACGTGAAAAATATGGCACATTTATTAAACAGTTCAAATTAGAAATAACGTATCCCTTTATTTCATTCATCTCGAATGTTAAACTTAAATAAAATTATTTACATAAAGCTCCAGCATTGCTGGGTACTTCATTGTCGTTTAACACATATCAATAGCAGAACTACTTCTAAACTGCAGTGAGCAAGAACTAAACCCATCGGTTAGGTCGTCTGTCCATCACAGCATACATATGGGAATGTTTCACATTCTAGATATACTTACTCAGTGCGTAATTTTTTTCCAATCACCTTCGTCGTTCCATGGCCAAGCTCACACTCTGATTGGTTGTTGCTCTCGGCACTGTTTTCACGTAACTTGGCGATAATCATACTTGGCGTAGCGATAGACGCTTCCGTCGAGTTTGATTTCCTTCCGAATCGAGTACGAAGTAAACGAGTGCAAAGTAAAAAGCTGTGTGAAAAAACTTTTAAAGAGTACAGCTTTCAGTAAGACACGTTCCATCCAATCCAATGCTGCAAGAGAAAAGTTACTTTGTACTCGTTTCGGAAGGAAATCAAACTCCTCGACGGAAACATCTACCGCTACGCCGTGTATGATTATCGCCAAGTTACATGAAAACAGTGCCGAGAGAAATAACCAATCAGAGTGCGAGCTTGGGCTTGGAACGACGAAGGGGGTTGGAAAAAAAAATTACGCTTACTCAGTACATAAACTGAAAATAAAATTATGCATACAGTTACAGGTAAAAAAGAGAGCACCTTTACGACCGAAATGCAAAAAGAAAAACTGGATCGGAACGATCACTGCTAAAAAAATTTAGAGGGACAAGATTTTGTCCAGATTTCCAACATGCGGCCCCATCGGTCGTAAAAACTTCCTCTTTCTTCTTACAATTAAAATCAAAAATATTACAAATAGCTCTCTGAAATTTCACGTACAGCAGAAGTTTAGTTAGAAAGCCAGCTTTATTATTTTTAGAGCTTACATGTTTTTACTTAAAAACATTTTCATTTATTAACTGCCGAATAAATTGACATCTTATATCGATATATTTAGTTTTAAAGTTTTTTTGACTGTTTTTAGAAAAATTAATAGCAGATTCATTATCACAGTACTGAACTGGTTTTATTTTGTCACTCAAATTAAGTTCATTTAAAACTCTTGAATACCAAGTCAGTTCCTTTACACTTTCTGTTAACGAGATAAACTCGGACTCCATAGAACTGAGTGCAATGCATTTCTGCTTTGATGTTTTCCAAGCAAAAGGAACATTACTAAAGTAAATTATATAACCACTGCTTGAATGTCGTTTAGTAAGTTGACATGCCCAGTTAGCATCCGAATATGCATATAAACTTGGTGAATTTATATTAGATAGATTTATTTTAAAACTTTTAGTAGCAAAAACATAATTCACAATATCTACTACTATTAACCAGTGTTTATATGTATAACCATTACAAAAATGTGACATTATATTTTCTGAAAAACTAAGATAAAGTCTTGATCGATTTGGCAAAAATGACAAACTCCCGATTACAGATCGGTATGTAAATTTTTTCATTAATTCATTTTCTACAATTTCATTTTCGTTAACTTTACCTGGTAAAATACAGCCAATTCTAAAAGGTAATTTAACATGACTTTTAGGAAAGTCCTTATATTTTATTTCTAATCTTTCAATAGAAGTTTTTTAATGAATAAATATTGAATGGTCAATTTGTTCAAAGTTAACACCTAACAAATATTTCGTTAATCCTATTGCAGTAATTTCTAAGTTATTTTTTAACATATTAGTTACAGATTGCATTATATTTTTATCTTTAGCAAACAAAACTAAATCATCCACATAAACTACTAATATTGCATTACTTTTCAATTTATACGCACAATTACACCATTTTAATTTAGAAAATCCTAGATTATTCAATATGGTATCCAATTCAGAATTCCATTCTCGTCCATTTTGCCGTAAACCATAAATAAGTTTCTTTAAAAAGCAAACTTTATTTTCAGCTCCCCTCATCCAAATCCGGGAGGTTGTTTCATAAACACAGTTTCTTTTAATGACCCGTATAAGTAATCTGATTTCCTATCTAATTGTACATGATACCAATTTAACATAGAAACCCAATAAAATAAACATTAATTTTATAATTGAAAAATTTAAAACAGGTGAAAATATATCATTAAAATCAATACCTGGTTTCTGTTAAAAAACATTAGCTACGAGACGGGCTTTCTACTTTTTACCATTTTTCTCCGTGTTTTTTATATTATAAACCCATTTACTTCCTACTATTGTAGCGATTTTGGGTGGATGAACCAACCGCCAAACTTTTCTTTTACTCATCATCTCAAGTTCTTCCCTCATCGCGTCATTCCATTTCTCGCTTTCTGTATTTAATTGTACTTCCTCAAATGATTTAGGGATTTCAATATTGTAAAATTCATGTTGAAAAAATTCATTTAAACATGAATTATCCGAATCACTAGTAGAGGTTTCATTTAAATCTTCAACATTAGGATGAGTAGTTTTAGGTTTAAAGTCAAATTTATCTGGTTCATATGCGAATTTATTTTCCCTACAATATTTTTTGACATCATTTAAAGATCTCAGTCTCTTATTTGTTATCGGGGTATAGTAATACACGTCGATCCTCATGCTTTTTGTTCTAGGTTTCTCAACCCTTTTCCATTCTGAAATATTTATAGAACTTAAAGTTATCTTATTCCCTGCTTCCTCTTCATCTCCATTTAAACTTTCTCCTGGTAGTTTATGATTAAGATCTAAAGTCGCGCTACTTAAACCATTTGTCTCAGTTTGAGATTCATTAAAATTCAATATGACATCCTTATACTTATTATTTCCCCCAAATAATGTTTCTACACCGTTTTTGGATTCATCTATACGTATATGAATAGTTTCTATAATTTGCCTTTCTGTTGGAATATAAATCCTATAGCCTTTTGTTTTT
The DNA here is from genome assembly GCA_964019185.1 of Maratus speculifer. NCBI lineage: Eukaryota > Metazoa > Arthropoda > Arachnida > Araneae > Salticidae > Maratus > Maratus speculifer. The sequence continues at coordinate 67,652,469 of OZ025295.1, forward strand.
GAGGCATAACCAACTAAAATACCTGGTAAAGCGTTAGGTTGAAGTTTATTACGTTTAACTTTAGGAACATGAGCAAACGCTAAAGAACCAAAAATTCTTAAATGTCTTACCAAAGGTTTAAATTCCATCCATACTTCTTGCGGTGTAAGACCTTGGGTTAAACTATGTTCGGTTCTATTTTTTGTATGAACAAACGCTAAAAGAGCTTCCCCCCAAAATAATGGTTTTAATCCGCTATCGTGTAGAATTGCCCGGACTGCATTCATTGCTACTTTATTAAAATTTTCAGCAACGCCCACTTGTTCCGGTGTATAAATGGAGGATATTTCTATTCTTATATCTAAATCAGTTAACTATTTCTCAAATGATTTATGAGTAAACTCCAATCCGTTGTCAGTCCGTACAGATTTTAATTTTTTACCAGTTTGTCTCTCAGCTTTAACTAAAAACTTTTTGAAACATTCAAAAACTTCAGTTTTATCTTTAATAATATAAATTTCAGTTCTTCTCGAAAAGTCATCTATTATTGACAAAAAGTATTCCCCCCCCTCCTAAAGAGTTAATCGAACTAGGACCCCATAAATCCATGAACACTCTATGGAGAATTTGATTAGAAGTGCGTTTATACAAGTAATTTCTTTTAAACGAATTTCTATTCAATTTTGCAGTTACATAAGATTCACATATCTTATTTTTAGTTTTGCACTTAATATTTTCAATACCTTTGACACAATTATTTTTACTCATTTTTTCAAGTAAAGGCAAATTAGTATGACAAAATCTACGATGTACTATTTCTGCATTTAAACTAGTAGAAGAAGCAAAATTTTCCCATTTTGAAGCATAACCTTTTACAATGTACAATTTATCTACTTTAGGTACAGTAAAACAATAATTATTAAATTTATCATACACAATCATTTTATTATTTCCCCAATGAATTTGGTTTCCTGCAATATCTATATTAGACCCACCAATTAAATTTCGTCTCATATTTGGAGCATATAACACATTTTTTAAAGTTATTTCTACATTACTTGTTAGATTTAGAATGGTAAATTCTATATCTCCTATGCCCAGTACTTCCAACGAACAGTCCTTGTCTCCAATTAGAACTTGTTGAGGAGGGAGATCCTTGTAGGTTACGAATAGAGTCCTGTCATTCGCAAAGTGAGAAGTAGCCGCTGAGTCCAGAAGAAATTCCACAATTTTATCGTTTGAAGACATCAAGGCGAATTCAGGCTGCCTTGTAGTTTCACTGTTGAAAACTTGCCTCTTCCCTCTATTGCTTTTCTTTTTGAAACACCTTGTATCAGAGTGGCCAGGGCGTTTGCAGTAACTGCATATTAAACTCGGCCCCATACGATTAATTGGTGAAGTATACGAGGGTCTAGAGGGTCGTAGTTCGCTTCCACTACTAGAAAACCATGGCTTTTTATCAGTCACTGAATTTTTCATTGGATTGGTTGGTTCATCGGTAGGAGTTTTAAACTTAGTTGCATAAGCATCACTTACAGCGATAACCTCTTTACTTTCATCTTTCCGTGTTAGACAAATTATTCCATATTCACTAATTAACTGTTTCGATACATTTTCTAATTTGTATTCTTTATCATCTAATCTATATAACATTTGAACTAAGTTATCATATTCTTCAGGTAACTGACGGATTAGTTTAAAACATACCAATAGTTCCGGCATTTCAAATCCTGCTTCTTTAATTTGAAACATTTTTTCTTCAATTCTTTTGCAAAATAAACCAATAGTTTCTTCTTGCGAGTTTAACTTCATTTCAAAAAAAAATCATCCACTAATCCAGCTAAACGTGCCCTGGAAGTGGGTTCAAAGTTTAACTTTAGGAGTCCCATGCCTCTTTTCCATTTTCTGTTTGAGCAATAAAAATTTGAAATTTTCTTTCGATGGATTGATAAATCGTTGTACAAGCTCTTCTTTTCTGTCATTCAAAGTCACTTTTTTCACGATCAGAAGCATCCGCTTTACATGCAATATCTGGTTTTGTAATAAATTCCCAGCAATTCCGATCAATTAGCACACATTTGACGTCGAGCTTCCAAGAAGGAAGTTATAGTCGGACAGTTTCGGAAAGGAATAAGTTAACTCTAGAGCCTGTGCCATTATACTTTCAAAACAGTATTATTTTAATTTCAAACGTATCACAATTTATATATTTGACCTTTAAATAGCATAACATGGCTCTTTAACTATGTTGGGGGATACAGCAGAGTTTCAGAACGCAGTGTTTAAGGTCTGTGGTGTGACGTGAAGAATATGGCACATTTATGAAAAAGTTCAAATTAGAAATAACATATCCGTTTATTTCGTTTAACACATATCAATAGCAGAACTGCTTCTAAACTACAGTGAGCAAGTACTAAACCCATCGGTTAGGTCGTCTGTCCATCACAGCACACATATGGGGATGTTTCACATTCTAGATATACTTACTCAGTACATAAACTGGAAATAAAATTATGCATAAAGTTACAGGTAAAAAAGAGACCTTTACGACCGAAATGCAAAAAGAAAAACTGGATCTGAACGATCATTGCTGAACAAATTTAGAGGGACAATATTTTGGCCAGATTTCCGACAAGTTCTTTCGAAAAGCCTTGCGCAATTTAACATGTTGCATGGTGTTTTAAAGAAGTTTTTCCACTTCGATTGATTAACACCAGTTTCAACTTATTTCTTTATTTTCTTTGTTTTCAAATTACTAAAACATATTTAGGTAAGCTAAATATTTTCTGCGCTTGATAAAAAAATAAATAATTTCATTATTATTTAAATTATTATGTGTATAATTTTTCCTTTTTAACCTTCCTACTGCCGCGACCAAAAAAACTTTAGTGATCCTTGTAATTACTAAAAAATTTTTAGTAATCTTAGTCGGTTACAAGAAAATCTGTAAGAATTACTAGAAAAAAGTTAGCAACGAATAAGAGTTAATAATTTTATATTTTTAATAGCTGTTACTAAAACTCACTTGGTGTAGCCTTGATAGCATAGTGGTTATAGTAACGGACTCCAGGCTAAAAGGTCCCGGGTTCGATACTGGCCGCTTCCAAATACGCCCCGAATATATGTAGTGTAAGTACTCGTTAATAAAGGGATTATAAATATACAGCCGGAGCAGTAGAAATGTTTGGTGCTGCCATCTATTGCGGTTTTGCCGAAAATCTTCCGTATCAGAAGTCTGGATGCAGCTCGAAGGAAACTCCTGCCCTTCGGACCCACGTAATGATTACTAAAAATAATTTTGGAGCTATTACTAAAATTTACTTGGTGGCTCATACTAAAAATTTTTAAGTTAGTTATACAAAAAATTCTTTTGTTTAGTTTACAAAAGAAATGCTTGTTTCGCTTGCAAAAAAAAAGTTTGTAATGGTTACTAAAAAATTCTGTGGAATACAAATTTACTAAAAAATTTTTAGTAACCGCTTGAATTTTTTTTTTACAGTGTAGGCTGCAGATTTCAATGCAATTGAAGCTTTATTTAAATTAATATAATGCTACAAATATAATCCAGTTTTGAGAAATTAAGTTATGATTGATACTTTCCAGGCTTATAAGCATATACGTTACAAAAAATTATACAATGTTAGAAAATCCCTCTTTTATTAACATTTACAATAAATTAAGGATAAAACAACATTACATTTTTGCCCTTTTGCTCGGCTGTGAGGGAGTTAAATAGTTTTTTATGTAAAAACTACATATGTTTTACGATTAAAAATTATACTATACTATATTACTATATGCTTACTATTACTATATACTTAATTATATTTTAATCAATATTTGATGTCTAACATTAATATTTTCAAAACATTTACGATGAACTATGTTTCATGCGACTATTTGCCTGATTCATAGCAAGGTAATTGCTAATAACTTGTGGCCAATAGATTTATTAATTTAGAGTACTTGAAGAAACGCTTCCATTCTGAATAATCTACTGAAGTATATGTATAGATAACACAATTAAGTAATCTATCTTGATTAACTGAAAACTGTGAATGAACAGTTACTAATTTATACTATATCGTTCTTGTAAATTATTTTTAATACACATGTATTTTTAATGTAAAACAACAATTACAATTCTTGTTCCTTTTTTAATATAATATAAAAATAAAATTAATAAATTGGAGCCAACGTCTTAGGAAAAAGAAATCGTATAATGCTTCTTTATAACGTTAACGATCCGACTCGTTAAGAACTAACTGTCTTTATAACTGCTCATCTACGTGGCATGTATGACAATATCTGTGTTTTTAAATACTTATACCCGTTTAATATCAAACGCATACCAAATCCTATACTTTTACAGAACTTTAAGATAGTCAAAACTAGTACGTAATTTTAAGATCAAATTTATAGTATTTGGTAATTTTTGCATACAGGTTATAAACGGAAATTCATTCGGCGTAGTAAATTATATACAGTATATAAGAATTACATAAAATTTAATACATAAACGACTAGTACAGGTGCAGATAATTAATTGCCCAGAAAAGGCAATTATACAAATCGAATTTTTAAAAAAGAGTTTTAAGTATCGGAAATGAGTATTTAGTGTAACAACCATGCGCTGCAATTAGTGCTGTTTTAAAAAGTGCCATGGATTCAAAGAGATTTTGAAAATCTTCCTGGGGAGAAGCCCTTCATATTCTTTGATTGCGTACACAGAGTTCATCTATAGCGTTATACCAGGAAGATAACGAGCGAGACGCTGATCAACGTAATCCCGCACATCTTCAATGGATGACATGACTGGCGAATACGCAGAGGACGGAAGGAGCTGTATGTGTTCTGCTGACAATAAATCCTAAACATCCCATTCAACAAGTGGGCCAGTAATATCCTGTTGAAAGATTGTTCGAGAAATGTTTTGAAGGAAAGGAACGACTTCAGGCTCCAGCACTTCCTTGATGTACAACTCCCGGTGTTCATCCGCTATGATGTTCGTTAATGCATTCCAGAAGGTTACATTTACATGATACCACATACTACCACAACATGGCACCACAAATTAAAATGGCATTCGTCAGATAAAACATCTTGTTGCCAATCTTCATGCTAGTCTCTATGTTCATAAGGACATTGCAGCTGCAAGAGTAGATTGTTTCGCTTGAGGAGGGTCCTGTATAAAGAAGCCTTGCACGCAGTGCATGGTGCAGTACACATTGTGGATTTTTCTTGTTTATAACCGTGAAAGACTGTCAAAAATAAATAAATAATCAAACAAAAGGATTAATAATTAAAAAAACTGATACTTTCAGCAGAACTAATGATAAAATAATTTTAATAGCAATTTTTGTAAAAAACAGAAAAATAGGGCTAAATATTTACACTTTTTCAGTGACTGTTATATAATAAATACCATTAAAATGCATCACGTAATATGCTATGTTCTTATTTGTATCTATCGTTAATCAATCAAAATAAATCTGCTACCGACATTATGTTTATGGACAATTTATTCTTATTTTATTCTGCATTATTTATAAAAATTTCACAAATGCATGAGAATAAGCAATTGTCATTTTGAGACTAGCAAATCTTTCTGGTATATTTCACAGTTTGACATAATTACTTCCTGGATTTTATTTGATTTATTGGAAAGATTTACATGATAATCTTATAGATATTTTGGTAAAAGTATTGTAATTTATTTGATATTACTTTGGGTAGTAGAAGGTAATCTGATAAAATATTCATCAGATGTCAAAAGCAAGCAATCTGGGAATTAATTTCATATAGAATATATAAAGCAATTGTAATTATTTTCATTTATGTACTATTTTCTTCAGTGATCATTTATTCGCATACTTTAAAAAATTATAGGGAAGCTTTAAAAAATCATATTTTGACAGAATTTAAATATGTCTCAGGGTAATGAGATTAATAATTAATTAATTAAAATTTTAAAATTATCTTTCTGTTCTGTCCGAAAAAAGCTGCAATTCTACAAATGTAAAGTTACCCAAATCTGTATGTTTACTTAAATTTTGTCTACACAATGTACAAAAAAAGGGTAAATCATAAATAAATATCTATAAATCATATACAAGGCTGCACAAGGAGTGTTAGTTTACCTTCTATCAACAGTGTAAAATTTTCACATTTTTTTAATACGCAAATCAACTTTTATCATATATTAATACATTTTCTCTTAGTAGTTAGGTAATAGTATCAATGAAAACACAATAATACCATGGTGGATTTTTTCTGTTTATAACACCGAAAGACCGATAAATAAATAAATAAAATAAATAATTAAAAAAACTGGTAGCCTTCTCCAAAGCTAACGATGAAATTGATTTTAATAGCAATTTATCTACTAAAGAGAATTATGGCTAAATTTTTACATTTTTTCAATTACTGTTAAATAATAAATACCATAAAAGTGCATAAAGTAAAAAGTTGTGTTCTTAATTGTATAAATCCTTCATCACACAAAATAAATTTGCTACAGTCATTATATATATGGACAATTTATTCTCATTTTGTTCTGTATTATTTATAAAAATTTCACAAACGGATAAGAATAAACAGCTGTCATTTTGAGCCTAACAAATCTTTCTTGTATATTTCTCAGTCTGATATAATTATTTCCTCGTTTTTATTTGATTTATTGGAAAGCTTACATGGTAATCTTATAGATATTTTGGTGAGAGTATTATAATTTGTATGATATTACTTTGGGTAGAAGGTTATATGATAAAATATTCATCATATGGTAAAAGCAAGCAATTTGGGAATTACTTTTTATATAGAACATGCAAAGCAATAGCAATTTATTTTCATTTATATACTATTTCCTTCAGAGATAATTTATTTGCATAGTTTAAGGAATTATAGGAGGGGGGAGGGATCTAAAAAAAGAAGCAAAGAAAACAATATATTTTGACAGAATTTAAATACATCTCATGGTAATGAGATTAATAAATATGTAATTATTTTCCTGCTCTGTATAAAAAATAGAAAAAAACTGCAATTCTATAACTGAAAAGCTACACAAATTTCTATATGCTTACTTAAATTTTGTCTGTACACTGTACAAAAAAAAAGTGTAAATCATAAATAAATATCTGTAAATCATATACAAGGCTGCATAAAGTTATATAAATCTGTATGATTGCATAAATTTTAGGTACAAAGTACAAAAAAAGTGTAAATCATAAATAAATATGCATAAATCATATACAAGGCTGCATAAAGAGTGTTGGTTTACCTTCTATCAACAGTGTAAAAATTTCACAGTTTGTTTAAAACGCTATTCAACTTTTATTCAACTTTTATTTATTATATTTAAATACATTTTCTTTTAGTAGTTAAGCAATAGTATCAATGAAAACACTATAATACCATGGTGGATTTTTTCTGTTTATAACCCCGAAATACCGATAAAAATAATAAATAAATAAATAAATAAAACAAGTAATTTAAAAAACTCATAGCCTTCTCCAAAGCTAATGATGAAATTAATTTTAATAGCAATTTATCTAGAAGACAGAAAAATATGGTTAAATGTTTACATTTTTTCAATTGCTGTTAAATAATAAATACTATAAAAGTACATAAAGTAATATGTTTTGTTCTTGATTGTATCTATCCTTGAACAATCAAAATAAATTTGCTATTGCCATTATGTTTATGGACAATTTATTCTTAATTTATTCTGTATTATTTATAAAAATTTCACAAATGGATAAGAATAAAGAGTCGTCATTTTGAGCCTAACAAACCTTTCTGGTATATTTCACAGTCTAACATAATTATTTCCTAGCATTTAATTGATTTATTGTAAAGTTTACATAGTAATCTTATAGATATTTTGGTGAGAGTATTATAATTTGTATGATATTACTTTGGGTAGAAGGTAATATGAGAAAATATTCATCATATGTCAAAATCAAGCAATTTGGGAATTACTTTTTACATAGAACATGCAAAGCAATAGCAATTTATTTTCATTTATATACTATTTCCTTCAGTGATTATTTATTTGTATACTTTAAAGAATTATAGGGGGCTAAAAAAAGAACATATTTTGGCAGAATTAAAAACATGACTGGGTAATGAGATTGATAAATAGTTTAATTAAAATTATTTTCGTGCTCTGTACAAAGAAAAAAATATATATATCTGTAATTTTTCAAATGTAAAGTTACATAAATCTGTATGCTTACTTTAATTTTATCTGTATACTGTACAAAAAAGAAAAGTGTAAATCATAAATAAATATATGTAATTCATATACAAGGATGCATAAGGAGTGTTGGTATATCTCCTATCGACAGTGCAAATGTTTAATTTTTTTAGTACACTATTTAACGTTTATTAAATAGTTTAAAAAATTTATTAGTAGTTAAGTAATAGTACAAATGAAAATACTTTAATACCATGCTGGGCACATGCATATTTTTTTTATCGACTTATTACGCTTTTATTGAATGTCTTAAATCCGACAAAATTCACACACACACACACACAAAAAAAAAAAAAAAAAAAAAAAAAAAAAAAAAAAAAAAAACCGCCAACTACACGCATAAAAATCTTTGCCGAAATGTACCTACATGTAATATGTTAAGTATTTTTAGGGACTCCACTTTCTCGTCTTAGGTTGCGGCGATTTATGTTTTATCACTAATTATTTTAACATAAAATTATTATTACTTCAGTTCAAGTGACCAGTAATGCAGATACAAGAGAAGATTTCCCTGTGAAAAAAGTCTCTTTAAAATAACATTGATATGAGTTCAAATTACTGATTTGTTATTATTAACTATTTGAAAAAATAGTTGTTGTTCTCGGTAGAAAATTGGGAAATCTGAAGTATATCTGACTGTTTTCATTGGTTGCATTCCAAAATTTATTTCAATTTATTCGTTTTCTGATTGATCTATGCATGTTTAATGTCTAAAAATGGAGTACGTTTTTTATTTCATTCGTTTTCTGATTGGTCCATGCTAAATATCTAGAAATGGATTATTTCTGTTGCCACAATGACAAAAAGGTGCTAAAAACTACAAAGAAAAAAAAACTTAATAGCAAATTACGATGCTGGTTTCAAACAAGTTGCATTTAAAAGTTTTTTTTTCCATATACGACGGTGTAAAAATTAAAAATGTGGGATTTTTAGAAATTAAAAAAATTACAGAACCAAAAATTGTTAAACTGAAATTTTATTTAATATTTGTTTATGATTGGCTAAGGAATATTAACGTGACTCTAATTGCCTAGGCATATAAATATAACTCTGTTATTACGTAAGTTACTTTTTGATAATCATAAAAACTATGTTATTATTGTTTTTTTAAATATAGAAATCACTTATAAGTCTTGAATTATAGTCTATAAAAATATTATTTTCCAAATAGTTGTTGTAATTTGTTAAATTACATTTTTTTAAATTTTTTATTATTATTTTTTTTCACTAATAAGCATTTCCACTGTCACTCCGCTCTTTCATTATACTAAAACGAAGTAAAGCTAAATATAGCATAATTGAAGCATATTGCATGTTTTTTAATTATTTTTAAAAAAAATAATTCCCGTTTTAGGAAATATTTACACGTGTCTCGTGTTTCCCTTATTTTATTTAATTTATACCTATTATGATGTATTGTATAGCTGAAATGTTCTTTAATTATATACAGTGCGTGATTTTCCCAGTTTCACATTACTTTGTGCAATTACCTCAACCGGTATGAAAGATTATGCGCAATTCATGAAGATAATAGAATTATGAAAACTTACAAGAGAAATTAAGCACCAAAATTTAATTATTTCTCCTTTTGGAAATATTTTTATGACCCAAATAGAACTTTTTAAGTTATTATATGCTAATTATAATTACTGTTATGGCACGTGCTAAATTATTCTAAAAGTTTTACAACCTTTAATACAGAAATCAATGAATAATTATGTATCGCTAGGCAGTAATTGTAAATTTGCAACGAAAAACTTATTTTTTTTCTAATTGCCACTTATTTTTTATGAATATGCAGTGTCTAAGTTTACAGCCTTTAAGCTAATGAGTTGCCAATTAAATAGTAAAACTTTAGTTTGTAGCAATTCAATATAAAGTAAATGCGTGAATTAATTATTAGATGAATTGGTGAAAGCCAGTTTACTTAAGGTAAAAATTATCGTTCATCATCCTTTTTTTTCTTTTTCTTTTTTTTTTTTAAAGAAAGAATAAATTAATTCAAAATCTAAAATTAACTACTAATATTTCAATTTAAAATTGATAAAAATTTGAGTTATATACGCAACTGATGGTTAATTACGAGAATTCGGTATGAACATATTTTTGACCCTAGAAATGAAAATCTTAAAAATATAAAGTTGTTTTTCATATTTTTGAGGGGTAAAAGGGAGTACATTTCTACTCAAGGTAGAGAAAGGTAACTCAAATCTTTTAATTTTTTTAAAGTGGGGTGTCATTTACAATGATTTTTTAATTATTATTCTGAACCGAATGACAACATTCGAAAATTGATCGGATGATGTCTTACAAAGTTACGGAAAATTTTATAAATTTAAAGTAGAAAATTAGACTTTAGTGCAGGTAAAGCAGGATTATAGAAACAACTAATGACCATTCCCGAAAATTTGGGGAAATTTTCATTTTGGCAGAGCTGAAAATTCGATAAGTACCCCCAAAAAAAAGTTGCTTTATTTTGTTTAGAGGACCAAAAAACTTAGCATTTTAACTCGGAATCGAGGAAGGGAGACGCAACATTTTTAAAAATACCTTAGGTGGCGCATCGTTTTTATAGCTTTCGTTTTGCAAATCTGAATCGAATACCACTATCCACAAGTCGATATGATCATTCGTTACTATGTTAAAAAATCTTAATCGTTAATGGTTTGATTAAAAATCGACCGAAACAGGTTTTTTATGACCAAAACAGAAACCGGAACTGGATTTCGGTAATCTTCTTATTTTAAACCGAAAAAAAAAATGTCAACAAAGCAATTAATACATTATAAATTTTATTTAATTATACATCTTTATTAAATATGCACAATTATAGCTTAATTATACGTGTGGTACAAGTTAATTTTCTGTTTTTCTGACGAAAACTTCCTATTTTCGTACAGGGTGTCCAGTAAATGACTGACCCATTTTGAATGTAAATAACAAAAAAGCGGTTTGAGATAAAAATGCGCGGTTTGCTGTATTGTTATTAGAAAATCAATAAATTTTAAAAAATGCACTTTCTTCAAATAGTTCGAATTTCGACAAATAGATGACGCTGGCGGAATTAGGCTGCGAAATTCATACGTCATTCTAGTTTTAATAGTTTTTGGATCTAGAAGCCATGATCGGTGTAGATTAGCAAAATTTTTTCAGAAATTACAACATAAAAGTGATCACAGTAGATAGTAATTAATACGAAATCTACCTAATATATATACAGTGAAACCTCCAAATAAGGGACACCCATGGGACCGGAACTTTTGTCCCTTAAATAGAGGTGCCCCTTATTCGGAGTTTTTACGTTTTTTAAAATTAATCATTCATAAGGACATAAAAAATAAGAAAATATTAAAATTGAAGTTTAAATGTACCCGAGAGTTATAAATTACATTAATTAGGCATAAAAGTAATAGAAAATTAATTAATTTAATTTTTTAATTGATTACTTAATTAGTAAATGATTTGTAGAGTTGTTGATTCGTATTTTTTACGTAAATGTTTCTATAATGCAAAAAGTGCAATAATATTTTAAAGAGTCTTACTTGTGATGTAATCAATAAAAAAGTGACTGTTATGCAGATTTCAATTCTTCTACTACTAAACTTTTCAGACATTCATTTACCAATCTTAATCCTTCATTATAAGCAGTATTTACGAAAAAAGTATTCAACTGCTTTGCATATTTTAAAGCATCTGTAACGTTCTTTATTTCACAATTTTCCTTTCTCTTTCATTTTCAGAGTCATCCCTTACAATTTTCAGCATTCTTTTCAATATAGACTGGGAAATGGCAACACAGACAATCACCTCATCGAGTTCATGGCAGAAATTCCAGAATTAATTAAAACTCAATATGCATGTTAACATGCAACTGGTCTACTAAGTCTTATTTTGGTGGAAAACATCTAAAAGTCAAAATTTAGGGTTTGACTCGTAGATTTATCATTATGTTTTCTTGCACTCAAATCTATGAAAATATGGAGGACTGGGTGCAGGATACCCCAGTGATAAACCTACGAATCAACCATTAAAATTGGGTTTATATCTATTTTCCACCTAGATATGACTTGACAGATCCAATTGAATTTTAATTTGTGAATAGACTTTTAATCAATTCTGGAATTTCAGCTGTGAATTCAATGGAATTATTGTCTGCACTGTCACCTCTTGCTCTGATAGTGATAAACACACTTCGATAATTTCATCTGAATTGTGGATAAATAAATGCTCATCAGTTGAGTTGCATATCTCTGTACCAACATAACTGCCTCATTATCTCAAATGCAAAAATCAACCCCTTTAACATTTTGCACTCGTATGTCCAGTGTGACTGGTCAGCATTTTTCTTTGCAAAATTTGCTTATGTCATACAGTAACAAAGGAAAATAAAATTTGTCATTTAATTAAATATTCTTTTTTGATATTATGTATTTGAGGGAATTTGTTTTTTTTAAGTGGTGTCAACTGAATAAAATTTGTGTAAGAAACGCCCGAATCGAAAGGGTTAATCTCATTTTCAAGTGTCCCTTAAATCGAGTGTCCCTTATTCAGAAGTAAATACATTACACTTCCTATACCAAGAGACTGGGATCGGAACTTTTGTCCCTTAAATAGAGGTCTCCCTTATTCGGAGTGTCCCTTATTTGGAGGTTTCACTGTATATATATATCACTTTTTTTATGGACACGATAACTTTTATAATTCTGCTCAAATGCCTTCCAAACTGATACATAAAATCAACAGGCATAAAATATCGGTCATGTACGTTAATGGAAAAAAATGGAATATGTGGGCGGAAATAGATAGGATTTTTGTGAAAATTGAAAAAAAAACGCCATAACTTCTTAATTAAATTAGATATCGAATCAGTTTAAAATTTATATTACTTCTAAAAGGTGGCTCAAAAGTTTATGCATAACAGATTCTTGATAAAGTTAAAAATGGGCTCAAAAGGAAAAGAAAGATAAGGTTTTTGAGAGAAAAAAAATCATAATTTCGTCAGTTCTCAAGATATCAAACCCAACTAGTTTTTATTTAATTTTCTTAATGTTATCTAAAACTTTTGTATTTACAGGTTTTTGATAGGACCAAATCTTACCGATAAAAAAAAAGGATAACAAAAAGGGGGGTGGTAAAATAAAACAATCCATAACTTCCTAAATTCTAAAACTATCAAATCGATTAAATTTATATTGCATATCTGAATAATATCTACAATTTTTATACTGGCAAGTTTTTTTTATAGAACCAATTTTTATAGCAAAAATAATTAAATATAAATAAGAGTTAAGGAAAAAATATCTCAATTCCAAACTGCTTATATTCTGACTCATTTTTAAATTCATTTTTGTTTTTAAACGCATCCAAATGGTAGCTTTTCTTATTAAGGAACTATATAATGTGTCGTATTAGCCAGTTTTTTGAAAGAGTAATATATTTCAAAAAATGCTGCCGAAGTGGGCATTTTGACCAGAATTTACCGAAGGAATCGTGATTGAAAAATTGAGGATATATTCAAATAACAAATTGCTTACTTTATGACTTATTTTATTACATAAAAATTTTATTTTATTACAGAATTTTTTTTAGAAATACCAGTTTCCAAGAAAAAGTTTAATAAATTTAGAGATTTTATTTCAGTGTGTGAGAGTAACGCTGACGTCATATAAATAATGTTAACGAAGCAATTAATCTATTTCCTTTATATTTAATTATTTTTAAAAATTGCAAACGATTTTAATTTTTATTTCGTCAAACACGGAAAAATGTAATTTCAAATGGAATTTGTTTGAAAATTGCATTCCAATTTACTGGTTTTTTTAATTGTTTTAAAAATTAATTTCAAGTGCGAATTAAGAAAAAAAATCTACCTCAGTTGCATGTAGCTGGAGTGTTGATCCGTTGAAAAGTTTAACGCTTCTTTCCATATAAACTCGTATAACAAAATTAACACTTCATCAATATATAAATGAATAAAATCATATAAAACACAAAATTTATTAATAAGTGCGTTTAACTGATATGAAATACGTGTTTTAACACTGAAATAATTAGAATAAGAAAAAAAAAATGTCGTTATTAGTAATATCTTTCGGGATTTGCTATGGCAAGTAAGAAAACAAGGTACTGTGGAATTGGTCAAAATTTCGATTTTTCTTTTTAAATATTAACTGAAAGCTTCTATAATTGTGAATATTTTGGCACCTCATTTTTACCTATACAACAGTTATATCGCGAGATATTGCAATTTTTGTTAATACACCCAGCGCAAATTCCCATATAAATGAAAAACTATTGAAAAAATTTAAGTTAAATATTTATAAAAATTTATCACTTTTTTGGTCACACCGCATTTTGGACATTTTTAGGCATTTCGCAAACTCAGATGAAAGGACCGAAGAGGTTAAAAACCAACAGTTAGACATATTTTATTTTCAATTTATTTTTTCTTTTCAAACATCGTATTCCGATCAAAGCTTTCTCGTGTTGAAAATGTTGTATGTTTTTAACTGGCTTCAAAAAAGGAGAGGAGGTTATCAATTCGGTGCGTATGTATTTTTTTTATGTATGTTCACCGATTACTCCGAAACTATGCAACCGATTTCTATTATTTATGTTTTAAATGAAAGAGGATGCTCTGGAATTGGTACCACTTATGTTTCATCCAAATTGGTTCGGTACTTTTTTAGTAATTAGGCAAAAACTAATAAAAATACGGATTTTTGGCTAATTAAAAGTGTTGAATAAGTTCGCTGAATAGAGTGTAGACAGAATGGCCGAGCGGTCTAAGGTGCCAGATTTAAGCTCTAGTTCTCGAAAGAGAGCGTGGTTTCGAATCCCACTTCTAACATACGTGAATAAATTACAGTACTTTTTTTTCTGTATTATAATTTTAATTAACAGACTCAAAAAAAGAGGAGGAGGTTATCAATTCAACTCGTATATATTTTTTTCCTATGTATGTTCACCGATTATTCCAAAAATATCCAACCGATTAATTTGTTTTTTGTGTTAAATGAAAGAAATTACTCTCGAATTGGTACCACTTCCATTTTATCGAAATTGGCTCGGTACTTTTTTATAATTAGGCAAAAACTAATAAACTTTGCGATTTCTCACAAATTAAAAGTAACGTGGACCTTGAATAATCTCGGCATATGCAGTGCAATCAGGATGGCCGAACGGTGTAACGCGCCAGATTTAAACTGTGGTTTACGAAAGAGAGCGTGGGTTCGATCCTCTCCGGACATCTGTGTATGATTTACAGTATTTTTTTCCGCATTACAATTTTTACTAACCGAATTCAAAAAATCGTTAGCTTTTAACTAAAAAGAGATAAATAAACTTTTCTACCAAAAATTGAACCGACTTCAAAAACTATTGAAAGTGAAAAATATTTTTTTTACACTATAGTGATAAGAAATTAAATTAAGAGCGTAGTATTTATCATGCGTATTATTATATTCATGTACATTAATTTGTTTTTCTGGAGTCTGTGACAACCAAGCCAACACTGTAAAAAAAAAAATTCAAGAGGTTACTAAAAATTTCTTAGTAAATTTGTATTCCACAGAATTTTTTAGTAACCATTACAAACTTTTTTTTGCAAGTGAAACAAGCATTTCTTTTGTAAACTGAACAAAAGAATTTTTTGTATAACTAACTTAAAAATTTTTAGTATGAGCCACCAAGCAAATTTTAGTAATAGCTCCAAAATTATTTTTAATAACCATTGCGTGTGACCGAAGGGCAGGAGCTTCCTTCGAGCTGCATCCAAACTTGTGAAGCGGAAGATTTTCGGCAAAACTGCAACAGATGGCAGCACCAAGCATTCCTACGTGCTCCGACAGGATTTTCATAACCCTTTATTAACGAGACACTACATACATTCGTGGCGTATTTGGCGGTGGCAAGTTTCGAACCGGGGACCTTTTAGCCTGGAATCCGTTGCTATAACCACTATGTTATCAAGGCCACACCAACTGGGTTTTAGTAAGAGCTATTAAAAATATAAAACTATTAACTCTATTCGTTGCTAACTTTTTTCTAGTAATTCTTACAGATTTTTTTGTAACCGACTAAGATTACTAAAAATTTTTTAGTAATTACAAGGATCACTAAAATTTTTTTAGTAGATCGACCCTTTTTTTTACAGTGAAGTTCAAAATTAAAATTAATTATCCAATGCAAATCGTAAAAGAATAAAGTTAAATTTTTAAACTAAATATTAAATCGTAAAAAAACTCGTAGATACTTGGGTTTGTGTCTACTGGAATTGGGTTTGTGTCTACTGGGGAAATCTACTGGAAGTCGGTTGGCACCGACTCAAAAAAAAAAAAAAAAAAAAAAAAAAAAATGTACATGAATATAATAATACGCATGGTAAAAACCACGCTCTTAATTTTATTTCTTATCACTATTATGTAAAAAAAATATTTTTCACTTTGCAGTAGTTTTTGAAGTCAGTTCAATTTTTGGTAGAAAAGTTTTTGTCTAAAAAATAGCTAGGGAATAAATATGCTCAATCTAAGGCCTTATAGTACATCTAGGTTGCTTAATTATTCATTTCACTTAAGCGTGATTTATTTTTCCTTAACCGAAAGCAAACTTTAAACTCTATGATAGAAAAAGAAATCAACTTTAAAAAAAAAGGAAAAAAAAAAGAAAAGAAAAGAAAAGAAAAAAAAAGAAAAAAGGAGCAAAAATTGTTTATTTTTTTGGAAAATCTTTCAAATCAAATGCGTTTTATTTCTTTTTAAAACACTATATTTACGGTTCCATCAAAAGACAAAAAAAAAAAAAAAAAATGAAAGTTACATAATAATTTAACACGGACTTTGGGAAAACGTTTCAATAATTTTTAAAAATAAAATGTCATCATTTGATTATTTGAATGTAAGAAATGAAATGTGAGATAATATTAGGGATTTGTTTAACCATTCGAAAAAAATAAATAAAGTAAATAATCAAATATATAATAGGTTTTTTGAGCATGAAAACAAAAATTCTTTTACAGTTTTTATGATAAAACTAATATACACACGACGATAAAAATATGATAACGTTAAAATACAATTAATAAAATTAGAATCTTTATAAGAGATACAAAAATGGCTAAATAACCAACTGAAAGGAAGCACAGGTGTATTCAACTATGCAGAATTCCAATTGAGAATGGAGTTTCATATACAGTGTGAATTTCCTTTTTCACGAAGTTTTGTACTTAACAAAATTTTGTCCTGAAAAATTGATACTGAACACCCTTAAGAGCCCTTATTTAGAAAATCAGACAAAGTGTGATAGTTGCATTTTTGATTTGCTTGATTTTTTTTTATATGTTGAAGTAGATCTTATTTAATAAACAGTGTGCAATTTTGAAGACCTGAAAAAATTTCCTCTTTCCTATAGAAAATGTCAAAGTTCCAAGCTGTGAATGTCATTTTTATGAAAAATGAAAGCCCAATATGTTTGGAGTTGTATATCACTGGCAGGTAACAAAATCCCAAAATTCTTTTGGCATAAACTTATGAGTATAACACTACCTGCTTATTAAATTTATTTGTTTCCATGAGGCATTGTTATTTTACATTGTTATGTTGACACAAATTACAGTCAAAATGACGTTTTTGTCCATTTCCCGCTCTTAATATCTTATTTAATTTACCCTAAACTTTTTCTTATAGAATATGAAAGTGCATTACTAGGACAAGCTAAATAGTATAGTACTGCACAGATATATTGTTGCTATTAGTAGCTATAACCTGTTAAATATTTAAAATTTCCAAAATCTGCAACATTTAAAGTAGTTTATACCAAAAAAGCGCCACAGTTGAATGAAAAATATATGTCACGCAATAGTTGAACATATGCACAAAAACATGGAAAAGAAAAAGAAGTGAGGTCTTGTGATAATTGTAGACAAAAAAAAAAAAAAAAAATATGACAAAAATTACAAGAAAAGCAATGTCCGCAATCACATTTTTCCCCTAAGAAGAAATGAAACATCCAAATTCTCTTTCGTCTTTCTATGATTTTTCCCTATGAGTAAATGAAATAGCTCTTTTTTGTCGCCTCTTCCGAAAGAGAAACGAGATGTTTCATTTTCTCTTGGGGAAAAAATGTGATGATAGACATTGCTTTTCTTATAAATTCTGTCATTTTTTACTAAAAAATTTCACGCGGCCACACTTCTTTTTCTTTTCCATGTTTTTGTACATATGTTCACCTATTGCGTGACATTTTTTTTTTTTTTAATTCAACTGTGGCGCTTTTTTGAAATAAACTACTTTAAATGTTGCAGATTTTCGAAATTTCAAATATTTAATAGGTTATAGCTACAAACAGTAACAATATCTCCGTGCAGTACTATATTATTTAGCTTGTCCTAGTAGTGCGCTTTCATATTCCATAAGAAAAACTTTGTGGTATTAAAGCTTAAATAAGATATTAAGAGTGGAAAATGGACAAAAACGTCATTTTGACTGTACTTTGTGGCAACATAACAATGTAAAATAACAATGCCCCACGTAAACAAATAAATTTTAATAAGCAGGTAGTGTTATACTATAAGTTTATGCCAAAAGAATTTTGGGATGTTGTTGCTTGCCAGAGATATACCACTCCAAAAATATTGGGATTTCATTTTTCATAAAAATGGCATTCATAAACGTGAACTGTAATATTTTCTAAGGGGAAGAGAAAAAATTTTCAGGGCTTCAAATTTGCAGATTAATTATTAAACACGATTTACTTCAACATAAAAAAATATCAAGGCAATTAAAAAATACAACTATCAAACATCACATTTTTGTCTGAATTTCAAAACAGAGCTCTTAATATGTAATGAATCTCTATATCTTGAAAAATATATTCCATATAACGAAATTTATTTCACTTAAAACACAGATGAATTAGTTGAGACAACTACATATCGTACAGACTATGACATATTACAAATTGTAAAAAAGTGTAGTGAAGAAATTGCAGCGATTTAAGAAAATGATAATGAGGAAATAATTAAAAGATTTTTAAAAGGAGAAATGTTAAAACTCTTCGATACAGTAAGAAAAACATTCCAATTTCACGTGAATGTTATAGATTAATTGTTCCTATATTTACAAAAGTGCGAAAATGTTTATGGTGTAATTTTTATAAGAAACCTGTACAAAGCGATTTTTATACTAGGCTTCGGGCTCATTCTTTCTGAAATGGACGATTTTATTTATTCTTGTATAGAAAAAAAGCTATTTTCATAAAATTATTTATTCCGGTTCAAGTCATTTTAATGCTATTTTGATCAAAATAAAGGTGTACGGAGGTGTACTAAATTAAAAAGAAAAACTAAATTAAAAAAGAAAAAGCAAGTAGACTGTAAATTTAATGGAATGTTTTATTTGCTAAGAGTCGCTGCTTGTTGCAGCATTAGAACTTGTTGCTAAGAGACCGTTTCTCTCAATCCACTGCGTCACACAACACGTGAGCAGAAGTTACACTAAATTGCCGATTGGCGTATAATTGGCGTGGGCTGTGTTTGTTGCCAAGGCGATGTTTCAAGATCACAATACAGAAGCGGAACATCCCGCCCGGCGTTGAAATATTTTTATATTTCAAGATACATATGCAATACAAGTAATAACAGAACATGATACAAATTATAAGCAAAAATAAATAAATAAAATAAATAAACACAAATAATACATGAAAAATTAATACATAATACAGCACATTTAAAGTTTAGGATCTATGATGTTGTCCTCAATGGGTAATATACTTATTTTTGAAATAGGTCGTTTAAAATTACCCTTAGCGGTACGAACTTCAATTACCCTGACTATCCCGTCCGCGCCTGGGAAAACCTTATTAATGCGGCCTAGTGACCAAGTGCAAATGGGTAATTGTGAGTCCTTAAGCAAAACTAGCATTCCTGGAAGAATATTAGGCCTTTTAAATAGCCACTTGTTTCTTTCTTGTAACTGGCTCAGATAATTATTCTGCCAACGTTTCCATATTAACTGCGTTAATTTTTGAGTCCTTTGCCATTTATTTAGCAAATTATCTTTGACCTCACTTAAATTGGGTTCTGGAATTTAATTAAGAGGCTTTCCTATGAGGAAGTGACCAGGAGTCAACACCTGAAGATCGTCAGGATCTGTTGACAAAGGACAAAGTGGTCGCGAATTTAAAATAGCCTCTATCTGTGTGATAACTGTCAGGAATTCCTCGATCGTGAGATGAGCTGAGCCTACAGCTCTTTTTAAGTGGTATTTGAAAGATTTGACTCCTGCCTCCCAAAGGCCACCAAAATTTGGTGCCCTAGGAGGGGAGAACTTCCAGTTAATACCTTCAGAAGCTAAAAAGTTCGAAACTTCATCACTCGTAACAAGTCTGCGTAAACGTTTTAGTTCTGCTGAAGCCCCAACGAAATTTGTAGCATTGTCGCTAAAGATTACAGAGCTTTTCCCACGACGAGCGAAGAATCTTTTTAGAGTCGCTATTATAGCCTCGGATGTCAAATCTGAGACAAAATCCAAGTGCACAGCTTTAGTGACCATACATACAAATATGGCAACATAGATTTTCTGAAAAGTACCCTTTCTTTGACCTTTATATTTTATTTCAAAAGGCCCACTTAAATCTAATCCCACATTTGAAAATGGGGAACTGGGCACTATTCTTTCAGGAGGGAGATCCCCCATCATTTGACTAGCCGTTATAGGTTTAATTTTAAAGCATTGTAAACACTCATGTACAATTTTACGCGCAATATTTCTGCCACCAAGCGGCCAATATTTTTGACGCACTATGTTCAAAAGAGCTTGGGGTCCTACATGAAAATCTCGTTTATGATAATATTGAAAAATTATTTTCGTCAAGCGACAGCTCGCCGGAAGTATAATGGGGTGTTTATGGTCAAAATTCAAATTTGATTTTGCTAGTCTTCCTCCCACCCTCAATAAGCTATCTCCATCTAAAAAGGGATTTAAGAATTTTAACTTACTTGCGCGATGAACCGAAGATCCCGCTTGGAGGGCCGAAATTTCATTTTTGAAATACTTTACCTGTTCATTTTTTATTAAATAAACCTCTGCCTTTCTTAATCCTCCAGCAACAGAGGGCCGGTTGCAGATGTTGCTTTTTTACATTTATGTATGAATCTGAAAATATAAGCTAAAATTCAAATTAATTTTTGGAAATTATTGCTAAGATTAATTAAATTATCACAGAAATTAGAGTCAGTATGAATAGCGAATGTCAAGTTGCTGGGAGCTTTAAGCTCACTAGAACAATGTTCATCCTTAATGTCACTTATATTACAGTCAGTTTTTGCTATTGTTTCTTCAAGGATTGAAAGAGGCGGGCCATGCCACCACAACTGGTTAGAAGACAGGTTTTCCACACTTGCACCTCTTGATATAAAGTCAGCTGGATTGTGTTCTGACGGAATATGAAACCATGGAAAGTTCTTAGTTTGTTCCTTAATTTGCACAACGCGGTTTCCCACAAACGTTTTCAGGAGGTGAGGAGCAGTGTCTATCCAAGCTAAAGCAATAGTTGAATCAGAAAACAAATTAACTGAAGCTACTTGTTTGTCTAATGAATTTAAGACCTTGTTAGTGAGTTTAGCCAGAAGAAGACATGCTGATAGTTCGAGACGTGGCACTGTTATTACTTTGGTTGGACACACGCGGGATTTACTACATAATAAGTGACTGATGGTTTCACTAGAATTAGATGTTTGCATGTATATCACTGCGCCATAAGCCTTGGAAGACGCATCTGCGAAACCATTTAGCACCACTGATTGGTTCACAGCTAGGAAGCATCTTGGCACTTCAATGGATTCCAGTTCTTTAAGACTTTCGAGAAAGCTTTCCCATTGTTTGGCAACATGAGAGGGCAGCTTCTCATTCCACTCTATTTTAAGAAGCCATAGCTCCTGCATGAATATTTTTGCTTTAGCAATCACTGGCCCTAAGAGATCGAGAAGGTCATCTTGCAGAACTCCACCCTTACATAATAAATAGTTCAAAGATTTTCCATTAGTTGACTTGGCACTAGCGTCAAAAACGACGTGTAATTTTGTGGTTTTACTAGAGGGTCGTAAAACGCTGTGATGTGGTAAGTAATAGCCATCATTAAATTTCGTGTTTTCTTTTATTTCATGCATGTGATTTAAATCTCTATATTCTTTAATAAATTCTGTGTATAAATTTTTCATAACAGGATCTCGATCTAAACGTTGCCACAGAGAGTTTAATCTTTTCAAAGCAAGATTTTTGGAATTTCCCAAATCGGATTCTAAAACCTGTGGTTTAAACGGCATCGTGACCACAAACCTACCATCCGGTTTTCTGAAGTGCGTTTTATCGAAGTGATCATTACAATATTCTAATTCTTCACTGTTACAGGGTTTTAAATTTTGTACTTCTTCAATTTCCCAGAAAGACTTCAAAGTGTCATTAAGTAATTCAAGATTTTTTGTTAAGACACAATAATTAGTATTATTATTATTTACTGTTTTGTCATAAATACACCCAGATACTAAATATCCAAAAATACTTGATTGCAAATATAAATTATTGCCTAACTTTATTTTTTCTTCATTTAAAAGAGAAAAATACAGTTCAGCACCGATAATTATCTCCACACTGCTTGGAATGTTAAATTTTTTATCCGCTAAATAAATATTTGCTGGAATTTTTAAATCTGATATGTTTATCTTTTTCGAGGGCGTGAAGTCACAAATGTTTGGAACGATTAATAGCTCAATATCATAACTGGTACTATTCATTCTATTTGACAACTTTGATTTGATTCTAGATTTAATGTAAATAGGCAATTTATTTATTCCACTTACAGGAATATTTATTTTCTCTTTTTTCAAGCCTAATATTTGTGCTGCTTTAAATGTACAAAAACAATTCTGAGATGCGGAATCTAATATTGCCCTGAAAGGAATTTTGATGCCATTTACATCTGTCAAATAAATCATTGCAGTGCTAATTAAAACAGATTTATTATTATCATTTTCATACGAAAAAAATGAATGAGCAGTAGTTTCGTTTTGTGATAAATCTTCCGAAACAAAATTGCTATTTATTGTTTCATGTATTGGGAGATTGTTTATAGGATTGTTTACTGGTGTTGTATAGTTATGTAATGATGAATGATGGCTTGCGCTCTTGCAAACATGACAAGTGCTTTTTGAATTACAATAATTAATGAGGTGGGCTGAACTTAAACAATTGAAGCAAAGTTTATTTTTCTTAATAAGGTTAATTCGCTCACTTAACTTCATGTTTTTATATTTAACACAATGATATAAGGGGTGGTTTTCGGTTTTACAAATTACGCAACATTTACTTTGAGGTTTGTTTGTTTTTATGAATAAGGATTTTGCAGTATATTTAGAGGATACGTTAGAACTTATACTATTTAAGATTTGACATCTTCGTTCAAGAAATTCTAAAAATTCATCAAAATTAGGCACTTCATTATCCTTTAATGTTAGTTCGTATTGTTTACGAGTTTCGTTATCTAGTTTATTTAGAATAATATTCAGCAAAATTGCGTTTGAGAAATTATCTCTATCATACTTTAAAATCTTTAAAGCCCTTAAATTTTTCTTTTCAATATCTAATAAAATGCGGAGATCCTTAGCGGATTCCTGTTTAATTACATAAAGATTTAAAATATTCTTTATATGACAATCTACCATAACTCTTTTATTCTCGTATCTTTGTTCTAACGCATTGAAAAGTGAAACATAATTTTCATCTGGTGTAAGCAAACTCCTCGCTTCACCAGTCAAAGCAGAACGCAAATAAAATAATTTTTCATTATCTTTTAAATTTGAATTATCATTAATAAACTCATTAAATGTACTTTTAAATACGGACCATTCTTCAATTCTGCCACTAAAAACCGGCAATATGACCCTAGGTAGCTTAATGCTAGATGTTTTAGCTTGGTCCTGTTCAATGGATTTTTTATTTGAATCGGTATTTTCATAATAAGCATTAATAGAGGATTTTAAGCTTACCTCTAGTTTTAGAATATCCTCGTCCAGTTGACTCAATATTTTTTCAGTTTCTTCCAACTTTTCTTCCTCTATTATTCTATAATACTCTAGTCTAAGAGCTTCAAACTTTTCTTCTGTTTTCGACAGTAAGTCCAGGTGGGCTTTCCATTCGGATAAATTAAATGTTTTTCCATCCGTTACGTTAAATATTCTAGTGACTTGGGCCTTGATATTCCCTCGCCTTCTGTTTAACGATGTTATTTCACTTTCCGACATTATTCATCTTGTTGACGAAATTCGATAAATTCAATATTTAATTCAATAGAAAAGACACTGGCTCGTTCATACCTCCGGGTCGCTAGGACCAAATGTATGGAGGTGTACTAAGTTAAAAAGAAAAACTAAATTAAAAAAGAAAAAGCAAGTAGACTGTAAATTTAATGGAATGTTTTTTTTGCTAAGAGTCGCTGCTTGTTGCAGCATTAGAGCTTGTTGCTAAGAGACCGTTTCTCTCAATCCACTGCGTCACACAACACGTGAGCAGGGGTTACACTAAATTGCCGATTGGCGTATAATTGGCGTGGGCTGTGTTTGTCGCCAAGGCGATGTTACAAGATCACAATACAGAAGCGGAACAAAAGGAAACATAGAAATCGTGTTTATATATATATATATTTTGTAGCATTAAAAAGCTATTTTAAAAGAAAATGTGTGGTATATATTTTTTTTTTGTCTCGCATAAACAGCGATGAGAATGCTGCTTTTATGTGGCGCTATTAAGGTAATGTTTAATTGGAAAGTTATTTATTACTACTTATTTTTATAGATCTCACGAGAAATGAATATTTTCTTTTATTTTTAATCAACCAGCATTAGCTTAAGTTTTGAAAATTTTTAGACTTGTAATGTGTGCGAGTCATAATAATTTTTTATATTAAAACATTATTTATATATTTTTGTTAATTTTACAAGAAAACAACATTAAGAGTATTGGATTTTTCAGTCAACGGAATTATTATTATTATTTTTTAATTTAAGCTTATTTTTAAAAATACGAGAATCAGAAAAGATTATTTTGAGGAAGGAATCATAATTTAAGATGTACATCTTCTATAGTCAATAGAACATTACAGAAATACATTAAACACTTTTCTAAGTAATATTTTCTATAAAAAGTGATTTCATTCATAACAACTATTATGTTTAAGTATTATGATTTTTTTTAATTCCACACTTTGAGTATCGGGCTTGGTCGGTCCCGAATTTGAAATTGTCGGTCTCGGATTCGGGCTCCAAAAAGTGATCCCGAATTCGTCTCTAGTCTACATTGAATAGAAAAAAAGTTACTTTCCAATTTAAAGTAAATTTTTCTAATATTTTGTTATGTGTATATTTCATTTCATGCAAGTGTATTTTATTATACAAATTTCACGCATTTACGTCGATTTCTATTTAAGGCGACAGTATAGACATTCAAAATCAAGAAATTTGTCAAAGAAATAGAGTTTTTTCTTTTCGAAAATTATGAAAATAAATGCTCAAATTTTTCTGATACAAAAAGAAAATTTTAATTCTGAAGCTTCTTCGTAATCTTTTATAATTATAAAAACTGGGGACATTTATGCAGTTTGTTTCATTTAAAATGATAATTCTCAAAATTGGGAATTTCACGCGTTTCTAAACTTTGAAATGTTTCATGCGCATTCCTAATTATTAGATTCTTTTAAAATTTATACTGTATATCTTCTATATAATAGCAAAGAAATGTTCGCAGAAAAATTTGAATTTCAGGAATATTTTAATGTTGAAATTTATGCGAATATGAAAATATAATTACTTTTTTGGAAAAACAAAGCTTAGTTATCATTTTTTTACTTATATATTCAGCAAACTTTTACAATTCATGCCATTGTAATATAATAAAATTATCTCATTGAGTAAACATTGTCTAATTTTATGCAAAAGAAACGCGCATGGGACATTTTAGCGCATGACAATTCTTCGTTATTTTAAAAATTTAAAAATTGAATAATTTAAAAAGGTTTATTTTTTTTATCATCAAATTTTGAATGTATTTCAGCTTGCCATTAACACGCCTACCAATTTTCAAATAAATCCATTGAAAATAGAGGAACTTGTTTTTTAATGCCCACGGATTACATAACAAACTTTCTTCATATTGAAATTTTTAACCATAACGATGAGACTTCATTAAATGGAAGTGTAAATGTATTAGACTAAAATATTAAAATATATAATAGCCTTTTAGGATATGAAAACCAAATAATTCTTTTACAGTATTTTATCACTAAACAAATAGACGCAGACATATAGATATATCAAGTCAATAGAAAATCCATAAAACTATGATAATGTTAAAATCTGATTTAAAAATTTTTTTAATCTAAAATATGAAAACTGCAAAATGATAAACTGAATGTGGTGCGCAAGCTGATTCTAAGGTCCAAATTTCCATTCATAGTAAAAATAGCATATTTTAGACTAAAAGTATCAAAATAGATTTCATATTTTTAGTGAATGAAAACATAAGTGTTCACACCTATTAAATAAATATATGGCGACCCGATATGATTCTTAATTTTTTGCAATTTAGGGTAATTATTGATTGATTAAATTTTCTTTAATACTGATGACAGAACAATGAAAAAAAGTAATACCAGATGATATTACATTCATGATTATTCAGTAATATAAATAATTTTTTTATCAAAATATAATTTGATGAAATGCAATATTTTTTCGAGAAATATGAATAAAATTTGAGTAAAAGATAAGAGACTACAAAATCATACTTTTTTTCATAAGGTGACTTGAGTATGAAATTTAACTATATGATCATCTGGAACAGCCATACCGAACCTTTTTTACTTGCGGACCGAAAACAATTATTTGCGATGTTTGCTGGACCGCAACATACTTGAAAAAGGGGTTCATAAATTAGTAAAATAACATAAGTAGCATAACAGAGCAATGCAACAAAGTTAATATTGTTAGTAGGTTTTAACGTTTGTCAGGGAAAAAATATTACTAAAAATGCTGACGCCAATATTTCCAAATAATAAACTTCGTGGTAGATTTTTATAGCAAATTTTGTAGAAATTTGCCGCGAACATTTTTTTTAAATTGGAAATAGTGATATAAAAACATTTTGGCACCATTTTATCAGAGACAAATGTGCAATCCTAAAAAGCAGTATAAATAATACTACATACTAAATAATAAGTATACATCGAACTAATATAATCATGCAGATTTTTCAAATTAATATTAAATCAGTCTTTCTTTCAATGCATCTTTTTTAAATTGTAGAAATATGTAGCACAAAATTAAATAATTTGGAATAAATTCTAATGAATGAAATATGTATTCACCATTTAAGAGCCATTATTTTGAAATTCAGACAAATAAATAATGTTTTGATAGTCGTATTTTTTGATTTGCTTGATTTTTTATCTGTTGAAGTAGATCATATTTGATGAATAATCTGTAATTTTGAAGCCCTGAAAAAATTTCCTCTTTTCTACAGAAAATGTCAAAGTTCAAAATTGTAAATGCCATTTTTCGTGAAAAGTGAAATGCTAGTATACTTAGAGCACTATATCTCTCGCAAGTAACAACATCCCTAAATTCTTTTGGGATAAATTGTTAGTATAATCATACTTACTTATTAAAAATTTATTTGTTTCCATGGGGCATTGTTAATTTACATTGTTATGTTGCTCTAAAGTACAGTCAGAATGACGTTTTTGTCCATTTTCCACACTTAATATCTTATTTAAGCAATAGTACCCTAAACTTTTTCTTATAGAATATGAAAGTGTACTACTATGGACAAGCAAAATAATGTAGTACTGTACCGAGATTTGTTGCTGTTAGCAGATATAACCTGTTAAATACTCAAAATTTTCAAAATCTGCAACCTTTAATGCAGTATTATTTCAAATAAGCGCAACAGTAAAATAAAACAAAATGTCACGCAGTAGGAGTATATATGTACAAAAACATGGAAAAGAAAAAAAAAGTGGGACCTCGTGATATTTTTATTTAAAAAAATGACAAAATTTATAAATAAACAATGTCGATGATAATATTTCTTCCCTATCAGAAAATGAATAAAAAGAATACTGCCCAGTTAAACTGATGGCATTGAGCTCACAGGCTACGCATACTAATTGCACATTACAGCCTTATATTTTCGAGGGTTAATTCCGTTCGAAAAAGAAATTAAGAAAGGGAAACAGCTCTCGACTTTCCCCTTTTTTATACTTAATCGGAACCTCCTAAACTATCAAGGACATGCTTTATCATATTAAAAATCTATATCCAAAATTCAGAGCAAATCGGATAATTCTTAATAAAAACCCATTTAGCATTTGTATAATTTAAGAGGAGTTATCCCCCTTTTTTATACTTAACCATTAAACTTCCAAAACTATTCAAAGATTTGAACGAAATCTGACAATTCTGCTTGAAAAACCCATTTATATAAATTAAGAAGAGGGGCATTAGAACCCCCGTTCCCCCTGTTTATACTTATTCAATGAACACCTAATAACAGTTACAGAATCGCTTCATCAGAATGATCCTATATCTAAATTTTGAACGAAAACTTAATTCTGCATGAAAAAACACTTATTTCTATTAAGGAGAGGGGCATGAGCCCCCCGTTCCCCCTCTTATACATATCGAATGAACTCCAAAAACTAATCAGGGAAGCGCCTTGTCAGGATATACCTATATACAAAATTTCAAGTGGATTGGATAGTTTTATCATGAGTTATCGCGTTACGTACGAACATACATACAGAACGGGCGGGTACATAAGCTCTCAGGCTATGATAGCCTGTGAGCTAAAAACCCCTTTTCTCTTTCCTCTTGCTGTGTTTTTTCCCTATGAGAAAATGAAATATCCCTTTTTTGTTGTCCCTTCCGAAAGAGAATGAGGATGTTTCATTTTCTCTTAGGGAAAAAACGTGATAATGGACATTGCTTTTCTTCTAAATTTTGTAATTTTTGTAAATAAAAATATCACGAGGCCCCTCTTATTTTTCTTTACCATGTTTATGTACATATATTCACCTACTGCGTGACATATTTTGTTTTATTTTAGTATTGCGTTTATTTGAAATAACATTTACTTTAAACGTTGCAGATTTTGAAAATTTTGAGTATTTAACAGGTTACATCTGCTAACAGCAACAATATCTCGATACAGTACTACATTATTTTGCTTGTACTAGTAGTACACTTTCATATTCTATAAATAAAAGCTTGGGGTACTATTGCTTAAATAATATATTAAGTGCAGAAAATGGACAAAAAACGTCATTTTGACTGTACTTTGTGACAACATAACAATGTAAAGAAACAATGTCCCATGGAAACAAATAAATTTTAATAATTAAGTACGGTTATACTAGCAGTTTATGCCAAAAGAATTTTAGGATGTTTTTGCTTGCGAGAGATATAGTGCTCTAAATGTACCAGCATTTCACTTTTCACGAAAAATGGCATGCACAACCTTGAACTTTGACATTTCTTATAGAAAAGAGGAAATTTTTTCAATGCTTCAAAACTGCAGATTATTCATCAAATACGATCTACTTCAATATATAAAAAAATCAAGCAAATCAAAGAACACAACTATTTCACTTTGATTTTCAAAATAAGGGCTCTTAAGAACAAATAGACTACATATAAAACGAACTTTTGGATAAGAAAATGGGATTTAAGATGTTTTGACATAATTTTAAACTAGTTATAAATAACAGGACACATTGTGTTTTCCCATTATAATACATAAACAAATGTAATTATTTTAAATACTTTTTATGTCTACCTCAATAAAATTTATAAATATGAATTATTGATTGTGCGTGTCGAGCCGCATGAGAGAGGTAACCGAGCCATATGCCTCTCGCGGGCTGCTAGTTGAGAATGGCTGATCTAGAAGGTTTATGTAAAAGTAGAAATACTTATAGAATATATAATGCATATAAATACTGAATGAGTATCTAAATTATGGAAAAAAGGGCTAAATATCACCCTTTGTACAAGGTGTGATTATTGATCGAAATATAAATATTGGTCATACTGTGGTGATTCTTGTTTATAATGTTTCAGATTAACAATTTCTTGCAAATTCACAAATAGTGCAGAATTATTTAGTAATTGTGAGGTTTTTTTTAATGTCAGCACTAGCATAAAAACGTTTCTTGAGGTTCATATGACAATACTTTAAGAATGAAACAAATTGTTTTTAATTTTTCACTAACTCACAACACGAACATGTTACATTTGAATTGTTTACCCATTTTTTAAAAAGATATCCGGGTGAGTTTGAAAATTTAAACGTGTGTGTTTAGACACACATTATAGTTTTTTTGTGTCAAATTTGAAATCTTATTGAAATAAAAGATGGTTAAAAAAACACTTAGTTCACTGCACCGAGTGCCACATCTGACGCATACCTAAAAACACTATAATTTTCATTATGAATTTGTCCAATATGTTCATTGTGACTGATCAAGAACAGTCCAAAGAATGGAAAAACACTCATTTTGTCCATAGCAATGGTTACATTTGACAAAAAATTAAAACTTTTTCTTCAGAAAAAAAAATTTGATAAAGCAATTAAGGCAAAATTTATTTTTGTTATTTTTGCTTAATACTTAGGAATATCAATATAAAGAAAGTTCCTCAGTATTAAGCAGATAAAATTGATTAACTTAAACCCATTCAGTTGCAAAATGTAGCAATATAATAGTTAAAAACACTAATTGTGTAAATAGGGTACACGCCATATAATATCAAATTTTAGCTCACAGTTGGAAAAAAAATTTTTTTTTTTACTTTTTTTCCCATTACTCGACCGATATATTGATTCTAAATAATTTTTTCATAAAAACAGAAAAAAATCGTGCATTGAAGAGTTAAGCCTGGCTGTTATTTCACATTAATGCTTTAAAAAAGTTCTTAATTTATGTTTATATTAATTTTCAGGCAAATATACAATAGTAGAATGCCAAGGAAATATGTAACTAAAACAAATTCTGTAGAACATTACAAGTTAGAGGAAGACTGCCTACACATGAAGGAAAATAATGCAAGTATTCGGATAGTGACATGTAATGAAGAAATTTCCTTCTACATTTTACATCTCTTCTTAAAAAACAAGAAAGAAAACATTTTAAAATATAAACGTTTTAACTTACCTCCAGATATAGAAAAGGAATTAGCAGCATGCATCAGATTCAAAGCAAAGTGAGGTTTCTGCTTAAGTCAAATGATTAACCGTAACTTCGTTAATGCTAATCCTATGGAAGAAAATTAAGAAGATATTTCGGTTACATTTCAATATTTTTTAAATTTTTTTTTCATTGGATAGCTGAGATTAATTTGAATGCAGCCCGTTTTTTACATTTTCGATTTTGGTTGCAGATATTTTTTATGAGGATGCTTTTTTTACAAAACGACTCCGAAAATGAAAGCGACCTCATAAAAAATATCTGTAAACAAAAATAAAAAATTTAATAAACGGCCTGCATACAAATCAATCTTAGCTATCCAATGCAAAAGAAAAATATTAAAAATATTAAAATGCAATCGAGATATTTTTATAAATTTCTTCCATAGGATTGGTATTAGCGAACGGGTCTTTTCATTTGAATGAAGTAGCAAAAGAAGATTATAGATTTATCCAAATGAATATAAATGATTTCAGTGAGTCCGAGTCTTACGTTTAAAAGTACTATAGAATCAAAATTCAGTCACCAGGAGAGGATTGGATTGGATTATGGATTACCATCAGTTTGATCGAAGAATAAAGTAACACACCTTAAAGCTAAGCCATCAGTAACAGCAGATCCATTTCTAATTTATGAGTTTTATGATTTATAAAAGATGAACTTTATCAACAAGATTTAACAGATAGTCCATATTACATAATTTATTTTTTAAACTGCATTATTTACCGATCTGTCAAGGATAAATGTTGTTGGTGAAAAAAGCAGGTCCCAAGGAACAACAGGTGGCAGCGGGAGAGAATGTATGACAATTATGGGTTGTGTTTCAGCATCAAATTACTCATCCGTTACAGTGATAATCTTTTTCTGATAAATGTATGCAAGAATTAACAAGTAAGAAAAATCATGCGTTAGGCATAGATTATGAAACACTTTTCAACACTTCCTGAAATTTTTAACAAAACTTTATTATTTTGGGATTAAGATGCTACTTTCCATAGTCAAATATGTATTCCAATACTTTTAAACAGTCCTGTATTTGATCCGACGGTTGATATATAAATATATATATATATATATATATATATATATACTATACAATAGGAAAATTTAGTTTAGCAAAAAAAATGCCTAACTGGTCGAAATTTCTCTTTCTGCACTTTATTCTAATAGATTGAAAATACTTGAATACTTTTGTTCAATCCTGTAATTTACCTAGTACCTTTATTACATGCCAGTATTTTGTTAAAATTTAAATCAAACAAAAACATTCTTTAAATTACTTAAGTCACATTTCCAGAAATTATCATTTATGTGTGACCATGTAGTTAATTCTTTGCGTGACCCTGCATATTATGTTATCTATATTCTACAAACATTTCTTAATAAACTGAAAGCAGTTCAACGTAAAAATGCACAACTTATTTAAAAACCACCTTTAAGTTAATTACCCTCATATTTAGTAACCTTTATAAGCTCTTTTGTTTAACCCTGTGTATCAACTATAACATTTATACACACCATATAATTTCCAGACATTTAGCAAAACTTAAAAACGCATATCACAATTGAAAATGTATTTCATCCATCTATCAGCTATCATGGATAATATACAGTACTTCGGATAAGAATATAAGATTTGAAATATTTGACAAACTGAATGCATAAATACTTTCAACTTTGTTGGAAAGTGTTAAAAACGGAAATATGCAAAAAATAAACTTTCTCATTTCTGTTATAGTTTGTGGAGTTTAGAGGAGAAGATTGTTAAATGACATACTTTTTTCCCATTTCTCGCACATTCATAAAAATCATATTGTTCATCAGCTTTAAAGACAAAAGAATTTTGTAAACAACAATATAAAAAATTTTCTATCAACTATTGCGGATTTTTGCTATTACTAATCTTAATAATTAATTATGTCTTTCTAAAACTTAGATTTTTTGCGATTATATAGGGTAAATTTTATGATATCTTTGCCACATGCTTTACTATTGTGCTACTTTTGAAAAATTACTTCACAACATTTCATTATATGACCCTAGAAATCCAAAACTACCCCCACCAAAAACGTTTATGTGTATATATATGTTTGTTTGTTGTGTGTGTATGCATGTACTAAATTTTATCCACAATAAAAATCACAATTATGCACGGATCGTTTTCAAACTCAACAGAAGCATTAAGAAGATAAAATGGGCAAAATCCACAAAAGAAATAAGGAAAAATTTTCTGAAAAAAAAATCTGTAATTTTTTTACTGTAATAGTTATTATGTCAATTTAAAATTATAATTACTTCTAGAAAAGGGGCAAAAAGTTTATGTATGAGAGATTTTTTATTAAATTAAAAATGGGCTCAAGAGAAATTTACAGACAAAAAGAACTCATAACTTCGTCAATTCTAAAGTCATCAAATGCAATTAAATTTATTAAATTTATTATTATAAATGTTTTTCATATTATCTACGACTTCTATATTAACAATTTTTTGATGGGATCAACTCTTACCGCTAAAAAATAAAGAAAGGAAAATAAAAAGGGGAAGTTGAAGGAGGGAAAAAATCATAACTTCGTCAGTTCACAAAGATGAAATCCGCGTGAATTTATTATAAATCTTTTTAATATATATATAATTTTTAAATTGACAAATTTTTGATGAGACCAAATCTTAAAGCAAATACAATTTAAGAACTCTTACGTACACACACACATACAAAAATATTAAAATCTTGTCAAAAACGACCAGTAAAATATGTTTAACTAAATATATCTCTGACCTTCATTCGGTTTTCGTTGGTAAAATTTTTACATAACTTTGAATTATGCATGCACCTGTAAACCGAACTGGCTGAGAGATATATTTATGAATATTTCTTCTACTATATACAATTTTACACCATATTACATAATTTTTTTAAAACTAGTACACATGAATTAAAAAAAGACATAATATAATGAAAAAAAATATGAAATAATTAAGATTAAATATAGCAAGATTAGATTATTTATTGGTCTAAAAATCAAGTTAAACCAGCTTTTAGGTTTTTGAGTTTTTATAATGGAATCTAGAATAAAAATAGCAAAATCTCCTAATCTTTTTCAAATAAAACTCAGTAGTTGAGACATAAAAAGGATTAAGACAAGAAGTTTGGACAAAAGGATTAAGCTGGTGAACCAAGGATCGTTTCCTGATAATTCACTATTTTTTAGCCGATTTCTCGGAACTTTATTTCTATTTCTTAAAAAATATTGGGCTAAATTTTTGAACTTTGCAATTCATTTCTTAGAATTGACAATTTATCATGAAGGTAATGCATGTAAAACAATATTTTTTTGTAGCATGTTTCATAAATCTTATTTTAGCTTATTTTAGCTTCTTTTCATATATTATTAAGTAAGTACTTTTATATCGGTATTTTTTCTTCGAAATAACGAAGAATTGCAATAAGTCCTTTGTAAATTTACTGGAAGCTAAATATCAGGTTCTATTTTAGACAGTGCTGTAATTGGGCGGGAACGCGAGGAAGCACTTGTTCCGAGAAATATTTGGTTTGTTACTGTGGAAAAAAAATCTCTAATCCATTTTTTTTCTTCAAGTAGAACGTTAAATTTTGAAAGTTTTAAGAAGATCTGTTTCTATTTATCTAGAAAAAAGATATTTC
Organism: Maratus speculifer; assembly: GCA_964019185.1. NCBI lineage: Eukaryota > Metazoa > Arthropoda > Arachnida > Araneae > Salticidae > Maratus > Maratus speculifer. The sequence goes on from OZ025295.1 coordinate 67,687,655, forward strand.
CAATCAGATGCTTTGAAGCTGTCATGCTGCACCGTCCTTCGAATACTAGGCCTGAGTGCTGACACAAAAATGGCGGCTACGGATGACGGAGTTTTTAAAAGTGTGCATGATCCCCTATGTTTGACTCAAGTATTTTATAAAAGATTTCTTTAGACTTCTTTAATCTCAGAAAAATAAAGTGAATAAACTTAAAAAATATATTGTTACAAAAACTGAAGTGATCATAAAGACGCTGAAAAATTTTTGTCTTTGGCATCCGCCATTTTTGTTCAAGCATTGAGGCCTAGTATTCAGGGGGTGGAGGTTCTGAATTGACGTCTGTTGTCCCATTCTTAAAGAATTAAAGCAAATTACATTGCTATAAAATTTTCAGAATAATAATTATAACTGTTAATTAAAAAAGTCGGGTTTTCGCTAAATGTTTCAAATTGGCTTTTGGGTTAGCAAAAATCCAGTAGCATCAAAATCTGTGAAAATTTGAGTACTCACAATTTTTTTCAAACTACAGAACTAGTTTTAGAGAAACTACCTCTCTATTCTAAAAAGAAAAAGAAAAGGAAAAAGAAAAGAAAAAGAATGTAGCTAACGCTGTCACCGTCGCAGTCAATGAATCTTTTGTAAACTGGAATATTTCTTTGCCAATATTAAGAAAACTATTGTACACAAAAATATGAAATGGGAGGTCGTATAGAGAAATGCTTGATACACATGGTGGTGCATCAGAATTTTAAATCGAATAATTATTTTAAAAAAAACATGACCGCCGAGCAAATGAACAGAATTGTAACATTGTTTTCTCTGTATTTTTTAAATGTTAAAAACGAGGTTTTTTCCAATATGATATAATTTTTTAATACATATAGGTATATGAAGCGTCCATTATTTTAATCAAAATTTAATTTCTTCAAATTGGATTAAATTTTTAGAATTACAAAAATTTAAATAATCATATTGAAAAACACCGTAATCACTGGCGATAAATTGATAAATAAGCTAAATAACTTCGTAAAATCACCATAAAAAGAAAATGAAATAGGACGCGTTTCGAGCTCCAAAAATAAGAGCTCGTCATCAGCTAATCCAAACACGTGTCACAAGGGATACGTGTTTGGATTAGCTGATGACGAGCTCTTATTTTTGAAGCTTGAAAAGCGTCCTGTTTAATTTTCTTTTTATGGTGGTTTTACAAAGTTATTTAGCTTATTTAAATAATCATACTATTTAGGTGAATCCTGCATTTTAGTGAACGTGTATATTAGTTCGCGGCTGTGAGAAGTAGAGATATTTAAAGTTAAGAGCCCTTATTTTGAAAATCAGACAAAGTGAGATAGTCGTATTTTTTTATTTTCTTGATTTTTTTATCTGTTGAAGTAGATCTTATTTAATGAATAGTGCAGACTTGCCAACTTCTACGCCTATTTAAATCATATAAACATATTTAGAACCACAAAAATATTTTAGTAAAATGTATACCAGATATATTCAATGCTATGTACTACAGTACATATTCTTAATTACTTACTAAAATTTCTGTTTCTAATGTGTTTATTTGACTGTAAATAGGCGTAGTAGTTGGCAGCCATGATAGTGTGCAATTTTGAAGCCATGAAAAAAATTTCCTCTTTTCTATAGAAAATATCAAAATTTGAGGCTGTGAATGCCATTTTTATGAAAAAGGAAATCCCAATATGTTTGGAGCGGTATATCTCTGGCAAGCAACAACATCCCAAAATTCTTTTGGCATAAACTTATAGTATAACACTGCCTGCTTTTCCATCATTTCATTTTTCCCGTCGAATTCGGGGCGCCAACCCTGCTTTTAATGAATAGATGAAAAAGTTTAGTTATATATTTATTTCTTAATTTATAATTTACATTAATACATTGATAATTTACATTCATGTCTTGAATCAGTCATGACTGATAATTATAAACAACGAAATTAGTAGCAATAAATAAAGTGCCTCTTTAAGCCGATACAGCTCAAATCGATGAATAGCATTGAAAATTTCCGAAGGAATAAACGAGATATTTGGAATAGTGATAGTTTCAGTCCGGCTGAATCTTGAGCTACATTTTCGCTGAAAACAAATTTTAAGCAAAACTCAGATTTTGGCCAAAAATGAAAATGAAATTTGAAAATGAATTTTAGGTCGATTTCTAAAATTTCATAGATTTTCAAAGTATTTTTACATGACGTAATTTCCTTCTGTATTTGAAATACTAATGCACCTACAAAAATACTCTTTTTATGATTTTATGAAGGATTTGTGAAGACAAAATTGCTTTTGCTACCACTGTATTTCGGAAACTTTGTAGATTTTTTAGTATTAATCAGTTTCCTGAACCCGATATATAGACTATTTGGACGTTATTAATTTTCAAGTTAACATTTTCAGTTCAACAAACATATTTCGCGGATGAACAGGGTAAATTAACTGTATTAAAATGAACATTATAATTAATATTTTTTTCATTCTTATAAGCATAGTTTTATTTACGTGAGATGATAATTTTATTAGATTAATTATTGTATTCTAAATACCAATATTCTGGGGTGAGAAAATTATTTATTACATTATACAAACTGCTCGGAGCATTTACAAAAATGAAAGACAGCAAAATAAACTGTTTTTAAAAACGTTTTCTAAAATTTAAATATATTGAATTATGAGGTTTCTGAACATAAAAAACGCTTTTCAGAAACTTTGGTAACCACTAATAGACTATTGTATATTCCTGCATAACAAACACTTCTCTCTTTTGTTTTAGTAGGATGCTTCCAAAAATTGAGTCTGATGCATTATAGTTAAACTTGAAGTATCGGCGAACAATCGTTAACTATTTTTGAACGTCTTGCAGTTTTTACAGTGGATTTATTTTTCAATCACAGTCACTGAAAATTGTGAATAGCTGAAGCTACACGAAAATTGACTCTGAAGAAGTTGTGGCAATCGCATCTCTCTTGATTAGTATAAGGAAGGCGAGTAACTATCTGAGAGCAAATGCATTGACCTTCTGTTCGACGCAAGCTTTTTTGCCAGTTGATCATAATACAGTGAAACTTCCGAATAAGGGACATCTATGGGACCGGAAATTTTGTCCCTTAAATAGAGATGTCCCTTATTGGGAGTTTTTGTTACAGTGGAACTTCCAAATAAAGGACAGCTATGGGACAGGAACTTTTGTCCCTTAAATAGAGTTGTCCTTTATTCGAAGTGTCCATTATTTGGAGGTTTCACTGTATATGTGGTTCAAATCGAACCGACGCCAATATTCTCTTTTGATTGGTGACCCGGGCAAAAATTCAATCTTAAAAAACAATCAAAACCAACCGATGTCGGCACTAAATAGTTCCTGTAGCCAAAGCCTGTGAAACGATGACAGCACAAAAGTTATCATCGCTCGCATCACACATGGGTACAATAGCATTACTATCGAGTGCATATCCCTTGACAGTAACAGGACTTCTTCAATGAGGGTGCAGTAAGTAGTGATCGCATCTCCCTTGATTCATTGATTCTCATCTCTCTCGCTGAAACGAGTTCGTAACTTAGATTAGTTGGCTTGGTATTTTTCATTTTGGCATTAATAGGCGATCACTTTCTCTCTTACTTATAATGCAATCCCTGGTTCAACTTCCACAGGCATTAATTAACTTGACTTTCAAAGTAAATGAATCAGTCACTTTAGAAATTTTTTAAGTCACACAATTAGTACTTTTCAGAATTTAAAATAAACTGGATTATTCACATATAAGCCATTTTTTATGGATTTCTTTTGGGCTGATCATGGAATTTAAATGTCAAAGTCTGTAGATATCGAATACTTAAAATTTATTATTAATTAAAAAAATAGAAAAATTGTTCCTAACTTAGGCTGCTTTCGAAAGAAATGAGGTTAGATAGTTTTTTATTTAAACAAAACAGTCACACAAAACATATTTTAAGTCGAAATTTAAAAAGATAACAGTTATATGGGAGCATTTTTATGATTTAATATTATTATGGCTTAGTATTTTGATGTTTGAATATCCTATTCTTTGCCTATCATTCTCAATTGGATTCTTTATTAGTGACAGTGCCTTTTTTCTATTAGAATCATCTTGCAAACTTTCATACATCGAATGAGATAAAAAAAAAAATTTCCTGTGCTTTTGAAACACTCTTCCTGTACGATTGTGTTGGTAATTCTATAGATGAAATCGGCACATATCTTGAAGTTCAATGCATCTTCAGTTTTCATTTCTTTAACTGTAAATGTTAATGTAGGGTTCGACGCAGATACGATCAGGATTTTGCGCATTTTTTTATATATCCAAAATCGCGGTCATTTGGTATAAATGAATCATCCTGGGAAAATATTAATGATTTTTTTTTTTTCAGATTGTCTGGAGTCAGTTAAAACCAACATAAACCTCAGCTTCGTGTTGATCTTATTTTGCCTATTGTAACGGTCGGAAAACAGATAGAAATGCGTAATATGTGGTCCAATATAATTTTCAGTATATTGAAATTACATACATAGAGCAAACTTTGTTTGCTCCTTTGTTAGGAATGACTTAATAAAGCTGTAAATTATTCTGTTATTTCTTTTAAGAGTTTTTATACCAAAGCAATAAAACTACCATTGCCGTGAATTAAAAAAGGTTTTATGTGTAGATTGGTAGATTTTGCTTAAAAGCAAACGTTATGGCTGCACCTTCATCTAGTATTGAATGCAAAAACCACTTAAGTCACTGACTTATGTAATTTAAATATTATATAGATATTAGAGGGTATTGCTTGAGGAATCAGGAATACACTGACTTATGTGGTGATTATCCAGATTATAGCAAGGAAGCATTTGCGAGAAAAAGTAGTACATTTGGAAAAAACCAAACTTATGCGATTTTTGATATGACTGATTCAATTACAAAACCACTTTCAATTCGTAAATTAGGAAAAATTTTATCCAATTAAGTGATCTTCTTAACATTAATTATATATAGAAAATGATATGGAAAATTATATTACCCTCATGAACTTGAGATACATTTTAAGCGAAGATACATTAACGTAAGTGTTAATCGTAATGCATATATAAGAACGAAGATGATATGTAAAGGATTAAGAAAAAAATAGTTTGCTTAAGCTGTATAAATTATAAAGCAATTTATTTAGTATAAGATATTAAAGGTCTATTACAATTTCCAGTATATCTATAACCATATATTTATAATTAAAATGAATTTACATCGCTACAAATAAAAGAAAAAGATAATAAAAAATAAACCGAGTAAACTGAAAATACAGATATGAGAAACTATGAATTTGTTACAAATTCTTCAGTGGAACTTCAGAAGAATAATTCCAGAACCAATCATGGGAAATATATGTTATTTCAACATATATTATTAGCATTAAGACCTAAAGTACAATATTAAACGCCTTATAAAAATCGAATAAAAAAATTGCCCCGTTAACGAGTAACATTGAGCTCACAGGCGATGCACACTGAATGTATATTACAGCCTTATTCTTTAAGAAATAATGCCCTTCGAAAAACGAATTAGGGGGTGTGAGATTAGCTCCTCTTTTCTCCTCTTTATACATTATCGCTAAATCTCCAAAACTAACCAGGAATACGCTTTATCATATAATAAATCTATATCCAAAATTCGAAGCAACTCTGACAATTCTACATAAAAACCTTTTTATATAATTTAAAAGAGGTTATACCCCGTTTTTCCCCTTTTATACTTGAATATTAAACCCTCAAAACTTTCGCCTTATCAGAAAAAATCTATATCCAAAATTTAAAGCTAATCGGATAATCCTGCATAAACCTTCCATTTGTCTAATTTAAGAGTGCGCTAAACGCCCGTCCTCCCTTTTATACTTAACAAAGGAAACCCTCAGCTATCAGGAAAGTGTCTTATAACTATGAACCTATATCGGAAAATTGAAGCAAATCAGTTAATTCTCCATGAAAAACCCTTTATTTAAACTAACAGGGGTAGCCCTTCGATCCCATTTCATACTTATCGATGAATCCCTCCCCCAAAAGGAGAGAAGAGCCTAATGAGAATGAACTTATATCCAAAATTTAAAGCAAATCGTAAATTTTGCTTGAAAAAAATCATTTACCTTAATTAAGGGAGGTTATCCCGCATTTCCTCTTTATATTTAACTAATGAACACCAAATACTAATAATCAGAATGATTCTATATCTAAAATTTGAATGAAATCTGATAATTCTATATGAAAAACCAATTTATCTAAATTAAGGAAAATTAGCCCCCCTCACGTTTTATTTATCCAATTAACTTCCAAAATTAATCATGGAGGAGCCTCATTAAAATGATAATACAACTAAAATTTGAATGAAATTTGATTATTCTGCACAAAAAATTCATTTATATAAATTAAGAGGGGAGGGAATTAGCTCTCGGTTCGTCCCCTTACATTTATTAAATGAACTCCCAAAACGAATCACTGAAAATCGTATCAGAATAAACCTATATTCAAAATTTGAAGAAAATTGGAAATTTTTCTCGCGAGTCTTAGCGTTACATACATACATATTTGAACTACGTACATATGTACATATATACATACAGAACTGGCGGGCAGATAAGGGCTTTCAGGCTTTGATAGCCTGTGAGCTAAAAACGAATAATTGACAAAAATTAAGGCTCAAAAAATGAATGAAATTTAAACAAAAGAAGATAATAAATTATATATATATTAAATGCCTTTAGTAGTTTTACATTTTTAGTAAGATAATAAATAATAAAATTCATCCTTTGCACACTTCTGTGAAGTAATATAATTAGTAAATCTAAGAAGACAAATATGTATTAAAATACTTAATACTCGATTTAAGAGTGTCTTATGATCATTTAACAGTAAAGGTATAATCCCCGTCCTCCGTGTTTCACACCTTTTGGCGCAGGAAAACACAATGGTAAACCTACGAGTCAATAGGTAAAATTGGGTTTTCAGATGACTTCCACCGAGATATGACTTGGGTGATTAGTTACGTTTTAATATGCGAATCGATTTGTAACTAATTCTAGAAATTCAATCGTGAACTCGATGAGGTGATTGTCTATTCTGCCGCCTCCCAGTCTATATCTAATTACTATAGATTTGCATAGAAAATTTCAATTCTGAAATCATGGGCTTTTTGATGTCATCGGTTTCCTAAGTGAAAGGTATTTTAAAAGAGATAATCATCATTCAAAAATAAAACTTAAAATTTTCAGTTTACAAAGAAATTTAAATATCCAAAGGACATCTTGATTAAAAATGACTATTTAAACTTGACTGCATACATGATATAATGATTCATTAGCGACTTTATAAGTCAATATGGTCGCTATAAATAAAGGATTACGAAGGTAATAGCACATTAAACGTAACTCAGAAAATTTAATCTCTGTCACGTTTCAACTTTTATGGACGGTTTAAATGATTTCAGTGATATTTTAAGTTGTTAAAAGCATATCACAATTTCTAAATAAATGAACACGAAGCTTAATTGAAAGATTTTCAAATACTATCCTTTATATAAATCAAATTAAGTAAATAATTATAATTTTGATTAATGAAATGTTGATATGGTAAAAGAACTATAAATTAAAACTTAGTACTGAGTATATTCTGATGTAACGTATCTTTTAATGAATTGAACTTTATTTGCTATTTAACTGAACTCTTTAACAAATTAGTATGTCGCGACCATGATAAGACTTTCTTCTATACAGGGTGCAAACTCTCAACGATATCGAATGGCTGATTCCTAAATAGTCATATACATATAATTCCAATGTCTTAAATGAGACAAAGAATATTTTATAATTTTTTTATACGGTCTCCCGGTTTTCTTATATTCAGTATAAAAAATCTATCACATCAAGAAATAAGACAAAAAAAAAAAAAAAAAAAAAAAAAAAAAGATTCAATATTCAACGAATAAAATTGACCAATTATTAGCCGTTTGAAGTGGAAGTGTATTTTTAGCAGTGAAATAGGGGTCATTCATAAATTTACTAGAAATATAAATAATCATCAGATATAAAGAAAATAAAATTTAAGAGTAAAATTAACATTAAAATATAAATTTCCATTTTCATTCTGACATATTAAATTATGTCCTTACTATTTTTTAAAAAAAAAGTATTTTGAGTCAGATAATAAAACCACGTTTCATTTCAACTATTAACTCCCTGGGGACGAGCGACACGTATACGTGCCGCAAAAAGGCTTAATAATTCGTGTTTATCCCCACCAGTAAAATTTTTCTGTAAAATTTGCTTTATTTAATCGGAGCATTTTCTCGATTGAATATGGCACAAATTTCTGTTTTTAAAAACCGGTGACAAAATATTTAAAATTTCCTACGAGCTCCATTGCACACACCCCTTGTGTGGATCTCCCGGTTGTATCTTTACTGTGTTGTAAAATTTTCGCGTGCTATCTCATCCCTGTATATTGACGATGGTTATAAACAGGCTTCATGTCGAGCACACAAGTCAGATGTATGTTATAAATAAATAAATAAAATACTCACAAAAGAGTTGCTAGGCTCACCGCCACATGGGTATTACGGATTTTGAAAAAATAAAATTTTCGATAAAAGGTTTAAAATTTTTAAATACTTCTTAGATCGACTACAGACATTAAAAAAGAAGTAATTTTAAGACTCTTTTTATCTAATTAATCGTATTTAGATGCAGTTTGCGTTAACTTCTAAAGATTATTCTATAAGCTTAAGAATAAAGGCTAAAGAAAAAAAGGTGAAATGTTATCTTATCACGATATTTGCCAACAAGACCATCTTAATACGCAATTAGAGAGGTATCTTGAATAAAAATGATCATTTAACTATAAACGTGTTGTGATGATTCATATAAAAGTTATATGTAATATGATAGGAAACTAATAGATCAGTAAACGTGATTCGGAAAACTGAATCTCTGTCACGTTTCAAAGTTTATGGATAGCTTAAATTGCTCTAATGTATGAGGTATGAAGTAATTTATCTAATAAGGAATTAGTAAAAGATAGTCATAATTTGAACATTAAAGTAAAACAGACAAGAAGCCTAGTTGAAAGTTTTAGAAATAATATAAAATGGTAAATAACCTAAATATAAATGCATTACTTATTTCTGTGAAATAACATAAAATTAGAAATTTTGAGTAAAGTGGATAAGTCAAATATGCATTAAATACATTTAATAAGCAATTGCAATGGTATCTTGAGAAAATATTATAAGTAACCGATATGCCAGAGATAATAATTCATTAACATGCTTACATATGAAATTAAAGAATATGTATATATTAAGTTGTAGTGTAAATTACTATGATTTTTTGTGCGGGGGGGGGGGGCGAACGGGATTTTCAACCAGATAGATCTTAAAATATCTTTTTTTGGCACACTAATATTTGGTTAATTTTTTATTTAATTTGAAATTCTTCTCTAGGACTCTATTAGCTTTTAAAGATTATGCCCCTTATATGGGAACAAGAAGATTATACAATTCCCTGATATATATATATATATATATATATATATATATATATATATTTACAGATTTTTCTGATTTTAGTAAATTAAGCAATAAAATATGGCTGATTAAAGTATTACTTGTGATTAATCCAAGTGTTGTCATATTTTGACATCTTAAATGCTAAAGATGACCTTAAAATGTGAAATATTTGCAAAATAAATAAATAAACAAATAAATAAATAAAAATAAAAAAAAATAAAAATAAAGAAAAATCACAATAATTAGATATACAGTTCACTTTTATTTTTTTTAATACACATGGATGATAGTTCTTTGAATATACAGAAAATACATTGCATTGAATCTATAGGAATACAATACGCATACATACGATGCTCTGTGAAACGACCTTACATTTCGCTCTGATTTTTATTGAACAATCTTTTTCTTCCTGACTTCCATTAGAGAGTTTCGGCGCAAAAACGATGTAGTTAAAGAAACTGGAATACAATGTACTCAGCGAATTGATCGGCGATTTTCCTGTTCGCCCACAGGAGCCGAGAAGAGCATTAGGCTTGAAGATGAAAAAGTTATCCGATGACTTTAGAATCCCGAGTCTGATACTTACCGCTTTTCGATGTATCTAGTTTAATAAAATTCCCTTTTAAATTTGTCTGGATTCAACTTTCGAAATTCCTTTCTTTTCTTCTTAGCTTCTTCTAGATGATCTCGGTAAAATGGACGTAGTTAGAGAAGATCGAAAATGTCACGTTACACGAATCTGCGTCGGTAACTATCAGGTAACCAAGTAAGTTCGTGCGGTTTTCATGAGACATAAAAAATGACCCACAAAAATCGCAAACACTTATTTTATTCTTTGAAATAGTCACCATTAGCTTCAATTACGTGTTCCGAACGAGACACAAGCTTATAAATACCCCTTTTTAAAAAATCTTTTGGTTTAGAGTCGAAAAACTGGGTTATAGTTTTTGTGATATCATCTTGGGCTTGGAACTGCTGTTCCCGCAGGTGATTATCCATGGCCAAAAGCAAGTAACAGTCCTATGGGGCGATGTCCGGGGAGTAAGATGGGTGAGGCAAAACTTCTCAGCCCAATGTTTTTATCACGTCCCTGGTCGTTTTGGCCGTATGAGGTCTGGCGTTATCGTGGAGGAGAAGAACTCCTCTTCTGTTGACCAGCGCTGGCTGCTTTTCGAGCAAAGCAGCTGAAACCCTTTTTAACTGCGACGAGTAGATTTCGGCTGTGATTGTTTTCCTGCTTTCTAAGAATTCATAGTCAACTATACCAGCGCTAGTCCACCAAATACACAGCATTATCTTCTTTTGATGGATGTCCGGTTCAACAACCAATGAAACCGAACCAGAAGTCGACCAGTGATGTTTTCTCTTTCGGTTACCTATTACATTACCCATTTCTCGTAATATGTCAATACCTGATCTAGGAAAGAGGCTTTGTTGTGGCGCGACACCAATGACAAGCAGATGTTCAATCGTTGGAGCTTGTTTTCCTCGGACAGGACATGAGGAACCCACTAATCAAGTTTCCATGATATCCCAAGGCTATGAAGATGCGATCGGATGGTTTCGTCAGATACTACAAACCTTTGCGCAAGCTCCTGGCATGTTCGATCAGGATTCTGTTTGATTTCCTCTTCCAGCTGGACTTGGTCTAAGATTTATGGACGACCAACACGGGGCTTGTCTACGAGGCTCTCGTCTCCGGACGAAAATCTTCCAAACCAATTTTGAGCGGTCCGTTCACTCACTGAAGTCTCTCCAAACACGGAGCATATTCTTTTAGCGGCCTCTGCAGCTTTGTTTCCTAATTTGAACTCGTAGAGCAAAATGGGCCTCAAAATCTCCTTTGTCAACGACATCCTTTGTCAACGATTGTACTTCCTACAAAACTGGTAGCGAAACGTGAGATACGTTAAGCAGCTCTCTACTGATTACAATTTAAAGGCAATGTACAGAAATGACGTCATCAGAATCAGTATGACCACGCTTACGCAACAAAATAAGCTGTTCTCAAAAACCGCACGAACTTTCTTGGTTACCTGATATGAAAATAAACGAAAGAAAAGCTATATCCGGCATTATCTTTCTTGATTTAATTATTACTCGAATATATAGGATCCTTTCTTCTACTACTACAATTACTAATGACATTCCAGTAACTAATTTTATGCATCTTTCATCTGCTGAAATATAATAATTAACCTTAACCTCCTGACTGCCGCCGGCTGATTTTTTCACACACTAAGCTGCAGGTTTCACTGCAACATAAGCAATATTTAAATTAGTATAATTCCACAAATAAAACCCAGTTCTGAAAAATTAAGTTAGGATTGATGCTATCAAAGATTATACACCGATACGAATAACGTATTTTGCATCAGGTTGGAAAAAACATCTTTTTTTTTATATTTTTAATAAATTACAGAGAAAACAACATTACAATATTACCCTTTGGCTGGGCAGTCAGGGGGTTAAAAATTGAAAAAATTTGATTCCGATCTAGTTTTGAGAACTTTCAATTCCTATGTTGGTCCGTTATTAAGAAGGAGAGATGTAATATAAAAATCTTGGAAATCAGTATTATGACTATAGTACACTGGTGTCCAAAAGTTAAGCATAATTGGTAATTAAGTAGTTATTTTTAAGTAATGAAAGAAATATGAATCGGAATGTGCTGAAACTCCAGGTGTGTAAACAAAATAGTACGCGTCACATATTTTCGCGAAGAGTTTTCCCCGAAATCGAACAGGGGACCGTCAACAAATTGAAAAAGAACGAAGATCTTTTGGATAACCCTGTCAAAACTAATGTAGCAAAAGCGTTCAAACTGCACATTATGATTAATTGGCTTATTGTAATGTACTGTGTTAATTTTTACAAGGATAGCATGTATACTCGTAGAGAAATTAAGGTTTTTATAAAAACAGTCCTAAATTTTTCCAAGTATTTTGCTTATAATTTGCAGAGTTCTTATTATAAAATAATGTTCTTTTCTGAAAATATGACAAACATCATTGTACACAATATCCAGTCATCAGAATTTAAAAATAATAAAAATTGTATGAAAAATGAGTATGTTTAGTAAATAATTTTTCATTGCGCATGCGTCAACGATATCAAAACGTCATTTGCATATTGTGTTAGCTAAATGTATAGAGCAACTTCTGTAAAAGTTTCAAAAACATAGCTTGAAAATTCTGAAAATGGGAGCCTATAGAATCAACTCAAAATCCGTTATTCCTAAAGGAAGCAAAAAAATCAGGGGTTTTACCTAAATATAGTTGTACGTGCAATATTGTGTAGGCACTAAACAAAGGAATATGGATACAGCCCCTCATCTTTTTGCTTCATTTAGGGAATAAAGGATTTTGAGTTGATTCTATAGGCTCCCATTTTCAGAATTTTCAAGCTATGTTTTTGAAACTTTTACAGAAGTTGCTCTATACATTTAGCTAACACAATATGCAAATGACATTTTGATATCGTTGACGCATGCGCAATGAAAAATTATTTACTAAACATACTCATTTTTCATACAATTTTTATTATTTTAAAATTCTGATGACAGAGTATTGTGTACAATGATATTTGTCATATTTTCAGAAAAGAACATTATTTTATAATAAGAACTCTGCAAATTATAAGCAAAAAACTTGGAAAAATTTTGGACTGTTTTTATAAAAACCTTAATTTCTCTACGAGTATACATGCTATCCTTGTAAAAATTAACACAGTACATTACAATAAGCCAATTAATCATAATGTGCAGTTTGAACGCTTTTGCTACATTAGTTTTGACAGGGTTATCCAAAAGATCTTCGTTCTTTTTCAATTTGTTGACAGTCCCCTGTTCGATTTCGGGGAAAACTCTTCGCGAAAATATGTGACGCGTACTATTTTGTTTACACACCTGGAGTTTCAGCACATTCCGATTCATATTTCTTTCATTACTTAAAAATAATTACTTAATTACCGATTATGCTTAACTTTTGGACACCAGTGTATGTAGAACTGAAGTTCAATATTGAATATGAAACTGACTTAAAGTTGAACGTTTTATTTTCCTTGACTTCGATATTCTTGTAAATCATATTTCTCGAACATGGATTATTTCATCAGTTGTAATTCCTAGTAAATGTTTTTCTGGTTGATAGAATTATGTGTTTCGTTTAATAACGGTATAGACAATCTTTTTTAAATCATCTCTCAAATAATAAGACGATTTAATTGTTTCAAAAACATTTTGAGCTCTACTTTTGCAAAAAGAAACTTCTTAATGTGTTGAACCACAAAGGCAAATAGACTTTCATCACAAGTTAACCCATAATATTTACATTTTGGGAAAGATTCTAACTTCCAGTGTATAGTCTAATTAGCCGATTGATTATCAACATCAGTCGGTCAACCATCTAGAAAGAAAGGTTTTCCTGAATTATAATTTTTCGGGTATAAGGAGCATTGGCCAGGTGAAACTGCTTCACACATGTCGTAAAAATAATTTAGTTTAGTTCGTGAATCACCAGAGTAAATTACTGGGAGACAAAAGCAGATTATTTTTTAATTCCAGTACTAGCTGCTGTTCACATTCATCCAATGTCTTCTCAGTTAGACCAGAAAAAGATCTCGGGCTTGTAGTTAGATTATAAAGTTCCTGTTCTATTAAAGGTACCTTTCTCTTTTGAGTTTTCCCAAGTACATTCAGAAATTGGTATTTATTTGCATGTCGAAATGTTTAGAAATTTAATTACTGCTTCAGCTTTTAAAAAAATGAACCTTCTTTATGTAATTATTTCTTTTTGATTAGGGCCCTTGAAGAAGCTTCTAGTATTAAAAAATCGTCGTCTACGATTTGATAAATAAACCTCTGGTAAACTACAAGAATTGATGCTTTCTTCTAGTATCGCCATTCTAATAACTTTGAGAATTCACAAATGGCAATTAGGTAGATTTCTCATTTTCACAATTGATTAAAGTGTAAACTTCATACGAGAGTTGTCGAAACACTCACTCATGTTTAAAATGTTTGTGGGATATAAATGATAGGTAACAAGCAAAACAAATAAGATATCGATGTGCCACTGTCCAAAATTCACAGCTAAACTATATTACCAAGATATTTCACCCCTTTCTCTAAGTGTTAAGGAAAGAATATTATTTGAAGCGTGTGGTAGATTGCCTTGGTTCCTTATGCTTCTGAAATAGTCCAAACATTTATATTTCTTTTCATTATCATGTTATGTCGTAAAAGTAGTGCACAAAAAATTAAATTGCTATGAGTTTAGCAACAACCAAATTTTTAATGCTTTTCCAAAGATTTATTTTATATCCTCGGATTTGTAAGATTCTTTACAGTGACAAAGGTAAGAACTACAAGAGAATTGAAAAGTATTTATAGCAAATATGGAATATGGTAAATTATCAGAAAGTGCAAAATTATTAAAAAAAAAATAGAAATTCATTATAGAATGAAAAGCGTGGGGGCGACGGAGAAGAGCGAAATCTTAATAAATAAACGACTAGCCTTTTTGGTGAAGACATATCTCAAGAAAACTTCGAATATTCGTCACTGGAATATAGAGCATTTCAGATTGCCTTAGAGGAGGTATATCACGAATTCTAACGAATTATCTTTTATGTCAAAAGATGCAAGTACACAAGTACGTCAAGTTTTTCTCATTTCTTTGTAAATAAAATGCTTACAAGAAACCGACATACAACTTTGCCATTAGAAAAGATACAAATCACTCTTTCTACGAGACAAGTGAATTAACTAGCAAATATACACTGACCTCCAAAAGTTAAGAAACAATAATCGTATGCTTTCGATTATGCTCAGTTTCTCGAATATGTATCAAAGTTCTTGAAGAGTCATCCTTGAATTTCGATAATATTAATAAAATGTTTGACATCATATTATTTATTTAAAATTTAATCGTGGTGACAACCAGAGGACTTGCAATAAATTTAATAACAAAGAAGGTTTGCGATCACTCATGTAGGAAAAGGTCAAAAAGGTCTGTCACTGTTGCAAATGATTGTGTGGTTTTAAATTTAAAGCGGTGTTCATTTATGAAAACGTATTATTTATATTCATGAAGATGTTAACGTATCTGTGAAAAAAAATCAAAATTTTTGTTTTACAGAATACAAACTTTTCAGCCATATTTGACACCACTTGTTAATACCGTGGAAATACATAGTAGAAAATAATATATTAAAAATTAAAATGTGGATATACTGAAAATTTGTTGGAAATATTTTTTCTTATTGCATATGTGGGACAAATAGATTCTATAATTTTTATTACATAATTCTGTAGTAAAATATTCAACGCAATTACACAAAATGTATAATCACATATCGTGAAAAATCAGAAAGATAAAAGAGATATAATGAGCTTTTTTTCACTGTATTTCACAGGTATTTTATCTAAAAAACGGTCATTTTAATCCCTTTATATTTGTGATCATAGGTGTAGTGAAATGAATTTCAAAAATTCATAAAGAAAATTCATAAAAATTTGGATACAGAAGTGAGATTTGTACGAAAAAGAACTTCCAAGAAACGAAATTTTTTGTAACAGCATAAAGGTTATATATCAAAAGATAAATATACTGGAACTAACATTTTTGGAAATCAGGTAATGAATTTGATTATAAATAAATTGGTTTAGTCCATCCCACACTCTACTTAATCCTCGTTTCAATATGTTGACAAAGTACTGAGCTTATATTAATTATGAAATTCATAAACGGAGGGGAGATAATACGAAAATCCTATTGGAAAAGTGTCTAAATAATAAAATCATAACCAGTACACATTTATGTGACTTACGCAGCAATTTAGAATTTGACTGCATAATGAATTCAAAAAGACTCAAGCTCTTTTCATATTCCTTCATATTTGTCAATTTCTGGAAGACTCAACCATAATGACGCTTCCTATTGCGACATGTGAAATACAACCATTTTCTTTTAAAGTGAATTTTATTAATAAATTATTTTTAATACTTTTTTATGTAAAAAAATCTGTGAAGTTATTAAAATTTTTCTTGGAAACGGGGATTCATAGAACATTTTATGTAATGGCAACAACAAAATATTATGTAACAGATACATGTGTTGCACTGAAAAAAAAAATCTGTAAAGTTACTAAAAATGTCTTAGGTAAGTGGGATGCCTAGAATTTTTTATAGAACTGCATTCCGGGTTACTGATACCTTTTTTAGTACGATTATTGCAGTTTTAGTAGATTCTTTTGTAAAGCTACAGATTTTTGTATTTTTACAAAAACTAATTTTGCAGATTTACATCTTTTTCTGTACAGTACATAGTTAAAATTTGAGTAAACATACTTTTTTCTGTAAATTTACACGTGTAGAGCTATAGATTTTCTTTACAATGTTGTTACAGTGTGACATGATTTTTAAAGTTTATATGGACTTTTTGCACATTCCTATGTAATTTGAAACTTAATATTTAAGTACTATAAAATTAATTGAACATAAAATGATTACAAAGTTTAATCTATAATCTTTTATAGTAATTTTCCTATACAAATTGAACAACCAACAACAATGAGTAATATTTTTAAATCCAGTGTGCTGCATTAAAGCCAAAATTTTGTTTAGTATCTTTACCAAAGTAGTATTATTTTTATAAGTAAAAAATAAACATGTTTACTTTTGTAAAAGTTGAAGAAATATATATAAATATACGTTAAGATATAAGACATTCATATATTGGTCCTGCCCTTGCAAAATATATAAAATGGGATATTTAATGGGCAATTATCGAGATATCTCGAATAAAAAGGGCCACTTAATCTTGTTAGTATACGTGATATGTTAACGCATTGTTATCAAACTAAAGATTGTACATAAAAAATTAAGGAAGTAATAGAGCGCTAGACGTGATTAAGAAATTTTAATTTATGCCATGTTCGAAATGTTATGGACAGTTTTAGCTGTCACAATGTGTGAATAATGGAACAAAATTATAAGATATTTAGAGAATGTATTATTTGGCAAAGACTGCAAAAAATCTGTCAGAGATTAAACAAAAATAAAGCAAAAAATACATTTAAAAAGTGCAATACAAATAAATACTTTGAGGAATGAGTAAATTGATTTCTTCATTTTATATTTTAAAGTAGAAAAATCAGATTTTAGCTATACTTATAAAAGAAAGATATCTATATATATGTGTTTTTCTATATACGAAAAAAACTGTAACGAAAGAAGAAATTTTATTACTCATATGAAAAATGCTTCTTGCGATAGATTTTATTGCTAAAATTGAATATATTTTTCATTTAAAAATAATTCAGACAAAATCGAATTAAAGGTATGCACGTATAATCATGCAAATTTACGGTTCATTTAAGTTTATATTACATGCCCGGGTAATGCCGGGCGGGTCAGCCCATAATTTGTTTTTAAATAAAATTTTATTGGGGTCCTTCTCTTCAAAATGTACAAAGTGATGTCGCAGAATAAAAAAAATAACTGCAATTAAAGACAATGTTATAAATGAAACGGGATTTAATACATATGATCATTTAAATCAAATATATAAATATTCCAAACAATTAATGTGTTCACAGAGCCTGCAAATTCGCATCACAGTCTAAAATTGTGGAACTTACTTGGTCCATAAAGTTAATTTAAATCTTTAATTTTCATGATCTATTAATTTTAATTCAGTTTGACCTCGACAGACAATCACTTCGTCTAGTTCAGGCTGAAATTCTAGAAATAGTTAAAACTTCATTGATTCACATTATTTTGGGTGCAGGAAAGCAGAATAGTTTGTCCTACGAGTCAACCGATAAAAGCGGATTTCCAGGGTTTTCCCCCAAGATATGATTTGGTCAACCGCTTGCGCTATAATATGTGAATCAAATTTTAATTAATTCTTGAATTTCAACCGTGAATCCGATGATGTGCTTATGAGTGCTGATACCCCCTGGTCTAAATTCTTTATAAAGCTAATCTCAGATCTAATTGAAAAGGATATTCTTATTAACAGACGTAAATTTTCGAAATGGGTAAAAAAAAGTCCAGGCAGATTTGAACTGGACATTTTTCATTCACTTAAAAAAATATTTCTGTTACAGTTCATTTATCGATTGATTAATCGTGTTATAAATTAATCTAATATAATTTCGTATGCAACGTTTTCTGCATTTCCATATATTTACCTTCGATTTATTCTGTTGAACTGATCCAAAGTATCAGACCAGATTGTGTGATCGTAGATGTTATTTGTGTGAATTAGTCCTCCAGCATTCGTTCGGGATGACTCAGGTGGAAGAGCATTGACGGCTTCAGCCAATACATCCCTGGTTGGAATCTTGGCCTGGATTTTTTCAACCACTTGGGAAAATTTACGTCTGTTATAATTCATTTATCGTTTGATTAATCGTGTTATAAATTAATCTAGGTTCTTTTTATTCTTTTATAGTTTCTTGATTATTAATATCTTATAGAAAAAATTTAATTAAGTACGAGAAAAATAGATTAGTAGCATGTAAATAGTTTAAGGGATATCCACAAAAATATTAATGTAATAGAGAAGCTTGTTAATCATTTCAAAATGTAGATATGGATGTGTTTTTTCTATAAAAATATCTATCTTTTAAAACAAATGTGACTGAAAGTTAGGATCCTAGTGATCGTAACACCAGTTCCGTACACAATGTAAATATAGCGCAAGATAATAAAATAGTAAAATAAAGTATTGTTACATGTAATATTAAAAATAAAATTTATAAAGTGGCACCCTTTAAATAAGCCTAAATGAAAAAAAAATTTAATACGTACCTTGTTCTTTATATAATTTTAAAAAAATCAAAATTAATATAAAGATTAAAAGAATTTGAAAATATTCTTTGAATCTAATGAAAAAAAAAATAAGTAAACGGAGCATGTGAACAATTCTTCAAAGTACATTTTAAATCACTATCATTGAATAACCTTATACCATGTTCTAAAGTACATGTTATGCATTTTTTACTTCCGCCCTGTCAAATTGTAAATGACAAAGCATCAACTACCATTTAAAAAGACATTTTTTACACAAAAATAAAAAAAATGTATGCACACAGCATGCAATACATATGGAATATCTATTTCCAATTTAATTTTTGTTATTTCATTTAAAGGGTGATCACGGCCCCATTATAAGATATTCACCTTCTATAACTTTTTTCAGCCAACTGTCAAACATTATTATTCATCTTATTTAATTGTACATATTAGTAATAAAATCAAATTATTATTAAAAATAGTTGCGACAAAAAAAATCTTAGATTTATGTCCTTTGTAAACAACTTTTCTATTCGGGGCCATTAGTAGTATTTCAACTTATGTTTAAGACCGCTGTAATTAGTGTTATTCTTTTTCAGGATATTTAAACTTAATATGCATTTACACGATTACTAAAACTCTACCATGTATTTATTCGTAAGTTTTTCGATTCTAGTTCAAGCAAACCTAAATACACCTATAAATAACGTATTTCAAACAGTCATTAATTATGGTTATGCATAATGTGTATGATATTGTATGATAATATGAAAATGTATAATAATAATAATGAATATATTTTTCATTCACAAAATTAGTTAATCATTCTTCTATAACAATATAATACAATCACAACTCATTGAAGTAAGTTTTGTTAAAAAAATTTGCATTCAATAAAAAATAAATTCAAACAGCAATAACTTTCTCGCATTTTCTGGGAGTGTGATTTTTTGATGAGACTTACAAATGTAGTTTAAGAGGACTTCAAACGCACGATTGACAGGCCGATTCAAATAAAAACATGTTAAACAGAAATAGATAAGTACATGTACTAATAAAATACTAATGCATAAAAATAGTAATCAAATGCCATGCAAGATATGTAGCACTAACAGACATTTTACATTCTTAAACTTTAGTCCCCAGATATCAGCCTCAACCCAGATGTAAAGATTGTATCAAAGTTCTTGGAAGGATAAAAAGCTGATGAAAACTCATGATCGGCATCTTCGGAGAAGTATGACTAGTGACAATATTCATAATGTTTGCAGCTTTATACTAATAATAATAAACTGCCTTCCAACACACTGAAAACATTATATTTCTTATACTAAATGACTTAAAACTAGATAATCGGGGAAAATATTTCTCTAATTTCAGGTGAAAAACGTTATTTTCCTGCATAAAAGTTCTCCAGCTTATATGGCAGTTTTATTTCAAATGAAACTAAGAAAAATGTTTTGAATATTTTCGAAACATTTTAGCAGTTTGTTAATATTAGTAGTTAGTGCATATCCATTGCTGTTTTAATTTCTATACTGCTTTTAACTATAACGAACATTTGAAAATTTATCATCTAAAAGGCAATCAAGATAAATTTATTAACTTACCATTAAATTTTAAAAACATTAGAATGTTGTTTTTTCATAGGAAACTCTGAGCATATTTCTTTTCACAATTATAGCATACCAGAAAGTCTGAGAAAAATTATGAAATTCCATCATTACATACAAGAACAAAGTTAAGTAATTTATAAAAATTAATAAAAAGAGAATAAATACACGATGATGCATTACATGCAAACCATTTTTTTTTTAAATTTTAACATTAATGAATAAAGTTGAAAGGAATTTTTACTAAACAAAGTTTACTACGTATCAAATGCGAGTATACTTAACAGAAACGCTGCAAGTGCATTGTAATTGATGTGTGATCTGTCGTATGTACAATCCGTTTATTATGTGTTTCACAAAACGTTCATAAAAAATATCTATGGCACAACACGAAACGAGTCGTTGGGGGCCACCGTAACATTTATCCATCATAAATATGCATATTATAAAATATGAAAATAAAACATATGTAAACTGTTTATAAAATGCATCGCAATTCCAAAATAAAAATTTGAACGTATATTTCAAATAGCGTGTATTTTTAATGCATAGTAATACTCTATTAATGAATTGCTGATGAATCAAATTCAACAGATTATATAACACGCCAAACTACTCAAGTAGTATCTAATTGTATAAAGTAAACATTCTTATAACTCCAAAAATATTTATCATATTAACACTTTACTACATCGCATTAAGCGTCTCACATTCAATTAAAATATATCTTGAAATTGAAATTTGAATGAAATACAGGTTCATGGAAAATCAAAGACTGTGGATAATTTAATTACAAATATATCGGCAACTAACTATCTGATCGACTTTGTTTTCTGCGCAATTATTTTTTTTTTATTTTATTGCCTTTTACATACATTCCTTAAAATAAAAGAAATCGAAAATTTTTATATGCCTTTTATCAGAACGAAAATTTCGAGAGTCCGAAAAAAATATTTCCGGATAATCGAGGTTGCTGATATTCAATAGGTTTCTTATTATTACATACCAAGTACACACCAAATTTCAAATCTCCATCTCAATTTGTTCGAGGGATAGAGCGTTTAGAGACAGACAGACGGAAATTTTTATTTATTAAAAAGTATATTTTACGGAAACTGGAGTGTCTGAAACGTGTAAATCCGTCATTTTTTTTTTTTCAATTTGTTAAAACTACTGCAAGGCTACTTATGATGGGTAAGTAAAAATATAATTTGTGCAGTTCACAGGGTATTGCTTTGTAATGTAATCTCATCAGAGATTTTTATGCACGAGAGTGTTATTTTGAAAAATCTATATTTAATCTGAACTTGTTACATCTAGAAACTTCAAAACAAAATAATACCTTTTGGTGCACAAAAACACACATTAATATTTAAAAAGGGATTCGTGATAGTTTTCCGCAATATTTTCTTAAGGAAATGGAAGGAGAAATATTATATATTATGTGTAGGGGGTAAGGGTGAGGTATTGAAGTAGAATGAATCACAGTTCAAAATTTAAAACTATACATCTTCGTAAAAGACAGCAGGCATTTTTGTCACGTTTCTTAAGAATAAATCTGTCGGAAAAGAAGAAGGATGGTATGTTATTGAAAACATATTTCGTGACTTGCTGAAAAATATGTAATACATAAAACATATTCCTACGTATTTTGTCTATCATTTTGTTTCAGATTTGTTTTTCGAAAATTGCGAATGATTGATAGGTCGCGCATTGAGTTTCTCGAAACTCTTACTTGTATCATAAAACATCATTCACAATTCTGCAAAATCATCTTAACTGCGTTGTACGAAGTAATAACTGAGCTCCAAGATACTGCGGTCATCCGATGCGTTTAGTTCTCTCTATTTCCGAGTTAAATTTTTGATGTTAATTTTTGGAATTTTCCTTTTAAGTTTTTAAATTATCCAGAAATTTTCCCGTAAGGAGTGAAAAAAGTATCTGTAAGGCTTTGAGAAGGAATGCGCGATTTCTCCTGTTCCGAGAGCAGTACAATGCATTTTTCACGACTGATTTTGAGATGCATTAATGAAAAGCATACGTTTCAGCTATACTAAAGTTGTGAATTTAATAGAATTTTCAGACATTTACATGCGAATTCAAATTTATTTACTAATATTTTATAGAAGTACACAATTAGAATTTTTCTGTGAAATAACAAAGAATCTACTGATAATCCATTATCCGAAGTCTTATGTAAAATTACAGAAATTACAATAAATAACAGTTATTTGGTAAATTTATAATAGACTCAGTAAATATATTTTTAATGATAATAATTTAATTTAGTTTTCAAAATCAGTATACCATTCAATCTCCAGTGAGCCTGAAAGAATTTGAGTTTTTCGAGTAATTTTGAAATGCTTAGTCATTTATTTTTTTCCACAATTTATTTCTATCCGTCCTGCACTGTTAAAAATCTTGCCCTAGTTTGAACCAAATTTTGGTGCTCAATAGCTGTCACTGTAAGATAGTGAAACCTTGAACCAATATTTGGAGCTCCTGTTGAGGCATAGTTCCAATAGTTGGAATAAGGTTGAAATAGGAAGATCCAAATGTTGGTACGAGATTTCACCGTGTTATGGTGGCAGCTAATGAGCACCATAATTTGGTTCAAACTAGAGCAAAATTTTTAACAGTGTGGGGTTTGAACCCGAGAACTCTTAACTGTGGAAGAACACCCAATGGAGTGAGCTATAGGAACTTTTATTATTTTGTTGAAAATATGTCACATAAGATGATTTTTCTTTTCTAAATTATTCTAAGTTAAAAAATCAATTTTTTAACTAAATTTTCTTTTTTAATATTTTTAATGAAATTGCAAAATAATTTTATAAGTGTGTATTTTGTATTATAAGTTTTAACAAAGATAAAACTATCTTTAAATAAAAAACAAGTTGGAAATTGCACGTGAACGTAGCAAATGAGGTGCGTTCGTACGATAACGAAGTTTTAAAAATATTCAGATCTTGCTGATATAGTAGAGCGTACTTCGGATACAGTATAGTAGTCGAAATCTTTGTGTTTCTGTAAATATGCAGGAAGTAATTTTTATTACACCTCAGAAACGTATATCTTATTCCTAAAATGTGAAATAGTTGAGTATAATTAAAACACACCAGAAACAATGTTTCCCCGTATAGCATTATGTAGTGGGATACTTTTGTGTGGCCCTGTAATTTAATAATAAAAAATATTTGCATCACAGATTGTACGGAATGCATATTTTAGTATATATTTCATAGATTCATGCCAATTCTATTATGTTCGAATAAGTGTAACATCATTAAAATGCATTCTGAACTTTTTCACCATTGACCGTAATGTAATGGAATACCTTTGAATGTCCCTGTAAATGATCTATGCATCCGACTTTCATAACATTTGAAATGACTCGACAAAATTACGTAACAATTATATGTTTTAAATTTCAAACGATTAAAATGCATTTGAAACTTTTTTCCCCATTGACCGTAATGTAACGGAATCCTTTTGATTGTCCCTGTAATTGATCTATGCATTCGATTTTCATAAAATTTGAAATGACTCGACAAAATTACGCAATAATTATATGTTTTAAATTTCAAACGATTAAAATGCATTTTAAACTTTTTTTCCCCATTGACCGTAATGTAACGGAATCCTTTTGATTGTCCCTGTAACTGATCTATCCATCCGATTTTCATATAATATGAAATAACTCGAGAAAATTATGTTATAATTATGTATTTTAAATTTCAAACGATTCGGTTGGGTAGTTTTTGCGTTGTTATATGCGGACAGACAGACGGACAGACAGACGGACGGACAGACAGACGGACAGATAGACGGACATACAGACAGACGGACAGATAAGCGGACATACAGACAGACGGACGGACAGACGAACGGACTGAGCGACAACAATAGGTGCTACGTATTTACATAATTACGAGCGCACCTAATAATACAGGGATTTAGGTATAATATAAGGGAAATGTCGGTAAAATGATGTCCGAGAAACTCGATCGAATACAATTTAACCAAGAACTAGTGTGAATTTAGAGAGAGTCTTTACAAAAATTTTTAACAGTGCACTGTACTAGATAACATCATGCAATTGTGTAGACTAATATTTAATATTTTCAAGCTTATATTCCAAAATATTTTATTGATAAACAGAAATATTTTTTCTAAGTTAAGCTGAATTTCAATGCACCTATTTATTAATATTCACTGAAGAAATTCTTTAAATTGATATTGAAAAAAATTATTCCAAAGAATGATCTCTGAACATTGCTAATCATCTGTGGAAGTCACCATTCTGCGCACAAAAACCCCTATAGAGAATTACACAGAGCCCAATTAGAGTTGTATGGGGACCCAGACCCAAAATCTTTTTGGAGCTCTCTCGCACCAAAATATTAGATCTCTCTCTTCCCCCCGCCCCCTCTCCGCCCCTCGGAGTAATTGAAAGGTATTATTATAGTATCGTGCGGTTGCCAAGTTAAGAAGATCCTTTTTGGTTTTTGAAAAAGTAATTGCAAGAAATGCAATATTAAGAATTTTTTACTAGATCATTTTATTAAATTTTGACCCTTTTTAACGATGGGCCCAAGGCCACGGCCTAGTTGACCTGTGTAGTAATCAGGCCCTGAATTAGCATAAACATTAGAATTCATAAAACAGGCAGACATGAAATAAGTTAAAAACACAGTTTATATCCAGCATAAGTTGAGATTATTTAGCTAGAAAAACATACGAAAAATAATTCTTAATTAAAAATTTTGTAAACAGTTCGACACATTAAACGCAATCATTAATGGCCTGTACCTGATTACTAACGGGGCACTCTCTTACCAGTAAAATTTCATAGAATTTTTAGCATTTTTTAAACGTCCTTTTCATTCGAAATTTCTGTCACGAATAAAAAAAAAATATTTCTATTTATTGGTGGAAGAGTGTCCGATTGATATTCAGTCATTGTTAGTGATTTCAAATGAAATAACTATAAGTGGATTAAAACTTCAACAACAACTTCACTTAATTATGAGCTATTGACTGTATAGAAAACCAGCATGCAGTGTGCAGACAACGCCGCGTTGGATCTTGGCAAAGCAATTGGTGGGACCCAACGTATAGTACAATACTGAACTAATAAATTTTATTTTTAAATTGTATATATCATAGAATAATATACAATATAGATAAAAAATGTACAAAAAATAACTCATATTTTAGATTTAACATGTATAATTATTTTTAACGTCGAAAAATCTTCTATTTTTTGCAATATTTAAATTTTTTTTTTTTTTTTTTTTTTTGCCTTCATGGTTTATTTCACCAAAATTGTACATTCCCCGATAATTATATCAACTTGGCTTGTATGAAAGTTTATATTCACTATTTTGTCACGAAAAGAAAAAAACATATGAAAACAAATTTAAAGCAAAAAATACAGAGGAAAAGATATTTCGAATTCCATAGAGAGACTCGGGGCATCTAATTACACCCCAATTTGCACGATGTTCTGGACAACCGCTCCGTTTATCGGTGGTTGCATTGGCCTTGCCAGCATGTTCAATTTAAGGGGACAAGGGACCTTTGAAATCATTTTTTTTATATTTTTAAAATTGCATTTTAAATATTATTTAAGGGTAGATTATTGCATTATATCATATATTTATCACAAAAAACTTAAAAAAGAATTTTTTTTTTTTTTTGAAAAAAAAATAGGGAAATTTTTGTAATATTTTAGATTTAACGAAAAATTTTCAAAATGCTCCATGCGCATTATTTTTTCTCTGAATGCTTTGAATTTTTTTATAGTTATTTATCACAATATATGTGATAAATCTGTGCATGGTTTTTTGAAAAGAAAAATAATTGCAAAAGTTATAGGTAGTTAATTGTAAAAATAGTTTAAAAAATACTCAAAATTTCAGAAAAATTGAGAAAATATATTTTTTTTTTTTTTACCATTATATTCAGATATATAAAATTCAATGCACAGTTTTATTTTTATATGTAAATCAAACTTGTATAAATATTATTGGAGATTTTTATTGATATGGAATGCGCATGGGACGTTTTGAATAATTCCCGTTAAATAAAAAATATTAGAAAAATTTCCCTATTTAAAAAAAAAAAAATTACATTTTTTGTGATAAATATATGCTATAGTGCATATAATATACCCTTTGAATAATATTTAAACTGCAATTTAAAAAGAAATGGATTTCAAAAGTCCCTTGTCCCCTTAAGGCCAGTAAGGTAATAAATACTGTTTAACCCTTTGAGCTCTGGTGGGTAAACTTCTTCAAAATTCTAAATGTCACAGTGGCACCAGTATTTTGCAAAGAAAAAAAATCGGTTAACGATATACACGAAAAAATGCATTACACCTTTCTTAAATAAAATTGGTCGAATTTTCTGCTGTCGATGTGACATTTCGGCATTAAAATTAAGTGGTAGAAAAAACAACCATCAGAGCTCAAAGGTTTAACTATACTCTTTGCATTTTGTACATACAGTCAGTCAGTCAGTCAGTCAAAAAAAAAAAAAAAAAAAAAAAAAAAAAAAAACATACACCTATCAAAATAGAATTTTTACCAAATCTACTCGAATTTACAAGTAAAAAAGTACAGTAGTCTACTATTCTAAGCTAAAAAATGCTTCCAAATGCTTTATAAAAATTTTTAAAAAGGATAATCTATACTAATAAAATCCGTGCGCCTCTGTCTGCTGGAAGCCGGAGTTTACAGTTCGCAACGCGGGCGAGTTGGAAGTCGCGAGAGGTGTCTTTCGTTTGGAAAAATTCCGGGGAAGTCATTTCGGGCATTTTCGAGACCGTGGGACCAAAATTAAAAAAGTTATGAATTAAAAACCCCTTGGGAATCGGAACGAAAAATGTCTCAAATCCCAAACGGCGCTCAAACGGAGCTCTGAGGCAGAACACTGCGCCACCTTGCGGTGAAGAAAATGAACTTTTCCCCTTTGGCTAAAAGAAGAAGCAGTCGAAAACCTCTTTTTCTCCCTTTTTTGCGCGTTTTTTCTTAAACCATCATGCAGACAGTTTTTAAAGTAGAAAAAAACTGATTACATATTCAGAATCTGCGTAAAAGTCTGCTTCTGATGAACCAAAAAATACGAGAAAATGTCTTATGGGCGCGCAGAGCCAACCGTACAAAACCAAATATTTTTAATGGGACGATGGCGACCATGGAGCGTAGAGCCCACTGTGCGAAATCACATATTTTTAACGGGATAATGGGCGCATAACAACCATAGCTCTTTAATTTACTTTTTTGTGCTTGAGGATTCGAACACCAAGACTTGCTTATTAAACGAATTTTTTTGTTTATTATATATTGCTTAATATCGAGGTTCGTTTGGAAAAAGTGGCCCAGCTAGCGGGCGTAGCTCGCTAGTCTATACTAATAAAATCCGTGCGCCTCTGTCTGTCTGTCTGTCTGCTTGAAGCCGATTACAGTTCGCAACGCGGGCGAGTTGGAAGTCGCGAGAGGTGTCTTTCGATTGGAAAAATTCCGGGGAAGTCATTTCGGGCATTTTCGAGACCGTGGGACCAAAATTAAAAAAGTTATGAATTAAAAACCCCTTGGGAATCGGAACGAAAAATGTCTCAATTCCCAAATGGAGCTCCGAAGCAGAACACTGCACCACCTTGCGGTGAAGGACATTAATTTTCCCCCTTTGGCTAAAAGAAGAAACAGCCGAAAACTTCTTTTTCTACCGGCGCTAATTGCGTTTTTTTCCGCATCAATTTTTTTGACTTGCCGTAGAATATTTACCGTAGATTTCGCTAAAATATTGAACTTAGAAATAAAACAGGACTATCGAAACTTTTTTCTTGCGCTTTTTTTCTTAAACTATCATGCAGACAGTTTTTAAAGTAGAAAAAACTGATTACATATTCAGAATCTGCGTAAAAGTCTGCTTCTGATGAACCAAAAAATACAAGAAAATGTCTTATGGGCGCGCAGAGCCAACCGTACAAAACCAAATATTTTTAATGGGACGATGGCGACCATGGAGCGTAGAGCCCACTGTGTGAAATCACATATTTTTAACGGGATAATGGGCGCATAACAACCATAGCTCTTTAATTTACTTTTTTTGTGCTTGAGGATTCGAACACCAAGACTTGCTTATTAAATGAATTTTTTTGTTTATTATATATTGCTTAATATCGAGGTTCGTTTGGAAAAAGTGGCCCAGCTAGCGGGTGTAGCTCGCTAGTCTATACTAATAAAATCCGTGCGCCTCTGTCTGTCTGTCTGTCTGCTTGAAGCCGATTACAGTTCGCAACGCGGGCGAGTTGGAAATCGCGAGAGGTGTCTTTCGATTGGAAAAATTCCGGGGAAGTCATTTCGGGCATTTTCGAGACTGTGGGACCAAAATTAAAAAAGTTATGAATTAAAAACCCCTTGGGAATCGGAACGAAAAGTGTGTCAATTCCCAAACGGAGCTCCGAAGCAGAACACTGCGCCACCTTGCGGTGAAGGTAATGAATTTTCCCCTTTGGCTAAAAGAAGAAACAGCCGAAAACCTCCTTTTTCTACCGGCGCTAAATGCGTTTTTTTCGCATCAATTTTTTTGACTTGCCGTAGAATATTTACCGTAGTTTTCGCTAAAATATTGAACTTAAAAATAAAACAGGACTATCGAAACTTTTTTTTGCGCGTTTTTTCTTAAACCATCATGCAGGCAGTTTTTAAAGTAGAAAAAAACTGATTACATATTCAGAATCTGCGTAAAAATCTGCTTCTGATGAACTGAAAAATACGAAAAAAGTCTTATGCGCGCTTAGCGCCCACCGTGCAAAACCAAATATTTTTAAAGGGACTATGGGCGCGAAGCGACCATAGCTCCGATCTACAATCTTTTTTTTTCCAAGTGCACGTGGCCCACCGTGCGAAATCACGTATTTTTAACGGGGCCATGGCTCTTTAATTTACTTTTTTTGTGCTTGAGGTTTCGAACACCAAGACTTGCTTATTAAATGAATTTTTTTGCTTATTATATACTGCTTAATACCGAGGTTCGTTTGGAACAAGTGGCCCAGCTAGCGGGCGTAGCTCGCTAGTGATTATTAAAATTTGCATATTTATTGCAATCAGCATAAAAGATCTGAAAAGTCTATATGCATTTGATTAGTTGTTAAGAAAATTCGCATATGCTTATTTTGCTTTCACTTTTCAATTTTACTAAGTATGTAAAGTTTTGTTATGATGATCTTTATCTTCCATGATAGACAGAGTATTTAATTGTACCTAAATGATTGCATATAATGTGAAAGATGAGTAGGAGAAAAGAAACATCTTTAAAACTATAATCTGGTAGTAAAATTAAGAAACGAAAATTAATTTTATGGCAAGATTGACGAAAAAATAGGAGAAAAAATGCAACTGTACAAAATATACTTAGAAGTTTTAGTTTACTTGAAAAATATTCTCAACAAATCTCGATGCGGTCGTCCATGAAAATTTTAGGACCGTGATGCAAGAATTAGTTTAAGAAGAATTTAAAAAGAAAAAAATATCCGAAAATTAGCGTGCCATATAAAATTCTATCAGTACTCGTAATGTTTCCAAAGGACGCTGGGGAGGATACAGTTTGTGAAAATTGCCTGTCGATCTGCAGACGTATAGATAATGTATGTAGTATATCCATTTAAAAAAAATTGGGAAAAAAATTAAATTCTCATTATGTCCTTTTTATAAACATTTGTCGGAGGAAGATTTGAAATAAATCAGAAACAATTACAATACAAGTAAGAATTGGTATGTAACTGTGATAATCATCTATTGTTATAATTATACATTTCAATATTTTTTAGCATAATTTTGAATTATATAAGTACATTTCACAATATACTACTTTAAAATTAAATGGTAAACTGATAAAATGGTCCTGTTCATGACGTAATTATTTCTTAAATGAAAAATGCTGTGTTTCCAACATGCGAATGTTATATAATACTATTGAAACTAAAGCTTAAATATGAGAGATTTTCCCTCAGTTATGTGCAATTCCGTTTATGCAGGGTTTTACAGCAATTTATCTTAGTCTAGTTAACATCTATTATTAGATGCATTGTTATTAATTTGCATAGGATCATTATTTTTTAATATTATTTTAAAAACTCAAAATATTTAGATGTTTACTTAGAAAATCCGCCTCGTGAAAGAGGTGCTTCTCGTTCAAATAATGATAAATAAAATCAACAAATCGATGCCACATGACGATAAATAAGAATGGGCATGCAAACACTAGAAGCTTAAATTTTTTACAGTTTAATGAAGGTAGAAAATGCCAAACATATAATAAAAACAACATCAAAAAAAAAAAAAAAAAAAAAAAAAAAAAAAAAAAAAAAAAAAAAAAAACATCATAAAAGCCTGTTTGTCGCAAAGCAGTTTTCACGTACTGTACCTCACTACGAGTCCGTTGGAGACATTATGAATAGTGATAGATTTTTACATGGCCTCGGAGTATGCACTTCTGTATCATTTCTCTTTTATGTGATATCACTTCTTTTTATGACTGTCGTTTTAGATTTGTTGCTTGGAAAGATGATTTACCAAGAGTTGCTTTTAGTGAGATTGTTATTGGTAATCGTTCTAAATTGGGCTCATGATTTAAAAATTCAAGAATTTGTAAATGGTGACTTCTATTTAAATATTTTTCCCAGGAGAGTAATGTAAGATGTCATGAGTTTTCTTTTACTGTGATTCTGTTTTAGTTTCAAATAACAACGACAAATGGAGCTGGAAGCCGTACACATTAAACTAAGTTTCGAATTTTCGAGTCGTCCTTCTCCCAGCATGTATGTAAAGAAATGAGGTTAAATATTTGGAGTGGCTCCATAAGATCAAGACAGCCTTTCCGACCAAGACAGACTTCATATATTTAACATATTTTTTCGCATCAATACAGACAGAAGATAGAGGCCTAAATATTAGGCCTTAGTGGCTATTGTTTTTAGTGCAACCTATCGCTACTAACAAGAATTAAAATCTAGAATCGCAGTAAAAATCTTTAGGCATGTTACATGACCTCCCTGGAAGAGTTTTATTTAATATCTATCTTTTTCGCAATTTATAAATTTGAAAATCAGGCAGTCCATTTTCAGGCAGTCCACCCGACATATAAATTAAATCATTTGCAACTGTTTTCAGTTTATCTCAATATAATAAAGAGATTTGAACACTTGTTTTTAAATTACCCATCTGTGTTTCCCTTTAATGTACTCTAAGTAATTTTAAACTTCGAGGAAATTTTCAATATATCATTTATCGCGAATGTAATTATGCTAAAAAGGTGAACTGAAATATTGACAATATAAAGTTTCTTTTTTAGCAATTGTTAAAAAAGAATTTCAGGATCCTCTTTAAGTGAACGTCCTTCAAACTGTTTACAAAAATTAATTTTAAATATTTTAATAAAATAAAGTAATAAAATATTTTTAAAAGTTAGCACATAGTGATCAAAATTTTTTAGCATATAAGCAGTTCATAAAAAATGTTATAACATTTTTTACACAAAGTAAAACTTTAAGGTTTCATATTTTTCTTTCCATTTTCTCCTTTTAGAAGTTAACCAATTCTTCTAAATATTTGCTTATTACTTATTCAATGTTACATACTGCTAATACTTATCTAAATAATTTGATATTTCTTTAACTATGTTCTATCTTAGTAACGATATTTCTTTCAATTATTTTATTTGAGTTCCTGATAAATGTTTCACATATGAATCATTCGAAGTGCATTTAAACTCTGAATAAGTTTGTAATGCCTCTTTTATCGTAAAAATAATGATGACAAAAGTTAACTAAAGAACTTTTTTTTCCAAATACACAAAACAATTTTGAAAATCCACTTCACGTAAACTTGTTTCAAAGATTGCTTAGAATAAAAATTTTGGTAATTTTATTAATGTAACGTTAGAAATGCACCAAAATATTAAAAATTATCAGTGATAATGAGGTTTTTAATTTTCTAAAATACGTTATGCATCTCTCTATGCAGAAGAAGCTTTATTTTCATTTTTCATGATTAATTTAATATATATTTGTTATTATTTACATCTGAAGTAATTGTTTTATTTTAGAATCACGGTATAGTAAAAATGAAATAAATTTCAAACAGTTATTTGTCTAACATCAGGTTTTTTCCCTTTTAATTTTGCACGTAATCTATGCTTTTATGACAAAATAAAAAGTCGGAATTTTTTTATCAAAAGCATATGATCTGCATGGTTAACTCATTAATTTCTTAAAGGGGAAACTCTAAAACAAGTAATCGTACAAAACGTGAAACTTCATTAAATTTTTACATTTTTACGCATTTCTGTCAGCTGATGCAATCATTCCACTTCTAGTTTTGAACAAATAAATCCCAAGCACTTAAATTTGCAAAACTGAATAATCAAAAAAAAAAAAAAAAAAATACACCAACAGAATAAATGATGCCAGTGTCCATTATGTCTCTAACTTAAAATTACTAGGCTTATCGACAACAATTCGATCAACAGTGCAACTTGTTCTCTCACGTTAATCGCTTTAATCAAAAATTAGAAAAATTTATCATAACTCAATAAAATTAATCAGTAATTTTGAGATATAAAAAACCAAAAATGTGGTAATTCATCATTACACTACTATGGTAACAGCTAGAAATTTTTTTGCCATTATTAATTTTTTGATTATTTGTTAGAATCAACAATTTAAAGGTGTTTAAAAAAGTTAATTAACTAAATTTCAATGTTGCAAAATAAAAAATAATTCGATTTTTAAGTAATTTAGAGATATATACATTCTCCCTATAACCCTTTCGGGAACAATTTTTTTTTTCAATTTTGAGAGGAAAATTACTTTTACGTTAATAATATTAATACTAACCATCCCCATTGATTAATTATAGTTTAATAAATATGTCTATGTCTGAAGTCTAACGAATGAAGTTATTCTGCGTACTATTTAATTCATTTTTATATAAAACTAAACTAAGGAAAAGTTTTTGGAAAAGTCTGGAAAATATCGAATTGTAACAAATTTTAACAAACATTACAACTTTCTAATATACCGGGTGATCCAAAAGTCAGGACGAACTTTAAAAAATGAATATTTAGAAAACGAATCAAGATACAAAGATACGGTTTGCACCAAATGGATGGAAAAGATACCAGAATTTTGTGTGGCAACAAAAAAATAGTTCTGTTGGAATTTTTTGAAGTACCCTTGCAACATGCAAAAGAGACAGTCTGGTGTGGTTTCACTGCGGATCCATAATTGGTCCATTTTTTTTGAGGAAGCCACACAGATGGGTTTCACATTCTGTGACTTTTGGCTATGGAAAATCTTGAAGTCAAAAATGTATCAGGACCAATTGGCATCACCAGCAGCATTGAAAGATGCCATCCGCCAAAATGTGTCTGCCATAACGCAAGAAATGCTACTAAATGCTCTGAATGGTGTGGTACTTCGTCTCACAGGTGTAATTCTGATTTATGGACATCACATTGAATTTTTATTGAGGTACTAATTAACTGTAACTAAGCTGACTTGTAAGTTTCATTTTTCCATTTGTAAATCATCTTTTAATGCAATAAAACTATATAGAGTCATCTGTTGGTCACTCACAGAATTACTTTTTTTTCGTTGTCACACAAAACCCGGTTTCTTTTGCATCCGTTTGGTGAAAACCGTATCTTTTTATTTTGATTCGTTTTCTGATTATTCAGTTTTAAAGATCGTCCTGACTTTTGGATCCCCCTGTATTTTGCATTTATCACAAGTTATTGATTGCATGTTATCACAAGTATTGATTACTTCATAAAAGTAACCAATACTTTTTATTTACATGTGTAATATGAGTTTAAAATAAAATAATTGCCAATTATGCAAAGAGAAATAAGGAAACTATTATTATCAATAATAAATGTCAAAACATAAATGAAATCATAGTAAGAATGGTATAGACATATACTGTCATTACTACATGTAAATAATAACAAAAGTAATGTTAAAGAAAAAAATATACACAGTGAAAAGACATGTGCTATTAGTAGTTCGTCAGACGCAAAAGCAGGGGGATACCTTCTTTAGGTATTCACGGGCTTCACAACCACAGGGCACCCGAGTGATCTATCTCTTTTCCATTTCCTCTTACTCCTCTTGTCTTCCTTTCATCTTTGTTTCACTCTCGTTGTGGTTTCCTTTTCGGAGGTGAGGGCAATTCTGTTTGAGCCGATATCATCCTGTATATCGACTTATGGAGAATTGTAAACCACCCACGTGTTGGCCGTGCGTGGCGACCCGTGTCCCTGGAAAGGGGGATCCTGGCAGTTGAGGGAAACCAACACACTGCTTTGGCCTCTGCTTCAGGTAGACGGGAGGTGCATATTGGTTCCGTATGCATCAATCGGCTGGTCAGCTGACTTTTGTCACTGGCTTTAGGGATCAAGTGATCGAGCAACTACTAGTCATCTCGTTAAGGATGGAGACTGACATAGGGTTGTCTTATGACCGTATGGGCCCTGGTTAGCACTGGTGCACGAATGTGCATCCCCTTGTAGGGCTCGGAAGTGGGTGGTGCGGCCGGGGTCTGAATTATTATATTCTTAATATGGATGGAAACACTTCATTTCCTTCTACTTCTCTCCCTAGCGGAGAGCAACAAAATGTACAGACTTCCTCTCTCACTGGATTCTTTGTTGTTAAACGTACTGATAGCCACTCCGATAGCTCCTTTAAAAAACCATCACCTTTTCTAATTGCTAAAACCTTCCAGTCTGTCTTAGAGGATGGTCATTCCCTCAAGAAACTACAATCTGGGGATTTACTAGTTAAGGTTTCTACAGCCAAAAAATCACAATTTCTCTCTAATTGCACTACAATAGGCACCCTTTCTGTTTCAGTACAAGCACATAAAACTTTGAATACAAGTCGTGGGGTAATATCCGAACCTGATCTGTTATTTTCCACAAACGAAGAACTTCTCAGTAATTTGAAAGAACAAAATATCATAGATGTACGCCGAATCACTATTCGTAAAAATGACCAGATAATTCCTACTAAGCACATTATTTTAACCTTCAGTAGTCCAACATTACCAACAAGAATTAAAGCAGGCTATCTAAGCTGTCGCGTTAGACCATATATACCAAACCCCATCCGTTGCTTTAAATGCCAGCGTTACGGACACACTAAAACAAACTGTCGTGGCTCCGTTACCTGTGCACGTTGTGCAGAGGTCGGCCATGACAATACCTCATGTGAAAAATCCGAACGCTGTGCAAACTGTAAAGGAGATCACACAGCCTATTCTCGTACTTGTCCTAATTGGAACCGTGAAAAAGAAATAATCACTATAAAAATTACCCAGAATCTATCTTATCCAGATGCCCGTAGACTCGTTGAATCCAGAACCCCATCCGTTGGAATTTCCTACTCCAGCTTACTTAAGCAGCAATCTAAACCTGCAAGACACATAAGTACTCAGACTGACTCCTCTTTTCTACCAAGCTGTTCACCTGAAAAAACATCATCTAACATTACAAAGAAGACCCGTGATGCCCACGTTACCGCTTTACCAGAGTTTTGCCAAAATTAGCGCTTTGGAAATCTTCATCAGAGCCAGTAAAAATAGAATATTGGACAAGTCAATCACAGAAATCAAGCCAAGTAAAAAATTTAACCAAACCTGAGAATGGAAAAAAACCCGATCCATCTGCATCAAATTCCCAGAAACCCAATAATACTAGTTCAATTAAAAGACCAACCCAAAATCCAAAAACGATTAAGACTGTTCGTGGTTCTTCACAGTGGCAAACTGTGAAGAAAAAAGAGAAAAAATCATATCTTAGCTCAAATATCACTAATTTGAAGAATCCCAAACAAATGTACCAATATGTGGAGGAAGCGATGGAGTCAGAGGCATACGACTCTAATACAGATGACGAGAATACTGTTTTCGAGGAGTACGTACCAGGTTGATTCTAGGTTTTAATTCTACGATCTTTAGCTTGTTTTTGTACATTCATCTTTTTCACTCTTTATTTTTAACTTATTCTACTCTTTTAATCATGTATTGTGTACAGCATCTAATTCATATTTTTAACATTGAATGTTTTTAACTTACCAGACATTTTAATTACAGTTTTAACATGTTGACATTACGTTTTTAATTCTATGAAAGCCTTTTAATGAGATTTTTTATATTTTATCCTTTTTCATAACTTTCTACTCTTAAGTCGTATCCTCACCTTGTTCTTGGCGCAGCATGTCCCTGAAGGGACCTTGCGCCACAAAACTCCAATCAACCAACCAACCAACCAACCAACCAGACGCGAAAGAGTTAAATAATGTAAACTTAAAAGAATTTTCTCCACTAAAACTCCATGTAAATTATTCTCTCTATCTTTTCGAATCCTTATATTTGAATTTCCATTCTACAGTCTAAAAGGAATAAAATGACCAAATTATATATTCTCTTTAGAGCGGACTCAGTGGAAGAGGATTAAGCTGAAGAATTTGAGCAAAAAGAAGATTAAGCTAGGGAAAACATAATCCTTCATTGATATTTCGGATCTGTTTGGAGATTTATGGGAAGAATTTCCCTGGCGAAGAAGAAAACGATAGATATTATTTTTTGAACTTTGTCATTCATTCCTCACAGAGGAAATTTAAAAAATGTGTAAATTAAAGATTATTTTATATAAAACAACATATTAATCTTATTCTTGATTACGTCTAACACATTGTTGCAAATGACTCATGAGTTGTTATTCTTCTTACGAGCAGAAATTTGGTTCAAAATGCCTAATTTGACGCCATTTTCTGAAAAGTCTATTATGTTTGCAATAATAATAATAATAATAATAATAATAACTATAACAAAATAATAACGGAAAGTGAGTGCGATTAGATATTTTCTTAACAACAACACCGGAAAGGTTCATGCATTTCCGAACAAAAATAAATTAAAATTTATAGCATAAAGCTGCGATTGTTGATTTAAGAACAGCCTTAACTAAATTTTAATACTAGAAAAAAAAGAATTCGATTTTTAAATGATTTAGAAATATATACATGTTCCTATCAAGTAATACAAATTTTAAAGTATTTTTCCCGCTAAAACTCCATGTAAATTATCCTCTCTATCTATTCGAATCCTTATATTTGAATTCCCATTCTACAGTCTAAAAAGGAATAAAATCACCGAATTTTATATTCCCTTTAGAGCGGACTCAGTGGAAGAGGATTAAGCTGAAGAA
Source organism: Maratus speculifer (assembly GCA_964019185.1). Classification (NCBI taxonomy): domain Eukaryota; kingdom Metazoa; phylum Arthropoda; class Arachnida; order Araneae; family Salticidae; genus Maratus; species Maratus speculifer. Next base: position 67,725,897 of record OZ025295.1, read on the forward strand.
CTTGAGCAAAAAGAAGATCAAGCTAGGGGAAATATAATCTTTCATTGATATTTCGGATCTGTTTGGAGATTTATGGGAAGAATTTCCCTGGCAAAAAAGAAAACGATAGATTTTATTTTCTGAACTTTGTCATTCATTCGTCACATAGGAAATTATAAAATATATGTACGTTAAAGATTATTTTATACAAAACAACATACTAATCTTATTTTTGATTACTTTTAATACATATATCTTAATTATTTTTAAGTAAATCATGTGTTGTAATTCTCCAATTGAGTAAGAAAGTACCCAAACACGGATTATAATCAGGGATTTTTATAATTTAATCTATCTGGCCATTTGAGAAATCCTGGACGAATGCGAGGAAACAATTCACATAGCTAACCGTATTGAAAATTTCATTTGGTCTCTTATTTTAAAAAAGATCAAAAGAATGAATCACAGATATGGGTATGGTAATATGGAATTACTTTTGAACAAGCGTTTACTAGAATTTCCTTATCAGCATTTATTCTATTGATCAGTTTAAAATAACAGACCAGAAGCAATTATCAATAAGATTATCTTACTGAATTATGTTCTACAAATTCGTCAAGGATAGCTCAGTTGGCAGAGTATTGGAAGGAAAAAAATTTGTTTGAACACTTTTTCTTCCAGTTTGCAAATTACAATTCATACTAATCTTATTATATGGAATATCTGTAGGTATCGTAAAACAGCGTTAGTAGAATTTTTAAAAACCATATTTTAAGCAGAAAAGAGCGGAGACGTTTAGTAAAGCAAAAAGTGTAACACTGATTTTGTTAGAAATTGAATTCTCGTATCAAACGACATCCAGAGTATGTCGAAGAATGAGCACGTGTATGTACGTCAAAATGGCATTTCTCGTTTTCCCCGAAAGAATGTTCTTACATTATGGGCGTAACTTTTCCAATAAAAAAATTGTTCAAAGGAATAGAAAGATTTTTTCGTGAGAAGTCTGGTTAGAAGTACGCGTTTTCCTATTCACCAATTAACCGAATAATGGAGCGATATAAAAATAATCATACAATAACTTGACACGCTAAAACAAATCTTTATGAACATCTCATAGCATGCACATGCCTGTATAAAAGGTGGAGGAAAACAGTTTGAATATGTATTATAGTTTAAAACAAATAATTACGTCGTTGGAATTATTTTGTAATTTTTCAAAATTTCCTCATAGGTTTTTTTTAGGTAAGTGGGGTGGGGAGGACTGTGAATGCTGCATGAGAATTTCACTTGCAATACTGTTGTGATTTCGATAGGCTCTGAGACAAATAGTGTTTAATCTAACGTTTTTTCGGACAAGGTACTAGCATTCATAAAATGTTGAAATAATTGTGTGATATCGTATTTACAAGAAAATTTAATTGTAAAAATATATATTTTCGCGTACTTAATAAAAGTGAAACTTTGGTTTAAAAAGCTTGGAGCCAATGTCGCAATTAGAGATTTTAACTGTTTGATGCCATAGTTGCATCACTGCCAGTGTTGCATTTAGAAAATTTTTTCCCGGGAGGAACTGCTGTGACTGCAGTAGAGGGGGGGGGGACAAATATTGAGTTCAGGAGAGGAGAGAATTGCACTTTTTGATCATTTAAAACACAAAATCTAAAATTTTCCAGGGAGGACATTTTATTAGGATGGGGGGGGGGTATGTTCCCCTCGAGACATTCCGTGAATTCAACCCTGATCACCTCCCCTCGAGCGGTTAAAGCTCATTATCTTCTAAATGTTAGATCTAACGTTTTAGTGTTTGTAACTCATTTTTTACAGAAGAAGAGAGTCTATGTAAAGAGAAAATATGCAATTTAAGAATATTTTTGTAAAAATATTTTAAGTATGGTAATAATTAAGTTCATTGTATGCTACTTTTTTGAGCTATGTGCATTAATTATGACATGATACATGCTGAATATGAAATGCATTATCCTTTAAATAATGTTTGACCTGAATTGAGATTTTAAAATAATACTATTTTGCATTCATGAATACATGAATATAATATTTCCGCATTTTTATATTTTTTATTTTAAAAAATGTAGATAATTCTGTTTAGGTTTTCATGGAATAACTCGAAATACATTTGCTTCTAATGAGCTATTTCTGAAATGAAACATAAATGTCACTGTTTCATACTTTTGCATAAAAAAGTTTGTTGAATAGAATTTTGAAAAGGAAATAAATGTTAAAAATTTGATTTAAGGTTATTTGGAAATTCGGTAAAAAACTTTATCGTAATTTTTGCACGTTGCCTAGTGAAAAAATTCACGTTTTTGAGAAACTCTAATGCAATTGGTTTAATTAGTGTTGTTCTAACAATTTAGATTTTAAAAGGCTAGCATACAACAAAAATAAAATTCATACTGTCAATAAAATCACTGTAGCTCATCTACTCTAACTCTGTTTCGATTTTTAAATTTCAGTGAATGAAAGAATAAAATGATCACACATAAAAATCTCTGTAAAAAATGTTGCATTATTGGATTAATACATTTTAGAAAAATGCTGTAAAAGTATTACCTTTCAGATTGAAAATTATTATGAGATATTTAAGTAATCGGAGTTATAAGCAAAAGAAATATATACATAAAAAGTATTCATTATTCTAAAAATCCCTTTAAATTACGTTTCTTCATTTTATTTAAAACATCACTTTGAAATCTAGTTCTAATAAGAAAAACAAATTTAATCTTCTCTTTCAGAGCACATTGCAAAGTTGGAAAAATGCATTTTAATTAATCATTATTACAGTATTATAATGAAAATTGATTTTATCATAAAGATATATAAAATAAAATGCAAAAATAATTAAATCTACACTACTATTATAGAAATCCATTTAAATTATTTCTCTTAAATATATTTCAATACTCATTTGTATTAGACTTATAACGAAAAAGGTTACTCAAAATGTTTGTACATTTCTTAATCTATACGTGCATACATAATTTTGAATAAATGCTCTGATTTTCGTTTTATATTTTTATTGGTATAATCATTTACTTTTGGTACTTCCGTTCCAGTTTCATTGTGATGTAAAAATGATACATTTGTCTGTGCGTTTTCTTGATGGTTTAAAAATTAACTTTCGAAATAATTAAAAAATTAGCTATTTTAAATTTTACAAAAATTGGCCAATCCTTACTAATTTTGAGTATAGTGTTATGATATAGTCTACCACTTTACGTTTTTAAAATAGACTTTTCAACGCTTTCCAAAAAATCTGAAAAGTGTTTATGATTTCGGTTTGTCTGTCCCTGTGTCCGTCTAGCCGCGATCTAACTCCCGTAAAAATACTCAGATTACCTTGAAATTCTTGGATATTTTTGACGTTTACCCTAGCACAAACCCTATTTCTAATTAAGTTTCTAGCATGATTAATTTATTTACAGAGATTCTCAAAGGTTTACCATTACATTACGGCCTACGGGGAAAAGAAATTTTAAAACAATTTAGAAGATGTGACACCCTGTCAAACATATTAAAATTTATATGCATTTACGAAGAGCAGTAAAATATCCCTTCTGTAGAATATACCGGGAAAAAAATAGCTATTATTCATGTACAGGGCCACACATAAGCGTTACATTATATAATGGAATTGTGTGCGACATATTTTAATTATGGTTAACGATTTCATGCTAATCAAAATTAATGTACGTCACTGAGGCTTAATATAATTTATACTATTTAGTCATGCATAATACGAAGCGCATAACATTTACGGGGATTCATAAAAGATTTAAAGTAGTATATTCTTTCCGAAGTAATGCGTACGTATAAGGTGATAGCTGATGGATGGATGAAATTCTTTTTAATTATGATACGCATTTTTAAGTTTCAGTATATCTGTGCATATAATATGGTGTGTACAAATTGTATGTTTGATAAACAGAACTACACAAAACAGCTCGGAAACGTTACCGAATATGATCATAAATTACTTAAAAGTGTTTTAAAAATAAATTGTGCATTTTTACACTGAATTGCATTCGGTTTATTAAGAAATGTTTGTAATATATAGATAAAATGATATACAGGGCGACACAAAGAATTGAATACATGGACGGCTGTGAATGATAATTTCTGGTAATGTGATTTCAGTAGTTTTAATAGTTAAGTTTTAGTTAAGTAAATTTTAGCTAAATACTGGTGCATAATAAAAGTACCAAGTAAACTACAGGCTAAATAAAAGTATTCAAGTATGTTTTCATCTATTAGAATAAATTGCTGAAAGAGAAATTTCAACCTGCAAGGCATTTTACTGCTAAATTAAAATTTTCCATTATATAGTGTATACAACGACATATCAAATACAAGACTATTCAAAAGTATTGGAATGCATATTTGGCTATAGACAGTAACCTGATTTCCCTAAACAACTAATTTTTGTGAAAGATTTTAGGATGTGTTGGAAAATGTTTCATAATCTGTGCTTAACGAATGATCTTTCTTACTTGATTTTATGTTACAGGAGATATAGACATCTGAATGCATCATTCATTCTTTTTTTTAAATTGAATTGACGTCAGTTTATCGGAACCATTAATGTGGAAAATGAAAATCGACTTTTTTATCTCTTCTTGCTGTTTTTTGCTTACAGTGTAGTCTCATAAAAAATCAATATAAAATATATTTGTTATTTTTTCAGTTTAAAAACTTTTATGTGTCATTTTCTATATTGTTTTATGATAATGTTTTTTTTAGAAAACACATATCAGAATTTTTTTTAAATGTCATATTAAGGAAAAATATTTTTTAAAAACCCCAGAAAAATGTTCCATATTTAACAACGTGCCAAATTTTTGGTAGTGTCAAAAATGTTAAATTATGATTCAAGTATGATTGAAAATAAATGTGAATCATCCCATGGAACTTTAAAGTCTCCTCCCTCCACTGCATCTCTAGAAATCCCTTCCGGAATGGCATATTTGAATTCAGCACAGCGACTCACAGATATAGAGAGGAAGATGAGAAAACCAAAGGTTTTTGACTAAAAGATTATGCTGAGGAATGCATAATCCCTCATTAATATTTCGTTGGTTTTATAATCCGATTTATTTTCTCTCAAAAATGACAGATTTTATAGTTTACACTTCGTATTTAATTTTTATACAGTAAATAGACATATGCAGAGATAGAAGTTGAAGGGCACTTTTTTAAAACCCCTTGACAGTCTTCCAAAAGGGCAAAATTCTAACGTTGTTTTCTCCTTATTTAGTTTTAAATGTTAAAAAAAGTTGAATTATTGAACATTATATAAAAAAAAAAACTTGATCACGAATATAAATGTAAACCTCGAGAGTATTAATCATTGTACAGCGAATTAAAAATCCATTAAGTCATTACATTTATATTACTTTAAATATTGCTTTTATTGCAATGAAACCTGGAGCGTAGTGAACGTATTAACACGGGCTTGTCAGTGAGGGGGTTTTAAGGATTGCTTTCTCTAAAGATCCGGTATTTTTGGAGTGATATTTCATTAGTCATGTATATAATATTATAGCAAATATTGGAAATTTTATATCGGATACCATGAAAATTGTTCTTCTGCAAGCTCTATTATTTGAATAAACTTAAAATTTTTGCATCTAGGAAAAGACATTTTTCATACCATTGTGAAAAAAGATAATTTTTTTTAAAGGGACAGTTCAATTTAAATTTTTTCAAAATTCGATTTTTTTATTTTTACACTTTTAGAAAGTTTATTGTATTCTGAATAAGTTGATAGCAACCTTTAGATATTAGGGAAAATGTAGACATCACCCCTTCATTTCCGAATTAACAACCCTGCGACAACTGTCATGGCAGCTTGTTTACATGTTGTTTTCCCGCTTTCACATTATAGTAACTTTGGAAATATGCTGAAATGCGGCAAATGTTATTAGTTAAATACTTTAAACAGTAATAACAAAGCTTTAAAATATTAACTTCCTGTTCACTTTCGCCAAATTTGTTTACTTTCATGGTTTTCCACAGCATTATTTGCTGTTAAGTGCTGAAATTAGAAACAAAACGTTTTTTTTCCCTAGAGCAATACTTTCCTGATTTTGTAATAGTATTGTAATTCTTAATATTCATTAGCTTTTTAATGAAAAAATATGCAAAATGCATTTCTGAGAGGAATCAAAGAAGGAGTCACTTTAATGGTAATCGCTATACAAAATACGGTGGTATAAATATATTCTAAGCTACTAACTCATCTTACAGAAAATTATAACGTACTCACTATGATATTGTTTTTTGTTTTAATTGACAGTTTATAGCAAAGTATGTAAATCATATATCGAAATACGAGAATCATTATGAAATGATCTATATTTTGCATTAAATAATTTAGTTTTATAAATCGTGCACATATAATTCACTTTACAATCAAAGCTAAACAAATTTGTTATATGTTTTAAATCACTTTTTAGCTCACATGCTATCATAGCCTGAGAGCTTATGTGCCCGCCCGTTCTGTATGTACGTTCGTACGTGCGTTCGTGCGTAACGCGATAACTCAAGATAAAAATATCGGATTCACTTGAAATTTTGTATGTAGGTATATCCTGACAAGACGCTTCCCTGATTAGTTTTTGGAGTTCATTCGATATGTATAAGACGGGGAACGGGGGGCTCATGCCCCTCCACTTAATTGATATGCATGGGTTTTTCATGCAGAACTAACAGTTTTCGTTCGAAATTTAGATATAGGATCATTCTGATGAGGCGATTCCGTGACTGTTATTAGGTGTTCATTGAATAAGTATAAATAGGGGGAACAGGGGTTCTAATCCCCCCCTTAATTTATATAAATGGGTTTTCAAGCAGAATTTTCAGATTTCGTTCAAATCTCTGAATAGTTTTGGAAGTTTAATGGTTAAGTATAAAAGAGGGGGATAGCTCCTTTTAAATTATATAAATGCTAAATGGGTTTTTATTAAGAATTATCTCATTTGCTCTGAATTTTGGATATACACTGTAAAAAATGTCAGATGTTTCTGAATATGTAAAAATGTACTGTAATCAAAAACGAAAGTATACAGTGACCTCTTCTAACTCACCCAAGGTTTCGAAAAACGTTCCTTTACCTCTTAAAATCCCAGAAAGTTATTTGCTTTCGAAATTTAAATAAGAATTTATAAAAATTAATTTTTATTAGCTGCCCGTCCATTTCGGAAACGTTTCTAAGTAGCTTTTACAGTACAATAATCACTTTTCTCAAATTAAAATATCACTTTTTCGGATTCTATCAATTCTCAAGTAAATATTTTCAGCTGCATAACTGATTTTGTGCATGCAATTGTAGCAAAATAATGTCAATTTTCAAAATAATGTTAATACTGTTAATATTGTATGTTTGTCTATTAAACGTGCTCTCTGAATATCAAAATATTTTCTTATGAATTGGTAGCATCCGAAAAAGTGATATTTTGATTTGAGAAACGTGATTATTGTACTGTAAAAGCTATTTAGAAACGTTTCCGAAATGGACGGGCAGCTAATAAAAATTACTTTTTATAAATTTTTCTTTAAATTTCGAAAGCAAATAGCTTTCTGGGATTTTTGAAGGCAAAAGAACGGTTTTAGAAACCTTAGGTGAGTTAGAAGAGGTTACTGTATATTTTCGTTTTTGATTACAGTGCATTTTTATATTTTCAGAAACATCTGACATTTTTTACAGTGTAGATTTTTCACATGATAAAGCATGTCTTTGATAGTATAGGAGGTTCAATGATTAAGTATAAAAAAAGAGGAAAGGGGAGAGCTGTTTCCCCTTCTTGATTTTTTTCGAACAGAATTAACCCTTGAAAATATAAGGCTTTAATGTACAATTAGTATTTGTAGCCTGTGAGCTCAATGCCATCAGTTTAACTGGGCAGTATTCTTTATTTATAATGATAAATCACAAATTACATCTATTTAATTTTTAAGCATGTTCCTATATCTTGCAGTATTTTAATAATAATTTTATATTTATCATTTTAAACTAGCACCTAATCTTATTTTTAATACAGAATATGATACATAATTAGTAGTTTTGTTTTCTTTATTATATGTTTTTATATATAAAAAATGAAATTTAATCTTTAAATGGCTTTTTCTCAAAATGGCATTTTTTACTCTTGCGCGCACGATCTCCAAAACTATTTTGTAGAGCTTTAAAATTTTTGCTCAACATATATATATATATATATATATATATATATATTACAAATTTAAATTTTTTTTCGCCAAAATTAATCTTTATACTATATTAATTTCCTTATAACAATATTCCGCACTTAGTTCAACTTATTAAATTAAAATCTTGTTTCTAGATCTAATCAATTAATGTTTATGGAAACGATATAAATTCTTAATTCGCCTTAAAAAACATTTATTCCAATACGCGTAAATTTAAAAGATGGCTCTAAATTAAAAATATTCTTAATTAAACTTTATTTCTTAATATTCAACCCTTTTTTATCAATCCTTTTTAAGAAAGTCTTATTAAATTTATTCCAAAATCATACCTTTCAAAAAATGTCATTTATTTGTATTTATTTACCCCCCTTCAACATTCGACATGTGTGCATATCAATAAATTCATTTCTTTTCTTTTTCTCTTAAAATTTATCGTCTGCAAAAATGCTTCGTTTGCAGGATATTTGAAATTCTGAATCGATTATAAATTAGTTAAGTAATATTTTTTAAAAAAATAAAATTATCGTCTGTGGAATAAAAATCTCGACTCTGGGCATAAGTTATGTTTACATGGAAAAATGATGTTTAGAGAGTTGAGAATTTTCTAGAACTTTGTTTATAAATTTAAGAAAGGAAGCCTGGAGGTAAGAAGGGATATTCTTGGTTTTTTCTTCGATGAGTACGGCTTGCTGAAGTAAAGATGGAATTTTTTTTTATGTTTCGGTTAAAGACGGCTTGCAAAGGGAGCCTTTCCTTCTCTTATGACTACAGTTTAATAAATTAACTTGCAGCAGCCAATGAGTAATTTATTGGATCTTCTACATTTATTTATTTATTTTGTTTTTCCCTCGCTTGCCATGACTGTGCGTTTTTTAAACCAGTGAACCAGTCAAAATAATTCGAGTTTCTCCTTAAATCGTCACTATTATCATGAAAATGAACTAGGATTATAAAGTTGTGTTCAGTATGAAAAAAATGATGCTATTGAATGCATGTGAAAAACTATTGTATTTCTAATTTTTCTATCTAAATGTTAATTACTCCATATCTAATTAACCGATTACAAATAACCTAGTTCAAACTATGGACTAGAGCATTATCTTTAATTTAAGATAAAGTTTATGCAAATACAATAAAGTTAGCATGAGATATCGTGCTTGCAGTGAAAGGTTATCCATTATTAAAAAAAATTGCGCTTTAAAATTGACCCCTTGAATTTTTTTAAATTATAATATATCCAAATAAAAAATTTTTAAAAATAGTTCAATATCACTTAAATATACTCTAAAATTTTTGGGCTTGTACAGTGGTTATCTTTTTTTTATACATAAAATACTGCTAAACCCATTACAAATTTCACGTGTTTTATGACTGCTAAAAGTGAACTGTCCCCGTAAGTTATTTCCTGCTAAAGAAAAAGTATTGCATAGAAATAGAAGTTACGTAGAATTTAGATTATTTTTATAAAGCTGTATCTATAATCTTTTTCTTTGCTATTTATTTTTTAAGAAAATTATTGTGTTGTTTGTACCAACGTTTAGTTATGAAGTTTCTTAATTAAAAACTTGGATATGTTTTTAAAAGAATTTTTGAGTTTTACTTTTAAGATCAATACATTATAAACATATTTTACTAGTAAAAATGGTGTGCATATTGTTAGTATAAGTTGCAGAAGATATTATATACTTTTAGATTATAAGAAATTGTTTTCGGATCATTGATTCATGAAAAAATTACTCTCCGTCATACATAGAAAAGATTAAAATAAGCGTACCGAATATCATGTTAATACCTTAACTAGAAGTGGGTGTAATCCACCCCAAATTCCCAACACAAAGAATAAATGTATTTAAACTTTATTTCTAATTTCATTTTATATTATTTAAAGTTACTCAATATATTATTGCTAAATATTAAGTAATACCCAAGATAGTCATTACTTATCAAATAAACAAAGAAAAATCATTGTCATTATTCTATACATCTTTTACATACAAAGGCTGAAAGTATCTTGTGTTACCTGGGTAAACTTTAAGGAATTATATTTTCTGTATTTTCACAAATATTATTTGTTTCGCTTTTGTGGCAAATGCGTGCTTGACAGAATCTTTTTGTGTTAGAATGTCCCTAGTTTTCTTATAAATTCTACATACAAAATTCAAGATTTTTATTGTACTCAAATTTAAAATATTGTTAAGCATTTGTAGGTTCATATGCGAAATCTGACTCTTACTGGACTTTTTTTGATCAATTGATCGGTCGTATCAACCTCAGTTTTTTTAATATATATATGGGATAAAATGATAATATATTAATAATATTTTTGATTAAATGTAGAAAATTTACACTTAATTTTATTATATTAGATTAGAAAGTCTGGCTCAATTATTAATAAGATATGCGATTTTTAATGAATTGTAGCTATCCTATTTTATATCAAGGAGTTTTAAATTTCATGATATCATTTAATTAACATTGTTTTTACCATTATCACATTATTCATGAGAATGATTGTGTTAAATTAATAAAAAGAAAATTAATTTTAGATTTCTTTCTTCTAACACTAATTTAACATTAGAAAGTTAAAAAATTTAATAATTTTATTGTAAAAATTTCGGCTCAAGTAAATAGAAATCTAAAACAAAATTTAAAAGTAGAATTAAAATATTTAGTCATGTAATATTGCCATTAGATATTTAAAAACGCATCTTAAGTTTACTGTATATAAAGTACTCTTCCAAACCTCAATTCATATTAACATTGAAAAGCAAGCCTTCCCAACCGATCGAAAAAAAAATAATTTTTATAGAAAAAATTAATAGGATATATATATATATATATATATATATATATATATATATATATATATATATATATATATATATATCCGATATTTTGCTTTGTTCTTCTTTAATGTCACGTAAAAGAGCCTACTCGAAATATCTAATTATTTATTTTGCAATCTGGAACGAAAGACTATCAATTTGTATTTTCTTCTACAGTTCAAACTGAGCGGAAAATTGATAAATTGGATTAAACCTTAGGATTTGCGCAAAAGAGATTAATGTGGAGTACTTACAGTTCATTGGTGTTTCCTTCGTTTTATGTCGTTTGTTGTTAGTTTTGTAGTCTTAATGTACATAAGGATTGTTTTAATCTGCTGAACCTCGAAATCTAGAACTTCGGTGGGATTACTGGAGGAGGGAGACACGCTAAGAAAGGATGCGCACAAATTTATAATGGGGTAAGGTTATAGTTGATTTTTAGAGTTGTTTGATTATTTATATTTATTTTAATGCTTATTTTTTTACGCAGAGAAGGTGCTTTTTTAAAATTTCTAACAGTTAATAAAAATATTAATCTGCGGACTAGTGCAGAAAATCTATCATAATCTTTTAATATGTTATTATATTAGTAGAAAACTACTGTTATAGTATATACCATGGAACTTCGATTAATCGAGATTTCTGTTAACCGAGCCAATAATAATTTTTTTTTATTTATTTATTTATTTATTGAATAAGCTTTTAAAATTATTTCACTTTTTAGTTTACTGATCGCGCAACAGGTTTAAAGATCTGCACGGGACTTGTCATCCGATTCGTACTCGCCCCGCAGAATTAGGACATTTTTTCAAAGGGACGGTCTCAGATCAGGCTTATATTTTTTCCCTACATAGTAGAGCCGGGCCGGACCTGAACTTAATTGTTCTCAGGATTGTTCTAAAGAGAACAATGCTCGGGCAGAAATCCTTGTTTATCCGCGGATAAAAAAAACTAAAGAAACGATCCATATACATAAATGGACTTAAAGCCATGATTAATAAGTTTGGTAGAAACGGAAAGTGGTTCAGGACATCATTTCGGTATGCAAATCGTAAGGTTTATGGAACCAAAACCCCGAAAGAAGAATTTCCCACAGCTATTCAGAGAAAAACAATCAGCCAAATAAGCTTAGTGAGCAGGCATCTGTTAGAAAATTAATTAAACATATATTTTCTAGCCGATTTGAAACAAAACAGCAACAAAGCCACAGCGTCTGCTATAAGCAACTAAAAACTAAACTAACATCAATTAAACTAAAACAATGTACCATACAACATTTTAAACATAGTATCTAAATCAAATTGACACTAAACCAAGTTCCATGATGCATCATAACAACAAAAATACATTACTAGTAGAACAATATAATTCCGTAGATAAACTATGAAAAAATGACTAAATGTTCATAAAATTCGAGATGTCCAATAAGAACTGTAAGTAAACTGTGATTTATATATGCAATAAGTTGGAATAGTTAGCAAAATTCGAATAGTTCAGCAAAGTTAATAAGTGTAAAAGAATGTATTCAAATTTATTAAATTTGCAAGTTCTGGATTTATAATAAAAACAAATATGATTCATCTATCTTGTTACAGTTCATTCGCAATCGATTATAATATTTTTGATTCAATAAAATTCTTTTAAGATTGTTATGAAGAGTAATGATGAAAAAAATTAAAAAGAAAGAAAGAAAGAAAAGAAAAGGCATCAAGGAACTCCGTACAAATGAATAATGCAAAATAGTACCCTTTCTCGACAATTGCATTTATTTGTAGATCGTTTACCAATTTTGTTAAAAAACAGGAAAATTACCATGAGTCAATATACAGTATTACTTAGTTCCCTCTCAAAAACATTATAGTCTACTTTGTTTAATATTGAGAAAATGTGTCGTCCAACTTCGGAAGCAAACTACTCATTTTGTCAGTATTTAATAATTTTTTTTCTTGAAAATATATTTAGCTTCGGAAGAACAAAAGGGAATGTTCACATTAATGTCCTAAACATTAAAATCAAGTCAGTGGAGTGATCTATGTGCAACTGAACTAGCGTTTTTGGAAAAAGTTGCACTTGCAGCATTTAAAGCATCTGCAAGTTCTGAGCACTGGGCATTCAATGCGAAACTGTGCGCATGATTTTACACAAACTTCTGATGCTCTACCCATATAGTACGATGCAATTCATAAAACAGTTGAAATCACAAAATCACTCTGCACATGGTAATTTTATTTTCGTTATTTATTGAATTTTGAATTGTTATTTTTCCTTTTACGTCGTTGGCTGTGAAATTTCAACTTTTTTTACTAAAACCTCGATTGCGTGATCTACAAAACACATATTTAAAGTTTCATTCGAATCTTTTCAGTGCAACTGGAATTGTGACCGCCTGAGTACCGTCAGTTTAATTTTAACAAGTCTGTACCTTTGTGCACATATAATTCTATGGTTGTAACTAAAACCGTTCATAGATTAGGGGGTCCGGAAGATAAAAATCTTTAAATTTTCTAAAAAAAAATGCTATTGTATTAAACTTTGTGTGTGTCTTTAAAAGCTTATCTTACTCTCTTAAAACCTCAGCCATAAAATAACTCAAATTGAGCCAAAATCCAGTCAACTCACAATTTGAAAGTCAGCTTCGCGTAAAGAGTTGAAACAACTCAAGTGAACGAGTTGTTTTTAAGCAATTTAAATCAAGTTGAATAATTTAAATAAGCAATTTAAATTAAGATGAGTAAAACGTTTAAAAAACAACTCATTCATGATCCAATAAATTACAGCTCTTTCCTCAGAAGCAAAATCCACTGTTCCGTTTTAAGAGTGTAATTATATGTTTTTCAAGCTGCACTCTAGTACTTAAATTTTATCACACATACTATGTTTTTTAGAGTTATTTTTTACACTGTCATTTCATGACTTACATTTCAAAAATGTAAAAGAAAAAAAGTGTTTCTATGAAATAATTCTTCTCTCGCATTTTTATTACAAACAACATAGAAAAGTAAAATATTTTATATGAGAAAAAAATACATCATCATCAATCATATGTAAGTATTAATATAACAGCTAAAAAAGAAAAAAAATGTTATTCTAAGCTATTTATTACCCTTCAGATTTCTCTAAAAATTAATCTACTATAGCTTTAGTACAAAAAAAAAGATGAACTGTAACAAATAGTTCATAATCTAAAAAAACATTTGTCTGAAGAAATAATATATTTTCCCTTTCAAATTCAGATTTATCAAGAAGAAATTCAAAATTGTAAAGTGTTTTATATATTACATTTTATAAAAAGATATACTAACTCGTCATTGACGTTTTATTCACGCGGAGTTTTCTTTTTAATACAAACGAAAAATTTATATACAGGGTGAATCTAAACTCTTTGGCAAAATTTTAAAGGACTCATCAAAACAAACATTATTAAATAGGAAACTAAAGGTCCCAAATGGTTTCCGAAGGTGATGATTTTAAAAAACGAAGAAATTGGTCGATTCGTTTGTGGTTTTCTTTAAAACTAATCCTTACGTACGTATTTTCTTGAAAATAAATTTTAAAAATGAAGTTTAAAAAATGCCAATAGAGGGTGCTTTAGACTTTGGAGAAACGAATAGCTATATTTTACCGTTATTTTTTCCTTTTCACTAAATGCTTTCAAGAACTTAGCCTTAAATTTAAATTTTGAGCTCAAAATATGAATTGTTGGAAGTCGTTAAGTAGCGCAAACTGAATTGTGTTCAGGAGGGGGTAATTAGATACTTTCAAGTTGCATTGAAAAGAAAAATAATGAGGTTGTTTTATATTTATTTATGCCATTTCTGATAAAAATTAAAAAGATATATTTTATAAATTTGGATGGTTTAAAATTTATTATACAGGGTTTAATGGGACAAAATTCCACTAGCGATATGCTGCGGAAAAATATTTTGAACGAAAAATGACGTAATATATTTAAAAAAGGAACTTTTCTTCATAAAAATTCCATATTTTTTTTCTGCATGTGCATTGATGCTAAAATAGCAGCACTAGGCCAAATGCTTGAGTGAATATGGCATCATATTTAATAGAAAATGATCATTTTCTTAGATAAATTTAACATTTTAACACAAAAATTTCTGTTATTGTAAAATCTCTCTGTTATTGAGAATTGTATCTGAAGTTAAGAATGTGACTATTCACATGCAAAGATGTTGCTGACAATCGTGACTTCAAGTTTTGAGCTAAAATGATTTTAATATAATTAAATTAAAATGCCATTTAAAAAAATTATGAATGCGGATTTGAGAAATGCGTATCTAAATTTTAAGAAGGTTAAAATAATGACGGGTTTAGATTGCACGGTAAAAAATTCTCTGATCATGTCATAGTGGAATAAATTTTGCTGTTCTTCATTCCGGAGCACCAAGAATAAAAGCCTCAGTTGATAACTATATAATAATAAGTAATTTTTTTTATACATGTTACTCCTTACATATACCATTAATGTCAAATTAAATAATTTGGACAGCTGAGTTTTGCATTTCACACAAAAAACTGTATGGCTCTTTAAAAAATATTTATTTTTGTTAAAGTTATGACGAATAGTTATGTATATATTGGTATCAGACAATCTGAATTTTTGAATAAATAAATAGATTACGACACTGGATGTCATGTGCAAATATTGTTTACTGTACCTGAAATTTCCAATAATTCATTATTTTTTAAAGTGTAACAATCTTATGTAGATATTATAACTTTAGATTTTTCGATAATATATCTACAACTGATTATAATTCTTTAAAAATGGGATACTCACTGCATTAAATAAAGGAAATAGTTTATGTAATGGTGTTTTATCTTATGACATACTTCAAATTTAGTTAAATATTTTTAAAATATCAAACACTTCAGCATCGGAATATACAAATTTCATATATATCCCCAATAAAGAATAGAACTGCCCCTTTACACACATTGGTATGTACCGGGTGTCCAGTAAATAACTGACCCATTTTGAACTTAAATAACAAATAAACGGTTTGAGATAATAATGCGAGGTTTGCGGCATTGTTATTAGAATAGCAATAAAGTTTTAAACATGTACTTTGTTAATATAGTTCAAATTTCGGAAAAAAATATCGCGCTGGCGGTAACAGGCTGTTTGAATACAGACATGACTCTAATTTTCATAAATATAAGATTTTCGGCTGAATCTGAATCGATGTGTTGTCGAATCTGAATCTATATGTTGAATCGACTCTCGAATCAGCTTCAGAAATAGGGTACTTTGGTTGGAAAGTGATTTAAAATAATATTTGTGATTGAACCATCTGTATTATATTTCCCCTCCTCAGTCTTGAAACTGAGATATTATTTTAAATATTATTATATTACATTAACAAAGTGCATATTTTAAAATTTATTTATATTCTATTAACAATACAGAAAGCCGCGCATTTTTATCTCAAACAGTTTTTTTGTTATTTACATTCAAAATGAGTCAGTCATTTACTGGACACCCGGTACGTAGCAAAGTGAAAGCGATATTCGAATAAAGATGTCCCATTTAAAAGCAGGGTTAGGTTTTTGACGACAAAGAATGGTTCCGTCGAAAAGTGTCAAAAGCTGTCAAAAACTGTCAGAAACTGTCAAAAACCCCACATTTTTTTTAGAAATAGTTAGTAAAATTAAATCAAGCTAAAAACTAATTAAATTTTAATTCATATGTTATTATAATTTTTTACTAGTTTTCCTAAATTCAAGTTATAGTAAAATTATATATCATAATTCAAATTATTTATCAGTTGTCATGCTCAGAACAATAGTTTAAAATATTCAAACTACTATTTAATGCGTTTTCGGTAGCACTATTTATTTCTTATACGTTTAGTTTGTTATATAAATGTAATAATAAAAAAATTTGCCCTTAAGTTAACTACTTCCAAATTCTTTTAACATCGTACATTTTCCTATCTCTTTATAATATTTTAACATGTTACTTTTAATTCCATACCTTTAATCAACCCTTTTTGTTTTATTTTATTCTAAAAAACACGAATCTTTCAAAACAAAATTCTTTTTTTAAAAAAGACAACCCCATTACTTAATTCATTGTATTGGTTGCGTATTATCTCTTTATTTAACTAATAATAACACATTGCTCAGTGGTGCACAAAACAGGAATTTTAATATACATTAGTACATATTAAAATAAAATAAAACTTTCAACGCTTCGCGCCGTCTTATGCGGGCGTCTTCAGGAAAATATGATAATGGAAGGACTACGTTTGCATCTTGATCGAGAGATAATATTTCTACTTTGTAGAAATATTATCTCTCGATCAAGATGCAAACGTAGTCCTTCCATTATCATATTTTCCTGAAGACGCCCGCATAAGACGGCGCGAAGCGTTGAAAGTTTTATTTTATTTTAATATGTACTAATGTATATTAAAATTCCTGTTTTGTGCACCACTGAGCAAAGTGTTATTATTAGTTAAATTTTATGATGCAACTGTCCTATATATATTTATCTCTTTATTTATTCTCTGAAATGTTCGAATACTCAGAATTCCATCTGGTGGTTTTTGTTTCAATAAGTATATTCCAGTTGACTATACACGACCATAAGAGAGAACTAACTTTGTGTCAGCGGGTTAACCCTTTGTCTACCGCATTATGAATTTATGAAAATTTTACATTCTAAAGCAATTTATGCAAATTGTTTAAACTAATTTAAAAGATTTACGTAATCATTTAATAAATATTTGAAGGATTTTATAAGGGTTAAATGATTTAGAAGGATTAATTGAATTTGAATTTACAGGAATTTTGTGCAATTTTTAGAACCCCACTCAAATCTTTTTTTTTTCATTATTTTTTTGGTATTTTGTAGAATTATAAAATGTACAAATAAGACGTTCTTACAATATAAATATAGAAATATTCTCGCATTGAAAAATCCCTATCCCCCTCCCTCAGCGCCAAGAAAGCTGAAAAGATGCAAAGGCAAAAGAAACCTTTCTTTTAAAAATATTTTTGTTTTGTGTAACCAATAATGCTTTTGTACCAAGATAAAGTAATGTATCTGTAACTCATTCTAAACAGTATTACAACTAACTGACGTATTAAAAGAATTATATAATAAGTTATTTTAATGGTACTTATAAGTACCATCGATAGATAAAGGATTAAATTTCACTGGTTAAAAGTAAATTCTCAAAATTTAATTGGTAAATTAGGAGTTTGTCGTGATATTTTCTCTTTTTTCCCGCACTGATAACTTATATGAAGGATCACGTTGGCTTTGGAATGAGTTCAGTTCAGTTTTAGTTTAGTTTGTGTATTTCGTCATATTTTGTGTCACCTGGTGAAAGACGATGTTATGGGCGGATTTCTACGGCAATAACATAAATCTATTTCTTTTTGTCGGTATCGTATAGTAGCACAATTTTTAAATCAGCATTAGTGGAACTGTTTTACTATGATATAAAACTCGAATAAAGGTGCTTAAAAATGGACGGCGCTTCTATCTAATTTAAGCGGGATATATCCATAAGGAAATTATCTTGTTGCTTTACTACTTTATGCTACACTATTGTTAAATCTTCGATGGAGAATTCTTGCTAAAAGATATGGTTTTGAGCAGAATTTTACGTATAAATAAAACGTGTAAATATCAGTCTAATTTATGCTTTAAAAAATTACCTTTTGTAAAAAAAAAAAAAAAGTTATTATTTAATGATTGAAATAAGTTACCTAAAATTTCAATGATTCTAAAAATGCTTGTCTGTTTACATAAACATTTGGTGTAAATACAACTGCAATACAAGTGTTCTCAGAGTAATTAAATGAATTATTATATGAAATCTGTATAATTTAACCTAATAACTCAAAAAAAGTTTGTTACTTTCAATATTTACAATATATCATTATTTTGTTATGTTCAGTTTAATCATTTAAAAGAATTTGTTTATTTATTAAATTTTATTTTTATACATAAAATAGTTAAAAGTTTTCTTATTTGAGCATAACAACTTAAAATTTTTAGCTATAAGCCTTAATCATTTTTTGTAAGAAAGTCTTAAAATAACTAATATTAAAACAACATAAAAGTTAAAAATATGCATATTATTTACATGTAATTTTATATATTATATTAAATTATCTTTTATAAATTTTATAAATTAAATTATACAAATATTCCCACCATGTACTTTCATTTTTAAAAAATTAAGTATTTCATTTGATTAGTTTTATTTTTCATGTAAAAATACAGGGTGGTCATAAAAAAAACTTTGCCGATATATGGAGCTCTAGCGGCCAGACCGTTCAACCGATCGAGGTGAAATTTCAGATATAGCTATTCAGAGGTATGAGCTCGAGATTCTGTGAACGGCAACAAAATGGAGCTCACGGTTACGGTTATAGTTACAAAAACTCGAAATTTCCCAATAGCAACACCCATTTTTTTTCATCGCAAAATGCTCAGCGCATGCGAAAACCCTAAAGAACGTTGGAACGGTATGCTTATTGCAAAAAACAGACGCGTTATGCTAGCATAAAATCAGCTCTACAAACGGCCTAAAAAAACACGACCAAGGCGTACGAAGAAAATTTGAATATGACAGAGACAAAATACCAATCATGGAACGTCGTTTCCCAGATAGTAAGCGTAGAAAACGGATAAAATTTGGGGTCGGAATGTTAGCTCTTCAGTCGGAGCTCACAGATGCCAACAAAATGATTTCGTTCGTGGTGAGTCGGTAAAATTCTTATAAAAATGAGATGAATGTTGGGAAAACCTGGCGCGTTTACCGTGAAACCATCGCTAAATATGTGGCCTATGCAGTTTACAAGCTATTCGTGATTTAGTAATGAAATTTGAAGAAATTGGCTGCACCTGTGATAGTCCACGATCCGGTCGACCAACTGTTCCTGAGGATACTGTTATGAAAGTGCATCATATAGTGAACAGAGGACGAATGCAAACTGCAAAAAATGCATCTCGTGTATTTGATATACCGAAATCAATGGTCTTAAAGTTACTGCGCTCTATAATCCGCATATTTCCTTACCGGTACCAGCGCGCCCAGATGTTGGAAGTGAGAGACAATCAACAACATATTGACTTTGTTAATGAATTTCTTATCCAATATGATGGAGATAACGATCGGCCTCTTCGCATATTATGAAAGGACAAGGCACATTTCGCCTTAACTGGTAACGTCAATGGCCTCCGCGATCCCCCGACCTCACTCCTGTGGATTTCAGGTTCTGGAGATCTCTAAAATCTAGAGTGTACATGTGCAATCCGCAAACATTGCAGGATTTTAAAGATTCTATCAAACGTGAGATTGTAAACATCCCTCATGCAATATAATGTTCGGCTATATTGTCCACAGTCGCTACCATGCAATGTGTAATTGCCTTTGATGGTACCCATGTGGAAAATGCGTAATCAAAATAAAAGTTCTCTTTTTTCCGATCTGTGTTGTAATCAGAAATTAGTGTACTGACTCTGTGTCATATGCAAATTTCCTCCTTGCGCCAAAATCGTGTTTTTTATGGGGGAGGGGAGATTCGCAGAACAGTTTTTGTGCTTGCATAACGCGTCCGTTTCTTGCGATACACGTACGATTCCAGTGCTCTTTAGGGTTTTCGCATGCGCTGAGCATTTTGCGATGAATAAAATGGGCGTTGCCATTGGAAAAATTCGAGTTTCTGTAACTATAACCGTAACCGTGAGCGCCATTTTGTTGCCGTTCACAGAATCTCGAGCTCATACCCAGGGGCGTCGCCATGGGGGGGTATGGGGGGGAGCCTCCCCCCCCAATATATGTGAAGTTGGGAAATTTGAGCTTAGAGTTGGGAAAATTTAGATTTTTGAAAGACTTTCTTTTTTTTTAAATAATTACAAGAAATATATGAACTTTTTATTCTTTCGGTGACAATGGTTTAGCAAACAAGTTAAATTATCAAAAGAAATCAACCAGACTCAATTTGTCATTGTATTTCTCTGTTCTATGAAAACATCATACACTTATTAGACCTAAATGTCTCTGCTCCTGTGTATCAATATCTGACTCTAAACAGCTTTCTCCACTCCTTTGTTTCCTCCAAAACTTTCATTTCTGAAAAATTTCAAATTATAGTCCGTGACTTTTATGTTACTTTCGTATGAAAATCCATAATGGCTCATATACTAGAAGTCTGTCCGGGCCTGGGCTTGGTCCAAGGTACTGGCATGGCCCGTGGACCGAGCAGGCAAACTTTCAAACAGAGTGCTTCCACCATTCTGATATAAAAATTTAAAAGAGGCTCATAAAATTTGAATTATTTTCAATAAATATGAGTTTCACAAGAATGCGTATAAATGTGCTGCATGAGCCGATTTTATTTTAACAACACTCATGCAAAAATATATTTTGTCCAAAATGTAGAGAACGTCATCGGATAGTTAATCATGTTTGAGCCTCAGCTTAGCTTTTTTTGCAGACTCGGGCAGGAGCACCGTCAGTTTATTACCCCTCCCCCTTTTTAATCCTCAAACCAGAAAAATTATCAAATCATAGATGCAAAAAAAGTAAAAATGTCGAATATGAAGTCGCAAAGGACTGATGAAAACTTTCACTTTAGACAGATTTTTATCTTTGGCGGGAAATTTTCAAGCAATTTTTACGTCAGGAGTATGAAAGGAGGACACTGTGCAACATCAAACACCCTACAGTTGGCGGGGGTTCCCCTCACATCGCCAGGTCCCCCAAAATGGCTTTCCAGATTGTTTATTACCTTGTTCATAGTCATATAAAACCAAACATCTTCATTAATCTCTCACATTTTCTTCCGGAAGTTTTTTTTTTTTTTTTTTGTAATAGAGGCTGCGATCAAAAATGTCTGTTTTCTTGTGGGGGGGGATGTCTCCCCTGCCCTCCCCAAATGGCTCTCCTGGACTCGGGTTAGGCCGAGGTAAGGATTATTTTTTTCTGCATAGTTGAGTCGGGACGGAACTGGACTTGGTTGCTCTTGGCATGTGTCGGGCGGACAGTTTGCAAAATAAGTAATAATGATAACGAACTTTTGGTAAGGGGAATCATCGGAAATGTATCTTGAGGTGGTTCTCAAATTCCCTGTTGAATAACACAAAACTTTCTGAAACATTTTTTGACTCATTTTTAAAAGAAAATGCATAACATTGACAGGCCTGAAGTGATTGGATTGAAACGATTTCGAATTGAATAACGTTTTCCATTTTTTCGATAAATAAATTACTTATCCAATTACAGGCGATTATTGTCACACAACGACAGTTTTCTCTTCTTTACTTGCTATGACGTTTTGAAAATCGAATCAAAAACTAATATTTGACAGCCTTTTCTGAAATATATGTTGCTTTCATTCCAAGAAAAAAGAAAGCGCCATTCGATAACATTTTTTCTAAATAAGAACATCTGCCAATTTTATGCGTTTCCGAACAAAAGTGAATTGAGAAATGCGCAAGAAAATAATTATTTTAGATTCTTTTTTATCAGCATTCTTTAGAAGAATCTTAATTGTACGTTAAGAAAAATCCGAATTTTTTGTAGCTATCAAATTGTGCCGGATCGGGCCTGGTTTAATTGTTTTTTACGCAAGCTGTTCCTGTTTTCAAAGATTTTTGTTCAGGCCGGCCCCTGAACTGTGAAAATATAGATCCGGCTCGAGCCAAAGTTTTAATTTTCAAATCGGGCCGTGCTGGGCCAAAATAGCTTATATGTAGTCGGGACCATGCTCTGATCTGGAAATTCCAGCCGGAAAGGACATGTATAGCAAAGACAGTAAACAAAAAAGGGAATTTTTAATGATGGTTGACGAAAGAAAAGAAATCGCAATAGATCTTTAAAAATAAAATTAATAATTCCAATCATAACATATTCTACTGTCAAAATGAAAATAAAACAAGAAAATATTCACATCTTTTCATATTTAACCCGTCGTCGTCGCGTCGCCGGAGAATTTATACAACGGCTTTAGTCGTCGAGTCAATCTAAGCTTAAAAATCTGTAAATTTTATTTCAAAATAGCAATCTATTCTAATATTGTAAAACAAAAATGCAATTTGTATTTCCGTTTTATGCTAATCTCAAATAGTATTAAAAGAACTTGGAATAAGTAACTTTGAAAAAAAAAATATTAAAAATATTTATTCAGGCGCCAAAAGAAAAAAAAAAAAGAAAAGCTGGAGTCCTAATTTCTATAATAGTAGCTACACCTGCTATATTACGTAATTGGGCAACAATATCCAATGAGTTTTCGCCAGAAAAAATACTGGTAACCCTTTGTCGTCAAGAAAAAATAATCATAAAAGGAAATGTGATTTCAAAAAATTATTGATTCTGATAAATGTGTTCCTTTTTACTTTGTTTGTGTGCGGATAAAAAAACTGCTATATTTTTACCGGTTTATAAAATATGAAACCAAAGCGATATAAAGTTCAATGTTGTAATTGTAAAGCAGTATTTAATAATGACTATAAATCTCAGCATGAAAAAAACAATCATAATGGGAATAGAGTTTCTGTGCAGGAAATTGGAGCCCCTAAAAATCCATTCGATGCTTCAGTACGTAAAAGGAAAAAAGTGGACGATGTGAAATCGGAACAAATATATGGATATGACAGCAGTCCGTCAAATGAAGAAATAATCAGCATAAGTTGTAATACTGATGTGTTGAACTTAAATAAAAAGTCTGAAGAAATAAAAGATTTTTCTTTTCCTATAAACAACACCGAGAGCGAAGATCAACTTCTTCAACAGTGTAATTTGGATTTTTCAAAAGAAAGGGAATTTCTACATGAGGCTACGAATTCCAAAACTCAAAACCAATCTGAAATGGATAATGAATTTCAAAACGAGACTGCAAGCTTCACAAATGAAAACCAAACTAAAGAAGAAAATGAAAATAAGTCGGACTGGGTGTCTTTTATGGGAAAATTTTCTTTTATTCTTGAAAAATTAACTGAGAGCAAAACTATTTTTTCTCAATATAATGAATCTGACATAGTTAACGAGAAATTGGCAATAACTGAGATTGTTAACTTTATCTCTTCAATTAAAGAAACCTGTGATATAGTTCTTGAAGAGGGGTGCAGAGTATTGAATAAACTGAATAATGAGTTAGAATTTTCAATTGAAGACAGTGGAAGTGCCTCTGAAATAGTAAATCATGATCCTGGTCTACGTCCAGATACTTTAAATGAAAATCAGAAAAATTATTTAATTCAGTTAGGTCCACATCAACCTAAATTAGCATGTTTTCCTTCTGATGGAAAAAACCGGTTTAATCCCTACTGGTATACAGAATTTGAATATTTAGAGTACAGTACAGCAAAGCATGCTGCTTTTTGCTTTGTATGTTGTCTTTTTCCTGTTGGTATAGGTCGTGAAAAAAGAGAAGATGCTTGGACTTCAACCGGAGTAAAAGTATGGGGTAAAATGAAAAGTTGCGGAAAAGATAAATTAGGGAAGCTCCAACAACATTTCTCATCTCAAGCTCATAAGTCTGCTCTATATGATTTTTGTAATTTTCTTGTAAAGAAAAAACATATTGATGTCTTAATTGACAAATCAAAAAGACAAGTTTTAATTCAGGAAGAAAAAGTTCGAATGCACAACAGAGAAGTTATCAAAATTTTAATGGATACTTGTAAAACATTCGGAAAGCAAGGATTAGCATTTCGAGAGTCAAACACCGATGATATTAATAAAGAAAATTTTTGCGAAGTGATACAGCTTATCTCAAGGCACAATACTACAATGAAATGTTGGTTTGAAGATAAAAAATTGAGACCATATCATGTTACATATATGAGTCCAGAATCTCAAAATGAAATGATAAATTTAATAGCATCTGAAAATCGTCAGGTAATCACTTCTGAAATAAAAAATAGTTTATGTTTTGCAGTTTTGGCCGACACAACTCCAGATCTGTCACACAAAGATATAATGTCTATTGTTATCCGAAGTGTAAGTAATGAAGGTGAAATTAGGGAAAGATTGGTCAAAACAATTGAATGTAGTGACAAAACTGGAAAGGGAATGGCAGATTTAATTTTACAGTGCTTAAATGAAATAGAAATTGATTATTCGAAGCTTGCATTCCAGTCTTATGATTTTGCTCAAAATATGTCCGGGAGGTTCAATGGTGTACAAAAACATATATCTGAGATTGTCGGTCACAGTGTTCCTTACATACCTTGTCAAGATCACCGCACTAATACTGCTCTAGAACATGCTTGCAACGTTAGCATATTAATTCAAGATTTGTTTAACATCCTTGAAGAGCTCTATGTCTTTTTCACATCAAGTACAAAAAGATTTAAGCATTATCAGTCAAGTGTAGAGAACATTGATAAAGTAATTCCACTTAAAAATCTATCAAAAACCAGATGGACCGCAAGAGCTGAATCGGTCAAAGCCTTAACTCAATCGTTTGAAATGGTAATAGAACTATTAGAAAATATTTTCAATGAAAAGACTTTTGATTCCTCTACTAGAACAAAAGCATTTGGAATTTATAAAAAAATGAAAACTTTTGATTTTATTGCATCATTTTTTTTCATGAAAAACATCTTAAGCAAAATAAAAATTTTAACTGAAATTCTGGAGACACCTGATTTTAACGTCATTGACTGCATTGCGATAATAAAAAGTACTGTCCAAAGCTTACAAGCAATTAGTGATGATTCCACTGGAATGAATAATCTTATAAAAAGTTCAATTGTATTCGCTGAAAAAATGGGGATAGATGTTGAATCAGACTTCCGAAAACACCATAGAAAAAGGGTTCCACCTAAAAAAATTGATGAAAACAATAGAACAGCAATGGACATAGATTTAAATACTTTTTACAGGAAAGAATTCAAAGAAGTTTTGGACACATTAATAATGGGTTTCAATGACAATGTTTTATATATCAAAGATACTATTGAACCGATACATTCGATTTTTAAGCTACCATTCACCAAAGCAAATTTGAGCATAAGTAATCTAGAAAAAGTTATTAACATGTTTCCTCCTGGATCTGATAAACCTGACATACACGACTTGCAGAGTCAAATGGAAACACTTTTTGACTTGTGTTCAAACAATAATGTTGACTCTCTTAACGGACTTTTCGTTCATGCCAAAAAATTCAAAAATTATTTAGGTCAAGCCTTCAAACTGTGCATTTTAACATTCACAGCAGCTTATGGTGTTGCGTCAAATGAAAGGACATTTAGTCAGCTAAAAATTATAAAAAATGAATTACGAACTACCATGAGCGATGACAGACTGGATAGCTTAATGCTTTTGAAATGTGAAAATAAAATAGCGGACTTACTTAAACTGGACGATGTGATCATTAGGTGGGCTTCTTTGAAGAACAGAAGGATCAGTGTTAAATGAAAAAAATTACAATGTAAGTGTTCATTAGCAATCGTTACAATTTTTCTTTATGTAACATTTTTTGTTTCATATTTCATATATTTATATAATTTTTTTTGAATGTATGCAATGTCTCTAACTTTGAATCTTACATTTATTGCATTATTTGAAATTGTTTCTTTAACCTTTGTGGTAAAAGTATAATCTTTATCTCTTTTTCTTCTGATCTTTATTTTCATGCTGAAAAAATAGCAATAAATCTAGTTTTTTTTTTTTTTTTTTTTTTTTTTTTTTTTGGGAAAAGAAATTATTTTTAATGCATAAGTATTGTTATCATTATAAGCACATTGCATTGTATAATTTTAATTGGAAATTAGAACAATATTTTTCAAGTTGGGAAATTTTTAAATTCTCCCCCCCCCCAAAAAAATATCTGTAGCTACGCCTCTGCTCATACCTCTGAATAGCTATATCTGAAATTTCAACTCGATAGGTTGAACGGACTGGCCGCTAGAGCTCCATATACTGGTAAAGTTTTTGTATGACCACCCTGTACTTTTATTCTATATTTATAGCTTACAATTGTTTTCTTTTTCTAAGAAACTTGCTGAACTAAAAACATGTTTTGACTTTTATACTGGATAAGTGGTTTTTTATGTCTAAAACTATGTAAAAGTTTATTAAAGTGTCTAAAATAAAGATTATGAAAATTTGTAAACTTAAAGTTGTTGTAAAAATAATTAAAAACATTATTGGACACAATATCAGGTTTTTGAAAGTCGTTATAAAAAAGGGTTTTTTGATATGATGGTTAAAACCGTCACACTGTCAAAAACTTGCTAATCTTGCTTTAAAATGGTCACGTTTATGATTGAAAGATTTTGGTGTTTATGTAACATCTCTCTTTACATGCATTTTTTCTAATATCAATGGTGTTGGCGCACCTTTGTTATGACGTCGAATGACGTAAGCATATACCCCCCGCCCACAGATGTTTCCCTCCAGTTTGTTATGGACGCCGCCAAGGCAGTCACTGCTCACCAAGAGCACGCATTTAATAATAAAACTATACAGTCTGCTATATCGACATTTTTAATTCATATTTATATCGCATCGCATCATTAACATTATGGGCCGTCGAGCTCAAAGGTAT
This sequence comes from Maratus speculifer, assembly GCA_964019185.1. Taxonomy (NCBI): domain Eukaryota; kingdom Metazoa; phylum Arthropoda; class Arachnida; order Araneae; family Salticidae; genus Maratus; species Maratus speculifer. The sequence continues at coordinate 67,753,463 of OZ025295.1, forward strand.
TTATATTTAAAAGATAATAATAGTTTGTTTAAAATAGTGAATTGACATTGCAGACGAAGAAATTTATTTTTTCTTTCTTCGAACAATTCAATCTTCGGTCATAGAACAACACCTGCAGTTTTAATAAAAGTGTTACGCAATCATCGCAAGAAAGAGTAAGCACATACGAAATCACCTGTTTACCAGAAAAGGTAAGAAACATTCGATTATTCCTTTTGATTTCATAAGTATCTAAAATGGATGCACTTGAAAAAATAAAAAAGAAACGCGCAACTGTAAGGACAGCTGTAACTAAGCTTATAACTAAAATTGATACTTTAATTAATGAAGAAAATAAGGAAACCGATGAGTATTTAGAAATTTTGGAACAGTTAAATGAAAAGGATGAATCGCTGAAAAATTTAAATAGCGAGATAGAAGCTTCCATAAGTATTGCGAAAGATTATGAAAATGATATTACCATTAGTGAAGAATATACTGAGAATATTGTAAGAGCTAAATTCAAAATTAAGAAACAAATTAAGCATTTAGAAGAGGGTAAGGTTCTCAATCAAAGTCAACTAAAACCTACTCTTACAAATGACTCATTTAATATTAAATTACCGGAAATACCGCTCCCGAAATTCTCAGGAAAACCGGAAGATTGGAGTTCATTCAAATTACAATTTGATAATATTATAACATCGAATGAGCAATTATCTGAAACTCAAAAACTTCATTATTTATCAGCAGCTTTAACAAACGAAGCAAAGGTTTTGCAAACGACAGAAGATACATTCGCCTCTTTAATTCAGGCATTAAAAGATAGGTATGAAAACAATAGAATAGCTGTAGAAATACATATAAATTCACTTTTCGAAGCAGATAAAATTATACAACCTTCTGCTAAAGATTTACGGAATTTAGTTGACACCGTAAAGAAAAGCATTCGCGCATTAAAGGTTTTAGACTACACAAGGAACAATCTTTCCGACGTTCTAATTCTGAATATTATTCTTCAAAAATTGGATAAAGATACGCGAAAAAGTTACGAAATGAGTATCAGTTCAAATGAAGTTCCAGAATTAGACAATCTAATACTATTTTTAGAGAAACGTTCTCAAATCTTGGAAAATATCAGTAAAAACATTTCAGCAAAACCCAAGACAAATCAAGAGCGTCATTCTAAACAAAAATCTCTCTTTGTTAAGTCAACTAATTTAATTAATTCATGTGTGTTATGTAAGCAAAATCATGCAATTTATAAGTGCGATACATTTTTGAAATCAAATGCCTCTCAGAGAAAAGAAATAGCAATGAAACACAAACTTTGTTTTAATTGTTTAAGTAATCAGCACACGATTGCTAATTGCAAATCTAAAAGTTTATGCAACATTTGTCAGTCACGACATAATACATTACTTCACAGAAATGCAAACACTTCCTTTCCGAACAAAATTAATGAAGTTAATCCCATCGAGCAAGGTAATAAACTGAATCCGAATGCACAAGAATTTTTCGGACAGACAGAAGTTAAATCACTTCTATCGCCTTCTTTATCTTGCGTTAATAATGGAAATAAATCTATTATTCTCTCCACTGCTTTAGTTTGGGTTTTTAACCCTTATTCTGGTAGTTATTTACAAGCACGTGTATTATTGGACTCAGGAAGTATGTCCAATATTGTAACATCAGAATTTGCTGATCGACTGGGAATTCCATTAAAGAGATTGAAAATCGCGATATCAGGATTAGGCGGAAAAGAAATGAACATTAAATACAAGGTGCATGCGAAAATTCTAAATGGAAATGGATCCTTTGAAACATCATTAGATTTCCTTGTTGTTTCAAAAATAACCGATTCACTCCCAGTAACAAAATTGAATATTCATAACTTGAAAATTCCTCATCAGTTAGCAGATCCAAAATTTAGCGTTCCTGGCAAAATTGACATGCTACTCGGAGCACAATCCTTCTTTGATATAATAAAGGATGGAGAAATTCGAATTCCAAACAGCAATTTAGTTTTCCGAAATTCAGTATTCGGATATATCGCAACAGGAACCGCAGATACGATCAATCATACGCAATATTGTGGTTTTATTTCGCAGTCTCAAAGCATTGATGAATGTTTAGAAAAATTTTGGAAATTGGAAACCATTGATGAACCTTGCAAAATTCTGAGTAAAGAAGAAGAATACGTTGAAGAACATTACAAAACTACGCATAAAAGAAATGACGCTGGTAGATATAAAGTGCAGATGCCTACCAAGGATTTGGAAAAGTTGGGTGATTCTAAAGAGCTTGCGAAAAAACGTCTGAATCAGTTGTGGAGAAGATTATCTAAAGATAAAACTATGAAGATATTATACCAGCAATTCATGCAAGAATACTTAGAGTTAGGCCACATGGAGAAGGTTACAGATGCTCAATCCGAACATCCAGATAATTTATGTTACTACTTGCCACATCACGGAGTTCTCAGACCAGGCAAAACCACAACAAAATTAAGAGTAGTATTCAATGCATCAGCGGCAACTACATCTGGTTTCAGTCTCAATGATTGTCTGCTAAAAGGAGAAGTGAAAGAAGACATATTTGAAATTATGACAAGATTTCGTGTCTACAAGTATGCTTTTACTACAGACATTCAAAAAATGTTCAGACAAATTTTAATTCATCCATCTCAACGCGACCTTCTAAGAATTGTGTGGAAGACAGATGAGAACGAAGAAACTGCTGTTTACAGATTGAATACAGTCACATATGGAACTTGCTGTGCACCGTTTCTCGCAATACGGACTCTGAAACAATTAGCCATCGATGAATCATCACAATTCCCTTTGGCTGCTGAAGTAATAAAAGAAGATGTATACATGGACGACATTGTTACAGGCGCACATGACCTAGATACAGCGACAGAACTCCAGCAGCAGTTATGCAACATGCTAAAAACCTGCGGCATGTCCCTTCACAAATGGAATTCCAACTCAAAGGAATTGATGAACAGTAAGCCACAGGAAGTTCAAGAACATAATTTTTCCGTAAATGAAGAATCAACAAGCAAAACTCTAGGGGTTATTTGGAAACCCGTTGAAGATCAATTTATGTTCAAGATTTCAATAACAGAGAAATCATCATATACGAAACGAGACGTGCTGAGCACCATTGCAAGATTATACGATCCCTTAGGTCTTTTGGGACCAATTATTACGCGAGCAAAGATATTTCTTCAGAAATTATGGCTCCTGAAATTAGGTTGGGAAGATGAAATCCCAGATCCAGTTGCAAGTGAATGGATAAATTTTGTGTCATCTCTAAAACTAATCGAAGAAATTAGAATCGACAGATACATTCTAACCGATTCTTTTCAGAAATTAGTGGTGTTAGGATTTTCAGATGCTTCGGAATTAGCTTATGGAGCTGCAGTTTATATGCATTGTACAAGTGAAACAAGTACTGTAACAACTAAATTGGTTGCGAGTAAGTCTCGCGTAGCCCCTTTAAGGACAATTTCCATACCCCGCCTGGAACTCTCAGCTTGCCTACTTCTTTCTCAACTAATAGAGAAAATTCGGCTTTCTTTAAAAATGCCAGTAAGTGACATTTATTTGCATACAGACTCAAAAATCGCAATTGCTTGGATCAGTACACCACCAAACAAACTAAAAACCTTTGTTGGCAACAGAGTATCCAAGATACAAACTTTAACTGAAAACTGTCATTGGAAACATGTCCCATCACATTTAAACCCAGCAGATGTTATATCACGTGGACTAGGTCCTCAAGAACTTTCCAACATGAATCTTTGGTGGAATGGACCCCCGAACTTTCACACACCTTCATCTTCTGATGAACCCAATGACAATATAGACATTCTATCACAAGAACTGTACTCGCATGAACTTAAAAAAACGGACAATGTCAATTTATTTTCTACTTCTGAAAATTCATTTGTAAATGATTTTCTTAATTTAAGTAACAACTACTTAAAATTAATACGTATTCTAAGTTTTATTTTCAGATTTATATTTAATGTTAAAAATAACATTCGACGAAGTGGTCCACTCAAAACAGAGGAACTTCGTAATGCCAAGTACTGTCTCATAAAAATAGTGCAGGTAAAATCTTTCGAGTATGAAATCAAAACCCTTGAAAAGGGAGAAATTCCCAAGAAGGGCCAGGTGAGTTGTTTACATCCCTTTCTTGATAAGCAGAAATTGTTACGGGTAGGTGGTAGGTTAAATAATTCTGACTTATCCTTTGATAAAAAATTCCCAATATTGCTCCCAAAAAATCATAAATTGACTTTATTGATCATGACATATTTTCATCTTAAATATTTACATGTTGGAGCCCAAACTTTACTTTATCTTATTAGGCAAGAATTTTGGCCACTGGGTGGTAGAAATACTGCCAGAAAAATTGTCCATGACTGCATAATTTGTTTCAAAAATAAACCTAAATGTATTGAGCAAATTATGGGAAATCTTCCCTCAGAAAGAATTACTCCTAGTTCCCCGTTCACTAATGTAGGGATTGATTTCTGTGGCCCCTTTTATATTAAATATAAGGGTCAAAGAAAAGGTATTTACAATAAATGTTATGTTGCTATTTTTATTTGTTTCGTAACAAAGGCCATACATTTAGAAGTGGTCACTGACTTAACTTCAGAAGCAATGATAGCAACATTAAAGAGATTTTTCAGTAGGAGAGGTAAAAGTTCTTCTATCTGTACTGACAATGCTAAAAATTTTGTTGGAGCCAGTGCAGAGTTAAAACGTTTGGCAAACATGATTAGAAACCCCCCAGATGTTTTGGCTGATTATTTAACAAGTGAGGAAATCGCCTGGAATTTCATTCCACCCAGGACACCCAATTTTGGTGGTTTGTGGGAAGCTGGGGTGAAGTCGTTTAAGCATCATTTAAGAAGAACTGTAGGAAATTCGCGATTAACTTTTGAGCAATTTTTAACAGTTACCGCGCAAATTGAAGCCATTTTAAACAGTCGGCCCCTCACGCCCATGTCTCCTGACCCCAATGATTTTGAAATTCTAACTCCAGGCCATTTTCTCATAGGTAGATCTCTAAGCAGTGTGTCTGAACCTGATCTCACTGGCGAACGCGATAATTATTTGTCTCAATGGCAAAGATTAAGTAAAATGGTCCAATTTATTTGGCGAAAGTGGAAATTAGATTATCTTAATAATTTACAAGCCAGACATAAATGGCAGTTTGAAAAAGACAATGTTATTCCAAATTCAATGGTCCTTTTAAAAGAGGATAATCTTCCACCCTGCAAATGGACAATTGGTAGAGTTGAGGAAGTAGTTAACGGACCAGATGGTAAGGTTAGAGTGGTATTAGTTAAAACCCCTCAGGGTATTTTCAAAAGAGGCATATCGAAATTATGCTTATTTCCTTGTCAATAAACTGACAAATTATTATATGAATATGTTTAACCATTTCACTGTAAATTTATTATGTAACCAAATGTTTGAAGTCTATTTAATTATTCATTGTTCTATTCATTATTATTATATTATGCATCTTTATTGTATTGTATGTTATTCATTGTAAATTTAGATATTGTATTGTATATTGAAATGATATTTCAACGTGGGGCGGTATGTTGGCGCACCTTTGTTATGACGTCGAATGACGTAAGCATATACCCCCCGCCCACAGATGTTTCCCTCCAGTTTGTTATGGACGCCGCCAAGGCAGTCACTGCTCACCAAGAGCACGCATTTAATAATAAAACTATACAGTCTGCTATATCGACATTTTTAATTCATATTTATATCGCATCGCATCATTAACAAATGGTTTAAAGATTTTGTTTCTATTTTATATATAAAGGAATAGTAAATAAATTATTAACAAGTTTTTAGTACATTGATAATAATTTTAGTTAGATTAATACAAGATGAGAGTGTGATATTTTGCTTTAAGCACTTTTTGAGTTTTTCTAATTTTTAATCGAACCAATCGGCTCAATCTGGCGTTACATGGGCAATTGTCCTGAAAATTTCTATTCATAACTAAAAAAATAAAATAAAAATTAAATTTTACAATTTAAATTAAAAAGTATTAATATTATTATAAAATATAAATAGAATATTAAAATAAACAAATGTGTTTTCAAAATGAATCATTTCATAAACACGTAAAATCCATTGCTGAAAATAGCATAAGCTTGTTTGATCTCAAATGTCTTAATTGGTTATTGCAGTTCGAGTTAAAATCCTTCCTTGACGATATGATAAGTAATTAAGTTATGTGATGATGGAAATAAACGATTTTCAAATGAATTGTAATTCTTACTTACCTCGGTTCTGTCGACATTTTAATTATTAATAAATGTAAAAATCTATGAATCAAAATTTGTTAAAATGACAGGGAATATTCAGTTTTTAAAAGAAATTGCTTTCTTTAGTAAATGTATATTTGGAAAACATCCATATCTTCTGAGCATTGAAAAATAAACTCATCCCCCCCTCTCCAAAAAAAGTAAATAAAATCATATAATTATGGTAATTAAAGCTAAAAATGTGTCAGGTGTTCTCAAAATAATAATGATTAAAAACAGAGTTTAATTGCGATATTCTCGGAACAATGTTTTTTAAAATGATACGCGAAATATCTGGGCAGCGGATAAACTGATTTGATCCTCGTGTTTTTAAAATAAAAATTCATACTAAACATGTCCTAAAAATATGATTTTATTTTTTAATTACTTCAATTGTTTTATCTCTATAGAAAATCACTGCGAAATAATAATAACAACAACAAAAATAATAATAATACAATTTTCAGTGACTTAATATGTTATATCTATGGTGACATTTTATAGCAGATTGCATTAATAATATATATATATATATGATTAATTAAAATTTTTAGTTTAAAATATTTTAGTACGAAGCAGTCATATAGACAATATAATCAGAAAGGCTCACAAATCTTAATATATTAAATTGTTTCTTCATAGATATATCGCATGGGAGATAGAAAGTTTGATATACGATTTTCAGAGTAAAATATTTATTAAAAATAAACACGGGAAACAATGAAAAATTCGATTGATATGCCACATACTTTTACTATGCCCATACTAACTGAAAGCCCCTGGCATACTATTTTGTCAGAAGAAAAAAGTACAAATTGAAGGTAATTTAACAATTTGAAATCATGGGGGATTTTTTTGAAATATTTCAGGATTTTCTTCTAAAGGATCTCTTAAATGCTCCCCTTTTCGGAAAAAAATTAGGGAATTTTACAATCTAATATTACTTTTAAAACATTTTAGCGATGGAATTAATAACAAATCTTAAAGTTTCTGCATTTGTTCCTAACTATTCACTAAAGTTCTTTCTGAGAAACCGTTTTCTAATTATTTTCTTTTATGATCAGTTTGTTCGAATTTAAATAAATTATGCATACACACAGATATACATATATGCGTATATGTGTTCATGTATACATGCATATATTTTTTTCTGCTAAATGTAGTTTAATATAAGTAAAGACTAGGACATTACCTTGAATTATTATACTTAATTTTGCTAATTTACACAAGCCAGTTATTTCATCATCATTATCTATATATTTTCCTTTTATTTTGTTCAATTGTTTGCTCTTGTAATTATTTTAGAGATTTTTTTCTTCAAATCATGTAGTTCACAGAAAATATACATTTACTTATTTACAAAAAAATTTCCTTGTAAATACTGGTGTCGTTCAATTGTTTCAACATTTTGCGAATAACGAATAGAGTATCTTGTCCCACAAAAGATTAAAATGGTTCGAACTTTTAAAATTTATCATAAAATGTGTGAATATTAGAGCCATCCTTTTACATAATAAAACATATATCTGATATAAATGCCTTGATTTTAGAGATGGTTTGGTGGCGCGTTGTTAAAATAAGTTTGAGAGCCAATAATCTAGATGTACAGGGTTGTTATAATTAAAGTTCGCCTATTCAAAAGGCTCTAGAGCCGGTTCTATGGCTCCAAACGAAACGAAATTTCAGTAGTACACGGTAAAAAATAACGAGTTTTATCACATTTACTTCGGCTGTATGAGATGTGAAATAAGGTGTAAATATATTATTTTTGGGGTGCCAATACCAAAATAAATGTTACGTTACACTTCGAATGAGGTATCATGCCTCTTTAAAAAAAATAAGCGTTCTGAATCACTCCAAATCATTATAATTCGCACTTTGAAAGACTTTATTCAATTCATCAACACGACGGCAGGTGTTTTTTTAATCCAGCGAGAGCAAGTCGGTGCGATTATGCAACCAGCGTGGGGGATAAGATTATTATGCAAAATGGCGCTGTTGTTGAAACATTCTGTTGTGTTCCGTGAAAAATGTTCTTTGAATTTCGATTATATTTCGCGGTAATAATGAATGATTAAGAAATTGCTGACATAGTTCATATTAAGAACTTTTATCGACTTATTCAATTAGTTCGGACAATTTAAGAAATCAGAAATAGAGTCTATTGTATGATAGCCGTAAACATAAACATTTTTGCAAAACAGTGTTGTTGCTTTGGTTTTTCTTTTGGATTTTCTTCGAATAAGTAAGTGGCGTTTATTTTTTTTCTGTTTTGTATACAATATCTCTTAATTCTCTGTAAAAAATTGTATTTGTGTTATATTTGTTGTACGTATATATATATATATATATATAAATGCATGATACTTGCAATATGTGATTTTGCAGTCTAGCTATTTCGATATTTTAAAAATGAAAATTAATAATAAAAGAAGTCGTAAAATTGTCACTTTCGTACAGAGCTTTGAAATATTTAGTTTTGATTTTATAGTGTTTTACTGCTTTAAATTTCGCATAACTTGAACTAACACGAAATTAAATAAACATAGTGTTATATCTTGTTTTAAACATTCATTTTTTCAATATATATTTGTATTTTGATGTATTTTTAGATTATTAGAAACAAAAATTCCATTATTTTTATTTCGTTTTTTTTCTTTTTTCATATATATATGTTGATACTGAAAGAGTTGAAGAGATTGTCATGGTTTTATTTTTCTATTTATTAAATTAGTAAAACATAATTAAAATCATCATTAATGCCTATTTGAATTTGAATACATTTAATGGAAAATCTTAGAACTTCAATGAAAGGGGGGGGGGGGGCTGCCGGTATGTTCATTCAGAGCGGTGTGAAACGGGGGGGGCGAAGGGGGCGGTCGCTCCGGACGCGGAAACTGAGGGGGCGCCAAATTTGTGTTATTATCGTCTCTTGTTTCTTCGCTTTTTTGTAAAAAAAATTATATGTATAAACATATTGGGATTTTTTGTGTGAAAAAAACATACATTTTCAAAATAGCATGTTACTTCATTCTTGAAATCCAAAAGTGGTCATACAATACTGTTAGATACATTTTTTTCACATATGTTTTCCAGATCACCTTTGCCAATATATAAGCGCAATGTTCTTTTATAGTATTTAGTTGTAATATTAAATCTTTTAAAGTTTCAAAATAAACGAAAAACATGTATTTAATAGAATTTATTTGTGCTTTTACACTTTTCAATTTTGTGACACCTGTGACAAACAGTAATGAAACTACTGAAATTTAGAGGTGCTGCAGATACATTGTGCCCCCTCCCCCCACCAACCCCCAAACACACTATGTGACCCACATAACTATGTTTTTAAGTATGTAAATATACTAAATTACATTGTTTAATAACTGAGTATTATGTTTAAAATGCATGTTATAATAAATTACCTCAATTAAAAGGGAGTTTAGCAGCATTTTTGCATGAAACTAATTATTTTAATATATGGGTGTGTTAAATTTAAAATGTAATCTTTAAATTATTTTTATTTTGCTGTTAAAATCATGTAAATATTAGAAAATTTCCTTTTTTACCATCTACTTATATAGTGTACCTTAATATATGGTAGCAAAATAAAAAATAATTAAAAAATTACATTTCAAATTTAATACAGCCATAATTTAAAAAAAAAATATCTTCACGCAAAGAATGTGCTAAACTTCCCTTTAATTGAGACAATTTATTATAACGTACATTTTAAACATATTACTTACTTTACACCCAAAAGGGTGGCAACTAAGTTGCCACTACAAATGGTGTTTGTTTACCATTTGATCGTTGGTGGCTCATTACACCAATTTACAAGTGGAATTTCATTACACCACTTGGGGTGGCAACTTAGTTGCTACCCTTTTTGGTGTAAAGTAAGGGAGTTTTTTTTTACTGTGTAGGTAGTTGAAGAATTGCGCTCTGCGAAAATCGAAAAAAATAGTTACAATTTTTGTCAATAAGTGGCTTTGCGCCAATATTTAAGGCGATGTTTGCAGATTCATTATATCAATTTCAGTCAATCCAGACGAAGCACAAAAATTTAAAAATTTCGGCAAACTTCGACGAACTGCGAATTGTTGTAATTAAAGTTCACCTAATCAGACAGCTCTAGTGCCTGACCTATGACTATAAACAATACAGAAAAATGAATATTATTTCATGTGATGTAATCTGCATCAGCAAAAATAAAACATGTCGCTCGGCAGCGAGGGAATAACGAAAATAACATTAAGAATGCTCAATGAATCCTCCACCATTATCAATAACGCATTCCATTCTCAGAATTGTGTTTTCTACAGCATTGCGTAAATTGTCCTGCGAGATTGAGCGAATGTGAAGTCTAATACTGTCTTTCCGATCAAAGATTGTCTGACATCTGTCTTTAGATACAGAATCTTTCAAAAATCCCCACAACCAAAATCGCATGGTGTTAGAATATAATAACGACTTATGATGCGGGTCTTCTGTAAAATAGCTCCTTAAGAAAGTCCGAACTGCTCTAGTAATCTGCGGTGGTGCACCGTCTTGCATAAAGACGATATTTTGAAGGTAGCCTCGCTGTTGCAGTTCGGGAATCAGAAAATGTGACAACATATTGAGATACCTTTTTCCATTTACGGAACATGTAATGGGTCCTGTGGATGTTAATTCCTCAAAAAAATATGGCCCTATCATAAATGTAGCAGTAAAACCGCACCACACCGTCACTTTAGCTGCATGCAATGGAACTTCTTGGACAACATTAGGATTCTCTTTCGCCCAAATTCGACAGTTGTATGTGTTCACTTGTCTGTTTAAATGAAAATGCTCTTCATCACTGCATAGAATATTCCAGGGCCAAGAATTGTCCACATTCATTCGTGCAAGAAACTGTAGTGAAAATGATAGCCGACTTTCGGTATCACCCTGTATTAGTTGTTGCACCCTCTGAATCTTGTATAGATAGTAGCGCAAAATTTGACGCATCACTGTTCTTACAGTGGAAATCGGCATACCGACTTCATTCGCAATAGCGGGCACATTTGCATTACCAAATGATGGCTGGCTTGCTAAATCAACGGCAGCAGTAGCAATATCTTCAATGCTAGAAATGTCTACCTTTTTTCGTCCTCGGCCAGGAAGAATGTCGAGTTTTCCTGTTTCCTCGAACTCTTTAACCATTTTGTGAACTCCACGATCCGACATTGGTCCACGTCTAATATCTTTTAATTTCCGGAATTCTCGAAGAGCTGCAGCTGCATTGCTGTTATTTTGATAAAATAACTTTATAAGAAGTGCCTTTCTTTTCGAAGTTCAAAGTTTTCATTCTCCACAAAGCGTAGATTCAAATGTTTTTCAGAAACAATCAACTGTACCAGTGTCAAAGAAATCACAGACACACTTTATCAGCAAGTTTTAAATCATCAGTTGGTTAGACGGGTATTTCAAGTTTTCGAAGTTGCGACGTCACTTTGACGTCGTTCGTCGAAAATTTGAATAAAATGTTATCTTTTTTCAAGCGTTGGGTGAAATTTTTTAATTTTGTATGTTTCATCTGCACTGTAAAAAATATGACTATTTTGCTTCATCGTCACTCCACCGCTTTTATAGAAAACAACTACTTCAGGCTATCTTGGAGCATTCTCATTGGCCAAAAGAGTGATTTTCTATAAAAGCGGGGAGTTACGATGCAGCAAAATAGTCATATTTTTTACACTGTGGATTGACCGAAATTGATGTAACGAATCTCAAAAAGTTTACTTTTATAAACTGTTAAATAAAATTTTCTGTATTTTTTTTTTTTTACAAAATAAAGAAATCTGCAAATATCGGCTTAAATAATGATGCAGCGCCATCTATTGACAAAAACTTTAACTAGTTTTTACTTTAACTAAGTAAAACTTTAACTAAAATTTTCGCAGAGCGCATCTCTTCAACTACGTACTAGTGAAATTTTGCTACGTTTGGAGCCATAGAACCGGCTCTAGAGCCTTCTGAATAGGCGAACTTTAATTATAACAACCCTGTATACCACAATAATAATAATAATAATAATAATAATAATGAGGTCTTGAAAAAAGAAATAATCAAAAGTAAGTGGGCATTAACTGAAAATTACAATACTTGCTTAAAATATACACTCAAAAGCAAAAACATTATGACCACCCATACATTTTGAAATGTACTCGTTTGGATGACGTAAAAGGTCTTGTGGAAATGGTATTTAAACGGTGCTAGGGTGTCTCAGGATTAATTTTTGCGTTATGTCTGCTTGTGATTGTAAAAGCTATTGATCTAAGCTACTTTTATAGAGGGCAGAATTCAGTTGTTCGACGACTCACAACGAGTAACTTCGAAAATGCGCATCTTATGAGTTGTTCGTGACTATTGTTGTTACTACTTGTACAAAGTAAATGAATGACATCTAGTTAGGCGCCCAGGCGTTTTAAAATAAAATTGACGTAATCTCCTCCCTTATTAAAATGCAAATTGCACTAGAGGCTAGTTCCATTTATTAGTCAATACAGGTTCAAGTGGAATTTTTTCGGAGCATGTAGTTCAGCTGACACTCACTGTTGGATGTAAAACTACGTTTGTATTGTCCCACTCATGACCTGAAATATGTCTACAAAAGGACGGGAACATCATGACTAAACTATGAAACATAAGGAGAGTGTTGTCTTATTAGATGAAACATGATTTATCCTTCAACACGTCGATGACCAAGTTTGTGTACGCAGTCTTCTATGCGAATTGTTACCACCCCGTATGCAACAGATGATACACAAGCCAGTTATGGTGGTATTAAGCTTTGGAGAACGTTCTTATGGCCACCCCTGCAACCCGTGGTTGTCGTAGAACAGACAATGGAAGCCACGAACTATCTGAACATCACTGCGGATCATTTACACCGTTACCTGGTGTCTGTCTTCCGAAGAGGAAATGGAGTCTTCATGAAAGACAACGTTTCATGCAACAAATGACTAGAATTGTGCGCCATTGGTTCCAGGAACATAATACTGAAATCCTGTTAACGTCCAGGTCATCTAAGTAGAATGAATTTATTCCGAAAGAGAGCATTTCGGGTATCATTCAGATGCAGCGCAGAGCTTAAAAACAACCATTTTGGAATATCACGAATATGCATGACTACTGCTTGAACAATTAATACAATTCATTTCCATTTACCTACTAAGAACTTCAACAGCCATGCCAAGGCAGACTGCAACTGTTTTGCGGTACAAATATGGGTTCACAAGTAATTAGGTAGGTGGTCGTAATGCTTTGGCTCTTGAATGTACAGTAATATACATCATTTTTATAAAATTTGTGTAGTATGCATTATTCATTAGTTACTTCTTCTTTAATTCATGGTCAGATTTAATAGCATACGAAGTATGAATGCTGCTGCATTCACTTTTTAAAAATAATAATATAGTAATTATTAAAAAAATAACTTTGTAACTCAGTATATTGAGTTTATTATAGTCAATATTAGCTATTCCTCTCGTCTTTGCCCGACCCATGATGAATGAACCTTAAATTTGTATGATTTTACATCTTTAACACCATTTAGTTGATCTTATAATTTATTGATATTTAAATTCAAAAATCGTGAAAAAATATTGAATTGGACGTATATTATTTTATTTCTTGTGTAGTTTTATTTCTGGAGTCTATACGTACCGAAGGAGAACAAAATCTTGTAAAAATACTCTGCCTTATTGATATCGTCGAAGTTGTCACAAATTTTGTTTTGTAAAATATATTTCTACCTATTTTGGATTTTATCAAAATTTTTGTTAGTTATGTAAATTTTTGGTTAGTTATGTCTGTTCCATGTAGGCAGACGATACCGTGCTACCTATAATTAAAATCTCAGTGTTCAGAAAGTGAAAAGAAGTGAATTGTTTTTTCTGTCTTTATTCTAAAGTTGTGTTTGAGATAAGTGCAGACGATATGCAGCAGTGAGCTGCTAGTGAATTTATTCTTTATAAATAATCAGTTTTTTTTAAAAAACCAGTGCATATGGAATAATTTGTGTAGTGTGTGCATTAATAGTTAACATGGACCGCCGTGCCGGGAGGTGAAAATAATTATTTTTGTAAGTGAATAATCATCAAATTTGAACGATGTGCTAATGTGATATTAAAAGTTCTATGAAGAGTTCTTTCATTGTGAGATTCGTCGAAGAATGTTGTGCTCAAACAAGTGAAGTATTGTGTCTAAGAAGATAAATTTAAGAGTTATAATGAATATACGTCGGAATTTCGCAGCGATTTGAGTGAGGTAAGAGCAATTTTCTAGTTTATTTTGATTAAATTATGTCTGTTATTTATAATTTAAATAAATGCGAGCTTAAGCTTGTAATTGAGGAATTGGGTTTAACTGCTTCTGAAAGTAGTAAAATTATTGATTTAAGAAATATTATAGAGAATAGTGAATATTACTCGCATCTTTAATTCGGTTGTTGAGGAGTATAAATCACGAACAGAAACTGAGAAAACAAAATTAGAATTAGAAAAAATTAAATTAGCGCAATTAGAAAAGGAGTTAGAATTATAAAATTCGGAATTTGAAAAAATTAAACTAGCTCAGTTAGAGAAAGAATTAGAAATAGCCAAATTGCGTAGAGAATCTCGGGAAAAATTGCCATCCGTAACAGAAAAATCGGAAACGGAAATAGGGAACAATAACTTGGAAAGTTTTATTAAAAGTATTAAAACTTTAACTATTCCTTTACCATCGAGAGCTGAGTCATTTAATCTTTTTTTTCAATCTCTTGAGAAAGCGTTTCGAACTAAAAATGTACCTGAAGAGTTTATGGCCGAAATTTTGTTAAATATTCTCGGCGAAAAAGCGAGCAATTTAATGATCTATTTATCAGAGGAAGAGTTGATTAGTTATGATAAATTGAAAAATATAGTCTTAAGGGAATTTCAACCTACTGCACAAGAATGTTTAAACAATTTCAAGAGTGCGTAAAAATTACCGTCGGAAAGTTACGTTCAATTTGCAGCTAGGCTGAGTTCAATTTTTCAGTATTACTGTAATTTGCGTGAGGTAAATGATTTTAAATCATTATGCGATCTGATTGTTTCAGATAAAATTTTCAGTTCTTTAGATCGCAAATTAAAGAATCATATCGCAATTAAACAATCAGAGTCATATTTTAAACCACAACAACTAGGAAGAGAATGCGATATTTTTTTGTCGATTAAAAATAAATCTAAAGGTGAAGCAAATGTGTATTCGAGAAATACGATAAATGAAAATAAACGTATAGCGACAAATAAATTTCAAAATCGGCCTCAAAGGAGCGCTTCAAATATATTTTTTTCGGAAACAAAAAGTCAAATGTGTCTTGTGTAAATCTAATGAGTATCACGGTTTACATTCTTGTCCGCAATTCAAAAAACTGTCCACTAAAGATAGAGTAGAAATTGTGAAATTAAATAAAGCATGTTTCAAATGTTTAAATTATAATTGTTGCGCACAGAAATGTAAGTGTAAAAATTGTGCTAGATGCAAACTACCACATTCTGAACGAATACATTTTCCTAGAGAAGAAAAGGAATTAAATAATCAAAATAAAAATGTTGGTCATGTGTTTCAATCGGCTGCAGGAATAAAAAATTCACAACCCGAGGAAATCCTTTCCTACCCTCCGAGTCAGACTGTCGCCTCTAGTTTTGTGAAAAATAAAACAAAATCCGTTTTATTAAGTACGGTGCGTATCCTCATTAAAGATAAGTTTTCGGAATGGCAGGAAGTTAGATGCTTACTAGATGTCGGTTCACAAGCATGTTTGATTACTTCACAGTGTGCTAATTGATTGCAGCTTAGAATTAATAAAACGAATACTTTAATTTCATGTTTGGATGACACTTCTATGACAATAAAAGGCTGCGTAAATACAAAAATCGCGAATAGAGATAAAAGTTTTGAAAGAGAATTGACTATGCTAGTAGTAAGGAAAATTACAGATTTAATTCCGCAACAAGTGGTCAACATAAATGTTGAAGTACCAGATTTAACTATATTAGCAGATTATAGATTTAATTTCCCTGATAAAATTGATATGTTGTTGGGGGCAGAAATATTTTATGAGTTATTAAGACCGGGACAAATGTATTCTCAGAGTTCAAATTTACTTTTGCAAAATACCGTATTTGGGTATGTGGCTAGTGGATGCATAGAGCAGGAAAGTAATGTAAAAGTTCATTGTGGGCTAATTCGGGAGGAAGATTTAAACCAAACATTAAAAAAGTTTTGGAAAGTTGAAAACATCGAAGTAGAATTATCAAAAAGTAAGGAATTTGAGATATGTGAGCAGCATTTTGCGCGTACGCATTGGAGAAATAAGGAAAGGAGATACGTGGTGAAAATGCCTTTAAAGGAAAATCCTTCGTGTTTAGGCCAGTCTAGGGAGCTTGCTCTTAAAAAACTTAAATCGCTGTGGACTCGCTTATCAAAGGATTAGAAATACTTTAAATTGTATAAAGATTTTTTAAATGAATATGGAATGTTGGGGCATATGAAACAGGTTAAAGAAGTGAAAGAACCTGACGTCATGTATTATGGTCCACATCATGGTATTTTTACACCAGAAAAGTCCACCACAAAACTGAGAGTTGAATTTAACTGTTCTGCCACAACAACAAATGGCACATCACTTAATTCATTGCAATATAATGGCGGTGTTATTCAGAATGACTTATTTACGATCATGGTTAGTTTTCGAGAGCATACTTATGCACTGACTGCGGATTTTCAAATGATGTATCGAATGATCAATATTGATCCTTGACAGCACGCATTGCAGAGAATTTTGTGGAAACATAATTTCGAGGAAGAGCCTAAAATTTTTGAACTACTGACCGTTACATACGGTACGGTTAGTGCGCCTTATTTAGCAATGAAAACTCTCAACCAGCTATCGATTGATGAAGGAGATAATTATCCTATGGCAGCATTGGTTCTTCGTGAAAATATTTACATGGATGATATTTTGTGCGGTGCACCTACGCTTGAAGAAGCCAAAGAGTTGCAGCGGCAGCTCATAGCGATTAAGCATAAAGCAGGTATGAGACTCAATAAGTGGTATATAAGTGATAAAAATCTTTCGCTGACATATGAAGAAGGGCACAAATTTGAAAATGAAATTGAAACTAAAACATTAGGGGTTTCGTGGAACCCAAGGGATGATTGTTTCACTTTTCGAGTTAAGGTGGAATTGAGCAATTCCTACACAAAGCGAGAAGTATTGTCAACAATTGCGAGACTATTTGACCCACTGGGACTTCTTGGTCCAGTTATATCTAAAGCCAAAATACTAATGCAGAAATTGTGGAGAATCAATATTGACTGGGATGACGAGCTTCCTGAATCAGAGTTTCATGAGTGGCATCAATTTCTTATGTCATTTAAGTTTGTAAATAATATAAAAATTTGTAGGCGTATTATAATTGAAAACCCAGATATTATAGAAATACACGGGTTTGCAGACGCCTCAGAACGTTTCTATGGGGCAGCAGTTTATTGCAAATCTAGTAATTCTTTAGGAAATGAATTTAATCGCTAGCAAGTCGCGAGTTACACCGATAAAGAGTTTAACTATTCCAAGACTGAAATTATGTGCAGCAGTGTTGCTAACCAAACTGGTAAATAGAGTATTATCATCCATGAAAGTAATAGTGACTAATGTTTTCCTTTGGTCAGATTCAATGATTGTGTTAGCATGGATTCAAAAAGAACCTATCGACCTTAAGCAATTTGTTCAAAATCGAGTGGCTAACACACAAGAAAACTCTAATGCTGAACAGACTAGTGCTGGCATCATATTTGCTCAGAGGAAAATCCTGCTGACAAACTTTCCAGAGGTATGGATCCTGACAAACTTGCAAACTGTGAATTGTGGTGGAAGGGAACTTCATTTCTTCAGAACAGTGATTATCCTCAACGTACAATAACCATATCAGAAACAAATGATGAGTTCAATAAAGAGCTCAAATTTAATGTTAAAATCTTTAATGAATTTAATGTTACAAATTGTAATATCACCGAGAATTGTTTTGTATATAACTTGATTAACCTTAGTAATAATTATTTAACGATTGTGCGTATTCTTAGTTATATTTTCAGATTTGTGATGAATACAAGAAACCCGCTTTATAAAAGTATTGGACCATTGAGTACGTCAGAATTGGACTTTGCAGAGAAATATTTAATTAAATTAGTGCAAAATGAAGCCTTCAGTACAGACATACATAGTCTTCAGACTAAAGGATCGGTAGATCCGAGTAGCAAGTTAAAAGGCCTCAACCTTTACTTAGATGAATTTGGAATTTTAAGGATTGGTAGCAGGTTAGATAATAGTAATTTAAATTTTTCAGAAAAACATCCGGCGATTTTACCAATGAGTAATAAATTTACTGTAATTGTTATAAATTATTATCATAAGAAATATTTGCATGCTGGTGCGTCAACTTTACTGTACTTAGTAAGAGATAAATTTTGGCCAATAAATGGCCGTGCAATGTGTCGAAAGGTGGTTCATCAGGGCAGTCCATGTTTTAAAGCTAAACCAGTTATTGCAAATTAATTGATGGGCGATTTGCCTAGGGATAGAGTCCAATTAGACTATTGCTTTAATATTTCGGGTGTTGATCTGTGTGGGCCATTTATGATCAAAATTGGTTATGCACGTAGGACCATCTTGCCAAAAATTTATGTCTGTATTTTTGTTTGTTTTGTATTTAAGGCTATACACATAGAAATTGTTTCAGATTTAACTTCCGAATCATTTATTGCGGCACTGAAAAGATTCATAGCACGCAGAGGTAAATGTGCCAAATTGTATTCTGATAATGCAAAAAATTTTATTGGGGCAGATAAAACACTTAGGGTCTTTTATGAATTAGTAAGAAAACCTGATGAGAAATTAGCAGCATATTTGTCTAGTGAAGGCATTGAGTGGAAATCCCCCCCCCCCGATCACCCAATTTCGGGGGTCTTTGGGAGGCCGCAATAAAATCCTTTAAATTTCATTTTAAGAGAATTGTGGAAGGTGCTAACCTCACTTATGAGAAATTTCTTACAGTAGTGATACAAATAGAGGGACTATTAAGTTCGAGGCCTTTGAGTCCTTTATCAGATGATGCAGATGATTTTGGAGTCCTAACTCCAGCTCATTTTCTTATAAACAGACCATTAAATGTCATTATTGAGCCTGATTTAACCAATATAAAAGAAAATCGCCTCAAAAATGGCAAAGAATAACTAAAATTGTACAACTTTTTTGGCGCAAATGGCATCATAATTATTTAAGTGAATTACAACAGAGGGGTAAGTGGAGATTTGAAAAGGATAATGTAAAAATAGGAGATCTAGTGTTGTTAGTAGAGGAAAATATATTAAGCAATAAGTGGCCTTTAGGCAGAATTATTGAAGTATATTACGGTAATGATAAGAAAATTCGCGTAGTTCAGGTAAAAACTCAGAATGGAATTTTTAAAAGATCGACTAGTAAAATATGTAATTTAACTATGCCTGAAACCCATAGTACTTAAAAAAAGAGAGATAAATGCATATATATGTGTGTGTGAGTGTTATATTGTTTTTTCTTTCAATTTTATATTTAAGTCACATATATAGTGACCTTTTGTATTTATTTGTGTAATTAGTGTACTTAGTAAAAAAAGAGTTATTATTGAATGTGAAACATGTCAATGGGGGCCGGTATATTCCATATAGGCAGACGACACCGTGCTACCTATAATTAAAATCTCAGTGTTCAGAAAATGAAAAGAAGTGAATTGTTTTTTCTCTTTTTATTCTAAAGTTGTGTTTGAGATAAGTGCAGACGATATGCAGCAGTGAGCTGCTAGTGAATTTATTCTTTATAAATAAAGAGTTTTTTAAAAGAACCAGTGCATATGGAATAATTTGTGTAGTGTGTGCATTAATAATTAACAATGTCTATTGAGTTGCTTTAAAAAGAATTTGTTAAAGTATGGATGTTTTTCTTCTTTTAGCATAGAAAAAATGTAGTGAACAGAATGAACCTAGAACCGAGTCGTCGCAGCCTATGCAACAGCATAACAGGCGTGCAATAGACCTGTTGCAAACTGCGCATATTCGTTACTAAGAAACGGATATTTTCACTGATACGAAGAATTACGAGATGAAGAATTGTTACTTAGAAATACGACTCGTTAGTCGTTACCAGGGGCGTGCGAAGAGAGAACTGCTCCCGGGGCAAAGTTTCAACTAGGCGTCCCCTACTCCCCCAATTTGACGCCAAACCTCCCAAAATGACGTTGGTTGTTTAGTGCCCCCTAAATTTCTGCATGCGGGGTAATCACTCCCCCCTTCGATTCTCTCTTTCGCACGTAGTTTTACACTGCTCGTTACCATGTCAATACGCAACCTAACAAAGTGAAACTAATTTTAAATGCTGCTTACGTTCGTGTAATTTATGAATGCGACCACACAGTCGGATGCCGTAAAGATGCAATATTGTATTCAGACTCTGACAATAGGCGCCAGTTTCAGTTATTTCCATATCCAGTGTATGCGTATCATTCTGTTTGTGTCAGTTATTTTCAAATCTCAAATGATTTGTATTTCGTACGAGGCTGTTGATACATTTATTTATTTTATTATGAAAAAAAAAAGAAATAAAAAGTAGAAATACTTTTCTCAAGCATCAAATGGTAAAGCAAAATGTGATTCATATTTATTCCAAGTGCAGTATTCAGTTAGAGTTCAACAACAAATTGGAAAAAAAAACGTTTATTAGTAAAGCATCTCAGAGCTTGCATATTTAGCAAAAAGTATTTATCAGTGGTGTACCATCTGAAAGATTTTTTTGAAAATCAGGTTATTTATTATCTGAAAGACTCCCTCTGCTCCCAGGGCCGGAACGAGGATGGGCAGGGGGCATGAGCCAAGGACACCAGAACGCCAGGTATTATTTTTTGTCGATTTTTTTCACGTCTATATTTAGCGTGGTATAGTTAAAATCATCCTGTCTGTGATATGTCAAAGCATAGAATAATCTAAGAATGATATAGGTACAGAAGCCTGTATAAAGCAGATTTTTTTTGATTCCGTATTCAAGATTTGAATGAATCAGTATTTGACAAAACAAATTACATAATTCAGTATTATATATTTTATGATTACATATTTTAAATTTTGAAAATAAGTCGGTCATTAGAAATTTAGTAAAATTCTCTTTGTAAATATACTCCAAAGAAGTGAGGCGGCGAGGGGGAGGGGGGCGCCAAAACTCATGTATGGCCCAGGTCCAAAAAAGCTTAGTTTTAGGCCAGAGACCTCCTTCATTAAAACCAAAAAGAATGGAAAAAATATTTTTTTAAAACAAAAATCAAAGAATTCAGAAATAGAATATTTCTGCAGTTCAGGGCAGCACTGTGCGAAAGGGGAGAATGGGTGGTGGAGAGGGCGGTTGCCCCGGGCGCGGAAATTTAGAGGGTTTCAAATTTATACAACGAAACTCTTTTTTGGCCTGTCAGAGAAAAAAGTTGGTGGAGGGGACGGCAAACTAAAAATTTACCCTGGGCGCAGTTTTCTCTTCGCACCCCCTGGTTCAAGGGGGAGGGGAGTTATGACCTCCGTGGCCTCACCGTTGGATCAACGATTGATCATATGATAGTTTCCCAGAGCTTGCGGTTTTAGCAAAAAGTATCTATTAATGATGTCTCATGAGCATCATCTAAAAAAACTTAATAATTTTAAACAAATTGAAAAAATAATTGAAAAAATAATAATTTTAAACAAAAATGAAAGAATTCTGAAATAATAATGCGAGTGATGTACATTGTTGTTTTTAAGATGTTAAAGTCTAAAACGAAACACATTTCATTTAAATGTTTTGAAATTTTTCAAGCAATGTGTTTGCATTTTTAAGTAAAACTTAGAAATTTCATTAAATGTAAGTTAGATGTAAATTTTACCTACAGATGGCATCACATAACACTTCCGAATTCTGCTAAAGACTTTTGTGTACTGTATATACAGTTTTGTAGTACGTACGGTGATAGCTAATGTACCTGATTTCTGAACAGTAATGAAAGTAAGGAGTAACGATAACTTTCTAAGGCATATCCTATCCAAAAAATCCGTTATTACGGTATTCCTTTTGTCGTTATTTTAGCAGCACTAGCGTGCAATGCATCCAGAGAGAAGCTTTGTAAAAAATTAATCCCAAACCAAAAAAACCTCGCATGGGGCCCCGCTTCCTACTACATCGTATAGCAGGCTTAGTGTCCACGCATTTCAAAATCTCATAAAAAATCACAATCTCGAACCGACTCCGCGCAGTCTGCCGCACCTTATCGAAGGCTTGCTACGCATGCACAGTAAAAGCTTGCAAGAAACCCAATTCTTGAATCTTTTAGTTCCACATTCCACTACCAGAGAGAGAACTCTATTCTTAAAAAAAGTGTTTCCGGACAATACTCGTTTTAACCAACCTTTTGGAAGATATATTAATCAAGGGAGTGGTGGAATTAAACAAAATATTTGTTGTAATTAAGATTCAGAAATAGTGGTAAGAACACTTTTGAAATTTTTACAGTCAATAAGTAATATTTATCTCAGCACTCCGTTAAAAAATCGTATATACAACGGCAGAAACAGATATACAAAGGTTTTAAAATATATCGCCCCCTCCCCAAAAAGAAAATTTCCGCTCCTCATCCATTTGATGCTTCTAATTTTTAAGTTTTTTATGTATTATCAACTATCTGAAAGTTTCAAATTGATCGTTTCGTCATTTTTCTTAATTTTAAAATATTTGCATTTTGTTTGATTTTTAAATTTGAATTGTTTATATTAAAAGAAAACCTTGCGGATCAGTTTTTATAAAATTTAGATATTATTAGACAACGTTTAAAGGTAGGACTAGATTCATAGCTTTAAAATCTCTAAATGGTGTATTTTAAAAAAATGATGACTTTTCAAAGAATCCTAGTGTAAAATTACATTGTTGTTTCGGGGAATTGGCTATTAAAATTACAGTTTGAAAGAAATAATCCAACTTATGAAATAAAATTTACTGTTGGAGGTTGTAATTGAATGACCATTAAGAAATTTACATATCTAAAATCAGAGAAAGTTTCTACACTTGAATTCATAAAAAATAAAGCTATAAATTTAATATTTTAATATTTTTACAGGTCATCTATAAACACCACTATCCACCGGTGACAAGTGTCTGCTTTTGAAACACTCGTTTCCGCTGTGAATGATCTCTCAAAAATCGGTGTTTCTTCGAACGGAAATAAAAAGACATTTTGTAAATGGATTTTTCAACTTTATATAAGAATATAATAATATTTTTTTAGAATTTCTGAAAATTTTGTTTTATTTATTTTTATTTTATTTATTTATTTATTTATTTATTTATTTTGACTTGCTATACCATTTTCGAGTTTTTAA
This sequence comes from Maratus speculifer, assembly GCA_964019185.1. Taxonomy (NCBI): domain Eukaryota; kingdom Metazoa; phylum Arthropoda; class Arachnida; order Araneae; family Salticidae; genus Maratus; species Maratus speculifer. Next base: position 67,777,269 of record OZ025295.1, read on the forward strand.
GCTCAGTGAAATTTTATTACCAGGCCTTTTTAAAAAGGCCCAGTACATTTATCAATCTAGCTACACTGTAATGCTATTAACTCCTTCCCGTCTCTTCAAGTTTTCGGAAAAATAAAAAAAATATCTGCGGTTTGATAAAAAGTATGCTTTATGAATACTTTTCTATTTTTTTAATTTTTCAACCAATTATTAGAAATTTAAAATTTTGAAATTCAGATGCATTAGGAGAGGTTCTTGCACATTGATTCTTATACATACCGTAGATTTTGCTGGCCATCTAGATAAGACAGGCGGACACAGACACACACACACAGAAAGAGCAAAACTTTCTTTTATTACCATAGATGGTGTGTTTCAAAGTTATTTTTATTCTGTAATTTAAATTATAAAATTTACTTATTAAAGCACTCATTGCCATAAAAATTTGCGCGCTAAGAAAAAAACGTCCAAATGAAACGAAATTTACACGCATAAGTACTACTGTAATATAAGTAAGTGATAAGAAAACAAAAAAAAAAAAAAAAACAAAAAAAACAAAAAAAAAAGGATCATTTATTGCAGAAAAATGTACAAATGAAGGGAAAGGAGATGGGTTGATACGGGCCGTTTTTCGCCAATCAGCACCTACATGGGACATACACTTTTTTCATTAGTATACCTCATAACAAATAAGAAAATAATAATATCTTGGATGAAAACTTAATGATTGATGGGAAAATAAAATGTATATTTTTGTAAATATGATGTATATTAATGAGCATAAACACTATCGTTATTAGTTTTAATTGAAAAAAGTCAATAGTAAATACAACATAAATACAATACTAAATGCAAGATTAAGATGAATTTAGCTTATTAAGACATTTATTTCAATATCTGAAACATCGGAATTTATCAATAACCGAAAATACAATCATGCAGTTTCAGACACTTTTGGCAATGTGTTTCAAACCGGAATCACTATTTGACCATCCAGCGGTCGTGATTTGTGATATAAGAGCATTTTCAAAACTTGTTTTTTTTTAAATTTTGGTCGAGTTATGGCTCAAGTAAGCCAGAAACCGTAATACGGAGGCAACATGCGTCTAGTATTCTAAGACACTTGCGCCTACTTTATGATAGTGCATTGAGTAATGTTGCTTCGCTGTTTTTTTTTAATCCAAGTATTATAGATATAGTTTTTAACACTTTTGTGTCGAACGATAAAACTCTGATTACGAGAGGTGTCCCTAAGCATCCTCTGTTGAAAACTGTTGCTACTTATTTAGGAATCTTGGTGTGTCATGTTCGATATTCTTTTCTTGCAGAAGTTCCAAACAATCCCGTAGAAATCTGTCAATTCTCCCTGCATCATTTAGCTACAGAAATTCTCTGATATTAAGTGAACCTTTTTTTAATATATGTGTAAGTATATCAGTGTAATATGTTCTTTGAATCCGCGAAATAAGGGCCGAAGACATCCAAAATATAATTTGAAGTAGTGACGAATATCATACGCTTAACGAATGGTCTTCCTTTGTATAATAAGAATGAATTTCTCTGAAAGGATTAGATCGGACACTTCTGGATATAAATGTGGGTGCTATTGAAAATAATCATCACAATATCATTGTCGTCATCCAGAATAAATAATCCTCCTGCTGAAGGCCGCGTATACTTTTAAATAACCTGTGTTCTGGTGATGTGTTCCATTTCAAGGTGTTGTGGGACAAAGTTCTTAATCAATGCCTGGTTTGCATATATTACAGAAGATATTATTATTTTTCTTATGTTTAATAATGTGGACAGAACACCATTAGAGAGACCAGTTCTAAATTTTACAAGTAACACTCAAAGTAAGTACGAGATGACCTCTTTTTTGAGGAACGTATTTTGAACTTTATTAATTTTAAGATATAGTTAAAATGATACATAGATATACCCATGAAAGTTTATTAGTCGATTTCGGAAAAGTGTCCCTTTGCTTTGTGCATTTCTCATATTGTTTTAAATGCTTTCAATATATATTTCATACATCGATGTATTCTCACTTACAGAGCGTAAATCTTACAGGGCCAATTTAGTGAAGACCGATAATAAATATAATTTTTACAGCACCATTATTCCGACGAAATATAGATTCTAGATTCTATAAAGGCTTTAGTTTTAATAACGTTTGCTGCAATAACGAGACACTTCTTACCTTTACATATTATACAACAAATGTCAGAGTACTTACAATGAGGTATTGATAAATGTACATTAGGTTTTATTATTTGTGGTCTTGTCGATAGTACTCGTTGACTTTTCCTACTCTTTTATGGTTACATCAGAAGAAGAAATAGAAGTATTTCGAGACTGAAGATCACGAAATACAGATTAACAATATCTACATTTAGAACGCTACTTAGAACCACTTGGTAGATCGCAGCTTTTTGAACATCTAAGTATCGATAAAAAAAATTTTGTTAGAACCGATACGAAAATTCTTCCGCCTGGCTTTACAACAATGATTATTTATTAGCAATTTATAGCATTATTACCAAGCATTATTTATTAGCAATTTCCTTAATAAATATTTACAAAAATAGTTTCAGATAAGAACATTGGCCTCTCAAACACGTAAATATTTTTTGAGTACGGCAAAACAAATTTGAACGTGCTCCGATAACAGTGCATTTGATTCTCCCGCATGATACATTTTTTTATTTAAAAGGTAGAAGCGCACACTAAACCCAAATAAAATAATACTCCTATGAAAGCTTATAAGGAGTAGTATCACTGCATATCAAATTTAATTGGGTTCATCGAGCGCTTCTTAAAAAAAATTAACTCAAAGACACAAAAAACGACAAAAAAGTAGAAAAAAGTCAAAACAGTCTATTTTCAGGCTATAATTTCCATGACTTACTATTTTATTTATCATGCAAAGTTTATATCAAACAAAAATACATATCTTTATTTATGCAAGTTTAGTATGATGTCTTGAGACATCTCGTTCCACAGTTTCTGTGAACGCGCCTCGAGTTCAATCAAACTCGTAGAGTGTCCAACTTGCCGTCCCAAATGATCCCAGGCCTGTTGTTCGCCTGTTGACAAATCTGGGGATCGAGCAGGCCAGGAAAAAGTGGTAATGTGGTGGAGGCAGGCTTGTGACATCCTTGCTGTGTGTGCCCGAGCATTGTCTTGCTGAAAAATGGCTCTTAGGAGCCCTGCCACGAGCGACAACACATATTGCTGAAGGATGTCCTGGACGTACTGCTGGGCTGTCGTTGTGCCACGAATCAATACTAGGGGTGACAGTGTATCGTGAGCAATGGCATTCCATACCATCACACTAGCTGCGGGAACGGTGTGTCGCTGTAAAGGGAAGACAGGATTGAGGCGTTCACTACGCCGCCTCCACACACGAACACGATTTGCATCGCTGTTCAAATTGAATCAAGATTCGTCGCGGAAGACGCCCTCGTTCCATTCCGTTGCAGTCCAATTCCTTTGTGCGCGAAACCACTCCAAACGGAGGAGTCGGTGGGTGGGTTTCATAGGTAGCACATGTAATGGACGCCGCGATACCAGATGTTCTTCATCCAAGCGCCTTGAGATGGTTCGAAAAGACCATGGAGATAGAATAGTAGAAGGAAAACAGAGAAGATAGGCTTTTCCAAACAGGACTTAGCCCCAAAGTATTGCCCGGTGCATGGCGTGACGCTAGTGATGCTGGACTGATTTTCGATCACATGACTTGTTTGACCTTGTCTCTCGACTAGTCTGCTAGCGGGACGTAGTGTGCGCCAGATTTCATTTTCTCCCAAACCGTCGGAAATGCCAGCTAGAGTCGGAAAGACTCTAGGGGACAAAAGTGGAAGCACCGTCTATGTTATTCTTCTACTATTTCTAGCTTCATGGGGAAGACACAGGGGTTCGTAGTGAAAGCCTGTGTCTGGACAGCGGCAATGAAGCAGTTGGCATCTACGCGTGCGTTTTGTATGGTGTGACGGTCTTCTCGACGGCTGGTATGTCGAGGGCGTCCCGAGCCTGTTCGCCGTGTAAATGGCATCTCTTCAGTCTACTGGTCCCAACACCTACTCACAATAAACGACCTATTTGACGAGCTGACTACCCAGCTTCCATCATCTCGACAATTCTTCCCCTCTCCAGCTCTAACAGCTGCTGATATTGTCTTCGATGGCTGCGTAACGGCATGTCTACTTCAGCGTTTCTTTTGCAAAAGAAAAGGTACACTCAGACAAGTTCTGCTTACCAGTTTTATACTCCAAGGAGGATGAAGTTCAACGCCTATAGTGACATTACGCAATGCACAATCACGTGCATTTCTAATCATTTGCATATCTGCCTGATATGTACTTTTATGCCAAGTTTCGTTACGATCCCACAAGTATTTCTTGGTGCGCAAATTTATGTGGCAATGGGTGTATGTTAGATAGTTCAATAGTAAGTATTTCAACTTTCAATTTTTTCTATTACAACTCTTTACAGTATTACAAAAACTGACAGCAATTAAGATAAACCTGACACGCATAAAATGCATTGTCACATCTACGTACTTTGAGCCTCATTCAAGTTTTAACAACTACAAATGTGACAGAAATGATCTAAATGAATCAGCCGAATAATTTTTTTTTTATATTACAGGGAATAATTCAATTTCCAGAAAATAAGTTAATTTTGAACTAATCGCATAGTGTTCTCAATATTTATTTTAATACAACGTACATTTATTTATTAAAATTAAAAAAATTGTTTAAATGCAACAAACTTTGGGGATCATGTCTCATTTAGGTACAATGATTTCAAATAGCCGAAAAATTGCAAAGAAATTGCCGACTTAAAGCATTACAAATCTGCATCAGCTGCACGTTTTCATCAGATTAAAATATATAGGTCTTACAATAAGGATAAACAGTCTATCAATTCTAGTCCGCTCTGACGTATAAATAAAATCTGCAGGTGTGGCATTTTTTCTTATTTCATTTTATATTATCAACTTACATATCTTTCAGAAAGCTCGACTTATTTATAAAACATAAATGTATACTTGAAGTACAAAAAAGCTTAAATATGTTTTACACTTCAGAATTAATAGAATATTTAATTTCTAATGTTATTAAATTTCTTAAAAGTTTTTGAACATTCATACTATGCAACAATATGTAATAAAAAGGAATAAAAAGAACTCCGTTATATAAAAGGGGCAAAAAATAAACATTTAAATAAAACTTTTTTTTCAGTTTTGATGATTGTGCGTTTTTTAAAAGAAATTTAAAGCAGTCTGCTGACTATGTATTTTTCTGTCTGGCTAGGCTATTTAAATAGAGAATATGACTATTTTTAGTATTTTGAAATACATACACGGAAATTGCTTTATATTTCTATTGCATGTATATGTACCTACAGCATTTCGCATATGTATATAAAAATATATATGAATAAGAACGATATTTACATTAAACAAACAATAACAATATGAATTGTTAACTTTCCTTCCGAAAGAGCCCTTTTCCTTTTCTGGGACAATATCGCTGCATATTTTTATATTTTTTAAGTTTAAATTGTTTCTTTCCCGCTATTTTTTTAAACCGAAATAGTCACTTTAATTGCAGTTTAAATAATGCGAGAATAAGTCGAATTATGTATTTTAAAAATGGTGGGAATCAAGCAATCTGAATTTTAAATGAAAATTTTGCGTAAATGAACCAAAAAAATGCTCAGATTAAATAGTGTAAAATTTACAATAAAAATTTACTGGTGAGAGAAATAAATCATGATTGGAATATGAATGCCCGTATGTGGTACGAGCAAATCATGATTGGCAAAACACGTTTCCCGTATGACATACGGGCAAATCAGGATAGCGGTTAAAGATATAGGCTATTGTTTCGATCTTTATGAATCTCGTTGTATATACAGGGTGGTTATAAAGAAAGTTACCCTGTTTGGATCTATGTAGAGTCCTTTATCCCCCTATATTTCCCTAGCCGAAAATTTCCACTCCAGGGGTTTTTACACTGGGGTGGAAATTTTCGGCTAGGGCAGAACTAAAGAGGATGAACCGGTTCCTATTAGTTCTGGAAAAAATGATACGTCAAACTGCTGATTTTTCAGTAAAAAGTTTGGTCCGATTCCATCCCGGCCCGGAAAAGAAAGGTTAAGACACGACTCGGCCGGAGTCTTTAGAAAATGTATGTCCCGATACTGGCCCGGCCCGGTCTGAAAAAATGAAAACCAGGCTCGACCTGAATGTGCTAGATCAGCCAAATTAAGGAAACTTTCAAATGGCCGGGCAACATTATGAAGACTTTTTTAACGGGATATGATCCGGGGAAGCGATCAAATATCTGAAGTTGTGAGGACTCAAATTAGGAAAAAAATCGAAATAGCCATATTAGAAAAAGCTTTGTTTAAATTAACTGAGATATATAAACCATGCCGAAAGAAAGTGGAAATGACAGCAACTAAACCGAATTAGAAGTTCAAGCTACAGGAAGAAGTTTCTAATCTGCAAGTTTTTACACTGCATTTAAATATTTCCGTTAAGACACAATATTACTATGGGTACACACAACTACGGGTTTTGTCAAGATTGCTCGTCTTTAAATTGTTGCAAATCAAAAATCATAAATGATTCAAATTTTGAAAATGTCAATTTCGATTGATCTACATTAATTTAGTGTCGGTAAATTTTAGGAAAATATTTATTTCTGAGAGTATGATTTTTTAAAATAATTAGTTACATCTTTATTTATTTATTTATTTATTAAATATTTAAAAATTTTCAATTAATACTTTAAAAAAAATCTGTTTTGCTGAAGCAAAATCGGAAACTAATATTTTAAAATTACAAATACTATTTTGCGCTATTGTGATCTTAAATTATTCCTCTTAAAAATAATAATAATTTATTTTCTTTAAATTTTATGAGAAATTTTTGGATGTGGTTTTGTTTACAAATTATAAGGTTAACCGTCAAAAAATCCTAACCCAAAAAATAATAAATAAATAAATAAATAAATAAATAAATGTTTTCCGAATCCTTTAAACTAACATTGTTTCTTGAATCACATGCATTTTCATTCTATAGCGTCAAAATTTTAAAAAACTTCTGTAAGTTGTATAGGACTCTAAAGAAAAATTGGTCTGTAAAAAGAATCTAAAAAATTCTATAGAAAATTTTTTTTAGAAAAAGTATTTTATAGAAGTTTTTAAAACTCTCTAGAAACAGCATTCTAAATTAAATTCTATATGAAAATATTCATTCTACTAAATTATCACATTCTATATTATTCTATGCTATTCAAAAAAACAAACAAATATTGTAAAGAATTCTATAGAGCTCTATACAGCTTTGTGAGCTATTTTCGTAAGGGGTAAACAAACATGTTGTTGCATTAATTCCATGAAACAAATTTATTAATCTTTACTATTTAAACAAAACTATAAAAAAGAAATGTGTTTGCAATTTTCAGATACATTCAGAGGCACTAATTGATTCTGCGGGAAAAACATGAATAACAAAGCATACTTCTCAAAATTCAAAAATAAGTTTGGGCTTTCATAGATCAAATACAATCAATGTGTACGAAAATAACCACTTAGTCACAGACAAATATGTTTTATTTATTTAGTTTTTCTCTGTTCTAGATAAATATTTTGAAATATTACGGATTTTTTTTTCCATTTTTATGATTTTCTCATTTGTCATGCATTAGTCTGCAAAACTAGTAGTTGCTGTTTTTCTTATCTGTAATTATTGGATTTCTTTGAAATTCATATAAGAAAAGTTGCTGAATTGTATTATCATTGTTCACATATTTTAAGTATATTTTATTGAATTCCTTAAATAAATGAATAAAAGTGCAAAATCCTTATTAGTTTTGAAAAAAATTATTGATATATAATGTTAAATGCCTTTTTTTCAAATATTTATTTGAAGCGCTAATAATATTTTTGTTTTAATTTCTAAAAATGGAAAATTTAATGTCGTAAAACAGTAATTATGTGCATTCCAGTCATCGAAAATATTTCGATCGATGCCAGTAAGAAAAATATATTAAGCGGAAAATTTTTTGAAATTTTCTATGTATTAATAAAGATGTTGTTTCTTTGAAATTCCTTCTTAAACCAATATCAAAATTTATGTTTATGGTACTAAATAAAAGCAATTAGTATATTCAGTTTTTAGATTTATCGAATATAGCATTTTTTTCTGTGCAAAATAGTTCTTTAGAATTCATAGTATTTCTATGAATTAAAAACAATAATATTAAAGAATCAGTACGCTCCATAAACTGAAAATGACCATTAAAACAGTCGGAAGTAAGCAGATAATGGTAAAAAATGAAATATGAAATTTATTTGCAAATAGAATTCTAAAAGACTTTTTTATTTCACATTAAATGTTATTAACTTTTTATGTGATAATCTGTAAAAGAAAAATTTAGTTTAAATTGACAAAATTCCCAGTGACAATCAATCATTTCAATATTTTAGTGACAGAAGTATTTTGTCCCTGAAAGATTTAAATATTTTTCTACCTAGAAATTACGTCGGGAATAAAAGTAAATCAATAATTGAATGGTATAAATTACCCCATGTTTGTAATCCATATTCATAGCAAAGCATGCTTTGGTTACAAATTTTTTATCCATTGAAATCATCTTAATATTATTGTTTAAATATGTACCGCTGTTATCTCAAATTACTGATTACATTTCTACAAAGCCATAATTATTAAATTTTGGTCATTTATTATGCCTAATTAAGCTGTCAGGGAAAGTGAAATACTAATAAGTTGAGCCTTGTTAACACAAACACGCATGGGGAATTTTTTTTTTGTTTGTGTTAAGTAGTTCGCCTTATCCATGCTTTAAAAATATTATATCCACTGCAAATTCGTGAAACACTTTTAAGAGACTAAATGAAAATAAAAATTAACACTTCTAATTAAAATCGTTTTTGATTCCCTTGTGCCAGGAAAAAGATTGTGCAAAAAGTGTTGTTAAAAATACATACTTTTCCCCGGAATTCAGATATTGATATTTATCAATAAAATTAGTCAACTCAGTAATCTTCTGAAATTATTTTTTTTATAAAGAAATGTGTCTTTTATTTCTTTTTTTAAATTGTAAAATTGTAAAGTCACCGTGAAGAAAGCGTTTTATATGTGTCCTTTAATAGTGTTCTATATAGTGGGCGCCAAATTCCAGCTTTGCTCCCGGCGCAATTTTCTCTTCGCACGCCCTTATTTGTGAACTAAAATTATTGCAATGAATTATGAATTGCGATATTACTTAATATTTAACATGGATTTTCATGCTATTTTAAGTCGAAACTTAACAATATATACATTATAATGTGTAATTTTATCAGCTTGTTTCAATACGCTAGTTATATATACATATAATATATAAAGAATTCAATTTGTTTAAGAATGTTAGAATTGAACTATTAAACAGTAAAAACATATTTCTGTGCATTACACACGCAAGTATAAAACCTCTTCCCATAAATATGTTCCTCTGCTTTCTGAATTGATAGCAAACAATGACGCAAAAGCTATTTTTAAGTACCCATTCCAAATATATATAGTTTATTGATTGTTTTGCATGGTTAATCATAATTATAAACCGGTAAACATAATTCGCTATAAATATTTAAACACCCATATCCTTTCGTTAAAGTTTATTATCGCTGTTGACTGTGTAATTAATAGAAAAAAGTATTTTTTATGTATGATTATTAATTAGTGAAAAATCTCTGTAATCAATGCATTCTCGTATTGCGGTTGTTGTTAATACAATGTACAATGGATGTTTAAAATTAGCTGATGGTAATTAATTTGCACAGTTCCATGAAACTAGATAATTAATATTTCTTTGGTCATTTGAATTGCCTTTTTTTAATTTTTATTTGGATATACTAGAATTTCAGATAAACATAATAATAATAACTATACTTATATTATTATGCTGTTAAATATAATTTAAAAATATTGTTGCAGCGTATATAGGGTTCTTTTGATCTTATGGTTAGACAACTTCAAACTCTTGCTTATAGAAAAGTAGAAAATAATTTATTTACAGAACTTCAGAACAACAGAGTCTTCGAAACTCACAAATATTTCTAGAAATGTAAAAATAATTGTTCAAATCTATCGTATAAGTGCAGATATAGGTTCCAGAGACTCTTTATACAACGTCTCAACACTAAATCACATTCAAAATAACGTAAATAAGACTCAAGCAAACTCGCTTACGCCTTGTTCACTCAATGACTGACTGGTAAATAATAAGAACAGCTCGCATCGCTTCTCTTCTTATATAGGCTCGCAGCATGTGCAGGAAATTTCTAGAACCATCTCGAAAAATCCACGGAACAACAAACAATGTATCAGTATATCTAAGGGGGGTTACCATAGAGAGGAAAGGGTTACCATCGCCAACAATCGCCAAGTTTGTCGTCAACTTGGCGATATATCGCCAAATTTGGCGACCAAAATTAGTCGCCAAAAGTGACGCCAACTTGGCGATATCTTTATTATTTCGCAAATCTGCCGTAGACATACACTGAAAATAATGGACAAGTTTGCTTGATAACAGAGACAATGTAACAAAAACTAATATTAGTAAAGGAATGGAGCTTAATAAGATTATTTACATTATTTTACAGTACAAACACTAACTATTTACAAAATTCGTAACACTACCCCCTCCTCAAAAACTGCACGTCTCGGGCAGTGCAATCCTTGAGTTAGAGGAAAACACTTAAAATAAATAAACAAATAAATGAATAATAATAACAATAATAATAAAATTTACATAAATAAGAACTATTTACTATTTACATATTTAGAAAAAGTTACTTTCATGACCATGGTCTGAATTTCCAGTTTTGAATTTCTAATCACTTTGGCCAAAATAAGGGGCTAGCCGGTTATAGTGTACGACCTTGGGTTTGGCGTGTGGCGATTTTTGTATACGTACGACGACGTCATTCAGCCTGTTGATGACTGTGTAAGGACCGTCCCAGTTTCTTTGTAATTTTGGCGACAGTCCCTTACGACGTATGGGATTCCACAACCAAACTTTGTCACCTTCGTTGAACTCATGTCCAGTTGCCTTTGTGTCGTATCGTGTCTTCATCTTTTCCTTTGCCAGTCCAATTCGGTTCCTCGCTAGACAATGAATCTCCTCAATCCGCGCCTGGAGTTCATCGACATATTCCTCAGGCGATGAAGGAGCATCAGGAGGACGGCCAAACAAAAGATCCGCAGGCAGACGAAGATCACGACCAAAGAGCATTTGAGAAGGGGAGTAACCAGTGGCCTCATGAGTGGCACTCCTGTAGGCAAGCAGGAAAAGAGGCAATTTCTTGTCCCAGTCCTGTTGGTCTCTAGACACCAGGAGAGAGAGGCTATTTAGGATGGTACGATTGAACCGCTCCACCATGCCGTCCGATTGAGGGTGTAGAGGTGTTGTTCGAGTTTTGTCCATGCCGAGTAGTTCACACATTTCCTTGAACACAGTCGAATCGAAGTTTCTTCTTGATCGGAATGGATTTGAAGAGGAACTCCATATCTGGAAACCCAGTGTTGAACTAGTATGTCTGCTACTGTTACCGCCTCTTGATTAGGAATGGCGTAGGCTTCAGGCCACTTAGTGAAGTAGTCCATGACATCGAGGATGTACTTATTGCCATCAGATGTTCTAGGAAGAGGACCCAGGATGTCTAGTGCAATTCGTTCGAAAGGAGCTTCTACATTATAACGCTGCAGTCGCCCACGGGTGCGCCTCTTTGGACCTTTACGTGCTACACAGGTGTCACAAGTTCGACACCACTTCTCTACATCACTGCGAACATTATTCCAGTAGAAACGCTCTCGAACCTTTTGCAGGGTCTTCATTACACCAAAATGACCTCCTGTGGGACTACCATGCAGTTCTTGAAGGACCATAGAAATTCTCGATTTCGGGAGTAGTAGTTGCCATCTACATGTCTTTCCATCGTCAGACTCTCATTTTCGGTACAAAATACCGTTCTTCAAATGTAGGGAATCCCAGAGGGCCCAATAACGTTTAGTCGTAGGATGGTAATGGGCCATGTCTTGCCAGCTGGGCTTCCTGTTGGACTCCTCTTTCAGCTCTAGAATTGGCTTAATTTCAGGATCAGCAAGTTGATCTTTACGCAGGCTCTCGTCACTCCACGGATCTTGCGATGATGTAGACCCAGTTGTAACTTGTCTTACTACAGGACCTTGGACATTAAATTTCTTCTCAACCCGGTCGCAGTATCTGCAATTCTCTGAGCAGGGTCTTCTTGAGAGAGCATCTGCATTTCCATGTGATGAGCCTTTTCGATGGCGTATCTCCATATCGTACTCTTGAAGCTTTTGTATCCACCTGGCTATCTGGCCTTCAGGGTTCTTAAAATTCAATAGCCAAGTTAGAGAAGCATGATCAGTTCGGATCAGGAATTTCCGACCGTAAAGATAATGATGAAAATGGTCTATGACTTTCACTACAGCAAGAAGCTCTTTTCTTGTTACGCAGTAGTTTCGCTCTGTCTTTGATAAGCACTTGCTGAAATAGGCGATAACACGCTCCTGGCCGTCGATTTCCTGGGACAGTACAGCGCCAATGCTTTCGTTACTTGCATCCGTATCAAGTATAAACTGTTTATCTATTTGAGGATATGACAGAATTGGAGTGGATGTTAAGGCCTCCTTGAGCTTTTCGAAAGCAGCGTCACATTCCTGTGTCCAGATAAATTTTTGATTGGCTTCTGTTAATTTATGAAGTGGTCTTGCAATCATCGAGAAGCCTTTGACAAATTTTCTGTAATAGGTGCATAATCCTAGAAAGCTCCGAAGCTGGTGAACATCTGCTGGACGATTCCAATTTTTCACAGCCGATATCTTCTCTGGATCGGTCCTAACTCTTTCCGCCGAAATGATGTGACCAAGGTAGGCGACTTCATTTCGAAACAAACTGCACTTCGAAGGGCTTAATTTCAAATTAGCTTCCTTTAATTTTTGTAGCACCCGCCTGAGGTTGTTCAGATGTTCATCAAAAGATTTTCCTATGATTATGATATCATCTAAATAAACAAGACATGCTTCATATGACAGCCCCCGGAGAACCGTTTCCATAAGCCGTTCGAAAGTTGCAGGTGCGTTACATAGACCAAAAGGCATTACCTTGAACTGCCATAATCCTTGTCCCGTTGTAAAGGCAGTCTTCTCGCGGTCTTCCGGATGGATCTCTCCCTGCCAGTAACCACTCTTCAGATCCAGAGTCGAGAACTAAGTGTTGCCCGCAAGTGTGTCGAGAGTGTCGTCGATCCTTGGCAGAGGGTAACTATCCTTTTTAGTGACGTCATTCAGTCGGCGGTAGTCTACACAAAATCTTGTAGAACCATCCTTCTTTCTTACTAATACAATGGGAGACGCCCATGGACTTGTCGATGGTTCGATGACGTCATTTTCTTCCATATCCTTAATTAAATTCTGCACCTTTTCTTGCTTGGCAAAAGGTAATCGTCTAGGGTGCTGTTTAATAGGAGAGTGATCTCCCGTGTCAATTCGGTGTTGTGCCATTTTAGTTCGTCCAAAGCCTACAGATGTTTGGGAAAATAAACTTTGGAATTCTCTAATTAAATTTTCCGCAGCTGCCATCTGTTTTGGATCTAAGTCTGTATTTTGTAACAAATCCTTGACTAAATTATCTGAAGATTTCTCAGAGTGACTGGAATTTTGACTTATGCACGTCACAGGAGCACATGACGCTATCACCTCTCCTTTCTTGATAGTCCTCGTCTTATCACTGATGTTAGCAATTCTGACTGGAATGGTCTTCTTCGAGAGGTCCACTACAGATGAAGGCAATAATACTCCTGCTTGTTTACTATTGTCTTCTGGATAATCTATATGGCCAAATCGGTAATTAGTTTCATTTTTAATTACAGCTGGAACTAAAAAATCTGTTCTTGGATCTAGATTGATGTCTTCTTTGGCTATTACTGCTTGTTTACAGTCAATTTCGTTATTTAATCCAAAAAGACTGATTTCTTCAAATTTTGAGAGCATTTTGTTATTTTTGAAATCAAGTTTGAAGTCAAACTTCTTCAGAAAATCTAGCCCGATTAAGCAAGGATCTGTTATGTCAGCCACATATGCCGTATGGTAATATTGCGTTCCTCCGAAGTTGATAGTTAAATTTGCCTTTCCATATATGCCTATCTTGTCGCCCGTCACAGTTTGCAGGGTAACGCATGGTGGAGTCCAGATGAGTTTACATTTCAATTTTCGAGCCAAATCTTCTCTTATTATTGTCACATTGGCTCCTGTATCGACAATCATACGGCATTGAATTCCGTTAATAAAGCCTATCACATATAATGCATTATCACCGCCACTCATTTTTGATATCTGGAGGATCTTCAGGTGGGGCTTTTCATTCTCTGGCAACCTCCGCCCCGCGAGATGCCCAAAATTTAGTTTCCCTGCTGACTGTTTGCATTTATCTCACGTTCGTGGATTTTTGGGCAATTTCTTCGGAGATGTCCTGTATCACCGCATCCCCAGCACGTGAGATTCTGTCTTCTTGAACTTGTTCTTCCGTATTTTAAAGCTTCAAGTTCTTGATTTTTTTTCCTAATTTCTTTCAAGACGTCGTTCTCAGTGTCTGAGCTTTTGTTCACCGTTGCCCCTCGGACTGAATGACGATCTCTTCGGCTGGCTTGTGTAGCTGCTTCCAACTTTAAGGCATATAGTAATGCAGCCTTTAAATCCTGTACATCTTCCATTCGTACCGCTCTCTGCACTTCTGGGTCTTTTATTCCGTCTACAAAATATTGCAGTGAGAGCATTTCCCGTACATTTGTTGGACAGTCGATGAATGCTAAACTTGCAAGCCGTTCAATTTCCGAGGCAAACTCTTGAAGGGTTTCACTCGATTTTTGAGGGCGGCTCTTCATTTGTATTCTCGTATAATCCTTGAAGCATTTTTCTCCGAATCTCATTTCAAGTGCACAACTTAGAGTGTCAAAGTTGAGTTGCGTCATATCGGGCAATGTTTGCAGCACGTCGGCGGCTTCTCCTCTCAAAGACGCTGCCAGTTGACAAGCTTTCACTTCGTCACTCCATTTGTTCGCTTCGGCTACAATGGTGAATTGGGTCTTGTAAACTTGCCAGGAACTCTTTCCGTCGTATGTCGACAACTTGATGTGCACGGGAGAAGCAGTCGGATTCCTAAATTCTTCATAATTACCACTGGACGCTGAAAGTTTCTTCTCAAGATCTTGTACTTTTTTATTTAGCTTTTCATCTACTTCACCTAGTATTTTCTCTTCTACTTCCGCCATTTTCCTTTCCATTTTCTGTTCAACATTACTAACTTCATTCTGAATTTTCTTTTCTACTTCCTCTATTTTCTCTTCTACCGAGCCTATTCTTCTCTCTACCGACGAGAACTTTTCTTCTAAAGTTTTCTTCATTTCTTCTTGGCCTTTATTAATCTTTTCAGTCACATCTTCTTGGCATTTGTCAATTTTATTTGTCAACTGTTCCATTCTTTCTTCGTTTTTATTCATTTTTTCCGCCAACTCTTCTTGGCCTTTATTAATCTTTTCAGTCACATCTTCTTGGCATTTGTCAATTTTATTTGTCAACTGTTCCATTCTTTCTTCGTTTTTATTCATTTTTTCCGCCAACTCTTCTTGGCCTTTATTTATCTTTTCCGCCAACTCCTCCTGGCCTTTATTCATCTTTTCCGCCAACCCCTCTTGGCCTTTACACTGTAAAAAAAAATGTAAATTTACGGGCATTTACCGTAATATTTGACGGTAGTTGTCCGTTTTTGAAGCATAACGGTACACTTCCGTAAATTTACGTTGCGGAAACATAAATTCGGAGTACTAATATGTTTTTACGGGCAAAGCCCGTTTTTTTATGCAGGATGTTCAAATCTGCTGCTTAGCCATTTTTTTTACGGACAAATACCTTTTGAATAAAAGTCTTTCGATGACGTCATAACAGAACGTTTTATTTTGTTTGTTGAAAATATTATTATTATTTAATTAAATTATTGTCTGGTTTAAATTATCGCATAAAATTATCGTCTGGTTTTAATATGCTATTGTTTTGGTAAATTTATAGAAAAATTAGTCGGTGGTGGCACTCCAAAAATTTTCTTATCTCATATATGTAAATACTTCCTGAAAAATGCAGTATAACAGCGCCACCGGTTATGTGATTTACACCAAAATCTAATCATTAACAACTTACGTGAACTCCTAACTGCATCTGAAGTTTGCTGAAAATCCGTGCATTAGTTTCTGAGATAGCGCTATTATACTGAATCTGAAATAAGTTCTGCATAATAGTGCCACTTGCAGGGTGATATACACAAAAAATTAATCAGGACTAATTTTAATGAGGGGTTAAACTGAATCTGAAGTTTGATGAAAATTCATGTATTAGTTCTTGCGATATAACTATTGCGAAATCGTGAAAAATGCATCATCCCAGGTAAGCATGGTAGCACAGCAGTATCGGCTCGATATTGCCCAATATCGGACAACTTTGGCGTGCATCGGCAAAGACAGGTTACCTTTTACCAGGGATGTAGTGGAGGGTGGGGGTATACGCCGTATACCCTCTGGACTTTTTTAAGGAACACCATGTACTCTCTGCTTCTCAAGAAAACTATAGTATATATATTTTAGGGTATACCCTATATTTTGAGCGTATACTCTCTGGATTTTTTGCCATTACACCACTGCCTTTTACCGACATTAGCCAATATTGATCGATGTTCGGCGATATTGGATCTAAAATATAAAAAATTGTGGAATTTTCAATATTTAAAATTAAATTTATGTATTGTACATTTTTGGAAAAATGGAAGGTAGGAATAAATTTTTATAACATCTTAAATTCTGTAAATTTACGTAGAAAAAGTCTATTTCTCAATATCGGTCTATATCGGCCATCGGTCATGACCAATATCAATATCAGCCAATCTTGGCCTCTATTGGCAAAGACCGATTTTATTTTATCGATATTGGTCAATATTGGTCGATGTTGACCAATGCTGGATCTGAAATATTGAAACTTATGGAAACTTAAGTATTTGATTTTTTTTAATTATATATTATACTTTTTTGGGAACAGGTTTTTTTTATTGCATGCCAGATCGGGACTTTGCCTATGAGCCCTGGACTTCAAGGGGCCCTCTCCATTTATTAATTTCCAAAATATTTATCATTTCCCCCAATTCCAACTCTGAAAATTTTCAAACACAAAATACAAATTTAATTTTTAAAAAATTTTGCCCAACTTTCTGAAAAACAAATTTCATTTTGAACTCACAGAGCTCAATGCTTTCGCAAAGCTAATTTCAACCACTATTAAAAAAGAAATAATATTTTTATTGTAATATATCGTATTAACAATGAACTTAAATCATATCAAAATTTTAGTGATTGAAAATAAATAATCAATATGTGTAGTACAACTTAAAAAGATGCTAAGCTAAAGAAAGTAACTTGGTAAACTCTCATTTATATGTTAGAATATTTAATACTCTTCTACAAGCTGAAGTTATTAAATTCATCTTAAAGTAATATAACAAGTTCCTAAAGTTATATAAAAGAATCTTGTTCTATACTAAGAAAAAAAAAAAGAGTATTTTTATTAATTAAAATACTTAATTTAGAAAGAGTTTTCTTCGATTTGAAATCCAAGGTGCGGTTTTCTGTGCAATCGGGCAGACAAATATTCAACCAATCAGAGACAAGCATCCTTTTCAACATTTCAACCCAAAACAAAACATGGCGGTCTATCGCATGGAACAACGTCTCTCGTCTATTTGAAGCACCTGTCTTACGTTAATCCTCATTTAAAACAAGTAAGCGCTTTTATAATTTATATTCTAAATTGATTTTGAAATATTGCTTTCTGTTTAAGTTATTTATATTCTTGTGTAGCATGTATTTTCTGTTCGAATTGTGTTTATTTAAAGCCATCGCCAGTGTTAATAACAAACGTTTGAAGTATAGTATTTAAATGTGTATCATCATATTTCATAAAATAAATTCGATCAGTTGATACATCCGACTAGTTTTTTACAACAAACAGTTTTTCATCTACCTTTGATTATAAACCATCTGTTTTTGATTAATCAAATTATTATTTATTAATGATGCAACAATTGATCTCTCTTCCAGTGTAGCACAAAATTAGTATTCGCCACGCCACTTGCCATAGACAGTGCCCGAAATGGATTTCCCCCTACTTCTATCACTTTTCAAAAAAAATTTGTTAATTTCAGGTAGGGATGTACTGAATATTCGGTATTCTTCCTACTCGGCCATGTTACCTTTCGGTTAGGCCGAATATCAAAGTATTCGGCCGAATTCAATACTTAATAAAGCCTTTTAAAACACATTTTAAAAAACTTTTCACAATTTCTACTTTTAACTGTCAATTTATTAATATATTTAAAATAATTAGAAATAAAATCATATTTAAATAATATAGAATGTTTTTACATTATTTATTTGCTGTTGTAAAGTTTAACTTAAGAAAATTAACCATGAGAAGGATTAAAATTATAATTTATTAGGATTCTTCCTAGGAATAAATGATGCGAGTGTAGATGCAAGTTCCTAAATTCTATTTAGTAAATAATCTGTTTCTTGCTTTTCCCAAAAGACCTTAAACAGGAAAGGAAGACTTTTGAGATTAGTAATAGCTATCAAGGTAGACAATTTTTTGTTTATGAAACCATAATCGTAATCAACTTATTGAATCATAAATGCATTGTATTTCATCTCACTCTAGGCCAAACTTGTGTTTTCGTTTGTTGCATTATTAACAATAAATAAGATACCATATTTTCAACTCACATGCTTTGATTTCTGTAAAATATGATATGATGGGAAGGATGGAAAATCCCACTATTAATAAGAAAAGAACTATGAGCTAGACATTCCTTTATTCAGAATTAAGTTGAAAGTATTTACAGTGGCAGTCAAAAGTTTCAGGCCAGCAAAAAATTTTCAGTTAACTTTAAATATACACATATGAAGAGGAATCTCAAAGTAATACTTTTACATTATAGTGGCATATTAGTTAGGAACTTACTTATAGAAGAACGTGTAGATATCAATAAATTTTATTGACAAAATTAAATATAAAAGAAGACGCATGTTCTCAAAAGTCAAAAGTTTCCAGCCACTTATCATTCTTTAGTTTTTTTCTATCCATAAAGTGTTTTTTGGTTGTGTTTATGAATGAGTCAACATGTAAAGCATAGTTTGAATTCAAATTTGAAAAGTTCAACAATTACCTATTATTCATAAATGAGTGATTAGTTTGTCGTTAAAAGGACAATCTTCTTGAGATATTTCGGCTAAGTTATCGATTGCTAAAATCGACTGTAAACAATATTTACAAAATTAAATAAAGATGGTTATGGCTTTCAGGACTTTCAGAGGTCCGGGACACCCCGAAAAATTGCTATTCCTGAGGACAGAATTACCAGGAGAAAAACCATTGATAATCCGCATGAAAATTCCGTTGCAATATATTGTGATTTACGGAATAAAAATATTGCTGAAATAAGTTAGTCTACCGTGTTATGATGCTGATGTGATACAGCACTTTATGGAATAGTCGGTGTTAAAAAATTTTCAGAAATAAAAAAAATACTGACGTACCCTACTTTCATTTTCCAAGGAACACAAAGTCTAGTCAAGTGAAAACTAGAAAAAAGTTCTTTTTTTCCATCAATCGAATTTGAAACAGTTTTGGAAGTGATGGCAGACACAACGTCCGATGACCTAACAGCAAAATATATGATTCAACTTATGTTATTCATACAATGAAGCATGGTGGAGGATACGTTATGCCGTGGGGAGTATTTCCTTCAAAAAGTGACGGTCCGTTATTTGAAATCCACAGCTAGGTGAATTATACAATGTATAAGGATATCTTGCTAGACTATTTTCTGCCTTATTAGATAAAGAATTTGGTCGCATCTATTTTTCTTAAAATGATAATGACGTAAATAATGTTTGCAATCCTCGATAAGCAAGGGTTTTCACACAAAAAATTTTGTTTTTGAAATGATCAGCCCAAGTGCCCAGCATGAATCCAATAGAAAATCTTTGAAAAGAAGTTGACAAAAGTCTGCGGAACTATAAATATTCCAACTCAGCCAAAATTTCGCCAAAATTGCAAGAAATGTGAGAAAAACGTACCATAGACGATCTTTAACCGTTGATTGTATGAATATCACATTGCTGCGCCGCAGTACTTATTGCTAAAGCTAGTAATAAAATAGTAATACAATAAAATACTAATAAGGTGATCGTAAATGTTGTTGATCACTGTAATTTTCTATTACAATACCATTTTTTTTACAAACTTGTGAAGGTGGCCGGAAACTTTTGAGAACATTCATTTTCCTTTATACTTAATTTTGTCGGTTAAATTTATTGATATTTACATGTTCTTCTATAAGTAAGTTCCTAACTATTATGTCAATAAAATGTATAAATATCACTTTGAGATTTCTCTTCATATGGGTATATTTACAAATTAACTGAAAAATTTTTGCTGGCCGAAAACTTTTGACCGCCACTGTATACTTTATATTAAAAAAAAATCTGCCTTGAGTTATTTAAAAAGAACAAATATGAGACTACAGTTTTTCTTCAACTATTTTTTCATTATTTCTCTTTGATTTCAAAATGTTTGTTACAATTCGTAGAAGAAATTAATTTTAAAATTTTACTAATTGAAAAAGTCTCATAATTATGCTTCTTAATTAAAAAAAGGCATATTTTTTTAATACTGAATGTTCTTATAAAAAACTCTTGTTTATCAAAATGTAAGTTTCTCTTATTAAACATTATGTAAAATTGTTTTAAAAAGTAACATTTTAATATCTTTAAACTTTGAAATATAAAAAGTACAGTCGAGTCTCTGTATAATGAAACTCCATACATCGAATTTCTCTATATAACGAATTTTTAGTAGGAACGGTCCCCTTTTTGCATGATTACATTAAAAACAGTCTTTAGCAAGATATCTATCTCCATATAATGAATTTTTTCATAAATTGATCTTAATTTATTCAATTTTAAAAAGCTTCGAAATCATATGGTATCAATTTTCCGTCACTTATTTTTGATTTATCGTCAGTGCTGAGTTTTTTTTTATATTACTTCTCTCCTTGTTCTTTAAATCCAACGAATTCATCCCACCTCCCACACACCTTTCCACATCCTTCTCGAAACAGAGTCAATTGGATTGATACACGTAAGAGAGGAATCAATGAAAAGCACATAAGGGAGGCGTTCAAATGGAGGAAAATGTTAACGACAATTTTTCATTCCTTGCTAAAAGTTTTTTTTTTTTTTTTTTTTTTTTTTTTTTTTTTTTTGGAGAGAGTAACAATTTTAAAATCAAAAACAACAAAAAATTACAGATTTCTTCGTCTGAAATTAATGCAAGTCTTCCTAATTTGATTTTCATTAAGTTTTCAAATACAGTAGAACCCCGCTAATTCGGACCCCGATAATCCGGATCTCCGGATAATTCGGATCGGTTTGGTCATTTTTTTTTCTCAAGTTTGAGAAGCGATTGGCTAATTTCCATAACATTAACTTGTTTCATCGTCGTATTCTAAATAAAAAAAACTTTTCTGACATGTTTTCGGAATAATTAAGCAAAGTAAACATTATTACTGTCTGCAAATATTCAATAAGTTTAACATAAAGGTGATTTTCTGTTAGTATGTTATATTTTATTTCATTTTTTTCTAATTCTCCGGATAATCCGGATTTTTGATAATCCAGATTGGGTCCGGTCCCAATTAATCCGAATTATCGGGGTTTTACTGTAAATGTCTGTTCTCTTTTTTGAAACAACTTAAATAATTAAGAAATAAAATGTTAGGTTAATATTTACTTTTAAATATTTCAAATACTTAATTCAAAAGATTAATTTCTCTATGTAACGAATTTTTTACTGGAACTGTGGATTTCGTTAAATAGACACTCGACTGTATTTGGAAAGCCAAATATTCGGTATTCGGCCGAATATTTGGTATTCGACCAAAATGACTGATTTTTTTTAGAATCACCTGTGGTGTACAATCCTATTGAATGGTAAGTAACAGAAATAGTAAATAACATTGTTATTAGCTAGAAAAAACACAATTTTGTATGGAGCATTTGTAACTTTGTTACTGGCCAGCAGTTGAAAAAAATAGCCAGTTAGAAAAATTAGTGCCGACAATTAATTAGCCGATTACCATTGGCTAAAAATGTTAATTTTGACCTATATCTTCCACCAAAAAAAAAAAAAAAAAAAAAAAAGCACAAGTATCTTATACCTAAATTTAGTTTTCATGCTGTCCATGTAGTGAATTGATTATTATCTTTATTGCATACTGTCTGGCCCATATGACAGTGCCTGTATCTTGATTGAATTAGTGTAATTTTATATTTTAAAAAGAAAATTCTTCAAAAACAAACCTATGATTGATGACCTCACGGATTTTGGTAGTGCATTTCCTTGTGTTCTCTCCAACATTGTTTAGGCCTCGACAAAATTTGCATGTTTTCAAATTTTATAAAAGAAATCTTTCAAAATGATCTTTATTTTTATTGTTATTAATAATAAATAGAAATTAGCTTTTCATTTTGAACAATTTCAGTTTTAAGCATTTACCTTCATTTTTTCTTGCTCAATATGATAATTAGTCCTCTTGTCCCCCCCTCCCCTTTTATTAAAAATATGTGAAAAAATTGTACATAAACTTACTTTTTTGACATAAAATTTGTTTAATATTTTCATTTTAAGTACTTTATTTTCAGTAAATGGTGTTGGTAGCGAAAAATAATTGGTTTGTGTAAGTAAAAATTTATGATGCTAAACTTGAAATTCTTCAAAATTGGTTTTATGAATTTTTTATTGTGCTTTTCGCTATGATAAATGAGTAATTAAATTCGACACAAAAATCATTAAATGTGAGGTGGAATGAAATTGTTATAAAAACAGCACATAGTGTGTTCAAGATTATTAGGAAATATTGTTAATTGGCAATACTGTCTTTAAGATACATAGCTGGCTTTACAGCCTACCAGCTGTAAAAAGAGCAATTGAAATCTAGGAATATTTGTAGTTGTTTATCTGTTGTGTTGAAAAAGAAAGAAAAAAAAAAGATTCCCAATCCCAATTATCACATGTATAATTCTATTGTATCTTTTTTTAAAAGTTAAATTTATTCTTAATTTTCATTTTCCTTCGTCGGTTTATTGTTGGTACAGCCTTACGTGAAAAAATATCTGCCATTTGTTGTAATTGATTTAACAAAGTTGATTCAGTCATGCTAATTAAATAACAAATTTCTTGAGGAGAGTGAAATGAAACATGTAACAGTTTCTGAACAACTTCCTTTATATCGCCATTATTACAGCGCCAAATTTCGTCTGATATATATATCTTACTGTGTCTTATATCAGTCCTAGTCAATGTCTCATATCGGAACTATATAACATGTCATATTAGCCCCACTCAACACCTCATGTTGAAATCCTGCATTGTGTCTTATTATCCCATGCACTATCGTGTATGAACTTCGTGAGTTTGATTGTTTGTAACTCAAGCTATGTTAAATATGATACAAATTTCAAAAGAATCACTATTTTTTACTAAGACTATTAGTATCATTTGCCTTTATTTTTATGTTAGTGATACGCGACAAAAATTGAATTCTAATAGAAAAGTTTTTCTTATCAATGCAATGAATGCACTGGATGTATCTTTTTTTAGATTTTATTGTTTTAATTTTCTTCTTATTAGTAATGTATATGAGTAAAATGATGTACTTCTTGGGAAATAATCACAAGGTCAAATTTATTATTTAATAAAAAATCGGTACTTTTATCTGTGACTCACATTGGGAATTCAATATTTCAATTTGTAATTCTCTTTTAACATTTCTTTACGATTTTTAACGAACTGCGGTAAACAAAACATTATTAGGATATTTTTATGCTTATACATAATCAGTACGTAAAATAACAGTTAGATGTATTTACATTATTAAAATGTGAAAATTAGGATTGTTTTATAATTTATGCTTTTAAATCGACTTAAACAACAACAAAAAACAGAATATATATATATATATATATATTTAAATCAAGTACTTCATAACATGTATCAATAACATTATTTTTTTTAACAAAGATAAAAAGAAAATGTTTAAGTATTAACAATGTAATATTCAAAAGTTCGTATTAATGATGAATTAAAATAATTATGAATTTGATTTGCAATATTACATGAAAATTTCTAATTTGAACTTACAATAAGTTATGCACCGATTATAGTATAAATTATATTCGGTATATATCATTATATATATATATATATATATATATATATATATATATATATAAATTACTAAATCATTCTAAAAATATTGCATGAAGGTAATTATTGTAAAAATTTTCATCAATATGATAAAAATGCAGGTTTAAATAACGAAAAGAATTTTTCACATTATAAACTCTTCCACCTAAATACGTGCTTGTGCTTTCTATATATAGCACACAATGACGCAAAAGCTTTTTTTTAAAATAGGTAAGCAAATATATGCTGTTTATTGATTATTTCACATGGTTAATCTTAATTACCGAACTGGTAAACGTAATTGATAGCAAATATTTAAACTCTCGTGTCCTTTCTTTAAAATTTTCTCATTGTTGACTGGGTAATTAATAGATAAGTATATTTTTAAGGCTTGGTTTTACTAAAGTGCAGACATAAAATTCGTGATAAATCTCTCTAATCAGTGATTTTTCGTTATGTCATTGCACTTGTAAAATGTACCATGGATGTTTAAAATTAGTTAGTAGGATAATTAAGCTGCAAGATTTCCTGAAGTTAGAAAATTAATATCCGATCACTCATTAGAACACGATGCACTTGTTTTAACATTTTCAAATCGATTTTTTTCTAAATTGAGATAAACAAATTAATAATTGCTGAACTTATTATTTTTTTTGAAAATATATTTAAGATAATATAGTTTAATTGAATATTAGATAATACGTTTAGTTAAATATTAGTAAATATTGACTAAATATCGAAAATTTTGTTGGCATTTTGATTAATTTCTATCGTTATAAGACGAAAGTATTGGATTCGTAAAAATTCTTGTAATCCGGTTTTAGGTGTATTTACAGGTTTTTTGGGTGTAACGTTCCGAAAAACATGTTTTTACAAAATGTCTGTCTGTCGATTTGTATAGGACCGATTTTGTGTGCGTTCTATCTCTAGAACTAATAAAAGGAACTAAAATTTAGATTATGTTATATGGATAATTTACTGGATAATATAATGCTGGTTATTTTTGTTGTAGATCGCTCAACAGGTGGCAATGCTATGCTGCATTTTTCACGATTTTCACAAATACCATTTTTCAAGAACTAATACATGGTTTTCATAATATATGAAACACAGTTGACCCTTGATATAATTTGATGCTGAATACGTTTTGGTGTCAATCGGCCAACAAATGGCGAAGCAATATTGTTTTATTTATAATCATCACAAAAGCTCTGTATCAAAAACTAATGCACAGATTTTAATTGAATTTCAGATTCAGTTAGTCTCTGTTATAAACTGATCCTGATTAGTTTGTGGTGTAAAATACCCCTAACTAGTAGTGCTGTTGTGCAGAATTCTTCGCGATTACCGGAATTGCTCTATCTCAAAACTAATGTACGGATTCTCATCAAACTTTAAACTCAGTTAGTTAATATAAGTAGTTATTGATTAGATTTTGGTATAAACCACTTAACTGTGATGTTGTTACCTTGCACATTTCAGAAAATATGAAAATATATGAATATTATAATGTTTTGGGGTTGTTACCTCCGACTAGTTAATGTGTATTCATCATTTTTTGTGTAGATAGTAGATATGTGTTTACTCTTTTTTTTTACTTTCATTTATCTTGGCAAGAAAAAAAAATATTGGATTCGTGAAAAAAATACACTTCCTGATTTCGGCATATTTACATTATTTAGAAAGTTCTGAACAAGATATGACTGTTTTTAGAAAATATCTGATTATCAATCCATAAGAGGAGCTGTCTGTAAGTTACACAAATTTTGAAAACAGCTCTATCTCAAGAAATGTCTCTTGGAATTTAATAAAACTTTAGATTCAGTTAGTCCAGGATATAAATGAGTGTTGATTATTTTTGGGTGTAAATGACCTATTTTGCGCCCAACAAGTGGCACTAGTATGCAGAATTTCTGTCAATTTCTGCAATAGCTGCATCTGAAAAATTTCGATTTAGATGATCAGTAAATTAGATGATCACACTTCTTCAAATGCATATTTTTTTTATAGAGAGAGAGAGAAAGAGAGTAGATATTAATCATTTGTACAACGCGTTATATATCTGCAATGTATACACAAAACTTGATTTTATTAATACAGTGGGTTATAAAAGACAGAGTTGCCAAGTCTCCGTCTTTTTGGATACGAGTATATTGACACATAAAATGTTATTTTATTAAATTGAAACAATTGGGCTATTTCAAAGAACAATAGTTTGACTAAGATATTATTGATTTGCAAAAAACCAGAGACTTGCAACTCTGTTAAAGACTATTTTATTTATGTCTGAAGTCTCTGAACACAGTACTCTACACTCTATTAAAAACTCTCTTCAATTTACGGAAATCCTACTGGCAGCAGTGCTGCCGGTATATTTCCGTGAATTGACGAATATCTTTGTTTTTCTTCACCGTTACAGGAGGTAAAATAACGGAATGTACAAGAAAGTTGGGAAAAAGAGCTCAACGGCTGACGCTGGATTCGAATCATCCATCTCAGGGCTATGAGACACGCACGGTAGCACTGAGCTATAGTTATACAGCAGTGAAAAGCTTTGGTGTAAATATGTTTAGTTTAAATGGGTTTAGCTTGATCAATTTATTTCAAAAGATTTTAACTTTTGAAATTTGTTTCGGGCATATTTTATTTCTAATGAGATTGTGGCTGAGATTTTATTACTTTTGTATTCAACTAGGGTAAAAATATGAATTTTGAATATTTTTATGTAGATTGCTGGAGGTAAAATATGAATATAATATTTTTATAAGATATTTTTTGGTGGGCAAAATTCATTTTGTCCTTTTAATATTTTAAATTGAAATGTCTTTTAAATCTGTTCATTTAAAGTATATTTTAAATGCGAATCTTTATTTATAAGCAACATTATAAATTCATCTTTTTTCAACTTATTCAAAAAATAAATTGTGAATACTTTTCAATGAATGAGAAATGGAATTGCTGTTAATTTTTAAATTCGAAAACTTCTTTATCGTTTTTAATTAAATTAGAAATTTTATTTTTTTAATTAGAATTTTTGTTATTTATTTAAAAAATAAATTTGGATTTAATATTAATTGACCCAATTTGCATGATTCCTGGCTTGCGTGCTGAGGAATGAACATAATTTATTGAAATTCTTTTTTAGACATTTGGTAGGAATTTACGGATAAAAAATGTTTTGTAGGACTACGGAAATTATTTGTAAAAAAAAATTTGGAATAGTCTAGCGTATGTTGACGAACTTTTCTGGCAGTGTATAAATATAACACATGTTTCTTTACCTGTAAAAATGTACTATAATTAGGTACGAAAAAATATAATAATATCCTCCAAACCACTGGCGATTTCAAAAAAGCTTTCTTTTACCTTTTAAACTTTAAAAAACTTTTTATTTTTTTAATTTAAAGTAGAATTTTCAAAAATAAGTTTTTATTAGCTGACTGTTTTTTTCGGTAACTTTCTGAGTAGTTTTCGCAACGCAATAATCAGTTTTTTCAAATCGGAATATCACTTTTCGGATGCTATCATTTCTCAGTAACTTCTTTTCATATTTAAAAAACATCTTTAATAAACATACAATATTAACAGCATTAACATTAATATAAAAATTAACAGCATTTTTATCAGAACGTGGTGCAACCTGTCGAAATTTGACAAAAGAAAAGGTTTAAGAAAAAACTGTTTCATTAATTTAAATCTACAAAATTAGTTATAGTAAAAAATGCATCTTTTATTGGTCAGTCTAACTCTCAAACAAAAATTATTTTAAGCTAAAATTAACAAAATAATATTTCTATGAAACTCAGTTGTCTAATTTATTAAAATTAAACTTTAATTGCATATGTAATCAGTAAAATATAATAAATTTCTGTTATTATGATGAAGTTATCAATTGAAGCCCTTGGTTTGGTATAAATGCTAATGAAAATAAAAATTATTCCCAATTGACACGATCACAGGCGATATATTTGACATAGTATACGCATTTTATTTTATTTTTAATTTTGATCATTGATGAATAAAAACGAAATAAAACCAAAATTCACCGAATTTTATAACAGACGATATATTTGACATACACAATTTAATTTCTTTTGAATTTTAAAGGAAAATCGAGCGATTCTATCGCTACAATTACAAAATTTCTATTAAAAAGTATTAAAAAAAATAATATCTCAAAAACAAATTGAGATACAGCTCTCAAACATTTAAAAGTATATTTTTTCCCTATACGACGGTGTAAAAATTTAAACTGTGAGATGTTTAGCAATGTAAAATTCCCAGGAGCAAACATTGTAAAATCAAAATTGTATGGGAAACTGTTGCCATTCTCAAAATGCAAATGCGTTACGCACAGATACGTTTGGCCTTTATAATATAGATTGCATGATCAAATTCAACTATGCAGCAGAAAATGTTTACTTGAGAAAAGACAGAATCCAAAAAAGCAAATTTTCCGGGTGCAAAGAATTGATAAAGCTAGAAAATAATGGAGAACTAATATAAATTTTCTCTTGTAAATTCTTTTTTAAACTTTGACAACTTTTATTTTATGATGTCTGTAAATGTAAAAGGATATTCTTTGGAGTCTTGAGTGACTCGGAACACGTTGTTATTTATTCGCTTTTGTTATCGTTGTATATTTTTGATGATTAAGAAGCATCTCTAATTTTTACTTTCTTCAAGAAGAAAGTATTGGATTCGGGAAAATTTTTGAATTTCAGCTTTTGACGGATTTACACGTTTCAGGGAATTAGGGGCTTTCTGTGAGTCTGTCTGTATATGACATAAATATTGTGGGCATTCTACCTCAAGAACTAATGACCGGAATTTGATATAAATTTATATTCAGGTAGTCACAGATATAATTTGATGCTGAATAGTGTTATGTATAAATCACTCAACAGGTAGCGCTGCTGTGGTGCACTTTATACGGTTTATGTAACAGCTCTCTGTGAATAACTAATGTACGGATTTCTATAAACTTCAGATTTGGATTGCTCCTGACATGAAGTGATAATGCTTGCATTTTGACGTAAATTGTTCCCCAAGTGGCGCTGATATACTGCATTTTTGATGATCTCCGCAATAGCTCTATCTCAAGAATTATTGCATGGATTTTCATCAAACTTCCGATTCAATTATAGTTTCATAAAAATTATTGCTGTTTATGTTTTGTATAAATCGCCAAACAAGTGGTACTTTTATGCTGAAATTTTCCCGATGTCCACAATAGTCTTACGTCAAGAACTAATTCATGAAATTCTATGCCTTTAGAATCTTCACGATGAGAATAGATTATCATTTAATACTGGTATTGTGGTAGCGAATTTCGAAGTATTAACATGCATGAGATAGGAGAATGTTTTGGGATTGCAATATCGGACTAGTTTACAGTGTAGTTACAAAAATTACTTGTAAAGTTCTCGATAGACAGCGATGCTGATTTAACCGTTTTTGAAAAAGTTTTATTTATCACTTGATCAGTTTAGTATTGTTATTGGTAAAAGGAATTCATAAATTTTATACAACGAAATAAATCTGAGACTCGCTGTTATAGATTTTTTTTTTTTTAAGTTAAGATCATATTTAAAATTTTGTAACAGAAAAATGAAAATATTTATGAAAATTGTGTAATTTTCTGTTTATTACAGATGTGAAAAAAGTACCTTTTCAAATAATATATTTTTAATTTTATTTTAAAAATTATATTTACGCGCTAAAAATGATGTATTCAAACATCTAAATAAATGTTTTGAAAATTAAAGTTGTTGAATGACAAAGTTATAAATTTCTTTCAATTTTTTTTCAGCTCGTTTTTAATATTTTTAATCATTGGAGATGAATAAAATAATAATAGCTTGATTTTATTTTTTTCTTTAGAGTATAATAAGGAAAATATTATTCGAAATAGTTACAAGGATAACGTTACATACAAGTTAACGTGTTCTCTCTGTTATATGAGACACAATGACATGATTTTTTTTAATTATTATTATTTGATACGGTATGTAGTTTGTTTCGCATGGAAACTTTTAATTTCTGAAATGACAAACATAACTAATAGTAAATATTTGAACTTTTTTTTAATAATTATCAACTTAGTCAGCATTTATCAATATTTTTTCAAGTTGAGATCAGCTTTTGATATTTTCATTGAAAGTATTTCAGGGAACACTTTTATGCTATTTTAATGCTCTTTTATTTCACTAAGATTTTGAAATATAATGTAAAGTGTGTCCTAAAGAGCTGCACTGGTGCAAGCTCAAAAAAATTCAAAAGTAAGTCTAAAAAACCATATATATTTCTTTTAAAGTATAATTAGGGATTACAGTAACGCGATTTCGGATCCTCGTCAGTTTTTGATTCCTAAAATCCAGCAATTATTTTATGTGAAATCAGACTGTTTGGAAGATCATTAAATGGGAATGGGTGAATGCAGAATTCTACCAATGCATCTGCAAGAAAAGTTTTTAAAAAATACTATGAATTTAGGGGGAAAGTTAACTCTCACAATTATTATAGATCAGCAGTTTAAAATTTGTTTTTCGAGATTTAACAATTTTCTATAAAAATGAAATATACTTTTTTTAAATTTCTTGAAAAGTTGTCTATTACAATAATAGAAAACTTTGTGTTAGTAGCTTCCCTTTAAAAGTATGAGGGAAAAAATATATGAGGAAATGCAATGAGTAAAGCGTCTGTGTAAAAAGTACTCCAAATTCATCAAATAAAAAACACCCCCAAATGATATCACGACATTTTTTAATGTAATTTAGGATCGCTGCTCCGTGTTAAAATTCGGTTTTTGAAAACATCATTGATGCAGTGTGTTGATATTAACTTTATTTACAGATATATTCTAGAGAACTCTGCCATTTTTAGAATGGAAAAATCATTTCAATAAAGAGTTTGCTTATTTTTTGTCTACCGAATAACTGAAAATGTTGCAGAAGACTTACAGTAAATCATTGATTCCAAGTATTCAAATAACATCGAGCAAACGCAGAACAGGTGATTTGCCTCGTTTTGTTCGACCTTCATATTTTACCAATACCTCGAACATAACAAAAATTAAGAATCTGGTGCTTTAAAATCATTGTATATCGTCGTATGGGTGTATATCGTCGTATGGGTGTATATCGTCGAAAGTTCGCTTAAGATATCGTACAAGTATTTTAAGACCACTCATAATGTTTGACTAATATTTTTGGTTGAAACACATCGCCACACGAGTGTTATCAAAAGATGTCCATTTTTTCCTATTATTCCGAACGAGATTTCGACCAAAGTCCGTACTCCGTTTATCACCAACGTCCGTACTTGATTGTTTAGTCTCGTGTGACTTATTTCTGCTTACGTAACTAAAATCACCGCTTCGAAGATAACGTTATGAGTCAATTGAAACCGTAGAAGTTACAGAAAGGGCTAAAGACCATACCAAAATCTATCTGCCAAAAATGTATGGAAGGCTGGTTCCAGTGCTGGCATATTTGTATTAAACTCGATGGAATCTACTTTAAAGGTAGCAGACCAAATTCTGATGAAAAAAAAATTATGTGTTTTATATAACAATTAAGAGTATTTTTTTATACAGAATATATAACAGCAATACAACGATAATATAGCAAAATAAGAACAATCAAATGAATTGTACAACTGAAGACTATGGGTATAGTTAAGAGTAGTTGACCTATGTATTTTAAGTTATTTACCGAATTTTTAAAGAATTTACTACATAGTAAAAAAAAGAAATGTTCTTTATTATACAAAGTTAGAATATAGCCACTAACGAAAATGCGATACAGTCTCTTCCAAGGTATAGAAATTCATTCCTTCAACTTTAGAAAACTCGAAAAAAAAACAGAGTTTTGAAATTTAAAGATGAAGCTATAAAAATAAAGTTTTCCTGTTTCTGTAATTTTCGAAAACGTTTTCAAGTCGATTTTAAACTGTATTAATTAGTTTTCAAAACACGAAACACATGTTTTTTGGTTACTATCCGTTCTGATGTAAATTTTCTCATGTTCAGCAATTATAATTAATAGTATAATAGATGCAAGATGACAAACATGCTAAATTACCAACATAACATTTCCATATAATAAACGTTAAAGTAGTAAGCTAGCAACTAAAGTAGCAATTAAAACTAGCACCTAAAAATGCAAACTAAACTAATAAATTAGCAACTAAATATTCTCATGTTCAGCAATTATGTTTAACAGCATGAAAAATGCAAGATGACAAACATGCTGAACTAATAGCATAATAAATCCATATAATAAACGTAAATCAAAGATAATGTTTAGATGAAACATCCATGTTTACTATTAAAAAATAAATAAATATTTTTTTCATAATTTTATACATCTTGAACTTTTATATTGATATTCAAATAAAAAATCTCTAATGAAAGAAAAATATTTTATAGCTATATGGCTAATAGGAAGAACAATGTAGTTATTTTCAAAATAAAAGAAGTATCTTTATTTCAAAAGTTAAAATTAAAATATATTTTAATTTGAAATTCAAAACATTGAACGCTAAAAAGCATTTTTCTATCATAATCAGAGAGTTCCTTTTGAAAATTAAGTTTTTTCGTTGTAATTTTCAGAAATTATATTTTTAATCTAGCTTATTTTAATCTTGTGCGTACTTGAAAGCTGATAAGAAGTCATTAAAGGATCAAAATCCCTGAGGCATCGCTTAAAGATGTTCAGGGATTCGATAGCTTTCTTTGCCATTTAATGTGAATGTAGGTAAAATATTCTTTTAGGAATATTCCTTCTTTTAAGTTAAATTTTTACTTTGAAACTTATTATTTATTTTGACTAAACTTGAGTGAATTACGGCATCTTACACTATTATAAAAGAGATTAAGTTTTTTAGAATGCAAAGAATGAATAATTTTAGTAAATTCATAGAAATTAATAATTTTATTTAAATGACAAAACTGTAAGATTTATTGATATAAAAATTCCGTGTTTTTTGTAAATGAACGATCGCATACTTAAAATTGCTTTTATTGTGCAGATTGTTTCAACAGAATGTTGCTTTCTAAATATGAGAGGGGGAAGTAAATCAAAATAATTTCGTTATGGGAAGTTTTAGAAATGTCCTTAACGAACTTTCAACAGAGCGGAATATGTATGTAGTATTTTTGAATATTTATATTGTTGAATTTCTAAATCCAACACTTTTCCGAACCTATCTAGTACATTTGCATATTTGAAGTTTTTATAACTTTTCTTTCTTTTTAGTGTTAGAAAATTATTCAAAATAGTTATTTTTAATATTCTATCTACGATTTCTTTATGAAAATTATTAATTTTACAGTTTAAAATATAATTGATGTTATCAAATTTTATTAATCGATAAAAACAGATTCATATTTTCAGTTCTACATTTACTATCTTCATTTGTAAAAATTACTAGAAACATTCAAAATGATGTCACAGAAAATGTAATAAAAAATAATTGCACCTAAAAATGTGAATAATTCTATCTAATAACCGAGCAATACATGTAAATAATAAAATAACATAGCAAATACACTGTTAAAAATAAATCTGTGAATTCCAGGTGAAACTACCGGCAGCAATGTAGCCGAACTTTTACCGTTCCGTTAGTAGATTTTCCGTTGTGGGAAATACAAGAAGGGAAAACTCGGGTGTAAGAATCAGTAACTTTCCGTTACAAAGTTTGATTTATAATAGTAATAATTTAAAATGATTTACCGATTAATCTTCAAAGAATTCGAAATCACCGAGGGATTTTAAGCTGCTATGTTATTTTACTTAATTGTTACTTTGGATAATTTAGTTCACGCCGTCCTCAGGATCGAACTCCGGACCTTCAGGCTGCGGAATAAATCCTTAGGAACTGAGCCAAAGTTGCTGATGCTAAACGGTACAAAGTATGTCTTTTATGAGTTAGTGGGAAAATCTGTTGTGCTTTTTAAAGATTTCCTTTCAAATATATTCCTTAGAATGTTTGTAAACGGACTGTTTTAGACTGATGCATAATACTTATTATTTTTTAAAATCATTTCTAATTTTTTAAATAGTTTAAATTAAAAAAAGTCACTGTTTGAAACCACTGTTTTTTTTTTTTTATAAAATTTTTTTATTAACAATTTTTTTACAATATATATATATATAGACATTTTTTTTTAATTGTCGTACACTATTTATTTTTTTATTTATTTATTTTTCGGCTAATAAATTAAAAGATTTTTAATAAGAAAAAAGAGAAAAATAAACAGAAAATGTAATTTAAAAGGAATTTTTATGTTTCATTATTCCATGGCGCCAATGGGACTCGAACCCACAATCTGCGCTCTCAGGCGATTAGCGGTGTGGTGCCTTGACCACTCGGCCATGGAGCTCCCCACACAATGGAGTGTCTCCGTTTTTTGTTTTTATTTCCATCCGTTTCGTTATTTTCAGGAAATATGATGGAATTTTGTGATTTGTAATGGAAAATACCCTTTTGTTGTTAAAAGGGAGCTTTTCGGTGAAATTCAGGAAAAAAATGTTCGTGAATTTCAGAATTTTTTTAACAGTGTATTTTTCATATGAACTAGGAGGGTCTGTCTAATACGAAATGTACTTGCCAACCCCATTGAGAACTACATACTCTAATATTTTGTAAATTTGACAAACTTTAAAAAGATTGCGTAAGAATGAACTATAATTAAACAAAACAGTGACAATCTCCTTGTAAACGGTTTTACATTCAATTCCATTTGATTGGGGAATTTTAAGGCCGGATCATCTGCTGTTAGACATCTACTAAATGTTTTATATTTCATTAAATATGATAAATAAACGTAAAAAAAAAAAAAAAAAAAAAAAAAAAACTGATATAAAATGAACTAGGTAAGCAGAGCCTTTGCTTCCTGGTATTTGTATAACAATGCTATCAGAAAATTGTTTAAAATAAAATATTTTAAATATATTGTTTTAAATCTGATTTAAATTTTATAGTTTTTTTTTTTTTTAAAGTTACGTGAAAATGTTTTTGTCAATAGAAATGAAATATCATTTGCGCCGTCTTAAAATAAAATAAAAACGATAATTAAAAAAAGATCATCTGAAAATGTGAAATAAATGTCTTGCGTACATGTACTCTTGAATTTAAATTGCTTTGCAATATCATTATTTGGTCACTTTAAATATAACACAATTTCTCTTATTTGCTACTTTTAACGCATATTAATGTATTTATTAATTTAAAGTTTTCTTTCTCTTCATAATATTCACGTGAAAATATGTTTGTTGCTAGGAATGAAATATTTTTATTTCCGCTGCCTTAGAATTGGCACCAACATTTAAAAAGAGAAATAAATCCAAGAAAGAGAAATAAATTTCAGTTTGGTAATATTATTACTTAGCACTAATATTTGAGTGTGATTTGATTTCCTCCATTTACGACTTTTGAGGAATAATATTGAATTTATTTTTATAAAATATTCTTTCTCTTTTAATATGCACGTGTAAATATAGTTTTTATGGCGGTAAACATAGTTCCGAGTATTTTCCTGCTTATAATAAATAAGCATTTGATTCTAATTTAAATGGGTTTTTTGTTTATAATAGGCATGTAATTTTTATTATTATTATTATTTGAAGGAAATATTATTCTTTGCGCTTTTTTTACAATTGGCAGCAAACTAGAATTATAATCTTTTTTAAACTATGTAAAAAATTGTCCGAAGTGCTGAAAATCTTCATTTAAAATAAAAATAAATATCACCAAAAATTAGTCAAATTAAAATAATAATAATAATAATGAATGCAGTCAGCATTCCAGGAGTTTCAAAAGTATATCCTTACAAAATAAATAAATAAATAAATAAATAAATAAATAAATAAATAAATAAATAAAATAAAAAATAAATATAAATTTCTGTGTATAGTTTTTGCTCTCAGACATCTTTTTTTAATGGAAAGATATTTACCAACTTTAGCATTGAATGTCTCTTAAATCTTCATTTTAAAAAATGTCTGTAATCAGCATGTTTATCAGAACGTTTCTCTATAATATTTTCAATTTTTTTATATTTATGTGAGCAGAGTTTTTAGCTCATAGATTATCAAAATTTGAGATCTTATATACCCATCCGTTCTGTATGTATGTATGTACGTACGTATGTATGCATGTATGTAGCTAAAAAACTCAGGATAAAAATGTCCGATTTACTTGAAATTTTAGATATAGGTTTATTTTGCCAAGGCTTTATAGGTTTATTTCTGCCTTCATTAGTTTTGGGAGTTCATTCTATAAGTATAAGGGGTGGGGACGGGGGCTAATACTACTTCCCTTAATTTATATAAATGGATTTTTCATGCAAAATTATCAGATTTCATCAAAAGTTTAGATATATCATCATTCTGATGAGGCACCTCCGTGATTAGTATTGGATGTTCATTGCCAAAGTATGGAAGAAGGGGGGATGGGGTAACCCCCCCTTAAACTATTTGTAAATTTAGTGATTTCCATAAAAAATCCCTTTGGCAGCAATTTTTTTTTTTTTTTTTTTTTTTTTTTTTTTTTTTTTTTTTTTAAAGAATGGAGAGATAATTTATCCAAATAAGGGTAGTGGTCTGTCACGCCCTTGTTCCTACCATTTACTTCGTGTATAAAGTTAATATAAAACTTTTGTTTTATGCGCTTTTTTACTTATTTTTATTTCAGCGCCTCGTAAAGTAATCAGATTCAATTTTAACACGTTCGCTGCCTCTTACATGAAGATGTAATGATAGTTAATGCATCACTGTAGAAGTGGGTTTTTCCCAGAAGCCAATTTATTTTTTATAACAAAGAATCAGTGAAAGATGTTCCACGCCAGCGCGTGACTGGCTATTGGACATCACCCCACGTCACACGCTGGCGCGTGAGTGGCTCCTTAGTGCTGGCAACATATCACGCGCAGGCGCGTGATTGGCAGCGAATGTGTTAAAGGACAGAATTGTTCAGATATAATTCATATATATATATGTGTGTGTGGTGTATAACTAAGGAATGTCATAATAAACTGAGTAATGTTCGTGGATAGAAAAAACTAATTTTTCGCAATATGGAAATATATTGGATTGATGTTAAATAAGTCCAAATCAGAATATAGAGCTTTTTTTCGTGTCTCTCAATAAAATACGTACTATATCAGGAGAGGAGGGGAGGGGAGCTAATAATATAATCAAAAAGAAATCCGATTTTCAATAAGTTGCTTTTAAAAATTCATATCTAATTCAAAGTGCAGAATACTTTTATACAGAATATTCTGCTTCAATAAAGATAATAATTGAAAATAATTTGTAATGTCTAGCTTCCTCTTAACCTAATTCTTACTTAAACGTTGATAGGAAGTCAGAAGTTCTTAAAGAATCAAAATTCCTGAGGCACCGCAGTACGTTGTTCAGAGAATCGATAACTGTTTCATCATTTAGTAGGAATTCAGATTTCATATCATTAGGAGAAAATTTTCCCTTTTAGGTTACATTGTTAATTTGAAACTCATTATTATTTTTTTTAAATAAACTTGATGAATTATGGTGTTTTTCAAAATTAACAAAATGAATTATATAATATTTAGGATGAATAAACTGAATAAATTTAAAATTTCTGTTAAAGATTAAGAAATCTATATAAATGAACGTGTAATGGAACTATCAAATTTATAGAATTTTTTTTTACAGAATTGCAGGTCTTTTCACATGTTTCTGCATTTCACAATGACTGTTTCTCTTATATATATATATATATATACAGGGTGTTTCGCTACCAGACCGACAAACTTTGAGGGATGATAGTAGACATGAAAACAAACATTATTAAATAGGGAACCATGGGGCGCAAACGTATTCTGTAGGAGCTAGCGGCCATTAAAGTTTGAGGTCCAAAGTTTTAAACGATGATAAAAAACGGAAAAAAGGGTCGATTCGTTTGCGGTTTTCACTAAAACATTCTTTATATCACGTTTTTCTTAGAAAAAAATTTCAAAGGTTATGTTCAAAAATTGTCGATAGAGGGCGCTTTAGACTTTAGAGTAACGAACAGTTACTTTTTACCGCTATTTTGTGTAAGGGGTTGAAATTAATCTAAAGTTTAGACTTTAACTTAAATTTTAAGTCCAAAATCGGAAACACTAGAATTAGGTAACTAGCGAAAATTTAACTGTGAACAGAGGGGGAAATTTTTAACGCTCATAAATATTGGACAAACAAATCGATTTTGTTGCAGTTTGCGTGTAAGTCATTCCCTTGGTAATTATTTTATTCAAAATGATGTACAGCTTTGTTGCCCTCATATTTTAATAGAGGGCGCTTCCGACACATCTCTGACATTTCAGTGGCATTACTCCTGCGTGTTTTACTACCAGACCATCATACTTCCAAGAAGTGTTAGGGATACAAAGACGACTTGGAATCACATAGGAATGTAACGTTGGAAATGCATTTTTTGCAAGTTACGGTTAAAGGAAGCAGAGAAAAAAGTAACAGAAACAGCAGAGAAAGAACAACACGTTAATGTGACAGAAAACAGTTTATTTAAAGATTTTACGAGAAATGGTGTTCAAAATTACAATCAGAAGTAGTCCGGTATGCTTGACAGCGGCGTCACGTGGAATTCCTCACGGTTTGAAAGTTTCCTGGCATCTCTGATAGTTTTCTGGCAGCTACAGAAATACCAGCTGAGAGGTCTTCAACTGATGGTACGGGAGTCTCATACACCCAATTTTCTATTTGACTTTAGCAAAAGAAGTCCATACATGATAGATCCGGTGATCTGGCAGGCCAATGAGCCGGGCTACCACGACCTATCCACCACTGTCCATATGTTACTTTGAACTGTCGGTAAAAGTCATTGGTAAAATGTGGAGGAGCCCTATCGTGCTGTTCATCGTTCAAATACTTCATTCTGCTACCTTTGGAACCGGTTCGCGAATGATCACTTCAAAGTGATCTTTGCGCAGGCGCATTACCGTTTAGCACCATCTACCGTCGCTGTCAAACTTGCCGGACTACTTCTGGTTGTAATTTCAAACACCTTTTCTAGTAAAACCTTTAAATAAACTGATTTCTGTGACATTAACGTGTCGCTCTTCTCGCACTAACGTGTCTCTCTGTTTCTGTTACTTTTTTCTCTGCTTCCTTTAACCGTAGCTTGCAAAAAATGCATTTCCAACGTTACATTTCTTTGCGATTCCAAGTCATCTTTGTATCTCTAACACTTCCTGGAAGTATGATGGTCTGGTAGTAAAACATCCAGGAATAATGCCTTTGAAATGCCAGAGATGTGTCGGAAGCGCCCTCTATCAAAAAATGAAGCCACCAAAGCTGTACATCATTTTGAATAAAATAATTACCACGTTAATGACTTACACGCAAACTGCAACAAAATCGATTTGTTTGTCCAATATTTATGAGCGTTTAAAATTTCCCCCTCTGTTCACAGTTTAATATTTGCTAGTTACCCGATCCCAATGTTTCCGATTTTGGGCTTAAAATTTAAGTTAAAATCTAAACTTTAGAATAATTTCAACCCCATACACAAAATAGCGGTAAAAAGTAACTGTTCGTTACTCTAAAGTCTAAAGCGCCCTCTATCGACAATTTTTGAACATAACCTTTGAAATTTTTTTCTAAGAAAAACGTGATATAAAGAATGTTTTAGTGAAAACCGCAAACGAATCGACCCTTTTTTCCGTTTTTTATCATCGTTTGAAATTTTGGACCTCAAACTTTAATGGCCGCTAGTTTCTACAGAGGACGTTTGCGCCCCATGGTTCCCTATTTAATAATGTTTGCTTTCATGTCTACTATCATCCCTCAAAGTTTGTCGGTCTGGTAGCGAAACACCCTGTATATATATATATATCGGGTGTCCCAAAAATGACTGATGGATTTTAAAATTCAATAACTTGCAAACGGTGACAGCTATTTAAAAAATTTTTGCAGGAGGGTTATGTATAATGGCAGGTGTTTTTTTACCGTAATTTTTTATTTTAGTTCGAATTTCAAACAACAGGTGGCACTGACGGCGATTGAAGGCCAGGTGATCAGTGATGAGTGAAGCATCGACCTGGCCTTCAATCGCCGTCAGCGCCACCTATTGTTTGAAATTTGAACTAAAATAAAAAGTTACGGTAAAAAGAACTCCTTACATTATACATAACCCTCCTGCAAAATTTTTTTAAGTAGCTGTCACCGTTTGCAAGTTATTGAATTTTAAAAATCATCAGTCATTTTTGGGACACCCGGTATTTATATATATGTTGTGGCCAAAACCCGGAGCCTGGCCAATTCTAGAACTGGCCAAGCTTCCCGGCCAATACCCGAAATACATGAAATGAATAGCTTATTTCGGGTTTTGGCCGGCCAATTCGCGAACTGGCCGAGAAGCCTTGGCCAACACCCGAATTGGGGATTTAAGGCTACCCAATAGATGCGGCGCCGTCATGAAATTCTTTTAGAAATTGTTTCTTATTCAAAGAAGAACGTAATTTGCGACGGTTCCGTTTGATGGCACTGATATGCACACGTGACAGAAAAGGATATTTCCATGCTATTCTGATATGCCACCTTAGTGGTCTAAATTGCCATTTTTTCTAATAGAAATATTATTTTTTATTTGTATAAAAATGGTCTCAGTAAATTTATAGTATTTCGCATTATTTCCAATTCTTTTGAACCTGATTAACTACATTCTGCAGAAGATTCTTTACAAATTAAAATAAACATGAAGGGGGATTTTTTTAAAGTAATAAACGTAACTCATCGACAAATATGCAATTTTAAACTTAAAACAAGAAAGGAAATGAATCACTGTGTAGATTACAAAATATCATGCAACTCTATCGCAATGTTGTTAAGAGAATTTACTCCGGTTCTTTTTATGTAAAGAGATATCCACATAAGCATAAAAAAAAAGTAAAATTTCATTTCACCAAAGGTTTCCGCAACTAGTAATCTATTTATTTTATCTTTCATTAAAGCTTTCTATGATCTACAAATTGCTTTACAAATAAATATTAAAAGTTTATCGCAACTGGAAATGCACATGAAAAACAATCGGAATATAAATGGTAAATTCCACCTACTCAATAATCTATAGAAAACATGTTGTAGAGCATATTAGAAATGTATAAAGGGTTTATTATGTTTGAAGTTGTGAAATATCAAAAAAAAAAAAAAAAAAAAAAAAAAATACTCTGTAAAAGTATTTCTCGCATATATCATAATTCCTTATCGGAATACTTTTTTGGAGTCCCTATTAACGATTTATAATGATTTCTTAATCAATATTCTACAAAGAAACCTACTGCTTCCCTCATGAGTGAGGCATATAAATTTTACTATGTTTGAAATATGCCATAATTCTTCATTGGAATTGTTTTGGCGCCCCTATAAATGATCTACAAATGCTACTTAATCAATACGCAACAAAATACATTGTTTCTCACATCAGTGAGGCTCATGAATTGCATTATGTTTGAAATAGTGTAATATCATTAAAATAACCTATAACAGATTTTTTGGTATACATCATAATTCTATACCGGAATTCTTTTTGGCGTTCCTGTAAACGAACTGTAACGGCTATTTAATCAATACTTTACAAAAAAAGTATCACATGTGCATTATGTTCGAAATCGTGTAACATCATTAAAATGCCTTATAAAAGATTTGTTCGCATGTATTATATTTCCTTATAATGGCTACTTAATCAATATTCTAAAAAAAAATATTGCTACTCACATGAGACAGGCTTGTAAATTGCATTATGTTTGAAATAGTGCAACATCATTAAAATACCCTATAAAAGGTATTTTGGCATACATCATTATTCTTCATCGGAATTCTTTTTGGCGTTCTTATAAACGTACATTAGAATGGCTACTTATTCAATATGCTACAAAAAATTTACATCCCACATATGCATTATGTTGAAATAGTGTAACATCATTAAAATACTTTATGAAAGATTCCTTGCATTTATCATAATTCTTTATCGGAATACTTTTTGCGTCCCTACAAATGAGCTATATTGACTACATAATCAATACTCTACAAAAAAGCATTGCTTCCCACATGAGAAGGGCACATAAACTTCATTATGTATGAAATGTATCATAATTCTTCATTGGAGTCATTTTTGATGTTTCTATTAACGAACTATGACTACTAATTAACCAATACTCTACAAAATATATATTGCTTCCTACATAAGCTAGGGTTGTAAATTGCATTATGTTTCAAATAATGTAACATTATAAAAATGCCCTAAAAAGGATTTTTTGGCAATATCATAATCTTTATCGGAATTCATTTTGGCGTCCCAATAAACGAACTAAAATGGCTACTTAATCAATATACTCTATAAAAAAAGTTCTTCTACACTAGAGAAGCATGTGATTTTCATTAAATTTGAAATAGTGTAACATCATTAAAAGGCACTAAAAAATTCTTTCATCATTTTCTTAGTAATAAAATTTTCAGTGTTTCTGAAAAAATCTAGAATTGCTATATTTCATGCACT
This sequence comes from Maratus speculifer, assembly GCA_964019185.1. Lineage (NCBI taxonomy): Eukaryota > Metazoa > Arthropoda > Arachnida > Araneae > Salticidae > Maratus > Maratus speculifer. The sequence continues at coordinate 67,820,239 of OZ025295.1, forward strand.
GTAATAAATAACTGTTTGTCGTCTTTATTAATGATACATAGGTACCAATTTTATTGTAATGTAACAACATTAAAATGTACCGTAAAAACGATTCTTATTGATTATATTGAAACGAAATATTTTTGTATATCCCAGTAAATTAACAAAAAACAGTACACAATTCCCTATCAGTGCCAAAATAAATTGATAAACGAAATAAGATAACAAATACAAGTCATCCCGAGCCTTTACTCGAGTTAGAGAACGGCCAGGTAGACGACTACACTATTTGAATTCATAGACACTTTCAACTGTGTTAGAAATGATTAAACCGAGTGCCTCTATCTATTTCGGGAATTGGCCAATCACATCTGGCCAGTTCGCGAATTGGCTAATCGCATCTGGCCAGTTCGCGAATTGGCCAGTCATTTTTAAACGTTACTGGCCAGTTCGGGAATTGGCCGATTTCGGGTTTTGGCCGCAACATATGTTTATATATATATATATATATATATATATATATATATATATATATATATATATATATATATATATATATATATATATATATATATATATATATATATATATATATATATATATATATATATATATATATATATATATATATATATATATATATATATATACTTTTATAATTATAACCAAAGTAACTCAGATATTACCATAACAATAAACCAATGAAACCAGTATTTTTACAATCATCTTATTAAAATCATTTGAAGTTTGAAGTGATATAGAAGGCAGATTACCAAAATTGTGAAAGGTAAATGGATAAATGGACAGTAGAAGGCTTTTTTTAACAAACTACTCATCATCGGACTTTATTTATTGTTTCAAATTAGGAAAATAGGAATTCATTGAAAAAACAATATTAAATAATAACAATAATAAAATAGTTATTAAATATATATATATGTACTAAAATATTTACCAAACCTATATTTAGAATGATCTATAATTCTAGTGAATTATTTCAGTTAAGAGCTAAGGCAGATTTAAATTACATGTGATACATATATATGCGTATATATTGTACTATTTTAATTTAAAAATTTTAGGCATTTAAGGAGCATTTATGCAGGTTTGAACTAATGCAAATAAAATAAAAATCTTCCTCTGAAGTCAAATGGGGGAGGAAGTAATCCAGTAATAATTAATGCTATCGCGTCAATACTCAATAGCGTAAGGGTTACAACAAATCATCCAAGAAGGTTTCAAAAGCGAATGTTGCTAAATATTTCACTTATTCTTTCATTTGATTGCCAAAATTGGGACAAATATGGTGTCCCTTATACCATAACACTATTATACTAGACTATCTAGATATTACCTGAGATTTATTCTGTTGAGATGATTGTTGATCAGACTGAATCTATAAGTTTAGCTGAGGTGAATTAGGTCCTGCATATTTGTCCGGCAAATCTCAGTTGACAGAGCATTGACAGCTTGAACAAAGAGATCCCTCGTTCGAACCCTTTTCCAATCATTTATCATCCCGTTGGAATTTACAACTCACGATCATATTATTTCATTCACTTTTGAAATCTTTTTAAAAAGTCGTGCATCAAACTGTAAAATTCAAGGCATATGCAGGTTTCAAAAGTAAGTGAAACTAGTCGGATATGGCATTCCCAAAACTTTCTTCAATCTCATACATGTTAATTTTTTCAGAAAAATGAAACATAGCAGCGTCACCAGTTAGGTAATTTATATCAAAATCTAATCTGCAAAAACTTATTTCAAGTTCCAACCTAAAAGGTCTAACTGAAAGTCTAAAAGCCATGTGCTAGTATTTGAGATAGAATCATCGTAGAAACCGTAAAGAAACTGGATACAAGCGCCCCCTGTTGAGCGTTTTACTCTAAAAACTTAAAAAGACTAATTTATATCAGGGAATAACTGAATTTTAAGTTTCTTAAAAAATCGTGCAGGAGCTTTGCGATAATCATGAATAATTCCGCATAGTAGCGCCTGTAAAATCTGTAGTAAATCTGTTGAGAGATTTACTACAAAAACTAAAGAATAGTCATTTATATTAGGACTTAACTGAATATGAAATTTTATGAAAATCCTTCTATTAGTTCTAGAGATATAGTTAATGTGAAAACCTGAAAAAGGCAAAATAGTAATACCACCTGTTGTTCAATGTACACCAAAATCGAAAGTTTTGTGAAATTCCCTGCATTAGTTCATGAGATAGAGTGTCCACAAAATTTATGTCATATTCATACAGACAGAGAAACAGAGTCACAGACGGGCATTCTATAAAAATACGTTATTAGGGATTTCTGACCCCTAAAACGCACAAATCTGTCGAAAACCGGAATTCAAAATTTTTCACGAATCCAATACTTTCTTCTTGTAAAGATAGAAGAAAGTAAAAATAACATCATGTAGCAATTTTTTTTTCTCACAACACGATGTTTTTTTTTTTCACTTACTTTTGAAATCTATTTAAAAAAAAGCCTTGATTCAAATTGTAAAATTTAAGACACAGATAAATAAATTTATTTACACAATTCATCATCTTGCAACATACTTAAATTGTGACATTTTTAAAGCTAGATATGCAAAAATAAAAATGAAATCACACGTATCAAGTTTCTCACATTTTCTAACTTTAATATTTTCAATCGAAAGAAAAATGAAGAGCAACTGGTATCAGATATCTCACTTAAACTTCCGTTTCTTAGCCGAAAGGATGATAAATATCTGCTCTTCAAAACATGATGTCATTTATGCAAACACTTTTGAAAAACGTAATACTCTTCTATTCAAAGATAGCTATTAAATAACTATAAATCACATACAAACTCGATCTCATGAATATACTTAAAAAACATTTTCTTAGCTGCCGTAGTGTAATATAAATCGATCTAATATCAAACCTATTTCAAACAGCGATAAATTTTTTTTTTAGAAAAGTATAACTGACGCCGCCCTTCTAAATCAATTATGGAAAAAATGAATAACGATTTATTCCTTTATTCAAGATCGGTTTTCATAAGGTAGAAATACTTTGGGTGTTTTAGAATTCTCCTACATATACTCTTATATATGTGTGGTTTTTGTTATGCGTTTAATATGATAAAAAAATTTTAATACTTTTTCTTCATATATACATGGTTTTTTTCCTTGATAATATGCATACACGCATCTTACATTCTTTTGGCAGCTCTACATTTACATCTCACACACGTAAGTATCTGTTAATAAAAATATAAATATCTATATTAAATATGTTTTATGGGCAAATGTAATTCCTTTTTTCAACAAGTGAAAGTGACTAAATTTTAACATAGTATAATCTTAATCCACAATATAATAAACCCCACAACAAGCTTTTATTTATAATTTTTTTGTTTTTATAATAAATGTCCGCTCTTCATTGGCCAGTAAAACTCGTTACTATTGTAATATTAAGTAATTTACAGTCGCCGTTGTTAAAAAAAAGTTAAGGTGCGCAAGGAATCTATGATATTACCCGATTTTTAAAAAATCGCAGAAAATAACTTGCAAAGAAAAAATGTTTATTATTTCATTCTGCAGTTCACAGCAACGAAGCATTTGTCACAAACTAACGGTCGCAGTAATATTAACTCTGCTATTTAACTAATTCGCAATTCCACAGTAATAGTCAATTACTATCTATATAATAAAGCGTGGGTAAAAGGAATATTCTGTATTATAAATCGAGTCGTTAATTCCTAATAACGTGCTTGGATATTAGCAAGTAAAAAGAAAACACAATATTATTTCGCTGACTTTGAAGTGAGTATTTAAATACTGATCTGCAAAATTATATATCTGAAATGTGGCAGATTCACTCAGCGAATAAGAAAAATGAAAAAAGAAACAACAACAACAACAACAACAAAAAAACAAAAAAAAAAAAAAACCCAGGGAAAAAAGCTATTCACGTCATCAATAAAGGTGTTTCGGGAGTTACAAAGTTCGTTGGAAGCTTTATGATGTATTTTGATATTCTTGTCTAATTTTCAATATGCAATTTAAATATTAAAGAAATACAGACAATCACCCGCGTTCCTGAGTTACATGTGAATTCCGTTTTTTACTAATTCGAATAATTTCTTTTTAAATTATTACTATATTTTAGGTTGCTCATAAATTTATATATTAAATATATAGGATGGTCGAGTCTTGACTCAAAATAGAAAAGCAGTTTCACTTTATAGGATGGACGAGTCTTGACTCAAAATAAAAAGAGTTTTCTAACGGACACATACATTTATTGAGAGACGAACAGGACAAAAAAAATAAACAAAAAATAAAACAAATTAACTCTTCGTTGCTTTCAAAATACCACTTTAAAAGTCATATATCAGTTCTTCGTAAATGTTCTAAAACAATCGTCATTTTTATTCTTCAAAAAATCCGTCTTAGTTTTATCATCGTCGTTCATCGTCGTCGGAAAAAACATTCTATTTACTTCTTCCTAATTCTTTCACTCTTCGCCACACAGCTTGGAAGCTTCGCGTTTCTTAATTAATCTCGTGCCGGCGTTTCGGAGAGTCCGATGCAGGTGCAACAGAAAGAGAGTATAGCCCACATGTGAGAGTATATCCCACAAATATATAAAAATGCATAAGTTTTAAAATTTATGATATGTGATACTTTTGTATTAATTGAATATAGTAAATAATATTTACAATAATATTGTACAGCTTATAATACAATAGCAAATAATAAATATTTAGTTAATAGCTGAAAAAATCAACAAACATTTTGCAATATGCGGCATACTTTTTTATTCTGATAATTTCAGCTATTTATGTATGTAATGTCTAAATTTTTCATCTACAGATATATCATTTTATTTATTTATTTATGAAGTTGTAATTTTATTTTGAATTTATATTTATTATATCCTGATTTATGCGAATAAAAAATTTCACATTTTTTTCCCAATTTATTTTTAAATTATGCTTAAAAAACGTCAGGATGATGGTTTAATTAGTGGTCTATTATATGAAGAAAAGCATAATTTAAAAAAAAAATCATTATATTATTACTTTTGTTTTTGGCAATACAGACAAAATACAGTATGCGAGTGAATAATGGCAAGAAATAATGCATTAATAGAAGTGACTTAGTCATTTTGCAGCAATTCAAACATTGAGTATTAATCTTCAATTTGGATATAGTCTCTAAAATATGCTGATTTTCAAATAAACAATTTCGCTGAAAATAATCGTATGACATAAATTATTAATGTAAATTTGTTTTTACGCTGATTGAAGAGTGTAGAAGGTAGGCATCAAAATTGGTTTTTGCTATTGAAAAAAAAAGTTGGGGTTTCTTTTGATATGCAGATTATTCCTAGGTAAACTTTACATAAATCATTTTAAAATGGACTTTATTACCAATCTTTTGGTACCAATAAGTTTCTTCTATTATAATTTATTACGGACTTAGTTGGGCTATTTTAATTTTTTCCACAACTGTACATAGTAAGTAAGCTTTATTAAGCGTGATCAGTATGCGAAAAATAGTATTTCAATTACCACGCACTAAACATTAGCGATTAATTAACAATAATTGCAAATAAAAAATAATCGAGAAACCGAAATTGTAATCGTTTTTCTCAGGTACATATTAGGAGAGATGTTCTGACTCACTGTACTCGATAAATTTTTAAGCCAAATCCGCCAGACAAAACATAAATTTTTTTTATTCAAGTTTCTTACATCCCTGTCTTTACAGATTTGAATAAAATCAAAATCGAACATGCGATAAGTAAAAAGACATCTCACTTTAAAACTGTCTTTTCCTTGCTTAAAATGTGATAAAAACTATTCTCCATAACATAATGTTATCATTATTTCACTGACTTTTAAAGTCATAATAATCTTCCTTTGAAAGACACCTATTAATAATCTGTAAATCACGTTACGAACTTGGTCTCATGGATACATTGACACTTAAAAAACATTTCCTTTGCAATCGTAGTGTAACATAAAACGATCTGATGTCAAAGGGAGTGTAAAGAATGTTTTTGAAACATACCGCCACTATAATTCCAAACCAATCACAGTCAAAAAGAAAAACGGTTCATTTTATTATTCAAGATAAGTGCTCATGCGTTATAAAGTTCTTTGTGTGGCTTATAGTTCAAGCCAACATTTTTTAACCGATATTTTTATGCATTTATTTAGTAACCATTCTTCGATTAAACGTTTGCTTATTTTCGGCGCAGTATTAAACTTTATGTCTTTAACTTAATATATATAGATATAAATGTATTTTTTTAGCAATACATCCCTGAACTTTTCCAGAAGACTTTCGTTGTCGGAGTTCACGGCAGATACAATCGGCGATTATTAGAATCAACTATTTAGAAATTTCATTCGCAATAAACTATCAAATGTGATATTATTATGTTTAAACATCGGAAAAGAAAGTAACTTAGCGCATGTGAGCTGCATATTAATCTGCATAAAGCTGTTTTAATTGCATGAAAACCTTTTTATTATTTTATAAATTATTTGATAAAGATGTTTATATTAATAAAATAAGTCATTTTTGTTTTAAGCTAATTCGTCTAATCGGTTTCGAAAGTTAAAGTAATTTAAAAAAAATAATCTGAAACCAACATTGAAAAAGTAAAAACTAGCCCGATTATAGATCGTCCTCAGATATCCTACGTAAAAAAAAATCATGTAAAAATATTAAAATTTGAAAAGAACGCCCCTATATACTTAATATTATTGTCCGAGTCTTTTTCAGTCAGTAGTGTGAGCTCTTAATGAATCTGAAAAGAATGAATCGAAAAGATTTAAAATTAAATATTGTTTTTGAAATCGTGAAATGATTGCAAAAAGCAGTAAAATGTTTTTAGGTTTGTATGTATTATATTGCCATTGAGCAAAATTATTATATCGGAGGTCTGTATTTAATAAATTTCAAAAGAATGAAATCGCGTATTGTTTAACATCGCTGAATGCTGAGCAATACCATTTTAAACACACATTACATCAAAATATACTCAATTTTTTTTGTTTTACAGAATTTGTCTAGAAGGTTAATCTTATGCAGTTTTATTGCAAAAATTAAATCTCTGAAAATTACCATAAAATAGCTGATTACAACGAAAGATTATAGGATATGGATAAGCTTACTCCGGTAGTATTATACACTTGACGCTATTTGATAAAAAAAAAAACTTAAATGCTGTCTGTTTATATGTAAGCGATATTTAATATGCAATTTCGGTATGAAGAAAAAGAAAAAATTAAGAGCAATAATAATAATAATAATAATTGTTATTATTATTATAAGTATTATTATCATTAATTTTATTATTGCTCTTAATTTTCTCTGTTTCTTCATTGTAAAAATGCATATAAATATCGCTTACATATAAACAGACAGCATTTAAGATTTCATTTTTAAAATTACCAAAATAATATTGATCTGAATGATATTGTTCTATATTGATCTGAGTTCATTTTATTGAAAATAATAGCCACAAAAATACTTGCTATCTTTGTAAAGGTGTGTACAAAATTAGTAGAGCTTTATCGTATTCTTGAAATAATCGATTGTAAGAGAAGAATAGAAAAATAATTAGGGAATCGATTCTGCAAAGTTCAAACGGTATCATGTATTAGATTTTCTTTTAATTAACCGAAATGAGACTAAAGCTAATTTTCAAGAGAACAATTGGTTAGTTTTTTCTCCGAAAGAGAGTGTTTGAAATGTTTCTTTATGAAACGATTCTTCACAATCAGCGTTTGGATTTTTACATTTATTGAGTTTTATAAGTTAAATGTTATATTGATTCATTGCAAAAGTACATATGTCTGCAGATTCCTATAAACGTTCCATCTAAAAAAATACTTATACTTAAATATGACATTAAATATTTCAAGGATAGTAAAATACCATAAGTTACTGACAGAATTAGTGTTAAACATGAAGTATTTTTTTAACGTCAAGAAATTTTATAAGACCCTTTTTAGGTACGTTAATAATTATGTAAATACGTAGCACTTATAGTCGTCGTTCAGTCCCTCCGACCGTCTGTTTGTCTGTCCGTCTGTCCGCATATAACAGTAACTACCCAACTGAATCGTTTGAAATTTAAAATATTTAATTGGTGCATAATTTTGTCGAATCATTTCAAATTTTATGAAAAACGGATGTATAGTTTACTGACATGGACAATCAAAAGTATTCCGTTACATTACGGCCAAAGGTAAAAATAGTTTCAAGTGCATTTTAATGATGCTACATTCTTTCGAACATAATGAAATCGATATGTATCTATGCAGTATATACTAAAATATACATTCTGTACAATTTGTGATGCAAAGAATATTTGTTATTAATTTACAGAGCAACACAAACGTATTTCATTACATAATAGTATAGGAGGAAACGTTGTTTAGAGCACATTTTAATTATATTAAGCTATTTCACATTTTATGAAATTGATATACGTTGCTGAGGTATACAACAAATTACTTCCCGTATAATAGAAAATACATAGTATTTACAAAGACACACAAAAGATTTCTCTATTATACTGAATCTGAAGTACTTTACACTTTACTCCAAAATCTGAATATTTAAAATTTGCGCTATAGTACAAACGCACCTCATTTGCTATGTCTGACATGCAATTTTCGACTTGTTTTTATTGTATTGTAAACTGATTAATGCAAACAGCATTTGAAAAAAAGGCTTATATATAAAAGAAAAATGTTAGAAAAGATTTTAGTAAATATTTTTTATAAAAATCAAATAGACTTGCAATTAAAAAAACAGCACTTACAAATATATATGTATATATATATATATATGTATGTATATACTATATATATATATATATATATATATATATATATATATATATATATATATATATATATATATATATATATATATATATATATATATATATATATATACATATATATATATATATATATATATATATATATATATATATATATATATACTATAAGTTTTAAATATTTCATGGATAATTTTTAATAGAATTACAATTAGATATGAAATAATTTTTCATCGTTCAAAGAAAATTAATAGGTTGTTTTTGAATTGGTCTTTTCTAAAAGGGGTTGAACCCTTTTCAAAATGACGGATTCAATTGCATTGTAAACTGAATAATGCATACAGTATTTGGTCGAAAAGTGTTATACTACAGTGAAAAAAAACTTAAAAATGTATTATTAAATGTTTTCTATAACGACCAAATGCTTTCATGAATTGGATTTTCTTTCAATAATCAAAATGCAACAAAGGGAATTTTTCAAACAGACAACGATTAATATAACTTTCAAATATATTATTTCTGTTTTTGATAAATTTTACAAATCTATCAAAATAGCTAAAAGAAAAAAATACTGAGCAAAAACATTATTTGTTAGAAAGCTAGTAGTCAGTGGAGTTAGCTACAAATGGGCTAGGTGCTTGTCAAGTAGCTTGCCACCATGTGAATATCATACAATCACTCACTCAGATACCAAACAGTTACAACCGTTTTCTCTAGAGCAGCCTGGAAGGTAGGGATCTGTTATCCGTTTGGCGATAATTAGAGCATGTTAATTTTCTGCTCATGGACGTGAATTGATTGATTCCTTGTGACACTAATTTTTCATCAGATGAAGCTATAAATTAATAATAATACTTTTTGAATTTAAACCTGAGATTAGCTTCTAAAAGTACAGAGTCAAAATTAAATAATGTCTCATGAAAATAAAAGTTTTAAATACAGTCAGTCAGGGTAAGTTTGCTTCACCTTTTTGAAACTTTTATACATAATTCCATTGTGGAATCTTGACGGATTATTGCCAATGATCTGCCAAACTCACACTATGTATATTTTGAGACTAAAACTTTGCCGTTGATTTAAGTGATGTAACATATTTAATCTTTTCTCTCTCTTGGCCCAAAATTACCCTGATACGCCAAAATTACCCTAATTGACACTAACCTTTACACACCCAGTAATTGAAATAACCTGCTGCTGTAAAAGGCAATGCATCTGATTTGTCAGCCTCTGAAAATACATTGTTTACATGAGAAATTCATATTTCGTATTAATTAATTATTTGCATTTATTGATGACTCATACTGAACCATATTCCCGTTGTAAAATTTTACCAATTCAATTAGTTTCTTAAAAATATTTCGTGATGTCATTTTGCAGGCTTATAAGTGAAAGACACATAAGAGTTAAATGTACACCATTTAATACAATTATCTCGTGTACGAACCACGAAATTTGGCTTTAAGAAAAGAATACAAATAGTTGGCTTTTAGATTTTATTTAGAGGCTGACATAGTGGTGCAGAAATTATCACTTTTCAGAGGATGCTATCACGATTATTAAATCTGGAGAACAATATAAATTGCAGTTATATTGATGAAAAATAATCTTGAAAGTTTATAGCTAATTTTATAATAAAAAGCTACTGTATTAATGGAAAGAAAGTGGTTGTTATGTTAATCATTTGAATAAATGTATTTGCTAAATTTTACTATATGATTTAACAATTTCAAGAAAGATATAAACTAACTGAGTTAAAAATTTCAGAATCGGCTAATTAATGCTATGAATAGGGTTCGTATTATAATAAGACACTTTGAAACGACTTCCAACAAGAAAATGATACAATTTATATATATTATATATTTATTTTAATGCATGTTCACGCATTTCTTTTGAACGAATTCTGCGAAGCGACGAACAGAGGACAGAAAGAACGACTGGCTAAAACAGAACGCCAGACAGTTACTAGTGACGTTTATTAATATTATTATTATTTTATCATCCATCATTTTAAAAAGTAATAATTCGATGTTTTTAGAAATTTACTAATAAGATTCATATTTTGAAAAAGTGATGGACAAAATTAAAAACAAAAATAGTTACAATGAAAGCTTTGAGAATGCAAAGTAATTTTTCTTTGAGTTTAAGGTACATTCCGACTAAACACTTAAAATCTAAGTTAATGTTTTTAATAAATAACAAATGTCATGCCCAAAGATCCACTTAAAAACTTTTGAAATTAAATAATTATTCCTACAGAAATAATTATTTCTGCCCCTATCTGCTCTACCCAAATTTTCACGAAGCTTATTTTATTTAAAAAAAAAATTCATAAACTTATTGATTTCGCATCATCTCTTTTTCTTTTTTCAGCTTGGAAATTACTTTTGTGATTCTTTTCCCTTTTCTTTTGTCCCTTTTCATTTTATTGTATTTTTCTTCTTTCTTTTGTTTTTCTTATTTTATTTTTTAATTTACTTAGTTTAATTTTTTTATGTGTAAATGTCTTTTATTTCCACTTTCTTTCAAACATTTTGGCAGCACTTTTCTCTTCTGAAAGTGCTCTTTTGTGATTGGTGTTTACATTTCAGATAGCGCCATCCGTCGCATTCTTTGTAATTTCTATTCTCTAACTTTTAGATTATTTGTGATTTTGTGCTCTTACACAGACATGTTTCCTGGGTTGATGACTGGCTGCTGAAATTTCCAGCTCGAAACGCGTCCTCGTGCGCATTATACTTACATAATGATTCATACAAGGTTTTATTATTTAACAAAAATTGATGTCAAAAAATATTCTTGAAATTTGAAAGTGACGAATTTTAAGTTTTTGAATTTTTGTGAAGCACATAATATAAGAGATAACAAGAAGTTAGTGACATTAATAAAGTAAATGGACAAATATCTTGGACTATATTACCCTGAAAAAAATTATCACACTATTTTGCACTTTTACATGGGACGTGTGATAAAGTGCTAAAATGTTGAATAAGAACATAAGTTTTCCCACAATCTCAATACGGAAAATAAATTTTGTCTTATTATATAAGCTTTCATTTTTTTTTCTTTTTATCAAAATAAAAATTGTGAAGAATGCTTCCTTAACATTTATATGATAAATATTTCCTGTTTATTAAACTTTACTTAACATCAAATGTTAGAATACTTCAAAGCTGTAAAACATCCATGGCTAGTTCCATGGGTTTTGTAGTGTAAGTCACATTACCTTACAATTGCTATGCTTCTTTGCCACTGTTATTTTCGAAAAGTCTGCTTGGCCTTATTCAATTAATGAGAATGTGCCGATAAAATAAATCCCATTTTTTCGTACTAAAATACTGGTAGCCAAAAATCGTAGCCTGTGACTTACACTACAGGAACTCATCGAAATAGCCCCATATAATAACGCTTCAAATTTTTCATAGCGAGTGACATAACAGTACGAAAAATACAATCTTAAAGTTAGGAAGATGTTTGTCAGATTTGTAAATGCAGTTTACAAGATAAATTGAAGTCAAAATATACACACGAGAATCAAAAATTAAGATTTTTCAGTTTTTCATTTTTTATTGAACACATAATAGAAGAAGTAACAAGAAGAACTAGGTGGCATTATTGAAGTGAAGGAGCGAATTTCTTGTGGCATATTAATTTGACAATATATAATCCAGGTATTTTGCACTTTTAAATGGGATGTGTGGAAAAGGGCAAAAATGTTGAAAGTGTATTTATTCCCATCGGGACACGAAAAATTGATTAAATTTTATTAAATAAACTTTTACTCCTTTGTTTTTATGAAATTTTAAAATTCTGAAGAAGGTTTTCTGGAGATATAAATGATAAATATTTTCATTTCATTAAACTTTACCTTTCTACATAGCATAAAATTTTGTACTGCATCAAAATTATAATTTTCAAATTTTTTCTAGCGAGTGACATAACAATGCAAAAATGACAATCTGAAATTACAATTACGAAGATGTTTCTCAGATTATTAAATGTGGATTACAACAAAAAATGAAGTTAAAATCTATTATTAAAAATCGAAAGTTGCAATTTTTAAGTTTTTCAATTTTTATGATAAATAATTTAAGAAAAAATTTTAACAAATTGGTGGTATTAAAAATGTACAAGAACGATTTTCTTGACTGTATTAATTTGAAAATTAATAACCTCAATATTTTGCACTTTTAAATGGGATGTGTGTTAGAGAGCAAAAACCTTGAAACTGAAGAAGAGCATATTTCTTCCCCTCAGACTGAACGTGAAAAAATATTTTTATTTTTCTTATTAAATAAACTTTTACTCCTTTATATCTAGCAAATTTTAAATTCCAAGGAATTTTTACTGCAGGTATAAATGATTTTTTAGTACTGCTCATATAAATGGTTTTTTAGTAGCAAAAATATTCCTTAAATCCAAAATAATACTTCATTAAAAAAAATGTTGTATTAATAGTACACCAGATTCGAAAGGGAAAAAAATTCAATGATTTTTTTCTGTTTATTAAACTCTTCTATATTTCAGATTTAATTTTATTCATCAGTTTAAAAATGTAATATCCAAATAATTACTTTTCAAATTTTGTTTAACGAGTAAAATAACATTACAAAAATTATAGTCTGAAATTATAGTTCTGAAAATATTTCCGGTATTATTAAATGTAAGTAACATCATCAATTACAGTCAAAATATTGATGAAAAATGTTTTTGAAAAATGATAGCTACTATTTTCAGAGTTTTGTTTTTAATTTTCAAGGAATATATAACATGTAAAGTGACAAAGACAAGTTTGTGACACTGATCGATGAAGAAAATAAATGATCTTCTTAGAATGTATTATTTTTCAAATGAAAAATATTCATCTTAATATTTTAAATGGGAATAAAAATTGGATTGGATGGAGCGAAAAACACTTTAAGTGAAATAAAGAATAATTATTTCCATAAGCAGAAAATGAAGAATATTTATAGAAAACAGCATTTTGTACTTTGTTATTCAACGATGTTTATTAATAAATATTTTATAATAAAAATATCATTAAATATGCTTATAAATATCATGATTTTTCCAAATACAAAGCATGTGGGTAAATGTGATCAAGATTGCACGAAGGGTTTCAAATAACATTCCTTTCAAAACATTTTATCTTTCAATTAAATAATTCGAATCATTCATTTCTAATTTTTAAACTCTTAATTATTTTTCAATAATAACATACATAGCAGCAACATTAAATTTAGTTTTAAAATGATAGGTCTTTCATGTAGAGTATTACATCAATATGCGAATTTTTAGAAAAAAAAATATGGGATAGTCATGAAAAAACTAATACTTAAATAGTCCTCGTGTGATAAAAAAAAAAATTAATTAAGAGGGAGCGGAGTAGGTGCATAGTAATGCGACGGCCAAAAGTGTTTAAACAGTATACCACATGAAAAAATCCATTCCTTCCCCTTCAAGGACTAAAGCCTTCTAATTATCTGGGGTTGAAATAGATACCATTAAAATGAAAGAGCTTTAAGAGTACCCTTTTGGTCATGCTTTCAAAAAGGAATTGTAGCACACTGTAGATTAATTAGAGACTCAAAATCATTATGTAATATACACAAGTTAGAGCCTAGAAGGATAAAAAACTTAAGGGATGCTCATAATATTACAGAGTGGTCAAAGATCCTTCCGATAACATATCGCATGAAGAGTTCGGAAACATTTAGGAACCACCCCCGTTGTTGTCCACTCTTATACCCTCAACTTTCACTCAACGTCTCATTGAAAATTTTGTACTTAATAAATAATATTTACCAGAGTACCACATTAAAAAATTATGTAATCATATTTACCGTAGAAAACGCTACGATTTAAAACATATCTTTGAGCTCCTCCTCTTTCCTCCCTGAAATTTAAATCCCTCTGCTTGTTTTAATGCTTTAAATGTTATCAAATATCAGAAATTTTAAAATCTATCAAAAAAAGACTGCGCATGACTAAAAATATTCTAAAAAAATATGCGACTACTCTCGGGTTAAATAAATTGTCAGGGCGTTACCATTCAACATTCATTTTACACACTGTTACATAACATTGTCTCACATATCATGATGGAAAACCAGATTTAATAAAGAAAGGGGTATATTAAAAACATTCACAAACATCTAATAACTTCTGAAAATCTACCAAAAACATTTAAAAAATCGAAATGCTAAAGCTGTCATTGGCGACAGGTTTTAATTTCTAAGAAAAAATAAGTACCCGGAACCCAAACTTGCTATACAACAGTAACGTGTCCCCTACCCCCTAAATTACATCAATTGCTTATTTATATTTCATAACTTATTTGCAAAATTTAAAGCATTTTTTTTCTTCAGCAAATAATTTTTTTAAATGTATCTATCAGCATATACTTAACTCTCAACTATTCCCCTTTTTAGTTATCACTTCTTTTTTTGTCTAATTTTAATGTTAATTAATTGCAGAATTCTGAGTGTAAATATGGTAAGGATATTGATTCGAAAATAGCGTTAGCTGATTTGCTAATTGAGATGCATTTTTATGAAAAAAATGAATGAAATCTACCAAAATGAACATTTTTTTTGCTGAAAAATGAAACAGCGTTTTTTTAATTTCCTATAAAATGTACATGTCTTAAATTACAATAAGCGTTTCCTCTTAACAATCATTTGTGGTGAGTGCCTGATAATCAGATTAAATAAAAAATTGACACCATTACCGGAAAAGGTGGATACTTTTAAAGGAAAAGAGAAAACACTTCTCGATTGCTACTCCTATTTACAAATGAAAGGGATTTCGTAAATGTGCCGAGCAGAGATTGAAAATGGGTAGCGTGTTCTTCATGAAGGAATATGCTACTGTACGGGACTCTGGAGCCTGGCATTTATGAACTTCGGTGAATTCAGACCATTATGTAAGTACACTCATGTCCATAAATTAAGGATAATTCAGAATCACATGGGAATCAAACTGTAAAGTAAAAATTTCAATTGCAGAATTATCACACACATCTTCAAGACTAATAAGCAAATTTCAAAAAGCCACCAGATGGCGCTGATAGTACATCACAATGACGAAAGTGTGAGAGAGGCGTATATAAGGAACGGTGGCAAAGAAGTAAAACTATTAACAATCCCTTTCTAAGCCTCTCAGTGCCAAAACCGAACAGTTATGACACAAAGGACACATGTGGATAATATTTTTAACTTGTAGATTTATCGGCCGTCTTGAATGTGGGCATACTCAGATGAAAGTATCCGAGGAACTTAGAATTGCCCAAAGTG
Source organism: Maratus speculifer (assembly GCA_964019185.1). NCBI lineage: Eukaryota > Metazoa > Arthropoda > Arachnida > Araneae > Salticidae > Maratus > Maratus speculifer. The sequence continues at coordinate 67,836,355 of OZ025295.1, forward strand.
TAATATCTAACCTTTGGCAACGATTCCATGATGACGGAAATGTCAGTAGACTTTACAAATCGTTCCCGAGTTACAACCACGAATGAAGACCGTTATTTGGCAATAACTGCCAAAAGAAATAGACAGAGCACAGCATCAGCCCTGTTTTGTCAGCTATCTTTTGCCATGGATACGACTGTTTCAAGGCAAACCGTAAACAGACGTTTAGGAAGTATTGGTATATGCTCGCAGACTTGTTAGATATGTTCCGCTCACGGGAAATCACTGTCGCCTGGGATTAGCCTGGAGTAAAGAACATGCAATGTGGACATCGTCACAGTGGGCTTGTGCAAAGTTTTCCGACTAGTCCAGATTTAGATTGCAGTCTGATTCACGTTGGACATTCATATGGAGATCGCCAGACATCTGTCATGACCAAGACAACATCATTAAACGACATCTCCATGGTGGTGCAGGATTGCTCGTTTGGGGAGAAATTATACTGGGCTCCAGAACAGATATACGTGTTCAAACAGGAATCATGTCAGGTCATATTTATCGGGACATCATTCTGGAACAACATGCAAGTTTGTTTAGCGGTGTTATGGGCTCAGAATTTGTGTTTATGGATGATAACGGCTGTCCTCTTCGAGCAAACATCGTAAATGAATGCCTTCAAGCCGAGGATATCACTCATATGGTTTAGCCAGCATTTTTGCCTGACTTGAATCCGACAGAGCATGTATGGGATAGGCTTGGCCAACGGGTTGAAGCCCGTCAACCACGTCCTACGCATGTACCGGAACATCGGAGAGCATTCCTTGCTGATTGGAATTATCTTCCCCAAAATCAGCTTGATAATTTGATACTCAGCATACCTAGGTATTGTACAAACTGTATTTCATCGTTTGAGAGGCATAAAATTGATTAACCATTATACCAACTATATAATGTTAAGTTTTTTTCAAGGGGGGTAATTTTTGCAATTGATCTAGTTAGCAACAATTGTAGATTTTACGAATGTTATCATACAAATACCATCGTTTTTGTTCTTTTTCTTTTGTTTAATATATGGTCTTGACGATTAAGTCACGATTTTTTTGTTTTCGTGCCTTTATTTGCTGAAACTGGTATTATTCTTAATTTATGGACATGAGTGTATTTAGTAAAAATGGAGAAATATCAAAGGTGTAAAAGTCAAAACTTTTATATTAAGATTTCGAATAAAATAATAATTATTATGCGCGTTTAAAATTTAAAGGAAGTTAAATAGAAATAAATAACATACATTATTAAGAAATAGGGAAATAAAGAATATGCCGAAGATTTAAAAATTTTAAATGAATATTGCAAAGTAACATTTTTGTGTAACATATTTCATATACTCAGGCTATTCATAATCTATAGTTTTTTGTTCGAAAATTTATTCTAGACTTTTCTGAAAAATCGAGTGTTCAGTCAGAAATGTCAAATCATAACCTGGCCCGATAAAAAAAAATCTTCAAAGATTTGAACCCTGTAAGGGGTAAGATTTGAGTAAAAATGGGCTCACTTCCAGATGAGGGACTTAATCCGGACCAGTGTGGCCACGGAACGAAATAATATTCACAGAATAGATTTATAATTTAAGAAAATGAAATAATTTTTAGTTTTTTACAGGATATTTATATTTACTGGTACAGGTAAGAATATATGAAACAACCCAAGATATGGAAACAAAATTCCTTATGTAATCGGAAAAAATCATGCACAAAAATTGTGTAAAATTGATATAAGATTCATTTCATCTTCTGACGTAATAAATTAAGTTTTTTAACATATGTCAATACTAAAATGTTAAAAATGTTTCTCAATCTTAAAAGTAAATGATGTTAAAATGATATAACATTTCATCAGAAAATTCCACCATATGCATTTTAACTAGTTTATTTCATATTAAAGCACTTTTAAAATTCTGTATGAAGATAAAAGTTATTAAAGGTCAAACTCCCCAAGGCACATCATTAAGTTGCTCGTTAATTCAAATGTGTATTCGCGTTGGAGTCTAAATTTCCGAAACAACGTTTTTGTAAAAATATCCTTTTATTTTACTTTCTATTTTAAATTCATTATTTGTTTTCATGATTCCAAAACTTGCGTTATAAACATATGTCGTTGATAAAAGCAGCAAAACTATTTTTTTTTCATAGAGAAAGTTTTTAATTCATCTATAAAATAAAGTCGCAAATTAAAATTATTTAACTCTTTCTTTTATAGCTTGTAGTATCTAATTCATTTATATTTTATATATTTTATAAATAATGCCTCATTATAATCGAAATACTTTCATTTAGCACAATAAAATAACCGATTGTTAGTACATTCATTGCCAATGAATTGTCAAATGATCGAGAACATAGTGATTAACTGAGTCTAACCTAAGTAGGTTTTTGATAACACTAAACACATTTAGAACATTTAAGTGTCTTATTTGATTATTCATTATTATTAAGCTCTTGTTTATTAGTCACTTTTTAAATATAACTCTAGTGACAACACCAGCTTTTCTTCTTTCTCACGTATGTTAACTTCTTGCGGCGGGATGATATATGAAACCACTTAATTTTAATTCCCAAACGCCACATTGACAGCGAAATTTTGGTAAAAAAATTTTCGATTAATTGAATGAACAAAATATAGCTTTTATATTTACAAATAATGTTGTTTTCAAATTCCGGTGTCAGTCATTGATTTCTACACTTAAGTAATGAATTTGATCTTCGGAGCAAAGGATCAATATCTTATAATTAGTTATGATAGTGCCAGTAATAAATGAATATACTGCTTATTTCCATCTCGAAGTTTCTAAAGAAATAGGTAAATTGAATTTCGTGCATTTTAAAGATACATATAAGTATCGAATCTTTAAATAAATATTTGAATTTTCGCATCCGCGCTCTTAGATGGCTGCAACTGAAATTCTCAGCTTATCCGCGGCACAAAAATTTTCAAATTTTCTAAAACACTTTTACTGGGTTAAAAATTTCTCTGTGTTTTAATGTTTAATATGACGTTTAAATGGTGTTTCTATCTTTATTAAAAGAAAAAATATTTTTTCGTTTTGATTTATTTTCAAAATCTAGCTTTCAAGCAATGATTGTCACGGAAAGGATTTTTTGTGAAAATGCGCATTCCTTTATTATGGGATTTTTCACCATGCGTCATATTTAATTTGTCTTAAATCAAAAACCGTTAAACGCTTCAAACTTAGAACATGTATTTTTCTTTAATTTTGATTCAGCAAATTTGAAATAAATATTTACTTTCAAAAATATGATTTTCTTTTAAAGTTACGTTATTTTTTTTTTTTTCAAATTTTTACTTGAAATTTTTTATTTTGTTAAAAAGTTAATATTTTTCAAAATGCTCAATCATAATTAAAATTTTGATATTTCTGTAAATTTAAATGAAAAGAAATGGAATTCTACAAGCAATACTTTTAGTTATAACGATTATAAACTACCCTACCTTTTTCATAAATTTCAAATATACAGGGTGATTCCAAATTTTTTTTACAATAAAAGAGGGGTGATAGTACACATCAAGACAAACAATATTAAATAGGAGACCAAGGGTCCAAAACGTTTTCCTAAGGAGATAGCCGCCATTAAAGTTTAGGGACCAAAATTTCAAATAAACATAAAAAACGGAAAAATCGGTCGATTGATTTGCGGTTTTCACTAAAATTATTCTTTATGTCGGCATTTTCTTGAAATTAAATTATAAAGATAAATTTCAAAAAATGTCGATAGAGGGCGCTTTAGACTTTGGAGTAACGAACAACTATTTTTTACCGGTATGTTTTGCATCTCATTGAAGGTTTTCGTAAGTTTACACTCAAACTTAAATTTTGAGCTCAAAATCTGTAGTTGGGAGTGGTTAAGTAACACAAACTGAGCTGTGTTCAGAGGGTTCAAATTTCAAATGATTAAAAAAACGGAAAAATTGGTCGATTAATTTGCAGTTTTCCCTAAAACTATTCTTTATTTAGGTATTTTCGTGAAAATAAATTATAAAGATAAATTTCAAAAAATGCCGATAGAGGGCGCTTTAGACTTTGGAGTAACGAACAACTATTTTTTGCCGTTACTGTTTGCATCTCTTTAAATGATTTAGGAAGGTTAGACTTAAACTTAAATTTTGAGCTGAAAATCTGTATAGTTGGGAGTGGTTAAGTAGCACAAACTGAACTGTGTTCAAGGGGGAGGGGGAGGTTCAAATTTAAAGTTATTATAGAAAATGGAAAAATTGGTCGATTCGTTTGCGGTTTAAAATAAAACTATTCTTTAAGTCAGTATCTTCTTGAAAATAATTTTTAAAGATAAATCTCAAAAAATTCCGTCAGAGGACGCCTTAAACTTCAGAGTAACCAACAATTCATTTTAACCATTATTTTTTGGCTCTAATTAAATGCTTGCAAAAGCATTTTAAACGTTCTCGGAAGCTTAGATTTAAATTTAAATTTTGAGCTCAAATCCTGAATCGTTATGAGGAGTGAAGAAGCGCAAACTGAAGTGTGTTCAGGAGTTAAAATTTAACCCTCTTTCCTCCTCGAGCACAATTCAATTTTTCGCTACTTAAACACTCCCAACGATTCAGAATTTCAGCCCAAAATTTAAATCTATGCATTTGAAGGCATTTAATGAGATAAAAAAAATTACAGTTAAAAATAGTTGTACGCTACTCCAAGGTCTAAGGCGCCCTCTATCGGCATTTTGTGAAATTTTTCTTTAAAAATTATTTTCAAGAAAACACTGATTGATCAAGAAAACTGCTGATTAAAAAATTAGTTTTAGCAAAAAACCGCAAACGAATCGACCAATTTTTCCGTTTTTTACAATTATTTGAAATTTGAACCCTCTGAACACAGCTAAGTTTGTCTACTTAACCACTCCCAGCTATTCAGATTTTGAGCTCAAAATTTAAGTTAAAGTCTAAGCTTACGAAAGCATTTAATAAGATGCAAAAAATAACGCCAAAAAAGAGTGTTTCGTTACTTTAAAGTCTAAAGCGCCCTCTATTGGCATTTTTTGAAATTTATCTTTATAATTTATTTTCACGTAAATACTTAAATAAAGAATAGTTTTAGTGAAAACCGCAAATCAATCGACCAATTTTTCCGTTTTTTATAACCTTTTGAAATTTGAACTCTCTGAACACAGCTCAGTTTGTATTACTTAACCGCTCCCAACTACAGATTTCGAGCTCAAAATTTAAGTTTGAGTCTAAGCTTACGAAGACATTTAATGAGATGCAAAAAATACCGACAAAAAATAGTTGTTCGTTACTCCAAAGTCTAAAGCGCCCTCTATCGGCATTTTTGAAATTTATCTTTATAATTTAATTTCAAGAAAATGCCGACATAAAGAATAATTTTAGTGAAAACCGCAAATCAATCGACTGATTTTTCCGTTTTTTATGTTTATTTGAAATTTTGGTCCCTAAACTTTAATGGCGGCTATTTCCTAAGGAAAACGTTTTGGACCCTTGGTCTCCTATTTAATATTGTTTGTCTTGATGTGTACTATCACCCCTCTTTTATTGTAAAAAAAAATTCGGAATCACCCTGTATATATTTATATATATATATATTAAAATTATGAGAAGTTTTGTCATGTGATTTATATGCGAGATATACCTACAGCGAAAATCATGAAATATGCAGCACTGGAACCCACCGGTAATATGATTTACACGGAAACCTAATCAGTACCAACTTACGTCAGTACGATAAATTACAGAATATGAACTTTGTAAACAATATGCGCCATAATTGCTAAGATATGAGCATAATTAAAATCGTGTAAATCCTGAAAAAGCTGAATAGCAGTGTCGCGGGTTGGAAGGTTCATCTCAGCAGCTGATTAGCAACAATTTATGTCACTGTTTAACTGAATATGAAGCTTGATAAAAATTTGCACTTAAATATTTCTTGAAGTCGAACAAATGCGGAAATCATGAAAAATATAGCACAGCACGCAACTATTGCGCGATTTATACCAAACATAATAAACCATAATATATGTTAGCGTTTGAATTTGAAATTCGATAAAAATCTGTGCATTAATACTTTAGGTAGAGTTATTACAAAAAAATTTACACGAAAAAATATTAAGGTGGTCTGGTGTAATAACGCCAGGCTGGGTACTAACGCCAAGTGCTAATATTATGTATAATTATGAAATAATCTGGTAAATGACACCTATGTGCTCTGCGCAGAAGGGTTTTGAGTCATATAAATCGCAAAAAACAGCTTCAAGTGAATTTGTTTCATTTTTCGGTCTTATTGTTTTTACAAGCAATTAAAATTAACGCTTGAATTTGCGAATTTGCTAAAATTTGCGAGATACGTTTTGTGATGTGAAAACTATCTTTTTTATCCGGAAATACTTTGTTAATTACATAAATTTCATGGACTTTCAAAATGTTGTTGAAGATTTTGGATGTCTTCTCGAGATAATTTGTAATTTAAAATGTACAGCGATATAACTATAATAAGGTAATAACGCCAATCTTTGGCATTAATACCCCGGTTGATTACCTACAGTGGCCAAGCTACATCCTAAATACTGATTCAAAAAACACAGTTAAAACTGTGTAATGTTTCAAATAATTCTATTTAAGCGGTCCTTTTTAAGCAAAAAGAAGATCACGGTCTGGTATTCTTTTGCCTCATCCTCCCCCCACACACCACACCTTTATTTTTCGTACACTTTCATAAAAAATTGAACATTTTCAATAGCTTAGAATGCAATTCGTCAATTTCTAAATTTGTAGAGTTTGTATTTTTTGAATTGGGCAATCTACATGAAATTATTCCATCTTATTTCATAGTTTTCTTTGCATGGCGTTATTACCCATATAGGTGGGTAACAACGCCAAATAGCATGGGTCAAGAAATCACGCCATTACATTTTATGAATACATATCAATTAAATTATTTTTTTTTATATCGATAGTCAATGAGTTGCTGTATCAAATCATATATTTGTTTGGAAAATACAATAAAAAACTGAGCCGTGAAAATTGGTAGAACCTTAATGTGGCGTTATTACTCCAGGGTACCTTAGTATAATTTTATATCAAAAACTAACTGAAGCTAAAGTTTGATGAACATTCTTGCATTATTTTTTGAGATAGAGTTATTGCGGAAATCGCAAAAAATGTAGCATAGCAGTGACACCTACAAGGCGATTTAAATTAAAACGCAAAGCGCTAAATTATATCAAATTATATCTTAGTCTGAAGTTTGACGGAAATGTGAGCATTAATTCTAGAGATTCAGCAATTTCGGAAATTATGCATAATATATGATACGGACCCACACACTGGTGAATTACACCAATTTGTATCAGGAACTACGTGAATCCGAAATTTTATGAAAATCCGTGTCTTAGTTTTTGAGATATAGCTGTTACGGTAATCGCTATAAGTACTTATTATCAGTACCACCTATTGGGTGATATATACCAAAAACGTAACACCAATTTATACTAGAGATTTACTGAGTCTAAAGTATTAGTCATTTCGTTGCATTAGTTGTTAAGATAGAACACCCACAAAATTTGTGCTACATGCAAACAGACAGAAATACAGACAAACATTTTGTAAGAATATATTTTTCGGCTTTTTCAAAACCTAAAATGCATTTAATGCATGTAATTTTTAAATGCGTAAATCTGTCAAAAACCGGAATTCGAAAATTTCTACAAATGTATTACTTTTTTCTAATAGAGATAGAGGATAGTCAAAAAGTAGTTCTTATCGTTCGAATTCTCTAAAATTTTAATAGGTTATAAATATAACTGTATCTGGGTCTTCATTAGAAATTTGTGAAAAAATATGCATATTTAATAAAGAAACCTTGAGACGAATTCAAGCGACATTGCGACAAAACATGCTCTGGAGTGTTTTCATCGAAATTTTATCACATTATATTTACATGTTTTTCACACATTTCACACTATATGGCCAAAGATGACGGGGCACTTACAATTTTAGACGTTTTCTTAAATAGCTAAAAAATACATGGAGAATTATCCGCGAAGAATTTTTCGCGAAACCCCATAGCGGACCGTCAACAAATTGAAAAAGAAAGAATATATTTTGAATAACTCTGTCAAAACTAATGTACCGTTAGCGTTCAAATTGTAAATAATGATTAAGTATAATTGTAATAAACTGTGTTCATTTTTATTAGGATAGTATGTATACTCTTAGAGAAATTAAGGTTTCCATAAAAACAGTGCCACATTTTGCCTTAAGTTTTTTGCTTATAATTTACAGAATTCTTAATCTAAAATATTGTTCTTTTCAGAAAATATGACAAAACAACATTGTACACAATACACTGTAATCACATTTAAAAAATAATAAAAATTTTATAAAAAATGAACAAGTATAGTAAGTAATGTTACACTGCACATGTGTGAATTCAATCAAAATATAATGCGCATAAACGTGTTAATTAAATGTATAGAGCAACTTTTGTGAAAATCTCAAAAACATAGTCTAGAAATTCTCGTCGATAGAATAAGCTCGAAATTTGTTGTTCCGTAAAGGAAACAAAACGATGAGAGGCTGTATCCAACTATAGTACGTTCAATATTGCATATGCTATATAGTCACTAATTAATGAATATATGGATATAGCCCCCCTTCCCCTCATGTTTTTGCTTCATTTTGGATACAATGGATATTGAACTGATTCTACCGACGATAATTTTCAGAATTTTCAAGCTGTGTTTTTGATGCTTTCACGAAAGTTGCTCTAGATATATAGCTAACACATTATGCACAGTTTATTGTGACTGCATTCGTGCATATGCAATAAAACATTATTCAGTAAAACTGCTAATTTTTCATACAAATTTTATTATTTTTTAATTTTGATTACAGAATGCTGTGCACAATATTGTTTATCATATTTTCTAAAAAAAACAACAATATATTTTTATATTATGAAATCTGTGAATTACAAGGTAAAACTTAACAAAATTTGGGACTGTTTTTATGAAAACCTTAATTTTTCTATACGAAAGCATGCTATCATCATAAAAATGAACACAGTTTATTACAATAAATCACATAATGTTAATTTACAGTTTGTACTCTTTTGCTACATTAGTTTTGACCCTGTTATCCAAAAGATAATAATTATTTTTCAATTTGTTAATGGACCCCTATGGGGCTCTGGAAAAGAATATTCACTAAATAAATGATCTGCATCATTCTGTTTACGCACTTGGAATTTCAAGATAATTACATAGGTATTTTCTAGATACTTAACAAAGCATATAAAATCGAAAATGACAGGTAACTTTAGTCATATAATGCAATTTTTAACCAGTACTTCTACGCGTGAAAACCTTTCAAAATTTCTGTGGCTGACGTAAATCGTCTCTGTGGAGATGCTCTGAATCGATTATGTCTAAATATGGAAAATTAGTTACTTTTACCCTAGATAAAAGATCGTTTCAGTAAGGTGTCGAATGACCTATGCAGTTGCGAATTTTCTCAAAGAGCTAAAAATCGCATTTTTGAAAACTCATACTACAGTAGAAGAAAAAAAAATCTCAACTTTACATACTTTTTAGTTTTTTTTTAATGTACCTCCGAAATTGCGCCTTATGAAGTGGTGCGCCACAGGAGAAAAAATATCTGAGGAAAAGATTTTTTTTCTATTTTTTTTTTTTTCAGGGGATTGAAAAGATTTGTTTTTCAAAACGGATTACGGTATTTGAGAAAAAAAAGTATGATCTTATAGAACATTTCTTCCATTTTTAATTATATCTTGCAATTTAACCAATCAAAGTAAAAAAATAAAACCTTCTTTTGGTACTTTATTTTCATACCGTTTCTTAACCGTTACCGTCTCCGAGGACGCGCAAACGCTTTTGCCGTACTTAAAAGGAGTGAGTGAAGAGAATTTCTTGTGATTTTGAATAATTCGGTTAACTGTGAAAAAATTTAAATTTTAAGTCTGAGGTGAATTAAAATATGCAATGGGCAATCCTTATTATTTTTTTCTAATTTTGGTCTACTTGAGTGTAGTAGATTCCATAAGTTATTTCAGACAATCAGGCAAGAGAAATATACTGTAAAATTATTTTTTTTAAATAGTGGGATGAATAGAATATAAAACTAGTTGTCAGTAACAGCGCTATACGTGTAATTAAAAAACATATTTTATATAAATGAAATAAAAGAATTACCTTGCATTTTTTTTTTAAAGAAATAAAAAAAAATGTTTTATGTCATATTTTTTCGTACCTTTATTGTAATATTTTATATTAAATTATTTTTAACAAAGATAAAGGGCAACATAAAAAGATCTTGATATGCTTGGCTCTATCCATAGACTTGAAAAGCACTAGAATACAAAAATCATCTGAAGAAAAGGCTTTTGATAAAGTACTTAATTAAGTGTGACAGCTTTGCTAATCCTGATGTTTGTTGGGGACTTATGAGTGTGAGATCAAAGGTTATCTACAAATAAAATTTATTTAGATGTCATTTTTTCCATGCTTTTTTCTTACATAGATGCGTAAAAAGAACTAATGCTGAAAGAAAAATAAACATTAAACGCTTAAGAACTTTTATTAAAAGATAATTAATTCTTTTATTTAACTTCTACAGTACACACTGAACATCTCATGTGATAAAATATGTCTTTTTCTTTTTAAAAAAATAAATTTCTTCATTATTCCAGTAAGTTTGACAGCTAATAATTAATTACTATAAATTATGTTGTATGCACCATTCCGTATGAATTTAAATAATTTACATATATAATAATTAACTGTGTAAATTTTTGTATTTATTTAAAGCTAACATAATATTTTATAATTTTTTGAATAATTTTAAAGAGAGTTGATTCTTAACACTATTTCATCCTTTGGTGACTTTATCAAAATATATTATATTTAGAAAATAATATTGTTTAGGTCTACATACTTATTTTAATTATAAATATATTTCACAAAAATATAGGTAAGTAAAATTTTCTTACCGGTGAATTCTTCTTGGGAATACCGTCGCAGATTGCCACAGGTATATCTGGAATTTAAATGTGGAGATGAAATTGTATTTTTATTTATTATGTGTTTAAGTTGTATATTGAAAAGGCATCTGGTGAAGAATTCTGGTCTTTAATATGTTATATCTTTCATCACAAACCCTTTTGAATTACAATATGTATATATTCTGGAATATATTTAAAATACAAATTAATAAAGTTATTAAATGTAAATTTCGTGTTGTGTAGTGATCGAGCTAAATATTTGCTTCCAGCTGCCTGAAACTCTACCACTACATTACAAGAAAGTATGCAGTAAGTACATGCTATAATCATCAACTTTAACGCAAGAGAAAATAGTTATTGAGTTTGTCCATTAAGTTCAATGTTCGATTTTATAGTCAGTTTTTAAGAAAAGGAAAAAAAAAGGTTTCTTGCACATTGTTTAGTATTGAAATCCGTGTCACTAAATTGAATTAGTTCTGTTTTGAAGGATCGAATCATTAAATTTTTATTCTTATGTAAAACACTCCCAGCTTTTAGGGAAGCAAAAAGTTGTATGTACGTGTTATTTACGGTGGCCGATTATCTGCACGATGGATATAAGCTCTAATGGTAGTGGGAATCTTTCTAAGGAAAAACTAACCGTTATTTACGCAAGATTTCCCAAAATTCAAAATAAACCATGGAAAACTCCTAACGATTAGGCCGAAAAACGCTATTGGGATGGAACCCAGAACCTCCCGTTTACCAGCTTCAAGAGCAGAGCCTCTCAGTTATTAGAGGGACGTGGAACAAAAAATATTTCTTCATTTATTTTTAAATATTTATGATTATGTTAGATAAATAATAAAAAAATGGTTTGGAGTCATTATCATATTTATATTATGATCGACAAATGTGGCCATGTGTAAATTTGATGTCATATTGACGAACGCAACAACAGACTATTAAACTTGATTTCTGCTTCAATTTTTTTTAAGCTTTAAACATCGCACATAATCAAATGTTTCCACCAACGAAGATGGAAAAAAATACTAACAAATGCAATTAGTCTGTAAACTGTACCACAGCTTCTTTTTTAAAAATTGCATCCTTCCACACCCAGCTAAAAATGAACTGCAGTTTTTTCGCAGAAGTAAAGTGTTTTTGAGGTTTTTCTAATGTTAACTCTAGATCTTCTGTAGTGCAATCTCAACTATAAAATCACTTTAGTTATTTTATAGTTAATTGAAGGTGATTTTGCAGTAATTTATTTTAAACATTCTATGAGCTATTAACTTTAAAAACACTATAGTTTTTATAAAGTCATTTTATAATCAAAAATTAAAAAATATATAAGATTTTATAACCGTAGAATCGCTGCAGTTAATTTGAAGTTATTATCCAGCCATAAATTTAGAAGTAAATGTATCTCTAGTATAACTGTGTTTGATAAATTCAGAGACTTTAATCGGAGAACAAATAATTTCAATTATACTTCAAAATCGAACTAAGGATTTCCCATCCCATCGACTTACTTTCTTAGCGAAAAATTTATTAGTTCCTAATTTATTTTGTTACTTAGAAATTATAAGTTTTAATGTGTTAAAATCCATCTTTTTTTTTAAATTCAGCCATGGGCGTTCTTATCTATGCTTCCTTCCCCCTAACTTAAATTTCTTAGTTCCTTTATTATTCTAAGCTAAGAGAAAAAAATTCAATTTCACTAAGTTACATTTCAAAATCACTATGAGTGGTAGTTGACTACCTATGTCCCCTGCCTACAACGGAAATTTCTTAGTTCCTTTATTTTAAGTTCTCTGAACGAATATATAACGCTGTGTTTATCAAAATCAGAGAAAAAATATATTAAGATTCCAAAGATATGAGGGACAATGTGCATTTTACTCAGCAGGTCCTTAATGGGAAATTTCTTCTTATTTTTAATTGTAAATTACTTGAAAGTTATACATTTTACTATGTTTTTGAAAATAGAAGAAAAGGATTTTTTTTCTTACGAAGGGGCAACAGATCTCTTCTACCTTCCTCCCCCTAGCATAAAATTCTTAGTTCCTCTTAAATTATAAGCTAAGAAAAAAGATTAAAATTTAATATGTTTTTAAAAAATCGGGGGGAAAATTAGTTACATTTCAAAATCGAGAGAGGAAAAGTGGCTCATCTATGCCCTCTTTCACCCAACGGAAAACTTTTCATTTCTGTATTTTAAATTACTCTAAAACAATAAATTTATTATGTTTGTGTAAATTGAAGGAAAAAAAAAATACCAAATAAATTTCAAAATCCATGGAGGGGCAATGGGTCTATCACTATATCTTTTCTTTTTAAGTTACTAGAAAAATTTACGTTATATTTTTGAAAAAAGAAGAAAAAGAAATTTAATTTAATTTAATTTTAAAATCCAAGGTGGGGCAGTTTGTTTTCTCTGCTTCCTGCCCCCATCCTTCTCCATTTTCATTACTGAAAAGGACTTACAATTACTTCATTTTGAAATGGACATACAAATATCTGAATCACCAAATAATTTTTTGAATTGCTCTTATTATAAATTATTATTCGTTCTAAACTTAACCATAGAAAGAAAAAAAATACTCCATAAGTTAATTGAACTTATTTTCTAATTAGTTTCAATTCAACATGAAAAATTGCAGCATCATTGGCGCTAAAGCAGGTCATATATGGTGCTATAAATTATATTTCATGTTATGAAATGCAAGCTCAAAATCTCAAGGATAGAGTGCGTATCTAAAAAGTAAACTATTAACGATAAATAATAAAAAAACTATAAACAAAATACAGGCAAGGAAAAAAAACAGTTCGTTCTCATTAGAGGGAGGACAGACAAGACTTAATTTGAGACTTAATTGAGATTATTTTCTAATTATATATTCATATTAAAAGAACAACAAAATTTAATATTTCAAATAAATATTAAATTGTTAAAAATATTTAAAATTATTTTTCAATCAATAAAAATACGAAAAAATCTAGTCATCTTTTTATATTTAAAATTTAAAAGAAAGATTCAAAAATTTCCCTTTGTAAAAAATTATCATAAAAAGAGTTCAAATAATTAAGAATTTATTTATTTTTTTTATTAAAATTTGTTTTTTATTTTACAAATAGATATTTTTTAAAATAACACATTTAATTACTTTTAATTCCTAAAAATAAAATTATATTAACAAAAAATCCTCTAAAAGAAAAATTTAGAAAATCCACTATTCAAAAATTAAGAAAAAAGAAAAATAAAGAAAAAAAAAGTATTTTTAATTCTATTCTTAAATTAAAAAATATTTTTAGATAAAAATTATTATTGTAACATAAGAATAAAAAATATGTTCTACTTAATTAGCAAAATATATAAAATATTTTTTATTCCAATTAAAAGTTATTAATTTACTAATATTATTTATTAAAGTGTTTCCATTTTATATGTGTTTCATAAACTAACACAACGCATATCATTACATTATAATTCATAATAAAATTTTATTAATTGAACAAATAATGTTTGAACACGAACAAAATTATTTTATTAAATATTTACTTACATTTATAAGAAAGAATTATAAGTAAATTTCTTACATTTATAAGAAAAACCAATTTTTGCTTTCACTAATTTGGTAAGATATTTGTTTCATTCGTTTAAGTATTAAATTAACTTTTAAATAAGCGCAAAAGGGATTTACAATAAATAATAAATAAATAATAAAATAAAAGCACGTAAAACTTCCAATCCATCCATCTTCAGCGATAAACAATCACTTTCCGAAATGCTTCCCATAATACACTCATTACCTCACAAACAACCAGGTCTGCGTGGTCGAGTGGATAGAGCTTGCGACTCCTGTTCTGAAGGCCCCCGGGTCGAATCCAACTGATTCTAGCATAAAAATGTGGGTCTTTGGAATGTTGTCTGACAAGGTCAACAGATGGCGCCACCGCATGTTCTTTTTTTAATTTTCGTTGCTTTTCAACTGTAAATTCACTGCAGTGAATGTGTAGTTATCAACTACACATTCACCGCAGTATATTTGTAGTTATTTCGACTTTAAAAAAATTTCAGTTATTTGTGCCAAAACACCACAGTTTGCCAACTTCAGTTTCTTTACGGTATCACTGCAGTTCATTTTTACCTGGGATTTTGTATCGTTTTAGAAAATGGCTTTAGAATTTTCAAACAAAATTTTTAAAAATATATCTTTGCTGATGTACGGCACGCACCAGATTGAAAATTTGCATGAGGTCAGTCTTAAGCCTCTCCTAACGCTCTAGTGGCCCCGACTATGACAGTTTTCAGTTTAAGAATATATAATCAATACAGATTAATGTGTGCATACTTCACCCAGTGTACGCTGTCGAAGATACAGCAATCCCAACATTTAATTGCTTTGGATAAATTTTCACCTGAAATGAAAAATCCTGCCAAAACCATGCCGTACATTACTGAAAGTGTAGGACCCTTTACATTATGATCTTTTAGATATTTTTCGATAAAATATGTAAAAATATTCAACATAAATTTAAGGCTATTATCATGGCATCAGATAGATTAGCTAATAAAAAAAATACAATGTAAATAAAACACAAATTTGAGACTTGTAATCGAATTATGGGCTGAAACTACTGAAATTATCATGATTTAAAAAAAAATGATGTCTGATGAATTCATTATTGATTTGTTAACTCCTTCTTTGTTTACCTAATATGACACGTGGTCAATACAAAAGTATAGCTTTTAATAAATTTCATAACTTTATTTGAATGCATACATCCTATTTTTAATATAAAGGTGATTTTTGCATTGTTTGTGGGGATTCTAAATATATACAGGGTGTTTCTAAATTCATGGTACAAACTTTAATGGGTGATAGTACACATCAAGACAAACAATATTAAATCGGAAACTTAGGGTCCCAAACGTCTTCCGAAGGAGATAGGCGCCATTAAAGTTTAGGGTCCAAAAATTCAAATGATTATAAAAAGCAGAAAAATTGGTCAATTCGTTTGCGGTTTTCACTAAAATTATTCTTTACGTCAGTATTGTCTTGAAAATAAATCATAAAGATAAATTTCAAAAATTGTCGATAGAGGGCGCTTTAGACTTTGGAGTAACGAACAACTATTTTTTACCGTTATTATTTGCATCTTATTAGATTTTTTTAGAAGGTTAGACATAAACTTAAATTTTGAGCTGAAAATCTAAATCGTTGGGAGTGGTTAAACAGCGCAAACTGAACTGTGGGGGGAGGTTCAAATTCCAAACGATTACAAAAAACGGAAAAATTGGTCAATTGATTTGCGATTTTTACTAAAATTAGTCTTTATGTCAGTATTATCTTAAAAATAAATTATAAAGATAAAATTTAAAAAATGCCGATAGAGGGCGCTTAGACTTTGGAGTAACGTACAACTATTTTTTACTGTTATTTTTTGCATCTCATTAATTTTTTTAGAAGCTTAGACATAAACTTGAATTTTGAGCTCAAAATCTAAATATCTGGGAGTGGTTAAGTAGCGCAAACTGAACTGTAGGGAGAGGTTCAAATTTCAAATGATTATAAAAAACGGAAAAATTGGTCAATTGATTTGTAATTTTCACTAAAATTATTCTTTATGTCAGTATTATCTTGAAAATAAATTATAAAGATAAAATTCAAAAACTGCTGATAGAGGGCGCTTTAGACTTTGGAGTAACGTACAACTATTTTTTACCGTTATTTTTTGCATCTCATGAATTTTTTTAGAAGCTTAGACATAAACTTAAATTTTGAGATTAAAATCTGAATCGTTGTGAGTGGTTAAGTAGCGCAAACTGAATCATGAATTTTTTTAGAAGCTTAGACATAAACTTAAATTTTGAGATTAAAATCTGAATCGTTGGGAGTGGTTAAGTAGCGCAAACTGAACTGTGTTCAATGGGGGTGGGGAGGTTCAAATTTCAAATGATTATAAAAAACGGAAAAATTGGTCGATTCGTTTGCCGTTTTCGCTAAAACTATTCTTTATGTCAATATTTCCTTGAAAATAAATTTTAAAGATTAATTTCAAAAAATACCGTTAGAGGGTGCCTTAAAATTTAGAGTAACCAACAACTATTTTTAACCGTTATTTTTTGTATCTAATTAAATGCTTGCAAATGCTCAGATTTAAATTTTGAGCTCAAATTCTAAATCGATGGGAGAGGTTAAGAAGCGCAAACTGAAATGTGTTCAGGAGTTGAAATGTTAAACCTCCCCAGCCCTCGAACACATTTCAATTTTCTGCTACTTAATTACTCATAACGATGCAGATTTTGAGCTCAAAATTTAACTTTGAACATTTACAAGCATCTAATTAGATACAAAAAATAACGGTTAAAAATAGTTGTTGGTTACTCTAAATTTTAAGGCACCCTCTAACGGTATTTTTTGAAATTAATCTTTAAAATTTATTTTCAAGGAAATATTGACATAAAGAATAGTTTTAGCGAAAACGGCAAACGAATCGACCAATTTTTCCGTTTTTTATAATCATTTGAAATTTGAACCTCCCCACCCCCATTGAACACAGTTCAGTTTGCGCTACTTAACCACTCCCAACGATTCAGATTTTAATCTCAAAATTTAAGTTTATGTCTAAGCTTCTAAAAAAATTCATGAGATGCAAAAAATAACGGTAAAAAATAGTTGTACGTTACTCCAAAGTCTAAAGCGCCCTCTATCGGCAGTTTTTGAATTTTATCTTTATAATTTATTTTCAAGATAATACTGACATAAAGAATAATTTTAGTGAAAATCGCAAATCAATTGACCAATTTTTCCGTTTTTAATAACCATTTGGAATTTGAACCTCCCCCCACAGTTCAGTTTACGCTGTTTAATCTCTCCCAACGATTTAGATTTTGAGCTCAAAATTTACGTTTATGTCTAAGCTTCTAAAAAAATTTAATGAAATGCAAAAAATAACAGTAAAAAATAGTTGTTCGTTACTCCAAAGTCTGAAGCGCCCTCTATCAGCATTTTTTGAAATTTATCTTTATAATTTATTTTCAAGGCAATACTGACATAAAGAATAGCTTTAGTGAAAACCGCAAACGAATCGACCAATTTTTCTGTTTTTTATAATTATTTGAATTTTTGGACCCTAAACTTTAATGGCGCCTATCTTCTTCGGAAGACGTTTGGGACCCTTAGTTTCCCATTTAATATTTTTTGTCTTGATGTATACTATGACCCATTAAAGTTTGTAAATGTAAAAGAAATATTCTGCACCTTATAATAAAAAAATGTTTTTTATTTATATTTCAAAACCCACAAAACCTGGGTTTTTATATTTGTTTAAATAAGCGCGAAGTATGAAATTTACTACAAATTATAGAAATACCCTTGAATATTTTTATTTTTTGCGTTGATTGGAAATTCATGGTTTAAAGTCAATCAAATTATAACAATCTGATAAATAATTTTTCAAATCTTTTGCAGCACGTCTGAGTTTCTTTTATGGGACATCAAAACTACGACGAGAAAAAAAAATCAATAATTGTTATCAAGTGTAAAAAGATACTATTTGGTAAAACTTGGTTAACTCGTCGACCACAATACTACCGCCAAACTAAAACTTTAAATGCCAATAATGGATGATCGTAAACATCACATTTCCATAACATTAAACTCATAAAACGTGTTTCTTTCACCATCAAATAATTTTTAATGAGAAGATTTATTTGTATTCGTAATATTTTATAAACTTATATGCTGTCTCATTCTTTAAACTAAAATTATGTCAATTTGTATAATTTGGGGAATTATTTGGTGATTTGCATAACTTGACGAAATCGGTCAAACTGAAAATCAAGTACCAAGTTTTTCGAGCAATCACATGAACAGAGCATATTTTTCTAAAATCTAAATAGAAAATAAATGTGATCACCACCGAGTGGATGTAGAAAAAAACTATTTTTTTTTTTTTTTAAAGAAACGAATTACAACTATTTTATGAAAAGTTTTGTTAACTTCAACTACTTGCTTTGTAAAATAACGACCAATTTTTTTTTTTTCAAAAGTAGTTATTACTACGGATTTTGTCAGGGAAATTCATTTATAATCGAAATTGAATTGAAATTGATAACGCAAACAATTAAACTGTTTAATTACAGTACTAAAATTTATGAAATAAATATTCTTTAATTTACATACTGAAAAAATTATTTTCTTAATTATTCTTTGCTATTATTGTTCATATCATATATCATTGGATAGATTTAAAATAATTCTATGTCAGAATTTTCCCAGTTTTTCTTTTAAAAAACAGGGCAGAGATGAAAGAAAAAAAAAGTCAAACTTCAAAGTTTTAATATGATGCTATTAAAATATTTCTTATGTCATTAAAAAACTATGGAATTTCAATTTCAGGCTTACTCGTTTATGCATGGATGCCGGTATGTCTGCAAGCTGAAATAATACACAGTAATGCATTCATTAATATTTTATGTTTTATTCTCTTATTCAGTTAAACGTTCTTAAAACCATATTAGTCTTATTAAATATTTTAAATATAGTTTTCTAAAATACAAATTTTAAGAAAGTACAAAAGTGAATCGTTCAAGGTAAAATATTAAAAATTTCACTTGAACTGTTCATTTTTACTTTCTTTTAATAGCATCATTACTGAGAAAGATATTTTTGAAAAAGTAATCGGAAACTGAAGTGTTATTTTTCTTAATGGATACGAAAGCATAGCACTTTTTCTGCTACAGAACATTCAGTATCATAAAAGTGCTATCATCCGGTCACGTCTCATTAAAGAGGGAATCTAATGGTTTTCATTCACACGAAAGCAGAGCATCATCTATCGTAACACACATTCTCAACATTAATCTATTAGAATCTTATACCTAATGTAACCAATATCAAAGTGCATACCATTTATCTGAAAGGGAAACAGTGGAATACATTTGAATATACAGGGCGTCGTAAAATTCATGGACATACTTTGAAACAGAATAAAATAAATTAATTAAACGCAAAAAATATTTTTTTTTCCAAAATTGTGCTTCAAAATTGGGAGTTTGACAAATAAACGAATATATAAGGGATTTAAAAATGTTTCCTAAAATATGAATCTTAAGATAGTACAAAAGTGATCATTCAAGATAAAATATTAAAAAGTTTTTTTTTAACTGTCATTTTCACTTTCTCTTAATAGTATCATTACAGAGAAATGCATTTTTGAAAAAGTAATCGGAAGCTGAAGTATTTTTTTTTCTGGTAATGGATACGAATGCATGGCACTCTTTCTCAATCAAAACCTTCAAGTACCATAAAATTGGTATCATCCGTTCCTGAAACATTAGAGAGGGAATCTAATAGTTTTCAATTGCATGAAAGCAAAGCATCATCTAACATCACACATTCTCAACATTAATCAATAGCTTATAAATAATGTAACCAATATCAAAGTGTATACCATGTATCTCAAACGGTAACTGTGGAATATGTTTGAATATACATAGTGTCCTAAAATTCATGGACATTATTTTAAATTCAATATAAAAAAAGAATTAAACAACAAAAATCATTTTTTTTCCAATTTTGTTTAAAAATTGGGAGTTTGATATATAATTGAGAATATAAGGTATTTAAAAAATAGTTTTCTAAAATATGAATCTTAACATAGTACAAAAGTGAATCATTCGAGATAAAATATTAAAAAGTTTTTTTTAATAGTTATTTTCGTTTTCTCTTAATAGAATCATTACAGAGAAATGCATTTTTGGAAAAGTAATCGGAAACTGAAGTATTTTTTTTCCGTAATGGATACGAAAGCATAGCACTCGTTCTCAATCAGACCTTTTAGTATCATAAAATTGCTATCTACCGGTCACGTATCATTAGAGAGGGAATCTAATGGTTTTCTATTACACGAAAGCAAAGCATCATCTAGCATCACACATCCTCAAAATTAATCAATATATTATAAGTAATTTAACCATTTAACCAGTACGAGAGTACATACAATATATCTGAAACGGCAACAGTGGAATATATTTAAATATACTTGATGTCCTAAAATTCATGGACATACTTTTAAATTTAATAGAAAAAGAAGTAATTAAACACGAAAATACCTTTTTTTTCAAATTTTGCTTAAAAATTGGTAGTTTGACTTATAATCGAGTATATACGGTATTTGTAAAATAGTTTTCTAAAATATGGATTTTAACATAGTACAAAAGTGAATCATTCAAGATAAAATATTAAAAAGTTTTTTAAAATAGTCATTTTTATTTTTTTAATAGCACCATTGTGAACCACTCACAGCTCTCTAACCATTCACAGAGTGGTGAATGGCATCACCACTCTGTGATGCATTTCTCAAAAATGCATCACAGAGAAATGTATTTTTGAAAAAAGTAATTGGAAGCTGAAGTATTTTTTTTTTCGTAATGGATACGAAAACGTAGTATTCATTCTCATACAGAACTTCTAGTATCATAAAATTGTTATCTACTGGTCACGTATCATTAGAGAGGGAATCTAATGGTTTTCAATCACATGACAGCAAATCTTCATCTAGCGTCACACATTCTCAACATTAATCAATATCTTATAAGTGATATAACCAATATGGATGTGTATACCACATATCTAAAACGGTAACAATGGAATATGTTTCAATATACATGGTGTCCTAAAATGTACGGACATACTTTTAAATTCAATATAAAAAGGAGTAATTAAACACGTAAAATCTTGTTTGTTTTTTTTTTTTTTTTTTTTTTTTTTTTTTTTTCAAATTTTGCTTAAAAATTGGGAGTTTGACTTATACACCAGTATATATGGCATATGTAAAATAGTTATTAAAGTATGGATTTTAACATAGTACAAAAGTGAATCATTCAAGATAAAATATTAAAAAAAGCTTTTTTTTAATAGTAATTTTTACTTTTTCTTAGTAACACCATTACAGAGAAATGAATTTTTGGTAAAATAATTTGAAGCTGAAGTATTTTTTCTTTCTTATAATGCATGCAAAATGATAGAATTCTTTCTCATATAGAACCTTTAGTATCATAAAATTGCTATCAACTGGTCACGTCTCATTAGAGAGGGAATCCAATGGTTTGCAATCGCATGAAAGCAAAGCTTCATCTAGAATCACACATTCTCAACATTTATCAATATCTTATAAGTAATGTAACCAATTTCAAAGTATATACCATACATCTAAAAGGAAAACAGTATTTGAATATACAGGATGGCCTAAAATTCATGGACGTACATTAAAGTTTAATATAAAATAAAATTATTAAACAAAAAAAAAATATTTTTTAGAAAGTTTTGCTTAAAATTTGGAAGCTTGACATAAACACGAGCATATACGGTTTAAAAAAATAGTTGTCTAAATTATGAATACTCTTTCTCTTCATTATACTCTTTCTCAATCAGAACATTCAGTATCAGAAAACTGCTATCATTCAGTCATGCCTCATTAGAGAGAGAATCGAATGGTTTTCAATCGACTGAAAGCAAATTATCATCTAGCATCACACATTCTTAACATTAATCAATCTTATATATTAAAACGGTAGCGAAATGGATTCAGCATACTTAAAACTGGTCTCTACGCATACACGCTTGCGCAGGAAATCTCAGAACCAATCGGAGAAGACTGTACTTACTCTCTGTAAACGCATATTTCCAGCAAGCTGTAAATAAATATGGGAATGCATTATCATTGTTGCATGAGTGCTAAAAGAAGGATTTCTTTTTCTTTTGATAATTTGTTTTTCTTGGTTAATATAATGATCTTCCTTTTTTGGAAAAACATTGTGTATTTCGTTGCTCACTTTACGTAAGTTATTTTATTTCCATTTGTATTCTTTTTTTAGCCAGCAAGTAAAGCTTAGGCTTAATGTAGACAAGCGAATTTTTTTTTCGACCGTTTCCTATGAAATTGAAACATTCAATAGTTAATGATTAAAATTTTTATTTATTTTCTTCGCCGATTAAGCATTTTCCTGGCTAGATATCACATCGTTTTTTTTTTTTTTTTTTTTTTTTTTTTTTTTTTTTTTTTGTTTTTTAGAGGGAGAAAAAAGCAGGGATTTTTGACCAATGTTATTGATTTTATGGATATAAACAGATTCGCAAATCACTATTTATTTTTTGCTTCATTTTCTTATAGTACTCATGTCAAGAAAACTGTGATTTTTCCCCCTTAAAAATTTCCTTTTTGAGCAAACTCATAATGTTAAGTATTTACATTACATTGTTTTCGCCGAAGAATGATGAATTGTATATGAAATGAAAATATGCCCAGTTATAAACAGCTTTGTAAATCATTAATATTTATTCAATGTTTCACTTTCTTTGTGTTTAATTGACTGGAAGTTCCCTTTTAAAAAAAGTACCCTTTTTTTAAAAGTGTTCCCGTGACGAAATTTGCTGAGTTTTTTTTTTTTTTTTTTTTTTTTTTTTTTGGGGGGGGGGGGGACGGAGGGAAGAATATTTTGATGAAATTTGCTTTTTTTTATAATCTATTGATCTCTCAACAATGTTTTTCCAAAAATATGAAGATCATTATAATCAACGAAGAAAAATAAAATTATCATAAGAGATCCCTCTTTTTGCATAGCAATCGTGATAATGCAGACCTTATATACCATATTTACCGCTAGCTCTTTTTTTTATGATTATTTCCCAAAATTTGCGTTTTTTGCTATCTTTTTGAGAAATTTGTCTTTTTTTGCAAAATTTACCTTTTTTTGAGATTACCTAGACAAATTTTATGTGCTTTTGAGATCTTCGGAGGAAATTCGCGTCTTTTATGATACCTGGACAAAATTCGACATCTTGGGGTCTTTCGGAGAATTTTGTCGTTTTTCTCGAATTCTTTCGATGAAATTGTCGTTTTGTTACGATCTTTCGATGTAATTTGCCGTTTTATTGAAGATCTTTTTGCAAAATTTGTTGTTTTTTGGGAAATTTACCTTTTTTGTGATTATTTGATGAAATTTGCTTTTTTTTCCAATCCTTTGACGAAATTTGTTGTTTACTTACAATCATTTGTCAAAATTTGTTGTTTTCTCACAATATTTTGAATTTTTTTTCACACTATGTTTACAAATTTGTCATTTTTTAGGGATTTTTTTTGTCAAAATTTGCCTTTTTTCGAAATTTTTTCATGAAAATTGCCAATTTTTTTAAAACGCTTTGGCAAAATTTTGATTTTTTTGCAATACTTTCACGAAATTTGTTTTGAGATACCTAGGACAATTTTTTTTTTGCAGTTTTTTGACAAATTTTTTAGAGATCTTTTGAAGAAATTTGTTGTTTTTTGCAATCTGTTGACGAAATTTGCTGTTTTTTCACATCTATTTACAAAATTTCCGAGTGTTGTTTTTTTTTTTTTGGGGGGGGGGGGTATTTTGACAAAATTTGCTTTTTTGTAATTATTTTTCAAAATTCATGTTTTTTTATACTTGGACAAAATTTGTCATTTTCTCAAAGTATTTTGATGAAATTTGTCACTTTCTCACGATCTTTCGATGTAATTTGCCGTTTTATTGAATTTATCCTTTTTTCGTGATTTTTTTTTTTTTTTTTTTTTTTTTTTTTTGTGAAATTTGTCGTTTTTTCGTTATTTTCCAAAATTTGTCATATTCTCGCTTTTTTTTTTTTTTTTTTGCAAAAATTACTTTTTTGCAATCTTTTGATGAAATGTGCCTCTTTTTTTCATCTTTTGACAAAATGTGTTGTTTTCTCACAATCTCTTTACCAATATTTGCATTTTTTGAAGTACCTAGACACATTTTATGTATTTTCGTGATCTGCTGATGAAATTCACGTTTTTTTGATACCAGGACAAAATTATTTGTTTTCTCGGGGATTTTCGGTGAAATTTGTCATTTTTTCTTGCGATCTTTTGATGTAATTTGCCGTTTTATCGAATTTATCCTTTTTTCGTGATTTTTTTTTTTTTTTTTTTTTTTGAGAAATTGTCATTTTTTGAGAAATTTGTCGTTTTTTTGCTATTTTTTGCGAAATGTACCTTTTTTGCGATTATCTAGACAAATTTTATGTGCTTTTGAGATCTTTGGACGAAATTCGCGTCTTTTATGATACCTGGACAAAATTCGTCATCTTGGGGGTTTTCGGAGAAGTTTATCGTTTTTCTTGAGTTCTTTCGATGAAATTGTCGTTTTGTCACGGTCTTTCGATGTAATTTGCCATTTTATTGAAGATCTTTTTGCAAAATTTGATGTTTTTTTGCCAAATTTACCTTTTTTGTGATTATTTGATGAAATTTGCTTTTTTTTTCAAACCTTTGACGAAATTTGTTGTTTACTCGCAATCATTTGTCAAAATTTGTTGTTTTCTCAGAATATTTTGAATTTTTTTTCACAATATGTTTACAAATTTGCCATTTTTTAGGGATTTTTTTGTCAAAATTTGCGTTTTTTTCGAAATTTTTTTATGAAAATTGCCAATTTATTTAGACGTTTTGGCAAAATTTTGATTTTTTTCAATACTTTCACAAAAATTGTTTTATTTGGGATACCTAAACAACTTTTTTGAAAATTTTTTTAGCGAACTTTTGAAGAAATTTGTTGTTTTTTGCAATCTGTTGACGAAATTTGCTGTTTTTTTCCACATCTATTTACAAAATTTGCGGGTGTTATTTTTTTTTTTGGGGGGGGGGATATTTTGACGGAATTTGCTATTTTTGTGATTATTTGCCAAAATTCATGTTTTTTATGATACTTGGACAAAATTTGTCGTTTTCTTGAAGTATTTTGATGAAATTTGTCACTTTCTCACGATCTTTCGATGTAATTTGTTGTTTTATCAAAATGTTCCAACGAAAATGTTTTTGGCCAATTTTTGACATAATCCGCGTTTTTTCGTGATATCTGGACAAACTTAGCATTTTCCTGCAACCTTTTCTCAAAATAAGTTGTTTTCTGACGATCTTAAATTTTTTGATGTTTTTTGTGATCTTTTGTTGAAATGTACCTTTTTTTGCGACCCTTTGGCAAAATTGGTGATTTTTCTCCGCACAATTGACAAAATTGATTTTATTTATTTAATTAATTTTTTTAGACCATTAGTAAAAATGTACGATTATTGACGAATTTTCAGATTTAAGACGGGATTTTTTTTTAAGCCGAGAAATGATTGCCAAAATTTTTTGGAAAATTCAAAACCGATTCGTCCTTGCTTTATAGTTTAATGTGAATTAGAGCTTCGTCAATTGTATGTGATGCAGATAATATTACAATGGAACATATCAAATGATTTCTAGCATTTTTTAAAAAAAAGCTTTAACAGTTGAAAAATAACCTTCAAACATTTTCTAGAGTCTGTGACGTGTGTTGCAGTGTTGCACCGATTCTGCGCCCGGGATCATGTCATGTTGGTGTTATGTTGGTAAATGGAAAAGCATCAGATGAGAGAAATTCTGCGAGTGCATCTGTGAATATAATTTGCCTGGATATAATATGCAAGATTTTTTTTTCATTCATTGAAATTTTTAATAAATATTAAGCTTTAAAAAAATTTTATAGCGGTAAAATGCTTTTTTTTCTTTGGTTCTTTCATATTGTTGCCGTCAAGTTTTGACGGGTTTAACCTAGCCAGAATAAATATTATCATTAATTTTTTTCATATGTGAAATTTACATGTATTTTTGATTTATGAAAAGGTAATAGAAAAGTTAGTTGAAAATTCAAATGTTTATTTGTTGAATGGGGTGGGTAATGTAAAAACAAATTAACCACTGAGAGGATCATTGTTATAGTTGTTGCTAAATGGCAAACTATAAATTCGATTTTATTTTACTGCGAAGTAAGTGAAGTATGTATATTTTGTATGAAATGAATAATGACAGTAATTTATGTTTACTCATGTCATGTATAATTTATTCGTGTTGTATTTGTAAATGGAAAATTATCAAATGAGAGAGATTCTAATTCTATGACAGTATGTTTGAATGTAACTTTGCCAATTGCGGGTCATTTAACTGAATGTAAAATGCAAGTTTTTGTTTTATTTATTGAAATTTTTGCTGAAGATTAGTCGTTAAAAAATCCTTTAATAGCTGGAAAATACCTTTTTCTTTCTTTGGTGCCATCAAGTTTTGACAGGTCCATCTAGTACCTTATAATTAATGTAACCAATATCAAAGTGCATATCATATAGCTGAAAAGGAATAGTAGAATATGTTTGAATGTACAGAGTGTTATAAGATTCATGGAGGCACTTCAAAATTCAAGAATTTTCTAATTTAATGATATCTTGTTATTATTATTATTATTATTATTATTATTGCTATTATTACTATTGTTGTTGTTATTATTATTATTATTATTATTATTATTATTAGATTACAAATCATTTTCAACGAAATGTAATTCGATTTATATCTAAAAGTCAATCGTTTTTCCAAAATTTCGCTCAACAGTTGGGGGTCGACTTATACTCGAGGCATATTTTAAAATTCAATATAAAATGATGCTACTGACGTACAGGAGAGCAGTTTGGACTAAAATGCTTCCCAGGATAAAAAAATTTTCAAGCGTATTTAAATAATTCGTCCCAAATTTTTATCACAGATAACGCTACTTTCAATCAAGCATTTTTTCTCATGATTTTGAGGCCAATTTCGATGCTATAAACATAGAAAGGCCAAAATCATTATTTCTGAGGAAATCGAACACATCTAATAAAATTTTTTAATATTCTACTTTCTTCAATTCTCACATGTTTTAAAAAATATTCATGTAGGTTCGATATCATTTATCATTCCTTTTCAAAAACTATTATAAACAAGTCACGTATTATTATGAAACATTTTCTTTCAGAGTCCGTGTGTCTGCCTAACTTGAAGAACAATGTGATTTTAATTTCTCTAATCCATTATTTGTTCTTCGAATGTCATTTTTATTTTGCTATTAAAAAAATCTGATGTCTTGCTGTTTATTAGAAGACTCTTTTCACGATTGCTTTTCTTACGTGAAACAATTCTTTTTTTGGCTTTCTTATTCACCATGAGTGTATCGCATTGCAATAATGAGAAAGATATGCAGTTACTTGTAAAGAAAGGGCATGTTTACAAACAAACATTTCTGTCAACCAATCTATTGCTACATTTTGCCAAAGTGATTGTTGCAGGAATCATTTACTCGAGGTAGGCCAATCATATTATAGTTTTAACAAATGTAGACCAATTAAATTCGGGGACCTCATGTGTACTGTAGGAGTCATAAAAAACGGACAGATTTTTCTTGCTTATCCACTGTTTTTCTACCAACAATGACGTCAGCTGCACTTTTCTTAACCATTTCCGGCGCAGTGTGTCCGTTCTGGACATACCTAATTTTAATTTCAAATTTGCAATTGACGTCAATAATATTTTAATAAAATCTTTCTTTTACAATAAAAGCTTAAATTAAGGAGTTCTTGATTTTTCAAAAAGTCGTTTCTAAATTGCGGTGCCAGTGGTTAATTTTTCATTTTACTAACAGAATTTGTCCGCGCCGGAGTGAGTTAAACGTGCTGTGCGAGCTCATGGAAAGACTTTTTTTTGTGTTTTGTGTTATTTAAAATCTACTCTCGGAATTGATGTCTCTTTTAGGAACACGAAATAGCTCTTTTAACATCATTTAATAATGTAGATTATAAATGGCTATTAATAAAAAGTTCTCAGAGTTGGAAAGGCATAAATAATCTTTTGGGAATATGATGGATTTGTAGTTTGGAACAGATACTCTGCGGAATGTTCACTTGACACAATTATTTTTTTTTTTGCATTATGGGAAACTATGTTCTAGCAATTTTAGTAAGAAAACAAACACATCCTGCGCTAAATTCAGTAATGGCCATTGGAAATTTATGTAATAACTTGCTAATAAAAATTTTT
This sequence comes from Maratus speculifer, assembly GCA_964019185.1. Classification (NCBI taxonomy): domain Eukaryota; kingdom Metazoa; phylum Arthropoda; class Arachnida; order Araneae; family Salticidae; genus Maratus; species Maratus speculifer. Next base: position 67,865,297 of record OZ025295.1, read on the forward strand.
CATTATCAAGAAAGTCTATTTATAGAATGGTCAATAAAATATGGCTCAACGCATGTAAGTTACAGTGTCAAATACTCACTAAATATTTTGCATGAAATGATACAATGCACTGAAATGCAGCTTTCAATTTAATTTAAAACATTAGAAGTTGTTATAATAACTTGAGTACCGTAAAATTATGTCAACAGTTGATTGTACTGAGCTTTTACCAAATATACACACATACTGTTTGAAACGCACTTTTGCAAGAAGAAAACTTTTCCAATTTTACAGATGCACATTATACGTCATGCATAAAATTAAAAGTTAAGAATAAGAATGGAGATTCCTATAAAAATAAACAAATGAAGAAGAAGTGGAAATATGAATGATTTATTGTTCGATTAGTAACATTTTGTGGGGATTTAAGCAGATGAGCTTACCAGTAGCGTTAATCTTCCCTTTGCATTAGGTAGATTTTTAACAGGTATTATATTTTTGAATGCTCTTTATTATAATCTCATGAAATTTCTTCGATAAAAAATATCAAAAATCTTAAAGTAAACATACCCCAAAATAGAAAAGTACTTGCTAAATGATAGGTGTGCGTTAAATGCCAAAATATCTCTTTGTGTTAATTAACTTTATTATTTAAAGATTTCTTATCTAATTGGGGTTTCTAATTAAAATTAAATTCCGAGTATTATTCACCAATGTTCTTACGGATGTCGTTATTTTCCTGGTATATTACCAATATATATATATTACAAATTTAACTTTTTTTTCTTTCGCTAAAATTAATCTTATATTATATTAATTTCCTTTCAACAACATTCCGTACTTATTTTAACTTATTAAATTAAAATCCTGTTACTAGATCTAATCTATTAATCTTTATAGAAACGATATAAATTCTTAGTTCGCCTTAAAAACCCTTTATTCCAATATGCGTAAATTAAAAAAAATGGCTCTAAATTAAAAATATTCTTAATTAAACTTTATTTCTTAAAGGTCACATTAAACTTAATATTTCCCTGTTTTTATCAACCTTTTTTTTAAAGAAAGGTCTTATTAAATTTATTCCAAAACCATACTTTTCAAAAATAACATTCTTTTTATTTGTATTTCTTTTTTCTTCGCGTTTGATATTTATTGCGTATCAATATACTCATTTCTTTTCTTATTTGTGTTAAATTATTGTCTGTATAATATTCGAATTTTGATTTCGATTATAAATTAGTTAAGTAATAATCTTTTAAAATAAAAATTATCGTCTGCAAAATATTCGAGATTGCTATGTCTAACCTCGACGCTAGACATTAATTTCTGTTTAGATAAAAAAAAAAAAAATCATGGTTAGAGATTATGGAAAATTCTAGAAGCTTTTTATTATTGATTTAAGTGAGGAGGCCCAGAGATGATAGAATATTCTTTCTTTTTCTTTCGATGATTCGGATTTAGACAACTTGTGGAAATTATGTTTTTATGATGGACTGCCACTACGGAGAGAGCATTTTCCACTATATATGAATGGATTTTATTAAACTATTTTGGAGCAGAAAATGTGTAATTTAATGAAGCTTCTACGTTTATTATTTTACTTAATTTTTATCTCGCCACGACTCCTCTGACATAATATAGGGGAATTTCCAAATAATATTAACGGCTACTATCTCAAAGTGTCACATAAATATATATTTTATAGAAAAGAAATCTAGTTTAATCATGCAAACGTTCGCCTTATTTAAGAAGAGATTTTCTGTAAGAAAATACTGGTACTGAAGAATTTCCTGATTTGAAAATTCCAGGGCTCGGTTCTCAAAAATTATTACTTTCTTCTACCCTTACAAGAAGGAAGCATTATATTCGTGAAAGATTTTGAAATCCGGTTTTCGACTGATTTATTCATTATAGGGCTCAGAGAACCCGAAAAATATGCTTTTACAAAATGTCTGTCTGTGAATCTGTCAGTCTGTATGTTACAAAAATTTTGTCGACACTTTACCTCAAGAATTAATGCATGAAAATTCACAAAACTTTAGTTTCTGTGAGATTTTGATATAAATTAGATATGATTAGTTTTCGGTGCATATCGCTCAACAGGTTATTCACAATTTACATAATAACTGTACCCTAAGAACTAGAGCATGGATTTTCATAAAACTTTATATTTAATTAGTACGTGATATAACATGGTGCTGATTAAGGTATGGTGCAAATCGCTCAGTAGATGGCGCAGCCGTGGTGCTTTATTCCTAATTATTGCAATAGATCTATCTCATGAACAATTGTACGACACTTTCTAAAACTTTAGGTTCAATTAGTTCCTGATATAGATTAGTGTTGTTTAGTTTCTGGTGTAAATCGCTCTACAGATGGCACTGATTCACGATTTCTGAAGAACTAATGCACAGATTTTAGTCAAACTTCAGTTATAAGTTGACATAAGATGTTGCTGACTAGATTTTGGTTTAAACCACATAACCGGGGACGTTGCTGTACTATATATTTCAGGAAGAATTAACATGCAAAAGTTTGGGATTGCCACATCTGACTAGTTTTTATTCAACAAGCATTGCTGTGGCATCTCGTTTTAAATCACAAGTTTTATATCATAATTATAATTTCCACATTCTAAAATAAATAAATAAAATAAAGTAAAAAAATACTTGAATAAAAAAGTATTCTTCAGTATTTTGACAATTTTAAAGGTCTAACATCAAAGTCAAATAACAAAATAGTGTTGACTGTTTGAATTTCTTTAATAATGCATCTTTATGTCAAATCTTTTAATATAGTAATGTAATAAGAAAAAAAAACTTTCAAAGCGGTTATAATAAAATACACTTGAGTCTTTTATAATTCTTCAACGACGCTATTTCTTTTACGTAATTCTTTAAAATAGTTGCGCAAAATATCAAAACAAATACATTTTTTTTTATTTAGCTAACCTTTCATCTTTTTCTTATGGCTCTTATGTTGGTAATAGAAAAAGGGAAGCTGTCACACTTAATTAAGTACTTCGTCAACACTTGTATCTTGAGATGATTTTGATATTCTGTGTTTTCTTTAACAGATATGCGGGGAAATCTGTAACGCAAGTTCTTTTCATTAACAAATCCCTTTTTTTCCTCTCAAAAAAAGCATAAAATTATTAATTCCTCTAGGCACAAAGGCCCGCATTTATTATTTTAGTTATATACAAAAAGAGTTAACAAAAAAAAATGTTATTTGAATGTAGTGAAACATTAGGAGTGTTTCCTTTTGTTGATTGATTGTATTTGGATGAAAATAAAATTGTCCAAAAAATGTTCAAACAATAATTAATACTTAACAATTAAACCACGCGGAGGTTTCAAATTCGAATATCTTACAACGTGAAATATTGATATTTTTATGGGTTTTTCAAATCGTCTAACTACAGGGTGTCTATAATTAATAGAAGCCTATTTGAAAGTTGCCTGATGACGAAACTATTTTTTATAAAGTTGGGAAAATTTACGGAATACATAATGAAAGGATGGGAATTTATTTAGGTAAAAAAAGGGTGCAAATTGCGCCACCGATTTTACTTAATGAATTATACATTTAGCATACAATTTATTATAGTTTACAACTTTTTTAATTAAATTTACCTCATCTTAGTGGGGCTTCTGTGGATGAGTGGTTAAGGCACCACGACGCGTAGGAGATTGTGGGTTTGATTCCCGCTGACTCCGTTGCACACATTCTTTGTGTGAAGCTCTCGGTTGTATTTCTCTGGTGTGGTGAAATTTAGTTTCTGCTAACTCGTACCGGTATATTGACGATGACTTGTAAACAGACATTCATGTCAAGCACCGATATACATTGTTCAATAAATTCAAGATACCTGATCTTAAAAATAGCGTTTGACAACATGCTGTTATTATTTCCAGAATTCACTGCGGGTAGCTGTAGTAGGATGTTTGATTACTACATGAACATGAGGGCCAATGCTGTTTTGTATCTTATAAAATGCTGTTTTATAATCAAATTTTTAAGTTATAATAAATGTATGCTAACTGTGTTATTCATAAATAACTTACTAAAGACACACCAGATTTCAAGTCTCTGTCTCAATTTGTTCGTTAGGCAGAGAATTTATAGACACACAAACAAATGGACGACATTTTTTTTAAATACGTTTTTCGGAATTTCTAGTATCTGAAACGTGTAAATCCGCCAAATTTTTTTTTCGAATTTTCAAAACTATGCAAAATATACCCTATAACGTATAAATGATAATTAAAAAGGTTCCTTATGTAAACAGATGACTTTGTTAAATTAAGAAAACCCGTTGTATTACAATACGGTAGAGGCTTCAAACTCTAGGCGGATTTACACTCATGAACGTCTTTGAGGGGCTATGAAAATTTCGTATAAAAAAAAAAAAAAAAAAAAAAAAAAAAAAAAAAAAAGATTTTTTTTTGTACATTTTTAAATGTCTGATATTTTATAAATATACTTTCTCGAAGCTGATTTTAAATACGCAAATGCCCATAGAAAATACAATGATTCTAGTCGCACATGGCATGAACCAGTTGTATATGCTGAAATGCGATTTTCTCAAAAGAATGTTTTAAATCCATACCAGGCATATCTTAGAAATAAATTATAAAAATGACGATGAATTTTATATGTTATTCACACTCTAGCCTCTTAGTTTATATTGCAGGCTTTAACTATAGTAAAAAATGATAAAATACCACCAGATTTTTAAATGGTGTTAAGGTACGCAGCACTACTTTACATTTTGAAAGTAGTCGTTTTATCCTGTGTCATGTTTTAGAGGACGTGTAATAAGCTTTAAAATATTTCCGTTTCATTGCGTCAAAATAAATGAAACTGATGTATTCAAATAATTGAGATTTAAAATACATGTGGATCCGTGGTTTGTATCCGATTGGGTGGCCATATATTTTCTTCGAGACTTTTATAATTTGATTTATGACCAACTTTTTTTGGAGGCATTGCTTGTTAAGATGAGATTTAGAACGATGTCCATGACCTCAGATCACGTAATTTCCGCCGTCCTAATCCCGAAAGAAAGTTTTCCGAGTAAAGGACGTTAGAAACAAGAGCTCTCCTTGCCAACTGAATCAGCTTAAATCACATGATTTGATGTCATGAGCTCTGCTCCGTCCTAACAACCAAGAGTATGTCTAGGCTGTCTAAGTTGTCTAGGCTGTCTAGGCCTTTCTTATGAAGCTCGCCATGGTTGATTCTACAGTTTCAGGTTAAGTCTGAGTTATGACTCTTGTGGACTCTTTGATAACTGTTTTTTATGTTTAAGTTGAAAAAAATAGAGAATGATTCTAAGATAAATGGCCATAGAAGTGAGATGGCCAGTTTAAATAGATGCAAAACTTGATAATAAATTGCAAGATAAATTTCGCTCGTAGAAAATTGTTCGACGGGTTCATTCATTGAGACGTGTAGCTGTGGTTTTTTTTTTTTTTTTTTTTTTTTTTTTTTTTTTTTTTTTTTTTGTTATAAAAGTAAGTGTCATTTTAATGCTATTTAATTTAGTAGTTGAATCTGATAATTTCAAATATATTTCATCTCCTTCGCTGCTAGAAGTGTCGTTTTTTTTCTAGCATTTATTTTAATTTTTTTCACGGCTTTAAGTTTATTTATCAACTTCATCTGTTTCTGGAATGAATTTTTCCGACATTTTTCATGGGCCTATATCCCTAGCGTAGGTAATCGGCCGTCACAAAATACAACAAAATACAACACCGACATTTTTCAATATTTTTTGGAAAACACATACATCATTGTTTTAATTGAGTTACACATCCGAATGCTTTTTAGTACGTACATTACTTTTTTTTAACAATGTGGACTTTTATTTACCAATACAAATACATTGTTTGCTTTTATAAGCCTTTAAAAGAAGGCGTACTATGATAGAGTGACATTTTAAACTGGGTATCTATACCCAAACAGCAAATAATTCCCGGCTGAACTTCCGCCGATCATCCTAACTCGATTACTTTTCGTCCGGGCGACCTCGTTCTCTGCTGGCATGCATGACTCTTTGTCCGCTCGGCTTATCAGTACTCGATCATCGAATCCCGACTACTATTGAATCATTTTTGAAGCCTTTGCGTATTAGTTTCCGATAGTATAGTCATTTAGTAACCACTTGCCGAGTACATTGCAATATCATATAATCTTTTGCCGATTAGCTACTAATATCGAATGGGATAATTTGTAAGATGCAAATATAGTGTTTAAAATGTAAAAAAGTTCCTTTTTTATGGAAATAAAAAAACATTGTTAAGTACAAATTTCTTCCATTATAAGGAACAAAACTGTTAATACCTCGAGGGTGTAACTAATTAAAACGCAATAAATTTTGTTTCGTTTAAAGCCGAACATTTTTGTTAAAATTTTTCACAATGAAAATCTCAATTTAATTTACAATTAGTTTTCTGTTGTAAGATGCAAATAACATTACATTTTCATTTGCAATATAAGGTACCCTGGGGTAATAACGCCAGGCGGGGTAATAACGCCAAGTGCTTATATTTTGCATAATTATGAAATAATCAGGTAAATGACACCATTGTGCTCTGCGCAGAAGGGTTTTGAGTTATATAAATCGCAAAAAACAGCTTCAAGTTAATTTGTTTCATTTTTAGGTCTTATTGTTTTTACAAGCAACTGAAATTAACGCTTGATCTAAAATTTGCGAGATAAGGTTTTTGATCTGAAGACTATATTTTTTATCCAGAAATACTTTGTTTATTACATAAATTTGTAGTGTATTTCATGTACTTTCAAATTGTTGTAGAAGATTTTGGATATCTTCTCGAGATAATTTTTAGTTTAGGATTTACTGCGCAATAAGTATCCCGGGGTAATAACGCCAATCCTTGGCATTAATACCCCGTTTGATTCCCTACAGTCACCTACTATATATCCTAAATACTGACTCAAATAAACACAGTTAAAACTGTGCAATGTTTCTAATAATTCTATTTAAGCGGTCCTTTTTAAGCAAAAAGAAGCTCACGGTCTGATATTCTTTTGCCTCATTCTCCCCCCCCCCCCACACCGCACCTTTATTTTTCTTACACTTTCACAAAAAAATGAACATTTTCAATAGCTTAGAATGCAATTTGTCAATTTCTAAGTTTGTAGAGTTTGTATTTTTTAAATTGGGCAATCTACATGCAATTATTCCATCTTATTTTATAGTTTTGATTGCATGGCGTTATTACCCATATAGGTGGGTATTAACGCCAAATAGCATTGGTCAAGAAAAAACGCCATTACATTTTATGAATACATACCTGTTAAATTATTTTATTTTTTATAGATAGTCAATGAGTTGCTATATCAGATCCTATATTTGTTTGAAAAATACAATCTAAAACTAAGCCGTGAAAATTGGTAGAACCTTAACGTGGCGTTATTACCCCAGGGTACCTTACATATATTTAATGTCTGAATTTGAAACTTTTAAAATCCTAGTAAATAAATAAATAAATAAATAAAATATGGCAGATTTCATTACAGTTAAAAACATAAAACTTATAAAAAGTTATATTTTAAGTTTACTATATTATATTGTATAACTAAGGTACCCTGGGATAATAACGCCACGTTAAGGTTCTACCAATTTTCACGGCTCAGATTTAGATTGTATTTTTCAAACAAATATATGATTTGATGCAGCAACTCATTGACTATCTATATAAAAAAATAATTTAACAGATATGTATTCATAAAATGCAATGGCGTGATTTCTAGACCAATGCTATTTGGCGTTATTACCCACCTATATGGGTAATAACACCATGCAAACAAAATTACAAAATAATATGGAATAATTGCACGTTGATTGCCCAATTCTAAAAATACAAACGCTACAAACTTAGGAATTGACAAATTGCATATTAAGCTATTGAAAATGTTCAATTTTTTGTGAAAGTGTAAGAAAAATAAAGGTGTGGTGTGTCTAGGGGAGAGGATAAGGCAAAAGAATATCAGACCGTAAGCTTCTTTTTGCTTAAAAAGGACCGCTTAAATAGAATTATTAGAAACATTTTAAATAGAAATTAGAAAAATAGCTTAAATAGAATTATTAGAAACAGTTTTAACTGTATTTATTTGAATCAGTATTTAGGATGTAGCTCGGCAACTGTAGGGAATCAACCGGGGTATTAATGCCAAGGACTGGCGTTATTACCCCGTTATAGTTATTGCTCTGTACATTTTAAATTACAAATTATCTCGAGAAGATATCCAAAACCTTCAACAACATTTTGAAAGTCCATGAAATGTACTACAAATTTATGTAATAAATAAAGTATTTCCGGATAAAAAAAAATATTCTTCACATCACAAAACGTATCTCGCAAATTTTAGATCAAGCGTTAATTTTAGTTACTTGTAAAAACAATAAGACCTAAAAATGAAACAAATTAACTTGAAGCTGTTTTTTGCGATTTATATGACTCAAAATCCTTCTGCGCAGAGCATATAGGTGTCATTTACCAGATTATTTCATAATTATGCAAAATATTAGCACATGGCGTTATTACCCCGCCTGGCGTTATTACACCAGACCATCTTATATTGAAAAAAATTAAAATTACGTTCTTAGTTATATGTTACTTATCCAATTAATGTACAAAATTTTTTGCAATTTACGTAGAATAATTAACTATAAATCCAATTTTCATTTTCATTTTAAATTCACTTAATAGGTTATTTAGTCTTTAAATGAAACAAGATTATCTAGGTTTTAATAAGTTACACATTCGATGTAGAAACATTTTTTCACCTTATAGTGAAAATATTTCTATTTAACATTATTTATTATTTGAATTAAAACGAACTCTCATACATTATAATCATTCAAATTTTCATATTACAACTAGCGAGCTACGCCCGCTAGCTGGGCCACTTTTTCCAAACGAACCTCGGTATTAAGCAGTATATAATAAGCAAAAAAATTCATTTAATAAGCAAGTCTTGGTGTTCGAATCCTCAAGCACAAAAGAAAGTAAATTAAAGAGCTATGGTCCCGTTAAAAATATGTGATTTTGCACTGTGGGCCACGTGCACTTGAAAAAAAAGTGTGGATCGGCGCTATGGTCGCTTCGCGCCCATAATCCCGTTAAAAATATTTGGTTTTGCACGGTGCGTACTACGCGCCCATAAGACATTTTCTCATATTTTTTAGTTCATCAGAAGCAGATTTTTACGCAGATTCTGAATATGTAATCAGTTTTTTCCTACTTTAAAAACTGTCTGTATGATGGTTTAAGAAAAAAACGCGCAAAAAAAGTTTCGATAGTCCTGTTTTATTTCTAAGTTCAATATTTTAGCGAAAACTTACGGTAAATATTCTACAGCAAGTCAAAAAAATTGATGCGGGAAAAAACGCAATTAGCGCCGGTAGAAATGGAGGTTTTCGGCTGTCTCTTCTTTTAGCCAAGGGGGAAAATTCATTCCTTCACCGCAAGGTGGCGCAGTGTTCTGCTTCGGAGCTCCGTTTGGGAATTGAGATATTTTTCGTTCCGATTCCCAAGGGGTTTTTAATTCATAACTTTTTTAATTTTGGTCCCACGGTCTCGAAAATGCCCGAAATGACTTCCCCGGAATTTTTCCAATCGAAAGACACCTCTCGCGACTTCCAACTCGCCCGCGTTGCGAACTGTAATCGGCTTCAAGCAGACAGACAGACAGACAGAGGCGCACGGATTTTATTAGTATAGATGTGAAATATTTTCTCGTAGCATTGCATCTAAAATGAGAAAATTCTATCCTTTAAAACTGATCATTATACTTTGTGTAACTATGCATAAAAAAACTCCTTCTTTTAATGTCTAAAGTAATATTTTGGTTAGTACTTTACTGATACTTTTTTTTTTACTTTTAAAAAGCACAAAATTAAATTTATCACTACAGAAGAAAAAAAAGGAGTACTTCTTTACAATGCAATTTACATCATAACTTTTGAAAAAAGACTATTCTTTAAAGTATCGTATTTCATTTAGTTACAGTTGTAGCGTTCTATTAAAATTATATCTGAATATTTTTCAAAGAAATTAGTTTAAAATAAGAAATTTCCAGTTCATATTTAAGAAAACAGATTGACTGTAAATATATTTTGTTTTTGTAATAGTCTAAATTTCAAATATAGCCATGATATAATCTAAATTTTGATAGTATAATTTTCTATTTGCTTATCTAAATCAATATCATATATCTTTAATCCTTTATTTCATAGATATTTGATTAATTTATTACATCCTATTTATCAAAGTATATATATTTTAATGCCTCAAGGAATTTTTAATGTCTATAGAAAAAGAAAAATAAGCTACTTTAAGCTGTTAATTTCCTTTTACAATATTTGTTCTGCTATCTGACATTTTAAAGAGATTTAAGTTTGTGAATAATTATTTATTCTCACCAAAAAACATTTCTCCCAGATAATTTTTCTATCCCCTTTTCCGATTGCCCATTTACAACACAAGTGATGTCCTTCAAAAGTGAGAAAGCATTTTGTACGGGAGTCGGATAAGATCTTGGGCGGTTTTGAAGAGTTTAATTCACGTGACATATTTTTCCCCTGCCATCACTGCAGGAGGGATGTTTACTTATAAGACAAACATTAACATCCCAGTAAAAGGATTCAATTTCTGTAATGTTGGGATTACAGGACGATCATACAATAAGAATGTTTTGCCGATAGTCTACATCGGACATTAAATTAATTTACTGCCGAGATTTGTCTTCGATATTAAGTAGAGGAATCGTCAAATTTCGTCCAGACGATATTGTGTAAAGATCTATAAATGACTACCGGTCATTTGCTGACAATTCTTATTTTAGGCCGAAATTCAGCCGACATGTGTTGCTGTTGGGTAAGCCTTTCAATTTGAGGATAGATGAGCACAACAAATAGAGGAGAGAAGGCGACCTTTAGCCAATATTTCAAAACTATGTGAAATGGGGATTTTTAGCTAAAATGATTACCGTAAACTACCGAAAGTTATCCCCCTTTAGGAGACAGGAAAATTTAATAAGTTTAAGGGATCCTTTGATTGGAAGTCACATATTTGAAATTTATAAATTTCCCAGAATTTCTCCAGATTGCAAAAAATAGGAGATGGGAGGCTTATATTTGAAGGTGGCTTACTTTCGGTACTTTATGGTATATTAAAAAAAATTATCAAACTGTTATATCTATGACTACATTAATTGATATTGTTTAGATTTTATCTAATACTAACGGACCCGACAAACGTTATCCTGGCACCGACTCCAAAAAATCAAATAAATGTACTTAAATATAATAATACGCATGATAAATACTACGCTCTTAATTTAATTTTTTATTACAATTATGTAAAGAATTATTTTTCACTTTGCAGTTGTTTTTGAAGTCGGTTCAGTTTTTGATAGAAAAGTTTATTTTTCTCTTTTTAGTTAAAAGTTAACGATTTTCTGAAGTCGGTTAATTAAAATTATAATACAGAAAAAAATATTGTAAATCATATACGTATGTCAGGAGTGGGGTTAGAATACACAATCTCTTTATTCGAGAACCAGTGCCTAAATCTGGCGCCTTAGACCGCTCGGCCATTCTGTCCGCACTCTATTCAGCGAACTTATTCAACACTTTTAATTAGCGAAAAATCCCTAACTTTATCAGTTTTTGCCTAATTACTAAAAAAGTACTGCATAAGTTTCGATGAAATGAGAATCTAAAACATTCTAGAATCCACTGGAACATACACAAAAAATTTCATTAAAATCGGTCCAGTCGTTTAGGAGGAGTTAAGTGACACACACGCACAGAAGAGTTATATATATATAAAGATAAATATTTCAACAATAATAATATTATAGGATGTAATAATGCATAACTTTTTCAAAAGATATTGCAAAATGTTGGCAAACTTCATTCTTGAAACAGGTAAAGTTGATATATAAATTTAAAGCCGTGTTCAAATGATAAAAATATTGAATTTTTCGATCAACAGTTTTCACTGTTTTTTTTTTCTCATTAAGGAATGAAAATGCAAGAATGAAAATTTACATGTATTAAATCGATACAATTAGCTATATTGCCAAAAATTTGTTAACCTGTAAGAGGTGTCTTTCATGTTAAGACAAGTAATAGAACTATTTTTTTCCATAATTTTTTATTATTTACTTATTTTTGAATTACAGAATAAAAATACAATTACTAAATCACGCTAATCTGTTACTTATTGTTCATTCTTAAGTGTAATCAAACTTGAAATTTCAAGATTGAACAAAAGACCTTGATTTTGTATCAACATTTAATGTAAATTTTTGTTGTGCTGTTACTTTGAATTTCCTCGTAAATGAATATGATCTACTTATATGATAATTTTCAATAAAATCTGTGACATGTCAGCAACACCTGATTTGCTCATTTTGTATGGAAAGACCTCTTAATCAAAGAGATGTCCCAGTAAAATCCATTTAAGTATAGGAGGCAATAAAGGATCGACTTTCAATTTTATTTGTGATTTTTAATAGTAATGTATTAAGCTAAAGCAATAAAACCGATCGATATAGTTAAAACTTAAAGGCATATTCTGAAATATCGCACGTATCAAACGTATCAAATGCCAAAGTCAATTCGAAAAAAATGTCTTAGTTAACCATTTCAAAAGAAAAAATTCAGAAAGCGTCGTTTTTCCTCTTAATCACAATGTCCCTCTGGGGTACAATTTTAGAGATACTGACTAACCCCAAAATATGTTCGTAAAGCTGAAATCTTCTTCTAATTGATGGTGGACTTGAATTTTAAAAATATAAATCATAACCATTTCAAATACACCGGCGAACGTAGGTCACTTGACGTCTCATGCAGTCAATATTTTAACTATACCAAAAGAAACTAAACGTCCGTATTTTATTACAATCTTTTTAAAACACCTCAAAAGACAAGATTTCAATCACCTACAAAAAATTTTAAAAGCTCAGGCGGGTAAAATAGAAGTATTTTTTACAAAATAAAATACGTGAAAATTTTGATGAAATTAGTAAAAGCTTGAGTGTTTCGTCCCGGTTTCATTCTCCAAGATGCACTTTTAGAAGTACCGACAAACCAAAAATATTCCTCAAATCGATGAACTAACCCGCTTTAAATAAATATTTTAACTCTTTTAAATAAACCTTCAAACGCAGATCATTACGCGGCTCACAGATACGATGCTTTTTCTGTGCTAAAATTAACTAAACACAATCCTTTAAAAACATCTCAATATGCCAGATTTATATCGTCTGCAAAACATTTTAAACTTTTGGATGTGTGAATTACATAATAAAATGTGTCGAAATTCCAATATTTTTTTGCGATTTTTCAATTTAAACCTTCATTACACGATTCTTTCTGTTTTATATATATATAAAAAATATTTTAAATCTATATATCAGTCTAATAATGAAAAACCAAAGTAAAAGTCATTACATTTCAAATTTTCAGCTAAAATTGGATATTTTATGGCATGTACCTTACAAACAAAATTGTTGTTTTAAAATATTGTTTTGTTATATTCTTCAATTAAATAGGTGTAAATTTATTAATTTTATCTACTTAATTCTCTGCAACTTTCTTTGTATTAATATACTTAAATATTGAGTAAAAATAATAAAAGGAAATTTTGCTTTAATAACTTGATCGAAAATATTTTTGTTTCCGAAGAACAAATTCTAACCGTTTGTCAAATACAGCCATTTGACATGAACAAAGTAAATGTTATTTCCTTCGTTGGACTGTTTCTTGTTACAATGATCCTATTGGCCGAATTCGTGCCACATAATGAGAATTGTGATGTTTTTGGGTATTTGCCAGACACGAAACACCGAGCAAATGAAAGGTTAAAATATAAATACCGGCAAAATGAAATTCATTCTTTACGGGCCAGGACAACATTAAGCGGGTCAGCCAGCTAAAAATATTTTAAACACAACTGTTGCACTTTAAATTATAGAAAAAAAATACACAAGCGCGTTTTAATCTGTTATCTTAACATTTAAAAAATATATATTTACCAACGAGAAAAACATGTTTGCTGTGACCGCCTACATGTATATCCAATTATGTAAATGAATTCATAGTTGACGAAACGTAATCTTGAGTAATAAAACAAGTCTTTATTCATCCATTCTATCTGTAATTGATTTGGAACGGTCTTTCGGAACCTAAACAAAGAAATTCTTTGAACTCTATGTGAAATGGGTTTGACTTAAAGGCGTTTTGATTACATTCCATCTGCAAAGAAGGAATTGTTTGGGGTGTCAAGTTATCTGTGAGCTCTTCGTTGTAAGCTGTGATTAATGGCTTATTAATAGCCGCCATTCAAGCAAACACATTCAATAAAGATAACATCATGTTCTGGATAAAGTGCGATTTTTTTTTCGACACTCTTAACTGCAACAAGACAGAGATTAATCTGAATCACTTCAACGGCTCGTGCTTTGAAAATTTTAAGTGCTGAAAGTTGGAGAAATTTGATATGGGTATTTTTATCTTTTCGTTCAACAGTTTTATATTTAACAATGTTGCTAACAAAGGTTTAGTTAAATGAATATTTTGTTGATGAAATTTACTTCGTTTTGCTTAATTTTAATATGTAGTAACTTTTAAATCTTTTTCGATAAATCGCGCTTAGTAGTGATACTAATATAATAATAATTATTATTATTATGGTTACTAACAATAATTGCATTCTGATAAAAACTTTAATGGTAGTTTTTATTTTTATTGCTGTTATTTGCAGTATTAGTACATAAGTTTTATTTCATGTAATATTTAAAAAAGGATTTTTGCACAAAATTTTCACATTTATGATCAGTCATGTTAGTTTTGTCATGCCTTTGCATCTTTCAAATAAATATATGTCTTCTTTATACTTTTGAGTAAAGACATGAAAAAAAAGGAAAAACACCAATTTAAACACTTACATTTGAAATTATATATGGAATTGGAAAGGACAGTATATAATTATATTAAAAATAACAAAAACAAAATAGAAATACTCAGCAAATATAAATTACTTCTAATATTTGAAATGGGTGCTTTAAAAAGTCTCAAAAACTGTGCTTTCTGTATCGTACATTTACCTACTTTATTTGTACATATTGTAGCACTTTTTTTCAAATTTCAACTCTGTCAAACTAAATGGCCCTCACTAATAAATTCAGATGCAACTATACATCTCATCGCAAACACTGTTCCAATTTTTATATGGTAATTACAATTAAAATTAAACCAGGTTAGGTTTTGATACTAACCACCTTAAATATTGAAGTTGGTACAATTCCCATTCCTTATATACGATAATATAGCTATCATGCACATCTGACAAAAAAGTCATATTATTGCTCGTTTGTTCAGAAATATACATCAAAGTTTTATAAAATACTATATGATAAGAATCAGAACTTCACAAGAAAGCAACTTAAAAGTTTCACTGAAAAAAGTTTCAGAATATCATTAAAATGTCAGAAATTGTTTCAGAATATTTGTTAGCAATTGCTAAAATATTTAATAACCTTTCCTTATGTATTCGGCCTTGGGATCAACTGCATATTAACTCTATATGAATATGGGTGACAGAACATTTTCAGTTTCCATTCAAATTTTAAGAGAATTCGTTTTAAAACCGAAACCGCATTTCTTGCATCTTCCTAGTTTCGGACAAAAACTGCACGTGTCTGTGACAAAAACTTCTAACTGTCGTCTGAAATAAAGTATAATTCATAAATAATACAGAACTATTGCCCTTTGGGTTCGAACACTAACTCCATGTATGGAAGCAGATTCCTGTTTCTAGCGCTTTAGATAATTCAGCCATTTTGAACTTCATCAATCTGAAAGAAAAACAGTGCAAATCAGAGCTTCCATTTCATTTGGAAACAGAAAATATCTTAAACTGCTCATTGCGCAATTTTAGAATATCCGTTACGCTTTTTAAATATTCAAAGGGTGTATAAAAAAACATGCATTAGTTTATGAGTTACTACGCGCACAAAAATAGTGTAACCTACAGACACAAACCACTAAAAAAAAATAGAAATCCACCGAAACACATTTGAAAAAGAATGAAATATCATACATCAAGAATGGATTACAGTCCAATTAAAACCGAAATATAATGTTATTAAAAAATTTCATTTTTTCACACAATGGAATGAAATGGCTAAATAAATCATAAATAAAGCACATAAGTCATAGATTGGGAGGCGGCAGAACACACAATCACATCGTCGGGTTCATGAATGAAAATCTGGGATTAGTTAAATATCGGTTTGCATATTAACATGCAATCGGTCTGCCAAGTGATATCTTGAAGGAAAATACCTTAAAACACGAATTTAATGGTTGACTCGCAAATTTAACATTGTGCTTTTCTGCACCCAAAAGTATGAAAGCGTAGAGAATTTGGAACAGAAAAACATAGAGACAAACGAATGTAACTATAACTTACCATACTGATTATGTGTATAAATCTGCAATAATTAAGAAAAATTAAAGGAATGCAATTGTACCCTTTTTTTAAAAAAGTAATATCAACAGGTTTGTCAATCGAGAAAATCTTACATCAAACGCAAAACAGTAACAGATGAAATAAATCTTTTACTAATCCTTAAAAGTAAAAGAAAAAACTATTTCAACAAAACATATCTTTGTAAAATAAAATATTTCAACCGAAAATATAACAATACAAATAAATGTGTATCAACTTAAATAGTTTCAATAATTTAAATGCAAGTAATTTATTTTCTTTTAAAGTTAAAATTTAAAGTCTTCGCCGATATCTGCTGTAAAAGCATCATGAAAAATATTCTCTTACTGGCTAAGCTCCAGCGGAAGCAATGTAATTCAATTTCGTAAATAAATATTTTTAATTTAATGATGGAACACTGATTTTTGAATAGAAAAAGTAACTTTTTGTTGAATGATTTCATTTATTCGAATCTTTTGTATTTGAAAAAGAAATCGTCTGCACTTATCAGATAATATGATCTGATATAACAGAAAAGCTTTGTTTCCATATCACGTAGAATTTCTATCGTCGCTATGTTTGAAATTTTTTGAAATGAAATAGCACACTTTATTTTGTCTGTTTCATCGCTCATGAATATTGAATACAGCGCTGTTATTCTGCATACATTTCACTATCCATTGTGTATACAATGAATATTCGATGACTTATAAAGACATTGATAATCACAAAATTATAAATTTAAAAATATCATTAAAATATAAGAGGAAAATTGTATTAAGATATTATATTAGGATTATAACATTTAGATAAATAAGCTTTAAACTAATATTTTTCAAGTAGGAAGAAAGGAAAAATATATAATTTCTTCAAAATAAAGTAAAATATCGATTAAAAAAACATGTCTTTGTTATATTAAAAAAAATTCGGCATAATACTACGTGCTTGTATTTATATATATATTTTTTTTTGTATACATCTCTACAGTATAAAATCTGCCAAAAAAGAAAAGACATAGGGACATTTAATTCTGATAAAATAAAGAAATCGGTTTGAGAAAATATTATTTTTTTAATCAGTTTTATCACTTTATATATCACAGAGTCTAATTTTTTTTTTCAATATATTTTTGCCCTTTTACTGGCTATTTTGATAGAAAATTTTACTTCGACTTTGTTGAGACCACATTTGCCATTTGTTATGTATTAATAATAGAAGTCATAAACTATTTCAACAAAACATAACTTTGCAAAATAAAAATATTCAACCCAAAATATAACAATACAAATAAATATGTAAAAACTTAAATATTTTCAATAATTTAAATGTAAATAATTCACTTTCTTTCAAAAATAAATTTTAAAGTCTCCGCCCATATCTGCTGTAAAAACATCATAAAAATGACCTTTTACTGGCCGAGCTCCAGCAGGAACTATGTAATCCAGTCTTTTAAATAAATATTTTTAATTTAATAATGAACACTTATTTTTGAAAATTGAAAACAACTTTTCGTTGAATGATTTCATTTAATCAAATCTTTTGTATTTGAAAAAGTAATATTTTGCACTTATCAGATAAAATGATCATATATAAGAGAAAACCTTTATTTCCATATCATGTACAATTTCTAGTCCCCTGACAGCCGAGAAAAAGGGGAAAATTGTAACGTTGTTTTCTCTTTATTTTAATTTAAGTGTTTAAAAAAGAGAATTCTTCTAATATGGTATAAAATTTTTTGTTACGTATATGTTTATAAGCCTTGAGAGGGTCAGTGTTAACTTAATTTCATAAAACTGGATTATATTTGTAGAATTATATTAATTTAAATAATGATTTATTTGCAGTGAAACCTGCAGCCTAGTGAACGGATATATCAGGTCGCGGTAGTGGGAGGGATAGAGGCGTTATGTTTGAAATTTCTTGAAATATAATAGCACATTTTATTTTGGAAAAAAATAAAAAATACTTTTTTGTTTCACCGCTCATGAATATTGAGTACAGCGATTTTATTATGCATACATTTCGGTGTCCATTGTGTATACAATGATTATTCGATGAATAAATTTTAAAGAAATTGATAAACTGAAAATTATAAATTCAAAAATATTGTTTAAAAAAAGAAGGAAATTAGTATCAAAATATTATATTACGATTATAAAATTTAGAGAAATAAACTTTAAGTAAATATTTTTGAAATAAAAAAATTATAATTTCTTCAAAATAAAGTAAAATATCTATAAAAAAATATTTCTTTCTTATATAAAAAAAATTTCGGTATAATATTACATATTTTTATTTATATTTTTTATTTTCATATATTTGTACAGTATAAAATTTTCCACGAAAAGAAAAGGACATAAGGGCTGTCAATTCTGGCAAAATAAAGAAACCAGTTTAAGTAAATATAATTTTTTAAATCAATTTGATCTTTTTATATATAGGATAGTCTAATAGGTTTTTTCTTTTTTTACTGGCTATTTTGATAGCAGATTTTAGTTCGACTTTATTGGAACAACATTTACCTTTTTATGTGTATTAATAGTATAAATATAAAATTAGTTGAACAAAATATAACTTTACAAAATAGATATTGCAACCCAAATATAACCATACAAATAAATATGTAAAAACTAAATATTTTCAATAATTTAAATGTAGATAAGGCATTTTCTTTCAAAGATAAAATTTAAAGTCTCCGCCGATAGCTGCAGTAAAAGCATCATGAAAAATGTCCTTTTGTAGCTGAACTCCTGCGGAAACTGTGATTCAATCTCTTAAATATTTTTCATTTAATAATGGTACACTTCTTTTTGAATAATAAAAGCAACTTTTTGTTGAATGATTTCATTTTATCAAATTTTTTGTTTTTGAAAAAGTCATCGTCTGCACTTATGAGATAACATGATCTGCTATAAGAGAAAACCTTTGTTTTCATATCACGTAAAATTTCTATAAACGCTTTGTTTGAAATTTTTAGAAATATAGCACATTTTATTATTTTCTAAAAAATTACTTGTCTGTTTCACCGCTCATGATTATTAAATACAGCGATTTTATTATGCATGCGTTTCAGTATCCATTGTGTTCACAATTACTTTTTAAGAAATTGATAAACAAAAAATTATAAATTCAAAATCATTGTTCTTTCGAAAATGTTGAACATGTTATCAATATATTACATTAGAAATATAACACTTAGGAAAGTAAACTTTAAGTAAATATCATTAGAATAAAAAGAAAAAAGCTATAATTTCTTCAAAATAAAGTAAAATATCGATAAAAATATTTCTTTCTTACATCGGAAATTTTGTATAATATTACATAATTTTATTTATATCCTTTTTCGTATAGATTTATACATTGTAAAAACCTGCCAGAAAAAAAAGAGACATAGGGAAGTTCAATTCTGGAAAAAAAAAAAAAAAACAGTTTCAAAACTATCATTTTTTAAAATCAACTTTATCATTTTATATATGTTGCGGCCAATACCCGGAGCCTGGCCAATACCCGAATTGGCCAAGCTTCCTGGCCAAAACCCAAAATATATGAAATAAATAGCATATTTCGGGTTTTGGCCGGCCAATTCGCGAACTGACCGGGAAGCATTTAACCTCCCTTTACTCGATTAGAGACCACAGAGATGTTTCCAGCCTCTTGATTGGTTAGCTTCTCTTTCGTGTTTTCTACTATTTAAGGTCTTTGGAAATTGAAATTTCTATGACGCCAGAAGTAATATACCATTATATATATAATATATATATTTTTCTTCTTTTTTATATATAAGTGAATCAGCACTTAACATTCAACATTTTAATCTAACTCAGTTCTTAACAAATGGCAAATTTAGAATAGCAATTCTAGAATTAGCCAGTCATTTTTTAACGTTGCTGGCCAATTCGGGAATTGGCCGGCCAGTTCTAGAATTG